>JASDDO010000028.1:61049835-63449835 GCA_030015575.1 Agapanthus africanus | reverse complement strand
AAGTCACGATAAAGAACAAGTATCCACTACCGCGAATCGACGATCTATTCGATCAGCTAAATGGGTCTTGCGTTTTCTCAAAGTTAGATCTTCGTTCGACTTATCATCAGGTGAAGGTCAAAGAGTCTGAAATTCCGAAGACGGCTTTCAGGAGTCACTATGGTCATTATGAGTTTCTCGTGATTCAATTTGGAGTGACCAATGCACCAGCCATATTCATGAATCTAATGAACCAAGTTTTCCGAGAGTACCTAAACAGGTTCGTTGTCATATTCATCGACGACATCCTGGTGTATTCTAAGAGTCGGAAAGAACACGCTGAACATTTAAGGATTGTCCTGGAGACTTTACGGCAGCATCAACTCTATGCCAAGTACAGCGAGTGTGAGTTTTGGCTAAATCAAGTCGGATTTCTCGGACATATCATTTCAGGTGAAGGAATTTCTGTGGATCCAGCTAAAGTATCAGCAGTAAGCGAATGGCAGACACCAAAGACAGTGAAGGACATTCGAAGTTTCTTAGGATTAGCGGGATACTATCGAAGATTAATAGAAGGCTTTTCGAATATTGCAATACCCCTGACCAAGCTCACACGTAAAGATGAAGCATTTGTGTGGTCAGAAGCATGCGAACAGGCTTTTATAGAACTCAAGTCAGGATTGATATCAGCACCCATTCTCATAATACCGGACCAATCTGGAGCTTTCGTAGTGCATTGCGATGCATCAAGACAGATGAAGGTTCATGAGCGCAACGATCCAACGCATGATTTGGAGTTGGCAGCTGTTATCTTTGCACTCAAGATTTGGCGCTATTATCTTCTTGGAGAACGGGTAGATATATACACAGGCCACAAAAGTCTGAAGTATTTGTTTACTCAGAAAGAATTGAATATGCGGCAGAGAAGATGGTTAGAACTTATAGTGGACTTCGACATCAACCTACAATATCATCCAGCGAAGATGAATGTAGTTCCTGTTGCACTCAATCGCCAACCACTATCAATGACTCTCACTGTACAATGGAAGCTACAGCAAGATTTGCACAAGATGA
Organism: Agapanthus africanus; assembly: GCA_030015575.1. Taxonomy (NCBI): domain Eukaryota; kingdom Viridiplantae; phylum Streptophyta; class Magnoliopsida; order Asparagales; family Amaryllidaceae; genus Agapanthus; species Agapanthus africanus. The sequence continues at coordinate 63,448,782 of JASDDO010000028.1, read as the reverse complement.
AAATTGAAGCGGTTATGCCAGGTAATACTTCAGAGTTGATGAATTTACAAGTTCAATCTACTATTGCCAATCAGATCAAAGCAGCTCAAGCAAGCGATGCCAAGTTGCAAAAGTTCAGAGAACAAGTAGAAAGTGGACTTAGAACAGACTTCATTATCCATGAAGACGGATCTTTGAGATACGGAAGCAGATTGTGTGTACCACAAGATTCTGTTCGGGAAGAGTTGATGAAAGAAGCTCACAGCTCTCCATACTCCGTACACCCTGGTGGTACAAAAATGTACAAAGATCTGCGGTAACATTACTAGTGGCATGGAATGAAGCGTGAAGTAGTCAGAAGCGTAGCCAAATACTTGGTGTGTCAGCAAGTAAAAGCTAAATATCACAGGACTGCTGCTTTACTTCAACCGTTACCTATTCCAGAATGGAAGTGGCAACACATCACCATGGATTTCGTGACTGCACTTCCTCACAGCACGAAAGGTAATGATGCGGTATGGGTTATTATGGATCGACTCACAAAGTCGGCTCACTTCATCCCATTTTGAGTTAATTAATCTACCGAGACACTAGCAAAGAAGTACATGGAAGTAAGTTTGAATCTAACTAAGATTTAACTCTTCATAGTGTACTATTTCTGATACCCATGAACTCATGCAGGAGATTGTGAGATTACATGGAGTACCGGTTTGCATTGTCTCCGATCGTGATACCAGATTCCGATCGCAGTTTTGACGGAGTCTGCAAGCTAGTTTGGGAACGAGTCTGAACTTCAGCACAGCTTATCATCCACAAACAGATGGTCAGTCTGAGCGAACGATTCAGATCCTTGAAGATGTGCTAAGAGCGTGTATGTTAGACTTCGGAGGATCGTGGGAAGATCACCTACATCTTGTGGAGTTTTCATACAACAACAGCTACCAAGCGAGTATTGGAATGGCACCGTTTGCAGCTCTCTATGGAAGGAAGTGTCGTTCACCATTAAGTTGGGACGGTATCGGAGATAGGGAATTTCTTGGACCAGAGATGATCGTGGCGACTGTGGACATAGTTCGTACAATCAGGGAAAGAATGCGCATAGCCCAAGACAGACAGAAACACTGGGCTGATGCAAAGCACCGACACTTGGAGTTCCAGCCGGGAGATCATGTGTTCTTAAATATCTCTCCAAACCGTAGAGTGATTCTCTTTGAAAAGAAGGGTAAGCTCAATTCGAGATTTATTGGACCGTTCGACATACTCGAACGAGTCGGAAAAATGGCATACCAATTGATCCTTCCACCCTCATTGGAAGGAGTGCACAGTGTGTTCTACATATCACAGCTTCGAAAATATATGAGCGACCTCAGTCACATTCTTGATCACTCCGAGCTCACTGTACAGACGGATCTATCTTGTGAGCAACAACCCATTCAAATCCTGGTCAGAAAAGTGAAGTCACTACGGAACAAGAAAGTAAACTTGATCCGAGTGATGTGGAGAAAAGTCTCACCGCGAGAATCAACATGGGAACGAGAAGACGACATGCGTGCAAGATACCCTTACTTTTTTTTTATAAATTAGTCCTTATATATTTGTAAATTTCAAGGACGAAATTTTGTAAGAAGGGTAGAATGTAACGACTCCAATTTCATTGTACAAAAATTTTCAAGTTAATGTACAAAACAGAGTTTCAAGCCTGAGCACAAGTTATAAATTAAAATTGTTTAAGAACATCAAGAAATAACTTGTAGCTCACTGGTAAAGTCTTACACTGTTGTGTCGTAGCCTTTGTGTTCGAATTCCATCAGCCACATATTATTTTTAATGATTTTTCTTTTAAATATTTTGGAAGCCCAAAAGTTTACACGTGCAATACACGTAAAAATGAAAAGTCACTGAAAACAAACATGTGAAAAATTGTATTAACAGCGACCTAAACACGTGGCGAGAATCCCACACCCCAACCCCTACAGATGACCGGCGAGATTGGCCTTTGGGCCGGAGGCGTCGCCCCTCCTCCCCCCCTCCCCCCTCCCCCCTCCCCCCGTGTTGCAAATACCCCCAAACCTTGCACACATGACTCTTGGCCTCCCCCCTTAACCCCAATACTGTTTGATTTCTCTGCATTTATCCATAGAGTATAATTTCACTCTTTAATTCTATTTTAAATGCATTTTTAATTCTTTTCTTCAATTCTCAAAATACTAATTTCTTCTATAACTGCCACATCATATCCTGGCCTCTTCATTCTGAAATCCATTATCAAAAATTCTCAATTTTTTCCAAATCAAAGAAGTGTATAAGTGGAGTTAGCCCAAGGTCACTTTCCGGCGACAATTCGGGACAATTCCGGCGACACTGCGACTCCACGAAGTTTCCATATTGTTCACATACCTCCCCTCTCTCTTTTCAAACGGTAAGTTCCCTATTTTCTTCTCTATTCCTAACTTAAAAACTTCACTTTTCAAAACTCGTCGGAAGTGGAGTTATTCCGACGTCCGATTCTAAATTTGTTATAAAACTCATTTTTTCGTAATTAACAATCACCCATATTGTTATATCTTGTTTAGTAATCATAAAATAAACATTGAGAACAAGTTTCATCTTAAAATACCTTGCTATGCAACTTTTATTTCACTTTTACGGTTAAATACCACAAACTTTATATTTGGCATCTTTTATCATATTTGCTTGTATTACCTTTAGAAAAATCTCACGTGGTAATGACCTACCTCTCATAACACACATCACAATTGCTTGAAAAAAATATTTTTGGGACAAATATGAATTTACATTTAAATACCATAAACTATTAAAAACCGAATTCTTTAAATTGTTTTAATTTAAATTCCTTACGATTATGTCTCTACAACCCACTTTTAGGGAATCCGATTTGGTTGGTGTGGGTTATTTCACATCTATCGGACTAGTAGGGCGAGATGAAGACCTCCTCACAGAGCATACGGTCTCGATGGAATTTTTAATACAATTTTTAAGAAAACATGATTTTTTATTTAATAAATAAATTCTATTTTTTTAATAATTATATATATATATATAAATATTATCAAAACATCTATTTTATATTTATATAAATTCCATGTTTTCTCAACACAAGAATCATAAGTTTCATGAAAATACCATTAACAATCCATACAAGTCAATTTACACTAAAATACCATATATTATTCAAGCAAGGTATTTATTTACTAGAGTACCTCACTTTTAAAATTTACATCCATAAAAACCCTAAACACGATAAATAAATACTTGAGGATTATTTTGAAAGCATACTAAAACTATTTTTCATAAAACCCCCTCAAGTTATATTAATTTACATTAAGGACCGTAGTAAATATAGGTTTAAGCGGGACCAATTCTCTTGAGCCTCAGGGATCTGAAAAAAGTGGATGCCTGCCTATTTAAGGTAGAAAACTATAACGGGGTTATCAATGGTAATTGGCTTGGAAAAAGTCACAAATCCTGCCGTCCATGTGCAGCAGTTACCGATAACTCCAAAACCTAATTCAGGAATCCAATTCTGTTTAAGTGTCTGACTCAGACAGAGTCTCGGTCTAATCTGAATATTATCCATACATGAATACAATTTAAATATAACTCTAATACAACATGAATCCATATATACTGGAACTTGAACATGAATACCAGAATACTATCAAATATCAACATGACTCGACTGGACCGAACCATGGATATATATTGACTTGATTATATGACTATCCATTTATATCCTTATCTGTTTACATGAACAATTTATACCATGATTTTGGCAAGTCATATACAACAAATCATTACAATCAATACAATATGCATTACGGGGTTTTTAAAGGGGTAGACTGGTACGGAATGTGTTAAAAGTGGCACAATGATGGTCACTATAATACACCTAAGCTGAACATCTGTTTCCGTTGTCCCGTACGTTTTGACGGGGACTTGTACTCCATATAGCTTAATCCACGGAGCAAGTTGGACTTCTCTCGTATACACTGGCACAATTCTGTATCAAGCTACAAACAACTACGTTAACATAACAAACACAACCATATATACTTTATCTGTTCTTTTCTCTGTCTATTCTTCTTTATCTTTTGGGACTTACCAAGCAATTGTTCGCTAACGACATTCATTTTCTCTTCTTTCTTTGGAATGTTGTCAGGAGGACCCGACTCTTTGGAGATTGAGTCCAGCCAGGACGATTTGGAGCAGTTCATTAAGGACCCAGAGCTCTAGTTCACTTGTATATTCTTTTATTTTCAGTTCATGCCATTGTTTATACATTACTTTCCAGTATTGTATTTACTTTCCAGTTGTATGTAAAGAAATGTTTAATCAATAAAAAGTTGCTGTTTATTTATACCTCTTGTCCTTTCTTGTGTACATTTATTATATTGCTTATTTACACTTAGCGTGTTTACTTCTGAGTAAATATATCGCGAGCCTCGTCATGTCTCCTTACCCGTACTCTGGGAAGCGGGGCGTGACAAACGTTATAGGACGGCGGGACCTTAGCAACGAGGAAGTTCACCGGTATGGTCCGCGTCTTGCTCGCTTCCCCAATGTTGAGGAGGAGGGTGACCGATCCTTCTGCCGGAACGGAGTGGTTGGTGAAGCCGGAGATGACATGGGAGGTCGGTTGAAGGTCGGATGAACCCAACCCCATACGTCGGAAACAGTCGTAGAACATGATGTCCGCCGAGCTCCCGGAATCGATCAATATTCTCTGGACCTCGTAACGGTGGACTCAGACTGCTATCATAAGGGGGTCATTATGGGGAAGCGATATACTGTGAAGGTCTTCGTCGGTGAGTATGAGCAGGTCATCCTTCCTGCATTTCTTATGGGGCGGAGCGTTTACCTCCTCGACTGGTAGGAGGCGGTGGCACCCCCCACTTTTGTAAGTCCATATTGCCCACCCCGGTGCTTGCGGGGAGGCGGAAACGGTATAAAAATCGAATTTTTAGCACACTAAGCAACATGGACTAACTAAAGGCGGGATCTTTTCTAAACAAAACTAGCTACCAAGCTAAAGAGAGTTAGCTACTCGGAAAAGAGGTTATACCTAGGGCTTTATGTCCTTCTCTCCTTGCTCCTTGTAGTGAACGGAAGTGATCTCCTTGTCGTCTTCTCTCGTCGAAGAAGGATCCACCCGAGAGCCTCAACCTTTGGCTTCAACTTCAAGCTAGAAGTAACTAAAATGCTAGAAGTGCCAATCCTAGAACCTTAGAAGAGAGTAGAGATTGTTTTGGAGAGGTTTTACTCAAGCTCATGTGTTTCTCAACTCATGAGAGGGGAGAGCTTGAGGAAGAGCAAGAGCAAGAGAGAGAAAGCATATGATAGAATGAAATGGTTTTTACAACCATAACAAAATATATGTGATTTTTCAAATAATAATATTAATCAAAAATGAAAAGGTGATGGTTAGTTTGAAGAGACCATTATCATATCACAATAAATGATTTTGCAAAGATCAAAGAGCATCTAAAAAAGGTAATGATGATGGTCAATATTTCAAACCTAGTCAACTAGTCAACCTTGGTCAACAAGTCAACAAGCCCAACCATGACACAATTTCACTTAATTAATATTATACATTGATAAATCACAATATCATTAGGGTTTGGAAAAAGACGACTGTCAACTGTGCATACACACCCGTTCCAAAACCCTAATGAAAAACCTCTTCCTCCGCCTCAATCAACTGTGCATACACACCCGCATTCATGTTCCGAGGAACACAAACACAAAGAGATAAAACCAATCCCAGATCATATACTAGGATCCGGCTTAAACCAAAGCCCGCTAGTATAAGCTGTCCGGACAACAAACGTGCACAAGTGCGCGGATGTGAACGAACCCTGTCGCAAAAACCATGCGACCTCTACTCATTTTGCCAAAAGGCGAATAACTCTCTGTGTGGAACTCTAAAGACTCGACACTACGCTGGCAGTGGGTTTAACCACAGACCGCAAGCGGCACTAGCTGTACGTAACGGTCCGCAGGTAGATGCCGATAAGAAGACTGACGAGGTGAACCCATCTGAACTCCTACTGAGCCTGTATGTGACAGTCTCCGTACAGTCCGGTCTGTTCGTCTGATACATCGCATGGCGGGCCAAGGGGGGCGGTAAACATCAGTCCCCTAATAGCGGTACAAATCGTGTCGGAGTGAAGCCCAGAACACCCTGAGATAACACTGGAAACCTACCAGTATATCTCGCTTGCCCTGGCCAGGGACTACTCGTGTAATGGCTCTCCTAGACACAGCGCGATGTCAACCCCCAATACCGGGAGAGACGAATCCTGTCTAACCGTCACTGCCTCCAAGCGCTTCGGGACTGCACCCAACTACTACCTGTTTGCACGACTCCTTTGAGCCGTGGTAGGGTAGTAATCAAAGTACAGTGGGAACACACTTGAGGCGAAGTGACAGTGTCAAGTCAGCGGACTAAGCTGTACTCATGTCACCTGGGAACTGATAACTGACGATAGGTATAATACCAACCAATCAGTTTCAAACGAGTCATGTCCAGTGTACTCGTAACCTAACGAGCACCCGCATACTATCTCAAGTACGACGTACTGACGGCTGTGGGACAGACCGTCCCCTGCACTGGGATGAGAAGCGCATGCGCTAGTCTACTCCGGAGTATCGATGCCCTGTCTCGATAATCCCACGACTAGGGACGTGAATATAAGGATGTGCTTGTGGATTACCCAGCCCCCATGAGTGTGACTGCCATCACAACGCTGGTAATCAAGCAAAGATCCTAAGGGCTCCACTAATACGTATAGGTGATACAATAAAAGAAACACATGTACACATTAAAGCAGAGACAAACCAAGTAGCATACTACTATTTTGAGCAAGATTGTCTATACAACTGTGAATATCCCAAGCTTCCATCAAGTAATATACATACTAGTATGATACAGTAATGGCCTCTAGAGCATATACACTAACAACTTTCCCGAGCTGGATCTTCAGTAACGACCATGATTTGGCCGATCATTAATTCCCAGGGAAGGGTTTGGTCCTTTTTCTCCCGCTCCGCCTGCCGTTTGTCCCGTAGGTACTTCGCCAGGTGGCCAGAGCGGATAAACTCCTTTATGTAGTCACGGTGCTGTTTGCAATTTTCAGTCGGATGACCCTGCGACCTGTGATAGGCGCAGTACGGGCCGCGGAGACGCTTTCCCGTTCTTTGGGTAGCTGGCGGGAACTTAAAGAACCTCTCGCCCTTAGTTTCCTCCAGCGGCTCGGTCTGGGAAATGTTTAGAGGGGTGTACTCTTGGAACCTCGGGGAATAGGGTTTCGGGCGATCGACTTTCTTTTTCTCTTCCCTGTCCCTCTATTTTCGGTCTGCTTGGTCGCCTCGGGGCAGGTTGGAGTTCACCTCCGAATCGAGTTTGATCTCTCTCTCTCGGTCCATGCCTTCACTTTGGCCATGGTCTTAGGTTGCGACAATGCAAAAGAGCGGAGCTACTCTTTGTGCCTAAGACCCGACCTCAGCGCGGTGATAACCGTTTCGTCGCGGTGCTCGGGAACCTCCAGGAGGGCATTATAGAAGCGAGTGAAATACCCTTTAAAGGATTCCTTATCTCCGCTCTTGACGGTGAACAGGAAATCGACCGTCTTCTTCTGTCGTCGGTTTCCGACGAAATGACCGAGGAATTGGGTAGCCAGCTCGTCGAAGGTCAAGATGGAGCACGGCGCAAGCCCTCGGAACCAGTCCCGGCTAGTCCGGATTAGGGTAGTGGGAAAAGCTCGGCATTGAGCCGCGTCCGAGTTATCTTGGAATCTCATGCCAGCCGTAAATGCTTCCATGTGGTCCTTTGGGTCAGACTTCCCGTCGAAGAGGGCCGCTTTAGGAGGCTTGTTCCTGGACGAGACGTGGTCGGCCAGTAGCCTTTCTGTAAAGGGCTTTGTAAGTGAATCAGCGGAGTGGTTAGCCCCTTCGCCGGACATATGGTCATCTCGTCGTATGCCTTCAATTTCCTTTTCGAGGCTTCAATCCGGTGGTGGTACCCTGAGGATTCCGCACAGTTGGAGCGGCGGCTATCCCCGCTCCGGGACTGCGCGAGGGTACGGCTTCGATTCTGCTCTATCACATTTTTTAAATTCTCGGGCGAGGCCCTTCCTGAGTACTCCCGACGTTCGCCGTTTCCACGCCTCGACGGGGATGAGGGCGCCGGTCGCGTCTGAAAGCAGGCGAACCGACTGACACCTCCTCTAGGGGAGTGAGCGCTTGGCGGGCGTCGGAGTGACGGCCCGGTCTTCCGTGAGACCGGGGTATGGAGCTGTTCGACGCCCAACAGGTCATGGAATCATTCACCGTATGCGGGGCGTGGTTGCCGAATTCGGCACACCGGCGTTCAGTGACGCTGGGGTGAACTTGAGCGAGATCGAGGACCTGGGCTACCCCTCTGTCCTCCTGCAGGCGTCGTTATCTCGGGAATGGGAAACGATAGCTTGATGGGTAGGGCCCGCCGCTTGAACACGGATGAGCGCATCCACCATAGCTGTGAGTCTGTCGATCCGAACGGATAAGACGCCGATGACGTTAATAGGAGGAGTAGAACCGCTCCCGCCTCCGTTATGGAGGGTGGGACGGTTCATATTGGGATCGTCGCGGTTGTCACTCCTCAAGCTTTTTAGGAAACTTCTGTTTTCTATGACTTTTGGAGCAAGAAACCTTAAATATAAACTTGCGCGCTAAACCTTAAATATAAACTTGCGCTAGCGCGCAATGGCTTTCACGCTAGTGCACCCATCCCTTGCTTGCTATATGAAATGAAGCAAGGTTAAAAATCGACATGACTCCAAGAGTACCTGATCATGGTTTTAAGATAATAGGATGGCTAGTGTCGTTATTTCCTTTCACAGGATGACGCAAAGGTTCGACAGAGCCAATACGTCAAGTGAGTTCTTATGAGGGACCGCACTAGCCCCCGACGACTGAGAAGTGTTTGAGGGTAAGCAAGTAAGAAACCGTTGCCTTTCGGTTAAGAATCCCTTGCAACAGACTTTATTAGAGTGAAGAGAGCGTCGAGGGCGGAAGATCAACTTTATGGGTGGAGAAGCATCAGAAGCGTTCCCACAGACGGCGCCAACTGATGGAGGTGATGATCTCCGTCAGATGTTGTCCTTCGTCGATCTGGTGCGAGCGGTTTTAAGCGGTTGAGATTTTGTCTGGGGGTTGAGTGTGTGGATCTCAATGGGTTGGTGTTGACGCCGAGCTATCTGCAAAGGAAGTCCCGGGATGGGTGACCACCGTAGGACTCTCCAATGATCAAATTAGTACCGTGGAATAAGAGCAGAGTAACGGTCTATTGGAATGAATTCGAGTTACCTGAGTCATCTGAAAGAGGGGTTTATATAGTGGTCGCGTGGAGCGAGCCGGCGTGAGATCCTCCCCCTCGTTACGCCCCCTCGTTACGCCCGCGTTGATGGCAGGATCCGCTCATTAATGGGGGGACGCGCCCGCATAGGAAGCGGAACGTGGGGCGGTGGATATCTCGGTTTGGCGAAATACACGGAGCCGTTGCTGGGATGCTTGCGCTTCGTGCTCTCGGTTGATCGGGGAGGCCGAGGAAGCTCGGCCTGTCAGATTGCTTGGAGACGAGCCGGGAGGCCGAAGAAACTCGGCCTGTCAGATGGCTCGGAAATGAGCAAGGAGGCTGTGAAAGCTCGGTTGTAGAATTGCTCGAAAGTGGGCTGATGGCTGGTTGTTAGACGAATATGGAAGGTTTTCCGGGGAGGCCCCCGAAAGGCTGGATGCAATGTCGGAGACGAGAAACGTCTCCAATGCAGCAGGCTTATTCTAGCTCCGTAGCTCCCGGGACATGTCATCCGCTACGTGTCGTGATCTGAAAAACTCCCACTTGTGAGCATCATCAAATGGGATTGAAAAATATTACCGAAACCAATTGCCTAATCTCATATATTCAACCCTAAGGAACAGATCCATGCAAATTAAAAGGCAACCACACTATTGAAACTCAGACACAAAATACAGGTTATAATGAAAACAAGAAGACTGATATAAATAAGACTAATATAAATCAATTATCAATATAAAAACTCATAATCAAATACATGATTCAAATCATATAACAATGGTTGTTTTTTCCCTCTCTCCCTTTTTCTCCAAAATCACTGCAACACAAGAAATATAAACTTGAAACATAAATAGCAGTACTAACATCTAAAATCTTCGTCGTCGTCGTCCTAATTCTATAACTTATACCGCCTCTCTCCTTCCTCAATCTCAAACCCTAGAAATCCTTGAGCAGTTTCCGGACCTGCTCGAGGGTGACGAAGAGGACGACCGTGAACGGCCCCTGCCTCGACACGGTGGGGATGAACCCCTTGTACAGGGCCATGGGCCCCTCGCTCCTGACCGTCTTGACGGCGCAGTCGAGGGCCCCCGCGTAGTCCCCGGGCCTCATGTTCATCACCCTCGTCTTCACCACGTCCACTGGGTTGGACCCCACCGCCGCCACAATCCCCGCGACGAAGCTCGCCGCCACGTGGGTCCCGACCCCGTCGGCGGACCCCACGCCACCCCTCACCATCCCCTCCTTCACCTCGTCGTACGTCGCCAGCTGGCTGGCCGTCACTATCATGGCCCGGTTCACCGTGAGGCCCGACCCCCTCCACAGGCTCTTCACCCCCTCGGCCCTCGCCATCTTCGTGATGGCGTCCACCACGCCGGCGTAGTTCCTGCGCTGGGCGAGGGGGAGCCTGCCGTCTGCCTGCATCCTCACCATCGCCACGTCGGCGGGGTTGCCTACCGCGGCGCCGATCCCGCCCGCGATGAGCCCGGCCGCGATCTTACGTGGCAAGGGGAGGTCTTTCCCGTTGCCATCGTTGGACCACCTGGTCTTCATCATGTCGTAGAGCCCCATGCGGGTGGTGGAGTAGAGGCACTGGCGGAGCACGGTGGCGGAGACGCCGGAGAAGAGCGCGGCGGGCCCCTCGGATCTCAGGATCTGGGCCCCGATCGAGATGGGCCCAGGCCTCGGCGGCGGCGGCGGGGCCGGCATCGTGTGATGAGCGAAGGTGATGGAGGAGTTGGAGAAAGCGAAGGCTGGGCGGAGATTGGGGAGCGGCTGAGACTCGCCTTGGAGCTGCATGCGGACCTTGATGAGATCCAAGGGGTGGGTCGAGCATCCGGCCACGATGGAGGCGATTCCGCCCTCGACGAATCCTTTGACGCCCATGATTTTGTTTGTTCGATTTGGGGGACTTTTTTTTTTTTTGGGTTGGGGGGAATAAAAGGGAAGGGATGAGATTGTTGAATGCTACCAGTTACTGGAACTCAACTCGCTGGAGACGAAGAGATGAGAGTGAAGGGAGAAGGCTATTGAAGAGGAGTGAGGGACGTTGGGTCTCTGAGACATACGATGAGTTTTAGTTAATTTTTCATGTAAAAATTGAGGGGTGAGGTTTGAGGGAAGAGATTGGGGAGCAATTTATAGGAGAGAGAAAGAGAGGAGAGGAGACGGCTTTGGCTAGGGGAGATGAAGATGTTGTGGAGGGAGGTCAGTATGGTAAATTCGAGGTTGACCTGAACGCGTGAGAGGAAAGGGAGAGAGGTTCTAGGGTTTGGAATTTATGGAGAACCGTTGGATTTGGTGGAGATGGACGGTGGAGGATGAGTAGGCATGTAAGTCGTGTGGACAGAGCCGGGGTGCGAATCCGTCTGTGGCTTCTGGTCGCGGGGCCCATGGGGGATGCTGCTGACGTGTTGGTTCTTTAAGTGGGACCCAGTTGGGTTCGATGTACGCTGTGTGGTGTTAGGCTTGGTGGAGGGGATGCGGGAAGAGAAACTGGGATTTTTGTGGAGGTGGGATTCGGTGGAGAAGATCTGATGAGGGGCATCCAATTGGTGCTGAGAGGAGATTTGAAGTGGGTCCCACTTCTTTTGCACCGTTCGCGTGCATTCCACATGGCTTGCTCAGGGGAAGAAAAAAATATATAATAATAATAAACAATTTTCATAACATGGGAAACTTATAAAAGATTTTTTATGCATCTTTCCATACTGGCACCAGCATATAAAATGTTGTTGCTTTGGCAAGAATAATAAATTAGTAGACAAGTGTGGTAGCCACGAATCAAGCATTAAAATTTTAAGACATTAAAAACAAACCATTTGCGTTTAAAACGTATTCAATATCAACATATCTCATGAAGTATTTATCACTGGCTATCAAGAATTAGCATTCCATATCATAGATCGACAACTATGAAGTATAAATTGATTTCTTGATATGATATTATAAGTTGCAAGCTGATCCTATGAGGTCCGGTCTCATTTTTTATTTTGAGGTCCAATTTTCAAACACCCAACCCCCGTGTTTTTCACCGATCCGCTCAGGCCACCGTGATCCACATATAGCAGATAGGCTATGTATTAAATTTTACGTGATTTGGAAACCTCTAGCACTCTCATCAAGCGATCTTGTTTTCCATGCATCGTAAAGCCGTCGGTTTTTTAGTCTATTTGATGGATTAGTTAGAGATCTGCAAATCTCGTAAAATTTGATACATAGGCTTTCTAACATCTGTAAATCACGGTGTCCGAATGGGTCGATGAAAATCACGGAGGGTTGGATGTTTGAAAATTAGACCTCAAAATAAAAAATAAAACTGGACCTTGCATGATCAGCTCCCATTATAAGTTAGCAAACAAAATAAAAGATAGATATATTTTTTCTGATTTAAGAAAAAATAATCTAACCCAAAATAAATAAATTCCATGTTAGAGATTTTATCTCTATGGAGCGTCAGCAATGGCGTCCATCGAGTTCGAATCTGCTAATCATTTCTCTTTATTAATAATATGCAGGGCCCAAGAGCCCTTCTACTATTTTACTGAAACTTTTATTATAAAGTATGAAAATAAATTGGCAGATTTTGCTAATTGCAAATAATCATCTCTGACTGATTCATTTGAAGACTCTGTTGCTAGAAAAGCTCCGGTGCTTGTATCATTGCTAATCAACATCCATAACAAGTTTCAGCAAACAATCGATATAACAGTAATGGATCTCTGGAGCTCCTTCAGATGTTATCTTCCGTTGATCTCTTCATGTGTTGACGGACGGCTGAGATTTGATCTGGAGGTTGTCTCCTTTAGCGTGTGGATCTCAATGGGCTTGGATTTGAGGTGAAGCCGAGCTACCTGTAAGGAAGTCCCGGGGTGGTTGTACCACCGAGGACCATCCGACGATCAAGTTAGTGGTGCAAGTTGGGCAGAGTAGCGGCTTAGTGGAAAAAATTGTCTTACCTCGATCGTCTGAGAGAGAGGTTTATATAGCGGCAGCAAAAGGTAGGCGGACGCGAGAATCACGCCGGCCATTACGTCCCTGGCATCACGCCCGCGTGAAAGGCGGGATCCCGCATTAATGACGAGATAGGCTCGTTAATGGAGGATCGTGATAGCGTGGAATGCGGGATCGTGGGCGGCGGATATCTCGTATATGGCAAGATTCGCGGAGCCGTGGCGTAGGTGTCTGTGATCAGCACCGTGAGTCGGTCTAGGTGAGACCGAGGAAGATGAGCTCGGCGGGAGGATCGGGCACGAGCGGGAGGCCAAGGCATCTTGGTTCCGTGATAGCTCGGAGGTGAGCCGGGGAAGGACTGGGAGGTCACCAAAGGTCGGTAGACTTCTCGAGCCGGAGGATCGAGGTATGATCCCAACTGAAGTCTCTAATCCCTTCTCGTAGGTTCTGGGACACATAATCTGCAACTTGTCGGTATCTGGAGAGTCGTCGATATCGAGCCTCATCATTAGCCCTCCACTCTCGTCTCGACCCGTTCCTGGGTCGGGTCGAGAGTGGTCTGACCGATCACCCTGGATGACCTCTTATTCGAAGATATCGTCGGCGCGCATTCCCGGGCAAAGGTTAGTATTTTCTTAGAGGCGTCAACGGATCAGGGGAGAGATCTCGCATTAAAGGAGAAGCGCGGGATCGTGCGTACGTTCGTCGAAGAGCCGGCCCACGTATCTGGCGCTAGTTGGCTGGTGAGACGTGTCGCAGGTGTTCCCTGCGCTCGAAAGGACGTGTCCAATGTGAGTGCGACAGGTGAAACGTTGTCGACAGTTGGTTGCGAAACCTTGTTTTGGCGGGAGGCGATCGGAGCCATAGGATACATACGCCGGCAGGTATAAATAGAGGTGGGATCCCCATCAGGGCCCATACCTCCTCAAAACTCCCTCGTCCCTAGTCGTGTTAGCTCGGCGCTCTTCTCCTCAGGTCGGATTTCTTGCGTTTGATTTCCCGAGGACACCCCCTTTGATCAGGTTAGATGTCTTCTTCTAAGGAGTCTGTAGATGTGGTCCGGGTAGAGTTTAGGAAGTCTTCTGAAGTTTCCTCTTCTACTTCTTCCTCTTCCTCCTCTGAGTCGGAGTCTTCCCTGGGAGTTAGGGTTAGTAATACTCCTCGGGGTCGTGCGACGGGGGCGGTCCCCAGAGCAAAGGTCGTGGGTGTTCTTGGCGTGCGATCCTCGATGAGGCGTGTGGAGGAGCTCGTCAACATCAAGACTCGTTTCCTCATTCCTTCCGACTATTCGCTTCGTCTGGCCGAGGAGGGGGAGAGGGCAGACCGGGTACGGGGCAATGAGATTGCCTTGTACCTAGAAGCCTTTTGGGCCGGGATGTGTCTGCCCTTCTTCCCCGAGGTGAGTGCGACGTTAAATTGTTTCGGGTTAACCCCGGGCCAGTTAATGCCGAACTCTTGGAGGATCCTCCTTGGGTTCCTGGTCCAGTTGAAACTGAGTCTGATCCCCTTCAGCCTGAGCCTTCTCATTTCTTCTCTTTGTTGGAGATAGTGCCCTCAGAGTCAATTATTGGATCACAGACACGTGATTGCAATGATTGAGAGAGGACCTATGCCGGTAGGACAGTCTTACTCAAGATGATAGTATACTATCTGGTTTATCTTTATCATCGTGTACTGCTTTAGGTGACCTTACAGGTCACTATTGCGCGTTCATAGAGCCCTTAGGATTCTTGCTTGACGGCCAACAGTATGATGGCGATCATATACGTGGGAGCTGGGATCTATAAGCACTTCCTTAAAAGGTCCCTAGTCGTGGGAGTTTTCGAGACAGGGTATCGATACTCCAGTGTAGACTAGTGTATACAGTTGAGACCCCGACGAGGGGCGGTGGCCGGTCTCACAAGCCACTGGTGTCAGTTGGTTCATCTAAGATGTATACAGGTGCTCATTGGGTTATGAGTACACCGGACAGGACTCGCCGGGAACATGCTAGTAGGTCTTATACCTGATGTCAGATAGCAGTTCCCTGGTGACATGTGTACATGTTAGTTCATCGACCTGAGATCGTCATTTTTCTCGTGTGAGTTCCCACTGTGCTTTGATTACTACCCTACCACGCTCAAAGGAGACGTGCAAACAGGTTTTAGTTGGGTACAGTCCCGAGCCACATGGAGGCAGTGAGCGGATCTTCAGGGGTTCGTCTCTCCCGGTATTGGGGGTGAGGTCGCGCTGTGTTTAGGAGAACCATTACATGAAGTTCTTGGCCAAGGCAGGAGATTTACTGGTAGGTATTCCAGTAGTATCTCAGGGTGTTCTGGGCTACACTCCGACACGACATGTACCCTTTTGGGGGTCTGACTTTTACCAACCCCCTAGGCCCGCCATGTGATGCTCATAGATGAACGGACCGGACTGTACAGATATTGTCACTGACAGGCTCAGTAGGGTGTCAGGATGAGTTCGCTCATCGACGTCCCTTTTGGTCAATACCTGGTAGCCCGTTACGTATGGCTAATACCTCTGACGTGCTAGTGGTTAAATCCACAACCAAAGTATTGACGAGTCTTTAGAGTCCCCCACAGACCGTTTTCTCAAGTTTCGGGCGAAACACTGTAGAGGCCGTATGGAGATATGGCAGGGTTCGATCAGATACGTGCGGTATTGCACAGATCATGATCGGACGGATAATACTAGCGGGTTTTGGTTTAAGCCGGATCCTAATATTGTACAGTGTAGATGTTGTCTCTTTGCATTTGTATTCGGTCGGAATACAAATGCAGGTATGTATATACAGTCGCAGGGTTTTTCTACAAATGCAGGTATGTATATACAGTCGCATGGTTTTCCTGTAATTTATTACGGGATCAGTTTTTGAGTTGCCAGTTTGCTTTCCGTTTCGGCCATTTTCCTTTGTTCCTTTCTTTGGCTGAAATTTGGTGGAGGGGGTTATTTGCAATTGTGCAACTAACAATTGATAAGACTTTTGCATCATGATGGTTTCATGATGGTGCACCATCCATTGACTTCATTTGACTTCATCATTGCTTGACTTTTGACAACATGATGGTTGATGGATATGGGTATGATTATTGAGGTGACTTTCTTCATGATTATTATCATTCCTCTCTCTTGCATTATCTTGGCTCACTCCTTCATTCCTCACTCTCCCTCTTCTCATATTCTTAGAGCATGGTCGGCCACAAGATTAAGGGGGGCTGCCCAAAAATATGGGTGGGGTTTTTATCTCTCTTGCTTCCTACAAAATTCATAAGCCATCACAAAAGTTCACTACATCTCATTCTCCACCATAAAAGCAACTTCTTACAACCCCATGAGATATAGAGTTCCACACTATTCTACAGCAATTCTTGGACACGTCGACTCGCCAACTTCGTGCCCAAGTTGCCTCGGTCCAGATGTGGGAGCCCGTAAAAGAACCCGGCGATGTGGTGCCCTTCCGACGAGGAGATGAAGACCGGAGATTCCGCGGGGAGATCGGGACGACGACGAGAAGACCGAAGGATACGGATCGCTCGGTATATCTCTCTACCCATTCTCTTGTTAGCTAGGAGTAGGTTAATGGCCCGATCCGGGTTTAATAGTGCGCGGTGGTGCCGGTTTAAAAGTTTAAAGAACAGTATCGTTTCCACATTTTGGCCTCGGATTGACGGCCGGGGCGCCGCCGTGCACTTACACTGGTATCCGAGTCACGCCATTAACCTAGTCTAGCTTGCTCTAACGTGTTTACAAGTTCGATCGATCGGAATTTCCAAAAACCACAATTTCTATTGCATCATTTTCTGTCGAATTTTTTTTTAGCTCAAAATTTTTTTCAGTACTTTGCAGAAATACGTGCAGGGAATTCTAAGCATTCTGTGAAAATTTGGTCGCGTGTCGTCACTGTTCCACCGCGGAACCGCGGCTAAACCCACGCATTGGCCGCGATTCCACCGCCACTATGACTGTTCAATGCACCAAAATTTTACAGAGAGCTTCTGAGTTGAAAATGGGGTTTTTTGAATGTTCTGTTTGGGCCCAGATTTCTTTGAGTGCTACAGTTGTGCTTGGGGCCCACTTCGGGAAATTTTTAGTCGATCGAAAATTTTAAACATGTTAGTTCACAGTATTTACATTATATCTGCGACCGTGAATGTCATTTGATCGGCAAATCATGTCTAACTGCTATAGCCCTTTTAGACGGATTTGCGAACGTGACATTCACGTTGATGTTCTGTGTTGTGCTGTGATGTTGCGGATTGTCGTGGTGGATAGCCTGGATGCAATGTTAGTACAGCTTTGGTATTTTTATGTACATTTGATATTGTGGGGCGAGCGTCCGACATGTGGACTGCCGTCACTGCCTGTTTGTATATTATTCTTTTGGGGCACGACCGGGCTGAGGTCGATGTATCCGTTGTATGTATACTTTACTTTCTGTACTAGGATCACCCCGCGGTGGAGTGCACGGATAGCCGGGTTCTAGATGGCAACGAGCCCGCATCTCATGGCGTTGAGATGGAAGGGGCTTCACTCTAGAATTGGAGGGCTATTCGCCGCACTCGTAGGGGGTACAGGTTGACCCAAGGAGGGGTGCCCAAGTTACCGGATTCCGTGAAGTGCCGGGTGGTCCATTCACGTTGCTGAAGGGGGCTGCCTCGCTTCAGGTTTTGGCGGGTAACTTGTCGCGCCCCTAGGGGTCTAGGATTTCATTGCACAGGCTATCCACACGACCAGGGGAACGTCGGGTTTCAATAGCGGCTCTATGAAACCCGGGGATCCCAGATATCTGTATTGTTCTGTGATGCTTATTACATTTATGTGATGTTGCATATTATCACGCCTTGAGCGAATATTATATATTGATATATATACTAGTAGATGTTGTATATGTCTTGCATCCGCGCTAGTCCAGTCCCCGCTCTGTCGTTAGTTAACTAACCTAACGGGTAATGACGGGACCCAGTGGCGAATGCGGGTGGCATATACGTACATCATTATTTTCGTTCTTTATTGGTGTGATCAATTGATGGGACTGCATTGATTCGGATCAATGCAAGTTAAACAAACCTATTCTGATGTTGTTGGAACAATTTTTCAAAAAAAGCTGTTATTGCAAGGACGTTCTCTTTTGTTTTGCACAGTGGTATTCGGTTATGAATATCCAGCACCTCAGTCGACGAGGCAAGGGCCGAGATCCCTTCATCGGGAGTGACCCCTTGGACAGAAGTTTGCGTCAGGGCAATAACTTCACTATAGTCGATTACTTTTGTTTTGCATCGTGGTATTCAGTTGGAATATCCTGCACCCCATTCTACGGGGAAAGAGCCGAGATCCCTTCACCGGGAGTGACCTCTTTAGTAAAGGTTTTCGCCACTATATTTTTATAAAAGCTATCCGGTTCTTTCAACGATATCAAGTTCATTACGTTAAAAGTTTTTCGCCAAAAACCATTCGTAGCCCTCCGTCATTTCATATGGATAGTCAATAGTATTCAAGCTGTGTTTGTTGCCCAAAGTCAAGGCACAGTGATTGGTAGCTATTGGATATTCATATGCAGCATAGATAGATGCGTTGGTTTGGGACAATCGTACTGTCTTGTTGGCCAAAGTCAAGGGTAGGTACGGGTGGGTTCAAATTAACCTGGAAAATGACGGGTAGAACTGGACATGTGACTTATGATTTGTTGGCCAAAGTCAAGGTCATAAGAGCATGGGGTAAAAATCACATCGGGAATTTCTAAAGAAACTGAAACTTGCTAGATATGCGCATACCTTCTGGAGTGTGATAACGTGAGCGGATTCTGTCACGTTATCATGCGATGATAGTTGGATCCCGATTCCCACTGATGAGTTGGTTTACTCCTCGGGTGATCCCGACTAATTCTTCTTTCAGGTTTAGAGGAGAATTTGACGGTACAGTAGGAGGTTTCCTGATTAGATAAAGCGACAACCATTCCGATATAGGTTAGAGTGCACGCTGAGTGTTTCTTTTCTCTCTCTCTTTGGCAGCGACCATGACCCGACCCTAGACTATGACTCAGTGATCAAAATTAACCGAACCTTCTTAAACACTGGATTTTGGATTGTCAGAGTTGCAAACCTCATTGCCACTCCTACTTTTACCCTTTTCTCCAGGACACCCCGTATTACTATGAACGTCCACTTCCATTGGATAAAACCATCGTATGGTTATATACGAACTCGAAGGAATTTATTCGAGGATGGTTTCCGGTTCTGGAGAAAACGAATAGGACTATTCAGTTGTCTTTTCCTTTTACCTTTTCTCAGGTTGCGAGTGCCCCTTAGATTAGGAGATAGTACACCTATTACGCAAATTGGATAGTCTTCTTCCAAACCATAGGCAGGTGCCGACCGGTAGGGAATGAAGAAAACCAATTAGCCTAACGATGGTGTACAGAAGGTGTTATATAAAGACAAAGAAAGGGATTAGAAGGAGGGCAAAGTAAATTGCGACTGCTATTCACGACCAAACTAAGTATTTCATTACTACTCCCACTTCACCTTTGTATTTCTCCAGGGCACTCCGTATCACTATGAAGATCCACAGTGTATTGGATACTCCATCGTATAGTTATATACGAACTCGAAAGGAACTTGTTCCAGTTCGGGGATGGATTCTGGTTCAGGAGAAATAGGAATAAGCTTTATTCAGGTGTCTTTTATCTTCACCTTCTCTCACGTTGCGAGTGCCCCTAAGATTGGGACAGTACACCCATTATGCTTATTGGATAGTCTTCTTCCAAACCATAGGCTGGTGCCGAACGGTAGGGAAGGAAGAAAACCATTTGGCCTAAAGGGGTGTGCAAAAGGTAATGACTAAAGACATATGAAGGGATGTGGAGAGATGGCATAGAAATATACGGTTACAGTTGTGAATCTGGATAATGGAAGAGGCATTACTAGGAATACCCGGATACCCCATCGAAACATTTCAATGTTTCATTTTCACTATGTACTGTTAATGGAAAACTGATTTCCCAATTAGACACTTGCTCCAGGGTATGTATTCACCAGGTTTGATTCTCACATCTGTATGGTTTTACAGATGATGAGTGGGAGTAAGTTATTGGGAATCGGGTGATCATCCTCATTATATCGGGATTCGTTGTAATCGGTGATATTTGAGGAAGTCACCTGGGTTGTTTGCCGGACGGCAAATATTTGGTTTTGAATATCCGCTGTTATGCACCAATTTCAAATTGATATATCTGTACGTCTATTTTTATAGAGTGAGATATACCTTTTTGAAATTATGTCCATGACATTTACCTATATCGGTGGATGGTTAGGTAAGGAGTATTAAACAGCGGTGTAATTCTTCTTAAGCATAAGTACAGTTTTCAACTTACGACACACAGCGAATGAGTTATTGGACTCAGGGGACTTATACAGAGTATTGTATGTTGTCTAGTGTCCATTCGGACATAGGGGTTGGTCCTCGTACTATATTCGGTTTACTTATGACTTCTCTAGTTTTTAGACATGTGTTTCGTAGAAACGCAAGGTCCGAATTTTGAGAAGTTATAGGTATATGAATAAAGCAGAGAACCAGGTGTTGCAAGTATCGGGATTCTTCAAGATGATCGAAGATGTAGATACTTGTGGTATTCAGTTAATAGTAATTCTCCTTCAGGTTACTCATAATTGGAAGCACTCCTAAGTTGAGGAACGTTGATCGGCCTCTTTCCATTTACTTGACATGCACTGGAGACAGCTGCATGATTTGAATCTGGTTCAATTAAATCAGTGCCTCTGTTTCTGTATTGGATATAGAATAGTTCATATCTTAACGATGTGAAGGTACGGGGAGTTGTCCGGCTTATGCTTAAAACCAGACTCTGGATAACTCAAGGCACGTTTCTGTAATGGCTGTTTGTGGGTTGACCCAGGTTATGACGAGGGTTGATTTTCTACCATCTGGAAGATCAATAGTGATTTGTTCTAGACTCGCCACAGTTTTAAGTAAAACGGATTTTTTCAGAAAACAGTAGTGGGAGTATGGTAGAACTGGAAGTGATTCCAGAACCGCAAACGATTGCTGAAAATTTGATAAGAACCTAAACATTCAATCTGATTTGACATTCCATATGGTGGGTAACCTCAGGTACCCGGGAGGTACTCCGGTAGCCTCAAGGACGGTGACAGGAAGGTTCTTGTTTACCCAGACTTGCCGTTGCTGTTGTTCCAGGCTGTGAGACCCGGCAGCAGGATGAGTATAGCGTCGTTCTGAACTAGCTTTAGAAGTGTACGTCTATATGACTCTGCCAGAGGGTTGTCGTAGTCAGTGGGAGCGGCGGAAGCATAGTGGACAAGTGGCTTATGTCTATTTATGGACTAAAGCAGATATAGCGGAGAAAGATCATCTATTTCTGATGTGACAGTCATAGGTTTGACCTCCTCAGAATAGGGGATGGATCTGTTAAGAAGATAGTAGGATGTGATGTCCTGGCATTTGGATGACATACACATAGTAGGAAGTGAAATTCCTATACTACGGTCGGTTATACTTTGGTTGTCACACAGTGGTTTCTCCACATAAGGATATAGATATTATATCAAAGATTCTGGTTACTAGATCTATGGTTTTAGATCTAGATTTGGGTAGTTTCCCAATCTGGGTACTTAGACAGTATTCTAAAGGTGTTTTAGAATGGACGACTCCTGGCATGGTAGTGTACCTGCAGGTGATGGAGTCACCCTCTCTAAAGGTGTCTTACATACTAAAGGGGAGAGGGATGTGCATGATTGGCAGATCACTTGCTTAGGCAATTAAGTTGATCATGAGATGCCAAGTACCACACCAGATGTTGTTTTTGCACGAGATGCAATATGTTGATATTGATCCAATCCTGGAGAAACAATCGGAAGCAGTTTTAGAACATAAGTGGATGTTCTAGGGATATGATAACGGCATCCTCCTTCGGGAGACGGTTATTATTCCAGGCTTCCAAGGTGACCTGGATGACAGAGAGGTTGTCAGAGTTATAGTTTTCCTTCTGACGAGGGGCAGTATTTTGGACAGGTGGTCCAAGGGGATACTGAAGGAGGCATGACGCAGGATACTGATTAAGTTCAGTTGACGATTCAGCCTAAGAAGTTTGGATTTGGAGTTCATTTATGAGCTAGGTCCCATCAGATATCCAGACATATTCTAAGACAGGTATTGCTCATTTCGGGAGATGGTTTTCTCCGCGAACTTAAGATAAAGAGAGACATAGAAAGAAACATCAAAGCAGATCCACTCACAGAGGCTATTCCTCGAACGCAATAGTTTCGCAAACAGGTTTTGTGAGACTGATTAGTAGAGGAGTTGGGTGTTCGGTATCACACGGGCTGTGAGTATGCGGCATCGCAATAATTAGCCTTGAGTGCAAGTGGGAGATTGTTGGAGATACTGCCCTCAGAGTCAATTATTGGATCACATGCATGTGATTACAATGAATGAGAGAGGACCTATGCCGGTAGGACAGTCTTACTCAAGATGATAGTATGCTATCTGGTTTATCTTTATCATCGTGTACTGCTTTAGATGACCTTACAGGTCACTATTGCGCGTTGATAGAGCCCTTAGGATTCTTGCTTGATGGCCAGCAGTATGATGGCGATCATATACGTGGGAGCTGGGATCTATAAGCACATCCTTAAAAGGTCCCTAGTCGTGGGAGTTTTCGAGACAGGGCATCGATACTCCAAAGTAGACTAGTGTATACAGTCGAGACCCCGACGAGGGGCGGTGGCCGGTCTCACAAGCCACTGGTGTTGGTTCACCTAAGATGTATACAAGTGCTCATTGGGTTATGAGTACACCGGACAGGACTCGCCGGGAACATGCTAGTTGGTCTTATACCTGACGTCAGATAGCAGTTCCCTGGTGACATGTGTACAGGTTAGTTCATCGACCTGAGATAGTTATTTGTCTCGTGTGAGTTCCCACTGTGCTTTGATTACTACCCTACCACGCTCAAAGGAGACGTGCAAACAGGTTTTAGTTGTGTACAGTCCCGAGCCACATGGAGGCAGTGAGCGGATCTTCAGGGGTTCGTCTCTCCCGGTATTGGGGGTGAGGTCGCACTGTGTCTAGGAGAGCCATTACACGAAGTCCTTGGCCAAGGCAGGAGATTTACTGGTAGGTATTCCAGTAGTATCTCAGGATGCTCTGGGCTACACTCCAACACGACTTGTACCGCTTTTGGAGGTCTGACTTTTACCAACCCCCTAGGCCGCCATGCGATGCTCATAGATGAACGGACCGGACTGTACGGATATTGTCACTGACAGGCTCAGTAGGGTGTCAGGATGAGTTCGCTCATCGACGTCCCTTTTGGTCAATATCTGGTAGCCCGTTACATATGGCTAATACCTCTGACGTGCTAGTGGTTAAATGCACAACCAAAGTATTGACGCGTTTTTAGAGTCTCCCACAGACCGTTTTCTCAAGTTTCGGGCGAAACGCTGTAGAGGCCGTATGGAGATATGGCAGGATTCGATCAGATACGTGCGGTATTGCACGGATCATGATCGGACGGATAATACTAGCGGGCTTTGGTTTAAGCCGGATCCTAGTATTGTACAGTGTAGATTTTGTCTCTTTGCATTTGTATTCGGTCGGAATACAAATGCGGGTATGTATGTACAGTCGCGGGGTTTTCCTGTAATTTATTACGGGATCAGTTTTTGAAGTTGCCAGTTTGCTTTCCGTTTCGGCCATTTTCCTTTGTTCTTTTCTTTGGCTGAAATTTGGTGGAGGGGGTTATTTACAATTATGCAACTAACAATTGAGAAGATTTTTGCATCATGATGGTTTCATGATGGTGCACCATCCATTGACTTCATTTGACTTCATCATTGCTTGACTTTTGGTGATATGATGGCTGATGGATATGGGTATGATTATTGAGGTGACTTTCTTCTTGATTATTATCATTCCTCTCTCTTGCATTATCTTGGCTCACTCCTTCATTCCTCACTCTCCCTCTTCTCATATTCTTGGAGCATGGCCGGCCACAAGATTGAGGGGGGGCTACCCAAAAATATGGGTGGGGTTTTTATCTCTCTTGCTTGCTACAAAATTCATGAGCCATCACAAAAGTTCACTACATCTCCTTCTCCACCATAAAGGCAACTTCTTACAACCCCATGAGACATAGAGTTCCACACTATTCTACAGCAATTCTTGGACACATCGACTCGCCAACTTTGTACCCGAGTTGCCTCGGTCCAGAGGTGGGAGCCCGTAAAAGAACCCGGCGATGTGGTGCCCTTCCGACGAGGAGATGAAGACCGGAGATTCCGCGGGGAGATCGGGACGACGACGAGACCGAAGGACACGGATCGCTCGGTATATCTCTCTACCCCTTCTCTTGTTGGCTAGGAGTAGGTTAATGGCCCGATCCGTGTTTAATAGTGCATGGTGGTGCCTGTTTAAAAGTTTAAAGAAAAGTATCGTTTCCGCATTTTGGCCTCGGATTGACGGCAGGGGCGCCGCCGTGCACTTACACTCTTTGCTATAAAAACCATCATGGCGCCCGCAGGGGTGAGCCGAGCTGGGTATATATCTCTTTTAGGAGACAACGGGAGGACGCTGCCGGGTCGGGGTCGTCATAATACCTTCTTCCATTCACGAATGGAAGAAAAAGTTTTTGTTTGTGGCCCCGCCCGAGGGCGAGGATTGGTTTGTGCCCACCCAGTGGCAAGGGGCCAGCTGTCCGCGCATGAGTCGGTCGAATGATGCCGACGCGGTGGCAGTGTCAAAGTGGGATCCCCTCCCTCGAGTCGATGTGCTGCTGTCTAAGCGGGTCCTCAGTTGGGCCGGGCTCAGCCCCGTCTAGTACGTGGGTAAGTTAGGAGCTCTCAGGCGGCCTGTTTGGACTCGTGCATTCTTTTAATTTCCCGGCATTGTTGAATCCTCTGTATTTTGTCTTATGCAGAACCCATAAACCTAAGCAAGTTCCGGACGGCAGTGGTTGACATGAAGAAAGGGAAGAAGGCCGAAGGCGCCGGCCCATATCGCCCGTCGTCGGCTTCGGCCCCACCGGCTTCGTCCCCACCGGCGGCAGCTTCATCCAGGAGCCCAAGCGCTCCTCGGGCCCCTGAGTCCAGCCACGCGCCGGTCCGGAAGCGTGCTCGGGAGCAAGAGCCACGGGCTCCCGAGGAGGGAGCCGAGATTGGTTCTCCCACGTCGCTCCTCAAGAGGTTCCATAGGACGGCGTCCTGCTCCCCGGCTTCCCCGATCCTCATGGACGATGGGGATCTTCGCTTGGAGGTGCCCTCGGGGATTTCCGTCGCCGACAGCCTGCTCTTGGAGATGGAGAGGTCGGCCGGGGGCAGAATCCCTCGGGGGACTCTCCATGCCCAATTGGCGGCGATAGCCCAAAAGGCCGTGTAGGTTAGTGTTTGCGCCCTACTCGGTTCTTCAATAGGTATTTTTGCTCACATGATTGGGTGGCTCTCTCTCCTTTTTAACCCTCTTTCTTCTCTTCAGGTCCTCCGGCACGTCGCCCTCGTCATCAACATGGAGGATGAAGAGATAATCCCGGCGATGCGGGCCGCGATGAGAGCTCAAGGCAGGAGCTAGAGGCGGCGAGGGAGAGGATCGCTGCCACTGAAGACCGGGTGGCGGCCACGAATTGGGAGACCGCCAGGTGCCAAGAGGCCGCCCGAGCCGCCAAGTCTTAGTTGGAGGATTCCAAGGTGCTCGTCGCCACCATGAAGAAGATGGCGGAGGGGCACTGAAAATGGATGAAACAAAATTGACGAAGGTGCGTCGAGTCGTTCATCAAGAAAGTGGACGCGGGCTTTGACAGCTGTGGTAGTGGTAGCCCTTGAGAAGGCGTGCGTGGAGCCTTCCTCTCCGGAAGGAGAATGGGGCGGCGAAGGAAGGGACGAAATGTGCCAACCTTCGGGCGTCGAAGGCTGAGCTTATGGCGTTTAAGGCGGTGGAGAACTATTAGAAGTCGGACCAGTTCTACGCCGACCATGCTGGAGCTGCCGGCGTTATTTAGCACGATGCCCTCGACGCTGTCAAGGCTCAGATGCCGGAGTTCCCCGACGGCGAGCATCGGGTCACGTACCCTCTCGAGGATGACGCGCAGGGGAACGCCCCTGGAAACGATGCAGGGGACGAGGCCCCTGGTGGGAGCGTGGGGGGTAAGTCGGTCGCCCCGGCTCCCGGTGTCGAGGCTCCCGCCGTGGGTGCCAACCCTGAAGACGCCGTCCCGGTTGTCGTAGTGGAGGCGATGCTCGTCGACGTTCGCCCCGGCCTCGAGGCCTAAACTTCCCTGCCTCCTTATTTTGTTTGCGCCAAATTTTGTAAGCCTCTGGGCAATTTTGTAAGGCTGGGGAGCCAAAAATACCTCTGTAAAGACTTCTGATTTTTTATGAATAGAAAATCCATTTTGCAGTGTTCTTTTGTTTGTGGTGGACACCATTTGCACAGTACTGCTTTCATGTCAGGTTGGTATTTCGTCTAGCGATTGCACGTCGAGTTACGAGTTGAAGTCGACCGTTTGCCAAGTGTGCAAAGACCGGTGAAAGGTCGATATTTCCATGGCCCCGAAGTCGAGATGGGGATCGCATAGACGTGGATGGACTGAGCAGGGTAGCTGCTCGGTGGCCTCTGGATGGGGGTTCTGACCTTTGGCGTCGTGGGGTAAGTAATTACCCACCATGGATGGACCGAGCAGAGTAGCTGCCCGGTGGCCTCTTGGTGAGGGCTTAGATCCTTGGCGTCGTAGGGTAAGAAATTACCAGCCAGGGATAACTGAGCAGGGAAACTGCCCAGTTGCCTCTTGGTGAAGGCTTCGATCCTTAGCGCGGGAAGGTATAGGGAGGCCTGCTAAGGATGGACCGAGCGGGGTAACCGCTCGATGGCCTCTTGGTGAGGGCTTTGATCACTAGCATCAGTGGGTAGGGAACTACCAGCTAGGGATAACTGTGCAGGAAAACTGCCCAGTTGCCTCTTGGTGAGGGCTTCGATCCCTGGCGTCGGTGGGTAGGAACTACCAGCCAGGGATAACCGAGCAGGGTTACTGCCCAGTTGCCTCTTGGTGAGGGCTTTGATCCCTGGTGTCGGTGGGTAGAGAACTACCAGCCAGGGATAACCAGGCAGGGTAACTGCCCGGTTGCCTCTTAATGAGGACTTCGATCCTTAGCGCTGGAGGGCATAGGGAGGCCTGCTAAATATGGACCGAGCGGGGTAGCCACTCAGTGGCCTCTTGATGAGGGCTTTTGTAACACCCGAGCCCAATACTACTAATTTCAGTTACCGTTTGAACGTAGTGTAACACTTATTTCATTTATCTTGTATGATTGTTACTTACTGTAAAATTTTACCCGGCAAATTCATTTCTGCATATAACAATTTTTGGCATCTAAAATAAAATTAAAAATATTCATCTTGGCCTACTTGACACCCCTAACCCTGCTGTAGCGTCCGTGCATCGTGTTCTCGTCCCGTTCAGTGAAACAGGCGAGTTTGGACGGCTACGCGCACGTACGTGTGTCCATTTTGGGGGTATGCTTTTTGATCATAAAACACTTCATTTTAAATTTTGGATCCCGCTTAAAATTCTATTATTTCAATTTCAAATTTTTGGACCCGATCCCGGCGCGATTTGGAAATGTTTTATTTTGCGCCGAAATCCCAAATTTTAATATATTTTAACCATCATATATTTTTTCTTAACTATACATTCTCTGTTCCTTAATCTATTAAATCTTTAAATCTTTTAAAAAAAATTTCCTAACATCTAAATCTTTCTTCATCAGCCAATCAAACATTTTTTCAGTGGGCCCCGTCTCTCTCTCTTCTCTCTCTCTCTATGCCCCCGTATCTCTCTATCTCTCTCTCTCTCCTCTCTCTCCCTCCCGTATTCCTCTCTCTCTCTCCCCTTTATCTTTCTCTCTCTCCTATATTTTAAATCTCCCTTCCCTCCTCCTCTCTTTTTCAAAACGATAACCCATCACCTCACGAACCCTAGTCTCCGGCTCCCTCGCCGCAGCAGCACCAACGCCGACGCAAACATCTCCACCATCCTCGCCTCCTCGCCCACCTCGCAGCCGCTACACCATTCCTTCCTTCTCTCCCTTCGCACCCTGCACCAGCCGCGCCCGCGCACCCCCCTGCACACGCGTTGCACCGCCGGATCTTTCGCCGCCGACGGCCTCGCCTCCATGCCCCGGTCTTCGTACGACCCATGTAAGCCTTACCTACCCGTCTTCTTCCTCCTCCCTCCCTCCTTCTTTTCTATAATCTTTTCGGTGATCTGCAGTTTTCGCGGTCGCTGTTTGCCGACCGCCGGAGTTCGTCGACGAACGTCGACCGTCACCACCCGTCCCACGGATCATCGTGAGCACCCCTTCTCAGATCCTACTTCCTTCCTTCTTTGTTTTTCTCTTCTCTTCTTGTTTACATGTATTGATAGTTCACTGTTCATTCCTCGGCCAGAATCCGACGATGCTGACGACGTGACCCGACGTTCCAGCGAGGTACCCCGACCCGCGTGGTTCCATTGTTCGTCGTTTGGGTTCATTCCGTGAACCGTGCGCCTGTCGCGAGTTTTCCCGCCGACGTTTTACCTTCCGTTTTTCCCGGTTCGCGACCCGTCGAGGCAAGTACCCCTTGCTACATGCTAAATAATATTTACATACATATTGATGACACCCTAAACCTGTAAATTTAACTTTGGTACGATCATTTCTCATTTTCATGTACAATATTGTTATATATCATTTTATCATTAAACTTGGAACCTACAGTTTGCAATTGAACCTAATAACCACATTTACCTGTTTAATCACATTTTTAATATTGACATAGCATATGACATTTATCTCTATAGTTTTGTTCCATTTGGACACTCGTGTGCATTTTAACCTGTAATAGCTGTATTGAACATTTATATAAATCATTGCACCTCTAAAGTTCTTAAACTTGTTAACATGATTTAAAAGGCCATAATTGTCATACTGCATTCGCATAATATTGAAATCATCTCTGTGACACAACTGATGACTGTACTGTAAATTGAGTAAATCTGCCTATTGCTTAATTCATTACTTAGATCATATTGATGATAACCATGCTTGCTTGTATAAATGATTGTGAGCACACCCATGATATTGTTTACATCTTGACCTGACTTGCTACATATATATTGATCTACCCGACATGGTACCGTATACTGCTTGACTTGACCCGATGTACCATGACCTGACCCGTTACCTGATCTTGTGTCTGATGCCAACAAACCTGACATGTAGTCCTCATGGACCGTTCCTGTTGTCTATCCAGACAAACCTGTTTACCTGATCCTGTGTTGGCATTAGTTTCTTAATTTCGGGATACCTGACTTGATTTACACATATAAGTTAGGGGTATGGGGAAATCAAAGGTGAAACATGACTTGTGACTCAACAGTTCACTACTTGTACTGATCAGTTTTAGAAGCCAGGCCTGCCTCGTGACGATGCTGCTGATCGTTGGTCTTTTCCTTTCCCTGTTAGTGCCTAGCGGCACGTCTCGGTTTCAGCCCAAGAGTCTTAGACCGTGGTCCCGGGCATGCACGGGACACTATTGAGTTACATCGATAATTCATCAATTTGATTTCAAAGACTTTAGAACAGAGAACCTGATAGAATAGTCCAGTTTACCTACTGCACTTTATCCTGCACTGCTCTGATTCATATTACTGTTACCCTTGCTTTATTCATGTTTATACTAGCATTGCCTGTTTATTATGTTATTATTTGATGACTTGACGCGCTGACGTCTGGGTTTTGCATGGCCCAGATTCCGTACCGCTGTTGCAGTCCGAGCAGGAGTACTTCAGACAGTAGGCTGAGCTGTGAGTGTTAGCAGTAGTTAGCTTTCTTTACTGCATTTTATTCCTGATGTGACCCCGCATTATGGGACATACATTCCAGTTATTTTGTATTGGATCTTTCGCTTCCGCATTTTATTATTCTTGACTCATGATTTATCTTGGTTTATGGACATGTTTAGATAGTTTTATTTTTGTTCTTGATATCTCTACAGCCGTAATGTGACTGTGGATGGATACTTCCTACCCACAGGTAGCATGGTGTAGGGTTCCTAGGCACGCTAGTGAGGTCTCCCAAGCCATCAACCATGGCAATTTTTAAAAAATATGGTGCCTACAAACCCTAGTGTACGGATCGATAACTAGATGTCTAGGCGAAAAGAAAGCTAGCTAACAACTTAGCTAAAGAGAATACGGAAATACAACCTTTGTAGATCCGATGCTCCACCTCCACGGCTCCGCAACGATGTCGTCTCCGCTGTCCAAATCAAATCCGGGCTCTAGAGTCGGCTTCGTCGGAGAATGGGCAAGCTAGGTCGTCGATGTCCATGCCGAAGATGATCTACGTCGAGGCATCGATGAATCAAGCTCCACCTTCACCAAACCGTGAAAAGTTGTGAAGGAAACACACTCTACTACTTGGCAAGAGGTAGAGGATGAAGAAATAGGAAGTGGGTAGACTTTAGAATTGGATTTCTCACTCATTTCCAACAATCACCATTGATGGACCTTGCTTTTCTTCACTTGAAAAATGAAGAAGAAGAAGAAAGATATTATGATAAGTTAATAGAAAAAGAAAAGAAAATGAATTCTTATCATAATTCTAACTAGAGTTAAGTGTAGAGAATGAATCATGGTTAGTGGGAATGGTTAGGGTTAAGGATGAGATAAGGATGGTTGACTTAAACAAAGCTTCATGAAGCTTCAACTAAAGAACAAAAGAAGCCACCATTCTTTTTCTCATTTTCTTTTATTCATTTATCAAAAATAAATGGATAACAAATAAGAAACCCTAACCATTTCATTAACCAAGGTTTAATCTTTACACTTGAACCCTAGCATGACATGTATCATCAAACATGATACAATCAAGTGTACAAAAGTATATCGCATATACAATGCGCACATCCGAGTGAGAAAATCCGTCTAAAGTGAACCGATACTAGTTAATGCAAAGTAATATATCAAATATATAATTATACATTAAATCATTAAATCAACACTTGATTCAATGATCCGGTCATGCGCACATAACCGACTGGTATCTAATATATCGGCTTATCGAATCAACGCTTGAATCGATAACTAGGTTATATCGCATACAACCATTCGATATATTTATCGCGAGAATAGAATACGGTATCACATACACGCATTATTCTCGGTCCCGCACATATCTCATATGCGCTCCTATTTCGTTTCGCTTGAACCAGGAAACCTCTGTGTAGGACTCTAAAGACTCGTCAATACGCCGGCAGCGGATGATGATCATATCAAAGATCCACAAGCCGCAAGCGGTCTGCTAAACGTAACGGCCACCCGGGTATTGAGCGATCTGAAGATCGACGAGCAAGCCCGCTCACACTCCAGTGAATCCGACCAGTAACACTACCGTACAGTCCGGTCTGATCGTCTGATATGTCGCATATCTCGCCTAGGGGTGGTAAACGTCAGACCCCAATAGCTCAATAAGTCGTGTCGATATGAGGTCTATAACTGTTCGAGAAACTACTGGTAACACTTACCAGTAAATCTCAGCAACCCTGGCCAGGGATTTCCTGTTATAGCCAATCGAACACAGTGCAACATCAACCCCCTATACCAGGAGAGACGAGTCCCCTCCTATCGCTCATTGCCTCCATGTGACTCGGGACTGTACCCAAAAACCACCGTTTTGCACGCCCTCTTGGACGTGGTAAGATGGAAATCAAAGCACAGTGGGAACCACACAAGACTCTATGACGATCTCGGGTCAACAGACTACTCTGTACCAGTGTCACCAGAGAACTGCCATCTGACGTGAGGTATAATACCATCTGGGAGTTCTCGGCGAGTCCGTCCAGTGTACCCAGTCTCTACTGAGCACCCGTATATCATCTCTGATGTCAAACACCGATGGATATGGGATCATCCATCGCCCATCTGTATGGGTCGAGAAGGTACACGCTAGTCTACTCTGGTATATCGATGCCCCGTCTCGATACACCCACGACTAGGGACTCTGAAGGATGTACTTATGGACTACCATGTCCCCACTAGTATGATCCGCATCATAGTCCAGGTAGTCAAGTACAGATCCTAAGGGCTTTACCAACATGTAACAGAGAGACAATCAGTATACACGTTAAGGTAAAGATCAACCAGATAGCATACTATCATGTCGAGCAAGAAAGTCCTCCCTATATACGTCCCAGCATCCACTACAATATACATCCTATGTATAGTAATGGCCTCTAGGGCATACATATAACCAACAATGTAAATCCCCGTTCCCATTTTAATAAAAGTTTTCTATTTTCCTAAATCCCCGAGTTTCTTTTCTTTTCCCGCGTACTTTTGTATGGAATAGATTGCGCTAGGATTAGTGTTTAAAATATTTAAAAAAAAAAAAAAACCCTTATGAAACAATCAAAGATCAAGCCCAAATTAAAATTCCAAACAAAAATAATTTTACTACTTTCAACTCGGCCGTTAGCATTCCTCAGCTCACATTTTTTTCATATAAATAAAATTCCTTCACAAAAAAAAACCCCGGGCCCACTCACTATCACTCAGCCACACACATTTTTCCCTTTTTATAAACCCTTTAATTTACCTCTAACTTTTCCTGCAGCCCACAAAATTTGTAATGGTATTGGTTTTTTTTTTAATTGAGCCGGCCCCTCATTTTGCCCCAGCCCACTGAGTTTTTAAATTGTTTAAACAAAAAAAAAAATTTTTGCTGGCCCGTTCCCTTTATTTATCCCCAGCCCATTTTATTACACTCCCTTGGCCCGCCCGCATCAGACCTCACTGTTCTTCTTCCATTCAAAACGAAATCCCCAACGGCTACTCCCTTAACTCGCGCGCGATCCCCGCTCCTCGCCGCGCTTCACGCCCACGCCCACGCACCCGTCGTGCGACGTTACCCTCACACTCCTCTCTCTTAACCGTCGCCTTCACCTCTCTCTCACTCACCAACTCCTCTTTTCACCACCCGAGCACCCAAAAACCTCCATCAAAACCACTTTACCTCCATCTCCGACGACGACGACGACAATCCCTCGGCAACCTTCGATCACTCCTCTTCCACCAGCCTCCCCCTCCACGACTTCACCATTCTTCAAACCGAGCCCTGTCAAATATCCCCTGCACACAAGCCCCACTTAAACAAATCTCGGCCGCATCACCCCTTCGACGCCGGTGAACCCCCTTCTCATCTGAATCACCCATCGATCTCCCTACGACCCCCTCAGCATCATCACCATCACCGTAATCCACTACACCACTGCTCCCCATCTATCTCCAAAACTCCAAAACCTTTTCCAAACAAATTTTTCCCCACTGGGCACTTCACTGCGCAAGTTGCCGGAGCGACGCCGTCGACCTTCGGAAACCCCAACACTTCTCAGAGGGACCAGAGAGCAATCCTAAGCTTCCAGCGCACGCAAGACGGCTCCGGGAAAACTCCGACGCGCAATTCGTGTTTCGAACTAGGCTCGCGGGAATCCGGAGCGTGGCGCACAACGCGCGTTCGCGACGACACTGTGGCCGTACGACCCCGAGGCGTTCCTCAGGCAAGTGTTTACTTGCTTCATGCTAAATTATTAGTGGTACGACCTTAAAATCATATAAATTGAAACTTACCGAATAACTAAATATATTGTGACGTATGTGTTCGATGTATGATCCCAATGGAAATATTAATCTAATTTGACGGTAACCTATACTTTCTGTTGGCCCTCCTATTGATGTATAACGTGTGCGAAATTCGCTGGAAAATACGATTGTTCGTGACAAAAATCGATAACCCCAAACATGTTGTTAAAACTAGAATTCTCTCGTAGCTGAAAACGAATAAAAACACCATAAATCATACACATATTGGAAAGATGCGTTCGAGGGCTTAAATCGAAGTCGACTCGACGAACTTTAACCCTATGTAGAATTTTAATGTTTTCTGTTCTGAAACCATGAAGATAAGTGGGTTGAAACACGACTCTGGACTGCAGTCCAGAGCATTTCTGTTTAGGGTGTTCTGTCTAAAAGCTTGCGTCCCCGTGTTTCCTGAACTCGCATGATACGGAACTTTCAGTAGTTATAAGATATTCCTGTTAGTGAAAGAAAACAAGTGGTTTCATTCCGATTCATCGCAGTTTGTTATTTTAAACTTATTTTAAAAGGGCAGAACGTAAAGCTGTACAGAATACTTTCTGAAATGACATTTGAGATTGAACTGTGTATAACTTTCAACGTACAGATGCGATTGAAGATCCGTCTGTTGCGTTGAATACTTTATCGAGAACCCTAAATTTTATTTAACTGTGACATCGCTAAATTCTGAGTCCAACTGGGTGAAATTCGTGTCGCGAAATAGACGTTCAGTTCTGAAATTGAAATTCCAGCCGCGAACATTTAAACTGAAACAGTTATATCTTGAAAACCGAAAGTCCGATCGAACTGAAACAAATTTTGATGAATTTCTGACTGATTGTTCTATATATCTTACCTACATCATTTTTGCTGAATTCGTAACATATTAATTTGTGCAATTTACTTTAATTCATGACATGCATACTAATTCATAACATACCGTGTTTATTGGTAGCATACAATACATATATCATACCCTTGTCATTTACACAGTGTTAGTGCGTGTGGACATTGCATTATCGTGCGTGATAGGTGTTGATTTAGGAGTGACGAGTACACCAATGGAAAGTGAACATTCGTGACAGTGATTGATACAGTGGATAGTGATGAAACCGTGTCATTGGTATACTTGTACACAACTAGATCAATATCATAAATAGTGTAACCTGGGGAAAAAGGGGAAATCAAAGTGGAAAGAGTATCGTATTTAGCGGGACCGTGTTTAGAGGATGATCATTCGAATCGTGATACTTATACGTGTAGGACAGGATCTAGCGATCCGGCTGACAGGGTTATGTCCCGGGCATGTGGGCCGTGGTCTCGGGTATGTACGAGACTCCTGTTAAACATGATCCTCCTTCCACTATGTGATTTCAAACATGACTTAGAGACCGATAGAGACACATAACATATTCTGCATCATATTGTGACATAGTGATTACTTGCATTATTCTCATACCAGTATTACCTCATTTACCTGTTCATCTGATTATAATAATATTATTATTTGTGTCGCTCTGACGACCTGAGTATGCATGCTCAGATTCCGCGGGAGGACCAGTACAGGAGACGGATCTATCCTTTGAGCTCACGGAGATATAGTTTGGTGTACCTTCTTCATTTACTGCTTTCCATAAAAGAGATTGTGAGATCGAACTTGGTTAGTTATTGTTCTTATTATCTGTAATTTGTGAACAATGGGATTTTAATGTAATAAATTAGTGATGTGATTCCTTTAATACTGTGCTTTAAGTACTGATTACCATGTAGTGCTAGAAGCCGAAGTGTGACTACGGTAGGATGATTCCTTGACCGTAGGAGCATGGCTGGCCTAGTCATCCCTCGTTTTCCGTATTTTGGGAAGCGGGGCGTGACATGGTTTAGTTGGTATCAGAGCCAGGTTTAGCATCAAGGGATAACATTCACTAGGCGACATTACGTTATTCTTGTTTCACTACTCTTGATTTCTATTCTTGAATCTGAACCTATTCTTTTGAATCTTCCAGTGATATGACGTCCCCGAACGACCCCTCCTCGGACTCCAGCTCTCAGGATCGCACGGAAAGAATACTCAGTGCACTGACCACTCTCGCGGAAGCTCAGGAGAGGAAGACAGACTTGCTTACTGAGGGACTCAGGGCGATTACCGCCGCAGGAGGACCCTCCGCACTAATTACCACCTCCGAGGGCGCTACTCCACCAGCTTATCAGGCTAGGGCCGGTACCGTGTCAGACTTCCGACGGTTACACCCAGCTGCGTTCACAGGGCTAGCTGAACCACTCGAAGCTGAGCAATGGCTGGTAAACATGGAGAATTTATTGGCAGCCGCCAGGGTTCCAG
Organism: Agapanthus africanus; assembly: GCA_030015575.1. Classification (NCBI taxonomy): domain Eukaryota; kingdom Viridiplantae; phylum Streptophyta; class Magnoliopsida; order Asparagales; family Amaryllidaceae; genus Agapanthus; species Agapanthus africanus. Next base: position 63,412,461 of record JASDDO010000028.1, on the reverse strand, counting down.
AGGAAGACAGAGTGAATGTGATAAAGATACAATTAGAAGACGAGGCTCGTACATGGTGGTCGGTAGAAGAAAGCAGACTTGAAGAGCCGATTGAATGGGACAAGTTTAAGGAGTGCTTCTTAGATCACTATTTTCCTCCCACAGCCAAGGCAGAAATGGAGGAAAGGTTTATTCTTCTGAAGCAGAATGGACGCCCAGTGGACGTTTATGCGGCAGAGTTCAACCGTCTGAGCCGCTTTGCTCCATACATGGTCAAATCAGAAGTCACCAGGGCTAGGCGTTTCCTTCAGGGGTTAGATTTTGAGTTGCAGCAGCTGATTGCATCGTTAGATCTACAGACTTTCGCACAGGTACTCAACGCGGAGAGAGTTCAGGAGCAATTGATTAACAAATTCAGGAGACCCCCGGTCGTTCCAGCACGTACCCACGTGCCTTCTCGAGGAGCCATACCGGTTCACAGAGCAGGGACAACTCAAATGAAGCGCACGTTTGTACCACAGCATCGCCCCCAGAGACAGGGCGTAACTTGCGGCTATTGCGGTAGAGGAGGACATACTCAGAAGGACTGTCGCCGTGCCAAGGGACAGTGCCTGATTTGCGGTTCCAGTCAACACAGGATTAACAGTTGTCCTGAACGAGCAGAAATACAGGGAAGTTCTGGACCGCCACAGCAGAGGCCGCAGGAACAGAGACAGCCATTTACAGGTCGTGGTCAGGGACGGGCTTTCACCTTGACCGCTGAGCAGGCAGAGGCATCAGGAGACGTGGTCACAGGTACTCTACTTGTACATTCCTTGCCAGCTAGAGTACTATTTGATTCAGGAGCATCGCATTGTTTCTTGTCTGAGCATTTCACAAATACACACTCAATACCACATGAACCACTAACCAAGGGATGGGAAATTCATACGGGTAATGGCATCATAATATCTAGTCGAGAATGTAGATTATGCCCGATTGTAGTGTGTGGCAGGGAATTCTATGCGAATTTCCTCCTAATTGGGACAGGCAGTTACGACGCAATTCTCGGGATGGATTGGATGAGCACTTTCCATGCAGTTATCGACTGTCGGGCAAGAAAGGTGATCTTCCGCATCCCCAATCACCCGGAGTTTATTTTCGAGGGCGGAAGCGAATCTCTGGAGCCAGCTAAATATAGAGCCAAGCCCAAGGAACTGACAGCTATGGAAATTGATGAGAGCCCAGCCCCAGAAATTGTTCGGGACTTCCTAGACGTTTTTCCTGAAGATCTACCAGGTCTACCACCTCCTCGAATTTTGGAGTTCTCGATCGATTTGATTCCAGGTACCGCCCCAGTATCCAGGGCCCCCTACAGGATGGCACCAGTGGAGTTGGCAGAATTGAAGAAACAGGTTGAAGAATTATTAGAAAAGGGATTTATTCGGCCAAGCGCTTCACCGTGGGGTGCACCAGTTCTATTGGTAAAGAAAAAGGATGGATCGTTGCGAATGTGCATAGATTACCGGGAACTGAACAAGGTCACAATAAAGAACAAGTATCCAATCCCGCGTATCGATGACCTATTCGATCAGCTAAGTGGAGCCAAGGTTTTCTCGAAGTTGGATCTCCGTTCTGGATATCATCAAATCAGAGTAGCAGCCGAGGATGTATGCAAGACGGCTTTCAGGACCCGATACGGACATTACGAGTTCCTTGTGATGCCGTTCGGTGTTACCAATGCCCCAGCAATATTCATGGATTTAATGAACAGGGTGTTCGCAAAATACTTGGACACGTTTGTCGTTGTGTTTATCGACGACATACTTGTCTATTCGAAGACCTGGGAAGAACATGCTGAGCATTTGCGCACGGTACTGCAGGTTCTTCGGGAAGAGAAGTTGTACGCGAAGCTAAGCAAGTGTGAATTCTGGCTTGACAAGGTTCAGTTTTTGGGACATATTGTTTCGGGCGAAGGCATCTCGGTGGACCCGGCAAAGATAGAATCTGTCAGAGATTGGCCGACGCCAAAATCAGTAGCAGAGATCAGGAGCTTTCTGGGATTGGCAGGTTATTATCGAAGATTCGTCCAAGATTTCTCAAGGATCGCGGAACCATTGACGAAGCTGACAAGGAAGGACGTGCCGTTTACATGGACAGAAGAGTGCTCTCAGGCATTCGACACTCTGAAGCAGAAGTTAACCACAGCACCTATACTTACAGTACCAGATAATTCCGGTGGTATGGTGATACATAGTGATGCCTCGGGGAAGGGTTTAGGCTGTGTTTTGATGCAGCACGGCCGAGTGGTTGCCTACGCCTCTCGACAATTGAGAAACCACGAGAAGAACTACCCTACACATGACTTAGAGTTAGCTGCGGTAGTCTTTGCATTAAAGATTTGGAGGCACTATCTTTTGGGTGAGAAAGTGGAGGTATACACGGATCACAAAAGTTTGAAGTATGTTTTCACCCAGAAGGAACTGAACATGAGGCAGCGCCGATGGCTAGAGCTAATGGCAGATTATGATCTGGACCTTCAGTATCACCCGGGGAAGGTCAATGTTGTACCAGATGCACTCAGTCGCAAACCAGCGGTCATGATGTTGACCGATCAGAGGAGTATTATTGAGGATTTCCAGAGACTTGAACTTGAGGTCATTACTCCGAACGCACTCAGTCAATTTTGGCAACTACAGGTGCAATCTTCCCTGGTGGATCGCATCAAGATTGCACAAGCGGATGATCCTCGATTACAAAAGTTCAGAGAGCAAGTGGAAGCTGGATTGAGAACGGATTTGATTATACATGAAGATGGCTCTTTGAGATTCGGTAGCAGACTCTGTGTACCTAAAGGTGGTGTACGAGAAGAAGTGTTGGCTGAAGCACACAGTTCAGCTTATTCTGTGCATCCAGGAGGTACAAAAATGTATCAGGACCTAAAGCAGCACTTTTGGTGGAACGGAATGAAGCGGGAAATTGCGAGGTTCGTATCCAGATGCTTAGTATGCCAGCAGGTGAAGGCGGAACATCAGAGAACAGCAGGATTATTACAACCATTGCCGATACCTGAATGGAAGTGGGAGCACATTACTATGGATTTTGTGACGGCCTTACCACGGAGCCCTAGAGGCAATAACGCTATTTGGGTTATCGTCGATCGCCTCACAAAGGTTGCACACTTCCTACCTTTCCGAGTGGGACAGTCGACTGAATCACTGGCAGAAAGATATATGCAGGAGATTGTGCGACTTCACGGTGTTCCAGTCAGCATTGTGTCAGACCGGGACACGAGATTCTTGTCACACTTTTGGAAGAGCTTACAGGAGAGTTTGGGAACCCGCCTCAAATTCAGCACAGCTTATCACCCACAGACGGATGGACAATCCGAGCGTACAATTCAGACGCTCGAGGACATGTTGAGAGCCTGTATGTTGGACTTTCAGGGCTCTTGGGAGGACCATCTGCACCTAGTCGAGTTCTCTTATAACAACAGTTATCAGGCTAGTATGCAGATGGCTCCTTTTGAAGCACTATACGGTCGGAAGTGTCGATCCCCAGTATGTTGGGATGATGTGGGAGAACGAAGATTACTGGGCCCTGAACTCATCGTTCAGACAGTTGACAAGGTCCAAATGATCAGACAACGTATTAAGACGGCTCAGGATCGACAGAAGAGTTGGGCAGATACCAGCAGAAGGGCACTTGAGTTTGAAGTCGGAGATCATGTGTTTTTGAAGATTTCACCTACTCGTGGAGTTATCAGATTCGGGAGTCGGGGAAAGCTTAGTCCCCGTTTTATCGGACCTTTTGAGGTGCTAGAGCGAGTAGGAGAGGTGGCCTATCGATTGGCCTTGCCTCCATCGCTAGCTGGTGTGCACAATACCTTCCACGTGTCACAGTTGCGGCGTTACGTTCGAGATGAGAATCATGTTCTGGACCATTCAGAGTTAGTTTTGGGGACCGATCTGTCATACGAGGAGCAGCCTACCACCATTCTCGACCGCAGAGAGAAAGTGCTGAAGAATAAAGTCATTCCGTTAGTCCGGGTGTCTTGGGGCGGTCGTTCCCCAGGAGAATCCACCTGGGAGCGGGAGGAAGACATCCGTGATCGATATCCACATCTCTTTGTTTAGTACATTGTTTCTTTGTATCTTTGTTAAATTTCGAGGACGAAATTTTTGTTAAGGGGGATATGATGTAAATCCCCGTTCCCATTTTAATAAAAGTTTTCTATTTTCCTAAATCCCCGAGTTTCTTTTCTTTTCCCGCGTACTTTTGTATGGAATAGATTGCGCTAGGATTAGTGTTTAAAATATTTATAAAAAAAAAAAAAAAAAACCCTTATGAAACAATCAAAGATCAAGCCCAAATTAAAATTCCAAACAAAAATAATTTTACTACTTTCAACTCGGCCGTTAGCATTCCTCAGCTCACATTTTTTTCATATAAATAAAATTCCTTCACAAAAAAAAACCCCGGGCCCACTCACTATCACTCAGCCACACACATTTTTCCCTTTTTATAAACCCTTTAATTTACCTCTAACTTTTCCTGCAGCCCACAAAATTTGTAATGGTATTGGTTTTTTTTTTAATTGAGCCGGCCCTTCATTTTGCCCCAGCCCACTGAGTTTTTAAATTGTTTAAACAAAAAAAAAAATTTTTGCTGGCCCGTTCCCTTTATTTATCCCCAGCCCATTTTGTTACACTCCCTTGGCCCGCCCGCATCAGACCCTCACTGTTCTTCTTCCATTCAAAACGAAATCCCCAACGGCTACTCCCTTAACTCGCGCGCGATCCCCGCTCCTCGCCGCGCTTCACGCCCACGCCCACGCACCCGTCGTGCGACGTTACCCTCACACTCCTCTCTCTTAACCGTCGCCTTCACCTCTCTCTCACTCACCAACTCCTCTTTTCACCACCCGAGCACCCAAAAACCTCCATCAAAACCACTTTACCTCCATCTCCGACGACGACGACGACAATCCCTCGGCAACCTTCGATCACTCCTCTTCCACCAGCCTCCCCCTCCACGACTTCACCATTCTTCAAACCGAGCCCTGTCAAATATCCCCTGCACACAAGCCCCACTTAAACAAATCTCGGCCGCATCACCCCTTCGACGCCGGTGAACCCCCTTCTCATCTGAATCACCCATCGATCTCCCTACGACCCCCTCAGCATCATCACCATCACCGTAATCCACTACACCACTGCTCCCCATCTATCTCCAAAACTCCAAAACCTTTTCCAAACAAATTTTTCCCCACTGGGCACTTCACTGCGCAAGTTGCCGGAGCGACGCCGTCGACCTTCGGAAACCCCAACACTTCTCAGAGGGACCAGAGAGCAATCCTAAGCTTCCAGCGCACGCAAGACGGCTCCGGGAAAACTCCGACGCGCAATTCGTGTTTCGAACTAGGCTCGCGGGAATCCGGAGCGTGGCGCACAACGCGCGTTCGCGACGACACTGTGGCCGTACGACCCCGAGGCGTTCCTCAGGCAAGTGTTTACTTGCTTCATGCTAAATTATTAGTGGTACGACCTTAAAATCATATAAATTGAAACTTACCGAATAACTAAATATATTGTGACGTATGTGTTCGATGTATGATCCCAATGGAAATATTAATCTAATTTGACGGTAACCTATACTTTCTGTTGGCCCTCCTATTGATGTATAACGTGTGCGAAATTCGCTGGAAAATACGATTGTTCGTGACAAAAATCGATAACCCCAAACATGTTGTTAAAACTAGAATTCTCTCGTAGCTGAAAACGAATAAAAATACCATAAATCATACACATATTGGAAAGATGCGTTCGAGGGCTTATATCGAAGTCGACTCGACGAACTTTAACCCTATGTAGAATTTTAATGTTTTCTGTTCTGAAACCATGAAGATAAGTGGGTTGAAACACGACTCTGGACTGCAGTCCAGAGCATTTCTGTTTAGGGTGTTCTGTCTAAAAGCCTGCGTCCCCGTGTTTCCTGAACTCGCATGATACGGAACTTTCAGTAGTTATAAGATATTCCTGTTAGTGAAAGAAAACAAGTGGTTTCATTCCGATTCATCGCAGTTTGTTATTTTAAACTTATTTTAAAAGGGCAGAACGTAAAGCTGTACAGAATACTTTCTGAAATGACATTTGAGATTGAACTGTGTATAACTTTCAACGTACAGATGCGATTGAAGATCCGTCTGTTGCGTTGAATACTTTATCGAGAACCCTAAATTTTATTTAACTGTGACATCGCTAAATTCTGAGTCCAACTGGGTGAAATTCGTGTCGCGAAATAGACGTTCAGTTCTGAAATTGAAATTCCAGCCGCGAACATTTAAACTGAAACAGTTATATCTTGAAAACCGAAAGTCCGATCGAACTGAAACAAATTTTGATGAATTTCTGACTGATTGTTCTATATATCTTACCTACATCATTTTTGCTGAATTCGTAACATATTAATTTGTGCAATTTACTTTAATTCATGACATGCATACTAATTCATAACATACCGTGTTTATTGGTAGCATACAATACATATATCATACCCTTGTCATTTACACAGTGTTAGTGCGTGTGGACATTGCATTATCGTGCGTGATAGGTGTTGATTTAGGAGTGACGAGTACACCAATGGAAAGTGAACATTCGTGACAGTGATTGATACAGTGGATAGTGATGAAACCGTGTCATTGGTATACTTGTACACAACTAGATCAATATCATAAATAGTGTAACCTGGGAAAAAAGGGGAAATCAAAGTGGAAAGAGTATCGTATTTAGCGGGACCGTGTTTAGAGGATGATCATTCGAATCGTGATACTTATACGTGTAGGACAGGATCTAGCGATCCGGCTGACAGGGTTATGTCCCGGGCATGTGGGCCGTGGTCTCGGGTATGTACGAGACTCCTGTTAAACATGATCCTCCTTCCACTATGTGATTTCAAACATGACTTAGAGACCGATAGGGACACATAACATATTCTGCATCATATTGTGACATAGTGATTACTTGCATTATTCTCATACCAGTATTACCTCATTTACCTGTTCATCTGATTATAATAATATTATTATTTGTGTCGCTCTGACGACCTGAGTATGCATGCTCAGATTCCGCGGGAGGACCAGTACAGGAGACGGATCTATCCTTTGAGCTCACGGAGATATAGTTTGGTGTACCTTCTTCATTTACTGCTTTCCATAAAAGAGATTGTGAGATCGAACTTGGTTAGTTATTGTTCTTATTATCTGTAATTTGTGAACAATGGGATTTTAATGTAATAAATTAGTGATGTGATTCCTTTAATACTGTGCTTTAAGTACTGATTACCATGTAGTGCTAGAAGCCGAAGTGTGACTACGGTAGGATGATTCCTTGACCGTAGGAGCATGGCTGGCCTAGTCATCCCTCGTTTTCCGTATTTTGGGAAGCGGGGCGTAACAAACAATCTCCCACTTGCACTAGGGCCATCTGTAGCAGTGGTTTGAAGTATCTCATACTCAACCATCCCATAAAAGTCTCTCTCTGGGAACAGGCCTTTGTGAGTGGATCCGCTGTGTTGTCCTCTGAGTCTACTCTCCTAACCTCGATCCCCTGGAGATTAACCATCTCCATGATCAGGTGATACTGCCATAGAGTATGTCTGGATCACTGATGGGACCGGCGTTCCTTGGCATAAGCCACAACTCCATTGTCACACAATGGGAGGAACATAGTTCATCTCATGAACCTATATACATCCAAACAGCCTCTTTGGTAGCATCTTTAGTAGCGATGTATCCTGCCTTTATCGTCTAGTATGTCACGGTATCTAGCTTGGAACTCTTCCAACATACCGTCCCTTTACTGAGGGTAAAGACAATGCCTGTGACTGACACTCAGTCGTCTTTATCACCCTGGAACCCTTCCAGCGATTCTCCCCAGGATCATGTGATACCATCTCACTACATCTAGTGAGTTTCCTAACATCCATTTAGATCTATCTCATAGATCCAAAATCCAGGATTTAGTAGGTATCACTTTGATCCTAAGTGGAGAATCTTTGTGATAAGCGGAGATTGATCGAGCGTAGCATAAGAAACTCCTTTCTTATCAAGAGTATGTCATCCACGTACTCTACGAGGATCGTCACCATACTCCCTACTACCTTTTTGTTTATACAAGGTTCATCTACCATTTTGATGATGTCAAACTCTTTGACTAATTCATCAAAACAGATGTTCCAACACCGCGATGCCTGCTTTATCCTATAAAGCATCTTGCACACGTTTCTGCTGCTCCCACTGTCTACGAAGCCCTCTGGCTGTGTACTTATAGACGCACTCTTCTAAAACTTTATTTACAAAAGCAGTCATGACACCCAACCACCAGATATCGTAGTCATGGTATGTAGCCGTGGTAAGTAGGATCTGGATGGACTTAAGCATAGTCACTTGAAAAGGTTTCATCATTATCCACGCCTGGTCGATGACGAAAACCTTTAACAAGTCTAGCTTTGAAAGTCTCAACTTTTCCATCTACACCAAGTAATCTTCTCAAGATATACTTGCTCCTGATTGGGATTTAACCCTTCAGATCTAGCAGCTAAAGTCCATACTTTGCTGGTGTATAAGGATTCCATCTCAGATCACTAAGCATCCAGCCATTCTTACAGAGTCCCACTCCTGATGGCCAGCTCGAAACTAGTTGGGTCATCATCTCATGATGCAATCTTCGCTCCCACTGTCATAGAGAAACTGAAGTATCTCTCAGGTGGGTGAGGAACCCTACTAGATCGGCAGAGAGGCTGAGGTTCGTTGGTAACTATTGAATCCTTTGGTTCTATCAAATCATCAGCTGTAGTTTGTATAGCTGGAACCTTTCCAGTTGTACATAACAGACCTTGCCTCGAGCCTGTCCGGATTTTGCTTTTAGACATAGGCCGGACAATCCCTAAATCTTAACTAACTTAAGATATGGGTTCTTCCCCTTCCATATCATATATGAAGTGGTTGGCAACTGATTTGATTGGAACCCTATTCAATAGGTATGCAGCTTCTCAAGTGCATAACTCCCAAAAGGAAAAAGGTAACTCAGTAGTACTCATCATAGAGCACACCATATCAAACAGGGTGTAATTGCTCCGCCCCGATATACCATCGTGCTATGGTGTATACAGAGGAGTAATGCTGAGAGAGAATCTCATTCTCCTTTAGAATAGTCCTGGAATTCCGTGCTCAAGTATTCTCCTCCTTGATCTCATCAAAGGACATAATACTTATACCCGTATTTTGGTTCTCTACTTCTCGCTTATATTCTGTGAATATCTCAAAAGGTTCGGACTTGTGTTTCAACAGGAACATAGGTCTGAATCTAAAGAGATCATCAGAGAACATAATAAAGTATAAAGAACCAGTCCTGGTATGTGTAGACAGGAGACCTTACATACATCATCATGTATCAGTCCCAAGAGTTTGCTAACTCTTTCTCTGTTTCCAATAAACGGAGCTATGGTCATTTCATCTTTGTGACATGACTGGCGAGTTTCACAAGATGTAAATTCAAACTAATTTAAATATGCATCTTTATGTAACTCTAGCTAGTCGGGTCACATTGATCTGACCTAGTCTACAATACCTCAAGAAGGAATCGTTCATTCTGAACTCTTCCTCTTGTGTGTGTTCCGTATACTAAGAACTGTAGTTTGATTTAGAACATTAATGCTTTTAGATAACGTGCCTGAACCGATCAACTTTTGATATAGGAAATGTTCAAAACATTATCCAACAATACAAAATTATATCATTTCTTTACTGATAAAGAGACTGATATGATTTTGTATATCAGGTTCGGTATCTAATAACATTCATTCAGAATCAATGTATCGGTAATACAGGGTGACAGTGACCAACAGACTTGGCTGCAACACTTGCCCCGTTTTCTGCCTCATGAAACTTATCACCCGTTCTCAGTTCTCTACTTTTCTGTAGCCCTATGTAACAGATTACATATCTGGGATCCTGATCTGGTATCACATACCCAGGACGTAAAGGATACTGAGAAACAGTTCTATATAATGAACACACCCGAAGATGATGCATCATCATGCACTCTCCTCGTTTGGGCGGCACGGGAAATCTGGTATTCCCCAATTTCCTGCTCTGTCTTATAACAATTATAAGTTGGAGCGGGACCAACGTTCCCCAGCTCAGTATAACAAGCGGGTTCGGTCAATAATCCGTATTATTATCTTGATTAAGGCGTGATATGGTCGCTACCTGGAGAGAGAGAGAAGAAAACACTCAGCGTGCGCTCTGTCAAGAATAGATTGGTTATTATTTTATCTAATCAGGATGGCTCCCACTGCTTTTTATCAAATCTTCCTTCAAACCCTAAAAGGAAAGACTAGCCGGGATTAATTACACACTACAAGTTCGCCAATCTTTCAGCCAGGCCAGTGTCGGTACTTTGAGGGAGGTCCCCCGTGCTTTCGCACGAACCTAATTAATGTAAACCTCGTTTTCCCAGAGGCATAACCCCGTTGACACCTTTCTAGACACCTACTTGATCGGCTAATTGTAATGTATAAAACTCTCCCAGGAGTAACTCTTACTCGCAGCGGGTATCGGGATCCAACTATCTCATAGAAGGTATGCAATCTCATTGCAAATTTCAACACTTGAAATTCCCGATAATATTTTGCCCCTAACCTCCTATGACCTTGACAAAGGCCAACAAACCATAGGATGCTAGTCAAGTTCAACCCGTCATTTCCTGATTGAATTAAACCCACCCGCACGGCCCTTGACAAAGGCTAACAAGGTCGCACGACTACCCTAACTCAATCTGCATCATATGCATAAGCAGATAAGCACCAGTTAGCTACCGCACACTGCGCCTTGACAAAGGCCAACAAACGCAGCACGAATACTAACTACTACTTATCTGAAATGACGGAGGGCTACGACAGGTTTTTCTGAAAACCTATTGCGTAATGAACTTGATATCGTTGTAGGATCGAATGAATTTTGAAATGGAGTGTTTTTGAGGCTTTTCTAGTTTTGCTAAAGGAGTCATTCCCGGTGAAGGGATCGCCGGTCCTTTCCTCGTCGAATGAGGTGCGGGATATATCATATATATCACTGTGCAAAGCAAAAACTCTTAAAAGCAATCAAAAGACAAACCGAGTGTGTAGCATCTGCCAGTTATTGCTAAAGGAGTCACTCCCGGTGAAGGGATCTCGGTCCTTTCCTCATCGAATAAGGTGCAGGATATATCATATATATCGCTGTGCAAAGCAAGAACTGTAGCTACCTGTTTTATTTTGAAATTCGATTCTACAACATCTTAGGTTTCTTTTATTTCATTAATCATATTAATGAAGTCCCATCATTTTAGTACCTAAACATCACAGATAAATACAACGTACACTTATGCCATCCGCATTCGCCTCGATGTCCCCTCGTGCACCGTTAGGTTAGGTAACTAACGACAGAGCAGGGCAGGGCTAGCACGGGTGTAAAACATAAGCAACGTCTATATAATATATCATATATACTATATACTGTATCTATCACAGAACATCACATGATCACATCACAGATATCGCAGCAGAAGAAACATATGAAATATTGGATATACTAGGACGTCCGTGTTTTCAATACGAGCCAGTATAAAACACGGATTCCACGGTCGTGATGAATAGCCAAACCCACACCCCTAGACCCCTACGAGAGCGGCAAGCAACCCTACCAATTCTAGAGTTAGGAGACCCGGACTCGACTCCTCGAGTTGGTCTCCCACTGGACTCCAGAACCCGGTTACTTGTGCCCTCCTCCTTGGGTCTATCCTAGTGCGGAAAAGTAAATAATATACAACAGGTGACAACTCCCGCAACCTGGAAGCGCCCCAATAAAAGAATATTACATACAAGTTTTTACATGAATGAAAATGAAAAACACTCATCTCACATAAAAACCCCCGGCTATCCAAACACGACGATCCAATATAACATATCCAGCAACACATAACATCACATGTCATCAACGTAAGTAAATATGTCCATCCCAATTGTCGTTGACATATAGCAACGAAACCGGCGATATCACATATTACACTTACGGTCACAGAAATGAAAGTGTAAAACTACAACAGTTGGAATCCGCAACCACATCAGACATCGCATGCCTGACCAAATGAATTACTTAGACATCGCATGCCTAACAATTATAAACCCCGCATTTTAGTCTCAAAATCGAAAACACTTTTCAATATCAAGTCGGGCAATTCAACAGGATTCCCGACATCCTGATCGAATGCTCGTCGCAAACTTCTGTAGACAGCCGCACCCCCGATACCGTCGACGAAGTGCACCAAGGCGGACACCGCTACCGCGACCACCCGAACGGATGCTTTCGGCGACGGGGTTCTCCTACAGTCACTTGGTCGGGGCTATGGAGCGAGGCTGTCTATTAAGTTTACCCGGCGAGTATCCGCGTACGCTACGTGATTGCGACGGACTTTTGATCACATCAAAATTCCGTGGCAACCGATCAAGTGAGACTAAAGTGCTACGTTTATAACATTCATTTAGTTATCACATAACTATTGTGAATTCCAATTATTGTATCCCATTCCGGATAAACAGAAAATGTTAAACTTTTCGATCGAACAATCGAACACCCAAGTTTTCCGAAACTGATCAACACATGAAACAAGTATAACAACATTCCATTCGTGCCTCAGTACCAACGATCCAGCCGTAGAAGGGTCAAGCCAACGCCTCACATGTGGCACGCCGTACTGCCCCAAACCCGAAGGTTCAAAGGGCAGTTCAAGACGGTCACATAATCGAGTTAAGGTTTGTGTCTTCTAGAGGGACCATCGCGTTACTTGCACTACTTAGAACATCGTTAAACGATGGAAAATCCAACACTTGGAAATTTCCCGACAAGGGAAAAATTGGGTATTTATATCCGGTCGAACTTTTTAACATATTCTAAAATTTATCCGGAAAGCCACACAGACAAAATTTGATTCCCCGATCGAAACACCGAATCCCCAAATCAACTCAGAAAAATTCAACTCAGGAAAAATTATTAAAAATTCCCAGAAACACCAGCACAGCACAATAAGAATTACTGTAGAAAGTTGGATGCCATAAACGACAAAATGGCCGCGCTTGCGCCGCACGAGCCAAGCTCGTGCCGCGGAAGCGCGGCGCACTGTTGGAATTGGGTGCACGAATTTTACAGTATTTCTTAGAATTGCCTGCTGATTTTTCTGAATATTTTTAATGTTGAAAAATACCAGATTTTAAAAAATGTACAGAGAGCATGTTTTGGGTTTCGGTTTTGTGTCGTTCGGACTTCAAATTCCGTCTGGACTTCGCCTAAGGCTCTAGCTAGGCTCTGATACCACTGTAGGGTTCCTAGGCACGCTAGTGAGGTCTCCCAAGCCATCAACCATGGCAATTTTTAAAAAATATGGTGCCTACAAACCCTAGTGTACGGATCGATAACTAGATGTCTAGGCGAAAAGAAAGCTAGCTAACAACTTAGCTAAAGAGAATACGGAAATACAACCTTTGTAGATCCGATGCTCCACCTCCACGGCTCCGCAACGATGTCGTCTCCGCTGTCCAAATCAAATCCGGGCTCTAGAGTCGGCTTCGTCGGAGAATGGGCAAGCTAGGTCGTCGATGTCCATGCCGAAGATGATCTACGTCGAGGCATCGATGAATCAAGCTCCACCTTCACCAAACCGTGAAAAGTTGTGAAGGAAACACACTCTACTACTTGGCAAGAGGTAGAGGATGAAGAAATAGGAAGTGGGTAGACTTTAGAATTGGATTTCTCACTCATTTCCAACAATCACCATTGATGGACCTTGCTTTTCTTCACTTGAAGAATGAAGAAGAAGAAGAAAGATATTATGATAAGTTAATAGAAAAAGAAAAGAAAATGAATTCTTATCATAATTCTAACTAGAGTTAAGTGTAGAGAATGAATCATGGTTAGTGGGAATGGTTAGGGTTAAGGATGAGATAAGGATGGTTGACTTAAACAAAGCTTCATGAAGCTTCAACTAAAGAACAAAAGAAGCCACCATTCTTTTTCTCATTTTCTTTTATTCATTTATCAAAAATAAATGGATAACAAATAAGAAACCCTAACCATTTCATTAACCAAGGTTTAATCTTTACACTTGAACCCTAGCATGACATGTATCATCAAACATGATACAATCAAGTGTACAAAAGTATATCGCATATACAATGCGCACATCCGAGTGAGAAAATCCGTCTAAAGTGAACCGATACTAGTTAATGCAAAGTAATATATCAAATATATAATTATACATTAAATCATTAAATCAACACTTGATTCAATGATCCGGTCATGCGCACATAACCGACTGGTATCTAATATATCGGCTTATCGAATCAACGCTTGAATCGATAACTAGGTTATATCGCATACAACCATTCGATATATTTATCGCGAGAATAGAATACGGTATCACATACACGCATTATTCTCGGTCCCGCACATATCTCATATGCGCTCCTATTTCGTTTCGCTTGAACCAGGAAACCTCTGTGTAGGACTATAAAGACTCGTCAATACGCCGGCAGCGGATGATGATCATATCAAAGATCCACAAGCCGCAAGCGGTCTGCTAAACGTAACGGCCACCCGGGTATTGAGCGATCTGAAGATCGACGAGCAAGCCCGCTCACACTCCAGTGAATCCGACCAGTAACACTACCGTACAGTCCGGTCTGATCGTCTGATATGTCGCATATCTCGCCTAGGGGTGGTAAACGTCAGACCCCAATAGCTCAATAAGTCGTGTCGATATGAGGTCTATAACTGTTCGAGAAACTACTGGTAACACTTACCAGTAAATCTCAGCAACCCTGGCCAGGGATTTCCTGTTATAGCCAATCGAACACAGTGCAACATCAACCCCCTATACCAGGAGAGACGAGTCCCCTCCTATCGCTCATTGCCTCCATGTGACTCGGGACTGTACCCAAAAACCACCGTTTTGCACGCCCTCTTGGACGTGGTAAGATGGAAATCAAAGCACAGTGGGAACCACACAAGACTCTATGACGATCTCGGGTCAACAGACTACTCTGTACCAGTGTCACCAGAGAACTGCCATCTGACGTGAGGTATAATACCATCTGGGAGTTCTCGGCGAGTCCGTCCAGTGTACCCAGTCTCTACTGAGCACCCGTATATCATCTCTGATGTCAAACACCGATGGATATGGGATCATCCATCGCCCATCTGTATGGGTCGAGAAGGTACACGCTAGTCTACTCTGGTATATCGATGCCCCGTCTCGATACACCCACGACTAGGGACTCTGAAGGATGTACTTATGGACTACCATGTCCCCACTAGTATGATCCGCATCATAGTCCAGGTAGTCAAGTACAGATCCTAAGGGCTTTACCAACATGTAACAGAGAGACAATCAGTATACACGTTAAGGTAAAGATCAACCAGATAGCATACTATCATGTCGAGCAAGAAAGTCCTCCCTATATACGTCCCAGCATCCACTACAATATACATCCTATGTATAGTAATGGCCTCTAGGGCATACATATAACCAACACATGGTTGGCTATGTCACGTGCCCATTTTAGCGTGCTCTGGGAAGCGGGGCGTGACAGCATTGATCCTTGGCGTTGTGAGGGTAAGGAATTACCAGCCAAGGATGGACCGAGCAGGGTTGCTGCTCGGCGGCCTCTTGATGAGGGCTTTGATCCTTGGTGTCGTGAGGTAAGGAATTACCAGCCCAGGATGGTCCGAGCAAGGCAGCTGCTCGGCGGCATCTTAATGAGGGCTTTGATCCTTGGCGTCGTGGGGTAAGGAATTACCGACCAAGGATGGACTGAGCAGGGTAGCCCGTAGTACCTTTTGAATGAATAAAAAAAAAATTCTGCAATGTTCTAGTGTTTCCTTCTTATTATTTAAACAGAAAGAATTTTAGAAAGTTTTATATTGTCTTGGTGGAAGAAGAAACACACATAGATATTCTTTTCACCGGTACAGTTTGAGCTTCTCATCGTTGTTAGACCGGTGAGGCTCAGCGCCCCCCGGGAACCGAGGAGACTGGCGACCACCCGAGGAAGAAGGCCAAAACAACCGAGCCGATCGTCAATTCGCCATACCCCTCGTTGATATGGCCATGATCTGGCCGATCATCAATTCGCCGGGAGGGGGACGTTGCACTTGCTTACGGTCAACCTGTCGTTTGTCTCGCAGGCATGTTGCCAAGTGCCCCGAGTGGATGAGCTCCTCGATGTAGTCTCGGAGCTGCTTGCAGTTCTCCGTGGAGTGGTCCTGCAACCTGTGGAAACCGCAGAAGGAGCCCTGGGTGCGCTTTGCCGCCCTGTTCGAGACTGGGGGGAGCCTGAAGAACCTCTCTACCTTAGCCTCTTCCAGCAGTACCATCTGGAAGACGTTGAGCGGGGTGTACTCCCGAAACTTCGGGGAGTAGGGCTTTGGCCGCTCAAGCCACTTTTTCTCTTTCCGGCCCCTTTTCTTGTGATCAGCTTGTTCTGTCCGGAGAAGATTGGCGTTTACCTCGGATTCCAGCTGGATCTCTCGCTCGGTCCAGGCCTTCACCTCGGCCATGGTCTTAAGTTGCACTAATGCAAAGGAGCGTAACCACTTCTTATGCCTAAGACCCGACCTAAGTGCCATAATGACTATTTCGTCCCGGTGTTCTGGGACTTCGAGGAAGGCGTTGTAGAAGCGGGTGATGTACCCTTTGAAGGTTTCTTTGGCCCCGCTCTTTAATGTGAAGAGATGGTTGAAGGTCCGTTTCTGCCGTCTGTTTCCGACGAAATGATCGAGAAATCGAGTGGCCGGCTCATCGAAGGTTGAGATGGAGCGTGGCGCGAGGCCTCGGAACCAGTCTCTGCCGGAGCGGATGAGAGTAGCTGGGAAAGCGCGACATTGGGTGGCGTCGGAACAGTCCTGAAAACTCATCCCGGCTGTGAACGCGTTCAAATGGTCTTTCGGGTCGAACTTCCAGTCAAATAGTGAGACCTTCGGGGGCTTGTTCAGGGAGAAGACATGGACGGCGGGTAGCTCTTCTGTGAAGGGATTCGTGAGCGAGTCGGTGGCGTACTTAGCCTTGTCGCTCGAATGACGACCTTCCCGATGCATGCCCTCGATCGGCGTCGAGTCAGTCGTAGTGAGTCGGCGTACTCTGATTTTCGGCCCCTGCTGCCGGAGGCCTCTGCCTGGCCACAGTCCTGATTCCGTTCGATGACGTTCCTCAAGTCTCCTGGTGAGGTCATGGTCGAGCTGCCATGGCGAGTCCCGTGCGCGCGACCCCGTCGAGGGAGGGGGTGCCGGTCATGCCTGGGCGCAGGCGAGCTGACCGCCACCTCCTCGGGAGGGACAGCGGAGCGATGGGGCTCGGGACGAGACGCTCTGGCGTAAGGCCTTGGAGTTAAACTGTGCGGTGCCCACCGGGTCATTGAATATGTCGGTCCGGGGGACCTGCGGCCGCCGGAGACCGCGAGGCGGTGATCGGATATGCCAACGCGGGCAGAGTCTTCTCTCCCTCTGTAGGAGTCTCAGTCCTTCGGAAGGGGAGCGGAGACCTGGGAAGCTTGCCCGACCGCTTGGACACGGACGCAATCCACGATGGACGTAAGTCAGTCTATCCGAGCGGACAGGGCGCGAATGGTGTTCGGTGGAGGAGGGGATTCTCTCTCGTTTCCACTGTGGGGAGGCCGACGGCTGGTGTTTGGATCACCGCGGTGACCGCTTGCCATATAGTCGAGATCGGAAGATGAACTTTTGGTTTAGTGGAATTAAGTTTCCCACAAACGACGCCAACTGATGGATCTCTGGAGCTCCTTCAGATGTCATCTTTCGTTGATCTCTTCGCGTGTTGACGGACGGCTGAGATTTGATCTGGAGGTTGTCTCTTTTAGCGTGTGGATCTTAATGGGCTTGGATTTGAGATGAAGCCGAGCTACCTGCAAGAAAGTCCCGGGGTGGTTGTACCACCAAGGACCCTCCGACGATCAAGTTAGTGGTGCAAGTTGGGCAGAGTAGCGGCTTAGTGGAAAGAATTGTCTTACCTCGATCGTCTGAGAGAAGGGTTTATATAGCGGCAACAAAGGGCAGGCGGGCGCGAGAATCACGCCGACCGTTACCCCCCGGCATCACGCCCGTGTGAAAGACGGGATCCCGCATTAATGGCGAGACAGGCTCGTTAATGGGGGATCGTGATGGCGTGGAACGCGGGATCGTGGGCGGCGGATATCTCGCGCATGGCGAGATTCACGGAGCCGTGGCGTAGGTGCCTGTGATCAGCGCTGTGGGTCGGTCTGGATGAGACTGGGGAAGATGAGCTCGGCGGGAGGCTCAGGCACGAGCGGGAGGCCGAGGCATCTTGGTTCCGTGATTGCTCGGAGGCAAGCCGGGGGAGGTCTGGAAGGTCACCAAAGGTCGGTAGACTCCTCGGGCCGGAGGACCGAGGTGTGATCCCAACTGAAGTCCCCGATCCCTTCTCGTAGGTTCTGGTACACGTCATCTGCAACGTGTCAATATCTGAAGAGTCAACGATATCGAACCTCATCAAACAGAGAAGAATTTAGATATAAACCGATGAATCAAATATCGGTCATATCAGCCGATATATATTTTTGGGATCAACTATGATACGATATTGCCCAATATATCATCCGTATAGGTGATATGAAGTATCGGTCCGGTAGGATTCCGTATCTGATTTTTAAAACCATGCCACAAACTAATAAATCCACATGACAAATTAGAAGTTCAGTTAGTAAATATATTTATATTATAGTTTTATTTAATACTAATGTTCATATTGAACTGACAATGATTTTCTTTACTTTATTACATAGATCTCAAGTTATTATTTATATATTTTTATTAATATCTAATTTGTTTTGCCCCCTCCTCATTCGTATTCATTAGTCCAATGGTTCAAAAACATCATACTGGTATTAAAATTAATGATGGATCTAGTCAGATTCAAAATTCAGCTCGGGTTCGGACTAATTGTCTCCTCTGCCCTAAACCAGATTATCACTAAAAGTTCAGCTATGTAAACACACACAAAAAACAAAGAGCAATACTCAAGCTATACAAGAAAATACCAGGAAGTTAGCTCACCGAACCCCAAAATTGTAGGCAATGAGAAGTCATTTACACCATGGAGAAAAGACTAGTCAAGTACTTCCAGGGTGTTGGAGGGAGTCAAACGCAGGTTTTTGGGGGACCTTAATTAAAATATTTTGATTTTCTATACTATATTTGATGTTTGACATAATAGAGCCAATATTATTATTGGAATTAAAAAGGTAATTATGCATGCACCACGCGTGGATCCTGTTTAATTGGAGACCCTAGCTTTACGTGGACGGCTGACAATGATGCTTTGTCGCACAAAAGACCGCTGCATTGTATCCCCGTATGATACATATTTGTTCCACACCAATTGTAAAAATAGAGAAGGTTCTACACAAAGAATTTTCTTTCTTGTCTATTTAATTAAATGAGGAAAAAACCAAGGTAAATTTATAAAACACCATACTTATTGAACTTTAAAAATGCCATGAAACCTTCCAGAACTAGTTTTATTGTCTTAAACTGTTGGTTTCGTTGACTCATGCAAGACACGTGTGGGCCGAACAACCCCGTAATTAATGGAGATGGCATTTTGACAAAAGAATACCATTCTTTTTCTGACAAAAAGGATGGTGGGATTCATGATATTTTTAAAAGTTCAATTTTGTTATTTTAAAACCCTCAAGTCGATAGTGTTTTTAATACTTACCCTTAAAAAAATTATTTGAAGCAACTATTGAGTGGAGCCGATGTTTTCTTGCTCGGTGCATGAAAATATTCCGTGGCTCATGAAAACTAGCTTTTGTCCACGAATAATCTGTAGATGAACCTTCTCTTCATTTTAAACACTTTATAATGGGACCTAAATGGGTTCAGAAAAAAGGAGGAAAAGCTTTTTATACCTGCATTTAAGTAATTATATTATAAACCCAAACTAAGCTGTCAATATTTGTTTCAAATATGCAATTAAAATCCAATGAAACTGGGTTTAAATGTAATTTTGCTTTCAATTTAAGCTTCAAAGAATTAATTTTAGTGTTTTCAGTTTTCGGAACTTTTAACAGTGTTAAACATAACAAAGTAGGATTTGATAGATATGAAAACCGTTATAGACGTTTAAGTGCAGCAATTTTGGTCTTTTCTTCTGAAAAAAGGGAAAAAAGAGAGGTAGAAATTACTAAAATTTTGGGGAGGCATTAAACTAAATATATATGCAAGAAAAAATGGAAAAAAAATAAAACAATTTAGGCGTTTGGAATCAAACTGCTCATCTCTCCTCAATTATGGGTGATTATTTGGTGGTGGCGGCTATTCATGGGCCCACGCATTCGGTGCGGTGAACCTTCGACGTTTGGACAAATCTCAGACAGCGATGTTTTCGCGTGGGTCCCGATTGGCCCTAACGCTGTCGTCTCGCCACGTTGACAAGATGCTCAGTCCAGACCAAGGACAGCGGACTGACACGTGGCACGCGAGAATTGGGACCCACAATGAGGCCATGAACATGTGGAATACTTTGAACCCTGCAGGTGCTGCGGACATGGCAGAAGCTTCCACCGCGTGCCTGCTATGCACGTGCGCTTCTGATGTCATCTTGAAAACTACAAGTCTCCTTTTTGAAATAGAGAGAAATGCTCTTTCAAGGGAAGAGCAGACCTTTAAAAATTTCCCATATATCAAAATCAAGAGTTACGCGGGCTGCGGTCGACCGCAATTACACGCAAAGAATTAAATAAGAGAATTGGTTAACACACCATCATATAGATTCATGCGACAACAGTTATGGGACCGTGGATGCCCTCAGCCTTATTTTTGCCATCAATACGAATACTAGATTTTGGCATGTGATGCACGCGGCCTTAATTAGAAAACGTTAATATAAAATACCATTTTTGTATTCCGGTTACAATGCCACATACTTTCTTGATAAATTATTTATTGGATTATAGTCTAAAAACAATGATCATATTGACCAGCAGTTGGTAATATGATGACGATTTGATTTGTAACTGTGTGAATATATATTTCAATTTCATTTCGGCTTCTGCACCATGGCTGTTAAGAGGCCCACCCATCCGCATGAAAGATCTTAAACACATTTTTTATTTTGGGACAAATTGTCAAAAAAACCCGCCCTGTTCAGAACTTGTGGAAAAAAACCTGAGCTTTTTGGCCTTTTAAAAAAAACCTTGGGCCTAATTAAAAAACCTAGTATACAATTCCCTGCTTGTATTTTCGTATGATCCCAAAATGCCCATTACCTATGTGGGGCTGACAGTACTTTAATATCTATTATGTTTTCATCTTCCCCTCCAAAAATCTTATTTCCCACTAAAAATCTTATTTCCCGCTAAAAATCTTATTTCCCGTCAAATATACTTCTTTCCCGCCAAAAGCCTCTAAAAATACCTTTCTAATTTCATGTAATATCTAAATACTGCATATAATATCTAAACGGTTTACTATAATATCTAAGCACCGTCCAGAGAAGGAGGGATGCATATTTTTTTAATTCTATTTAAAATAGGATACAAGACCTAAATGAGACGGGGGCTTTCTAACAATTTACCCTTTATTTTTTAATAGACTGAATTTTAGTTTGGATGGTCATGAATTATACTAAAGTTCTTGGGGTTATGCTAAACAAAATGCAAAATCAATTCAGCTTGGTTGAAATCACTTCGCATGCTTATATAATACTTATGTATTTCAAAGCAATTCGAGGAAAAACTAAAAGGAACTTGTTTGACAAAATGTTGTTCATAGGATGTTATGTTGTTTTTTGTTAAAATATAAAAATATTTTCTCGCAGCCGTTCTGAACCAATAGTGAACTCTTGTTTAATCTGTTTAAATGAATCATTATTGAACATTAGCAAACAAATAAAATAATTTGTAAGAACAAATATCAAATGGACAAATATACCAAGTGAAAAAAGAAAAAAAAAATTACAAAAAAAAAGTCCACTCAATATAGTAAGTCAAAATACAAATGTCAATACACCACCACACCAATAACCTGGTCAACTAAAAAATAGCCTCTAGATTCCAGGAATAGGAATACGATGCCATGACTTTCCTTTTTTTTCATTCTCCAATTTCTCCTCTCCTTCCTCCTCTTTTCTTGGCCTCTGTCTCTCTCTCTTGTGCTATAAATAGCAACCATTTCTCCTCTCTTCTCTCTCAAACACAAATTTTTACATGAGAAATTGAATCCCATTACATGTCTCAGAGACCCAACGTTCCTCACTCCTCTTCAATAGCTTTCTCTCTCCATTCTCATCTCTTCGTCTCCAGCGAGTTGAGCTCCAGCAACTGGTAGCAGTCTTTAGAATTTCAGCCTAACAAAAAACATCCAAATCTTCCATATCAAATTCATATATCATGGGCGTCAAAGGATTCGTCGAGGGCGGAATCGCCTCCATCGTGGCCGGATGCTCGACCCACCCCTTGGATCTCATCAAGGTCCGCATGCAGCTCCAAGGCGAGTCTCAGCCGCTCCCCAATCTCCGCCCAGCCTTCGCCTTCTCCAACTCCTCCATCACCTTCGCTCATCACACGATGCCGGCCCCGCCGCCGCTGCCGAGGCCTGGGCCCATCTCGATCGGGGCCCAGATCCTGAGATCCGAGGGGCCCGCCGCGCTCTTCTCCGGCGTCTCCGCCACCGTGCTCCGCCAGTGCCTCTACTCCACCACCCGCATGGGGCTCTACGACATGATGAAGACCAGGTGGTCCAACGATGGCAACGGGAAAGACCTCCCATTGCCACGTAAGATCGCGGCCGGGCTCATCGCCGGCGGGATCGGGGCCGCGGTAGGAAACCCCGCCGACGTGGCGATGGTGAGGATGCAGGCAGACGGCAGGCTCCCCCTCGCCCAGCGCAGGAACTACGCCGGCGTGGTGGACGCCATCACGAAGATGGCGAGGGCCGAGGGGGTGAAGAGCCTGTGGAGGGGGTCGGGCCTCACGGTGAACCGGGCCATGATAGTGACGGCCAGCCAGCTGGCGACGTACGACGAGGTGAAGGAGGGGATGGTGAGGGGTGGCGTGGGGTCCGCCGACGGGGTCGGGACCCACGTGGCGGCGAGCTTCGTCGCGGGGATTGTGGCGGCGGTGGGGTCCAACCCAGTGGACGTGGTGAAGACGAGGGTGATGAACATGAGGCCCGGAGACTACGCGGGGGCCCTCGACTGCGCCGTCAAGACGGTCAGGAGCGAGGGGCCCATGGCCCTGTACAAGGGGTTCATCCCCACCGTGTCGAGGCAGGGGCCGTTCACGGTCGTCCTGTTCGTCACCCTCGAGCAGGTCAGGAAACTGCTCAAGGATTTCTAAGGATGATGACGATAAATTTTACATGTTCATTGACGGCTTCTTTATTTTGAGACATATACATGCTTGGTTGATGAAAATATTATGGTTATATGAATTGGTCATGATGTTATAATGCTTCACAGTTTATTTTTAAGTTTATTATTTTTTGAAATGAGAAATTCACATGAGATGAGAACATAGTTTAAGATTTCCTTAATAGGGAAAATTATTCACTGCGCAAACATATTGCGCAAAGCCCGAAATTCTTCCAGACGGAGCCTGTGATCTCCTTCAGATGTTGTCCTCCGTCGATCCTGTGATGGTGGTCTTTGACGACTGAGATTTGGTTTGGGAGTTGTTGAGCGCGTAGATCTCAATGGGTTGGCATTGACGCCGAGCTATCTGCAAAAGAAGTCCCAGGATGGGTAATCACCGTAGGACACTCCGACGATCAAATTAGTGCCGGAGAATAAGTGCAGGGTAACGACGTATTGGAAATAATTTCCAGTTACTTGAGTCGTCTGAGGGAGGGGTTTATATAGTGGTCACGTGGAGCGAGCAGGCGCGAGATCGTCGTCGTCAATTACGCCCCTGCGTTATTCTCGCATTAATGGCAGGATACGTCCATTAATGGAGAGACGCGCTAGTGTGGGACGCGGAACGTGGGGAGACAAATATCTCGCCCTGACGAGATACGCGGAGCCGTTGCAAGGGTGCTTGGGTTCCACGCCCTCGGTTGATCGGGGAAGTCGAGAAAGTTCGGCCTGTCAGATTGCTCGAAGACGAGCAGTGAAGCCGAGGAAGCTCGGCTTGTCAGATGGCTCGGAGACGAGCAAGAAGACCAAGGAAGCTCGTCCTGACAGAGGCTCAGAGACGAGCAAGGAGACTAAGAAAGCTTGGAGACGTGATGTTGGTAGTTTGCTAGGTGAAGGTGGAAAGTACTTACACTACTACAATATGGGGTTGCCCCTACGGACTCAGAAATCCGCAGAGGCAAATATTTCTTGCCCCTACGGATTTATCCGTAGGGACAACTCGTTGTCCCTATGGTGCCTTACGTTCTAATTTTTTGTTTGGCCCTACGGAGCCGCAAGCCGTGTACCTACGGTGATGTCCGTAGGGGCATCTAAATAGGTTATTAATAAAAAAAAACACAAAAAAATTATTCATCGTTCCCAAAATTTCTCTCTCTCACTTCCGCGTCTCTCGTTGCCTGTTCCCGTGCCTCGTCGCCACCGCGCCTCGTCGCCACCGCGCTCGCGCCTCGTCGCCAGCTTCGTCGGTCGTTCCCACACCTTCGTCGACTTCCCACGCCTCGTCGCCACCTTCGCCGATCGTCGTCGACCACCAATTTCTACCGTCTTCTCCACCGCGTGCACGGTTTGTAAGTAAATCTCAAATAATTTTTAATTTTGACGTTGTAGTCTAGGGTTCAGGCCAGGTTCGGGTAAGGGTGAGGGTTTGGCATCGGCGTCGGCATCGGGTTCGGTTAGGGTTAGGGTAGGGTTAGGGTTCGGTTGTGGGGTTCGGTTGGGGCTGGGGCTGGGGCTGGGGCTGGGGCTGTGCTGGGGCTGGGGCTGGGCTGGGGCTGGGGCTAGGGTTTGGTTGGGGCTGGGGCTGGGGCTGGGGCTAGGGTTTGGTTGGGGTTGGGGCTGGGGCTGGGGCTGGGGCTCGGTTGGGCTGGGGCTGGGGCTGGGGCTGGGGCTGGGGCTCGGTTGGGCTGGGTTCCCAAATCTCATTCCAGCTGAACCATGTGGACCCATTCCTCATGTTTTTTTTTGTTTTCGTGCATTGTGATGATCGCAGCAAATTAGTTGTGGTCAGCCGCTTTGCCATAAATCTCTATTTTTTTTATCCTCACCAAATATCTTATTTTTAACCGGAAATTTCAATATGTGTGTGCATGTGAGAAAAATCAGAGTATACAATTGCACCATGGGAATTTACCATATATAGGTGCGGAATATATGTTAGCCTACTTATTCATGATTTAGCATATTTCTTGCATGTTATATAAAATGAATACGCTACTTTTGGAGGTATGATAAGAACTACCTTATGCCAATATTTCTTAGTAAACAATGTGTGTTTCTAAGAAAATGTTAGGCAAAGTGAAATGTTAATGGAGATAGATTGAAGAATGAGAGACTATGTTAAGGCAAGCCCCTATATGGATCTAGTTATACCCGGATCCGATGGCATGATCTTTTAGCATTCGGTTGAAGAAATTCCTCAAAAAAAAAAATAGTTAGATTAAGCACAAGCAAAACAATAATGCAATGCATGGCGAAAGCAACTAGTGCAAATCCTATTAAATTTAATCAAACGACATGATAGAAGATGTTAAGGAAGATAAGATCAAACGAAAGAAACAGAAGAAAAAGGAGAGATTAAGGGCCCCCGGCATTTTGTCCTCCACATTTAGGGTAAAAGCCAAAAGTGTGAAAAGATTGATTTAAGCTTGTTTTTGGAAGTTGATCTTTTCAGATGAAATGATTTAATTGAAACAATTGCAATCTAATTTATTCTGTTTCCATGCAATAGTTCAGGTGGACCCCATCTCATTTTAGAGTTGTAAATTTCAAATTTCATTAATAAAATTGACTCCTTTTTATTCGAGCAATGATAAAATAGACAATAAGGAAGCTCATTTCTGATTCGCCGGTATAATTTTCTGTGAATAGTCATGTGAATTCATATGTTGCGTATAACGCTTTATGATATCAGTATCCTACATTTGTAGTTTTAATTGTTGATTGTTATAGATGAATGCCATTGCAATAATAGTTTTTGGTAGATGAATGCCAATGCAATGTAAGATGATCAGTTCTATCAATTTTGATCTCAATGGTTTAAAATCATATTACACATACAACACGAATGCACAACAAACGCATCATTAGAGAGTGGTTCGAGATGTTCAACTTAAAACCAATATATGATACTCGATGATAATATGAAACCTTCATATTCTTATCGATACTCATATATGAAACTAAAAGCGCCACTTAGTCCCCGTCTATTGGTTAACATACGTGCGATGTTCGTCGTGACATAGAACTATACGAAGGTTGTTAAATATCGGACGGTATAGCTCGATACTAACAACCGTCGTATAGTCTACACGACGAGAAAATTCAATCGTATGGTAACCCATAAATTTGTCCCGTGTGGACAAGTTAAGAATGTATAAAGCAAACGCCTTCATTCACTTGTGTTTTCATCCGTTTCGAGATATTTCATCGGTACCTTTCCGCTGGTTCTCCGTGTACAAAGATAGATTAGATGTTCATTTCAACGTTGTTTCACAGTTTTGAAATGATTATCTATTCTATTACAGTGTACTCGGAGAACAGCGGGGAGGTGCTGCCGAAATTTACTCGAAACGGTTGAAAGCACAAGTGATGGGTGTTCGCTCTATACATTTGATAAAGCTGAGCCATTATATTTAGAAGCCATAACTATTCTGGAGGAAGTGTTTGGTTCTGATGACGTACGGTGTGTATATTATTTCAGTTGAAATTTATTTTATTTTCTAACCTTGCAGACATATATGCTTAGTAAGTAACTAATGTTAAATCTAATAATTTGTATAAATAGTTATTAATGAAGTTCAGTGAAGGGTCTTTAAGCCTTTTTGACTTTTTTTTAATAATATATACTTACATTATATGTGTAGAACAGATATAATAATTCTGTTTTTTAATATATGATTTTATGTATTTTTACCTTTTTAGTCACCTAAATTGGATGATGGACACATTTGTCATTCTTTAAGGTTTCTTGCATTTGCAGAGTAGGGGCTGATTTACACAACCTAGGGCAATTTTACCTTGTCCAGCGAAAACTTGAGCAGGCTCAGAAGTGCTATGAGGTATAAGTTCTTTCGAAGCACTTTTTTTTTTATGAATTTTTCTATTTTAATAATATTTTTTCCATGAACCATGGTACTTGATATGATAGTTGTTAGTAATAAAACATAAATTTCAAGGCAAGGTTCTCAGAACTCTAATGTTGTATTTCGATAGATTTATATCTAAGCTTTAAGGCTATCAACTTTCATCTTTTATGGGCTATTTCTCATCTCCTTCCCCCAAAAGAAAACCCCTCAACTTCTATGTCTTCCCCTCCATTTCATATTTTCAGGTTCTCCCAAAAGAAATTATAATAACATGTCATATCTTCTTTAAGCAACATAAGTTAATTGTTTATTTATCTATCAATTCCTATGTGATAATCTGTTCTATTGTCTTTCTGTTTCTTTTGGCAGCGTGCTCTAAAGGTATGAAACAATGCTTGAATTCTCTGTCTTTCATCTCCGATATGGTGGTTCTTTTCCTTTTATTGCTATATGATGTTTATGTTTTGCGTAGATAGAAGGACATGTTCTGGGCTATGGTGTGCTTATACAATGTATTATCTTAAGAAGGGTAATACCGTGTTTTTCTAATATGGATAATTTGTCATTGTTAATCCATCTTCCTGAAAACGGTTTATACGGAGGAAGTATATTTCATGGTACTTAAGAAAAATATATGTTGAAGTCAAAAGTTATCAAGATTTAAATGCTCCGCTTATAGTCTTCCAAGATATTTTATATTCCAAGGCAAGGTGACAATAATTGCATGCTTGTGCACGATTTGGTATGTAGATTCAAGGTTATGCATGGCTACGACCCTTTCTTATGGTTTCTTATCATAATTTTCTGTATACTTGTAGTTTATAAAGGCAGTTAGATCATATCACTATACGAAATATTGTATTGTGTTCTATTGTGTATGGTGGATCACACACTAGAAAACCAAGACATTGCATGCCTGTGCACGTTTTGGTATATTCCTCGATACGTGAAACAAATTTGATTTAATAAGGGAAAACTTAAAATAACAACCTTTATACTAAAAAAATTATATATGCTATTACTTAGTAGTTTATGGTTTTCAGATGCAAAATCCATTTGAGAAATACTTTTCCTACCCACTATTAATCCATATTCTCAATATAGTCATCATAACCTACAATTTATATGATACGGTCTAACATGGCCCATGAGTACGTCAGGGTTAAGCACTGGATGTATGTGAATTGGCAACAACATATGCAACCTAAGTTTGTCACTGGGGTTTCTGCTTTCATTGAATTTGCACGCGCACATAATAAGAAGGAAAAGACAGTAATGTGGCAGAAGAAGAAGGAGAAGACAGTAATGTGGCAGAAGAAGAAGAAAATGGCATTCCTTGTTCTCTGTTTCAGCATCAATCTTCTGATATGAACTAATGATGTCTTTCACATTGGCTTTTCCTTTTAGAAACTTCTTAGTGTCCAATGGAACGTATACATCAGATTTGTGCAAGTCGGGTTCTTCTATGACTTTCAAGAGTTTCAACTGATTCTGTAAATTACACCCTTGTTGGGTGAAACTTTTACCACTTCTCACTGCAGGTGCGCTCTCTAATATCCATTTTGAATGTAATATTATAGATATTCATGCGTGTTTATGTCAAAATTACTTATATTGTCAATGTTTGATTGTCTAGTTGTTGGTGATGCGTCCATATCAGGGACAGAGGACACTCCCGTTCCTTCAGGTATGTTTATATATCATATAGTGCATGTATATTGATTTAGAATGCTATATCATAAATATACACGCATTCCTTTTACTCTTACTTAGATAGTAATTTTTATTATTGTCTAGCTGTAGGTGGTGACAGTAGTTGACAATAAAATTTGTCATCCTAGAAACTATGATTTTTATATGTGCTCGCATGCGGGAATGATTGTAAGTCGTGGACCTTGTCTAGTCGTCCAACTCATTATCATGTGCTGCTTGATGAAATTAGATTTGCGCCTGATGATCTATAAGAGCTTGTTCACTCCCTGTCTTATGTGTAAGCAGCGCTATATGCGAGTTTACCTTGTTAATATGTATGTACTGAAATTAATTAATATTATTCAAATTTTGATACATGCAGATACCAGAGGAGCACATCTTCTCTCTCTGTAGGTAAGGCTTTGAATTTGTTGATTTTGGTATTTCTTGTCAATTTTATAGACCAGTATGTGCTAAATATAATGTTCTGACAGTTGCTAGGGGGAAGGCAGCATTCGAGGCTGCTGACCCCAGTCCTGGACGCCGTACACGGACAGCACCACGGAGGTTGGGAGAGAGGCCGAGGACTGGGCCCTAGCAGGGCCCATATGAGGTTGGACTCCACCCCGGCGGTTACTTCCTCCGTCTCCAGTGAGCGACATGTCCAGCAGGAACTGGAGAGCTTGAGGGCCACCGTTCAGGAGTTGAAGGAGATGCTGGTATGTATACTACTTTATAGTAAAATATCATGTCATATTATAGATATCAATATATCCATAATTAGTACGTAGTCTGAGCTTATTTGGTTGTAGATTTAGGTTTGATTAATCATACATACATATTTAATTAAAATAAATAACGGTTTTCCAAACTAGATATCCAAATGGGGTTTCGAAATAACTTGATAATGATACAAATTCGAATAATACACAGTTCTTACACGTTTATTACACACGTTAGGTCCAGACGCGACAGGGTACATCGGCCGAGCCTCCACATGCATCTCCTTCGGCTGCGGCTCCGCAAGCCACTACATCGGCTGCGGTTCCGCAGACAGCTCCTATAACTCCACCGCCCGCCAGACTCCCGCAGCCGCGGCTCCGCAAGCTACTACCTCGACGGCGGCTGCGCAGACCACATCGCCAGCTCCACAGGCCGCTCAGACTCCCGCACGCACCAAATTGCATGGTTTATTGACCGAGGAGATGGCGCGCCAGATTCTAGCGTTTATCAGAGGTGGAGCTGGACCGAGCTAGGGTAGCTTTTTGATTCTTATTTTTTGAAACATGTATTTATTTATATGATACATACTGTACTACATTTTGAAACGATATTGATATTGATATTGGTTTATATTTATATTATATTCAGTTTTTTGGTTTCTTTTGTATATTATATGCGTGAGATGTGATTATGAATACTGCGATATATGTTGTGTGATGATTAATTTTATATTTGATTGATGTATATATTATTGTGCACAGGGCGAGAAAAAATCAGGCAGCCCTTTTAAAAAAAAACAGATAATATGTACCTACGGATTAACCCGTAGGTACACATATTGCCCCTACGGATTCAACCGTAGGGGCACAATATCAGCATTAACTGATATTTCCCCCCTGATCTCAGTATCAGGGGGTTGGGAGTGCCCCTACGATACGGATATATCCGTAGGGGAAAACAAACGGCCCTACGGAGTTATCCGTAGGGGCAAAATAACAGGATTTCTGATATTTTGCCCCTACGGATCTGCACCTACGCATGTATCCGTAGGGGCTATGACTTAGACCTACGGATGAATCCGTAGGTACAAGTAATATATTTAAAAAAACCGTAAATAAAATAATGTTTTTATCCCTACGGCCTACTCCGTAGGGGCTACAGGACCTACAGTGAAATCCGTAGGGGCAGGTTTTTGTCCATAGGGGCAAGTTCAGGGCTTCAACTTGCACCTACGGCGTTTGCACCTACAGGTTATTTTCTTGCCCCTACGGAAATATCCGTAGGGGTAGTGGTTTGCCCTTACGGGTTAATCCGTAGGGGCAACCCCTCTTTGTAGTAGTGTTAAGGAGAGCTCCTGAAAGGTCGGACACTTCCTCGAAACGAGGTCCCGAGGAATGCCCTTAATGCAACTCATTTATTCCACCTCCGTAGCCTTCGGGACATGTCATCTGCCACGTGTCGTAATCTGAGGAAATACCACTGGTGAGCATCATCATTAGCCCCCCACTCTCGTTCCGACCTATTTATGGGGCGGGTCGAGAGTGGCCTGCTCGGTTTTTCTTTGGCTCAGTTTGGCGCCGAGAATCAGAATGTGGATCGCCCGGGAACGATATGGCGTTTGTCAGTTGCGTCGTTTCGATCATTGGGCCCCCGTGTCGTCTCGTTGTGCGCCTGAATTTTCGCGCGTATCTCCGATGGAGGCAGCGGATCAGTGAAATGATTTCGCTTTAAAGAGGGGGCGTCATTTCAGTCGATTCGCCAGTTGGGATACGGGCCACATTTCGGACGTCGGTTCGCGAGCAAGACAGGCTGTCTCTGACTCTGCAGTTGAAGAGATGTCCCCAATAGCCGGTCGCCACGTGGAGCTTCGACTGCCACTTAGGCGCGACGTTTCGTTTTGGCGGGAATTAATCTGGGCCGTGGGATGTTCTCTTTTGGGGTGTATAAATAGGAGGGGACCATCCTGGAGCCGGCACTTTGCTCTAATTCTCTTTTATTGTTGAAAATTGCCTGGTGCTCCACTTCTTAGATCGGATCCTCTAATGATTTTTTCTCGGTGAGTCTCTTACTTTGAATCAGGTTAGATGTTGTAACGACTCTAATTTCATTGTACAAAAATTTTCAAGTTAATATACATAATAGAGTTTCAAGCCTAAACACAAGTTATAAATTAAAATTATTTAAGAAGAGTAAGAAATAACTTGTAGCTCATTGCTAAAGCCTTGCATTGCTGTGACATAGTCTCTTGTTTCGAATCCCATCAACCATATATATTTTTACTAATTTTTCTTTTAAACTTTTTGGAAGCCCAAAAGTTTACACGTGCAATACACGTAAAATGAAAAGTCTGATAAAATCAAACATGTGCAAAATCCTATTAACTGCGACTAGGACACGTGGCACAAATCCAAGCCCTCTTCTCACACTCGTGGCCGGCGAGATCGGGAATATACCCGGTGCCGACGGTCCCCCCGTAGGGAATGCTCCTCATTTTCTGCACCCTAGTCGTTTGGCCTACCCACACTACTCCTCTTCTGTTTGATTTCTCTGTAAATTAACAGAGAGATTAAATTCACCTCTTTAATCCTATTTTAATGCATTTTTAATTCTCTTTTCGATTCTCAAAATCCTAATTCTACCCTATAAATACAAACACACACCCTAACCCTCTTCATTCTGAAATCTATTGGTAAAAATTCTCAAAATTTTCCAAGGCAAAGAAAAGTACAAGTAGAGTTAGCACCGGGTCAAGTTCCGGTGATGATTCCAGTGACCCCGCGACTCCACGAAACCATCAAACGTTCTCTCAACCTCCCCTCTCTTCTTTAAGCTTGTAAATCCCCTCTCTTCTCCTCTCTTCCTAAATTAAAAAGCAATCTTTTCAAAAATCGTCGGAAGTGGAGTGTTTCCCCCAATCAGAGCAAAGCTCTGTTTGAAATTCGAATTTCAAAAAAAATTTGAAGCGACGCTTCAGATACAGTGCCAAGTACGCTGCGCCCTAGGCAGCGCATCATGAGTGCGCTAGCGCTAGGCGCGCTGCGCGCCACGTGTCAAACACGGGTGCGCTAGCGCAGGGCGCGCTGTGCTCTGAGCAGCGCACCACATGTCAAACACGGGTGCGCTAGCGCAAAGTGCGCTGCGCTCTGAGCAGCGCACCACGTGCAAAGCACGGGTGCGCTAGCGCTGGAATTAAAAAACACCCCACCGTTAGATCAAAAGATCTAATAATAATGATAAATCATTAATTAATCAAAATTAAATTCTGTTATGGAAAGATTTTCCAATCTTGTTAGAAACAAGAATATTGCCTTCTGTAAAACAGAAGCCCTAGGATCAAATATCCAATGGTGGGAAACATCCCCAAATCAATCGGAGAAAGATCTCTTTAACTGATTCAACAAATCAGCTTGCCCTATATAAAGGCCCCAAGACTTCAAGTCTGATATAGAGAAACCCCCCCATCCATATCCATAAACTTTGAAGAAAACTTAAAGATAAAGAGCAAGCTCTCAGCAAAAGAAGATACTTCTTCAAGGTAAAGATGATGGATGATGAACACAGAGATGAAATCATCTCATAAAAAGAAGAATTCTTTTCGCTAAAAAATCATATATCTACAGGACAAAAAAGTCTTTCATAAAAGAGATCAAAAGATCTCATCATAAAATAAAAGAAGAACATATTTCTTCTCACAGATCATGGATCTATAAAAGCAAAGCCTTTCATCAAAATAAGAGATTGAAAATCTCTCCTGCAAAATAAGAACTGTTGTTCTTAAATCTTGAGACAAAGTCTCTTTTAAAAATAACATAAATTTATTCCCGGATCATAAAATTGATTAAATGCGTTTTGTGTTCTTGAAATGCGCCTTGCGCTCTTGAACTGCGCTTCTGCGCTCCCTGGATCGGCACTCAGCGCCAAATGCGCCACGTGTCAATCACGTATGCGCCAATTAAACAACTTGCGCTTTGCGCTTCTAAAATAGCGCACTACGCTCATGGGCTGGCGCTCAGCGCCAAGCACACCACGTGTCACTCACGTGTGCACCACTAAATTGAAAGCGCAATGTGCTCATGGATTAGCACTCAGCGCTCATAAATTGGCATCGTGCGCTCATCATCTGGCGCCTAGCGCTGAGCGCGACATGTGTCCCCCACATGTACGCTACTTGGCAGAAGCGCATTGCGCTCTTTGACTGGCGCAAAGCGCCTAGCACGCCACGTGTTGCGCTGACAGAATATAAATTGTTCTTTAATAAGCCCAAGGCTACGAGGAATGCTCAGCATTCAGCAAAAGACAAAAAGATTGTCAGAACGGCCAAGCCCAAATAAAGGTTCAATAGCCAGAAAAAAAAATGTTAAACATTTATTGAACTTAGCCCAATATTGGCCATAAGTCCTCAACTTATATCAATTGAGCCCACCTGCTCATAAATTTTCAACAGATCTTAGTCCCAAATTGGACTACAGATCTTCCAACCAACTCACACCGGTTCGAAGGTACATCTCTTCACTCCTCTGATATTTGTCGTTGTAATCCTTCAACGTCTTCAGAGAGGTGACGGGTCCCGAAAACCAAACATTCTACGGACTGTGGGGTCCTTAAGCCCACGGACTATGATGTCCTTAACCTTGACTCTGAGGTCTTTAAACTCACGGACTACGATGTCCTTAACCTCAACTGTGATGTCTTTAAACTCACGGACTATGATGTCCTTAATCTCGACTGTGATGTCTTTAAACTCACGGACTATGATGTCCTTAACCTGGACCGAGATGTCCTTAAACTAACATTGGACCGAGATGTCCTTAAACTAACAATGGACCGTAATGTCCTTAAACTAACATTCGACCATAATGTCCCTAAACTAAACAATAGAGCCCAAATCTCTTTTTTCGGATCTAAATGATCCTGTTAAGTTGATTTTAGTCTAAAAATTAGACTAACGTATCCTTAACATACGTTTAAGTTGATCTTAGTCCCAAATGAGACTAACGTATCCTTAAACCCAACCCCCAAACCCAAATCTAAAAAGATATGGATTTGGACTAATCCACGCCCTATGGGCAACAACATAAATTAGTCTCCGAATACAATCCACGGGCAACCAAAAACAAAAAAAAACACCCACGACACGAAGTGACCATCTGGAGAAAGAGAAAGTTGTTACCGCGGTACGTTAGCGTAATTAACTGCAGGGGCTTGCGCCTGCAGGGAAGAGCGTCCCCACAATCAAAAACCCTTCAAACGAGGGGGAATCTGATGAAGTCTACTACATCGGCCACATCCATTTAAACCTTTGATATATGGTGCCATAAATCAACTTGGCATCTTCAGAGAGGTGGACGGATAGCACCAATTATCATCTGTCCCGAAATTCAGGCAAGACGTTAATCGCGTCTTCCCACGTTTTTCGGCGGGGAACAGATTCTGGTACGCCCGGTGGGACCTTTTCCTCCTTCCACTCCACACTTCGTGTGTCGTGTTCGCGAACGAATCGCGGTTTGATATGGTTGCCCTTGGGTTCGAGGTACTAAGATTTGGTGTTTTACTCCGTGCAGAAAACAAAAGATCAATGGCGTCTACTAGCACGAAATGTTCCAGCTACAACTGCGACTTCCGTTTCACCTCATCTGGAGGTGTAGCTTACGGGACCCAGGCGGCCTCCCTGTTCACAATGCCAGTAGAGCAGGTAACGCAAGCTACCACCGGGTTGTTTTTCGGAACCATGCTCCCCCCATTGAGCGTTAACATCCCGCTGCCGCAAGAAGTGCAAAAGAAGTCGGTCTTTGATCGGCTCACTACCACCACGGCCCCTTTCAACGGGTCATCCAATGTCAAGCCAGCAACATCAGTTTTCGATAGGCTGAGCCTGAACTCCAATGGGCCCGTCAAGAAGCCCATGATACCTGAAGCCGCCATCCCGAAACGGATAACCATTCCTGCTCTCGAGGTCACTAAAGAAGCTTCTCCCTTCAAGGGATCAGTCTTTACGAGGCTGGCCACTCCGGCTCCCGTTCCTGCTCAAAGGTCTGCCTTTGACAGATTGGATACTGCTACTCAACGGACGTTGGTCTTCAAGAGGCTAGTACCAGCAGCACCTCACCAAGACAGGGGGCATAACGAAGTCACCCCTAAAGCTGAAACAATCCCAACGGCTCGACACGCTCGACGTCGCCACTGGCGCCGAGTAAGGAAGGCTGGGGGCAACTCCCCTTATGGGCTAACTCCACCAGCCCCAACGGTGGAAGTCAATGCTACTGTTCCAACTGGGAACAGCTTCGAGCTGCTTAACAGGGTGAGCAGAAATTCACCCACCGCCATACTGAAAAGATCTCCTCCACCCGTGGAGAATGTTACAGAAACGAAGCCGGAGCAGTCCCCTCAGCGGCTGTCCTCCAAAATTTACAAAGTCTGGCGACAGGTTCAGGACTCAGTAATTGATCAAGATTACTCTCGCCGACAGAAAAAGTAAAAGTTCAGCAAGAGAAGGACCATCCTGTCAAGCCACCAAAGACGACAGCTGCCTGGGTGCCCGCTGCAACGGCTCCCTCAATGTCAACCGCTCAAAAGAGAGGGAGGCCGGAGAAAGCCCCCATGAATGCGGCAAACCGCAAAAATACTGAGCCCAAGCGTCCCAAGTCTGGGGGCATGATGGTGCATACTGTTTATATGGCTTCCGGAAAAGAGGAAAGCCGTGCTTCTACGGGACATCGACCGCTTACCCGGTCAATAACGAAGGCTCAGGAACAGCAACAGCAGAAGCTTCAGGAGATGCTGACTGCAATGGCCGCACTCACTGGGCCAAAAGAAAATCCAGAGACTACGGAGCAGCATTGGGAATAAGAAACTGACACCGAGTTCCT
The DNA here is from genome assembly GCA_030015575.1 of Agapanthus africanus. Classification (NCBI taxonomy): domain Eukaryota; kingdom Viridiplantae; phylum Streptophyta; class Magnoliopsida; order Asparagales; family Amaryllidaceae; genus Agapanthus; species Agapanthus africanus. Next base: position 63,375,876 of record JASDDO010000028.1, on the reverse strand, counting down.
CCGAAGAATGCTCGAGAAGAAAGAAAAAGAGGCTGCGGAACAGGCAGCCAATATAAAACGAATGGCTCTCTTGTTCCAAGACATGGCTGGAATGATGTTACAGCCGGAACCTCCAGCTGAAGACCCTCTGATCATCATTGAAGACGACAAAAGGGAGACATCGAATCCTCTTCCGGCTCTTTCAGCAGCCAAAGAGGAAACCATTTCCAAGGCCGCTCTGGATGACTACATTGCTCAGCAAATACGAGCTCACCAGGCGAATGAAGAGGCTGGCCAAGTTGTTAAAACTGGGCGACCATATCCAGGCTGGTATGACCAAATAAAGTACCCGCCGAGATATACGATCCCTAAATTTCATGTATACAAAGGGATAGATAATCCCCACCAGCATGTCGCCCAGTTCAAGGCTCTATGTGGCAACACCGGAGGTGATGATAAATTACTACTTCGCCAATTCGTCGGTAGCTTGTCGAAAATGGCATTCGAGATGTACTCTGAACTCCCGAACTACTCCGTCAAGACTTTCGCAGAAATGGAGCTGTTATTCACCCAGCTATTCGCGAGTGCTAGTGAACGCACTCCAATAACGGCATTGATCAATGCCAGGGTGAATCCAGGTGAGACATGGGTTCAATACGCAATACGATAGCGGAACCTGTGGTCGAAATGCGAACAACGCATCGAAGAAGCGCCGGCGGTGGACATGTTCGTGGGCACTCTTGATCCACAGGCGACCATCTCCCAGTTCATGATGTTTTTCAAGCCGACTACTTTCCAGGCCTTGATTGACAAACTGGCCCAAATGGACCAGATGGTTCATAGACCGTCTCCTCCAAAACAGGAGCCGCGAAATGAGAAGGGAAAGGGGAAAGCGACCGTCGTCGCCAATGCCCAATAGCAGCCCAGTGGTCTAAGACCAGTTGATCGCCAAAATGATAGAACTCGATCTCTTAGAGATAAAATGAGACGCCCTTACTCGTTCCCTCGAGACAAGACGAAGAGGTTATTCGAGCTAGCACTGCGCAACAGGCTCATCACTCTGCCGGAGCCAAGACGCCCAGCGCAACGAGGCGACATTAGCAATCTTAACTATTGCCCTTATCACCGAATGTTGGGCCATCCGATCGAAAATTGTTACATCTTCAAAAGCTGAATAGAAGATCAGTACCAACAGGGCAAATTCGTATTATCCGAGAATTAGACGGTGAACCCGCCTCAGCCACATGCTCTCAAGAAGACGGATACACCGGGGGCATCATGTTCTTTCTTAGAAGAAGCTCCATGGGAGGTCGCTCTTTCAGCCAAAACCAAAAGAATACTGAAGGATCTCCACACATGTCCGGCAATTAGGTGGAAGAATCCACTGGAACCTGAGATCATCGAGGGGATGCTGAAGCCGCGCCCAACTCAAAAAATTGGTGGTGATAGCCAAAGCATTCACACCCAGCCGTCAAAGTCTTCGAAGAAGAAGAAGAAGACCAAAAAGCCCGTGAAGCCTGGTGACAAGCGCACGGACCTGCAAAAAAAAATTGACGCGTTGGAAGAATATAATCAAAAAGCGCGGACTCCAGTCACACTCCAAGAATTTCTCAGCCACGTCCTTGAGGACGGAGATGATGACAATGGAGGAGACTCGTCGGATGAATCTGAAGGTTATGTAGCAGGATGCTATGTGATCTCTCACTCGTCGATAAACGATGAAGAAGCTCCTTATACAAAGAAACTGGGGGCAGGTCCTGAGCTAGAACTTCTAGGGCCATCAGACGAAGCGATTGATGCTTTCCTGAACGAAGCACTTCTTAAAAGCAAAGCTGCTCAAGAGCGTGAAATGGCCATATTTGAAAAAGCCAAACGCCGGCAACTGGACGAAAAAGTTGAAACACTCCTGCCAGATCGAAGTACATCTGTCGCAAATAAAAACAGGTTCAAAACGAGGAAAATGTTTGCTAAAGCCATATCAATAGGAATGAAGCCGCCACCCTCCAAAGGAAACATTCTTGGTGAAGCGGAAATACATCCTAGCTACTGCTTATATCATCGAAAGATTTCGCACCCCACCGAAGAGTGCAACGCTTTTAAAATATGGTGGCAGGGATATGTTGCTCACCGACAACATTTCAAACGGATAAAACGCAAAACTCGTCGGGAGCAAAGAAATACGACCGAGGAGCGTAAAAGAACTACCGGCAACTGTCGCATGGTCAACGCCGGGGGATCGCAAGTCCTCACCTTCGGGAGCGACTCTGACGAAGAAATGACTCTTGGCCCTCTCTTTAAAGAGTCCACCTAGGGAAAAGAGGAAGAACCGAAAACCTGTGAAAATATTCAGCTGCGCAATCGTACGCTGCCCGAAAAGAATCTTGGGCCCCCGAACAGTGGGTCAAATAGAAAAGATAAGGGAAAAGAAAAAGTCCCTGAGGATATCATCCTTGATGACCAAGCCGTCGAAAAGCTGACAGCCAAGGACCCACCAAAGAAAAGTAAGGTGGACTACAACGTTCTGGCACACTTGAGAAAGCTACCTTCGCAGTTAAGCATTCTTGACGCCCTTCTGTTATCCAAAGAAGAAAGAGATTCTTTGATCAAGGCATTACAAGAGCTCGAGCAATTCCAAGCTTTTCTCGCCGAAGAAAAGATGAAGGACGAGCTAGAAGAAGTACACACAGCCGATATCACCTTCGGCGATGAAGATCTCCTCCTTGGGACATGCGAGCACAACCGTCTCCTATATGTCTTCGGATACTGTCGTGACATCAAGATAGGTAAAATCCTGATCGACAATGGGTCCTCCGTCAATCTCCTTAACATATGGGTGTTAAAGGAAATCTGCATGAGCGTTCAACACCTCGCTCGAGATAAAATCACCATCTCCGGATTTGACTCCCAGTCATCACGGACGCTTGGATCTGTAATATTGACACTACGCTTTGGGCTGCTTGTCACGGACATTAAGTTTCACGTCATTGACGCCAAGACATGCTACAATGCTTTGCTCGGCCGGCCCTGGTTACACGAGTACAATATCATCCCTTCTACACAACATCAGTGTATGAAGTATTTCAAAGATGGTCTCGAGTACACTATGACAGGGGAACTAAACCCGTTCTCCGTGAACAAAGTCCGAAAGTACAAAGATGCAAAATACTTCCTGCCAGATTTCAAGGACACAGAAAGATGTCGTAAACCGGAGGATAAGGACAAAGCTATCGCCGCTGTTCCGGTCATCGGGAGTGATACCGAAGAGGAAGAAGATATAGTTTATTCAGGTCCTCCCCAGTACAACAAGCCGGGACCGTCCACTCCTATGTTGATCTTCGGCAGTGACTCGGAAAATGAGGTCAATACCGTATTCTCTGCTCGGCCATCAATACAAACCTTCGCTGATGAAGATCAAAGTTTGCAAGTTGTCATGGTTCTGCCCAAGCATCATAAAGAACTAGACGTACTTGATATCTACAGTGCGGAAGAACTGCAGACATTCTACGTCCCTCCCACGCGAAAAGGTGAAAAGGCGATCATATTCTACCGATCTGGGGAAACCAAAGCGGAGAAAGAAATCTGGCATGGTGCGGATTCTACACTTGACAGGCTCCAGCCCATCCGTTTGCCTAGATATTACACAGACGGGCTAAAGAGACTCTTAAGACGCCAAGGTGTACCCCTTAAGCAAACTACACGACAAGCACGGTTCTATAACAGGATCTGGAACGTTCCTGGAACTCAACGAAACTTGCCCAACGGGAGAATGGAAATGACCGGGCTTGGGTATGTTCAATCCAAGAAACGGGAGCTACCCCGCGACTGCTGCGTCATACATGACTTTGATGAAGAAGGAGATGCTCTATGGGAAGATGCTAACCCTGAACCAGAAAGAGCTCCCGCCGTGAAAATGCCCAATCCGTCGTTCGAAGAACAAATGGACAAGCTTATAAGGGAAGCAGGTCAAAAGGTTCGAGACGACCATAATCGCGAAATGGCCATCTATGAGAAAGTCAGGACGCAACGCCTCCTTAAACAGGCTGTGAAAAATGAAAATGCTCCTCCCTACCAACCCGTTGTACAAAAGACCCGAAGCAGAGGTAAAAACAAGCTAAAGAACGGAAAAGGCGTTCGACAGCGGCAAAGCGGGTCTAAGAAGCATCGCGATCGAGAATTGAGTATCCGGGATTCTTCTCTTATAAAGAAGATGGGTCGAGCATATTCTTTTCTCCAAGACAAGACAGGGAAGATATTCGATCTTGTCATAAAACATCAAATGATGACATTCCCAGAGTCCAAGCACCCCGAGCAAGCAGGCGAAGTCTCTCACCCGGACTATTGCTCCTATCACAGAACAATAGGACATCATCTCGAAGACTGCTTCACATTTAAAGACTGGGTAGAAAACCAATATCAGCAAGGCAGGTTCGCTCTATCCAGCAGCTGGAGGGTAACCCCGCCGCAGAAACATGAACCCAAAGCCGCGAGAGTAGAACCATATCAATATCGGTCTTGGAAGCGATCTCGTACTTGTCATATGATAATGTTGTCAGAAGAAGAGCCCGAGAATATGGATAACCTCCCCTGATGCTTCGAAAACGATGATGATGAGGTAATCTCAGAGTTTCCACCAGCGCCAAAGGAGCTGGAAGATGGGATACATACTACTGCAGATAACCTCAAGAAAATTGCTTTGGGGACGGCAAGTGACCCGCGGCCGACGTTCATTAGTGAGCTGTTGTCTGAAGAAAGGGTGGCTACGCTGTAAATCCCCGTTCCCATCAATAAAATCTTTCTCTATATCCCAAATTCCCCGAATATTTCCCTTTTTCTTTTCCTCGTAATTTTGCGTGAAATTAGTTGCTTAGGTCGTAGTATTTAAAATTCTTTCCAAAACAAATTTTATAATTAAACAAGGCCAGCCCAATATAAAATTCAATTTAATAAATAAAGCTCAGCCCACATCTTTTTTTCTTTACAAAATAATAAGCTCCCAAGCCCAACACCTCCTTAACCCACGTGAAGAAAATGAAAACAAAATGAATTAAATCCAAATAAATAATTTCCCTCTGGCCCAAGCCCACGCCCAAACCCCCTTAACCGCTCCCACAAACCCGACCCGGCCCGTGCCCTAACCTTTCTTCCCTATTAAAACTCATTTTCCCGCTCGATTTCCCCTACTGCCCCCACGTCGCCCCCATGTCGCCGCTCTCCTCGCCAACGCCCCCGCTCCTCAAGGCCACGACCGCGCGCGCGCTTCACCCTCTCCTCGTCCCTCTAACCCGCTCTCCCTCCTCACTCTCGATCTCTGGTTCTCACTCCTCTCCTCTCTCCCAACTCCCAGCCTCACTCCCATAACCCACTGCACCCTCGACGACGACGACGCCGATGACAACGACTGTCACCTCGGTGACTCCCTCACTTCCCTCTCCAGAACTCAAGCCCCCTACACTTCCTCACCCCTTCGCCTGCACACCGAATCCCACCGCCGAGCTCGAAGCCTCCCCTGCACCCTCACGCCGACGAGCTCCTATCGCACCGCTGGCCACATCGTCGACGCCTCTGCATCCTCTGCATCACCATCACCTCCTCCAAAACCCACACCAAACTCCTCGCCACCAAGCTCCGAACCCTACACACGACCCCCGCTGTGCCCATCGCCAAAGCGACCGCCGCCGACCATCGTCGACCCCAGCACACCCCAGGAGATCCACAGAACCCCCACTCCGCTTCCAGTGATCGCGAGCCATCCCCGGGCAACTCCGACGACGAACCCGAAACGCGAGCCGAGGCCGTGAATCCAAACCGTGTCGTTCGTCGCGCGTTCATGTCGTTGCCGCTGCCGTGCGTCGCTAAAGCGTCTCCAGGCAAGTACCCTACTTGCTACATGCTAGTTATTACTGTTACATTTCTAAAACCTATTAATTCTGTGTTTAAAATTCGTGAAAACCTATATGACACAAGTGCTTGATGCAAAACCCGAGCGAAAACCTTCCATTAAACTGACAGAACATGATTATATATGCTAGTCCGTGTGTCAATGAACATTGTGGTAAAATTTTACTGGAAAATATGATCGTTACTGTCTTGAACGATCACCCCCAAGTACACCCATTAAAACTGAATATTTCCGGCGTCTGAAACTTGTTAAAATCATACTTAATTGTGTACACATTGAAATAATGCGTTCGAGGGCTCAAATCGAATCCGACTCGACGACCTGGAATCCTATGAAAGTTTTTAATTGTTTCTATACTGAAAATATGACGAGAACTGGTTCGGAGAGCGGCTCTGGACTGCAGTCCAGAGCAGATCTGGCTGTTGATTTCTATCTCATAATGCGTACTACATGCTGCCTGAACTTTTATGTTGCGGAACCCTATATTTTATTGAAAATGAAACTGTTATCTAAATAACTCAAGTGATTTCACCCCTTTTTATCGTCGTTTACTATTTAAACTGCAATTTAAAAGAACAGGACGTATTGAAGTCCCAAACAGAAATAGAACTGATACCCTAGTGTTGAACAGTGTATAACTTCTGACATAGAGATGCGATTGAGAATCCGTCTGGTGTGTTGGAAACCCTATTGAAAACCCTAAATTTCATTCAACTGTAGCGTCACTAAATTCTGATCCCAACAGGGTGATAATTGTGCCGCGAAACGGACGTTCAGCTCAAAAACTGAATTTCCTGCAGCGAACACTTAAAATGAAACGGCTGTAACTTACAAACCCGAAATCCGATTGCACTGAAACAAATTTTGCTGAACTTCTGACAGAGTGTACTTGTTACCTATTTGTATCGTTTCACTGAATTTTGAACATATGAGTTACCGCAATTTTTGTAAGCTCGTGAAGTGCATAATAGTTCATATTACACATGACTTGTTAACTGCATAAATGTACATACCTTACCTAACTGCCATACATATAGTGATAGTGCGCGTTATTATTCAGTATACAATGCATTATCGTGTGTGAACGGTATTGGTTTAGGAGTGTCAAGTACGCCAATGGAAAAATGAATGATTCGTGACAGTGAATAATACAGTGAACAATGACAAACCGTGTTATTGGTGCATACTTGTACACGACTAGACCATACTCGTCAATAGTGTAAACCTGGGGAAAAAGGGGAAATCGAAGTGGAAAGAGTATCATATTTAGCGAGGACCGTGATTTAGAGGATGATCATTCGAACAGCGACTCTTATATATATTAGGTAGGATCTAGCGATCCGGCTGACAGGGTTATGTCCCGGGCGTGTGGGCCATTGTCTCGGGTATATACGAGACCCTCGCTAAACATGATCCTCCTTTCCACAACTCGATTTCAATCATGACTTAGAGACTGATAGGGACACAGATCATACTTTGCATCATTTAGTGACATAGTGATTATCTGCATTTTACTTCCACTGCTATTACCTTATTTGCCTGTTTCATGTCATTATTATAATATTGCTATTGCGTCGCTCTGACGACCTGAGTATGCATGCTCAATGATAGAGGTGGATTTGTCTGATCCCGAGAAGACCGTGAAGATCCAGACGAGAGGACCAGTTACACTTCCCCACTGATATTCCTGGTTTGTTGCCTTCTTGTTTACTTCCTTCGAGCTCAGATCTCTTTATATCTTATAGTTTTAGTGACTGCACTCTCTTTACCCGTATTGTATTTTACTGAGTACCATATAATGCTAGAAGCCGAAATGTGACTACGACATGATTTTTCCTTGATCGTAGGAGCATGGCTGGCCTAGTCATCCCTCGTTTTCCGTATTTTGGGAAGCGGGGCATGATATGGTTTTGTTGGTATCAGAGCTGGTTCCTCAAAAGTAGGTCTGTGGTTCGAGGACGAACCATTGTTCAAAAGTGGGGAGAATGTCGGGACCCGATTCTTGCTCACGGAGCAAAGTGCCACACGGAACAAAGTGCCATGCCAAGTGTCGTGTTAAGTAGGCGGGGGCCACCTCTTGAGTCCGTGGGGCCACCTCTTGAGTCCGTGGGACCACTGTAGAACAATGGGGAATCTTCAGAATACATTCTGAAAGGGGACAGATTTGTACTATAAATGGAATGATACCACTCTTCAATACAGAGGAGCCTTTTAAGTGAACCGGCACTACAGGAGCTTGAGAACTCCATAGTTAAGCGTGCTCGAGCCAGGGAAGTTCTGGGATGGGTGACCTCCTGGGAAGTGGCCCCTGGTCGGGTCCGGTTCGCCCCGAAGGACAAAACCGTGCAGCTTCGGCCAGAGCGGACAATACTCTCTGTATTGGGGGTGGGGCATGACATACGCTAAAGGACGTGCTCATGCAGCATAAAGATTGCTTCGCATGGAACTATTCCGAGATGCCAGGACTAGATCCAGAGATTGCTGTACACAAATTGGCAATATCCTCGGACGTCAAGCCGATCAAACAAGCACCGAGGAGAATGCGGCTCGAGATTGAGATGAGCATCAACGCCGAGATCAAGAAGCTAATCGACTTTGGCTTCATCCAAGAGGTTTAGTATCCTGACTGGATCGCCAACATCGTCCCGGTGATGAAGAAAAATGGGACGGTGCGAATATGTGTGGACTTTCGGGATCTTAATAAAGCCTGCCCAAAGGACGACTTCCCAGTACCGGTCACCGAGCTGATGATAGACAATACGTCCACTCATGAAGTTTTCTCCTTCATGGACGGCTCGTCAGGATACAATCAGATAAAGATGCATCCCGAAGACCAGAAGCACACCGCTTTCCGGACCCCTTTGGGCATATTCTGCTACAAGGTGATGCCCTTCGGACTAAAGAACGCCGGTGCCACCTATCAGAGGGCCATGACGAAGATTTTCGCCTCATACATGAAATCGTCGAATGCTATATCGATGACCTCGTAGTTAAAAGCAAATTATACGAGGAACATTTAGAGCATTTGAAGATCGTATTTCGACGCCTTCGGAAATACAACTTGAAGATGAACCCTCTTAAATGCGCGTTCGGAGTTTCCTCGGGCAAATTCTTAGGATTCATCGTACGACACCGAGGCATCGAGATAGATCCTTCAAAGATCAAGGCGATTATGGAGATGCCTCCACCAAAGACTCTCAAGCAGCTGCGATCTCTCCAAGGAAAGCTCGCATATATCCGACGATTCATAGCCAATCTTTCCGGCAAGTGCCGCCTCTACAGTCACCTAATGAAGAAGGGAACCCCGTTCGTCTGGGATCACAAATGCCAAAGCGCACTGGACGAAATCAAACAATACCTACAGAATCCTCCAGTGCTAACCGCTCCGGTCAAAGGAAAGCCTCTTATTCTGTATACAACCGCCCTTGAAGGTTCCTTAGGCGCATTATGGGCACAAGAGAACGACCAACCCTCTTAAATGCGCGTTCGGAGTTTCCTCGGGCAAATTCTTAGGATTAATCGTACGACACCGAGGCATCGAGATAGATCCGTCAAAGATCAAGGCGATTATGGAGATGCCTCCTCCAAAGACTCTCAAGCAGCTGCGATCTCTCCAAGGAAAGCTCGCATATATCCGACGATTCATAGCCAATCTTTCCGGCAAGTGCCGCCTCTACAGTCACCTAATGAAGAAGGGAACCCCGTTCGTCTGGGATCACAAATGCCAAAGCGCACTGGTCGAAATCAAACAATACCTACAGAATCCTCCAGTGCTAACCGCTCCGGTCAAAGGAAAGCCTCTTATTCTGTATACAACCGCCCTTGAAGGTTCCTTAGGCGCATTATGGGCACAAGAGAACGACCAAGGGAAGGAGAGAGCCCTCTACTATCTGAGTCGAGTTTTCCTGGGGGCAGAAAGCAATTACTCTCCCATTGAAAAACACTGACTGGCGTTGATCTTCGCAATAACGAAGCTCAGACACTATGCATTAGCACATGAGGTCCATCTCATATCAAAGGTGGATCCCCTCAAATATTTGATGTCAAAGGCCATATTGACAGGACGACTTGCTAAGTGGGCCTTGCTCTTGATGGAGTTTTCGATAATTTATCGGCCTCTTAAGGCAGTGAAAGGCCAGGCCATCGCCGATTTCCTCACTGAGCATCCAATACCTGCCAATTCTCCTTTGAATTGCGAATTGCCAGACGAACATGCGTTTGACACGATCAACGGGGATGATACCCAGTGGGAACTCTATTTCGATGGAGCGTCTTCCATGAAGAAGCGCAAACAAAGCACGCCCATAATCAAATCCGGGGTAGGCCTCATCTTCGTGACTCCACAAGGAGGGATAATGCGCTTTGCCTTCTCCTTAACAGAGCCGATGACGAACAACGAAGCCGAGTATAAAGCTTTGATAGCAGGTCTCGAGATCGCCATCAACATGGGAATTAAAAACCTTCTCATATACGGAGACTCCCAACTGGTCGTTAGTCAAGTAAATGGCGACTACCAAACGTGCAAACCAGAGTTGGTGAAGTACGGCGAGAGAGTACAGTGACTGCTAATTCAAATTCCTTCCTACACCTTGGAAAGTATACCACGTGCGGAAAATAGCAAGGCGGATGCATTAGCCAAGCTCGCTAAAGAACTGGCTGACGAAAACCTCGATGAAGTGAGGATCGTTGTGCAAAGCCGTCGGGTTCTCGCACCGGCCGAAATATCTCCGGAGTCGTCCGAAGAAAAGGGAGCGACCGAGCAAATGACTCTGCAAATAAAAGACCAGGAAAAGGTTACGGATTGGAGAGAAGTCTTTATAAATTACTTCAAATCCCGTCGAACACCTGAAGATGTGTTCTCAAGGCATCAGCTTATGAAACGAGCTCTGTCTTTCGCCTTTGTCAATAATACTCTGTATAAGAGATCATTTGACTCTCTGTGGATAAGATGCCTGGGACCCGAAGAGGCGAGGAGAGTCGTCCAAGAAACTCATGACGGACTCTATGGTTCTCACCAAGCCGGACCGAAGATGAAGCTGAAGATCAAACGGATGGGTTATTATTGGCCCACGATGATCCAAGACTGCCTCGAATACGCGAAGCAATGCCACTCGTGCCAGATTCACGGGGACTTCATCCATCAGCATCCAAATCCACTACATCCAACAGTAGCTAGCTGGCCGTTCGAAATGTGGGGGACTGACATAATCGGCCCCATCGAACCAGCATCGTCCAGATGACATCGATTCATTTTGGCGACAACTGATTACTTCTCCAAATGGGCAGAAGCAGTACCGCTGAGGGAAGTAAAGACGGAGAATATTCTCCATTTCTTCAAGACACACGTCATTTATCGGTTTGGAACTCCGTGACGGATCATCTCCGATAACGGGCCAGCCTACAGAAGCCACAAGATCAGCCGCTTCGCACAACAGCATAACATAGACTGGACATACTCTTCGGTCTATAATCCCCGAGCTAACGGTCTAGCTGAGGTTTTTAACAAGACCTTGACAAAAATCGTAAAAAAGACGGTGTCGCAAAATAAGAAGGACTGGCATGAACGACTGTATGAAGCTCTCTGGGCGTATCGAACTACGTTCAAAACGGCCACTAACACAACGCCGTATGCATTGGTATTTGGTACGGAAGTGGTACTTCCCCTCGAGATAAATCTACCCTCTCTACGAGTGGCGGTTCACTACGAGCTAACGGACGAAGAGAATTCTCACCTTCGGCTTGAAGAGCTCGACGCCCTTGATGAAACCAGGCTCATAGCGCAACAAAATCTAGAGGCTTATAAAGCAAAGATGATGCGCTCATATGAAAGATTGACTAGGCCGAGAACATTCCGCCAAGGCAAACTCGTGCTAATGGTCAAAAGACCTATGATCCCCAATCGTGCCAAATGAGGGAAATTCGAGCCGAACTATGAAGGCCCGTATATCATAGACAAAGTCTACCAGGGTGGAGCTTACCTACTCATGGACATGCATGGTGAAAGACCCTTCAGGCCAATAAACGGTCGCTTCCTAAAGAAATACTACGCCTAACGATTCACAGCCTAGGTCAACGATAGATGACGACATCTATGTCGGCTCGCTATCTTCCTAAGCCCAAAACTCTATAAGTAGTAGCCGGTTTTCGGACCGAAACGTCCTTAAACTAACAACGGACCGAAACGTTCTTAAACTAACGATGGACCACTATATCCTAAAACTAGCTGTCGACCAAGACGTCGATAAACTACTGTAGACTGCAGCATTCCAAGGCTGATACAAAAAAAAGAAGAATAAAAGAATAAAAGAAAGAAAGAAAAAGAAAAAACGGTATGTCCATAAGCGAAATGGTCACGGATGAAAACCCGAGAGGGCTCCGTGAGTAAAAACAGAAGGGCTACCGGCAAGTTTTGTGAAAACCCGAAAGCGCGCAATCTCGTTAAAAGACACTTGTAAGGTCCTCTCAACCTTGTGAGGAGAAACCACCTGCGTGAGATCCTTACGACTCACAAGGGAGCAACACACTTAGGGATCCCCACGATTCCTAAGAAGAAATTACACTTGCGAGATCCTCACGACTCGTAATGGGAACCCTCTTATGAGACCATCACGGCTCATAAGATTCAAAAGTCTTAAGCTACAGGGATCTGAACCTGTTCTTAAGCGGCCACCACAACCTCCAATTATACCCTACAAGCGGTTCAATGCTGACCCTTGTATACAATCCACGGGCGCAAATAAATATTTCCCTAACAAAGTCCCATCCGTGACTAGGGATATGTTTACATAGTGAACAACCCTTGTAAGTCCCCTCAACTTATAAGAAGAAAGTACTCTTATAAGATGCTTACGACTTACGAGAAGCCATACACTTAGGATTCCTCACGATCCCTAAGAAGAAAACGCACCTACGAGATCCTCATGACTCGCAGGGAGAAATACCTTTATAAGACCCTTACGGCTCATGAAGTCAAAAGCCTTAGTCGACAGGATCCTAACCCTGTTCGCTAAGCCACCTTTGTTCGATATCGACAGAGGCAAATGATGATTCTTTCCTGCCAATATTCCAGTTGTAGCGGTGCTGATGCCAAAATCGGTGTCTAATTCCAAGCTTGCAGCAAAAAGCCAGCGAGCCACAAATGCATACGAAATAGCCGAAATGATGGGGCAACTTGCAACAAAATTAGCAAGTAAAAATGTATGCATAGAAAGTAGACGAAATGATTGGGCAACTTGCAATAAAAAGCAGCGAGTAAAAATAAAATAAATAGCCGAAATGATTGGGCGCCGTGAAAAATAGCCGAAATGATTGGGCAATCGCGACCTTCGCGATATAAAAGCTGAAATGATAGAGAATCGCGGAAAGAAATAAAGAAAAATGAAATTTATGCCCTACAGGTGATATCACATCAATCCCTGTATACAATCTAGGGGCGCAAACAAAGAAGGAATCACACCTTCCCTCCCCAGGCTCCATCAGAAAACGAAGCCAAATCTCGACGGTTCAGGGATAGCCTAGAGATCATCAACAGCGTTTCTCCCCATTCCTGCAGGATTCAGACACTGCAACCAACCCGGGAGCTACGGCAAATCCCCTACTCCAAATCTTGATAGTTCCCAGACAACCTGGAGACCACTTCGATATTCGTCTCATTACAACAGACGATACGTCATCCACATGACCCCGTTGCGGAAGAACGTCATCAAATGACCCCGTCGCGGAAATACGTCGTCCACATAACCCCGCCGCGGAAACACGTCATCCACATGGCCCCGTCGCAGAAATACGTCATCCACATGGCCCCGTCGCAGAAATAAGTCATCCACATGACCCCGGTGCAGAAACACGTCATCCACATGACCCCGTCGCGGAAATACATCATCCATATGATCCCGTCTCGGAAATACTTCATCCACATGACCCCGTCGCGGAAATACGTCATCCACATGACCCCGTCTCGGAAATACGTCATCCACATGACCCCGTCTCGGAAATACGTCATCCACATGACCCAAATGCAAAAATACGTCATCCACATGACCCCGTCTCGGAAATACGTCATCCATATGACCCCACCATGGAAATACGTCATCCACATGACCCCGTCTCGGAAATACGTCATCCAACATGACCCCGTCTCGGAAAATACGTCATCCACATGACCCCGTCGCGGAAATACGTCATCCAAATGACCGCGTCGCGGAAATACGTCATCCACATGACCCCGTCGCAGAAATACGTCATCCACATGACCCCGTCGTGGAGACACGTCATCTACATGACCCCGTCTCGAAAATACGTCATCCACATGACCCCGTCGCGGAAACACGTCATCCACATGACCCCGTCTCGGAAATACGTCATCCACATGACCCCGTCTCGGAGATACGTCATCTACATGACCCCGTTTCGGAAATACGTCATCGACATAACCCCATCTCGGAGGACCCCGTTGCGGAAACACGTCATCCATATGACCCCGTCGCGGAAATACGTCATCCACATGATCCCGTCGCGGAAACACGTCATCTACATGACCCCGTCTCGGAAATACGTCATCCACATGACCCCGTCGCGAAGACACGTCATCCATATGACCCCGCTTCGAAAATACGTCATCCACATGACCCCGTCTCGGAAATACGTCATCTACATGACCCCGTTTCGAAAATACGTCATCGACATGACCCCGTCTCGGAAATACGTCATCCACATGACCCCGTTGCGGAAACACGTCATCCATATGACCCGGTCGCGGAAATACGTCATCCACATGACCCCGTCGTGGAAACACGTCATCTACATGACCCCGCCTCGAAAATACGTCATTCAACGACCCCGCGGAACACGGCCAAAGTTAACCTTGACCCCGTGGAAAACACCCGGAGCAACTTCTGACGCCGTGAAATGCGGATAATGTCAACCTCATTAAACACTTACGGATCCTCTCAACTCGTAAGAAAGAAAACTCTCCTGTAAGATCTTTACGACTTATAAGAGAAAACGCGCTTAGGAATCCTCACGATTCCTAAGGAGAAAATACACCTACGAGATTCTCTCGACTCGTAGGGAGAAAAGTCTTTATGAGACACTCACGGCTCAAGAAGTTGAAAATTCTTAGGTAGCAGATCTGAACCTGCTTCCTAAGCCATCACTACCTCTCAAAGAGTTCGAGACGGAATGCTCTCTATCATCTACAGGCTACGCTTACCAAGGTAACACGCCGGCAACAAAGAAAAGAGAAGAAAGCAGTAATAGAACAAAAAAATATGTATCCTTTATTCATGAATTCAGTGTAGTACAAGTTGAATCGTATGAAAGAATAAAAAATGGATACATGTTATTCAAAGATTACAAGCAAAACAGCTACTGAGAAGGAAGCGTTTTCAACAAGTCCGCAAGCTGCTCTCGCACTCCTTTCAGTGCCTTCTCGTGATCAGCCGCCGGCGGCTGCACGGGTACTGTGGCAATCGAAGGCTGAAGGAGACCCTCTGAAGTCCAATTAACCACCTCCGCGGCATAGTTCACTGGGGGTGCGTCTGCATACGGGATCGCCGAGATAGGCTCCGAAGGCGTCGCACAAGAAAAGCTCCAGCGGCCTCTGATAATCTGATCATACCATCTACCCCATAGGTGAAGATTCTTGTATTCCGGGTCGTGGTCTTTGATCAGCGCGAGAACCTCTTGATCTACAGGCGCCTCAGGAAATCCGCCTTCTGATCGGATGAACGGAAAAGAAGTGTCGAAAGACATGTCGTCTGCGCGAAAAGGAACAAAAGATAACTGTCGGTGCTATAATTTAATTTAAATTCTGACACTTGGAACCTTAGAATTTGTACCACAATGCAATGCAGTGGAAATAGGACCAAAAAGGGGGACCCACAAAATCTAGATGACAATGCATCAATTAATAAAACATTTTCATCATTTGACGAGACTGTTATTTAAATGAGGAGATCCTCAAAAAAATTCTCATTAAATGAGAGATCCCTCGGGAAAAGGAGTAAATCTCCCTTTGAGAGCAATGCTCTGTGACAGAGTGACACTTGTCAAACTCTGAAGGAATAAAAATTCCTCAAGAGCCTGGCTCTGTAAAGATGATCAGAAAAAAAATTAAAATCAATTTTTTAAGAATTAAAAATTCTGAGATCTTCAAAATCTGTGAACAAACTCTAAGAGTTCTTTATGAGCAAAGCTCTGTTCATGGGTTAAGAAACCCTGAAACAAGATCTCCTTAGATCTGTGGGTTCGACAGAGCAAAGCTCTATTATTGAAACCCTAAAAGGGCTTTCTTTAGATCAAAGATCTATGAAGAGCAAGGCTCTGTTAATGGGTAAAACCCTAAATTATTAAAAGATTTAGTCTTTACCTAAGTTTTGGCAGAGTTTTGACTTCTAAAATCTCTTAAGATGAAGAGCTATGCTCTGAATAAAAATTCTCAAAGAACGAAGATGAACAGAATCATCTAAAGGACCAAAGGTCCTATTTATAGGTATTGAAAGGCCTCTTCAACTTCTGAGTTGATCCAAGGGCGTAGATGCTGCCACCGCTGCACTCACATGTGGGCCACGTGAGGGCAACGGTGGGAGGTATTTGTTTTTCCCAATCAGAGCAAAGCTCTGTTTGAAATTCGAATTTCAAAAAAAAAATTGAAGCAACGCTTCAGATGCAGCGCCAAGTACGCTGTGCCCTAAGCAGCGCATTATGAGTGCACTAGCGCTAGACGCGCCACGTGTCAAACACGGGTGCGCTAGCGCAGGGCGCGCTGCGCTCTGAGCAGCGCACCATGTGTCAAACACAGGTGCGCTAGCGCAAAGTACGCTGCGCTCTTAGCAGCGCACCACGTGCAAAGCACGGGTGCGCTAGCGCTGGAATTAAAAAAAACTCCCCACCGTTAGATCAAAAGATCTAATAATAATGATAAATCATTAATTAATCAAAATTAAATTCTGTTATGGAAAGATTTTCCAATCTTATTAAAAACAAGAAAATGCCTTCTGTAAAACAGAAGCCCTAGGATCAAAGATCCAATGGTGGGAAACATCCCCAAATCAATCAGAGAAACATCTCTTTAACTGATTCTACAAATCAGCTTGCCCTATATAAAGGCCCCAATACTTCAAGTCTGATATAGAGAAACCCCCCATAAACTTTGAAAAAAACTTAAACATAAAGAGAAAGCTCTCAGCAAAAGAAGATACTTCTTCAAGGTAAGGATGATGGATGATGAACACAGAGATGAAATCATCTCATAAAAAGAAGAATTATTTTCTCTAAAAAAGATCATAGATCCACAGGACAAAAAATCCTTTCATAAAAGAGATCAAAAGATCTCATCATAAAATAAAAGAAGAACATATTTCTTCTCACAGATCATGGATCTATAAAGGCAAAGCCTTTCATCAAAATAAGAGATTGAAAATCTCTCCTGCAAAATAAGAACTGTTGTTCTTAAATCTTGAGACAAAGTCTCTTTTAAAAATAACATAAATTTGTTCCCAGATCATAAAATTGATCAAATGTGCTTTGCATTCTTGAAATGCGCCTTACGCTCTTGAACTGCGCTTTTGCGCTCTCTGGATCGGCGCTCAGCTCCAAATGCGCCACGTGTCAACCACGTATGCGCCAATTAAACAACTTGCGCTTTGCGCTTTTGAAATAGTGCACTGCGCTCATGGGTGGCGCTCAGCGCCAAGCGTACCACGTGTCACTCACGTGTGCGCCATTAAATTGAAAGTGCAATGCGCTCATAGATTAGCGCTCAGTGCTCATAAATTGGCATCGTGCGCTCATCATCTAGCGCCTAGCGCTGAGCGCAACACGTGTCCCCCACATGTACACTACTTGGCAGAAGCGCATTGTGCTTTTTGACTAGCGCAAAGCGCCTAGCGCACCACATGTTGCGCTGACAGAACATAAATTGTTCTTTAATAAGCCTAAGGCTACGAGGAATGCTCAGCATTCAGCAAAAGACAAAAAGATTGTCAGAAGGGCCAAGCCCGAATAAAGGCTCAATAGCCAGAAAAAAAATGTTAAACATTTATTGGACTTAGTCCAATATTGGCCATAAGTTCTCAACTTATATCAATTGAGCCCACCTGCTCATAAATATTTCAACAGATCTTAGTCCCAAATTGGACTACAGATCTTCCAACCAACTCACACCGGTTCGAGGGTACATCTCTTCACTCCTCTGATATTTGTCGTTGTAATCCTTCAACGTCTTCAGAGAGGTGACGGGTCCCAACAACCAAACATTCTACGGACTGTGGGGTCCTTAAGCCTACGGACTATGATGTCCTTAACCTTGACTCTGAGGTCTTTAAACTCATGGACTACAATTTCCTTAACCTCGACTGTAATGTCTTTAAACTTACGGACTATGATGTCCTTAATCTCGACTGTGATGTCTTTAAACTCACGGACTATGATGTCCTTAACCTGGACCGAGATGTCCTTAAACTAACATTGGACCGAGATGTTCTTAAACTAACAATGGACCGTGATGTCCTTAAACTAATATTCGACCACAATGTCCCTAAACTAAACAATAGAGCCCAAATGCTCTTTTGTCGGATCTAAATGATCCTGTTAAGTTGATCTTAGTCTAAAAATTAGACTAACGTATCCTTAATATACGTTTAAGTTGATCTTAGTCCTAAATGAGACTAACGTATCCTTAAATCTAACCCCCAAACCCAAATCTAAGAAGATACGGATTTGGACTAATCCACGCCCCACGGGCGACAACATAAATTAGTCTCCGTATACAATCCACGGGCAACCAAAAACAAAACAAACACCCACGACACGAAGGGACCATCTGGAGAAGGAGAAAGTTGTTACCGCGATGCGGTAGCGTAATTAACTGCAGAGGCTTGCACCTGCAGGGAAGAGCGTCCCCACAATCAAAAACCCCTCAAACGAGGGGGAATCTGATGTAGACATCTAAATCGGCCGCATCCGTTTAAACCTTCGATACATGGTGCCATAAATCAACTTGGCATCTTCGGAGAGGTGGACGGATAGCACCAATTAGCATCTGCCCCGAAATTCAGGCAAGACGTTGATCGCGTCTTCCCGCGTTTTTCGGCGGGGAACATGGAGTTATTCTGATATCCGTTTCTAAACTCGTTAAAAACACAACTTTTATTAATAACCATTCATCTATGTTATTACAACTTCGTTAGTAATCTTGAAACAACCTTTGAGAACAAGTTTCACCTCAAAATACTACGTTACGTACCTTCTATTTGAAATTTTCGTTTAAATACCACAAACTTACATATGACATATTTTAATACCTTTGCTAATACTACCTTTAGGAAAATCTCACGAGTTAATGACCTACCTCACACAACATGCATCATGACATAGCACGATTTCCTTTTAGCAATATTTTCGGGACAAATACGACTTTTACATCAAAATACCATAAACTATTAAAAACCGTATTTTTTGAATTGTGTTATTTACATTCCTTGCGATTAAGCCTCTACAAGCCATTTTTGGGAACCCGATCGGGATGGTGCAGGTTATCGCACATCCTCGGGACTTGAGATGCAGACCTCCTCACGGAGCATCCGATCTCGATGGAATTTTTAATGCAATATTTAAGAAAAACGTGATTTTCTATTTAATAAATAAATTTTATTTTAAATAACTATATATAAATATTATCAAATCATCTATTTTAAATATATAATAAATTTCATGTTTTCTAAACAAAAGAAAAGAATCACAAGTTTCAAAAAAATACTATCAAGAATCCATACAAGTCAAATTTACACAAAAATACCATAAACTATTCAACTAGGTATTTATTCACTAGAATACCTCATTTTTAAAATTTACATACATGAAAACCATAAATACGATAAATAAATACTTGAGAATTATTTTGAAATTATACTAAAAATATTTTTCATAAAATTCCCTCAAAAATTACAATAAGGACCCTAGTAAATATAGGTTTAAGTGGGACCAATTCTCTTGAGCCTCAGGGAGCCAAAGAAAGTAGGTGCTTGCCTATTTAAGCTAGAAAACTAAAACGAGGTTATCAATGATAATTGGCTTGGAAAAAATCATAAATCCTTCCGTCCATGTGCAGCAGTTACCGATGACTCCTAAACCTAAGTCAGGACTCAAGTCTGTCTAAAGTGTCTGACTCAATCTGAGTCTCAGTCTAATCGGAATACAATCCAAACATGAATCCAACTATAATTCCATTTCAACATGAACCCAATGTATCAACATAAACACTTGAACATGAACACGCAACATGACTCGACTGAACCAAACCATGGATATATTTTGAACTTGACTACATGACTATCCGTTTACATCCGATCCGTTTACATGGACAACTTATACCATAGTTTCGGCAAGTCTTATACAAAAATCATTACAATCAATACAATATGCATTAGGGGGTTTAACGGGGTAGATTGGTACGAAATGTATTAGAAGTGGCACAAGACGGTCACCATAATACACCTAACCTGAATATTCGTGCCGTTGCCCCGTGGCTTGACGGGTCCTTATGCTCCGTATACCTTAGTCCACAGAATAGTTGGACTCCTCTCGTATACACTGATGCATTCTGTACCGAGATACAAACAACCGCGTTGGTATAACAAAAACAGATAAATTACCAGATATATTTCATTACTTTATCGATTCTTATCTCTCACTTGGGACTTACCGAGCGATTGTTCGCTGACGACATTCCTATTTCTTCTTTCTTTGGATTGTTGTCAGGAGGACCTGACTCTCAAGAGATCGAGCCCAGCTAGGATGATTTGGAGCAGTTCACTGAGAATTCAGAGTTCTAGATTTATTTGTACTTATCTTACTTTCAGTTCATATGCCATTGTTTAGGCATCGCTTTTCATTATTATACTTTCCAGTGTATGTAAAGAACGAATATAAATAAAAAGTTGTTGTTTCATTATATTTCTTGTCATTCTTGTGCTTTATTTTTATATTGCTTATTTATGCTTAACGTGTTTATTTCTGAGTAAACACGTCGCGTCCCTGCCACGTTTTCTTACCCATACATTGGGAAGCGTGGCGTGACAGGTTTTGTCGGTGGCCCATTCAGGTCCGTTCTGCGTGGAAACCTATATAACCATGCAGGATCAATTCTACATGGAATTCTAAGCAATATATCACAAGAATTATAAGAATCAGCAACTAAACATTCTTTACATTTCATATTCCTTGAATCTATCATAACCCTATTTTTCTTTCAAGGTTATGAATTCACCAAACAATACGAGCACGAACGTCAATGGAAACACCCCACCACCCCCTCTACCACTTACACCTACCATAACTGCTCCAATCAACGAGCAGACGGTTTTGCTTGAGGCAATCAAGAACCTCTTGGAGGGACAGCAGCAGCAGACTGCTATTCTCTTGCACCGCCCAGAATCTGAAGCACCCGGAGTGAAGCAATTCCGGGCATTGCATCCTAAGAACTTTTCTGGGAAAGAGAGGCCTTTGGAAGTAGAGGAATGGGCTCGGTCGATTGAGGACGATCTGGCAGCAGCACAAGTGCCAGAGATCGCTTGGGTAAGAGCTGCAAAGATGCAACTAACTGACAATGCCAGGGTATGGTGGAAGGCGGAAGAAAGCCGTCTTGCCCAGCCAATCGAATGGAGGATTTTTCGGGAGATGTTCGACGCAAAATATTTTCCGAGACTGCCCGATTTGACATGGAGCAACAATTCATCCACCTACAACAAGATTCGATGTGGACCAAATCTGTGGATGAGTATAACGCTGAATTCACCATACTGAGCAGGTAAGATATATATCAAATATTCAATTTTCTAATATCACATACTATACCGCTAACACAAGACCGTAACAGGTTTGCGGCCCATCTCATACCGACTGCTGAGATCAGAGCACGACGATTTCAGCAGGGGTTGGACCCGGAGATCCAAGCTGCTATGGCTATAGGGGATTTCCCAACCCACGACCTTGCTTTGAAGGCTGCCCGAAGATATGAGGCAGTAGTGAAGAAGAAGGGCAGACCTCAATCTGTCGGTATAAAGCGCCCTGCTACTCAGATGGCAGGAGGAGCCTCTTCCAGGCCACCGTTTGTACCAAGAAGACCGGGAGTAACTATTAACCGGCCCAGTCTAGACTTTTGCACCTACTACAGGAGGAATGGATACTTGGTGAAAGACTGCAGGCGTGCAAACGGCCTGTGCTTAGTTTGAGGCTCATCTACTCACGATATTGGTGCATGTCCCCGTAGACTCAATCCGAATCTAGCCTCCAGACCAGCCATCACTTATCCGCAGCGACCAGCTATTCAGGCACATGCTCCTTGACTTGCTTTCCCAGGTCCACCTCCTCGTGGACCTACTGCACCTCCTCCTCATCAGTTCCATCATGCACAAAGGAACCTACCTCAAGGACAGAGGAACGGACAGAAGAATGCTCCCCCAGCAAGGAGGAACGGGCATAGGTGTCAGGCTTTCACAATGACTGTGGAAAAAGCTAAAGCCACTGGCCAAGTCATCACTGGTAACTTTTCGTTTTTCAAATCTGTTCAATACTTGTTTACATCCATATATCTTTTCCTATACCTAAACATATTCCACACAACTTAGGTACAATCTTAGTAGCATCACTTCCTACACTAGCACTCTTTGATACTGGAGTATCACATTGCTTTATGTCGCAACGGTTCATCCGAACTCATGCGATTCCAGTTAAACCGCTCGTATCCAGTTGGAATGTCAGTTCAGAGAACGGAGTTCTAAAGATAACTTTAGGATACGACCTGTGTCCAGTGGTCGTCTGCAGCAGAGAATTTTATGCTAATTTCAAGGTGCTGGACATACCGAACTTCGACGTAGTCTTGGATATGGATTGGTTAGGAACTTTCTATTCTACTATCGATTGTCGTCAAAGGAGGGTAGTGTTCGAGATTTCAGACCATCCGGTCTTTTATTTCAAAAGTGGAGACCGAACCCTGGAACCTAGCACCTACAAAGCTAAACCAAGGAAGGCTGTGATTGCAACAATACAAGTTGAAGAAGATAAGCCAGAGGTAGTTCTAGAGTTCGAAGACGTATTTCCTGAAGACATCTCGGGTTTGCCTCTCGATCGAACTCTTGAATTCAGTATTGACTTAGTACCTGGTGCACAACCGGTGATAAAAGCACCGTACCGGTTAAGTCCAGAAGGATTGAAGGAGATCCGTACTCAATTGGACGAACTTCTGCAGAAAGGATGGATTCGTACCAGTACTTCAAGTTGGAGATCTCCAGTTTTGCTTGTGAAAAAGAAAGAAGGTTCATACAGAATGTGTATTGACTACCGAGCTTTGAACAAAGTCATGATAAAGAACAAGTATCCACTACCGCGAATCGACGATCTGTTCGATCGGCTGAGTGGGTCTTGCGTTTTCTCAAAATTAGATCTTCGTCCGGATTATCATCAGGTGAAGGTCAAAGAGTCTGATATTCCGAAAACGGTATTCAGGACTCGCTATGGTCATTATGAGTTTCTCGTGCTGCCATTTGGAGTGACCAATGCACCAGCCATATTCATGAATCTAATGAACCAAGTTTTCCGAGAGTACCTAGACAGGTTCGTTGTCATTTTCATCGATGACATCCTTGTATATTCAAGGAATCGGAAAGAGTATACTGAACATTTGAGGATTGTCCTAGAAACTTTGCGACAGCATCAACTCTATGCCAAGTACAGCAAGTGCGAATTTTGGCTAGATCAAGCCGAATTTCTTGGACATGTCGTTTCAGACAAAAGAACCTCTGTGGATCCAGCTAAAGTATCGGCAGTAAGCGAATGGACGACACCAAAGACAGTGAAGATTGCAACACTCCTGACCAAGCTCACACGTAAAGATGAAGCATTCGTATGGTCAGAAGCATGTAAACAGGCTTTCGTAGAACTCAAGTCAAAATTGACATCAGCGCCTATTCTCATAATACCGGACCAATCTGGAGGTTTTGTTGTGCATTGCGATGCATCTGGTAAGGGATTAGGATGTGTTATACACCAGTATAGAAAAGTTTTAGCTTATGCATCAAAACAGATGAAAATTCATGAGCGCAATTATCCAACGCATGATCTGGAGTTGGTGGCCGTTATATTTGCACTGAAGATTTGGCATCATTACCTTCTTGGAGAACGGGTAGATGTATATATAGACCAAAAAAGTCTGAAGTATTTGTTTACCCAGAAAGAGCCGAATATGCGGCAGAGAAGATGACTAGAACTTATGGCGGACTTCGACATCAACCTACAATATCATCCAGGGAAGGTGATGCAGATCCTGATGCACTTAGTCACCAGCCGTTATCAATGAATTTTACCACACAGTGAAAGCTACAACAAGATTTGCACAAGATGGAGATTAAAGTGGTTATGCCAGGTAATACTTCAGAGTTGATGAATTTACAAGTTCAATCTACTATTGTCAATCAAATCAAAACAGCTCAAGTAAGTGATGCCAAGTTGCAAAAGATCAGAGAACAAGTAAAAAATGGACTTAGAACGGATTTCATCATCTATGAAGAAAAATCTTTGAGATACGGAAGCAGATTGTGTGTACCACAAGGTCTTGTTCGGAAAGAGTTGATGAAAGAAGCTCACAGCTCTCCATACTCAGTACACCCTGGTGGTGCAAAGTTGTACAAAGATCTGCGGCAACATTACTGGTGGCATGAAATGAAGCGTGAAGTAGCCAGAAGCGTAGCCAAATGCTTGGTGTGTCAGCAAGTAAAAGCTGAACATCACAGGACTGCTGATTTACTTCAACCGTTACCTATTCTAGAATGGAAGTGGCAACACATCACCATGGATTTCGTGACTGCACTTTCTCGTAGCACGAAAGGTAACGATGCGGTATGGGTTATTGTGGATCGATTCACAAAATCGGCTCACTTCATCCCATTTCGAGTTGGCCAATCTACTGAGATACTACAAAGAAGTATATGGAAGTAAGTCTGAATCTAAGTAAGATTTAACTCTTCATAGTGTACTATTTCTGATACCCATGAACTAATGCGGGAGATCGTGAGATTACATAGAGAACCGGTTTACATTGTCTCCGATCATGACATCAGATTCCGATCGCAGTTTTGGCAGGGTCTGCAAGCTAGCTTTGGAACGAGTCTAAACTTCAGCACAGCCTATCATCCACAAACAGATGATCAGTCTGAGCGAACGATTCAGATCCTTGAAGATATGCTAAGAGTGTATATGTTAGACTTTTGAGGATCGTGGGAAGATCACCTACATCTTGTGGAGTTTTCATACAACAACAGCTACCAAGCGAGTATTGGAATGGCACCCTTTGCAGCTTTTTATGGAAAGAAGTATCGTTCATTATTAAGTTGGGACGGCATCGAAGATAGGGAACTCCTTAGACCAGAGATAATCATAGCAACTGTGGATGTAGTTCACACGATCATGGAAAGAATGCACATAGCCCAAGATAGACAGAAGCACTGGACTAATGCAAAACGCCGACACCTGGAGTTCCAGCCGGGAGATCATGTGTTCTTGATGATCTCTCCAAATCGTGGAGTAATTCGCTTTGGCAAGAAGGGTAAGCTCAGTTCGAGATTTATTGGACCGTTTGACATACTCGAACGAATCGGAGAAGTGACTTATCGTTTGGCACTTCCACCCTCATTAGAAGGAGTGCACAACGTATTCCACATATCCCAGCTTCGAAGATATGTGAGCGACCCCAGCCACATTCTTAATCACTCTGAGCTCACTGTACAGAAAGACTTATCTTGTGAGCAGCAACCCGTTGAAATCCTGGACAGAAAATTAAAATCACTTAGGAACAAGAAAGTAAACTTGGTCCGAGTGATGTGGACAAAGGATTCACCAGGAGAATCAACGTGGGAATATGAGGACTGTTAGTTATATGTATGCCCTAGAGGCCATTACTGTACATGCGATGTATATTGTAGTGGATGCTTGGACATATATAGGAAGGACTTTCTTGCTCAACATGATAGTATGCTATCTGGTTGCACTTTATCTTAACATGTAGACAAATACTGTTTTGTGAACACATGTTGATAAAGCCCTTAGGATGAGTACTTGACTACCACGACTATGATGCAGATCATACTAGTAGGGACAGGGTAGTCGATAAGTACATCCATCAAATGTCCCTAGTCGTAGGTGTGTCGAGACAGGACATCGACATAGCAGAGTAGACTAGCGTATAACTTCTCGACCCATGTAGATGGACAGTGGATGATCCCATATCCATTGGTGTTTGATATCAGAGAAGATATACGGGTGCTCAGTGAAGACTGGGTACACTGGGCGGACTCGCCGAGAACTCCTAGATGGTATTATACCTATCGTCGGATAGCAGTTCTCTAGTGACACTGGTACAGGTTAGTCTGTAGACCCGAGATCGTCATAGAGTCTTGTGCGATTCCCACTGTGCTTTGATTTCCATCATATCACGGTCAAGAGATCGTGCAAAACGGTGGCTTTTGGGTACAGTCCCGAATTACATGGAGGCAATGAGCGATAGGAGGGGTTTCGTCTCTCCCGGTATTGGGGGCTGATATTGCGCTATGTTCGATTGGCTATAACTGGAAATTCCTGGCCAGGGTTGCTGAGATTTACTGGTAAGTGTTATCAGTAGTTTCTCGAACTGTTATGGACCTCATATCGACACGACTTATCGGTTATTGGGGTCTGACGTTTACCACCCCTAGACTGTGATATGCAACATATCAGACGAAGAGACCGGACTGTACGGCAGTGTTACTGATTGGATTCGCAAGAGTTATAGCAAGCTTGCTTGTTGATCTTCTGATCGCTCAATACCCGGGTGGCCATTATGTTTAGCAGACCGCTTGCGGTTTGTGGGTGTTTGATATGATCATCACCTACTGCCGGCGTATTGATGAGTCTTTGGAGTCCTACATAGAGGTTTCCTGGTTCATGCGAAACGGAGTAGGAGCGCATATGTGATATGTGCGGGACCGAAATTAATGCGAGTATGTGATACCGCATTCTAATCTCGCGATTTGTGATATCGGTCGGTTATATGTATTATAGCCAGATTATTAAATCAAGAGTTGATTTAATAATTTAATGTATAATTATATATTTGATATATTATATTACATTAACTAATATTTAGCTCACTAATGATTTCTTTTCTCACTTGATGTGCACATTATATATATGTGTGATATGTATATTTGTGTACATGTATTGTGTCATGTTTGATAATACATACAAGATGGGTGTATGAGAATTATACCATACTAGGGTTAAATTAGGGTTTTGATTATTTCTTAAGTTATTACAAAAGAGTAAAAGACTTGGTCAAAGTTTTAAGCTTGGAGAAGCTTGTAGAACTTTGACAAAGTCCACTCTTTTGTCATTCCTTAGGATATTTTACTTGACCCAACCCTTAACCATAGCCATGAGTTAATTCTCTACATGAGTTAAGCATGATAGCTTTAACTCAACCATGGGTGCAATAATTCATTTGGATGAATTATTCATGAGTTCTTCTTCTTCTTCATCAAGCTCCATGAAAAGCTTTCTAGCGTCAATGGAGGTATGAGATAAAATGTGAGAAATTGATTTCTAAAGTGAGCAAACTTCCTACTTCATCATCCTCTACTACTTGCCATTTAGTAGAGTGTGTTTGCTTCACTAATCTACACAATTAGTGAAGAGATAGCATGAGCTGTTGTCTCCTCGACGTAGATCATCTTCGGCCTCGAAGACTTCGAAGCAAGCTTGTTCGTTTCTTCATGGGAGCCATTCTAGAGTCCGGGGATCATGATCGCAGCGAAGGGACTACTACACGGAGCTATTGAAGTGAAGGACCGGTCTACAAAGGCTGTATTCCTTGTTCACTTAGATGTAAAGAGTTTACATATTATATTTAACCCTAAGTCTCTAGTTAAGATCTTGGTTAGAGTTTGTTTAGCACCCCAAAAATTTTAAAGTAGCATGATTTATGCTTGCCAAAACCTTGCTAAGGTGCTAAGCTAACCCTACAAGGATGATATGCGTGCAAGATACGCTTTCTTATTTGTAAATTAGTCCTTATATATTTGTAAATTTCGAAGACGAAATTTTTGTAAGGAGGGTAGAATGTAACGACTCTAATTTCATTGTACAAAAATTTTCAAGTTAATGTACAGAATAGAGTTTCAAGCTTGAGAACAAATTATAAATTAAAATTGTTTAAGAACGGTAAGAAATAACTTGTAGCTCATTGGTAAAGCCTTGCACTGCTGTGACATAGTCTCTGTGTTCAAATCCCATCAGCCACATATATTTTTACTGATTTTTCTTTTAAACCTTTTGGAAACCCAAAAGTTTACATATGCAATACACGTAAAATGAAAAGTCTGATAAAATCAAACATGTGCAAAATGCTATTAACTGGGATTAGGAAACGTGGCACAAATCCAAGCCTTCATCTCACACACATGGCCGGCGAGATCGGGAATATACCCGGCGCCGACGGTCCCCCCGTAGGGAATGCTCCCCATTTTCTGCTCCCTAGTCGTTTAGCCTACCCCCACTACTCCTCTTCTGTTTGATTTCTCTGTAAATTAACAAAGAGATTAAATTCACCTCTTTAATTCTATTTTAATGCATTTTTAATTCTTTTTTCAATTCTCAAAACCATAATTCTATCCTATAAATACAACCTCATACCCTAACTCTCTTCATTCTGAAATCTATTGGCAAAAATTCTCAAAATTTTCCAAGGCAAAGAAAAGTATAAGTCACTAGGTCAAGTTCCGGTGACGATTCCAGCGATCCCGCGACTCCACGAAACCATCAAACGTTCTCTCAACCTCCTCTCTCTTTTCTAAGCTTGTAAGTCCCCTCTCTTCTCCTCTCTTCCTAAATTAAAAAGTCCTCTTTTCAAAAATCGTCGGAAATGGATTTATTCCGACATCCGTTTCTAAACTCGTTAAAAACACAACTTTTATTAATAACCATTCATCCTTGTTCTTACAGCTTGCTTAGTAATCATGAAACAACCTTTGAGAACAAGTTTCACCTCAAAATACTACGTTACGTACTTTCTATTTGAAATTTTCGTTTAAATACCACAAATTTACATATGACGTATTTTAATACCGTTGCTTATACTACTTTTAGGAAAATCTCACAAGGTAATGGCCTACCTCTCACAACACGTATCATGACATAGAACGATTTACTTTAGCAATATTTTCGGGACAAATACGACTTTTACATCAAAATATCATAAACTATTAAAACCCGTATTCTTTGAATTGTGTTATTTACATTCCTTGCGATTAAGCCTCTACAATCCATTTTGGGAAACTCGATCAGGATGGTGCGGGTTATCACACATCCTAGGGACCAGTAAAGCGAGATGCAGAGCTCCTCATGGAGCATCCGATCTCGATGGAATTTTTAATACAGTTTTTAAGAAAAACGTGATTTTCTATTTAATAAATAAATTTTATTTTTAATAACTATATATAAATATTATCAAAGCATCTATTTTAAATATATAATAAATTCTATATTTTCTAAACAAAATAAAAGAATCACAAGTTTCAAGAAAATACCATCAAGAATCCATACGAGTCAAATTTACACAATAATACCATGAACTATTCAACTACGTATTTATTCACTAGAATACCTCACTTTTAAAATTTACATACATGAAAACCATAAATACGACAAATAAATACTTGAGGATTATTTTGAAATTATACTAAAAATATTTTTCATAAAAGCCCCTCAAGTTATATTAAATTATAATAAGGACCCTTGTAAATATAGGTTTAAGCGGGACCAATTCTCTTGAGAATTGTTTCCTCGGTTTGAGCTTCTAACCTATTTTCTGCTTTCCTCATGTCCTTCATCACTCTGCTCTCCTCGTCGCTATGGAATCCGAGGAGGTAGCCCAGCCATAAAAAAGGTTGGTGAATCCTCCTCGCAGGAGGAGGAACCCAGCCTCCAACTGCGGCAGGCGGAGGAGAAGGCGGCTCTCCTCGACACTCGACTGGTCGCCAAGGGGCTGACGAACTCCAAACTGAAGGAGTCTCATCGGCTCCTGGATGAGTCCAACCGGGCTATCCAGACCAAGTTGGAGGAGGTGAACAACCTCTACAAATTGATGAAGATGTCAAGCGACGTCCTCAAGAGGGATGTCCAGATGGCTATGGACGCGGTGAAGCTCGCCGAGAGCCGGACGGCAAAGGCCGTGGAGGGATACAAGGCGTCCGACCAATTTTATGCCGATCTCGCCGAATCTGCGGCCGTCATGTGGCACGGCGCCCTCGACGCTGTCAAGGAGTCCATGTCGGGGTTCAATGACAGCGAGCTTCGCGCCAAGTACCTCCTGACCGAGGAAGCGCAGCAAGGGGAAGTCGCCGAGGCTGCAGTTGGAGGTGAGGCTGTCGGCGGAAGCGCTGACCCCGAGGTCGCAATTTTGGTCCCTGATGGCGGCCTCGAGCAGGGTGAGATCTCAGCCGAGCGGGCGGCCTGAGCTTTCCTCCTTTGAAGATTTTTATCTTTTCTTAAAATTTTGTAAGCCTCCATGCATTTCTGTAAGGCTGGGGAGCCCAGAATACATTGTATTTATCTTTGATTATAAATAAAATACTCCTTTTTCCTTTGCCCAAATGTCTGCTCACTGCACAAGTACTTTAGCTCGTATACTTTTCATTGTTTGAATCTTCATTGCGTAAGTATTTCTAGCTCATAGGTTTCTTTATCTTGTGAGTTTTAGACCGGTGTCCACCCTTTCCCCGGAGTCTAGGTGGCGATCGCGCATCAAGTATGAATCGATCGATGGCCAAGCGTAGGAAGGTCGGTATCCTCCCTTTCCCCGGAGTCGAGGTGGCAATCGTGCATCGAGTCGAACGATAGCCAAGTGTAGGAAGGACGCATCGAGTCAAACGATAGCCAAGTGTAGGAAAGTCGGTATCCTCCCTTTCCCAAAGTCGAGATGGCGATTGCGTGTCGAATATGAACCGATTGATGGACCGAGCATGAACGTGCTTGGCGGCCTTGTGAGGAGGGCTTTTAGATCCGCTTCTTTGTAGGGCAGGAATCTACCTGCTGTGGATTGACCGAACAGGAAGCTACTTGGTCGCCTCGACGTCAAGGACTTTGGATCCATGGTATTGATGGGCAGCAGCTACCCACTGCGGATGGACCGAGCAGGAAGCTACTTGGTCGCCTCGACGTCGAGGGCTTTGGATCCATAGTATTGATGAGCAGGAAGCTACCCACTACGGATGGACCGAGCATGAAGCTACTCGATGGCCTCGTGAGGAAGGCTTTAGATCCACAGTATTGATGGGCAGGAACTACCCACTGCGGATAGACCGAGTAGGAAGCTACTCGGCGGCCTCGTGGAGAGGGCTTTTGATCCACAGCGTCGTTAGGAAGGAAGCTATCTGCTGCGGATGGACCGAGCAGGAAGATACTCGGTCGCCTCATGATCAGAGCTTTTGATCCACAGCGTTGTTGGCAGGAAGCTACCCACTGTGGATAGACCGAGCAGGAAGCTACTCAGTGGGCTCATGAGGAGGGCTTTTGATCCACCGCGTAGTTGGGCAGGAAGCTACCCACTGCCGATGGACCGAGCAGGAAGCTACTCCGTGGCCTCGTGAGGAGGGCTTTTAATCCACAGCGTAGTTGGGCAGGAAGCTACCCACTGCAGATGGACCGAGCAGGAAGCTACTCGGTGGCCTCGTGAGGAGGGCTTTTGATCCACAGCATAGTTGGGCAAGAAGCTACCCACTGTGGATGGACCGAGCAAGAAGCTACTCAGTGGTCTCGTAAGGAGGGTTTTTGATCCACAGCGTAGTTGGGCAGGAAGCTACCCACTGCGGATGGACCGAGCAGGAAACTACTCGGTGGCCTTATAAGGAGGATTTTGATCCACAGTGTAGTTAGGCAGGAAGATACCCACTGTGGATAGACCGAGCAGGAAGCTATTCGGTGGCCTCATGAGGAGGGCTTTTGATCCACGGCGTAGTTGAGCAGGAAGCTACCCGCTGCGGATGGACCGAGCAGGAAGCTACTCGGTCGCCTCACGACGAGGGATTTTGATCCACAGCGTTGTTGGGCAGGAAGCTACCCACTGCAGATGGACTGAGCATGAGGCTGCTCAGTGGCCCTGCAATAAGTTATAGCATGAAAACAGAGAGAAGCAATTCAGATTGCAGGGAAGCAAGAATTTTTATGATTAAAGAAAATACAGATTCAATGATTTAATTTAAACTCTCTCGTTTAAAATGAACGGATTCGGCGGGTGTCCTTGTTGCTCGGACTCGGTTCGATTGGTGACGACCATGATCTGCCCAATTGTCAGGTCTTCGGTCATAATTCGGTCAGCTTGCCCCTATCTGCTTGACGTTTGTCTCGCAGGTATTTCGCTAAGTGACCGGAGCAGATCAGTTCTTCGATGTAATCACGCGGTTGTTTACAATCCTCGGTTGGATGTCCTTGCATCCGGTGATAGGCACAATACGGGCCTCGGAGCCGTTTGACCGTGCTTCGAGTAGCTGGCAAGAGCCTGAAGGACCTCTCGCCCTTAGATTCCTCTAACATCTCATCTTGGGAAATGTTCAGAGGGGTGCACTCCTGGAACTTCGGGGAATAAAGTCTCGGACGATCGTCTTACCTTTTCTCTTCCATGTCCCTCTTCTTCCGGTCTGCTTGGTCGGCTCGGGACAGGTTTGAGTTCACTTCTGACTCGAGCTGGATTTCTCGCTCGGTTCAGGCTTTCACTTCGGCCATGGTCTTAGGTTGCGCCAATGCAAAAGAGCGGAGCCACTCTTTGTGCCTAAGACCCGACCTCAGCGCGGTGATGACCATTTCGTCGCGATGCTTGGGTACCTCCTGAAAGTACGCCTTAGCATTACTACTAGGTTTTAAGAAGCATCAAGTATACAATTTTAAAAAATCTAGTGTGCTAATGCATGCTATCCTAGAATCGAACTAGAGAATTAGGGTTAGTAAGCAAGTGAACAAACTTTACACTAAGTGAAAAAAGAATACAACCTTTGTAGACCGGTCTTTTACTTCTAAAACTCCAAATAGTAGACCCTAGAACTCTTCGTAGGCTCCAGTTAGCGAAAGGAACAAGCTTGCTTAAGAATCTTCGAGGCCGAAAATGATCCACCTTGAAGTATCACTAACTCAAGCTACCTCTTCACTAACTAAGAAATTGGTAAAGCAAACAACCAACACTAATGGGTTAGATGAGAGTAGCTTGATGAAATAGGAATTTTGCTCACTTAAGAATTTTATTTCTCTTTATCTTTATCTTTCTAGAATTTTCAAGAAGAGAAAGAAGATGAACTCATGAAGAATTATCAAGAACCATGGGTGAAGAAATATCTCCAAGATATAATGTAGAGAGTTAACCATGGGCTAAGAATAATGGTTAGGTTATAAAATATCTCAAGTAAAACAAAATTAGTGGAACGAGTCATGGCTTCTACATGCTTCTACAAGCATTCAAGCCATGCTCATTTTCCACTTAATTTTGGATTTACTTTAAATAATGAAACCCAACATTATCCTTGGTTTGGTATAAGTCTTATACACCCATGTCCTAGGTATCATCCACCATGACACAATAGTGTGTGTAATATATATATATATATATAAGAGAAGAAATTCTTTAGTGGGCTAATATTAGTTAATATATATTTATATATCAAATATATTAATATATATCAAATTATTAAACCAATACTTGATTTAATAATCCGGCTATATTATATATAACTGACTAATATCAAATATCACCTGATTAGAATACGGTATCACATACACGTATTTAATCAAGATCCCGCACATATCACATATGTGCCCGACTTCGTTTCGCTTGAATTAGGAAACCTCTGCGTGGGACTCTAAAGACTCGTCAATACGCTAGCAGTAGGTAATGATCACATTAGTTATTTACAAGCCGTCAGCGGTACTATCTGGACGTAACGGCTACCCAGGTATTGAGCGAATAGAAGATCAACAAGTAAACTTGTTCAAACTCCCATGAAACCTATAAATAATACTACCGTACAGTCCGGACTCTTCGTATGATATGTCGCATATCGAGTCTAGGGGTGGATACATCAGACCCCAGTAACTTGATAAGTTATGTCGATATGTGGCTCATAACGGTTCGAGAAACTACTGATAACACTTACCAGTAAATCTCAACATCACCCCTGACCAAGGACTTCCTGTTATAACCAATCGAGCATAGCGCAATATCAACTCCCAATACCAGGAGAGACGAAACCCCTCCTATCGCTCACTGCCTCCATGTGACTCGGGACTGTACCCAAAATCCACCTGTTTGCATGACTCTTTTGAGCCGTAGTAAGGAGGAAATCAAAGCACAGTAGGAACCACACAGGACACTATGACAATCTTGGGTCTACAAACTAACCTGTACCAGTGTCACCAGAGAACTATTATCTGATGATAGGCATAGTACCATCTAGGAGTTCTCGGCGAGTCCTGTTTAGTGTGCCCATTCTCTAATGAGCACATGTGTACAATCTTTGATGTCAAATACCAATGGATGTGGGATCATCCATCGCCCCATATAGGGTCAAGAAACGTACATACTAGTCTACTCTGGAATATCGATGCCCTGTCTCGATACTCTCTCGACTAGGAACAATTAAAAGATGTACTTGTGGACCACCCTGGCCCCACTAGTATGATCTGCATCATAGTCCTGGTAGTCAAGTACATTCTAAGGGCTTTATCAATATGTATCAGAGAGACAGTATAATAATACTAATGTACATGTTAAGATAAAGAGCAACCAGATAGCATACTATCATGTCGAGCAAGAAAGTCATATATATATATATATATATATATATATATATATATATATATATATATATGTCCAGCATCCATTATAATATACAATCATGTACAATAATGGCATCTAGGGCATATATATGACTAACACCTCCATGAGGGCATTGTAGAAGCGGGTGACATACCCTTTGAAGAATTCCTCGTCGCCGCTCTAGACAATGAATAAATAGTCGACTGTCTTCTTTTGTCGTCAGTTACCGACGAAATAACTGAGGAATTTGGTAGCTGGCTCCTCAAAGGTATAAATAGAGCGCGGTGTAAGCCCCCGGAACCAGTCCCTGCCAGCTCGGATCAAGGTGGCGGGAAAAGCTCGGTATTGAGCTGCGTTCGAGTTATCCTGGAAGCTCATGCCCGCCATAAATGCGTCTAGGTGGTCTTTCGGGTCGGATTTCTCATCGAAAAGGGCCACTTTCGGCGGCTTGTTCCTGGACGATACGTGCTCGGCTAGCAGCTTTTCTGTAAAGGGTTTTGTCAGTGAGTCGGCGGGGTACCTATCCCCTTCGCCGGTCGCATGGCCATCCCTTCGTATGCCTTCAATTTTCTTTTCGAGGGTCTCAAGTCGGTGGTGGTACCCCGAGAATTCTGTATATTCGGAGTGGTGGCTACTCCCGCTCTAGGTCTGCGCGATGGTGTGGCTCCAATTCCGCTCTATCAAATTTCTCAGATTCTCGGACGAGGCCCTTCTCGAGTAGTCCCGGCGTTCGCTGTTCGTGTGGCCCCGACGAGCGTGGGAGCGTCGGTCATGCCTAAAAGCAGGCGAGCTGACCGACACCTTCTCAGGAGGAGAGAACGCGCGGCAGGCATTGGAGCGACAGCCCAGTCTTCCTTGGGATCGGGGCGTGGAGCTGTCCGACGCCAAGTGAGTCATGGAATCAATCACCGCATGCGGGTCACGGTAGCCGGAGTCGGCATGCCGGCGCTCGGTGATGCTGGGATGAGCATGAGTGAGATCGAGGGCTTGAGCGTGCCCATCCGTCCTTTTGCGGACATCGTTATCCCGATGAGGGGGAACGGTGGTCTGGTGGATAGGGCCCGCCGCTTGAACACAGACGAGGGCATCCACCAGCGATGTGAACATGTCTATCCGAGCGGATAAAGCGTTGATCACGTTAGGAGGAGGAGACGAGCCGCTCTCGCCTCCGTTGTGGCGGTCGTATTTGGATCGTTGAGGTTGTCGCTCGCCATCGGGTCGAGGGTGGAAGATCAATTTTAAGGGTAGAGAAACTTTTGAAGCATTCCCACAGACGACGCCAACTAATGGAGGTTGTAATCTCCTTCAGATGTTATCCTCCGTCGATCCTATGATGGCGGTCTTTGATGGCTGAAATTTGGTTTGGAAGTTGTTGAGTGTGTGGATCTCAATGGATTGGTGTTAACGCCGAGCTATCTGCAAAAGAAATCCCGGGATGGGTGACCACCGTAGGTCCCTTCAACGATCAAGTTAGTGCCAGGGAATAAGTGCAGAGTGAAGGCGTATTGGAAATGATTTCCAGTTACCTGAGTCGTCTGAGAGAGGGGTTTATATAGTTGTCGCGTGGAGCGAGCAGGAGCGAGATCGTCGCCATCTGTTACGCCCCTGCGTTATCCTCGCATTAATGGTGGGATACGCCCATTAATAGGGGGACGCGAAACGTGGGGAGGCGGATATCTCGCCCTGGCGAGCTACACGGAGCCGTTACAGGGGCGTTTAGGTTCCGCGCTCTCGGTTGATCGGGGAAGCCGAGGAAGCTCAGAGACGAGCAAGGAGGCCGAGGAAGCTCGTCCTGGCAGAGGCTCGGAGACGAGCAAGGAGACCGAGGAAGTTCGGAGACGAACTGTTGGTAGTTTGCAATGTGAAGGTGGAAAGTACTCAGGAAGGTCTCCTGAAAGGTCGGACACTTCCTCGAGACGAGGTCCCAAGGAATGCCCCTAATGCAACTCATTTATTCCATCTCTGTAGCTATCCGGGATATGTCATCCGCCACGTGTCGTAATCTGAGAAAATACCACTTTTGAGCATCATCACTTTCCCTCTTCCACTGCCCGGATGCATTAGGTGAGAATGATTTCTCCATTAATGGAGCTAGCTACCTACGTATGAGGACCACACTACAGAGATGAACAAGGCAACAAGAATGCAATAAAATTTATGTGGTAGAGGAGAGAGATTGGTACTATTGAAAGCAATGCCATTTGCCATTCAAAGTATGTGATTACAGATGGATCACAACTGGCAACATACGCATCTCATGTGCACACATACGGATTCATGAAGACTTCGGATGCCATTAAAATTCATTCATCAGCAATTGTGGCCCTATGACTCCTATGCAGATGCTCAGAGTCTTCAGACTCCTATAAATCCCTAAAACAGCCTATGTAAATGAGCGAACGAATTAATAAAAAGAATGTTTTCAATGCAACCATGAATTGCATAAATACACAAGAATATGGAACATACAATACATTATCGTTGTATGAGGTTTTTTATTCATTACAGTGACACTATACGATGGCTGAATTATGGCAACACACAGTTCATTTATCACGTATGGGTTTATTTTGCAAATGCAAGAATCCTTGATAATAGAATGGAAAAAAAAATTAAAAAATGTGGATCATTAAATAGCGCGATACCATATGTCCTGCCACAGTAAACATCTGCATCTTCTGAATATATATCTCGATGTATCAAATATCGATATCCGTACGCATGAGGAGGGCGTTTGCAATATCTGGTAGAAAATATGAGACGATGTGTCGAAATACAAGTTAATATCAGGTCGTCCATATTGAATGTTAACATCAGAAATTACTAAATAAATATTCTGCATATTAGTCCAGACTACAACTAACATTATACATATTTATTTATATAAATATCATATAGCGTGGATATATATTGAAAGCTATATCCCCACATGCAAAAAGATGCACCATAAAATAGATCATGCAGAAAAACAATTAAAATAGAAAAGAAGGATTCGGATTTGTTGTTTCTTATTTTAGGATCTAATGTGTATCTCGAATGTTTATAATAAGTACTGGACAATGTTATTGATCTTTTTAACAAAATAATCCATTATCCAATATACTCTATTCATTGAATTGCACGCAATTTTAATTCTGTAATGAGCCAATAAACTCCGTATCAGAGTCCTATACCGATATTCTTCAAAAATGATATGTGTCTAAATTATGCCGACGGCAGGATGTTCGCAGATATTACTGATATTTAATTCATCATTACATCTCTCTTGTTGGACTTTAAAATTTCGATCTTAGTCATAGTCGGAAAGAAGATGATGGATGAAACCTCAGAAATCATAGACATACGATGTGCGTTCGTCCGATCAATCAACACAAAAGAGATCTTTTCACTCTCCAACTTGATATGTAAAATATGAAGTTGTTCATGTATACAGCAAGGTCCAGATGAACACAACTGCGTTCCTAACACGGCGACATGAGCTGGATAGTTAAAGCCTAATACCAAATCTTACTAAGATACATACATATGCAAGCACCAAGTCCTTGCTGATTCAATGTCATGCGTGAATGCATCATAGCTTGCCCCAAAATGTGAGAGCAATGTCAAGAAATGATACGAAAGCATGTGGCTATTTTTCTATCCTAGAATTGATAGTTAAGTTCATCTAGACCTTGTTGCTTGTTTTGATATTTTAATTTCTACATATTGATCTTGCTTTTGGTTTCGGACTATTAAACTTAATTATTTAGTAGTTGTTTACTTACAAGTTATAACATTTGAATTAGTTTTTGCTTTTGGTTAACTGTATGTACTCTAGTCCTCATTCCACAAAGCCAAAGGTCAGAGCTGCTCCTTTACCAACTCCTTGGCCTTTTCATGTTGCACAATTGCCCTTTATAGCTTTTGATGAAACAAGATTCAAGAGGCAAAAAAATAAAATCCAGAAGCAATGAACATTGACCATCTTAAAATCTTCTGTTTAGAAGTATGGCTTATGTTGGCACCAGGCTAAAGTCAAACTAGATTTGTAAGAGTCTTCTGCGAATGGTTTGATGGAGGTATCATAGCATCACTCTGAATTCATCCATTACAAAAGGCAGATACATTTGGGAAATCCATTGTCACCGTTATCTAGACTAGAATTTGTGCACGTGCGTTGCACGTGCTTAAAAAAATTTGAGAAGGGAAAAAAGAAATGTGGAGAGTTCTAAAGTCTTATTTATTTATTTATTTTAAAACAAGGGAGGGATGAGATGGAAGGCTTGAGAGGTGATAGAGATGATGTGGAGGACTTAAGAGGTGAGGATTTTTCTCATTTTTTCTATTTTTCTGGAAAAAAGGAGAATGGTGGATCTCTAATTAAGGGTATTTGCATTATATATACTAGAATTTACGTGCGTTGCACGTGTTAGTTTAAAAAAATTTGAGAAGTAAGAAGAGGGGGGAGAGATGTGGAGGGTTCTAGAGTTTTATTTATTTATTTATTTAAAAAAGGGATTGATGATGTGGAGGGTTCTAGACAAACAATTAATTGTTTTTTGGGAGGAGAGAAAGAGATGATGTGGAGGACTTAAGAGGTGAGGGAGACTATGTGGAGGGCTTGAGAGGTGAGGATTTTTCTCATTTTTTCTTTTTTTTCGAAAAAAGAAGAAGGGCGGACCTCTAATCAAGGGTATTTGCATTTTATATATATATATATATATATATATATATATATATATATATATATATATAATGTTTTTTTTTCTTTTCTATCGACTACGATGCAGTTCTAGATCGTAGATGAATCATGGTCAACTGCATATGAAATCTTCAACCTTAAATCTTCTACAAAGTCGAAGAACTTTTATACACCATAACCTAATGCAAGTAGGATTTGAACCCCAAACCTCATTTTCAAATACACAAAAAGGCTTTACCGCCAAGCCATACCGGCGCTCACCTATGAATCAAAGATGGTACTCAGAATATAGATATTAGTACCAAACTTGATTTCTAGATGCATTCATCTTACATATTGCCCAACAGAATCTAAAGTTGTGGCTAAACGTAGATAAAAGGCACTATTCAAAGATATCTTAACATAAGATACAACATAGACATATATATTAATCCTGCACAATCTTTTGCCGCAGCTCTATGTTTGGCATGAAAATCCCCAAACTACTTTATAAGCTACCAAACAACATATTGGGTGGTGCTTGAATGCGTTATTCATTTCTTCATTATGATTTACAGAAATCCAAGGCACCTTGTAACTAGATCATGGGAATCTAATATACTTGTTCAATGTTATCGTCTATTTTACTATATAAAAGCATCCATTTGCTAACAGTAGATGATTTATAAAGGTCACTCGACACTCAATTTCATACTCCTTAGTGCCAAGGC
This sequence comes from Agapanthus africanus, assembly GCA_030015575.1. NCBI lineage: Eukaryota > Viridiplantae > Streptophyta > Magnoliopsida > Asparagales > Amaryllidaceae > Agapanthus > Agapanthus africanus. Next base: position 63,335,722 of record JASDDO010000028.1, on the reverse strand, counting down.
ATGTTTGGTGGGAGAATTCAAAGAGATTTGGTACTGCTTGGACCGTGGAATCCAAAAAAAGAGTGATGATTTAGAGATCTTTTTTTGGTTGGAGGATTACAAATTTGTGGATTTCTTTATTTTTATGGTGAGGGCACACAAAAAGATGGATTCATGAATCCTATGTTTTTGGTTGGATCTTGCTGGATCGGGCACTATTCATGTGGGGCCCATGTACTTTAGTTACTAAAAAATCCCTCCTCCCTCTGTCTCTTTTTAATCCTCAAATCCAAATCCCACCTACTTCTTCCCAACCAAACAAAGATTATAAGGATATACAAAACCAATACTGGGAATCCAATACCAACCAAACACAAAATTAGCTTATCCCGAATTTTTCGTTAGTACTATTTAGGAATCCAAATTTCGCAATCCTGCAACCAAGCCCCAAAGGAAACACATTTTTATGCCACTGGAGTGCCTCTCATATCGATTTAAGGATTCGATCACTATAATCATTGGTCAAGGGTAGATGGAAATGAAATCACAGCATGAAATTGCTGTCACAGCTGGATTTATTTTCTCATGGTTAGTAAGCAGGATGGCAGGTGAAGAGAGCTACAACAAATGTAACCCATTGAAGAGCCCAATTACTTGTAATTCTCTAAGCTGCTAATTGAGTCATTCTTTATTTTGGCAATCATAAATAGATCAAACTACAAATATTTAATGTTTTTATTGATACCATGCAACAAACAGAACGGCCCACAAAGTAGATTAAAACTGAAACAGGTTCCAGTCATTAGACTCAATTCTAGAGTATATTACTTAAGCAACAAACATATTCATTTTATCATCAAACCATATTGCTACCAGCAGGAATATGAGTGTTTTGAGGGTGTCCAAATACTCTGAGAAGTTTCTAAAAGCTCTCAATCCTAACTACTGTGTGCCAAGCACTTCAATTTCAAAGACTAAAACCGAGTTTGGTTGAATTCCCCATGCTGGAAATCCGCCAGCTCCATAGCCGTAGTCTGGGGTGCACTGTGAGATCAAGTTATTGACTCATCACCCACAAGTAAATAATGAAGCAAATGGTAAAAATAGAATTATTAATATATCTAAGTAAAAAATGAAGAGAAATCATATATCAATAATTGTTAGTTTGCAGAACCTTAAATCTACCCATCAAACTGTTACATAATGGAACGATGTTTTGGCATGATACGCAAGGGCAGTTCTTGTAAAGGGGCAGCGGGGGGCCGGTGTCACCGCTGAAGTTCAAAAGAAAAAGAAGATAATAATGATAGCATTGCAAGCGAATGTCGAGATATTAGGTTACATTCTATATATATTTCCCACTAATTTACCATCAAATGATTTAGCCCAATTGGTAGTATAATTTGTTTCCCTATGAAAAGGTTGACAGTCCAAATCCCATCATCTGCACAAGTACTACTTCTATATTCAAATGGTATGGCAATGAATTGTATGATATGGTATGGCTATGAATTGTATGATGGGTTTTTTTTTCTCTCTCTCTTGAGTAAATTATTTTGAAATTTTATTGTTCATACTTCAAATAGAATAACAATTTTTTCTGTATCATTTAACTGGACTAATATATGAAACTTCGATGCCTGAGGTGTGCTCTATCGGTCTATCCTTCCAATATTTCTATGTCAGTCCCGGGTGATATGCAAATTACACAAGAACACTTGTCGTATAAGAAAGAAGCACCGAAACATCTAAGTTTGTAAATTGTTGGATGGTATAAAACAATTATTAGCTCCCATTCACTAGCATTGACTATTAGGGAAAATGGTAAAGGAGATGTAGAAGAATCTCCGGGTGCAAATCATCCAGGTTCCAAATCCCAATACAACACTTGCACAAAATAAAGTGTGACCTATTCCATGTGAGAAACGGTGCCGAATTGTATAAAACAATTGCTGGTCTAGCTCATCACCTCAACCTTATGTTCAAACACAACATATACAGATGCATTGGAAGTACCAAGGATTTACCAATACAAGACAGGAAATAGTAGTAAATCATGTGAAACTAATTTATTCACTGAAAGGCACTAGCATAGTTGGTAAAGAACATTGCAAGGTTTGCATGACCCAAAAATAAAAATCTTTGGTGCTCTGCAAAAAATATATAAGACATATTCCTTTTTCACATGAGAATACACGAGGACTATGAACTTCACAAGTTCAGGATCACAATGAACAACAATGTTACCTGAAGGCGAGCAACTTCTCCTACTTGCATGTCTAGAACGCCTTCATCCCAGCCTAGATAGAGAAAGCAATTGTTGCAAGTTAATTCCTGATAATGAAATGGGTAAGGAAAAAAATATACCTGGTTTTTCCAGGGGAACCTAAACAGGTGGAAACTAGTAGCTGCTTCAATGACGATATCAATACTCTTACAGTTACGAAGGCTTGAAATTTACAGCAAGGCTAGAACCGAAAGAAACTAAAGCCATGGTAGAGAGATTGCTATTAATATAATAAATGCATAGAAAAAAAGATATAATTAAGAGGAACAAATCATTTTCTTTGAGAGAAGAAATGAATTAATGCCAGGTCAACAGAACACCAAGAGCACCCAATGCACTTATTAAGGGTTGGGTTCCAGGTCACTGCATATGATGACCTGGATCCGAAGATTCAAAGATGAGCACTAATTTGTATTGAAAATGCTTTTAACACAAGAATGTCATCGGGTAAGGGTACAACCCTCTGGACCCACTTAATTTGTTGCTTGCTGTCATATGGAGTTTATATAAAAATTGACGGATGGACAGACTTTGTAATTGTGATCAACAATGTTAAATGGATCTGTTATGGATAAACTGTGGAGCACTATTAACTCACTCTGTTCATTGCTACATATCAATAGCAATTCTAACAGTTACATTGGGTTGTAGCAAGGATGAAGATTTACTATTTTAACCTTATGTTATGAGTTGTTCAAATAATAAAATGTACAGAAGGAAGTGCTTTTAAATGTCTCAAAATATATAAGGAAATAGAGACCTCATTAAACGGGTCACACGTATGCAAGGTTGTAAAAAGCTCCAAGTGATGCTCGGCAGAAGGGGCACAGCCTAAGCACCAACCTTACAAAGCGCCGCCAAGACAGCACCTTGGCGGTTTTAACTGTTTTTAATTAAAATTATCATATATACATAAAATAGCAAGAAATACAGAAATAATTAATCAACACTTCAAAATTATAATAATATGAAAAGATGCTATTAAAAATCTAGTGAATACAGCTTACAGTGTAGTAAGGGCAATTTACTTATAACCACCTTGTTGTTTGATAAACCACCCTTTGGTTTTCTAGTTAGCGAAAAACCACCCTGAAGTATGCAGTGTTAGCGAAAACCACCCTGCGTGGGTGATTTTTCGGTAACATGACTGAACACCAAAGTATTGATCCAGGTTCTGGCGGCTAGGCGTTCGAAGGTTTGCTCCCTTTATCAATGGGGTATGTCACCATGTTCGCTTAGTCCATCATCCCGGATATCGTTGGTACAAGAAGGCAGCCATTGGGTACCTGTGTTGTTGAGTGGTGGTCACAGCCCTCGCATTTTCCAATTCTTGCGGAAGGTGGCATGGCTGAATGTTGGCGCCTACACGGGGCCCGCTGCAAGTTGGTAGGTAAGAATCCAGATGTGGCATGCCAAAGCGAAACGACAATTCACACTTCAGGGCGGTTTTTCTCTAATGGAAAAACCACAAGATGATTTCTCGTAAAAGGGTCAAACCCCAAGAAGGTTTCTCGTAAATACACAATGACAATCAAAGTCATATAAAAAAAGTTTAGGCATTGCTTGATATCTTTTTAGGTAGGCTGATCCATTCCCTTGGCACTTTAACCACTTACTTCTAGCGCCTAGTCCTAAGCAAAGTGGTATTAGGCCATTTCAGCCTAGGCAGCCGCCCAGAATGCTTTTTAAAACTATGTCATGAGGTTTGAACACTAAGCTATGATCAAGCGACATGAAGCACAGATAAAGCTCGTTTAGGTACAAGTTAAGCCCATGCAGCTAGATATGTTAGCATGATCCAAATCATTGCACTACTACTAAAGGTGTACTAAAACTTCAACCCCCAAAATTTGGAAATGAGCTTCCATTGTATACAATCAAATTGCCCGTGAATGCAAGCACAAGCGGGCGCGTGGGTCCCTCCTGCGCAGGTGGGTCCCACCCATGCCTGCATGAATTTGTGCCTGCTTCGCAGGTGCTGAGCCTGGGGAGCTTGTCAGGCCCAGTAACCTCAATCAAATTATATAGTTAAATATGTCACCAAAGGTCTACCTAATGCCATGCTTATATAATACAAATTGTGTTCATGACGTCACATTAAGAAAAATGAAGGAATTCTTACACTTTCCTATAAGCAACCGGGCATCAACTTATCTTGTTTGCCACTAAGATTGGCTAGGAGATGCAGAATTAAATACAAAATCATGAATTAACCATATCAGTTTTTTTTTTTGGCTAATGTGAGTAGAAAAGCACACATCAGAATGAAAGAGATGTAGCTTAAAATCACTAAAATCTGAAATATGTAAAATGGCATAAGCTTAACAAATATTCTAGGGAATAAACAAAAAGGTAGCATTAAGCCAAGTTAAATACCTATCTGCAATGCTATTCATGTTGTGGTTAAAGCAGAATAAGCTGAAATGATGCTCAAAGACGACCCATCATCACACCCAGAATACATGATACAATATTAGCATAACATCATGAAGCTAATGGAGTTGTGAATCTAGGTTAGCAAAACAACAAGAAGATTATCATCACCAGATATAGAGCACAAATGCAAGGTGCGAAGATCCACAGAAGAACCAACCCCGTTTTTACAGACCAATTTTTTACAGCCCAGTACCAACCTAACAACCTCTATGAATTGGTACCAAATTCCTCATCGGACTAATTATGATCGATAAAAAGCTATACCATATGTTAGAGAATATCAAATGGGTTTAGGGTGGATCCTGCCCGAAATCCCTGTCGAAGCATTACAAATTTTAAAATTCATGTTGAAGTTTATCAATAGGGAAAGGGTTTGAGTATGAGATTGCGGTGAGAAAAAGAGATTTGAGGGAAATGGAATGGATTAGAGAAAAAGCTGTATCTCTACTCTAATTATATATTTGAATGGATTATGGTGTACATTTACCATTATACCCTCTCATCTAACACTCTAAAATGAAACCAAACAGCTAATACGGTCATACCGTATCATTAATCTAATAGTCTCTGACACCGTTAAACATATAGCGGCCAGATATGCATAGTTTGGGCTATGCATTCAAGCTCAAACAACCAATGCATGCTTACCTCAAAGGCCTCCAATCCTCTTAACCAAGACCAAGCCTCCAACTTCCTCTAACTCTAGTAAAACAGCTAAGATGATATAATTGGCTATAGCATCAGGCACTCTTTCTATGACAAACAGAGGCAGAGGTTCAATGGAACTCATGAAGGGAAGGTGAGGGGTATGCCAAGCTATCGTGGGTGAGGACTGAAGATATCCTGATTCAGATAATGTTAATTCATTTTCTTTTCTTTTCTTTTCTTTTTAGGCCAACTTGTAACTGAATATATGGTTTGATTAATGTGGAATACAAGACCAGGGGGGAAAACAAGCACTCGTTCTAAAGAAATCATTAAGCCAAAGAGACAAATACAATCTCATTCCTAATTTTACAACATTTAGCACAATCAGTTAAATTGGTGAACAAAAAAGTAAAACAACTTCCCAATATATCCTAGTCCAATTAGCTTCAGGACAAACATAAGTGACCCAATCCTTCATAAAATTCAATGCAATGTTAATGTCCAATAACCAAATGGAAAATATTGAGTATCATGTCCATAAAAGAAGTTATCAGATATATCTCAAAGGCAATGATATGTGTACATTTCAGATGTAAAGTTAAAACTACTCAATTTTGCCCATGCTGTTAGCAACTCAAGTAGGTATTTTTATTTATTTTATTACACTTTGACCACCATAAATCTCTTAAGCAAAATCAACAAAAGACAGAAGGAAATATCACCTAATCTATGACTAAATGCATACCACCATCATTTTACCCCATGAACTTATAAGCTAATTTTTCAAAAGCTGGAGAGTCTACTTTGATATTTTGGAAGTCTAGTTTGACGAGTCCATGGTATCTCAGTTCTAATGGATAAATCACTAGCATTCCAGAGGAAACAGTAAATAAAAAACCGTGTAACCTTTTATAACGGAGCCCAAGCCAATCTTGAATGTGAATGGCTGCTGACCAGGATCTTTAGTGCTGCGAAGAATAATTACGTTAGTCACCTTTCAGTTGGTGATGCATGATGAATCTAATCGAAAATTAACAATTTGCAAGGGAGATTTAAGAAAATAATATACCTCCAAAACTTTTTTGAGAGGTCTCGATCCTTGCCTGCAAATAAGTTAACCCAAAATAAATACAGAACTACTTAATGCATGTATTCAAAAAATTCCAATTACATATAAATGCAACTCACAATCACTAGTTAAGCTGCAAACAGCATATTAACAATGTAATAAAGACATCAAATTACCCAACACACATTAATACTCAGAACACTCAACTAAAAGATACTTCAGAACTTTTTATATTCTTGCACAAAGAAATGGACCAGGAAACTATTTAAGAAATTTGAATGTGGTAATTAAATATCTTAGTATATGTATATGTACAGAAAATTGATCATGAAACTGCAAGCGAGCAGATATGATACTATTAAAGGAGGCAAACTTTAAAAATAAGAATTGAAATGTTAATGCAAGCATTAGAATTCATCAGATGATCTGAGCAAGAAGAAACATGGTTCTATTAATTAAGAAAGTGCACCAGATGGAAAGCCAATACCCTTCATATATTTCAAAAATTAGATCGACGTATTTCACTTCATTCTAATAAAAAGGATGGCAAGACCAGGTGTTTGGATCATTGACGTTACTTGAACAAGGCTTGGACAAGGGAAGAAAAAATGAGAACAAGTAGTCAGAGGCGGTTTTCTCAATGGGTTTGCACCTTTTGAATACAAGAGAATTATGCCATTAACTAGACCAGTTTAGTTTTGTAAAAAAATCAATAAGGTGGCTTCAGTGGGATTTTTCTTAAAAGCTTACGAAGAGGGTAAAGAGTGCTATAAGAAAATTGACCATATATGAAGGATAGAAAAGGTGCCACATATATCAGGTCATATCATCATATTATGGAAGTAGATGTAACCTAAGCCTGCTAACAAGTTATAATTCTCTTGAATCTCCTGAGAGTATCAAACCTGCACGAGCTAGAGAAACCACAATATAAGGGAAGGGCCAACAAATAAAGATATATCCGATTGTGATAGCAAATTTCTCACTAGGTTTTCTCAATTAAATACTAATGATTTTCCGGATATATCTGCCTCAGCCATCATGCTTTTGGGATATGCTTCTACATGAAAGGCTACCAAGGACACAACTAACTTATTGTGGGGATTCAACCATTCCTTATATAAGTAATTTCAGCTAGGAAAAGCAACTGAAAGGTTTAATCGATTGTCACAAACTACTCCTTTCTACAGAATCCAAAAAAACATAGTAGCAGCTTAGAAGACAAATCATGGTTACCACAGGGAAATAGTTAAGAGCATATTGCCACCGGCTAGAAAAGAGAACTGTAATGGTCAAAATTTGAGGAAATGTCAATTAGATGAAGTGTTCACCTCACTGATATAAACACTTTATTAGTGAAAGACAATTTGAACTAATTTTAACCACTTGCACTCAATAATCAGATATCAAAAAATGAAAAATACAAGATTATGCATATAAAACTGCGATTCAGTATTCAGATCGGATCGGAAATTACAAAGATATGCAAAAATTGAATCTTTTGGAGAAAAGATGAAACGAAAAATGAACGCAGAGGCGAACCGAAGCCGGTGCAGTGGACGGTTACGGTTTGGCCGCGGAGGACCTTGGGACCACTGCCGACCTTGATCACCTGCTTCTCCACTCCCATTCTCGCCGCCGCCGGCTGCTGTTGACGACGATGGTGATGATTAGGGTTTTGATTTTGGGGGCTGACTGAAGAGAGTGGATTGATTTGTTCTGGAATTGGGAACGAGGTTGATTTACATTGTAAATCTCGTTCTCTACACGTGAAGTGCACGTGATTCTTGAGAATATGGTAAATTCAGTTCTTTAGATGCAAACCAATACGAATATTTGATCCAATTCTGTATGATTATCGGTATCCGCATCCCTTAATAGTTACTGGATTTAAATATGGTAGCATATATATGCATTTTGTATTATCCAATATCGGAAACAATGATCTCTTACTTTATTATGTGTATTTTTCGTATGTTCGTTTCATACCCATATTCTAATTCGATTTACCAAATAGTGATAGCAACTTTCATTCACATAATTGTTTGTATCCATACTCACATCTGCCTACGGCTATTAAATATGGATATGGTAACATCTATATCTGCTCCATATCTGATCCATTTACATCCCTACGTGTAATGTGTCGATTTTATCCCAAACCCGTATGCATCGAGTAAAAAAATCAGTTAAAGCCGGTCCATCATTATGTTTGATGCATATCGAATTTTTGATTCGAAATCAGAAGAGTTTTAAAGACATAAAGCAATCAGAAAATGCACCTAAATATGAAATCTGCCCCAATCCTATTTTTTCACATCCCTGCTCCTACACGCAATAAAACAGGCCGAGACACATCACCTCACGTTGGTGCTGCCATATAGAAAGTCATTTTGTTACTTGCATAACATTTACAGAATTTCCAACAGATTCCAAAAAAAATAAGAACATCTCAAACGATTGATCAACCAACGCAGACAACCTCTTTGTTTGGTGGAATTTGGCATATCTTAACCAAATCCTTTGCACGGGCTCGCCGTGCATTTGTATCGATCAAAACATTTGCAAATGAATGTCTAGTCTAACACTAAATCTTGTCTAATTTAACCCACTTATTAGAGTTTGAATCGAACTGACGACTCTAGTTCAGAGAGCAATGATTCACCACATGTCTATTCTCCTTCGGTTATTGCTGTGAGTCAGACTTGTTTTATTTTATATGTAAGGATTTTTAGGTTCCAAACAATTCAGAAAACAAACACTAAATCTTTGAGAAAAAATGATAATATGAAAAACATAACCAAACATAATAAATTCTTCCAACTTCTTTGCTTTTATTTAATTTTATACAAATTGCAAAATCTTCTAATTCTATTTTTCTTCCTTCTAAACAAAATACCCTAACCAATCTATATTTATAGGTCTAAAATTCCTAAACCTATTTCAATTAGGATCTCATTAAATCTCCAAAACAGTACTTAACAAATCTTTTCACAAATCTCCGAATAAATTTTTAAATAACTCTCCAACAAACTTTCCTAACTAATCTCCAAAACGAATCTTCATTAAAACCAAAACCTAGAAGAACCCGTTAACAAATGTTTGAGCCGACTCAAAATTATCCCGTGCCGTCTTATACAAACAGAGAAAAATATGTAATTCCAGACATGTTGTGAACCGTCTCATAATTTACTAAGCCGTCTCAATTTCTAAGGATTGAGAATATGAGGCAAACTCAATAAATCTCCACCTTGATTTGTATGCAACGAGCCATCTTCTATCTTCTCTTCACAACTTTCACCCATGACATTTTCCGAGTTCTGCACAAAGATCCACCTTGAGTCAAGCTCCCTCCACTTTGCTCTAAGATTGTTTTTCCTGGCACAGGCTTCGTCGTAAGTTGATATATATCGCTTAAGATTTTAACTCCTTTCATCACGATACGGTTCTTCCGGCGCATCTTCATTACTACACCTTGAGCAATAATTGTATAACCTTTCGTATCTAATCTTCCAAGTGAAATTAGATTACTCTTCAATTTTGGGACATACCTGATATCTCCCAAAACTTTCTACTTCCCATCGAACATCTTCATCTTTACGACACCCACGTCCATCCACTTGTACTTCAGAGTCATCCGCTAACGTCATTGTCTCTTTTTCCTCCTCAATCTCATTGAACCACTCCTTATTCGAACATACGTGAAAGGATGCTCCCGAATCTATGTACCACGTATCTTCCTTTTTAACTTTTCCATTACTGGTTATAAACATATCATATTTTATTTCGATATCGTGGGCCACGTTCGCTTGCTCTTCCTCTCTAAGTCTTTTTAGAGCATCTAAGTCCTCCTTCAACTTGGGAAAATCGGATTTAAAGCGATCTATCTCGTTGCAGTGATGACACCTTATTTTCGAAATATCTCTTGCATGCTACGATTTTTTATTTCTTCTATTGTTGCTTTGTTCCTTCCTCCACCTCGGACTCTCTCTAACAGTAAGTGCAGATGAATCAGACAGTCTGCTTGATGATTTCCTTCTTAGTTCTTCATTTAAGAGACAATTTGTTACTGTGCTCATCGAAACAACTCCATCAGGAAACGAGTTGCTCAAAGAAACTACCAGAGTTTCCCAACTATTCGGAAGATGACTCAACACTGTAAGCGCTTGCATCTCGTCTCCAATCTGCATCTTCATACCTGCTAGTTGATTCACAATGTTACGAATTTCGTTCAAGCGCTCCGTGTTTCCTCCAAAATTTTTGGTAAAGAGCTATTTGTTCCCTTATAAAAAAAGGGAAGAAGAAAAGAATTCTCATAGTTTGGCATCACGTATTAAACACGTGGGCGCTTATATGCAAAGCATATAAGCGCTGAAAACAAATAACTAAGGATCAAATTGGCATCACGTGATAAACACGTGAGCGCTTATATGCAAAGCATATGAGCGCTGAATAAAATAAACTTAAATGACAAACTGACCTCACGTGTTAAACACATGAGCGCTCATATGCAAAGCATACAAGCACCGAAAACAAATAACTAAGGGTCAAACTGGCCTCATGTGTTAAACACGTGAGCGCTCATATTGTTTCCCCAATCAGAGCAAAACTCTGTTTTGAATTTCAAAATTCAAAAATTGAAGCAACGCTTCAGATCCTGCGCACTTCGCGCCACGTGTCAAAAGCAGACACGCCAGCACTAGGAGCGCTGAGCCCTAGGCAGCGCACCTCAATCAGAGCAAAGCTATATTTCCAAAATTCAAAATTTAGAAAGTTGAAGCAACGCTTCAGATCCAGCGCTCTGCGCTGCGTGCCACGTGTCAAACACGGGTGCGCTAGTGCAGTTGTGCTGCGCTCGTACCACGTGTCAAGCACGGGTGCGCTAGCGCAGTGGCGCTGCGCTCTGCGCTGCGAGCCACGTGTCGAACGTAGATGCGCCAGCGCTGGGACTAAAAATTCACACCGTTAGATCAAAGGATCTAATAATAATCTAATAATAATGATGTATCATTAATTAATCAGAATTAAATTCTGTTAAGGAAAGATTCCTCAAAATCTTTCCAAACAACAAGATTGTGCTTTAAGCACCGTTGGATCAACAATCCGAGGGTAAATATTAAATTACCAAAAACATAACAAATTCTGCATGAAAAGATTTCTTAATCTTATTAAAACAAGAAGATTATTTTCTGTAAAACAGAAGCCTTAGGATCAAAAATCCAACGGTGGAAAATATTCCCAAATCAATCAGAGAAAGATCTCTCAAAACTGATTTAACAAATCATTTGACCCTATATAAAGGATCCTAGACTTCAAGTCAAAAATATAGAGAGAATACAGAAGAAGAGAGAGAAGAACCCTCTGCAAAAAAAGAGCGACCTCTTAAGAAAAGAAGAGTTTTCTTCATACTCAAGGTAAAAAAAGAACTATGTTCTTGAAAAACAGAGATGAAATCATCTCATAAAAAGAAGAACCCTCTTCTAAAAAAGATCATAGATCTGAAAAAGACCAAGGTCTTTTGATAATAAGAAAAAAGATCAAAAGATTTAATTATAAAAAAAAATTAAAGAAGTAAAATACTTCACTAACAGATCTTTTGATCTATAAAGGCAGAGCCTTTTATCAAAATAAGAACTTTTGTTCTTGAATCTTGAGGCAAAGCCTCCTTAGAAGAACGTAAAAGTTGTTCTATGATCTTAAAATCGATCAGATGTGCTTTGCGCTATTGAAAAATGCCTTGCACTCATGAACTGCGCCCTTGCGCTCATTGGACCGGCGCACGGCACCAGAACTTGCCACGTGTCAACCAGAGACACAATCTGTGCTTTGCGCTCCTGAAACAGAGCGCTGCGCTCATAGACTGGCGCTCAGCGCCAAGCGTGCCACGTGTCGCTCGCTGGTGCGCCAACAAACTAGCGCAAAGCGCTCATAGATGGAAGGCGCAAATGCACTAATGAACCGACGCTTAGCGCTAAGCGCGACACGTGTCACTCTCATGTGTGCTAACGCAATGCGCTCTTTAATTGGCGCAAAGCGTCTGACGCGCCACGTGGCGCACTGTCAGAACACCACTTTGTTCCTGATAAATGCTATGCATTTAATACCAGACAAAATGACAGAGCCCAATGCTTAGCATTATTAAAAATGGCCGAGCCCAAATAAAGGCTTAATAACCAGAACAAAAATAAAATGTTAAAACATTTTAATTGGACTTAGCCCAATTCTGACCATAAGTTCTCAACTTATTTTGAAATGAGCACATCTGCTCTTTCAACCAAATCACCCCGGTTCAAGGGTACATCTCTTCACTCCTTTGATATTTGTCGTTGTAATTTCTCAACGTCTTCAAAGAAGTGACGGGTCCCGACGACCACACATTTTACAGACCATGAGGTCTTTACACTCATGGACTATGATGTCCTTAATCTCGATCGTGATGTCTTAAAACTAATATCGGATTGTGATGTCCTTAAACTCATGGACTATGATGTCCTTAACCTTGACCGTGATGTCTTAAAACTAATGTCGGACTGTGGAGTCCTTAATCCATGGACTATAATGTCCTTAATCTCGACCGTGATGTCTTAAAACTAACGTCGGACTGTAGAGTCCTTAAATCCACGGACTATGATGTCCTTAATTGTCACGCTCCGCTTCCCAGTGTGCGGCGAAGGAGACGCGACGAGATCCGCTACGTATATACTCAGAAGTACATACGCTAAGCGTATCTAAGCAATATAAAATAAATCACAAGAGACGAAAGATATAAAAATAACAGCAACTTTATTAATAACATTCTTTGGTACAATGCATAAAAAGAAAATACAACTGAAATGAAAAGCGATTGCCTAAACAGTGGCATAACAGGAAAGGAAAATACTAAAAAGAACAAGGTACAATATCTAGAGCTCGGGGTCTTCGTTAAATTGCTCCAAGTCTTCACCGGTGGGCTCGATCTCTGCTTGGTCCAACGCACCTGACGACATTCAAAGAAGAAAGAAATAGAATGTCGTCAGCGAACAGGCGCTCGGTAAGTCCCAAAGATAAGGAAGAATTAGAAAGACAGTGTAAAAGTATTTTCTAAAGTATTATATTGTTGAATATTATGGAATATTGAGTTAACGCTGTTGTTTGTAGCTTGGTATAGAAAGATGTCAGTGTATACGAGGGGGGGTTTCTATATGCTAGAGGCCAGGGCAAATGGAAGTACAAGGAACCGTTAAGCCACGGTACAACAGCAATAGGATTCAGGTTAGGTGTCTTAATCTGACCACCTCGTGCCACCTTTAACACATTCCGTACCAATCTACCCCTTAAACCCCGTAGTGTTTTAACAGTATTATTGTATTGTATTGTGTAAGTTGGGTGACTTACCAAAACCATGATATCAGTAAACATGTTGTAACTGCATAATCAGGTAAATGGAGTAACGGGATAATGGATGTATATCCATGGTTTGATTCAGTCAAATTGAATAGATTGTTAACTGGATTCAGGGATTCATGTATTCATATTGAGTTGGAATATTAAAGAATATAGATTGACTTGAATCATATTCAAGTCAGAAATAGTCAGACTCTAACCCGAGTCAGACTACAAGAAAGGTAATTTGAAATTCTATAATCGTTAGGGTCCTTATTGTAAATTATAAAACTTGAGGGGGTCTTATGTAAAAAGCACTATTGTATAGTTTTCAAGATACACCTCAAGTATTTATTATCCGTCTTTATTGTTATAATGAGTATAAATTTTATTTGTGTTATTCTAGTGAATATATCCTAATAAAAGTATTAATTGATTTATTTGAAATTTCAAGGTATTTTAATGTAACTTTTAATCTTGTAATTTTTAGGAAAAGTGGAAACTTTATATTATAATAAAATAGTTGTTTAAATGATAATTATATATATATTAATACAAGAATAATTTTATATAAATATTTTTATTTTCTAAAATCTCATTTTTCTTAAATGTAGTAATTTAAACCTTTCGAGACCGAATACTCCTTGCGGAGGTCTGAATCTCGCACTACTAGCCCGCGGGTGCACGATGAACCATACTATTCCTAACGGGTTCCCCAAAGGTGGGTTGTAGTGGCGCTTTGCATAGGTTTAACAAATACCATTCATTTAGAAAAACGGTTTTATAAAGTTAAGGTATTTATTTGTAAAAGGTGTAAATTTCCGTATTTTAGATTCTAGGGTTTTCTAAGCCAACTAATCTATTTCTAAATGGTCTAAACGACACATCATTAGAAGCCTCAAATCGCCTCTTCACCGTCAATTGCGGCCAGGTAAGTACAAGTGAGGAGGGAGGGATCCGCTCACGAATCGTGAGACGGGCCTTTTAAAATTACCCAAGCTCACTTGCCTAGCCTAGACACCACAAAGTCAGTTTAGATAAACGATCGATATCCATGACATATCGTATTTTCCTATTAAAAGATATTGTTTTAAAATTGTAAACAACTTAGAACTTTTAGAAAAGGTTTATAAAGAAAAGGGTATTTTAGTGAAAAGTCTTGTATTTTCGTATTCTAAGTTTTAACGATATCAATTAAGCTTATATTTGTGTGTGTGTAGAGGTAGGTCATTATCTCGTGACTTATTTTAAGGTTTAGTGAAGTTTAGAGGTTAAATATGATATATTAAACATGAAGGTATTTAAGTGTAAGAATACGGTATTTGTAAACGTTATCATTTCATGTGTGAAAACTCATTCAAATTGATTTCTACAAGTTTAGTGATCAAGATGAACATGTTTAGGAATGAGGGAATTGATTAGAAGAAGAAAAATAAACTTTATGGTATTATTGTGAAAAGAATACGATATTACAAGAAAGTTATCATTTCATGTGAGAAACTTTGTCTAAATTGATTTTTATGTGATTAATAGTCATCATGGATATGTTTAGGTGTTATGGATTAGGTGACAAGTGGGATTTTATAGAAAAACCGAATCGGAAATCGGTTTGTTCCGATTTCCGTCGGGTTTCATAAAGTCGTATTTTCTTTCAAAGAAAAGGAAAATAGAAAGAGTGGGACTTACAAGTTTGGACAAGCTAGGGAGGCTAAGAAAGTAGTGGGTTGTCGGTGCGTCGAAACGTCGTGAAAGATCTTCGTACGGTCGCCGGAATTCGTCGTCGGTTTCGGCAGCGCTTCGCCTTTAGCTCTTTTTCTAACGTACCGAGTTCTCTTGAGATTTTTAGAGAGTGGATTTAGAATTGTAGGGTGAAATGGTAGAGGGTAGGGGTGTTTATATAGGGCTAGGCTAGGGTTAGGGTTTTGATTAAAGAAAATATAAAAATAATTAAGAAAAACATTAAAATTCATTAAATTTTGGAATAAAAGAGGTTTAATGGGAAATTGATAACTGTTCTGGAAAATTAGTGCATACAGGGGGGTTGACCAAGTCAACACGGAGAAAATCCGTGTTGACGACTCGGCCGTCCGGCCGAGTCCGGCCGGCGGCGCCGGCCGATTCGGCCGGTCCGCCGGTCGACTCGGCCGAGTCGGGCCGAGTCGAGACACCGTTGGGTGGGTAATTCCATGGGGGGATTTTTGGTATACTTAACTTTTTATGTGCAGTATTAATTTTGAGAGTTATGGCTGTTTGACTGTTGACCTTCCCAAAAAAATTAAAACAAAATGATATAAAAAATATGTGGGGCATGGGATTCGAACTCTGGTGGCTTGGTTCAGCAGTGCAAGGTATTACCAATGAGCTACAAGCTCCTTGTAATTATTATAGGGAAATAGATATTTAAAGTGTTATCAGCAACATTAATACTCCAAGTATACTTCAAATTTAAATCAAATTTAGGTATACAAAAATTGGAGTTGTTACATTAATCTCGACCGTGATGTCTTAAAACTAACGTCGGACTGTGGAGTTCTTAAATCCACGGACTATGATGTCATTAATCTTGACCGTGATGTCTTAAAACTAATATCGGACTGTGAGGTCCTTAAACTCACGGACTATGATATCCTTAACCTCGACCGTGATGTCTTAAAACTAACACCAGACTGTGAGGTCCTTAAACTCACAGACTATGATGTCCTTAACCTCGACCGCGATGTCTTAAAACTAACAATGGACCGTAATGTCCTTAAACTAATTATCGACCGCAATATCATTAAACTAAACAATAGAGCCCAATTGCTCTCTTGTCGGATCAAAACGATCCCGTTAAGTTGATCTTAGTCTAGAATTAGACTAACGCGTCCTTAACAAACGTTTAAGTTGATCTTAGCCTCAAATAAGGCTAACGTATTCTTAAACACAACCCCCCCAAACCCAAATCTAAGAAAGATACGGATTTGGATAGTCCACGCCCTACGGACGACAACATAACTTAGTCTCCGTATACAATCCACGGGCAACTGTCATGCCCCGCTTCCCGGTGTACGGCGAAGGGGACGCGACGAGGTCCGCTACGTATATACTTAGAAGTACATATGCTAAGCGTATCTAAGCAATATAAAAGTAAATCACAAGAGATAAGAAATATAGAAATAACAACAACTTTATTAATAACATTCTTTTGTACAATGCATGAAAAGTAAATACAACTAAAATGAAAAGCGATGCTTAAACAATGGCATAACAGGAAATGAAAATACTGAATAGAACAAGGTACAATGTCTAGAGCTCGGGGTTTTCGTGAAACTGATCCAAGTCTTCACCGGTGGGCTCGATCTCTGCTGGGTCCAAAACACTTGACGACATTCAAAGAAGAAGGAAATAGAATGTCATCAGCGAACAGGTCGCTCGGTAAGTCCCAAAGATAAGAAAAGACAGAATAAGAGGTATTTTCTAAAGTTGTATACTATTTTTTGTAATGTTGTATTAACGCTGTTGTTTGTAACTTGGTACAGAAGAATGCCAGTGTATACGAGAGGTGTCTCTATATGCTAGAGACCAGGGCAAACGGAAAATAGAGTATAAGGCTCCGTTAGAAGGCCCGGAACAACGGCAATTGGATTCATGTTAGGTATCTTAAGTCTGACCGTCTCGTGCCACTTTTAACATCTTCCGTACCAAACTACCTCTTAAACCCGTAGTATTTTGATTGTATTATTGTATTGTATTGTATAAGTTGGATGACCGACTAAAACCATGATATCAGTAAACAGATTGTAACTGCATAATCAGGTAAATGGAATAACGGAATAATGGATGTATATCTATGGTTTGATTCAGTCAAGTTGTATAAATTGTTAACTGGATTCTAGGATTCATGTATTCATATTGAGTTGGAATATTAAAGAATATAGATTGACTTGAATCATATTCAAGTCAGAAATAATCAGACTCAAACCCGAGTCAGACGAAAAGAAATGTAAGTCGAAGTTCTATATTTGTTAGGGTCCTTATTGTAATTTATAAAACTTGAGCGGGTTTTATGTAAAAATACTTTTGTATAGTTTTCAAGATACACCTCAAGTATTTATTATTCGTCTTTATAGTTATAATGAGTGTGATTTTATTTTGTGATATTTCTAGTGAAAATATCCTAATTACATAAATAAAGGTATTAATTTGTAATATTGATTTATTTGAAATTCATGGTATTTTAATGTAACTTTTAATCTTGTAATTTTTTTAGGAAAAAATGGAAACTTTATCTTATAATAAAATAGGTGTTTAAATGGTAAATATACATATATTTATACAAGAATAATTTTTTATAAATATTTTATTTTTCAAAAATCTCATTTTTCTTAAATGTCGTATTTTAAACCTTTTGAGACTGAATGCTCCTTGCGGAGGTCTGAATCTCGCACTACTAAGCCCGAGGGTGCACGATAAACCGTACTATCCCTAACGAGTTCCCCAAAGATGGGTTGTAGTGGCGCTTTGCAAAGATTTAATAAATACTAATCATTAAAAAAAAACGGTTTTATAAAGATAAGGTATTTATTTGTAAAAGGTATAAATTTCCGTATTTTAGATTCTAGGGTTTCCTAAGCCAACTAACCTATTTCTAAATGGTCTAAACGACAAGTTATTAGAAGCCTCAAATTGCCTCTTCACCGCCAATTGCGGCCAGGTAAATGCCAGGTGAGTGGGAGGCTCTCCACTACAAGTAGTGGCCCTAATTAAGTAACCACTCGCCTTAGACACACTTGCCTAGACACCACAAAGTCAGGTTTAGATAAACGATCGATGTCCACAACTTATCGTATTTCCTATTAAAAGATATTGTTTTAAAATTTGTATAAAACTTAGAACTTTTAGAAAATGTTTTATTAAGAAAATGGTATTTTAATGTAAAATCTTGTTTTATCGTATTCTACGTTTTCAAGATAGCATTTGATGATTGCATATGAGTGTGTGAGGAGGTAGGTCATTACCTCGTGATCTACGTTAAGGTACAACAATGTTAAGAGGTTAAATGTGAAAACTAAACATTATGGTATTTAAGTGAAAGAATACGATATATTGCAAAAGCTATCATTTCATGTGTGAAAACTTGTTCAAATTAATTTTTAAGTGATTAGTAGTCAACATGAAAATGTTTAAGCATTATGGAATCGGTGATAAGTGAGATTTTATAGAAAACCAAATCGGAAATCGGTTTGTTCCGATTTCCGTCGGGTTTGTAAGTTCGTATTTTAATGAAAGAAAAGAAGGATAGAAAATGGGGACTTACGGGTTTGGACAATGCTAGAGAGTGAAAGGAAGGGAGGAAGGTAGAGGGTTTGCCGATGCGTCGAATCGTCATTGATAGGTCCTAGCACGATCGCCGGAATTTCGCCGTCGATTTCGTCAGCGCTTCGCCTTTCGCTCGTTTTCTAACATACCAAGTTCTCTTGGAATTTTGAGAGAGTGGACTTAGAAAAAGTGATGAAGGGGTAGAGGGTATAGGGGGTTTATATAAGGTTAGACTAGGGTTAGGGTTTTTAATAAAAAAATAAAAAAATAAATAAAAATAATATAAAAATTCATTAAAACTCATTAAACGTAGGAGTAAAAGGGATTTATTGGGCAATTTATAACCGATCCAGGTATAATAAGTGTGCAGGAGGGTTGACCACGTCGAGGGCCAACTTTTCTCAGTTGACGACTCGGCCGTCTGGCCGAGTCCGGCCGGCAGCGCCGGACCGAGTCGGCCGGTTCGCCGGCCGGCGGCGCCGAGTCGGGCCGAGTCAAGGTGTCGGGGGCCGGGGGTTTTCCTCGGGAAGATTTTGGTATTTTTACTTTTTTGTCTTCAGTTCAAGTTTTGTGAGTTATGGCCTTTTGACTGTTGACTTCCAAAAGAAATTAAAACAAAATAAATACAAAAATAATGTGGGGCATGGGATTTGAACCCTGGTGACCTTGTTCAGCAGTGCAAGGTATTACCAATGAGCTACAAGCTCCTTCTTATAATTATTGTGGGAAAATAACTACTTAAAGTGGTAACAGCAACATTAAATACCCCAAGTGTACTTTAATTTTAAAACAATTTTATGTACACTAAAAATGGAGTTATTTAAAAACAAAATAATTACTTATATATATATTGTGCTCAGGTTAAAATACTCTTTTATGGACTTTTAAATTTTTTTAAAAAAAATTTGTATAGAAAACGTGTATAAGAAAATTAGGGTTGTTACAGCAATCAAACACAAAACAAACACCCATGACACGAAGTGACCATATGGAAAAGGAGAAAATTGTTACCGCGATGCGGTAGCGTAATTAACTGCAGGGGCTTGCGCCTACAGAGAAGAACGTCCCCACAATCAAAAACCCCTCAAGCGAGGGGGAATCTGACGAAGTTTGCTATATCGGCCGCATCCGTTTAGACCTTTGATACATGGTGCCATAAATCAACTTGGCATCTTTAGAGAGGTGTACGGATAGCACCAATTAGCATCTGCCCCCAGATTCAGGAAAGACGTTCAGTCTTCCCGGCTTTCGGCGGTAAACAGATTCTGGCACGCCCGGTAGGACCTTTTCCTCTTTTCACTCCACACTTCGTGTGTCGTGTTCGTGAACGAGTCGCGGTTTGCTAATGGTTGCCCGTGGGTTTCGAGGTACTAAGATTTGGCGTTTTGCTTGGTGCAGAAAGCAAAGGATCAATGGCGTTCACAGGCTCAAAGTGTTCCACATGCAACTGTAACTCACGTCCTGCCTCAACTGGGGGTATATCTTATGGGCCCCAGGCGGATTCCATGTTCACGATGTCCGTGGAACAGGTCACTCAAGCCACTACAGGTTTTTTTTCAGGAACATGCTCCCGCCAACAAGCTTCACCGCTCCTGTGCCAACACCGAAAGCTCCTAAGAAGTTGGTCTTTGACCGGCTTACAGCTACTGCGGACCCTCTCAACGGGTCGTCCATCTCTAACACTTCAGTCTTCGCCAGATCGGGCCAGAGTTCCTGTGGGCCCATGATGAAGCCTGCAACTCAAGAAAGACTGCTCCGAAAAGAGTAACCAACCCTGCTCTTGAAGTCGTCAAGGCGGCTTCTCTTACCAAGGGGTCGGTCTTTACAAGACTGACTGCCCCAACTTCCACTCCTGCTCCTGCTACTCAAAGGACATCAGTCTTCAACAGGCTGACACCAGGAACAACCCCTTACCTGGAAAGGGGGCAAGACAAAGCCATTTCCATCACCGAATCAACGCCATCAGCTCAGCACGCTCGACGTCGCTACTGGCGCCGGGTAAGGAAGGCCGGGGGCAACTCCACCTCTGGGCTAACTCCACCAGCCCCAACGGCGGAAATTAATGCTGCTGTTCCAACCGGGAACAGCTTTGAGCTGCTGAATAAGGTGCGCAGGAATTCTCCTACTGCCGTACTGAAAAAATCTCCTCCTCCGGTGGAGAATGTTGCGGAAGCAAAGCCAGAACAGTCACCTCAGCAGCTGTCCTCTAAAATCTACAAGGTCTGGCGTCAAGTCCAAAACTCGGTGATTGATCCAAACTTCTCCCGCCAGCAGAAGAAGCTGAAGGTCCGACAGGAAGAAAACCGCCCTGTTAAGCCACAAAAGATGATGACTACTTGGGTGCCCACTGCAGCGACCCCTTCAACGTCAACCACTCAGAAAAGAAGGAGGCCAGAGAAAGCCCCTATAACTATGGCAGATTGCAAAGACACCGAGACTAAACGCCCCAAGTCTGGGGGCATAACGGTCTATACTATTTATATGGCATCCGGGAAAGAGGATAGTCGCGCTTCTACGGGCCACCGACCACTCACCCGATCCATCACAAGAGCTCAGGAATAGCAGCAGCAGAAGGTTCAGGAGATGCTGACTGTGATGGCCGCACTCACCGGGCCAAAAGAAAGCCCGGAGGTATCATTAGAACAGCGTCACGAACAAGAAACTGATGCTGACTTCCTTCGCAGAGTCCTCGAAAAGAAGGACAAAGAAACCGCAGAGCAAGCGGCTAATATAAAGCGAATGACACTTCTCTTCCAAGACATGGTCGGGATGATGATACAGCCGGATCCCCCAGCCGAAGACCCTCCGATCATTATTGAAGACGACAAAGGGGAAACATCGAATCCTTTGCCGGCTCTGTCTACAGCCAAAGAGGAAACAATCTCTAAAGCTGTCCTGGATGACTATATTACTTAGCAAATAAGAGTTCACCAGGCAAATGAGTCGGCTAGTCAAGTCGTGAAAACTGGGCGACCATACCCAGGCTGGTATGACCAGATAAAATACCCGCCGGGATATACCATCTCTAAGTTTCATGTATATAAAGGGACAGACAATCCACATCAGCATGTCGCCTAGTTCAGGGCTCTATGTGGTAACACCGGGGGCGATGACAAGATTTTGCTCCGCCAATTCGTCGGCAGCTTATCGGAGACGGCATTTGAGTGGTACTCCGAACTTCCAAACGACTCTGTCAAAACTTTCGCAGAAATGGAGTTATTGTTCACCCAGCGATTCGCGAGCGCAAGTGAACGCACCCCGATAACAGCATTGATCAATGCAAGGGTAAAGCCGGGCGAAACTTGGGTTCAATACGCAATCTGATGGCGAAATCTGTGGTCAAAGTGCGAACAGCACATCGAAGAAGCACCAGCGGTGGGCATGTTCGTGGGCACCCTAGACCCTCATGCAACTATTTCATAGTTCATGATGTTCTTCAAACCAACCACATTTCAGGCTTTAATCGACAAGCTAGCCCAGATGGATCAGATGGGTCACAGACCGTCTCCCTCGAAGCCGGAACCGCTGAACGAAAAAGGTAAGGGGAAGGCGATCTTCGTTACGAACACCCAACAGCAGCCCAGTGCTCCAAGACTAATGGATCAGTTGGAAGAGAGACGGCGCTATTACAATGAGAAAATGAACCGCCCTTACTCATTCCCGCAGGATAAATTTGCCGAATCCAAGGCGACCACCGCAACCCGGCGAAGTGAATAATCCCAATTATTTCCCTTACCACCAAACGGTAAGCCATCCAATCGAAGATTGCTTCGTCTTTAAGGGATGGATCGAGGATCAGTACCAACAGGGCAAGTTCGCGCTGTCCGAAAAGTGGAAAGTGAGCCCACCACAACCGCACACTCCTAAGAAGGTGGACACACCGGGGGCAACGTGCTCTTTTGTTGAAGAAGCTCCATGGGAGGTCGTGCTTTCAGCCAAAACCAAAAGGATGTTGAATGATCTCTAGACATGCCCGGCGATCAGGTGGAAGAACCCGCTGGAACCTCAGATCATCGAAGGGATGCTGAAGTTGCGCCCAACTCCGAAGATTGGCGGTGATAGCCAAAGTGCTCACACCCAACGCCGAAATCTTCAAAAAAGAAGAAGAAATCCAAGAAGCCCATGAAGCCTGGCGACAAGCGCACGGACCTACAGAAATAGATTGACGCGCTGGAAGAGCCAGAAGGCGCGAACCCCAATCACGCTTCAAGAGTTCCTCGGCCACGTCCTTGAGGACGAAGATGATGGAGAAGACTCGTCGGATGGATCTGAGGATTACGTAGCAAGTTGTCATGTGATCTCTCACTCGTCTACAGATGATGAAGAAGCTCCTTGCACAGAGAGACCGCGGGCAGGTCCCAAGCCGGGACTTCTATGGCCGTCAGGCGAAATTATCGACGCCTTCCTGAATGAGATTCATCTGAAAAGTAAAGCCGATCAGGAGCATAAGATGACCATATTTGAAAGAGCCAAATGCCGGCGATTAGACGAAAGAGTCGAGACACTCCCGCCAAATAAAAAGACATCCGTCGCGGATAAAAACAAGTTCAAGACGAGGAAAAGGTTCGCTAAAGCTATATCAATGGGAATGAAACTACCACCCTCCGAAGGAAACACTCCAGGTGAAGCAGAGATGCATCCTAGTTACTGCTCATATCATCGAAAGATTTCGCACCCCACCGAAGAATGCGATGCTTTTAAAAGATGGTGGCAGGGATATATTGCTCACCGGCAACATTTTAAGCGGATGAAACGCAAAACTCGTCGGGAGCAGAGAAGTACGACCGAGGAGCATAAAAGAATTACCTGCAACTGTCGCACGGTCAACGCCGGGGGATCACAGGTTCTCACCTTCGGGAGCGACTCTGATGAAGAAATGACTCTTGGCCCTCTATTCAAATAATCCACCTCGGGAAAGGAGGAAGAACCGAAGGCCTGTGAAAACATTCAGCTGCGCAATCGCACGCTTCCAGAAAAGAATCTCGGACCCACGAGTAGAAATGATAAGGGAAAAGAAAAGGTCTCTGAAGATATTGCCCTAGATGACCAAGTCATGAAAGAGCTGACCGCCAAGGACCCGTCACAGAAAAGTAAGGTGGACTATAATGTTCTGGCGCACTTAAGGAAGTTACCCTCGCAGCTTAGTATTCTCGATGCCCTTTTACTATCCAAAGAAGCGAGAGATTCATTGATCAAGACGCTACAAGAGCCAGAGCAATTCCAAGCCTTTCTCGCCGAAGAAAAGATGAAGGACGAGCTAGAGGAAGTACATACAGCCGATATCATCTTCGGCGACGAAGACCTCCTCCTTGGGACGTGCGAGCACAACCGTCCCCTCTATGTCTCAGGGTACTGCCACGATATAAAGATAGACAAAATCCTAGTCGACAATGGGTCTTCCGTCAATCTCCTCAACGTGCGAGTGTTGAAGGAAATTTGTATGAGCGTCCAGCATCTCGCTCGTGATAAAATCACCATCTCCGGTTTTGACTCCCAGTCATCGCGGACTCTCGGGTCTGTGATATTGACATTACGATTCGGGCTACTTATCACGGATATTAAATTTCATGTCATTGACACCAAGACATGCTATAACGCTTTGCTTGGCTGGCCTTGGTTACACGAGTACAACATCATCCCTTCTACACAACATCAGTGTATGAAATACTTTAAGGATGGTCTTGAGTATACCGTAACAGGAGAGCTGAACTCATTCTCCGTGAACGAAGTCCGTAAGTACGAAGATGCAAAATACTTTTTGCCAGATTTCGAGGATACAGAGAGATGTTGCAAACCGGAGAACAAATCTATCACCACCATTCCGGTCTTCGGGAGTGATACTGAGGAAGAGGAAGAGATAGTTTATTCGGGTCCACCCCAGTACAACAAGCCGGGACTGTCCGCTCCTATGTTGATCTTTGGCAGCGACTCGGAAAATGAGGTCCATGCTATATTCTCCGCTCGGCCACCAATACAAGCATTCGCTGGTGATAATCAGAGTTTGCAAATTATCATGATTCTGCGGGAGCACTACAAAGATCTCGACGCACTTGAAGCTTATAGCGTGCAAGAGCTACAAACATTTTATGTCCCTCCCAGGCGAAAAGGTGAACAGGCAATCATATTCTACCGATCCACGGAAACAAGAGTGGAGAAAGAAGTTTGGCATGGCACGGATTCTATACTTAACAGGCTACAGCCCATCCGTCAGCCTAGATATTACACCGAAGGATTGAAAAGGCTATTGAAGCGCCAAGGGATACCCCTCAAACAGACCGCTCGAAAAGCTAACTTCTATGACAGGATCTGGAACGTTCCCGGAACTCAGCGCAAGTTGCCTAACGGGAGAATGGAAGCGATCGGGCTTGGATATGTTCGATCCAAGAAACAGGAGCTACTCCCCGACTGCTATATCGTACATGACTTTGATGAAGAAGGAGATGCTCAATGGGAGAATGCTAACCCTGAACCAGAAAGAGCCCCCGACGTGAAAATGTCCAGTCCGTCGTTCAAAGAACAAATGGACAAGCTTATAAGGGAAGCTGGTCAAAAAGTTCGAGACGACGATAATCGTGAAATGGCCATCTACGAGAAAGCCAGGATGCAACGCCGTCTTCAACAGGCTGCGAAAGATGAAAATGCCTTTCCCTATCAACCTGTTGTACAAAAGGCCCGACGCAGAGGCAGAAACAAGTCAAAGAGCGGAAAAGGCGTTCGACAGCGACAAAGCGGGACCAAGAAGTCACGCGATCGGGAATCGAGCTGTCCGGATTTTTCCCGTATGAAGAAGATGAGTCGAGCATACTCTTTTCCTCAAGACAAGACAAAGAAGATACTTGATCTTGCCATAAGACATCAAATGCTTACGCTCCCGGAGTCCAAGCACCCCGAGCAAGCTAACGAGGTCTCTCATCCAGACTATTGCTCTTATCACTGAGCAATAGGACACCCTCTCGAAGACGGCTTCACCTTCAAGAACTGGGCCGAAGACCAATATCATCTCGGCAAGTTCGCTCTATCCAACAGTTGGAGGATAACACCACCACAGAAGCATGAACCCAAATCCGCGAGAGTAGAACCAGATCAACATCGGTCGTGGAAGTGAGCTCGTACTTGTCATACGATAACACTATCAAAAGAAGAGCCTGAGAATATGGATGACCTCCCCTGGTGCTTCGAAAACAATTATGATGATGTGATCTCAGAGTTTCCACCGGCACCGAAAGAGCTGGAAGATGAAATACACACTATTGAAGATAACCTCAAGAAAATTGATTTGGGGACGGCAAATAACCCGCAACCGACATTCGTTAGTGAGCTGTTATCTGAAGAAAGGGTGGCTGCACTAAAAGACGTGCTTATGCAGCATAGAGATTGCTTTGCATGGAACTATTCTGAAATGCCAAGATTAGATCCAGAGATTGCTGTCCATAAATTGGCAATATCCCCGGACGTCAAGCCAATCAAACAAGCACCGAGAAGAATGCAACTCGAGCTTGAGATGAGTATCAACGCCAAGGTCAAGAAACTAATCGACTCCGGCTTCATCCAAGAAGTTCAGTATCCTGATTGGATCGCCAACATCGTCCCAGTGATGAAGAAGAATGGGACGGTGCGCATATGTATAAACTTTCGGGATCTCAATAAAGCTTGTCCGAAGGATGACTTCCCAGTACCGGTCACTGAGCTGATGATAGATAACACGTCCACTCACGAACTTTTCTCCTTCATGGACGGCTCATCAGGATATAATCAGATAAAGATGCATCCCGAAGACCAGAAGCACACCGCTTTCCGGACCCCTTTGGGTATATTCTGCTACAAGGTGATGCCCTTCGGTCTAAAGAATGCCGGTGCCACCTATCAGAGGGCCATGACGAAGATCTTCGATGACCTCATACATGAAATCGTCGAATGCTACATCGACGACCTCGTGGTTAAAAGCAAATCATACGAGGAACATCTCGAACATCTGAAGATCGTATTTCAACACTTTTGGCAATACAACTTGAAGATGAACCTTCTCAAATGCGCGTTCGGGGTGTCCTCAGGTAAATTCCTAGGATTCATCGTCCGACACCTAGGTATTGAGATAGATCAGTCAAAGATCAAGGCGATCATGGAAATGCCTCCGCCAAGGACTCTCAAACAATTGCGGTCTCTCCAAGAGAAGCTCGCGTATATCCGGCGATTTATAGCCAATCTCTCTAGCAAGTGCCGTCCTTATACTCACCTGATGAAGAAGGGAACCCCGTTCGTCTAGGATCACAAATGCCAAGGCGCGCTGGATGAAATCAAGCAGTATCTGCAGAACCCGCTAGTGCTGGCCGCTCCGGTCAAGGGAAGACCCCTTATTCTTTATACAACAGCCCTCGAAGGTTCCTTAAGCGCATTATGGGCACAAGAGAACGACCAAGGGAAAGAAAGAGCTCTCTATTACTTGAGTCGAGTTCTCCTGGGGGCAGAAAGCAATTATTCTCCCATCGAAAAACACTACCTGGCGTTGATCTTCGCGATAATGAAACTCTGGCACTATGCATTAGCGCATGAAGTCCGTCTCATATCGAAGGTGGACCCTCTCAAATATTTGATGTCAAAGGCCATATTGACAGGTCGGCTCGCTAAATGGGCCTTGCTCTTAATGGAGTTCGCAATAACTTATCAGCCTCTTAAGGCAATGAAAGGCCAGGCCATCGCCGATTTCCTCGACGAACATCCGATACCGGCCGATTCTCTCTTGAATTGCGAACTACCAGACGAACATGCGTTTGATGCAATCGACGGTGGTGATACCCGATGGGAACTTTATTTTGATGGAGCGTCTTCCATGAAGAATCGCAAACAGAACACGCCCATAATCAAATCAGGGATAGACCTTATCTTCGTGACCCCACAAGGAGGGATAATGCACTTTGCTTTCTCCTTAACAGAGCCGAGGATAAACAATGAAGCCGAGTATGAAAGCTTTGATAGCAGGCCTCGAGGTCGCCATCGACATGGGAATTGAAAACCTCCTCATATACGGAGACTCCCAACTGGTCGTTAGTCAAGTAAATGGCGACTATCAAACGTGCAAACCAGAACTGGTAAAGTACGGCAAGAGGGTACAGCGACTGCTGACCCAAATACCTTCCTACATCTTAGAAAGCATACCGCGTGTAGAAAACAGCAAAGCGGATGCACTAGCTAAGCACGCTAAAGAACTGGCCGATGAGAACCTCGATGACATAAGAATCGTGGTACAAAGCCGTCGGGCCCTCGCACCGGCAGAAACATCTCCGAAATCATCCGAGGAAAAGGGAGCGACCGAGCAAATGGCTCTACAAGTAAACGACCAAGAAAAGGTCGAGGACTGGAGAGAAGTCTTTATAGACTACTTTAAATCCTGTCGAACACCTAAAGATGCGTCTTCAAAACATCAGCTCATGAAGCGAGCCCTATCTTTTGCCTTCGTCAACGATACGTTATACAAGAGATCATTTGATTCTCTGTGGTTGAGATGTCTGGGACCTGAAGAGGCGAAGAGAGTCGTTCAAGAAGTTCACGATGGACTCTGCGGTTCTCACCAGGCTGAACCAAAGATGAAGCTGAAGATCAAACGGATGTGTTATTATTGGCCCACAATGATTCAAGACTGCCTCGAGTATGCGAAGTAATGCCACTCGTGCCAGATCCATGGGGACTTTATCCATCAGCATCCGAATCCACTACACCCGACAGTGGCTAGCTGGCCATTCGAAATGTGGGGGACTGACATAATCGGCCCCATCGAACCAGTATCGTCCAGAGGACATCGATTCATTTTGGCAACAACTGATTACTTCTCCAAATGGTCAGAAGCAGTACCACCGAGGGAAGTGAAGACGGAGAATATCCTTCTTTTCTTCAAGACGCACGTCATTTATCGGTTTGGAACTCTGAGACGAACCATCTCCGATAACGGGCCAGTGTTCATACATAATTCTGCATTATTATATTCCCCAGTCCTAGTCATTTTACAAATAAACAGGTGCTTTTGACCCATATTTGCTGCATAGTTGCAGGTTACAGATTCTCGGGACAAAAACAGTAAAAAAGACAAAAGACGATACAAAAGTGAGACTTCGATCGATAAATGGTGGAATCTTGATCGTGCCCACATCTTGAGGAACATTGAAGATCAATTAACAAGTTCACAAAGAACAAAGGCAGCGCAAGGTTCAAGACTTCGTCACGAAGCAACGGTAAAAGTCCACGACTATATTCACTGTGAAAATCTGGAAGAAATCTAGAAGCCAATCTGAGAAAACAACTGAAGAAATTAGAAGGAAATATGCAACAGAATAAACCTAGAAAAAATGAAGCATCAAGCCCCCTATACGGCCGCGGATCCGCGGCCAAATCTGCCTTCTGGCCGTAGTTCCGCATCCCTGTGTTGCCCGTATCGGTGGAAAAATTATGTGGCACGTGCGAAGCGCGTGTCGGTGGTGTCGGTGCGTCGGTGCAGTAAATAGGGTTTTCTTAGGGTAAAATTGTAAATGTAGGCGTGAATCAATTGTAACCCTAGGGTTTCTATAATCTATAAATAGAAACCCTAAATCTCTTTTGGAGGCATGCCTCTTCTTGTGCCTCATTTTATATCTAAAATTCAGATCTGTAAATTTCTGCAATGAATGAAGAGTGCATCAAATTAGAGTAAGTTTTCAATTCTTGCCTTAGTTAATTTTACTCTAATTGCTCTCGTATAATTTCTTATCTGCCCTAGTTAGATCTTTTATTCTCTGCCCTAGATAGATGGTTTAGAAATGTTTTTCAATTCCATAATGAGCGAGTAGTCTCCTCGCTTGTTAGAGTTAGCTTTGGGGAAGGCTTGAGAGATGAAGATCTCTCAACCCTTTCTTGCCCATCCACGTTTTTATAGGACTCCATGCATACATGCACACACCGCTTCCTACGGCACCCTATCCCACGAGGTAGCGGTGATACCGTAGTATAAAGGCCCGGTTGAGCGTGTTTTCCATGGAGGTTAGGGTAAGGATTAAGAAAGGAAGGACAAGAATCTAGAGGAAGAAACGGTTTCTTCCCGATGGTGCTGTTCCCCTCCGAACGGCGGCCGAGACATGGACGTCTCGCCTGAGGTTCGGGGCAGATGCTAATTGGTGCTATCCGTCCACCTCTCCGAAGATGTCAAGTTGATTTATGGCACCGTATATCGAAGGTTTAAACGGATGCGTCCGATGTAGCAGACTTCGTCAGATTCCCCCTCGCACGAGGGGTTTTTGATTGTGGGGACGCTCTTCCCTGCAGGCGTAAGCCCCTGCAGTTAATTACGCTACCGCTTCGCGGCAACAACTTTCTCCTTCTCCAGAATTTCACTTCGTGTCGTGGATGTTTGTTTTGTTTGTGATTGCCCGTGGATTGTATACGGAGACTGAGTTATGTCGTCGCCCGTAGGGCGTAGACTAGTCCAAATCCGTATTATCTTAGATTTAGGTTTGGGGGTTTGGGGTTTAAGGATACGTTAGCCTCATTCGAGACTAAGATCAACTTAAACATTCGTTAAGGATACGTTAGTCCGATTTGAGACTAAGATCAACTTAACGGGATCGTTTAGATCCGACAAAAGAGCGTCTGGAGGCTCGATTGTTCCAGTTCAGGGACATGGTGGTCCATTGAATGTATGGCCGTCGAGACCCATCACCTCTCTGACGACGTTGAAGGATTACAACGACAAATGTCAGAGGAGTTCAGAGATGTACCCTTGAGCCAGAGTTAATTGGGGGGATCTATAGTCCAGTTTGAGACTAAAGTCTGTTTGAAAGGTTTAAGGATACGTTAGCCATATTTAAGGCTAAGATCAACTTAAACGGGATCGTTTAGATCCAACAAAAGAGCGATTGGCTCTATTGTTCCAGTTTAGGGACATAGTGGTCCATCGCTAGTTTAAGGACATTGCGGTCCATGGGTAGTTTAAGGACATTGCGGTCCATTGTTAGTTTTAAGACATCTCGGTCAAGGTTAAGGACGTCGTAGTCCAAGGGTTTAAGGACCCCACAGTCCATTGTTAGTTTTAAGACATCTCGGTCAAGGTTAAGGACGTCGTAGTCCATGGGTTTAAGGACCCCACAGTCCGTATCTTGATTTAAGGACGCATTAGTCCATGAGTTTAAGGACCCCACAGTCCGTATTAATGTGTGGTTGTTGGGACCCGTCACCTCTCTGACGACGTTGAAGGATTACAACGACAGATGTCAGATGTTTAAGGACCCCACAGTCCGTATCTTGATTTAAGGACGCATTAGTCCATGAGTTTAAGGACCCCACAGTCCGTATTAATGTGTGGTTGTCGGGACCCGTCACCTCTCTGACGACGTTGAAGGATTACAACGACAGATGTCAGAGGAGTTCAGAGATGTACCCTTGAACCAATGAGTTTGTTGAAAGAGCAAGTGTGCTCAGTTTAAGATGATTTGAGGACTTATGGCCAATTTGGGCTAAGTCCAATTATGTTTGAAACATTGACCCTCTGCTGGTCCATTGAAGGAGAGGCTTTGCCTCTGAAACTTAGCCAATTGGGCTAAAGCTAGTGTTAAACACTAGAAACCAACAGTGTTGAACACTGGGAATAAGATTAGCAAGTTAGTGTTAAGAACTAAAAGATAATCGGTGTTAAACACTGGGAGCAGAGTTTTCGCATTAGTGTTAAACATTAAGCAAATCAGTGTTAAACACTGCAAATAGAGTTTTCCAAATTAGTGTTAAACACTAAGAAAATCAGTGTTAAACACTGAGGACAAAGTCTTCAGATTAGTGTCAAACACTAAGGAGAGAGGGGTCACATGTGGACACGTGAGAGCGCCCTGATTCCCCTTATTTTATTCTGCAGGTAAGTGTTTAACACTTTAGTTCTGGTGGCCATCACGTGCGAGCACGTGATGAAAGCCCATGCTCTGTGCGTTATAATGCTCACTAGGGGTCACGTGGTGACACGTGAGGGCGCCCTAGAGCTCTTTTCTATTCCTTGTGCTTCAGAGGTCACGTGGGTCACGTGAGGCACTGCCTCAAAGGGCTTTCTGTAGATCTTTGGGGGGGTCGCGTGGTGACATGTGACCCTGCTTTTCTGTAGTTGTTTAGAAGATCTGTTAATCCCTTTCAGGAATTAAATTCCTCGTAGGGTTGAACCCTGACAATAATTTCAGAGGAATTAAATTCCTAGTTCCTTTTGAAGAGTTGAACTCTGAATCTTCTATAGGAATTAAATTCCTCATATATGTGAAGAACTGAATAGGGTTAAACCCTAATAAAAGCTTTAAGGAATTAAACCCACACTCTCTGTTAGAGAATTATTCTGGAGAATAAGATTAAGGGAATTAAATTCTTGTTGTTTTAACAGAACTAAGTTCTTAACTAGGGTTAAACCCTGATTCTTTTCGTTCTGAAGGAATTAAATTCCCATAACACAGGGTCAAACCCTTATTTTATTTTGAAGGAATTAAATTCCTATAGTTCTGTGAGAATTAAATTTTCGTGCTTCCATTCCCTCTCTATGCTTTGGATCTGCATGGCAGGATCTCAACCCATTGAGAATTAAATTCTCAACTTAAGGGGAGATGTGCACTTTACAGATCCTCCACCAAAGAGAGAAGAAATATGTCCTTCTGTTTTACATCAGAGTTAAACTCTGTTGAGAATTAAATTCTCTTTCTTTCAATGAAACCTTCCCTTTCTTACCTAGGGTTTTCTTTTGCAGAAGATCCAAATTCCTCTCAAGTATCAAGGCTCTCTCTCTTTTCTTCCCTCTGCGTATATATATTTTTCTTGTGTGTCTCTTGGCTCCTATTTATAGGAGAAGCAACCGAATCAATTGGTTTTTGGTGAATCTTTCATTGAGAGATTTGATTTGCATCCATCATTCATCTGGACCTTTGGATTATTAGGTGAATTTTATCCACCGTTGGATTTTAAACCCAGAGATCCTCCTTTGTTCTTTCGGTTGGATTTTAAGGGGAAATCTTTCCAAGTTCAGGATTTTCCCATAGGTAGATGATATTCAATCATCTTTAAATCTTTAATTCGGTTGGTTCCAGATAATCGCTTTCCTTTGGAAAGATTTGAATCTCTTTCAGAATTTAATTCTGTTAACAAAATGGGCTTTGAAAGCCGGTCACGTGTGACCACGTGACCCATGGTCACGTGTGGGCACGTGACCCTCTTTGGAATGAGCCCTCTTCTTTCTTTTGCGCTTTACCTTTGCCGCTGCTTGGTCATCACGTGCCAACACGTGACCACTGGTCACGTGTGAGCACGTGACCCTTGTCTGAAGCCTCTTTCCTTGATTTCACTGGAGAACAAGTCTGCTGCTTTTGAGTATCACATGCCAACACGTGACCCTGGTCACGTGGGAGCACGTGACCTCTTTTGGAGCCCTTTTCCTTGATGTACGGGAAGCTGAATCTGCCTTGCCGATGCTTTTAGATGTCACGTGCCAACACGTGACTGCTGGTCACGTGTATGCACGTGACCCTTTTCTGAAGCCTCTGCCGTGGGCTTTCATGATTTTAAATCAGGAAACAAATGCCCCCACAGCGTTGTTCTCACGTGTCCGTATGTGAGTGCAACGCTGTCACCTTTTGCGACTGTTGGATTCCTTTAGGGATTTGGGAAGATGAAACGTTTCCATCACCCCCCATAAATACTGGGGTCATTTCAGAGACGCCTCCACTTTGTTCATCTTCTTCCTTGCAAACTTTTTCTGAGAATTTAATTCTCTTCTTCCAGAGCTTAGTTCTCTGCCTTGAAACATTTTCAGAGTTTAACTCTGTTTAAATGGACTCTTCCTCCTCAGGTAATGTTCTTGGCCAAACAGCGAATTTCCACATTCCTTTGGATTTTAAATCCAGAACAAGGGTTTTTACTCTTTTTTAACAAGGATCTCATTTTTCTTCAAGTTTTTCCATAAGAACAGGAAACCACCTAACCTTCGGATTGTAAGTCTCTTAGGGCTTAGATGATCTTTGGAGAGATGATGATGGCGTTTCAACTCCAAGGAACTTAATTCCATCTAAAAATGTTTCTGGGAATTTAATTCCCTTCTCTTAATAAGGAATTTAATTCCAATGAAGAACTCAGTTTCTTCACACGGAGGCTTCTTGGGTGCTCTTGACCCGAGGTTGTCCTTCTGCAATTAATGAAACAAGAGCTTTCTAATGATTCTCATGACCTTTATTTCAGGTATCATGGATGCCCATCTGTATGGTCTTGACGAGATTATTTCCTATGGGAATATTCGTGCACTGGACCGCAGTCAGAACCAGGAATTCACCGATGCTCAGTGTGCCGAGTTCATGAGCCGCTTTGACGAGTACAACCATCGGCTACTCCCCCGTCGCTCTTCTCTTCTGAGGCTGATCGTGCTGGCGATCCGGGAGGCACTTCCTCTCTTTTGCACCGGCATACCGCTCAGAGTTTTGGATACTGCTGAGGATAAGGTACATTCGGTGTACCTAATGGGCTTGATCTCAAAGAGGAGGCGAGATCACCTTATTGATCTCTTGCACCAAGCCTTTCAGCAGTCGGCCATACTTGCCGCCTATCGGAGGGTGGAGAATATTCGTGAGGACCCCGACGCTTGCGATCGCGAGAGGAAGCATACTCGGGAGGTTCGAAATGCTTGGAGAATCTTGGACAAAGTTAATCTTGAGTTTCTCAACCCATGCCCCGCGTCCGAAGTCTTACCATTGTAAACGTGTCCTCTTTATTTTGTATGAACTTCTTGAAGTATGAGTGACAAGTTTTATTATGTCTTTCCCTGCTTGCATGCCTTTCTCTGGGATTTCATCATTTCGCTACTGTTGTTGGTGATGCTTTTAATATGCAGGATGCTACTCCATCCATTTTTTTTACATCAAGTTTGGGCCTCACGTGTTCTGCACGTGGGGTCCCTCGATGGGGCTGTTCAAAAAATTTTCCCATGCCATATTTTCAGTGCACAATATCAGATGCAGAAAGAGGGCCTTGGAAATAGTTCCATCCCCTTGATTTTCGATGCCCCTCCTTTTTTGGCTTTGGAAATAGCTTTACCATGCAAGATTTTCCGCGCACAGCACTTAATACTCCCCTTTATATCTGAGGCAAGGGTTTTCCTTTTCTCTTCACAGAGAGATTTATATTTTTTTTATTTTGGTGTAACTTGTCTTGAGAAACAAATGAGCGCCATGGCCTGCAATCGTCCTCATGCTCGTCGACAGCCATGGGAAGTTCCTATCGAGGAGATGATCCCCCGTTTTGCTGCTCGGTTGGTGGATCCACTCCTTACCGACGACGAATGCGACTCAGCAATGTATGAACTCTCGATCCGTAGGGGGTCCCCCCTCCCGATGGGTTCCCTCTGCTTTCGGATGATTCTCACGGCCGTGCTTGCCGACATCCCTCCTCACCCGGCAGAGATGACCCTGGCGATGCTTGACGCGGCTGAAGAAAAGCTTGAGGGCTTTCATGAGGCGTGCCTGATTACTCAGGCTTTGAAGGATTGCTCAATTCATCTGCTGAGCCAGATAAAGGCCCGGCGAGCTATTATGTCTGCTTTTGCGGACGAACATGGCGCCAATCAATGGGGAGCGACTCCTCGTGAGAACCGTCGCTTTGATGTGCTGGAGAAAGCAGAAAGAGAGATGGAGAATTTTGTCCTCTGCTTCATTAACCCCTGTGCTATTGATCCCGTGTTTGGTGCCCTTTTCCCGTTAGTGTAGCATTTTTAAATTAGTCCCTTTTTTGTATGCTTTATGTTGAACTTCCATGTAGGCTCGGCACTCGTATGCATGTTTTTCGCTTGCATGAATAAATTTTGTGTTCCTTTTATGAAAACTTCCTTCAGTTATCAACACTGTTGTTATGTCGCATGCGCATTAAAGTTTCGAATTTTATTCCTTTTTCGGATGCTCATATGATTGCGAACACATGCCCGATAGGATAATCATCGGAAAGTTTCTCGTTGCTTTTCATACCAGGTTATGTGAGCGCGTTTTTAGATCGACTATTACCGTCGACCGGAAGCCCATTTATGTGGTCTTGAGCGTGTATGTCCCGTTTCCAAGGTTGCGGTCGCAAAAGTGAGCTTACATGGCTTGATAGGGCGATGCGTGGCGAACATATTGTCGCGCGAGAAAAGGGGTTCGGCCGTAAATTCTCGGAGAGGGAGCTGGCTTCTAAGGCGCTGAGCGAGCTTCAGGCGAGTCTTAGGCCAACAAAGCGTACGAACTCTGGCGGGTGCTTCAGGAGTCCATAAAAGAGGTGGTAGCTCTCGATAAAGCTGTCACGTTTACTCGTGAGAGGGTCGAGGCTCATAAAGCCACCGAGAAAGAGCTCGAGGCTCGGCTTGCTTCGTATCAGGTTCAGCAAGCTCAGGCGGAGGCTCGTCTTCTGGAGATCTTGCGTCATGAAGCCGTGGCTCAGCAACAGAACGATGAGCTGGTAAAATTACTGCACCGCCCGCCGGCTTGAGGACTTGTATCTTTTCTCCCCCCCTTTTTTTTACATACTCATGAATGAGAGTATCTTTCTTTTTCGTTTCTTTCATGAATTGTACTTTGTATCCATTTTGGTTTATGAATAAAAGATACATTTTTCTTCTTAACGATGTGTCCCCTTTCATTGAATGCGTTTGTGGACAATTCATCTTGATCTCCTCGCAGGGCAGCGATAGCTTAGGACTCAGGGTTAAGATCAGCTTCCTAAGACTTTTGCATTTTAAGAGCCACAAGGGTCTCATAAAGAGCTTTTCTCCCTACAGGTCGAGAGGATCCCATAGGTGTAAGTCCTTCTTAAGAATCGTGAAGGTTCTTAAGTGGGTTTTCCCTTGAAAGTCGTAAGGATCTCACAAGAGAGTTTTTCTTCCCCGCAGGTCGTGAGGACCTGCAAGTGTTGGATGTGGTCGCCCTTATCCGTGTTTCACGGGGTCAGGGGTCGCTCAAGGTATCGTAGTTTAAAGACATCACGGTCAAGGTTAAGGACCTCATAGTCCGTGGATTTAAGGACTCCACAGTCCGATGTTAGTTTTAAGACATCACGGTCAAGGTTAAGGACCTCATAGTCCGTGGATTTAGGGACTCCACAGTCCGATGTTTGGTCGCAGGGACCCGTCACCTCTTTGAAGACGTTGAGGAATTACAACGCCGAGTATTAAAGGAGTGAAGAGATGTACCCTTTAACCAAGGGAGAATCCGTAGGGAATCGGGGTGGTTGATCGTTAGTTTTAAGACATTGCGGTCGAGGTTAAGGACGTCATAGTCTGTGGATTGTAAGGACTCCACAGTCCGGTATTTGCTCTGGATGCTTCACACGGGTTCACTGCCGTGCTTGGCGAGGACCAGGCTCCGCTCTGGACGTTTTCCACGGGATCAAAGAGTGACATTATCCGCGTTCCACGTGACCAGGAATTTTGCACTAGATGCTTCACACGGGTTCACTGCCGCGCTCGGCGAGGACTAGGCTCCACTCTGGACGTTTTCCATGGGGTCAAAGAGTGACATTATCAGCGTTCCACGTAACCAGGAATTTTGCACTAGATGCTTTACACGGGTTCGCTGCCGTGCTCGGCGAGGACTAGGCTTCGCTCTGGATGCTTCACACGGGTTCACTGCCGTGCTCTGCGAGGACCAGGATCCGCTCTGGACGTTTTCCACGGGGTCAAAGAGTGACGTTATCCGCGTTCCACGTAACCAGGAATTTTGCACTAGATGCTTCACACGGGTTCACTGCCGTGCTCGGCGAGGACTAGGCTCCGCTCTGGATGCTTCACACGGGTTCACTGCCGTGCTCTGCGAGGACCAGGATCCGCTCTGGACGTTTTCCACGGGGTCAAAGAGTGACGTTATCCGCGTTCCACGTAACCAGGAATTTTGCACTAGATGCTTCACACGGGTTCACTGCCGTGCTCGGCGAGGACTAGGCTCCGCTCTGGATGCTTCACACGGGGTCAAAGAGTGACATTATCCGCGTTCCACGTAACCAGGAATTTTGCACTAGATGCTTCACACGGGTTCACTGCCGCGCTCGGCGAGGACTAGGCTCCGCTCTGGATGCTTCACACGGGTTCACTGCCGTGCTCTGCGAGGACCAGGATCCGCTCTGGACGTTTTCCACGGGGTCAAAGAGTGACGTTATCCGCGTTCCACGTAACCAGGAATTTTGCACTAGATGCTTCACACGGGTTCACTGCCGTGCTCGGCGAGGACTAGGCTCCGCTCTGGATGTTTCACACGGGGTCAAAGAGTGACATTATCCGCGTTCCACGTAACCAGGAATTTTGCACTAGATGCTTCACACGGGTTCACTGCCGCGCTCGGCGAGGACTAGGCT
The DNA here is from genome assembly GCA_030015575.1 of Agapanthus africanus. Taxonomy (NCBI): domain Eukaryota; kingdom Viridiplantae; phylum Streptophyta; class Magnoliopsida; order Asparagales; family Amaryllidaceae; genus Agapanthus; species Agapanthus africanus. The sequence continues at coordinate 63,297,308 of JASDDO010000028.1, read as the reverse complement.
CCGCTCTGGATGCTTCACACGGGTTCACTGCTGTGCTCTGCGAGGACCAGGATCCGTTCTGGACGTTTTCCACGGGGTCAAAGAGTGACGTTATCCGCGTTCCACGTAACCAGGAATTTTGCACTAGATGCTTCACACGGGTTCACTGCCGTGCTCGGCGAGGACTAGGCTCCGCTCTGGATGCTTCACACGGGTTCACTGCCGTGCTCTGCGAGGACCAGGATCCGCCCTGGACGTTTTCCACGGGGTCAAAGAGTAACGTTATCCGCGTTCCACGTAACCAGGAATTTTGCACTAGATGCTTTACACGGGTTCACTGCCGTGCTCGGCGAGGACTAGGCTCCGCTCTGGATGCTTCACACGGGTTCACTGCCGTGCTCTGCGAGGACCAGGATCCGCTCTGGACGTTTTCCACGGGGTCAAAGAGTGACGTTATCCGCGTTCCACGTAACCAGGAATTTTGCACTAGATGCTTCACACGGGTTCACTGCCGCGCTCGGCGAGGACTAGGCTCCGCTCTGGATGCTTCACACGGGTTCACTGCCGTGCTCTGCGAGGACCAGGATCTGCTCTGGACGTTTTCCACGGGGTCAAAGAGTGACGTTATCCGCGTTCCACGTAACCAGGAATTTTGCACTAGATGCTTCACACGGGTTCACTGCCGCGCTCGGCGAGAACTAGGCTCCGCTCTGGATGCTTCACACGGGTTCACTGCCGTGCTCTGCGAGGACCAGGATCCGCTCTGGACGTTTTCCACGGGATCAAAGAGTGACGTTATCCGCGTTCCATGTAACCAGGAATTTTGTCGATTGTATCCGCATTTCACGGGATGGAGGTTTGACTGTTGGCGATATGTTTACCGCCGAGCCATGGAACTAGGAGTTGCCGCTGTTCCGTTTAGCTTGAAGTTGTGTCCGTCATTACGAGACGAGTGCTGGGATGATCTCTATGTCGCTTGCGGCCCGTCGAGATTTTGCTTCTTCTTATGATGAAACCTGGGGGGAGGTATGTTCCCTTTCTTTCTTTTTTGTTCGTGCCCCTTGATTGTATACAGGGGTTGATGTAACATCACCTGCAGGGCATAAATTTTATTCTTATTTTATTTCTTTGTCCGCGATGCTCTATCATTTCAGCTTTTATATCGCGAAGGTCGCGATTGCCCTATCATTTCGGCTATTTTTTCGCGGTGCCCAATCATTTCGGCTATTTATTTCATTTTTACTCGCTGCTTTTTATTGCGAGTTGCCCCATCATTTCGGCTATTTTTCATGCATACATTTTTACTTGCTGTTTTTTTTTATTGCAAGCTGCCCCATTATTTCGGCTATTTCATATGCATTTTTGGCTCGCTGATTTTTTATATATCGCGAGTGTGGAACTTGGGATCTGATACCAATCTTAGCATCAGCATCGCTGCGACTGGAATATTGCCAGGAGCGAATCATCATTTGCCATGAAAGAACTTGGGATTTGATACCGGTTTAGGCATCAGCATCGCTGCAACTGGAATATTGCCAGGAGCGAATCATCATTTGCCTCTGTCGATGTTGAACAAAGGTGGCTTAGCAAACAGGGTTAAGGTCCTGTCGACTAAGGCTTTTGACTTCATGAGCCGTAAGGGTCTCACAAAGGTATTTCTCCCTACAAGTCGTGAGGATCTTATAGGTGTATTTTCTCCTTAGGAATCGTGAGGGTTCCTACGTGTATTGTTCCTCTGTAAGTCGTAAGGATCCTACAGGAGGGTTTTCTCCTTGTAAGTCGAGAGGATTTACAAGGGTTGTTTACCATGCAAACATATCCCTAGTCTCGGATGGGACTTAGTTAGGGAAATGTTTATTCACGCCCGTGGATTGTATACAAGGGTCAATATTGGACTACTTGTAGGGCATTATCGAAGGTTGTGGGGGATTTGCTTAAGAACAGGTTTAGGTTTCTGTAACTTAAGACTTTCAAGTCTCATGAGCCGTGAGGGTCCCATAAGAGAATTCTCCTTACGAGTCGTGAGGATCTCGCAAGTGTATTTTCTTCTTAGGAATCGTGGGGATCCCTAAGTGTGCTGCTCCTTTGTGAGTCGTAAGGATCTCACGCGGGTGTTTTCTCCTTACACGGTCGAGAGGACCCTGTAAGTGTCTTTTAACGAGGTTGCGCCCTTTCGGGTTTTCACAAACACTCGCCGGTAGTCCTGCTGTTTTTACTCACGGAGCCCTTTCGGGTTTTCATCCGTGCCCATTTCGCTTATGGATATACCGTTTTTTTTTGTTTTTTTTTATCATCATCATTTTTTTTATATATATTTTTCTTTTTCTCCCTTTTTGTGTCAGCCTAAGGATGCTGCGGTAGTAGTTTAGGGACGTTTCGGTCCGTCGTTAGTTTAAGGACGTCTCGGTCCGTCGTTAGTTTAAGGACGTCTCGGTCCGTCGTTAGTTCAAGGACGTCTCGGTCCGTCGTTAGTTCAAGGACGTTTCGGTCCGTCGTTAGTTCAAGGACTTTTCGGTCTGTCGTTAGTTTAAGGACATTTCGGTCCGTCGTTAGTTTAAGGACATTTCGGTCCGTTATTAATTTAAGGACATTTCGGTCCGACATGGAGAAGGCCGGCTACCGCTTATAAAGCTCGAGCTTAGGAAGATGGCGAGCGGACATAGTCGTCGTCATCTATCATTGACCTAGGCCGTGGCTTGTTAAGCGTAGTATCTCTTTAGGAAGCGACCGTTTATCGGCCTGAAAGTCCTTTCACCGTGCATGTCCATGAGTAGATAGGCCCCATCCTGGTAGACCTTATCTATGATGTATGGGCCTTCATAGTTTGGCTCGAATTTTCCCCGCTTGGCTCGGTTGGGGATCATAGGCCTTTTGACCACTAACACGAGTTCGCCTTGGCGGAATGTCCTCGGTCGGGTCAATCTTTCATATGAGCGCGTCATCTTTGCTTTATAAGCTTCCAGATTTTGTTGCACTATAAGTCGGGTTTCGTCGAGGGCATCGAGCTCCTCAAGCCGAAGGTGAGCATTTTCTTCGTCTGTCAGCTCGTGGTGGACTGCCACTCATAGAGAGGGTAACTCTATCTCGAGGGGGAGCACTGCTTCCGTCCCAAATACCAACGCGTACGGCGTTGTGTTCGTGGCCGTCTTGAATGTAGTTCGATAGGCCCAAAGGGCCTCTTGCAGCCTCTCGTGCCAGTCTTTCTTTTTTCGGGACACCGTCTTTTTTATGATCTTCGTCAAGGTCTTATTGAAGGCCTCGGCTAGACCGTTAGCTCGTGGATTGTAAACTGAAGAATATCTCCAGTCTATATTGTGCTGCTGCGCGAAGCGGCTAATCTTATGGCTTCTGTAGGCTGGCCCGTTATCGGAGATAATCCGCCGTGGGGTTCCAAACCGATAGATGACGTGCGTCTTGAAGAAGTGGAGGATATTCTCTGTCTTCACTTCCCTCAGCGGTACTGCTTCTGCCCATTTGGAGAAGTAATCAGTTGTCGCCAGGATGAAACGATGTCCTCGGGACGATGCTGGCTCGATGGGACCAACTATGTCAGTCCCCCACATTTCGAATGGCCAGCTAGCCACCGTTGGGTGTAGTGGGTTCGGATGTTGGTGGATAAAGTCTCCATGAATCTGGCACGAGTGGCATTGCTTCGCATACTCGAGACAGTCTTGGACCATCGTGGGCCAATAATAGCCCATCCGTTTGATCTTCAATTTCATTTTCGGGCCTGCCTGGTGAGAACCGCAGAGTCCGTCGTGAACTTCCTGAATGACTCTTTCTGCTTCGTCAGGTCCTAAGCATCTCAGCCACAGAGAATCAAACGATCTTTTGTATAGAGTGTCATTAACAAAAGCAAAAAATAGAGCTCGTTTCATGAGCTGATGTCTTGAAGACGCTTCTTCGGGCATTCGGTGGGACTTAAAGTAGTCTATGAAGACTTCCCTCCAGTCCTCGGCCTTCTCATGGTCTCTTATTTGTAGGGTCGTCTGCTCAGTCGCCCCCTTTTCTTCGTATAATTCTGGAGATATTTGTGCCGGGGCGAGCGCTCGACGGCTTTGTACCACAATTCTGACGTCATCGAGGTTCTTGTCAGCCAGTTCTTTAGCGAGCTTAGCTAACGCGTCTGCTTTGCTATTTTCCGCACGTGGTAACTTTCCAAAGTGTAGGAGGGAATTTGGGTCAATAGTTGCTGCACCTTTTCGCCGTATTTCACCAACTCCGGTTTATACGTTTGGTAGTCACCATTTACTTGACTAACAACCAATTGAGAATCCCCGTATATAGAAAGGTCTTCAATTCCCATGTTAATAGCGATCTCGAGGCCCGCTATCAAAGCTTCGTATTCGGCTTCATTGTTCGTCCTCGATTCCGTTAAGGAGAAAGCAAAGCGCATTATCCCTCCTTGTGGGGTTACGAAGATGAGGCCTACTCCCGATTTGATTATGGGGGTACATTATTTGCGCTTCTTCATGGAAGATGCCCCATCAAAATAGAGTTCCCATCGGGTATCACCACCGCCGATCGTGTCGAATGCATGTTCGTCCGGCAAATCGTAGTTCAGAGGAGAACCGGCAGGTATGGATGCTCAGCAAGGAAGTCGGCAATGGCCTGGCCTTTCACTGCCTTAAGAGGTCGATACGTTATTGAGAACTCCATCAGGAGTAGAGCCCATTTAGCGAGTCGACCCGTCAGTATAGCCTTCGACATCAAATATTTAAGAGGGTCCACCTTCGAGATGAGACGGACTTCATGCGCCAACGCGTAGTGTCTGAGTTTTGTTATCGCAAAGATTAACGCCAGGCAGTGTTTTTCAATGGGCGAGTAATTGTTTTCTGCCCCCAGCAGAACTCGACTTAAGTAGTAGAGTGCTCTCTCTTTCCCTTGATCGTTCTCTTGTACCCATAATGCGCCTAAGGAACCTTCGAGGGCGGTTGTATAAAGAATGAGGGTTTTCCCTTGACCGGCGCAGCCAACACCGGAGGGTTCTGCAGGTACTGCTTGATCTCGTCTAGTGCACCTTGGCATTTGTGATTCCAAACGAATGGAGTTCCCTTCTGTTGGAGATAGTGCCCTCAGAGTCAATTATTGGATCACAGGCACGTGATTGCAATGATTGAGGGAGGACCTATCCCGGTAGAACAGTCTTACTCAAGATGATAGTATGCTATCAGGTTTACCTTTATCATCGTGTACTGCTTTAGGTGACATGACATGTCGCTATTGCACGTTGATAGAGCCCCTAGGATTCTTGCTTGACTACCGGCAGTATGAGGGCGATCATATACGTGGGAGCTGGGGTCTACAAGCACATCCTTAAAAGGTCCCTAGTCGTGGGAGTTTCGAGATAGGGCATCGATACTCCAGAGTAGACTAGTGTATACAGTCGAGACCCCGACGAGGGGCGGTGGCCGGTCTCACAAGCCACTGGTGTCAGTTGGATCACCTAAGATGTATACAGGTGCTCATTGGGTTATGAGTACACCGGACAGGACTCGCCGGGAACATGCTAGTTGGTCTTATACCTGACGTCAGATAGCAGTTCCCAGGTGACATGTGTACAGGTTAGTTCTTCGACCTGGGGATCGTCATTTGTCTCGTGTGAGTTCCCACTGTGCTTTGATTACTACCCTACCACGGCTCAAAGGAGTCGTGCAAACAGGTTTTAGTTGGGTACAGTCCCGAGCCACATGGAGGCAGTGAGCGGATCTTCGGGGGTTTCGTCTCTCCCGGTATTGGGGGTGAGGTCGCGCTGTGTCTAGGAGAGCCATTACACGAAGTCCTTGGCCAAGGCAGGAGATTTACTGGTAGGTATTCCAGTAGTATCTCAGGGTGTTCTGGGCTACACTCCGACACGACTTGTACCGCTTTTGGGGGTCTGACTTTTACCAACCCCCTAGGCCCGCCATGCGATGCTCATAGACGAACGGACCGGACTGTACGGATATTGTCACTGACAGGCTCAGTAGGGTGTCAGGATGAGTTCGCTCATCGACGTCCCTTTTAGTCAATAGCTGGTGGCCCGTTACGTATTGGCTTATACCTCTGACGTGCTAGTGGTTAAATCCACAGCCATAGTATTGACGAGTCTTTAGAGTCTACCGCACTTTCAGTTACTCAAGTTTCGGGCGAAACGCTGTAGAGGCCGTATGGAGATATGGCAGGGTCCGATCAGATACGTGCGGTATTGCACGGATCAGGATCGGACGGTTTGTACTAGTAGCCGTATAGGTATATGGCAGGGTTCGATCAGATACGTGCGGTATTGCACGGATCAGGATCGAACGGATATTACTAGCCGGCTTTGGTTTAAGCCGGTCCTAGTTTAGTACAGTGTAGATTTTGTCTCTTTGCATTTGTATCCGGACGGAATACAGATGTGGGTGTGTATGCACAGTGTCGGGGTTTTCCTGTAATTTATTACGGGACCAGTTTTCTGGAGTTGCCAGTTTGCATTCCGTTCCGGCCGGTTTTCCTTTGTTCTTTCCCGGCCGGACTTTTCCGATGGAGGGGGGTAATTTGCAGTTTTGCAAATTACTTTTGTGGAGGGGTTTTCTTGCATAATGGTTTGATTATGATAGGATTTGATTCTTTCTTCCATGCTTGCATTTAATGATGATTGAAAGGGTATGGTTTGGTTTTAATGAAGCATGGTTCATGTCTTTGTTGTGGTCACCTCCTTCTATCTCCTACACTCACCTTCCTTTGTTAATTCCTCCCACCATTTTCCCTCATATAGAATGGCCGGCCACTTTAGTGAGGATGAGAGAAAAATGAGAGATTCATTTTGTGCTTCATTTGATCATCTCATTTGGCTTGCAAAATTGGTAGCTTCATTTCCCTCCAAACTTCAATCTTCATTCCTCCATCCAAAGGCAACAAACCCCAAAGAGACAAGTAGCCTCTACACTACACTTCCTACAGCAAATCTTGGACGCGTCGATTCGCCAGCTTCGCGCCCGAGTTGCCTCGGTATTGAGGTGGGAGCCCGTAAAAGCTACAGGCGATGTGGTGCCCTTTCCGACGAGGAGGAGACGGACGGAGATCCCGCGAGGAGATCGGAGTGGAGATGAAGACCGGAGGACTCGGATCAGTCGGTACAACATTTCTACACTCTTTACTGTTTGTTAGTTTAGCAATAATGGCAGATCCGGGTGAAAGTATACGATAGCGCCAAGTTAAAAAGTTTTATTCCGCAATTGGCGTCTGTAGACTGCCGGGGCGCTAACGTAGACTTACAGTGGTATCAGAGCCTCACCATTTTGCTATGCTAACTTGTGCTAACGCGTTTAAAACTTCGATCCGACCGGAAATCGAAAACTGCAAAAATCCAAGCCGACAGTTTCTGTTGTTTTTAAACGGTCTCAAAAATTATTTCTGGATGTCTTAAAAATCATAGCAGGAACATTTAAGACACCCGACAAAATTTGGGGTCGTGATCCCCCCAAGCTGCCGCGGAAGCGCGGCCAAACCCATGGTTTGGCCGCGCAACCGCGGCCACGTGGGGAGCACGTGCTCCCAAATTTTGTCAGGTTGTTCTAAGTGTGTTTTTGGGGTTTTTGATATATATCATTTTTGCCCAGATTTTGTTACTGTTCACCAGTAAGTCGTGGGGCCCACTTCTTGATATTTTGTCGATCGAAATTTAAACACGTTAGTTTTCACAGTATTTACATTATATCTGCGACCGTGAATGTCACTCGATCGGTAAATCCGGTCTAACTGCTATAGCCCGGTTAGACGGATTTGCGAACGTGATTTTCACGTTGATGTTCTATGTATTTGCTGTGATGTTGCGGATCGGTCGTGGGGATAGCCTGGATGCAATGCTAGTACTGTGTTGTTGTATTATGTACATTTGATTTTGCGGGGCGAGCGTCCGACATGTGGACTGCCGTCACTGCCTGATTGTATTATTCTTTTGGGGCACGACCTGGTTGCGGTCGATGTACCCGGTGTATGTATATTTTACTTTCTGTACTAGGGTTACCCCGCGGAGGGGTGCACGGATAGCCGGGTTCTAGAAGGCAACAAGCTCGCATCTCATGGCATTGGGACGGAAGGGGCTTCTCTCCAGGATTGGCTGGCTATTCGCCGCACTCGTAGGGGGTACAGGTTGACCCAGGAGGGGTGCCTAAGTTACCGGATTCCGTGAAGTGCTGGGTGGTCCATTCACGGCACTGGAGGGGGCTGCCTCGCTTCAGGTTTTGGCGGGTGACTTGCCGCACCCGTAGGGGTCTAGGTTTTCATTGCACAGGCTATCCACACGACCAGGGGAACGTCGGGTTTCAATAGTGGCTCTGTGAAACCCGGGGATCCCAGATATCTGTATTGTTCTGTGATGCTGTACATTTCTGATGTTGCATTTTATTCACGCCTTGAGCGAAATATAATATATTGGTATATATATTAGTAGATGTTGTATATGTTTTACATCCGCGCTAGTCCAGTCCCCGCTCTGTCGTTAGTAAGCTAACCTAACGGGTGATGACGGGACCCAGTGGCGAATGCGGATGGCATATACGTACGTCAGTATATTTTCGTTCTTTGTGGTGTGATCAATTGATGGGACTGCATTGATTCGGATCAATGCAAGTTAAACAAACCTATTCTGATGTTGTTGGAACACTTTTCAAAAAGCTGTTATTGCAAGGACGTTCATTTCTGTTTTGCATCGTGGTATTCATTTGGAATATCCTGCTCCTCAGTCGACGAGGCAAGGGCCGAGATCCCTTCACCGGGAGTGACCCCTTGGACAGAAGTTTGCGTCAGGGCATTAACTTCACTATAGCCGATTACTTTTGCTTTGCACCGTGGTATTCAGTTGGAATATCCTGCACCTCATTCTACGGGGAAAGAGCCGAGATCCCTTCACCGGGAGTGACCTCTTTAGCAACGGTTTTTCGTCACTATATTTTAAAAAGCTATCAGTTCCTTCAACGATATCAAGTTCATTACGTTAAAGGTTTTCGCCAGAAACCATTCGTAGCCCTCCGTCGTTTCATATGGGTAGTCAATAGTATTCAAGCTGTGTTTGTTGGCCAAAGTCAAGGCACAGTGTTTGGTAGCTGTTGGTTATTCATATGCAGCATAGATAGATGCGTTGGTTTGGAACAGTCGTACTGCCTTGTTGGCCAAAGTCAAGGGTATGTACGGGTGGATTCAAATTAACCTGGAGAATGACGGGCAGAACTTGACATGTGACTTATGATTTGTTGGCCAAAGTCAAGGTCATAAGAGCATGGGGTAAAAATCCACATCGGGAGTTTCAAAAGTACTGAAACTTGCCAGATATGCGCATACCTTCTGGAGTGTGATGACGTGAGCGGATTCCGTCACGTTATCATACGATGAGAGTTGGATCCCGATTCCCACTGATGAGTTGGTTTACTCCTCGGGTGTTCCCGACTAATTCTTCTTTCAGGTTTGGAGGAAAATTTGAGGTACAGTGGGAGGTTTCCAGATTAGATAAATTGGTAACCATTCTGATCTAGGATAGAGTGCACGCTGAGTATTTCTTTTCTCTCTCTCTTTGGTAGCGACCATTGACCCGACCCTAAGACTATGACTCAGTGACCAAATTGACCGAACCTTCTTGACACAGGCTTTTGGATTGTCAGAGTTGCAGACCTCATTGCCACTCCTACTTTTACCCTTTTCTCCAGGACACCCCGTATTACTGCGAACGTCCACTTCCATTGGACAAAACCATCGTATGGTTAGATACGAACTCGAAGGGATTCGAGGATGGTTTCTGGTACTGGAGAAAACGGATAGGATTATTCAGTTGTCTTTTCCTTTTACCCTCTCTCAGGTTACGAGTACTCCTTGGTTTAGGGGTAGTACACCTATTACGCAAATTGGATTGTCTTCTTCCAAACCTTAGGCTGGTAGGGACTGAAGAAAACCAGTTAGCCTAAACGGTGTACAGAAGGTATTAAGTTCAGACAAAGCAAGGGATTAGTAAGAGGGCAAAGTAAACTGCGACTGATATTCACGACCAAACCAAGTATTTCTTCGCCAATCCTAAATCACCTTTGTATTTCTCCAGGACACTCCGTATCACTACGAAGATCCACAGTTTATTGGATACTCCATCGTATGGTTATATACGAACTCGAAAGGAACTTGTTCCAGTTCGGGGATGGATTCTGGTTCAGGAGAAATAGGAATAAGGTTTATTCGGTTGTCTTTTATCTTCACCTTCTCTCGCGTTGCGAATGCTCCTAGGATTAGGACAGTACACCCTTTATGCTTATTGGATAGTCTTCTTCCAAACCATAGGCTGGTGCCGAACGGTAGGGAAGGAAGAAAACCATTTGGCCTAAGGGGTGTGCAGAAGGTAACGACTAAAGACATATGAAGGGATTTGGAGAGGTGGCAAAGAATTATACGGTTATAGTTGTGAATCTGGATAATGGTAGAGGCATTACTAAGAATACCAGGATACCCCATCGAAACATTTCAATGTTTCAGTTCACTGTGTACTGTTAAAAGAAAACTGATTTCCCGATTAGATACTTACTCCAGGGTATGTATTTACCAGGTTTGATTCTCATATCTGTATGGTTTTACAGATGATGAGTGGGAGTAAGTTATTGGGAATTAGGTGATCATCCTCATTATATCGGGATTCGTTGTAATCGGTGATATTTGAGGAAATCACCTGGGCTGTTTGCCGGTCGGCAAATATTTGGTTTTGAATATCCGCTGTTATGCACCAATTTCAAATTGATATATCTGTACGTCTATTTTCATAGAGTGAGATATACCTTTCTGAAATTATGTCTACGACATTTACCTATATCAGTGGATGGTTAGGTAAGGAGCATTAAACAGCGGTGTAATTCTTCTTAACCATAAGTACAGTTTTCAACCTACGACACACAGTGAATGAGTTATCAGACTCAAGGGACTTATACAGAGTATTGTATGTTGTCCAGGGTCCATCAGGACAGAGGGGTTGGTCCTCGTACTACATTCAGTTTACTTATGACTTCTCTAATTTTTAGACAGGTGTTTCGTGCAAACACAGGGTCCGAATTTGGAGAAGTTATAGGTATTTGAATAGAGTAGAGAACCAGGTATAGCAAGTATCGGGATTCTTCAAAGAGATCGAAGATGTAGATACTTGTGTATGGTATTCAGTTGATAGTAATGATAAAGAGAAATTGCTTCTCTTTCAGGTTACTCATAATTGGAAGCATTCCTAAGTTGAGTAACGCTGGTTAGCCTCTCTCCATTTTGTTGACGTGCACTGGAGACAGCTGCATGATTTGAATCTGGTTCAATTAAATCAGTGCCTCTGGTTCTATATTGGATATAGTACAGTTCATATCTTAACATTGTTAAGGTACGGGCAGTTGTCCGGCTTATGATTAAAACCAGACTCTGGATAACTCAAGGCACGTTTCTCTAATGGCTGTTTGTGGGTTGACCCAGGCTATGACGAGGGTTGATTTTCTACCATAAGAAAGATCAATAGTGATATTGTTCTTGACTCGCCACAGTTTTAAAAAGAAATGGATTTTTTTTTTCAGAAAACAGTAGTGGGAGTATGGTAGAACTGGAAGTGATTCCAGAACCACAAACGATTACTGAAGATTTGATAAGGAACCTAAAGATTCAATCTGGATTGACATTCCATTGGCCACTCCGCAGATATGGTGGGTAACTTCAGGCACCCGAGAGGTACTACGGTAGCCTCAAGGACGGTGACGGGGAAGTTCTTGTTTACCCACAATTACCAATGCTGTTGTTCCAGGCTGCGAGACCCGGCGGGAGGATGAGTATAGCGTCGTTCTGAACTCGCTTCAGAAGTGTACGTGTATATGACTCTGCCAGAGGGTTGTCGTAGTCAGTGGGAGCAGCGGAAGCATTGGTGGACAGGTTGCTTATGTCTATTTATAGACTAGAGCAGATGTAGCGGAGATAGATCATCTATTTCTGACGTGACAGTCATGGGTTTGACTTCATCATAATAGGGGATGGATCTGTTGAGAAGGTAGTAGGGTGTGATGTCCTGGTATCTGGATGACATACACAGAATAGGAAAAGAAACTCCTATACTACAATCGGTTATACTTTGGTCGTCACACAGTGTTTTCTTCACAAAGGACATGGATTTTATATCAGACATACTGGTTACTAGATCTGTGGTTTTAGATCTAGATTTGGGTGGTTTCCCAATCAGGGTACTTGACAGCATTCTAAGAGTGTTTAGGATGGACGACTCCTGGCACGGTAGTGTACCTGCAGGTAATGGAGTCACCCTCTCTAAAGGTGTCTTACAGACTAAAGGGGAGAGGGACGTGCATGATTGGCAGATCACTTGCTTAGGCAAGTGAGTCAATCATGAGATGTCAAGTACCACACCAGATGTTGTTCTTGCACTAGATGCAATAAGTTGACATTAATCCAATCCTGGAGAAACAGTCGGAAGCAGTTTTAGAACATAAGTGGATGTTCTAGGGATATGATAACGACAGCCTAATTCAGGAGACGGTTATCATTCCAGGCTTCCAAGGTGACATGGACGACAAGGAGGTTGTCAGAGTTATAGTTTTCCCTCTGACGAGGGGCAGTATTTTGGACAGGAGGTCCAAGGCAATACTGAGGGAGGCATGGCGCAGGATACTGATTAAGTTCAGTTGACGATACAGTCTAAGAAGTTTGGATTTGGAGTTCATTTATGAACTCGGTCCCATCAGACATCCAGACACTCTAAGACAGGTATTGCTCATTTCGGGAGATGGCATTCTCCGCGAACTTGAGATTTAGAGAGACATAGAAAGAAATTTCAGAGCGGATCCACTCACTGAGGCTATTCCTCGAACGCAATAGTTTCGCAAACAGGTTTTGTGCGACTGACTAGTAGAGGAGTTGGGTGTTCGGTATCACACGGGCTGTGAGTATGCGACATCGCAATAATTAGCCTTGAGTGCAAGTGGGAGATTGTTGGAGATAGTGCCCTCAGAGTCAATTATTGGATCACAGGCACGTGATTGCAATGATTGAGGGAGGACCTATCCCGGTAGAACAGTCTTACTCAAGATGATAGTATGCTATCAGGTTTACCTTTATCATCGTGTACTGCTTTAGGTGACATGACATGTCGCTATTGCACGTTGATAGAGCCCCTAGGATTCTTGCTTGACTACCGGCAGTATGAGGGCGATCATATACGTGGGAGCTGGGGTCTACAAGCACATCCTTAAAAGGTCCCTAGTCGTGGGAGTTTCGAGATAGGGCATCGATACTCCAGAGTAGACTAGTGTATACAGTCGAGACCCCGACGAGGGGCGGTGGCCGGTCTCACAAGCCACTGGTGTCAGTTGGATCACCTAAGATGTATACAGGTGCTCATTGGGTTATGAGTACACCGGACAGGACTCGCCGGGAACATGCTAGTTGGTCTTATACCTGACGTCAGATAGCAGTTCCCAGGTGACATGTGTACAGGTTAGTTCTTCGACCTGGGGATCGTCATTTGTCTCGTGTGAGTTCCCACTGTGCTTTGATTACTACCCTACCACGGCTCAAAGGAGTCGTGCAAACAGGTTTTAGTTGGGTACAGTCCCGAGCCACATGGAGGCAGTGAGCGGATCTTCGGGGGTTTCGTCTCTCCCGGTATTGGGGGTGAGGTCGCGCTGTGTCTAGGAGAGCCATTACACGAAGTCCTTGGCCAAGGCAGGAGATTTACTGGTAGGTATTCCAGTAGTATCTCAGGGTGTTCTGGGCTACACTCCGACACGACTTGTACCGCTTTTGGGGGTATGACTTTTACCAACCCCCTAGGCCCGCCATGCGATGCTCATAGACGAACGGACCGGACTGTACGGATATTGTCACTGACAGGCTCAGTAGGGTGTCAGGATGAGTTCGCTCATCGACGTCCCTTTTAGTCAATAGCTGGTGGCCCGTTACGTATTGGCTTATACCTCTGACGTGCTAGTGGTTAAATCCACAGCCATAGTATTGACGAGTCTTTAGAGTCTACCGCACTTTCAGTTACTCAAGTTTCGGGCGAAACGCTGTAGAGGCCGTATGGAGATATGGCAGGGTCCGATCAGATACGTGCGGTATTGCACGGATCAGGATCGGACGGTTTGTACTAGTAGCCGTATAGGTATATGGCAGGGTTCGATCAGATACGTGCGGTATTGCACGGATCAGGATCGAACGGATATTACTAGCCGGCTTTGGTTTAAGCCGGTCCTAGTTTAGTACAGTGTAGATTTTGTCTCTTTGCATTTGTATCCGGACGGAATACAGATGTGGGTGTGTATGCACAGTGTCGGGGTTTTCCTGTAATTTATTACGGGACCAGTTTTCTGGAGTTGCCAGTTTGCATTCCGTTCCGGCCGGTTTTCCTTTGTTCTTTCCCGGCCGGACTTTTCCGATGGAGGGGGGTAATTTGCAGTTTTGCAAATTACTTTTGTGGAGGGGTTTTCTTGCATAATGGTTTGATTATGATAGGATTTGATTCTTTCTTCCATGCTTGCATTTAATGATGATTGAAAGGGTATGGTTTGGTTTTAATGAAGCATGGTTCATGTCTTTGTTGTGGTCACCTCCTTCTATCTCCTACACTCACCTTCCTTTGTTAATTCCTCCCACCATTTTCCCTCATATAGAATGGCCGGCCACTTTAGTGAGGATGAGAGAAAAATGAGAGATTCATTTTGTGCTTCATTTGATCATCTCATTTGGCTTGCAAAATTGGTAGCTTCATTTCCCTCCAAACTTCAATCTTCATTCCTCCATCCAAAGGCAACAAACCCCAAAGAGACAAGTAGCCTCTACACTACACTTCCTACAGCAAATCTTGGACGCGTCGATTCGCCAGCTTCGCGCCCGAGTTGCCTCGGTATTGAGGTGGGAGCCCGTAAAAGCTACAGGCGATGTGGTGCCCTTTCCGACGAGGAGGAGACGGACGGAGATCCCGCGAGGAGATCGGAGTGGAGATGAAGACCGGAGGACTCGGATCAGTCGGTACAACATTTCTACACTCTTTACTGTTTGTTAGTTTAGCAATAATGGCAGATCCGGGTGAAAGTATACGATAGCGCCAAGTTAAAAAGTTTTATTCCGCAATTGGCGTCTGTAGACTGCCGGGGCGCTAACGTAGACTTACACCTTCTTCATCAGATGGCTGTAAGGACGATATTTGCCTGAAAGATTGGCGATAAATCGCCGGATGTATGCGAGCTTCCCTTGGAGAGACCGCAACTGTTTGAGGGTTCTTGGCGGAGGCATTTCCATGATCGCCTTGATCTTAGATGGATCTATTTCGATACCTCGGTGTCGGATGATGAATCCCAGGAATTTACCCGAGGAGACTCCAAACGCGCATTTGAGGGGATTCATCTTCAGATTATATTGCCGAAGGCGTTGAAATACAGTCTCCAGATGCTTTAAATGCTCTTCGTATGACATGCTCTTTACTACAAGGTCATCGATATAGCACTCGACGGTGTCATGTATGAAATCGTCGAAGATCTTTGTCATGGCCCTTTGATAGGTAGCGCCAGCGTTCTTTAGACCAAAGGGCATAACCCTGTAGCAGAATATACCCAAAGGGGTTCGGAAAGCGGTATGCTTCTGGTCTTCGGGATGCATCTTTATCTGATTGTATCCTGACGAGCCGTCCATAAAAGAGAAAACCTCGTGAGTGGACGTGTTATCTATCATTAGCTCGGTGACTGGTACTGGGAAGTCGTCCTTCGGGCAGGCTTTATTGAGATCCCGGAAGTCCACACATATGCGCACTGTCCCATTCTTCTTCATTACCGGGACGATATTGGCGATCCAGTCGGGATACTGGACTTCTTGGATAAATCCATAATCGATCAGCTTCTTGACTTCGGCGTTGATGCTCATTTCAAGCTCGAGTCGCATCCTTCTTGGCGCCTGCTTGACTGGCTTGATATTTGGGGATATCGCTAATTTATGCACAGCAATCTCCGGATCTAATCCTGGCATCTCGGAATAGTTCCACGCGAAGCAGTCTTTATGCTGTAGAAGCACGTTCTTTAATGCGGCCACCCTTTCTTTAGATAGCAGCTCGCTGACGAATGTCGGTCGCGGATCATCTGCCGATCCCAGCTCAATCTTCCTGAGGTTATCTGCAGTAGTATGTATGCCATCTTCCAGTTCTTTCGGAGCTGGCGGAAATTCTGAGACCACCTCATCATCGCTGTTCTCAAAGCACCAGGGAAGGTCATCCATGTTCTCGGGCTCTTCTTTTAATGTTGTAATCGTATAACAGGTGCGAATTCGCTTCCAGGACCGAGGTGGATCCGGTCCTGCTCTTGCGGCTTTGGGTTTGTGCTTTTGTGGCGGCATTACCCTCCAGCCGTTGGACAAAGCAAATCTGCCCTGTTGGTACTGGTCCTTGACCCAGTTCTTGAAGGTGAAGCAGTCTTCGGTAGGATGTCTTATGGCTCGGTGATAAGAGCAATAGCTCAGATGAGAAGCCCTGTTAGCTTGCTCAGGGTGTCTAGATTCTGGAAGCGTGATCATTTGATGTTTTATAATGATCTCGAGTAACTTCTCCGTCTTGTCTCGAGGGAAGGAATACGCTCGACTCATCTTCTTCACGAGGGACAAATCCGGACCGCGTAATGCCCGCTCACGTGACTCTCTAATCCTGCGTCGTTGTTGTCGGCTCCTCTTTCCGCTTCTTGATTTATTTCTGCCTCTGCGTCGGGCCTTTCGTACAACGGGTTGACAAGGATGAGCATCTTTGTCTTTTACAGCCTGTTGAAACAGACGTTGCGTCCTGGCCTTCTCGTAGATGGCCATCTCGCGGTTGTGGTCTTCCCGAGCTTTTTGACCCACTTTCCTGATAAGCTTGTCCACTCGTTCTTCAAACGACGGACTCGGCACTTCAATCGCGGGATCTAGTTTTGATGAGGGGTTGGCATTTCCTGACAGGGCGTCTTCCTCTTCATCAAAGGTATATATAGCATAGCTACTGTGGGCCCGTTCCCGTTTTCCGGCTCTCACGTATCCAAGCCCAAGTGTTTCCACTTTCCCGTTGGGCAATTTGCGTTGAGTCCCAGGGACATCCCAAATCCTGTTGTAGAATCGAGCTTGTCGAACAGTCTGTTCTAAGGGTATTCCTTGGCGCTTCAATAGCCTCTTTAATCCATTTGTGTAGTATCTGGGCAAACGGATGGGTTGGAGCCTGTCGAGTGTAGCATCCGCGCCATGCCAGATTTCTTTCTCTGCTCTCGACTCTGAGGATCGGTAGAATAGAACTAACTTCTCACCTCTTTGCCTGGGAGGGACGCAAAATGTTTGCAGGTCCTGCACATTGTGAGCTTGAAGTGTGTCGAGATCCTTATAGTGTTCCCGCGGCACCATGGTGATTTGCAAACTCTGATCATCGCTAGGGGGTGCTTGTATTGACAGCCGATTGGAGAACACGGCATTAATCTCATCTTCCGAGTCACTTCCGAAGACCAACATGGGGGCGGACGTCCCCGTGTTGTTGCGTTGAGATGGCCCGACATAAACTATCTCTTCTTCTTCTTCGGTATCGCTCCCGAAAACAGGGATGGTGGCGGCGGCTTTGTTCTCCGGCTTGCGGCACCTTTCTGTATCCTCAAAATCTGGCAAAAAGTACTTCGCATCTTCGTATTTGCGGACTTCGTTCACGGAAAATGGGTTCAACTCACCTATTACGGTATACTCGAAACCATCCTTAAAGTACTTCATACACTGATGTTGTGTAGAAGGGATGATGTTGTACTCATGTAGCCAAGGACGACCGAGCAAGGCGTTGTAGCAGGTCTTGGCGTCAATGACATGGAATTTGATGTCTGTGATGAGGAGTCCAAAGCGTAATGTTAGTATCACGGATCCGAGAGTCCGTGATGATTGTGAATCGAAACCAGAGATAGTAATTTTGTCACGAGCGAGGTGTTGCACACTCATGCAGATTTCCTTCAACACCCGAACATTAAGGAGATTGACGGAGGATCCATTATCCACCAGGATCTTGCCTATCTTGATATCATGGCAGTATCCAGAGACATATAGGGGACGGTTGTGGTCGCACGTCCCGAGAAGGAGGTCTTCGTCACCGAAAGTGATGTCGGCCGTATGCACTTCCTCTAATTCATCCTTCATCCTTTCAGTGGCGAGGAAGGCTTGGAATTGCTCAGGTTCTTGTAACGCCTTAATTAGTGAGTCTCGCGCTTCTTTTGATAATAGAAGGGCATCGAGAATGCTAAGCTGAGAAAGTAGCTTCCTTAGATGTGCTAGGATGTTATAGTCCACCTTACCCTTCCTAGGAGGGTCTTTGGTAGCCAGCTCTTTCATGACTTGGTCATCTAAAGTGATATCCTCAGTGACCTTTTCCTTTCCCTTATCTTTTCTACTCGCAGGCCCGAGATTCTTTTCTGGGAGTGTGCGACTGCGCAGCTGAATGTTCCCGCAGGCCTCCTATTTCTCCTCTTTCCCTAAAACGGATTCTTTAAAGAGAGGGCCCAAAGCCATTTCTTCATCGGAGTCGCTCCCAAAGGTGAGAACTTGTGACCTTCCGGCGTTAACCATGTAACAGTTGCCAGTGGTCCTGTTGTGCTCGTCAGCAGTACTTCTTTGTTCTCGACGAGTCTTGCGTTTCATGCGCTTAAAATGTTGCCGATGAGCAACATATCCTTGCCACCATCTCTTAAAGGCGTCGCACTCCTCCGTGGGGTGTGAAATTTTCCGATGATATGCACAATAATCAGGGTGCCTCTCCACCCCATTGAGCGTGTTTTCTTCCGAGGGTGGTAGCTTCATCCCCATTGACATGGCTTTGGCAAACCTTTTCCTCGTCTTGAATATCTTTTTGTCTACATCGGATGTCTTTTGATCTGGCGGGAGTGCTTTGACTCTTTCGTTCAGTCGCTTGCGTTTGGCTCCTTCCGATGCAGCCATCTCACGCTCCTGATCGGCTTTACTTTTCAAACGAATCTCGTCT
This sequence comes from Agapanthus africanus, assembly GCA_030015575.1. Lineage (NCBI taxonomy): Eukaryota > Viridiplantae > Streptophyta > Magnoliopsida > Asparagales > Amaryllidaceae > Agapanthus > Agapanthus africanus. The sequence continues at coordinate 63,278,353 of JASDDO010000028.1, read as the reverse complement.
AGAAAGGCGTCGATCATTTCATCCGTTGGCCATGCAAGTTCTGGTTCAGGTCGTGCCCCCAGTTTCTCAGTGTCGGGAGTTCTTTCATCTTCCGAGTGGGAAATCACATGACAACTCGCCACATATTCCCCGGATTAATCCGACGAACTCTCTCCATCATCTTCCTCTTGAAAGATGTGGTTGAGGAACTCTTGCAGCGTGACAGGAGTTCGCGCCTTTTGATTGTACTCTTCCAGCGCGTCGATTTGCTTCTACAAGTTCGTGCGCTTGTCTCCAGGCTTCACAGGCTTCTTAGATTTCTTCTTCTTTTTCTTCGAAGATTTTGACGGTTGGGCGTGAGTACTTGGGCCATCACCATGAGTCTTCGTAGTTGGGCGCGACTTCAACATCCCTTCGATAATTTGAGGTTCGAGCGGGTCCTTCCATTCGACCGCCGGGCACGCATGAAGGTCCCTCAGCATTCTTTTGGTTTTAGTTGACAGCACGACCTCCCATGGAGCTTCTTCAATAAAGGAACAGGTTGCCCCTGGTGTATCTGCTTTCTTAGGAGTATGCGGTTGTGGTGGGTTCACCTTCCATTTTTCGGACAGTGCAAACTTCCCCTGGAGGTATTGATCTTCAATCCATCCTTTGAAGACGAAGCAATTCTCAATCGGATGACTTATCATTTGATGGTAAGGGCAATAGTTAGGGTTATTCACCTCAGTGGGTTGTGGCGGTCGCCTTGGATTTGGCAGGTTTATAAGCTTGTTGCGTACTGCCAGCTCGAATAACCGTTTCGTCTTGTCCCGTAGGAACGAGTAGGGACGCTTCATCTTCTCATTATAATACCGGCGTCTTTCTTCCAGTTGATCCGTCAGCTTTGGGGCATCAGGTTGCTGCTGGGCATTCGCGACGAAGGTGGCCTTTACTTTACCCTTGTCATTCCGAGGTTTCGGCTTCGGGGGAGACGGTCTATGACCCATTTGGTCCATCTGAGCCAACTTGTCGATTAAAGCTTGGGATGTGGTTGGCTTAAAGAATATCATAAACTGGGAGATAGTGGCGTGAGGGTCTAGGGTTCCCACGAACATGCCTACCGCGGGCGCTTCCTCAATGCGTTGCTCGCATTTCGACCACAAATTCCGCCATCGTATAGCATACTGGACCCAAGTTTCGCCTGGTTTTACCCTGGCGTTGATTATTGCCGTTATTGGAGTGCGTTCGCTGGCGCTTGCGAATCGCTGAGTGAATAGTAACTCCATTTCAGCGAACGTCTTGATAGAATCGTTCGGGAGTTCCGAATACCATTCGAACGCTGTTTCTGATAAGCTGCCCACGAACTGGCGAAGCAACAGTTTATCATCTCCGCCGGTGTTACCGCAAAGGGCCCTGAATTGGGCGACATGTTGGTGGGGATTGCCGGTCCCCTTGTAAACATGGAACTTGGGAATTGTGTAACCCGGCGGGTACTTGATTTGGTCGTACCAGCTTGGATATGGCCGTCCCGTTTTTACGACTTGACCAGCTGCCTCCGTCGCATGATGAACCCGGATTTGCTGGGCTATATAGTCGACCAAGTCAGCCTTAGAGATTGTCTCCTCCTTGGCCGTTGAGAGGGTCGGTGGTGGATTTGACGTTTCTCCCCTGTCGTCTTCAAGGACGATCGGGGGATCCTCAGCAGGTGGATCCTGTTGGATCATCATCCCTATCATATCTTGGAAGAGAAGGCCCATACGTTGTATGTTGGCTGCTTGTTCAGCAGCCTCTTTGTCCTTCTTCTCCAATATTCGGCGAAAGAACTCAGCGTCGGTTTCTTCCTCCTGGCCTTCGTCCGAGGACGTTTCTGGGTTTTCTTTTGGCCCGGTAAGTGCAGCCATAGCATTCATCATTTCCTGGAGCTTTTGCTGTTGCTCCTGAGCTTTGGTCACCGACCGTGTAAGCGGTCTATGACCTGTAGACGCACGGCCGTCTTCTTTTCCTGACGCCATGTATACGGTATGGACCATCATGCCCCCAGACTTAGGGCTTCTGGGCTTAGTGCCTCTAGCTGTCGTTGCAGGCTGGGGGATCTTCTTTAGTTTCCTCCTTTTATGAGCAGTGGAGGTTGAGGGGGCCGTTGAGGTGGGCGTCCAGACAGCCTTTCGCGGTTTAGCCTGGTGACCGGCTTTCGATTGGATTTTCAGCTTCTTGTGCTGGCGGGAGAAGTTTGGATCGATCATCGAATCTCAGGCCTGCCGCCAAACCTTATAGATTTTGGAAGACAGCCGTTGAGGGGATTGGAGCTGCTCTGGCTTCACTTCTATAGCCCTTTTTGGCGGAGGGGGAGACCTCTTTAGCACCGCGGTAGGAGAATTCCTTCGCACCTTATTTAGCATCTCGAAGCTGTTCCCAGTTGGAACAGCAGCATCAACCTCTGTCGTCGGGGCTGCTGGAGTTAGCCCAGAGGGGGAGTTGCCCCCAGCCTTCCTTACTCGACGCCAATGGCGACGTCGAGCGTGTCGAACGGACGGCACTGGTTCAGCGGTGAGAACAGCTTCGTCTTGCCCCTTGTGCAGGTGGGGGGTTTCTGCTGGTGTCAGCCTGTCAAAGACCGATGTCCTTTGGGTAACAGAAGCGGGAGCTGGAACAGTCAATCTCGTAAAGACCGACTTTTTGGCAGAGGGGGCCACCTTGACGACTTCGGGAGCAGGACTGGTCATTTTCTTAGAAGCAGCCTTCTCTGGGATTGTAGGTCCCATTGTGGATCCACAGGAGTCTTGGCCCAATCTAGAGAAGACCGAGGCGCTGGTGTTGGGCGACCCATTGAGAGGGTCCACGGCAGGGGTAAGACGATCAAAGACCGACTTCTTGGGAGCTTCCTTTGTCAGCATCGGAGCGGTGAAGCTTGTCGGCGGGAACATGGTCCCAAAGAACAATCCTGTGGTGGCTCGAGTGACCTGTTCCATGGGCATAGTAAACAATGAAGCAGCTTGGGGTCCGTAGGCTATACCTCCTGGCGAGGCAGAGCGTTGGTCGCGATTGCAGTCAGAGCAGTTGGAGCATTTCGCAGAAGTAGAAGCCATCGATCCTTTGCTTTCTGCAATGAGCAAGACGCTGAATCTTAGTACCTTGAAACCCCAGGGCAACTATTAGCAAACCGTGTTTGGTTCGCGAATCACGACACACGAAGTGTGGAGTGGAAAGAGGAAGAGGTCCCACCGGGCGTGCCAGAATCTGTTCCCCTCCGAACGGCGGCCGAGACATGGACGTCTCGCCTGAGGTTCAGGGCAGATGCTAATTGGTGCTATCCGTCCACCTCTCCGAAGATGCCAAGTTGATTTATGGCACCGTATATCGAAGGTTTAAACGGATGCGTCCGATATAGCAGACTTTGTCAGATTCCTCCTCGCACGAGGGGTTTTTGATTGTGGGGACGCTCTTCCCTGCAGGCGCAAGCCCCTGCAGTTAATTACGCTACCGCTTCGCGGCAACAACTTTCTCCTTCTCCAGAATTTCACTTCGTGTCGTGGATGTTTATTTTGTTTGTGATTGCCCGTGGATTGTATACGGAGACTGAGTTATGTCGTCGCCCGTAGGGCGTAGACTAGTCCAAATCCGTATTATCTTAGATTTAGGTTTGGGGGTTTGGGTTTAAGGATACGTTAGCCTCATTCGAGACTAAGATCAACTTAAACATTCGTTAAGGATACGTTAGTCCGATTTGAGACTAAGATCAACTTAACGGGATCGTTTAGATCCGACAAAAGAGCGTCTGGAGGCTCGATTGTTCCAGTTCAGGGACATGGTGGTCCATTGAATGTATGGCCGTCGGGACCCATCACCTCTCTGACGACGTTGAAGGATTACAACGACAAATGTCAGAGGAGTTCAGAGATGTACCCTTGAGCCAGAGTTAATTGGGGGGATCTATAGTCCAGTTTGAGACTAAAGTCTGTTTGAAAGGTTTAAGGATACGTTAGCCATATTTAAGGCTAAGATCAACTTAAACGGGATCGTTTAGATCCAACAAAAGAGCGATTGGCTCTATTGTTCCAGTTTAGGGACATAGTGGTCCATCGCTAGTTTAAGGACATTGCGGTCCATGGGTAGTTTAAGGACATTGCGGTCCATTGTTAGTTTTAAGACATCTCGGTCAAGGTTAAGGACGTCGTAGTCCATGAGTTTAAGGACCCCACAGTCCATTGTTAGTTTTAAGACATCTCGGTCAAGGTTAAGGACGTCGTAGTCCATGGGTTTAAGGACCCCACAGTCCGTATCTTGATTTAAGGACGCATTAGTCCATGAGTTTAAGGACCCCACAGTCCGTATTAATGTGTGGTTGTCGGGACCCGTCACCTCTCTGACGACGTTGAAGGATTACAACGACAGATGTCAGAGGAGTTCAGAGATGTACCCTTGAACCAATGAGTTTGTTGAAAGAGCAAGTGTGCTCAGTTTAAGATGATTTCAGGACTTATGGCCAATTTGGGCTAAGTCCAATTATGTTTGAAACATTGACCCTCTGCTGGTCCATTGAAGGAGAGGCTTTGCCTCTGAAACTTAGCCAATTGGGCTAAAGTTAATGTTAAACACTAGAAACCAACAGTGTTGAACACTGGGAATAAGATTAGCAAGTTAGTGTTAAGCACTAAAAGATAATCAGTGTTAAACACTGGGAGCAGAGTTTTCGCATTAGTGTTAAACACTAAGCAAATCAGTGTTAAACACTGCAAATAGAGTTTTCCAAATTAGTGTTAAACACTAAGAAAATCAGTGTTAAACACTGAGGACAAAGTCTTCGGATTAGTGTCAAACACTAAGGAGAGAGGGGTCACATGTAGACACGTGAGAGCGCCCTGATTCCCCTTATTTTATTCTGCAGGTAAGTGTTTAACACTTTAGTTCTGGTGGCCATCACGTGCGAGCACGTGATGAAAGCCCATGCTCTGTGCGTTATAATGCTCACTAGGGGTCACGTGGTGACACGTGAGGGCGCCCTAGAGCTCTTTTCTATTCCTTGTGCTTCAGAGGTCACGTGGGTCACGTGAGGCACTGCCTCAAAGGGCTTTCTGTAGATCTTTGGGGGGGTCGCGTGGTGACACGTGACCCTGCTTTTCTGTAGTTGTTTAGAAGAACTGTTAATCCCTTTCAGGAATTAAATTCCTCGTAGGGTTGAACCCTGACAATAATTTCAGAGGAATTAAATTCCTAGTTCCTTTTGAAGAGTTGAACTCTGAATCTTCTATAGGAATTAAATTCCTCATATATGTGAAGAACTGAATAGGGTTAAACCCTAATAAAAGCTTTAAGGAATTAAACCCACACTCTCTGTTAGAGAATTATTCTGGGGAATAAGATTAAGGGAATTAAATTCTTGTTGTTTTAACAGAACTAAGTTCTTAACTAGGGTTAAACCCTGATTCTTTTCGTTCTGAAGGAATTAAATTCCCATAACACAGGGTCAAACCCTAATTTTATTTTGAAGGAATTAAATTCCTATAGTTCTGTGAGAATTAAATTCTCGTGCTTCCATTCCCTCTCTATGCTTTGGATCTGCATGGCAGGATCTCAACCCATTGAGAATTAAATTCTCAACTCAAGGGGAGATATGCACTTTACAGATCCTCCACCAAAGAGAGAAGAAATATGTCCTTCTGTTTTACATCAGAGTTAAACTCTGTTGAGAATTAAATTCTCTTTCTTTCAATGAAACCTTCCCTTTCTTACCTAGGGTTTTCTTTTGTAGAAGATCCAAATTCCTCTCAAGTATCAAGGCTCTCTCTCTTTTCTTCCCTCTGCGTATATATATTTTTCTTGTGTGTCTCCTGGCTCCTATTTATAGGAGAAGCAACCGAATCAATTGGTTTTTGGTGAATCTTTCATTGAGAGATTTGATTTGCATCCATCATTCATCTGGACCTTTGGATTATTAGGTGAATTTTATCCACCGTTGGATTTTAAACCCAGAGATCCTCCTTTGTTCTTTCGGTTGGATTTTAAGGGGAAATCTTTCCAAGTTCAGGATTTTCCCATAGGTAGATGATATTCAATCATCTTTAAATCTTTAATTCGGTTGGTTCCAGATAATCGCTTTCCTTTGGAAAGATTTGAATCTCTTTCAGAATTTAATTCTGTTAACAAAATGGGCTTTGAAAGCCGGTCACGTGTGACCACGTGACCCATGGTCACGTGTGGGCACGTGACCCTCTTTGGAATGAGCCCTCTTCTTTCTTTTGCGCTTTACCTTTGCCGCTGCTTGGTCATCACGTGCCAACACGTGACCACTGGTCACGTGTGAGCACGTGACCCTTGTCTGAAGCCTCTTTCCTTGATTTCACTGGAGAACAAGTCTGCTGCTTTTGAGTATCACGTGCCAACACGTGACCCTGGTCACGTGGGAGCACGTGACCTCTTTTGGAGCCCTTTTCCTTGATGTACGGGAAGCTGAATCTGCCTTGCCGATGCTTTTAGATGTCACGTGCCAACACGTGACTGCTGGCCACGTGTAAGCACGTGACCCTTTTCTGAAGCCTCTGCCGTGGGCTTTCATGATTTTAAATCAGGAAACAGGTGCTAATCCTCTTTATTGATAATTACCATAAATCCAAAAGAGATCTTAATTTGGGTATAGAAAGCGGTGAGGAAATCTTCAATTTCCAAACTTAACCTAAACCTAACCCTAGCAAGATTTAGATCTAGATAAACTTAGGTTTTAGATTTAATCAATCCGACACCAATCGGAATTAACTCGTTAGAACAATTAGGAAATTCATAAAATCCCTGTGGACCGACCCGTACTCACCGGCTAGCTACCAAGCGACGTTGTTCTTGATTGCGGTTATAAATTATTCTTTGAGATCAATCAGCCAGCCTACAGAAGTCACAAGATCAGCCGATTCGCACAACAACATAACATAGACTAGAGATACTCCTTAGTTTATAACCCCCGAGCTAACGGTCTAGCTGAGGCTTTCAACAAAACCTTGACAAAGATCGTGAAAAAGACGGTGTCTCGAAATAAGAAAGACTGGCACGGGAGACTGCAAGAAGCTTTCTGAGCGTATCGAACTACGTTCAATACGGCCACGAACACAACGCCGTACGTGTTGGTATTCGGTACAGAAGCGGTACTCCCCCTCGAGATAGAGTTACCCTCTCTACGAGTGGCAGTTTATTACGAGCTAACGGACGAAGAGAACGCTCACCTTTGCCTCGAGGAGCTCGATGCCCTTGATGAAACCCGGCTCCCGGCGCAGCAAAATCTGGAAGCTTATAAAGCAAAGATGACGCGATCATATGAAAGATTGACCAGGCCGAGGATATTCCGCCAAGGCGAACTCGTGCTAGTGGTCAAAAGACCTATGATCCCCAATCGCGCCAAGCGGGGAAAATTCGAGCCGAACTATGAAGGCCCGTACATCATAGACAAGGTCTACCAGGGTGGAGCCTATCTACTCATGGACATGCATGGTGAAAGACCTTTCAGGCCAATGAACGGTCACTTCCTGAAGAAGTACTACGCTTGACGAGTCACGGCCTAGGCCAATGATAGATGACGATGACTATGTCCACTCGCTATCTTCCTAAGCCCAAACTCTATAAGTAGTAACCGGCTTACTTAACAGCAGACCGAAACGTCCTTAAACTAACAGCGGACCGAAACGTCCTTAAACTAACAGCGGACCGAAACGTCCTTAAACTAATAGCGGACCGAAACGTCCTTAAACTAACGACGGACCACTATGTCCTAAAACTAGCTGTTGACCGAGACGTCGATAAACTACGACGGATTGCAGCGTCCCAAAGCTGATAAAAAAAGGGAAAACGGTACGTTCATAAGCAAAGTGGGCACGGATGAAAACCCGAAAGGGCTCCGTGAGTAAAAACAGCAGGGCTACCGGTGAGTCTTGTGAAAACCCGAAAAGGCGCAACCTCGTTTGAACAAAAAATAGAAAGAATAAAAAAGGGGGAAAACGGTATGTCCATAAGCAAAGTGGGCACGGATGAAAACCCGAAAGGGCTCCGTGAGTAAAAATAGCAGGGCTACCGGCGAGTGTTTGTGAAAATCCGAAAGGGCGCAATCTCGTTAAAAGACACTTACATGGTCCTCTCGACCTTGTGAGGAGAAATCACCTGCGTGAGATCCTTACGACTCACAAGGGAGCAACACACTTAGGAATCCTCACGATTCTTAAGGAGAAATTACACCTACGGGATTCTCTCGACCCGTAGGGAGAACCCTCTTATGGGACCCTCACGGCTCATAAGATTCAAAAGTCTTAAGCTACAGAGACCTGAACCTGTTGTTAAGTAACCCCCACAACATCCAATACTGCCCTACAAGCGGCTCAATGCTGACCCTTGTATACAATCCACGGGCGCGAATAAACATTTCCCTAACAAACTCCCATCCGTGACTAGGGATATGTCTACACGGTGAACAGCCCTTGTAAGTCCTCTCGACTTATAAGGAGAAAACACTCTTGTAAGATCCTTACGACTTATGAGAGAACATACACTTAGGAGTCCTCACGATTCCTAAGGAGAAAACGCACCTACGAGATCCTCACGACTCGCCGGGAGAAATACCTTTGTGAGACCCTTACGGCTCATGAAGTCAAAAGTCTTAGTCGACAGGATCCTAACCCTGTTCACTAAGCCACCTTTGTTCGATATAGACAGAGGCAAATGATGATTCGCTACTGGCAATATTCCAGTTGTAGCGGTGCTGATGCCGAAATCGGTTTCTAATCCCAAGCTTGCAGCAAAAAGCTAGCGAGCCACACATGCATACGAAATACCCGAAATGATGGGACAACTTGCAACAAAATCAGCAAGTAAAAATGTATGCATGCAAAATAGCCGAAATGATTGGGCAACTCGCAATAAAAAGCAGCGAGTGAAAATAAAACAAATAGCCGAAATGATTGGGCAACTCACAATAAAAAGCAGCGAGTAAAAATAAAACAAATAGCCGAAATGATTGGGCACCGCAAAAAATAGCCGAAATGATGGGGCAATCGCGACCTTCGTGATATGAAAGCTGAAATGATAGAGCATCGCAGAAAGAAATAAAAAAATGAATGAATGAAATTTATGCCCTACAGGTGATATCACACCAATCCCTGTATACAATCCAGGGGCACAAACGAAGAGGGAGTCACACGCCTCCTCCCCAGGTTTCATCAGAAGAAGAAGCCAAATCTCGACGGTTCACAGATAGCCTAGAGATCATCTCAACAATCGTCACAACGGACACAACATCAAGTAAAGCGGAACAGTGGCAACTCCCAGCTCCATGACTCGGCGGTGTACAGATGACTGAAAGTCAAACTCTGACTCCGTGAAATGCGGATAAAGTCAACCCTTCCTGGCTATGTGGAACGCGGATTATGTCACTTCTGACCCCGTGGAAAACGTCCAGAGTGGATCCTGGTCCTCGCAAAACACGACAGTGAACCCGTGTAAAGCATCCAGAGCGGAGCCTGGTCCTCACCGAACACGGCAGTGAACCCGTGGGAAGCATCCAGAGCAAAATTCCTGGCTACGTGGAACGCGGATTGTGTCACTTCTGACCCCGTGGAAAACGTCCAGAGCGGATCCTGGTCCTCGCAGAGCATGGCAGTGAACCCGTGTGAAGCATCCAGAGCGGAGCCTAGTCCTCGTCGAATACGGCAGTGAACCCGTGGGAAGCATCTAGAGAAAAATTCCTGGCTACGTGGAATGCGGATTATGTCACTTTTGACCCCGTGGAAAACGTCCAGAGCGGATCCTGGTCCTCGCAGAGCACGGCAGTGAACCCGTGTGAAGCATCCAGAGCGGAGCCTGGTCCTCGCCGAACACGGCAGTGAACCCGTGGGAAACATCCAGAGCAAAATTCCTGGCTACGTGGAACGCGGATTATGTCACTTCTGACCCCGTGGAAAACGTCCAGAGCGGATCCTGGTCCTCGCAGAGCACGGCAGTGAACCCGTGTAAAGCATCCAGAGCGGAGCCCGGTCCTCGCCGAATACGGCAGTGAACCCGTGGGAAGTATCCAAAGCAAAATTCCTGGCTACGTGGAACACGAATTATGTCACTTCTGACCCCGTGGAAAACGTCCAGAGTGGATCCTGGTCCTCGCCGAGCACAGCAGTGAACCCATGTGAAGCATCTAGAGTGGAGCCTGGTCCTTGCCGAACACGGCAGTGAACCCATGGGAAGCATCCAGAGCAAAATTCCTGGCTACGTGGAACATGGATTATGTCACTTCTGACCCCGTAGAAAACGTCCAGAGCGGATCCTCGTCCTCGCAGAGCACGACAGTGAACCCGTGTGAAGCATCCAGAGCGGAGCCTGGTCCTCGCCGAACACGGCAGTGAACCCGTGGGAAGCATCCAGAGCAAAATTCCTGGCTGCGTGGAATGCGGATTATGTCACTTCTGACCCCGTGGAAAACGTCCAGAGCGGATCCTAGTCCTCGCAGAGCACGGCAATGACCTCGTGTGAAGCATCCAGAGCGGAGCCTGGTCCTCGCCGAATACGGCAGTGAACCCGTGGGAAGCATCCAGAGCAAACATCGGACTGTGGAGTCCTTAAATCCACAGACTATGATGTCCTTAACCTCGACCGTGATGTCTTAAAACTAACATCGGACTGTGAAGTCCTTAAACTCACGGACTATGATGTCCTTAACCTCGACCATGATGTCTTAAAACTAACAATGGACCGTAATGTCCTTAAACTAATTTTACCTTGGTTTAAGGGTACATCTCTTCACTCCTTTAATATTTGTCGTTGTAATTCCTCAACGTCTTCAAAGAGGTGACGGGTCCCGACAACCACACATTTCATGGACTGTGGGGTTCTTAAACCCATGGACTATGATGTCCTTAATCTCGACCATGATGTCTTAAAACTAACAACGGACTGTGGAGTCCTTAAATTCACGGACTATGATGTCCTTAATCTCGACCGTGATGTCTTAAAACTAAAATTGGACTGTGAGGTCCTTAAACTCATGGACTATGATGTCCTTAACCTCGACCGTGATGTCTTAAAACTAACAACGGACTGTGGAGTCCTTAAATCCACGGACTATGACATCCTTAATCTCGACCGTGATGTCTTAAAACTAACAACGGACTATGGAGTCCTTAAATCTATGGACTATGATGTCCTTAACCTCGACCGCGATGTCTTTAAACTACGGTATCCTGGAAAACGTCCAGAGCGGAGCCTGGTCCTCGCCAAACACGGAAGTGAACCCGTGGGAAGCATCCAGAGCAACCCTTAACTCCGTGAAATGCGGATAAGGACAACTTCACCCATCACTTGCGGGTCCTCACGACTCGTAAGGGAGTAAATTCTCTTGTGAGATCCTTACGACTTTCAAGAGAAAACACACTTAGGAATCCTCATGATTCTTAAGGAGAAATTACACCTACGGGATCCTCTCGACCGGTAGGGAGAAAATTCTTTATGAGACCCTCACGGCTCATAAAGTTGAAAAGTCTTAGGTGACAGATCCTAACCCTGTTTTCTAAGCCATCGCCACTCTACAAAGAGCCCAAAACTGATAGCTATATGCTATCTACAAACCGCACTTACTAAACTCACATGGCAACAACATAGCAAGGAGAAGAAAGCGACAGAAAGAACATCTGATTTGCTTTTAATTAAGCGTTCGAGGCATACCCATTCATACATGTGCAAAAGATTTAGTACATAAAAGAGGACACACTGAAATGAGAAATTTGCCATTCATATTTCACAAAAATGGGGGGCTCTTACAATTATGAAAGCAATAAACGAAAACATTGTCAAGATGATTACAATGGAAAAACCTCGAATCCAGGGCATGGATTGAGGAATTCGAAAGTAAGGCCGTCTAGAGTCTTTTTGGCCTTTCTGACCATTCTCGTGTGCATCCTCTCGCGCTCACGCGTATCAAGGTCTTCAGCAATGCCCCCCACTCTTTGATAAGAAGCAATTATCGTCGTCTGTTGAAAAATTTGATGCAGAATATCAATGAGGCTATCTCGTCGTTTTTTCGAGATCGACCCCGACAGGTACACTGAATGCACCTTATCATCGGCATCATCCAGCGCATTAAGCGGCATGGCCTCGTGAAATCCCGGAAGTGCTCTCCAAATTGCTCCTAGTACGACTTTCAAGAGAGCAGAACGACGAGGAAGCAACCAACCAACGCGTGCATACAGACGCCCGATAATCTCCGCACACTGGGCATCTGTGAACTCTTGGTTTTGGTGACGGCCCTGTGCGCGGATATCCTCATAAGTAATGAACTCATTCAGACTGTATAAATGAACAGCCATAGTGCCTGAAAGAAACATCATTAGAAGATTAGCAATAAGGAAAAACAGACACAGTGAGTTAAACTCCTCGAAAGCAATGCTCTGCAAACAGGAATGACACCTGTCAAAAACAATTATGAGGGGAAATTAAAGAAATCCCCCGAAAACATCGAAGGCTTTGCTCTGAGAAGGTGATATAATTCATCAAGAAATAAAATTCCATCTTCAAGATCCATGAAAAAACTTTTAAGAGTTCTTCATCAAAAGATCAAAAGATCTACGTATTATCAAAAAAGAGCAGAGCTCTGATTCATGGAATAAGAAACCCCAAGAAAAGATCTGTTTAGATCTATGGGTCAAAAGAGCAAGGCTCTATTAACGAAACCCTAAAAGGGTTTTCTTTAGATCAAAGATCTATGAAAAGCAATGCTCTGTTAATGGATAAAAACCCTAATTTATTAAAATTAAAATTTCTAAAATTTACCTAAGAGTTCTGACTCTTGAAAGTTCTTAACAAAAGAGCAAGGCTCTGAGCAAAAATTCTCAAGAAGAAGATGATAATCATCTAAAAGACCAAAGGTCCTATTTATAGGCATTGAACTGCCTCTTCAACTTCTGAGTTGATCCAACGGCTCGGATGTTGTCATCGCTGCACTCACGTGTGCGCCACGTGAGCGCAACGGTGGGGGGGCATTTGTTTCCCCAATCAGAGCAAAGCTCTGTTTTGAATTTCAAAATTCAAAAATTGAAGCAATGCTTCAGATCCTGCGCGCTGCACGCCACGTGTCAAAAGCAGACACGCCAGCGCCAGGAGCGCTGAGCCCTAGGCAGCGCACTCCAATCAAAGCAAAGCTATGTTTTCAAAATTCAAAATTTAGAAAGTTGAAGCAACGCTTCAGATTCAGCGCTCTGCGCTGCGCACCACGTGTCAAACACAGGTGCGCTAGCGCAGTTGCGTTGCGCGCCACGTATCTAACACAGGTGCGCTAGCGCAGTGGCGCTGCGCGCCACGTGTCGAACGTAGGTGCGCCAGCGCTGGGACTAAAAATTTCCACCGTTAGATCAAACGATCTAATAATAATAATGTATCATTAATTAACCAGAATTAAATTCTGTTAAGGAAAGATTCCTCAAAATCTTTCCAAACAACAAGATTGTGCTTTAAGCACCGCTGGATCAACAATCCGAGGGTAAGTATTAAATTACTAAAAACAGAACAAATTCTGTATGGAAAGATTTCTCAATCTTATTAAAACAAGAAGATTTTCTTCTGTAAAACAGAAGCCTTAGGATCAAAGATCCAGCGGTGGAAAATATTCCCAAATCAATCAGAGAAAGATCTCTCAAAACCGATTTAACAAATCATTTAGCCCTATATAAAGGACCCTAGACTTCAAGTCAAAAATATAGAGAGAATACAGAAGAAAAGAGAGAAGAACCCTCTGCAAAAAAAGAACGAGCTCTTAAGAAAAGAAGAGTTTTCTTCATACTCAAGGTAAAAAAAGAACTATGTTCTTGAAAAACAGAGATGAAATCATCTCATAAAAAGAAGAACCCTCTTCTAAAAAATATCATAGATCTAAAAAAGACCAAGGTCTTTTGATGATAAGAAGAAAGATCAAAAGATCTAATTATATAAAAAAAAAAATAAAAGAAGTAAAATACTTCACTAACAGATCTTTTGATCTATAAAGGCAAAGCCTTTTATCAAAACAAGAACCTTTGCTCTTGGATCTTGAGGCAAAGCCTCCTTAGAAGAACGTAAAAGTTGTTCTATGATCTTAAAATCGATCAGATGCGTTTTGCGCTATTGAAAAGTTCCTTGCACTCATGAACTGCGCCCTTGCGCTCATTGGACCGGCGCACGGCACCAGAACTTGCCACGTGTCAACCAGAGACACAATCTGCGCTTTGCGCTCCTGAAACAGAGCGCTGCGCTCATAGACTGGCGCTCAGCGCCAAGCGCGCCACGTGTTGCTCGCTGGCACGCCAACAAACTAGCGCAAAGCGCTCATAGATGGAAGGCGCAAGTGCGCTAATGAACCGGCGCTTAGCGCTAAGCGCGACACGTGTCACCCTCATATGCGCTAGCGCAATGCACTCTTTAATTGGCGCAAAACGCCTGACGCGCCACGTGGCGCACTGTCAGAACACCACTTTGTTCCTGATAAATGCTATGCATTTAATACCAGACAAAATGACAGAGCCCAATGCTTAGCATTATTAAAAAGAGCCGAGCCCAAATAAAAGCTTAATAGCCAGAACAAAAATAAAATGTTAAAACATTTTAATTGGACTTAGCCTAATTCTGGCCATAAATCCTCAACTTATTTTGAAATGAGCATATCTGCTCTTTTAACCAAATCACCCCGGTTCAAAGGTATATCTCTTCACTCCTTTGATATTTGTCATTGTAATTCCTCAACGTCTTCAAAGAGGTGACGGGTTCCGAAGACCACACATTTTACGGACTGTGAGGTCCTTAAACTCATGGACTATGATGTCCTTAACCTCGACCGTGATGTCTTAAAACTAATATCGGACTGTGAGGTCCTTAAACTCATGGACTATGATGTCCTTAACCTTGACCGTGATGTCTTAAAACTAACTTCGGACTGTAGAGTCCTTAAATCCATGGACTATGATGTCCTTAACTTCGACCGCAATGTCTTAAAATTAACGTCAGACTGTGGAGTCCATAAATCCACGGACTATGATGTTCTTAATCTCGACCGTGATGTCTTAAAACTAACATCGGACTGTGAGGTCCTTAAACTCACGGACTATGATGTCTTTAACCTCGACCGTGATGTCTTAAAACTAACACCGGACCGTAATGTCCTTAAACTAATTATCGACCGCAATGTCATTAAACTAAACAATAGAGCTCAATTGCTCTCTTGTCGGATCTAAACGATCCCGTTAAGTTGATCTTAGTCTAGAACTAGACTAACGTGTCCTTAACAAACGTTTAAGTTGATCTTAGCCTCAAATAAGGCTAACGTATCCTTAAACATAACCCTCCAAACCCAAATCTAAGAAAGATACGGATTTGGACTGGTCCACGCCCTACAGGCGACAACATAACTTAGTCTCCGTATACAATCCACGGGCAACCAAATACAAAACAAACACCCACGACACGAAGTGACCATATGGAGAAGGAGAAAGTTGTTACCGCGATGCGGTAGCGTAATTAACTGCAGGGGCTTGCGCCAGTAGGGAAGAGCGTCCTCACAATCAAAACCCTCTCAAGCGAGGGGGAATCTGACGAAGTCTGCTACATCGGCCGCATCCGTTTAGACCTTCGATACATGGTGCCATAAATCAACTTGGCATATTCGGAGAGGTGGACGGATAGCACCAATTATCATCTGCCCCCAGATTCAGGCAAGACGTTCAGTCTTCCCGACTTTCGGCGGTAAACACATATGCAAAGCATATGAGCATTGAACATAAATAACCAATGGCCAAATAGGCCTCGCGTGTTAAACACGTGAGCGCTCATATACAAACCATATGAGCACTGAAAATAAACATGCTAAAACCTACACTAGGGGTCACATGTTAAACACGTGAGTTCTCTTGCCGCATTTTTTGTCAGCGCTCACATGCAAAGCATGTGAGCGCCCCAATTTGAAATGATCTCATTTGATAGAATTAAAGTCTATTTGGGAAATATTTTTCCTGATCTTTCTAATATGGAAAGATCTTTTTCTAACAGAGAATTTTGAATTTAAAATCTAATGGTGATAAAATATCACCAATTAAACCATCTGATAGAATTAAATTTTATGTGGGAAATATTTCCTGGTCTTTTTCAAATTAGAAAGATCTTTTCTGTTAAACAGAAAACCCTTGGATAAAAAATCCAACGGTGATTATAAAATCACCCATCGATCATTTGATAGAATAAAATTCTATCTTAGAAAAATATATTTCTAATCTTGTTAAATCAACAAGATATTCATATGATAGAATAAAATTCTGATCTTGTTAAACTAACAAGATATTCATATGATAAAATTCTGACAAGATATTCATATTATAAAATAAAATTCTATATTAGGAAAATATCTTCCTAATCTTGTTAAAATAACAAGATATTACTATGATAGAATAAAATTCTATCTTAGAAAAATATTTTCTAATCTTGTAAAACAAACAAGAAATCTTCTCTGTTAAACAGAGAGTTTTTGGATTAAAAATCCAACGGTGAATAAAATTCACCGATTGATCTAAAATATCATTTTGATTGATTATAAAATCAATCATGATCTCTCAATGAGAGATTTTCTCAACAAATTGATTCCTTTCTTTCTCCTATAAATAGGAGTAAAGAGATGACAAAGAAAAATGGGGAGGAAAAAATGAGACATCCATAAGCTTTTGTAAAAATATAGAAGGCTCTCAAAACAACAGAGAATTTAATTATCTCAAAGAAGAAGATCTCCCTCGTGAAAGCCCTAGGTAAAAAGAAAAAAGAAGAGATCAAAATATCTCCTTTACCTAACATACCATATCTAAGGGTTTAACCCTTCTCATAAAACTTAGTTCTTTCTCTGGATCTGTGATCCACAAGACAAGTCTCCCACAAGTTGAAAATTTAATTCTCATCGGGAAGATCTTGTTCTTAAGAATCAAACGTTCAGGGAAGAACAAGGTTGAACATGAAGAACATGGAGTTCATAATACTCTGGGAACTTAGTTTCTTCAAATCAAGAACTTAGTTCTTAAAAGAACCTTATCCCAGATCCTCAAAATAGCGATCTTGGTGATTCTTAATGGTCAAAACACTATTAAAATAGATTTAACCTCTCTGAAAATATGAATATGGAAAACATGGAGTTCATAATACTCCAGGAACTTAGTTCCTTCAAATCAAAAACTTAGTTCTTAAAAGAATCTGATCACAGATCCTCAAAATAGTGATATTGGTGATCTTTAATGGTCAAAATACCATTAATAGAGATTTAAGCTCTCTAAAAACATCAGCAAAGATTAAATCTCCAAAAATATACCGCATCACGTGAAACACACGTGAGCGCCGGAAAAAGTTAGTATTTCGCACTATTGGAGCGCCTCACATGAAATACACGTGAGCGCCACAAAAGTTAGTGCTTAGCACTATTGGAGCACCTCACATGATAAACACGTGAGCGCTATATGCAGCTGAGTGCTTAACACTGCTGGATGTTACAGAAACCCAATCTTAACCCAAATTGGCTAAGCTTATATTCATGATATCCAAACTGATATCCAAACTGATCTTAGTCTCAAACATGACTAATGATCTCTTATTGATGATATCCAAAATAATATTCATCCCATATCTCCTAAGATAATCTTAGTCTCAAATATGACTAACGATTCTTAGGTCCACCATCCCCTTTCCCTCAAATACGGGATTTGGTTTAAGGGTACATCTCTCCACACCTCTGATATATATCGTTGTAATTCCTCAATGTCTTCAGAGAGGTGGTGGGTCCCGACAATCAACACCAACTCCTCGTCCCAACTTGACGTAAAACTTCATCAAGACTGGGAATGATATATCACACGTTGATGCACTTCCAAATTGACGTGCACACCTCAAATCGGATCACACCCCAAATTGGACGCATCCCATGTTACCATCATTCACTTCGCCACGTAACAAATACACGTGTGCGCAAGATGAATGTTCGACTGAAATGTCCTTAAACTAATATTCGCCCCAAATACGGCAATAATGGACCGAAATGTTCTTAAACTAACATTTGTCCCAAATAGGGAATATTGGACAGCGACGTCCTTAAACTAATATGTTTTGCCCTGCGGTCTGTCTCCATAATGACTACCGTATACTATCCATGGGCTATTCATATATGATTTAATGATCGGTTGAGCCCCTATACTCACTGCTCATAAGTCGATCTTAGTCTCAAATATGGCTAATGATTTTTAGATCAAGCCAAATATCTCATGAACCGATGGACCTCACAAATGTAAGATCTACGTCCTAAGTTCATTCCCATTGGCAAACCAAGCTACCAACGTGGACCCGTAAAGCAAATCCTTGATCTAAACCCAAATCTCAAATATACGGATTTGGACTAATCCGCGCCGCACGAGCACGACATAAATTAGTCTCCGTATACAATCCATAGGCAACCAAAACAAACAAAAACACACACGACACGAAGTGAACTTCAGGAGCAGGTGAAAGTGGTTATCGCAATGCGGTAATATAATTAACTGCAGGGGCTTGCGTCTGCAGGGAAGAGCATCCCCACAATCAAAAACCCTTCGCAAAATGTGGGGTAATCTGATAAAGTCTGCTATAACGACTGCATCCGTCCAAACCTCTGATATACGGTGCCATAAATCAACTTGGCATTTTCGGAGAGGTGGACGGATAAATCCAAATAGTATCTGCCCCCAGAATTCAGGCCAGACGTCCCAACTTCCCGGTCCGTCTTCCGGCGGTGAACACCCCACTATTGAGAATCTTCGTGGAGCTTCAAATTCACCAGTTCTCTCGTTAGAAAAGCGTTGTTCGTAACCTTCTTTCTCTGGTATAGATCTGTCGACTTCTTCCATAATACCTCTATTGTCTTCTCCTACGACATATGGTGGAACACCGGATCTTCTATCCATCCCCGCCCCTTCATCTTCCGATCCATCCTTATCCAATTTTCATCGGATATCTTCTTTGGTTTGACGCTAACCCCAATAAAAGACGCATCTAAATTGTTGAGGCACAACATGCCCTCCATCCTTGGTTTCTATATCGACCGGTTTGTGCTATTCAAGCACACCATCTTTGTTTTGATTTAAATTGTCTCCATCTTCATTGTTCTTCTCTCAATCAAGCTCTGATACCAATTTGTAAGGATTTTTATGTTCCAAACAATTCAGAAAACAAACACAGAATATTTGATAATAAAGGATAATACAAAAAATACAATCAAACACAAGAAATTCTTCCAACTTCTCTGCTTTTATTCAACTTAGCACGAATTAAAAATCTTCTACTTCTCTTCTTCTTCCTTCTGAACAAAATACCCTAACCAATCTATATTTATAGGCCTAAAATTCCTATATCTATTCCAATCAGGATCTCATTAAATCTCCAAAATAATCTCTTCACAAATCTCTTAACAAATTTCCAAACAACTTTCCAACAAACTTTCCTTATTAATCTCCAAAATGAATTTTCACCAAAACCAAAACCTAGAAGGACTCGTCGACAGACGTTTGAGCCGGCTTAAAATTACCTCGAGCCGTTTCATACAAACAGAGTGATGATGCTCACTGGTGGTATCTCCTCAGATTACAACACGTGGCGGATGACGCGTCCCGAAGGCTAAGGAGGTGGAATGAATGAGTTGCATTAGAAGGGTTCTCGGGATCCTCCTCTCGAGGAACGTATCCGACCTTTCGGGAGGCCTCCCTGAATACATTCCACCTTCACCTAAGAAACTACCAACAGCTCATTTCCGAGCCTTCTCAGTCTCCTTGCTCATCTTTGAGCCTTTTGACATACCGAGCTTCTTCGCCCCCCTCCCCCCCCCCGCCGCTCGTCTCTGAGCTCCTGACGGACCGAGCCTCCTCGGCCTCCCGATCAATCAAGAGCGCGGATCCCTTGCGCCCCGCAACGGCTCCACGTATCTCGCCAAGGTGAGATATCCGACGCCCCACGCTATGCGTCCCACGCAGGCTCGTTCCCCTATTAACGAGCGGATCCAGCTATTAATGCGAGCGTAACGTAAAGGCATAACTGACGGCAAGGATCTCGCACCGGCTCGCTCCATACGACCACTATAAAAAACTCTCTTCCAGACGACTCAGGTAACTGGAAGTGATTTCAATACGCCACTCCTCTGCACTTATACCTCGGCACTAACTTGATCGTCGGAGGGTCCTATGGTGGTCACCCACCCCGGGACTTCTTTGCAGGTAGCTCGGCATCCAACACCAACTCATTGAGATCCACACGTAACCACTTCCAAAGCAAATCTCAACCGTCAAATGCCTCCATAACAGGATCGACGGAGGACAACATCTGAAGAAGATCCTAAGCTCCATGAGTTGGCACCATCCGTGGGAAACATTTCAGAAGCTTCTCCACTCCTAAAGTTGATCTTCCGCCCTCGACCTAATGACGAGCGACAACCGCGAAGATCCGAATACGAGTCGCCACAACGGAGGCGGGAGCGGCTCGTCTCCTCCTCCTAACGTGATCAACGCTCTATCTGCTCGGATAGACAGGCTCACATCGCTAGTGGATGCCCTTGTCCGCATTCAAGCGGCGAGCCCTACCCACCACACCGCCGTTCGCCCTCATCGGGATAACGACGTCCGCAGAAGGACGGATGGGCACGCTCAAGCCCTCAATCTCACTCGTGCTCATCCCAGCGTCACGCCGGCATGCCGACTCCGGCCACCGTGACCCGCATGCGGCGATTGATTTCATGACCCGCTGGACACCGGATAGCTCCACGTCCCGATCCCGGGGAAGACTAGGTCGTCGCCCCGATGCCCGCCGCATGCTCTCTCCTCCTATGTCACGATCCGAAATTGGCACGTGACGACCCTAATACTACGCAACGTCTACAGGCGTAACACAGTAAAAGAAAGCCAAAACCCAAAAATCTAAACCATCAAAAGTAATAAGAAATAATAGCATTTTCAAAACCTTTGAAATCTCAGCCCAAATTCTTTAAAAGTCCAACTTATTTTCTTTAAAATTTTGACAGTACCTCCTTTGTAAAACAAAACCCCAAAATGGGTACAACATAAATATAAAGTAAAGCATCCCCAACGGGAGCAAATCCACGCCAAAAGGCGGAAAACAACCACCACAACAGATATACGATGCCGTAGCGAAGAAAGAAATGATATAAATAAAACTGCATAAAAACCTCCAAGTCACGAAATAATATACAATATCGTCATCTCATCAAGTCTCTAAGTTATACAATATAATGGTAGATGGAGAGTACAGGATACAACGAATATACAACAAGCAACATTGGATAACCGCAAAACCTACCTAAGCAAAACTGCATACTGTCAGGCGAAGCGGTATCCGCAGCAAAGATTATACGATGGATGAAAATAGCTCTGCCTCTGACTATCCTGAGGAACACCTGCAAAACACTGTGGCACAACGGGGGTGAGTTGCCAACTCGTGAATAGTAAATAACATATGCAGGTAATCGCGAGTATGCACGTACAGCGTGAATCTAACATAAGTATTTAATAGCAATGAATAGTCATATGTAATGCATCAGTAATGAAAGATACTAGCAGGTGCAATTAATACATGAAACAATAATATGACGATATATATGTAATAGTCATGTAAGGTACTCTATCAGGTACTACAAGTACATGAAGTAATGATATGACAATCGGTATGCAATAATCATGCAATAATGATATGAAAAAGTATATATGAAACAGTCATGAAAGGTACACTAACAGGTACTACTATACATGAAGCAGTGTATAAACAATAAATGTGGAGTATGGAATGAAATATGTCATTTCCACGGAATCCTGACATCGTAGTAGGATCAAAATCCATCAAGACAATCCAAATCCCAATTTCTTCAAATCAGCCCCCAAATTGACTATCATATCAAGTAAGTCTCACATATCCTTAATGTACAACATCAAGTAAATCTCGTATATCCTGTGTGTTTTCATGAATAAAAATGATGATGTATATATAAATTGATATCAATACACATATATTAGCGTCCCATTCCACTAATATTGGTGTAAAGGCATATATAACAGCGTCCCATTCCACTGTTATATATATTTAGGAGTAAAATATCATGAAAATAATGTGTCAAGTATCGACACAGAAAGTCTGATCTATCAGGTGCTATCTCCATGACTGGCCCCCTGATAGGTACGTATCATACGCTATCCCGAAAACTCGAGTGCCTAGCTCTGACCCTCGCATCTCGACGTATCCATACGTACATGACTCCCGTCGGTATCCTCATGATAACTGCCGAGTCATTGGTAATGTCACCGGAAAGTATGGTTCCCCCACTAACTCATCTCCTTACTGAGATTCTTGCCCCGGGATACCTCCGGGCCCCACCATGTACCCGCACACGGATCCCTCCTTTCCTCGCGTGGGATATATATATATATCCGAACCGATAAATCTCATGGTGGCTGCTGAAATATCATATCAAGGGAAACCGGGTTTTTCAAATAATGCATAATTTCATGAAACTCCCACGGTCCCCAAATCCAGAAAATATCATGAAAAATCCATATCTCAATGCGAAAATCTATGAATATAATATACGCATCATAAATCTGAAATGCGAGCATGCAAAGGAAAAGCCATAATTAACTGCAACAAGTTAATATAATATCATGCGGTTCCTAATCTCTCCAATTCTAAATGACATCAAGTAAAGGTAAACATGTAGTTATAATCAGGTATATGTGTAAACATAAGGTATAGCAAGGTATATGTATCTACCTATGAGTAATGATGTAATATCCCCCCTGGGTATAAGTGAAGTATGTGTGAAAGGTATATATGTAACTATGTCACGAAGTGTGTATGTACCTATCGCTAATGGTACAATACTCTATAGGTATACAGGTAACCAGTATGTAAGTATGTCAAGACATATGTATAAGCATGTAGGTACAGGTATGCTATATATCATATGCAATAAAAAATATGAATCAATGTCACAATGTCCCTAACCAAACATTATCATATCTATAAGTGGGTTGTGCGTGACATGGTAGTTATTGACGGTGTGTGTGGCATACAATCAGTGCTCGTGCAACATGAGCCGTCAATAATAGTGCAGTGTCTTAAGGATACTAGTCTAAGCATAACAATTTACTAAGCAGTAGGGTAAATGCGCAATTCTAAATATGACATAGAATATGCGACAAGTTAAGCCATTTCTAGCCCAGACGCATAACGCCATGCGGGCGATTCCCCTGTAGATGTTAAATCTACTCACAAACGCTCTTGGCTAAGTGAAGTCAACTACTCGTTTCCCCCTGTAGCAGTGTCTGAAGTTCCCGCCTGCGAACCTACCACATCAAAACAATAAAGCAAGCATATATTAATAATAGACCCAAAACACGCACACACTACATTTAACCGACGCAACCACACAAAACATACCCTCAAGTGTTCGTATTGTGGCTAACGTGTGTAGCGACACGACGAAAACGACCAAAGAGCAAAAACACACAAAGTGCACGATCCGTGTCGTATAATGTATCGCGCGGACACAAAACACTAGGTTATAGGAAAATGATCTCAGATTTTTCATACTGCAATTACTAAAAAAATAAACAGTACCAAACACTCCTAACCAACAGCAGACAACTACCCACAAAAACCAAACCCCAGCACTTCCCTACAAAGCCGGCGTCGCCAGAATTCGCCAAAGGGGTCGCTGGCCCCGGCCGGTGTGGTGGGTCTCATGTCTCAGGTGGTGCTCCAGGGTCACTAGTACATCACTACAATTTTATTTGATTTTTCTGTACGAATTTCAGGTCATAGCAGTTCACAGAGACTCAAAAAGGACACTAAAAACACGATATTGCACAAATCTATACTTTAAGAGTTATACGCTACAACCAACGAGCTACTCAATATAAAAACTCATAATTATCAGTGTAGGGATTATACCTATCAATTTTAGCTCACAAGATCCAAGCTTTCCTAGTTCCAAGTGATCAAAGAGCAAGAATCAAGACTTGAGGTATTTTTGTGATTTATTTGGGAATTTTTGGAGATTTATTTGCTTGGATTGATGCAAGAATAGAAAGGAATTGATCAAGACCAGAAGAGAGAGGGAAGGGCTCGGCCAAAATGAAGGAGGTGAGGAAATTGTATGGAGTTTCTAGCTTATTCTAGCATTAAATGCAATAAATGCATTCACATGCACATTCATGCACCTCTTGCATTCTTTTCTTTTTCATTAACTTAAAATCTAAAACCCATACAAATATCTATATATGAAGAGAAGGGTTGAATTAACTCAAACTTAATTGTAGAAAAGATCACTAAGAGAAATTTCCCAAAACAGAATACCGCATTAAAATAATATTAAAATTGGGAAAAATTCTAGTTAAACCAAAACGTCCCATATATCCCCAAAGCTTGCGCACTAGTTTTATTTTAGCTAAACTAGGTGCTGGCAAGTCTATAGGGTCGTTTGATCACAGTCGGTTTAAAACAGAAAATACCGACAATTTTACCCAAAAACGGAGAAATTCATATAACGATTTCTAAAACGTTACACCCTAGGAGGTGTCGGTCAGCTCGCCTACTTCCAGGCACGACCGTCACCCCCACGCTCGTCAGGACCGCGCGAACAGCGAATGTCGGGACCACACGAGGAGGGCCTCGCCCGAGGATTTAAGAAATTTGATAGAATGGAATCGGAGTCGCACCATCGCGCAGACCCGGAGCGAAGGTAGCCACCACTCCAACTATGTAGAATCCTCGGGGTACCACTTCCAACTTGAAGCCCTCGAGAAGAAACTCGAAGTCATACGATAGGATGGCCATGCGTCCGGCGAAGGGGCTAGGTACTCCACCAACTCATTAACAAACCCATTATAGAAGAGCTGCTGGCCGAGCACGTCTCGTTCAGGAAAAAGCCGCCAAAAGTGGCCCTTTTCGACGGGAAATCCGACCCGAAAGACCACCTAGACGCATTTACGGTGGGCATGAGTTTCCAGGATAACTCGGACGCGGCTCAATGCCGAGCTTTGCCCACCACTCTCATCCGAGCTGGCCGGAACTGGTTCCGAGGACTTACGCCATGCTCCATCTCGACCTTCGACGAGCTGGCCACCTAATTCCTTGGTCACTTCGTCGGGAATCGATGATAGAAAAGGACGGCTGACTACCTGTTCACCGTCAAGAGCGGAGACAAAGAATCCCGTCACCCACTTCTACAACGCCTTTCTCGATGTCCCCGAGCACCGCGATGAAACGGTCATCACCGCGCTGGGGTTGGATCTTAGGCACAAAGAGTGGCTCCACTCTTTTGCACTAGCGCAACTGTTCCCCTCCGAAAGACGGCGCGGCGCGGGGACGTCTTGCCTGAGATTCGGGGCAGATGTTAATTGGTGTTATCCGTCCACCTCTCCGAAGATGCCAAGTTGATTTATGACACCGTGTATCGGAGGTTTAGATGGATGCGTCCGATGTAGCAGACTTCGTCAGATTCCCCCTCGTTTGAGGGGTTTTTAATTGTGGGGACGCTCTTCCCTGTAGGCGCAAGCCCCTGCAGTTAATTACGCTACCGCATTGCGGTAACAACTTTCTCCTTCTCCTGATGGTCACTTCGTGTCGTGTGTGTTTTTTTTGTGTTTGGTTGCCCGTGGATTGTATATGGAGACTGAGTTATGTCATCGCCCGTAGGGCGTGGACTAGTCCAAATCCGTATTATCTTAGATTTGGGTTTGGGGGTTTGGGTTTAAGGATACGTTAGCCTCATTTGAGACTAAGATCAACTTAAACGTTTGTTAAGGATACGTTAGTCTAGTTCTAGACTAAGATCAACTTAACGGGATCGTTTAGATCCAACAAGAGAGCAATTAAGGGAGCTCTGTTGTTTTGTTTAGTGACATTGCGGTCAATAGGTAGTTTAAGGACATTGCGGTCCAATGTTAGTTTTAAGACGTTGCGGTCAAGGTTAAGGACATCACAATCTGTGGATTTAAGGACTCCACAGTCCGACGTTAGTTTTAAGACATCACGGTCAAGATTAAGGACGTCATAGTCCGTTGTTAGTTTTAAGACATCCCGGTCAAGGTTAAGGACATCATAGTCCGTTGTTAGTTTTAAGACATCCCGGTCAAGGTTAAGGACATCATAGTCCATGAGTTTAAGGACCCCACAGTCCATTGTTAGTTTTAAGACATCCCGGTCAAGGTTAAGGACATCATAGTCCATGAGTTTAAGGACCCCACAGTCCGTATCAATGTGTGGTTATCGGGACCCATCACCTCTTTGAAGACGTTGAGGAATTACAACGACAGGTATCAAAGGAGTGAAGAGATGTACCCTTGAACCAAAGTAGATTAAGTGATCTGTAGTCCAATTTGGAATTAAGATCAATTAATTAGGTTATGAGCACATTGGCCTAGTTGAGTCTGGATTGAGGACTTATAGCCAACTTGGGCTAAGTTCAATCATGTTTGGAATATTGGCTCTCTATTGGTCAATTGAAGGAGAGGCTTTGCCTCTGAAAAATCAGCCAACTTGGTTAAGAGTAGTGTTAAATACTAAAGATCAAAAGTGTTAAACACTAAAGATAGATTTCTTAAACTAGTGTTAAACACTAAGAGTACAATCAATGTTAAACATTGGAAATATAGTTCTTGATGTAGTGTCAAACATCAGAAGGTAACAGTGTTAAACACTGCAAATAGGGTTCTTCAAATTAGTGTTAATCACTAAGAAAATCAGTGTTAAACACTGCAAATAGAGTTTTTAAATTAGTGTTAAACACTAAGAAAATCAGTGTTAAACACTGGGAACAGGGTATTCAAATTAGTGTTAAACACTAAGAAAATCAGTGTTAAACACTGGAAACAGAGATCTCAAATTAGTGTTAAACACTAAAGAAAGAGGGGTCACGTGTGGACACATGAGAGCGCCCTGATTCCCTTTATTTTGTTCTGCCAAAAGTATTGAATACTTTGGAGCATCACGTGCTGTCATGTGATGGAAATTTGGGTGTTTGTCTGTTAATGCTTTTGCCAAGGGGTCACGTGGTAGCACGTGAGAGCGCCCATAGCTTCTATTTCTTTTGCTTTTTTCTTTGTGTGCTTCAAGGGGCACGTGGGGCACGTGAGGCGTTGCCTCAAACTTCTTTTCTGTGGATTTTTATAGAGGTCATGTGGTAGCATGCGACTCTGGTTCTTTGCATGTTTTAAAGATCTGTTCATCTTTTAAGAATTAAATTCTTCATAGGGTTAAACCCTAGCAATAACTTTAGAGGAATTAAATTCCCACTTTCTTTTTTAAGAATTATATTCTTAGATAGGGTTAAACCCTAATTTCTTTTCTCTAGGAATTAAATTCCCCATATATGTAAAGAATTAAATTCTGGCATAGGGTGAAACCCTAATTTCTTTTTTAAGGGAATTAAATTCCTGCGAGTTTGAGAGAATTAAGTTCTCAATTAGGGTTAAACCCTAGTTCTGTCCATTTTGAAGGAATTAAATTCCAATAATTTTGGAGAATTGAATTCTCATATAGGGTTAAACCCTAATTTTATCTCAAGGGAATTAAATTCCTATAACTTTGTGAGAATTAAATTCTCAAAACTCAATTCCTCCTCTATGTTTTAGATCTGCATGGTAGGATCTCAACCCAATGAGAATTAAATTCTCAATTTATGGGGAGATGTGCACTTTGCAGATCTTTAACCAGAGAAAGAACTAAGTTCTTTTCTTTTATGTAAGAGTTAAACTCTTGGATTGAGAATTAAATTCTCCTTTTAAAGCCTTTTTCCCCTTTCTTTTCTTACCTAGGGTTTTTTGTTCGTAGAGAATCAAATTCTTCTTTCTTTTCTCTATGAATTTTCAAGATTCCAAGGCTTTATCTCTCTCTGTATCTCTCTCTCTGTGTCTCCCTTTCCTTTCTTTTGGCTCCTATTTATAGGAGAGGGAAAAGAATCAATCTGTTTTGGTAAATCTCTCATTGAAAGATTTGATTTATTTTCATTGTTAATCCGGGCCTTTAGATTATTAGTTGAATTTTATTCACCGTTGGATTTTAAATCCAAAGATATTTCTTTGTTATTTCGGTGAGATTTAGGGGAAATATTTCCTTGTCCAAGATTTTTCCATAAATTGGTGATATTTAATCACCCTCGGATTCTTAATCCAACGGTTTCACATAATTCTTCTCCATTTTGGAAAGATTTAGACAATCTTTTTTAGAATTTAATTCTGTTAAACAGCAAGGCTTTTAAAGCCAGTCACGTGCAGCCACGTGACTTTTAGTCACGTGTGAGCACGTGACCCCCGGTCACGTGTAAGCACGTGACCCCCTGAAGGGACTCCTCTTCTGCACTCTGTCCTTTTGCCGCTGCTTAACCATCACGTGCTAACACGCGACCACTGGTCACGTGTGAGCACGTGA
The DNA here is from genome assembly GCA_030015575.1 of Agapanthus africanus. Classification (NCBI taxonomy): domain Eukaryota; kingdom Viridiplantae; phylum Streptophyta; class Magnoliopsida; order Asparagales; family Amaryllidaceae; genus Agapanthus; species Agapanthus africanus. The sequence continues at coordinate 63,249,937 of JASDDO010000028.1, read as the reverse complement.
TGCTTCCTCTGAAGCTTTTTCCTGATTTTTAATCAGGGAACAAATGCCCCCACAGCGTTGCTCTCACGTGTCTGCACGTGAGTGCAACGCTGTCACTTTTGTGACCGTCGGATCTGCCTTGGGAGTAGGGTAGATGAAATGTCCTTTCAGAAGCGCCTTCACTTTTTCATCTCGTTCCTTTCAACCTTTCTTTTAAGAGTTTGATTCTCGTTCTCAGAGCTTAGTTCTCTGTTGTGTCTGTGCAGTGCCGCTTTATCTTCCAATCAAAGGCTAGTGCTCACGTTTTGCGCATGCAGGGCTCTGCTTGATAGGGACGTTTCATTTCCCTGATCTGATTCCAATGCGTCGTTGGATTTCATTTCTAACGCTCTCCCCTTCTTTCTGGGCTTTGAGAATAGTCCCACCATGCACAACATTTTTTGTGCATAGCATTAAATGCTCCCCTTTATAACCTGAACCCATGCCTTACTTCTTTTCCTCACAGAGAAACCCATTTATACTTTAAGGTGATCATCTTTGAGAACCCGATCAATCGCCATGGCTTGCAATCGTCCCCATGCTCGTCGGCAACCATGGGAGGTGCCCATTGAGGAGATAATCCCTCGCTTCGCTGCGCGGCTGGCAGATCCCCTTCTCACCGACGCTCAATATGACACGGTGATGTACGAGCTACTGACTCGTCGGGGCTCTCCTCTTCCCATGGGCTCCATTTGGCTCCGGATGATCCTCCTGTCTGTGCTTGCCGATATACCCCCTCATTCGACGGAGATGACTTCGGCGATCCTTGACGCGGCGGAGGACAAGCTTGAGTGCTTTCACGAGGCTTGTCTAATCACTCAAGCTCTGAAAGATCGTTCGGTTCATATACTGAGTCAGATAAGAGCCCGTCGGGCCGTCATGTCTGCTTTCGCTGATGAGCACGGCTCCAACCGATAGGGAGCGACTCCTCGCGAAAACCGTCGTTTTGACGTGCTGGAGAAGGCAGAGAGGGAGCTGGAGAATTTTGTGTTTTGCTTTGTTAACCCTTGTATTTCTGATCCCTTATTTGGTGATCTTTTCCTGGTAGTGTAGTATGTTTGAATCAATGTACTCCTTTTATCATTGGCGGTTTGCATGCTTTCTGTTGAATTTTCATGTTTATCAGATAGTCGTACGTGTGTCTTGCTTGCATAAATGAGCTGCCTGTTTTTCTCATGGGAATTTTCTTTACTTGCGAGCACCATCGTTACGTTGCATGCACATCAGTGCCTCGGGTAACATTTCCTTTTAAACATTCGTACAGTTGCAAATGCGCGCCTGATAGGATATAGATCAGAAACTTTCCTTGTCATCTCCCATATCAAGTGGTTCGTGCTGGTTTTAGACCGAGTATTGTCATCGAAGGGAGGCTTGTATATATATAGTCTTAAGTGTACGCGCCTTCCTTCAGAGATTATGGCCGCGAAGGCGAATTACGGGGCTTAATCGAGTGATGTGCGGCGAACATGGTGTCGTGCGGGAAGAGGTTCGGCCGCAAATTCTCGGAGAGGGAGCTGGCCTCTAAGGCGCTGAACGAGCTCCAAACCAGCCTTACAGCCAAAGCTAATAAAGCGTATGAACTCTGGCGAGTACTTCAAGAGTCTATCAAAGAGGTGGTGGCCCTCGATAAAGCTGCCGTGTTCACTCGCGAAATGTTTGAGGCTCACAAGGCTACCGAGAAAGAGCTCGAAGGCCGGCTTGCCTCGTATCAGGCCCAGCAGGCTCAGGCGGAGGCCTGTCTTCTGGCGATACTGAATCATGAAGCCGTGACCCAGCAAAAGAAGGATGAGCTAGTAAAATTGCTACATCGGCCGCCGGCATGAAGACCTGTATCTTTTCTTTTCTTTTTGTACATACTCCTGAATGAGAGTATATTCTTTTTGTTCTTTCATGAATTGTACTTTGTATCCATTTTGGTTTATGAATAAAGACATATTTTTCTTCTCAATGGTGTGTCTCTTTTTATTAAATGTGTTCCGCGGACAATTTATCTTGGTCTCCCTGCAGGGTAGCGATGGCTTAGGATTCAGGGTTAAGATCTGCCTCCTAAGACTTTTGAGCTTTATGAGCCGTGAGGGTCTCATAAAGAGTTTTTCTCCCTACAGGTCGAGAGGATCCCGTAGGTGTAAGTTCTTCTTAAGAATCGTGAGGATTCTTAAGAGGGTTTTCCCTTGGGAGTCGTAAGGATCTCACAAGAGAGTTTTCTTCCTTACAGGTCGTGAGGACCCGCAAGTGTTGGGTGCGGTCGCCCTTATCCGTATTTCACAGGGTCAGGGGTTGCTTTTGGATGTTTTCCAGGGTACCGTAGTTTAAAGACATCGCGGTCAAGGTTAAGGAGATCATAGTCCATGGGTTTAAGGACTCCACAGTCCAATGTTAATTTTAAGACATCACGGTCAAGGTTAAGGACATCATAGTCTGTGGATTTAAGGACTCCACAGTCCGATGTTAGTTTTAAGACATCCTGGTCAACGTTAAGGACATCATAGTCCGTGGATTTAAGGACTCCACAGTCCGATGTTAGTTTTAAGACATCACGGTCAAGGTTAAGGACATCATAGTCCAAGGATTTAAGGGCTCCACAGTCCAATGTTAGTTTTAAGACATCCCGGTCAAGGTTAAGGACATCATAGTCCGTGGATTTAAGGAATCCACAGTCCGATATTAGTTTTAAGACATCACGGTCAAGGTTACGGACGTCATAGTCCGTGGATTTAAGGACTCCATAGTCCGATGTGTGGTTACTTGGACCCGTCACCTCTTTGAAGACGCTGAGGAATTACAACGACACATATCAAAGGAGTGAAGAGATATACCCTTGAACCAAGGTAAAATCAGTCTAGAATCATCATGGTTGATCGTTAGTTTTAAGACATTACGGTCGAGGTTAAGGACATCATAGTCCGTGGATTTTAAGGACTTCACAGTCCGATATTTGCTCTAGATGCTTCACACGGGTTCACTGCCGTGCTTGGCGAGGACCAGGCTCCACTCTGGAAGTTTTCCGCGGGGTCACAGAGTGACGTTATCCGTGTTCCACATGACCAGGAATTTTGCACTAGATGCTTCACACGGGTTCACTGCCGTATTTGGCGAGGACTAGGCTCCGCTCTGGATGCTTCACACGGGTTCGCTGCCGTGCTCTGCGAGGACCAGGATCCGCTCTGGACGTTTTCCACGGGGTCAAAGAGTGACGTTATCCGCGTTCCACATGACCAGGAATTTTGCTCTGGATGCTTCCCACGGGTTTACTGCCGTGTTCGGCGAGGACCAGGCTCCGCTCTGGACGTTTTCCACGGGGTCAAAGAGTGACGTTATCTGCGTTCCACGTGACCAGGAATTTTGCACTAGATGCTTCACACGGGTTCACTGCCGTGTTTAGCGAGGACTAGGCAACGCTCTGGACGTTTTCCACGGGATCAAAGAGTGACATTATCCGCGTTCCACGTGACCAGGAATTTTGCTCTGGATGCTTCCCACGGGTTCACTGCCGTGTTCGGCGAGGACCAGGCTCCGCTCTGAACGTTTTCCACGGGGTCAAAGAGTGACGTTATCCGCGTTCCACATGACCAGGAATTTTGCACTAGATGCTTCACACGGGTTCACTGCCGTGTTCGGCGAGGACTAGGCTCCGCTCTGGATGCTTCACACGGGTTCACTGCCGTGCTCTGCGAGGACCAGGATCCGCTCTGGACGTTTTTCACGGGGTCAAAGAGTGACGTTATCCGCGTTCCACGTGACCAGGAATTTTGCTATGGATGCTTCCCACGGGTTCACTGCCGTGTTCGACGAGGACCAGACTCCGCTCTGGACGTTTTCTACGGGGTCAAAGAGTGACGTTATCCGCGTTCCACGTGACCAGAAATTTTGCTCTAGATGCTTCCCACGGGTTCACTGCCGTGTTCGGCGAGGACCAGGCTCCGCTCTGGACGTTTTCCACGGGGTCAAAGAGTGACGTTATCCGCGTTCTACGTGACCAGGAATTTTGCACTAGATGCTTCACACGGGTTCACTGCCGTGCTTGGCGAGGACTAGGCTCCGCTCTAGACGTTTTCCACAGGGTCAAAGAGTGACGTTATCCGCGTTCCACGTAACCAGGAATTTTGCTCTGGATGCTTCCCACGGGTTCACTGCCATGTTCGGCGAGGACCAGGCTCCGCTCTGGATGTTTTCCACGGAGTCAAAGAGTGACGTTATCTGCGTTCCACGTGACCAGGAATTTTGCTCTGGATGCTTCCCACGGGTTCATTGCCGTGTTCGGCGAGGACCGGGCTCCACTCTGGACGTTTTCCACGGGGTCAAAGAGTGACGTTATCCGCGTTCCACGTGACCAAGAATTTTGCCCTAGATGCTTCACACGGGTTCACTGCCATGCTTGGCGAGGACTAGGCTCCGCTCTGGACATTTTCCACGGGGTCAAAGAGTGATGTTATCCGCGTTCCACGTGACCAGGAATTTTGCTCTGGATGCCTCCCACGGATTCACTGTCGTGTTCGGCGAGGACCAGGCTCCGCTCTGGACGTTTTCCACGGGGTCAAAGAGTGACGTTATCCGCGTTCCACGTGTCCAGGAATTTTTGACTTTGTCTGTATTTCACGAAGTCGGAATTTGACTCTCGGTCGGCTGTACGCCGCCTAGTCATGGAACTGGGAGTTGCCGCTGTTCCGCTTTGGTTGATGTTGTGTCTGTTGTGATGAGACGAGTGTTGAGATGATCTCTAGGTTGTCTATGAACCATCGAGATTTGGCTTCTTCTTCTGATGAAACCTGGGGAGGAGGAGTGTGATTCCTTCTTTGTTCGCGTCCCTGGATTGTATACAGGGATTGACATGATATCACATGTAAGGCATAAATTTCATTTTTATTTCTTTTTCCGCGATGCTCTATCATTTCAGCTTTTATATCGTGAAGGTCGCGATTGCCCCATCATTTCGGCTATTTTTCGCGGTGCCCAATCATTTCGGCCATTTCTTTTATTTTTACTCGCTGCTTTTTATTGCGAGTTGCCCCATCATTTCGGCTATTTTTCATGCATACATTTTTACTTGCTGTTTTTTTAATATTGCAAGTCGCCCCATCATTTCGGCTATTTCATATGCATTTTCAGCTCGCTGACTTTTATCGCGAGTGCAGAACTTGAGATCTGGTGCCAATCTCAGCATCAGCATCGCTGCGACTGGAATATTGCCAGGAGCGAATCATCATTTGCCATGAAAGGACTTGGAATTTGATACCGTTTCAGGCATCCGCATCGCTACAACTGGGATATTGCCAGGAGCGAATCATCATTTGCCTCTGTCGATGTCGAACAAAGGTGGTTTAGTAAACAGGGTTAGGATTCTGTCAACTAAGGCTTTTGACTTCATGAGCCATAAGGGTCTCACAAAGGTATTTCTCCCTACAAGTCGTGAGGATCTCGTAGGTGTGTTTTCTCCTTGGGAATCGTGGGGATTCCTAAGTGCATGTCCCCCTGTAAGTCGTAAGGATCTTACAAAAGGGTTTTCTCCTTATGAGTCGAGAGGACTCACAAGGGTTGTTCACCGTGCGAACATATCCCTAGTCACGGATGGGACTTAGTCAGGGAAATGTTTATTCGTGCCCGTGGATTGTATACAAGGGTCGGTATTGAGCCACTTGTAGGGCAATATCGAAGATTGTAGGGGGTTTCTTCAGAACAGGTTCAGGTTTCTGTAACTTAAGACTTTCAAATCTTATGAGCCGTGAGAGTCCCATAAGAGAGTTCTCCTTACGAGTCGTGAGGATTTCGCAAGTGTAATTTCTCCTTAGGAATCGTGAGGACTCCTAAGTATGTTGCTCCCTTGTGAGTCGTAAGGACCTCACGCGGGTGGTTTCTCCTCACAAGGTCATGAGGACCCTGTAAGTGTCTTTTAACGAGGTTGCGCCCTTTTGGGTTTTCACAAATACTCGCCGGTAGCCCTGCTGTTTTTACTCATGGAGCCCTTTCGGGTTTTCATCCGTGCCCACTTTGCTTATGGACATACCGTCTTTATTTTATTTTATATTTTTTTTTATTTTATATATTTTTTTATTTATCGGCTTTGAGATGCTGTAATCCAACGTAGTTTATCGACACCTCGATCAACAGCTAGTTTTTAGGGCGTAGTGGTCCGTTGTTAGTTTAAGGACGTTTCGGTCCGTTGTTAGTTTAAGGACGTTTCGGTCCGTGGTTGAAGAAGGTCGATTACTACTTATAGAGTTCGGGCTTAGGAAGATAGCGAGCGGACATGGTCGTCGTCATCTATCATTGACCTAGGCCTTGACCTGTTAAGCGTAGTATTTCTTCAGGAAGCGACCGTTTATTGGCCTGAAAGGTCTTTCACCGTGCATATCCATGAGTAGATATGCTCCGCCCTGGTAGACCTTGTCTATGATGTACGGGCCTTCATAGTTCGGCTTAAATTTTCCCCGCTTGGCGCGATTGGGAATCATAGGCCTTTTGACCACTGGTACCAGTTCGCCTTGGCGGAATGTCCTCAGTCTGGTCAATCTTTCATATGAGCGCGTCATCTTTGCTTTATAAGCCTCCAGATTTTTTTGCGCTATGAGTCGGGTTTCATCAAGGGCATCAAGCTCCTCAAGCCGTAGATGAGCATTTTCTTCGTCCGTCAGCTCGTAATGGACTGCCATTCGTAGAGACGGTAGCTCTATCTCAAGGGGGAATACTGCTTCTGTACCAAATACTAACGCGTATGGCGTTGTGTTTGTGGCCGTCTTGAACGTAGTTAGATATGCCCAGAGAGCTTCCTGCAGTCTCTCGTGCCATTCTTTCTTATTTCGAGACACTGTCTTCTTCACAATTTTTGTCAAGGTCTTATTGAAAGCCTCAGCTAGACCGTTAGCTCGGGGATTATAAACTGAGGAATATCTCCAGTCTATGTTGTGTTGCTGCGCGAAGCGGCTGATCTTGTGGCTTCTGTAGGCTGGCCCGTTGTCGAAGATGATCCGTCTCGGCGTTCCAAACCGATAAATGACGTGCGTCTTGAAGAAATGGAGGATATTCTCCGTCTTCACTTCCCTCAACGGTACTGCTTTTGCCCATTTGGAGAAGTAATCAGTTATCGCCAGGATGAAACGATGTCCCCCGGACGATGCTGGTTCGATAGGGCCGACTATGTCAGTCCCCCACATTTCGAACGGCCAACTAGCCACCGTTGGATGTAGAGGATTTGGGTGCTGATGGATAAAGTCTCCATGGATCTGGCATGAGTGACATTGCTTCACATATTCGAGGCAGTCCTGGATCATCGTAGGCCAATAGTAGCCCATTCGTTTAATCTTCAACTTCATCTTCGAGCCCGCTTGGTGAGAACCGCAGAGTCCGTCGTGAACCTCCTGAATGACTCTTTTCGCCTCTTCAGGTCCCAAACATCTCAACCATAGAGAATCAAATGACCTCTTGTACAGAGTATCATTGACGAAGGCGAAAGACAGGGCTCGTTTCATAAGCTGGTGTCTTGAGGACGCGGCTTCAGGCGTTCGACGGGATTTGAAGTAGTCTATAAAGACTTCTCTCCAATCCTCAGCCTTTTCTTGGTCGTTTATTTGCAGGGCCGTCCGCTCAATCGCTTCCTTTTCCCCGGATGATTCCGGAGATACTTCTGCTGGAGCAAGAACTCGACGGCTTTGTACCACGATTCTTACGTCATCGAGGTTCTCATCGGCTAATTCTTTAGCGAGCTTAGCTAATGCATCCGCTTTGCTATTTTCTGCATGCGGTATGCTTTCCAGCATACAGGAGGGAATTTGGGTTAACAGCTGCTGCACCTTTTCGCCGAATTTCACCAGCTCTGGTTTGCACGTTTGGTAGTCGCCATTTACTTGACTGACGACCAGTTGGGAGTCTCCGTATATGAGGAGGTTTTCAATTCCCATGTCGATGGCGATCTCAAGACCTGCTATCAAAGCTTCGTATTCGGCTTCATTGTTCGTCCTCGGCTCTGTTAAGGAGAAAGCAAAGCGCATTATCCCTCCTCGTGGAGTTACGAAGATGAGGCCTACCCCCGATTTGATTATAGGGGTGCTTTGTTTGCGCTTCTTCATGGAAGACGCTCCGTCAAAATAGAGTTCCCACCGGGTATCACTACCGTCGATCGCATCAAACGCATGTTCGTCTGGCAGCTCACAATTCAAAGGCGAGTCGACAGGTATTAGATGCTCAGCGAGGAAGTCGGTGATGGCTTGGCCTTTCACTGCCTTAAGAGGCTGATAGGTTATTGAAAACTCCATCAAGAGCAGGGCCCATTTAGCGAGTCTCCCTGTCAATATGGCCTTTGATATTAAATATTTGAGGGGGTCCACCTTTGATATAAGACGGACTTCATGCGCCAACGTATAGTGCCGGAGTTTCGTTATCGTGAAGATCAACGCCAGGCAGTGCTTTTCGATGGGAGAGTAGTTGCTTTCTGCCCCCAGAAGAACTCGACTTAAATAGTAGAGTACTCTCTCCTTCCCTTGGTCGTTCTCTTGTGCCCATAATGCGCTTAAAGAACCTTCGAGGGCTGTCGTATAAAGAATGAGAGGCTTTCCCTTGACCGGAGCTGCTAACACCGACGGATTCTGCAGGTATTGCTTGATTTCGTCCAATGCACTTTGGCATTTATAATCCCAGACGAACGAGGTTCCCTTCTTCATCAGGTGACTGTAAGGACGGCACTTGCCTGAAAGGTTGGCTATAAATCGCCGGATGTACGCGAGCTTCCCTTGGAGAGACCGCAATTGTTTGAGAGTCTTTGGCGGTGGCATTTCTATGATCGCCTTGATCTTCGACGGATCTATCTCGATAGCTCAGTGTCGGACGATGAATCCTAGGAATTTGCCCGAGGAAACTCCGAATGCGCACTTGAGAGGGTTCATCTTCAAGTTGTATTGTCGAAGGCGTTAAAATACGGTCTTCAGATGCTCTAAATGCTCTTCGTATGACTTGCTCTTAACCACGAGGTCGTCGATATAGCATTCGACGATTTCATGTATGAGGTCATCGAAGATCTTCATCATGGCCCTCTGATAGGTGGCACCGGCGTTCTTTAAACTGAAGGGCATAACTTTGTAGCAGAATATACCCAAAGGGGTCCGGAAAGCGGTGTGCTTCTGGTCTTCGGGATGCATCTTTATCTAATTGTACCCTGATGAGCCGTCTATGAAGGAGAAAATCTTGTGAGTGGACGTGTTATCTATCATCAGCTCGGTGACTGGTATTGGGAAGTCGTCCTTCGGGCAAGCTTTATTGAGATCCCGGAAGTCCACACATATGCGCACTGTCCCATTCTTCTTCATCACTGGGACGATGTTGGCGATCCAGTCGGGATACTGAACTTCCTGGATAAACCCAGAGTCGATCAGCTTCTTGACTTCGGCGTTGATGCTCATCTCGAGCTCGAGCCGCATTGTTCTTGGCGCTTATTTGACTGGCTTGACGTCCGGGGATATTGCCAATTTATGGACAGCCATCTCTGGATCTAATCCTGGCATCTCGGAGTAGTTCCATGCGAAGCAATCTCTATGTTGCGTAAGCAAGTCTTTCAACGCAGCCACCTTTTCTTCAGATAGCAACTCGCTGACGAATGTCGGTCGCGGGTCATTTGCCGTCCCCAACTCAATTTTCTTGAGGTCATCTGCGGTAGTGTGTATTCCATCTTCCAACTCTTTTGGCGCCGGTGGAAACTCTGAGATCACCTCATCGTCGCTATTTTCGAAGCACCAGGGAAGGTCATCCATATTCTCGGGCTCTCTTTTTGATATTGTTATCATACGACAAGTACGAGCTCGCTTCCAGGACCGATGTAGGTTTGGGTCCACTCTCGCTGTATGCGCAGCTTTTGGTTTGTGCTTCTGTGGCGGACTTATCCTCCAGCTGCTGGATAGAACAAACCTGCCTTATTGATACTGGTCTTCAAACCCAGTTCTTGAAGGTGAAGCAGTCTTCGATAGGGTGTCCTATTGCTCAGTGATAAGAGCAATAGCCCGGATGAGAGACCTCGTTAGCTTGCTCAGGGTGTTTAGACTCCGGAAGTGTAATCATTCGATGTTTTAAAGCGAGATCAAGTATCTTCTTCGTCTTATCTTGAGGGAAAGAATATGCTTGATTCATCTTCTTCATGAGGGACAAGTCTGGACTGCCCAATTCCCGATTACATGACTTTTTGGTCCCGCTTTGTCGTTGTCGAATCCCTTTTCCGCGCTTCGACTTATTTCTGCCTCTGTGTCGGGCCTTCTGCACAACAGATTAACATGGAGGAGCATTTTCGTCTTTTGCAGCCTGTTGAAGAAGACGTTGCGTCATGGCTCTCTCGTAGATGGCCATTTCACGGTTATGGTCGTCCCGAGCTTTTTGACCCGCTTTCCTGATAAGCTTGTCCAATCGTTCTTCAAATGACGGACTCGGCACTTTGATCGCAGGATTTAGTTTTGGTATGGGGTTGGCGTTTCCCGACAGGGCGTCCTCTTCTTCATCGAAGTTATATATGGCGTAGCTACTGTGGACTCGTTCCCGTTTCCCGGATTTCACATATCCAAGCCCAAGCGTTTCCATTCTCCCGTTGGGCAACTTGCGCTGAGTCCCAGGGGCATCCCAAATCCTGTTGTAGAACCGAGCTTGTCGAATAGTCTGTTTAAGGGTGCCCCTTGGCGTTTCAATAGCCTTTTTAGTCCGTTCGTATAATATCTGGGCAAACGGATGGGTTGGAGCCTGTCAAGTGTAGAATCTGCGCCATGCCAGATCTCTTTCTCCACTCTTATTTCCGAGGATCGATAGAATAGGATCGCCTTTTCACCTTTTCGCCTGGGAGGGACGTAAAATGTCTGCAGGTCTTGCATATTGTGAGCTTCAAGTGCGTCAAGGTCTTTGTAGTGCTCCCGTGGAACAATGGTAATTTGCAAACTCTGATCACTACCAGGGAATGCTTGTATTGACGGCCGATTGGAGAACACAACATTAACCTCATCTTCCGAGTCGCTTCCGAAGACCAATATGGGGGCGGACGGCCCCGGGTTGTTGCGTCGAGATGGCCCAGCGTAAACTATCTCTTCTTCTTCTACGGTATCACTCCCGAAAACAGGAATGGTAGTGGCGGCTTTGTTCTCCGATTTGTGACACCTCTCTGTGTCCTCGAAATCTGGTAAAAAGTATTTTGCATCTTCGTACTTGCGGAATTCGTTTACGGAGAATAGGTTTAGCTCACCTGTTACGGTATACTCGAGACCATCCTTGAAATACTTCATACACTGATATTGTGTAGAAGGGATGATGTTGTACTCGTGTAACCAGGGACGACCGAGCAAAGTATTGTAGCAGGTCTTGGCGTCAATGACGTGAAACTTAATATCCATGATGAGTAGTCCGAAGCGTAATGTTAGTATTACAGATCCGAGAGTTTGTGATGACTGGGAGTCGAAACTGGAGATGGTAATTTTATCCCGAGCGAGGTGTTGAACGCTCATGCAGATTTCCTTTAACACCCGAACATTAAGGAGATTAACGGAGGATCCATTATCAACCAGGATTTTGCCTATCTTGATATCGTGGCAATATCCAGAGACGTATAGAGGACAGTTGTGGTCGCACGTCCCAAGGAGAAGGTCTTCATCACCGAACGTGACATCGGCTGTGTGTACTTCTTCCACTTCATCCTTCATCCTTTCTTCGGCAAGGAGGGCTTGGAATTGCTCGGGCTCTTGCAGCGCCTTGATTAATGAATCTCTCGCTTCTTTTGATAATAAGAGGGCGTCGAGAATACTGAGCTGAGAGGGTAGCTTCTCAGGTGCGCTAGGATGTTGTAGTCCACCTTATTCTTCTTAGGAGGGTCTTTGGCAGTTAGCTCTTTCATGACTTGGTCATCTAGAGCGATATCCTCAGCGACCTTTTCCTTTCCCTTATTTTTTCTAGTTGTGGGTCCGAGATTTTTTTCCGGAAGCGTGCGATTGCGCAGCTGAATGTTTTCGCAGGCCTTTGGTTCTTCCTCTTTCCCTAAGATGGATTCTTTAAAGAGAGGGGCCAGAGCCATTTCCTCATCAGAGTCGCTCCCAAAGGCGAGAACTTGTGATCCTCCAGCGTTGACCGTGTAACAGTTACCGGTAGTTCTTTTGTGCCCTTCGGTCGTACTTTTCTGCTCCCGACGAGTTCTGCGTTTCATTCGCTTAAAATGTTGCCGGTGAGCAACATATCCCTGCCACCATATCTTAAAAGCGTCGCACTCCTCAGTGGGGTGTGAAATCTTCCGATGATATGAGCAGTAATTAGGGTGCATCTCCGCTCCATTGCGAGTGCTCTCTTCCGAGGGCGGTAACTTCATTCCCATTGACATGGCTTTAGCAAACCTTTTCCTCGTCTTGAATATGTTTTTATCCGCATTAGATGTCTTTTGATTTGGCGGGAGTGCTTCGACTCTTTCGTTTAGTCTCCTGCGTTTGGCTCCTTCTGATGCGGCCATCTCACGCTCCCGATCGGCTTTACTTTTCAGAAGAATCTCATCCAGAAAAGCGTCGATCATTTCGTCTGACGGCCACACAAGTTCCGGTTCAAGCTCTGCCCCCTGTTTCTCAGTGCCAGGAGTTTTTTCATCGTCCGTAAACGAATGGGAGATCACATGACAACTCACCACGTATCCCTCGGATTCATCCGACGAGCTCTCTCCATTTATTTTCCTCTTGAAAGACGTGGTTAAGGAACTCCTGGAGTGTGATAGGAGTCCGCGCCTTTTGATTATACTCCTCCAGCGCGTCAATCTGTTTCTGTAAGTCCGTGCGCTTGTCGCCAGGCTTCACGGGCTTTTTGGATCTCTTCTTTTTCTTCTTTAAAGATTTCGACGCTTGAGTATGAGTGCTTGGGCTATCGCTACCGATCTTCGGAGTTGGGCGCGGCTTCAGCATTCCTTCGATGATCTGGGGTTCCAGCGGGTTCTTCCACCTGATCGCCGGGCATGTCTGGAGATCATTCAGCATTCTTTTGGTTTTGGCTGAAAGCACGATCTCCCATAGAGCTTCTTCAATAAAAGAACAAGTTGCCTCGGTGTATCCGTCTTCTTAGGAGTGTGCGGCTGTGGTGGGTTTACCTTCCACTTCTCGGACAATGTAAACTTGCCTTGTAGGTATTGATCTTCGATCCATCCCTTAAAGACAAAGCAGTCCTCGATCGGGTGACTTACCATTTGATGGTAAGGGCAGTAATTGGGGTTATTCACCTCGCTGGGTTGTGGCGGTCGCCTTGGATTTGGTAAGTTGATAAGCTTGTTGCGCACAGCCAGCTCGAATAGCCTCTTCGTCTTATCCTGCGGGAATGAGTAAGGGCGTTTCATTTTCTCATTGTAATAACGCCGCCTCTCCTCCAATTGATCCGCTTGCTTTGGGGCACTGGGTTGCTGTTGAGCGTTCGCAACGAAGGTTGCCTTCCCTTTACCCTTGCCGTTCCGAAGTTCCGATTTCGGGGGAGACGGTCTGTGACCCATCTGGTCCATCTGGGCCAGCTTGTCGATCAAAGCTTGGAACGTGGTCAGTTTGAAGAACATCATGAACTGTGAAATAGTTGCATGAGGTTCTAAGGTGCCCACGAACATGCCTACCGCTGGCGCTTCTTCAATGCGTTGCTCGCATTTCGACCACAAGTTCCGCCATCGGATTGCGTATTGGACCCACGTCTCTCCCGGCTTCACCCTGGCATTAATTAACGCCGTTATCAGGGTGCGTCGCTGGCACTCACGAATCGCTGAGTGAATAGCAATTTCATTTCAGCGAACGTCTTGACGGAATCGTTCGGGAGTTCAGAATACCATTCGAACACTGTTTCTGACAAGCTGCCGACGAATTGGCGAAGCAAGAGCTTATCGTCGCCGCCAGTGTTGCCACAAAGCACCCTGAACTGGGCAACATGCTGGTGGGGATTGCCCGTCCCCTTATAGACATGGAATTTCGGTATTATATAGCCCGGCGGGTACTTGATCTGATCATACCAGCTCGGATATGGTCGCCCTGTTCTGACAACTTGACCGGCTGCCTCAGTCGCCTGGTGAACCCGTATCTACTGAGCTATATATTTGTCCAAGTCAGCTTTGGAGATTGTCTCCTCCTTGGCTGTTGACAGAGCAGGTGGAAGATTTGACGTTTCTCCCCTGTCATCTTCAAGGACGATCGGAGGATCTTCAGCAGGAGGATCTTGTTGGATCATCATACCCATCATGTCCTGGAACAGAAGGGCCATTCGCTTTATATTGGATGCTTGTTCCGCAGCCTCTTTATCCTTCTTTTCCAGTATCCTACGAAGGAACTCGGCGTCGGTTTCTTGTTCCTGGCATTGATCCGAGGATGCTTCGGGGCTTTCTTTTGCCCCAGTGAGTGCGGCCATCGCATTCATCATTTCTTGGAGCTTCTACTGCTGCTCCTGAGCTTTAGTCACCGATCGCGTGAGCGGTCGATGACCTGTAGATGTACGGCTGTCCTCCTTCCCGGACGCCACGTAAATGGTATGCACCACCATGCCCCCAGACTTAGGGCGTTTAGGCTTACTGTGTTTGACATTTGCTGCAGGCGTGGGGACTTTCTCCGGCCTTCTTCTCTTTTGAGTAGTCGACGTGGAGGGAGCCGTTGCAGCGGGCACCCAGGTAGTTGTCGTCCTTTGTTGTTTGACAGGACAGTTTTTTTCTTCCTGAACCTTCACCTTCTTCTGCCTGCGAGAGTGATCTTGGTCAATTACTGAGTCCTGAACCCGTCGCCAGACCTTGTAAATTTTGGAGGACAGCCGTTGAGGAGGCTGCTCCGGCTTTGCTTCTGTAACACTCTCCGCAGGTGGAGGAGATCTTTTCAACGTGGAAGTCAGAGAGTTCTTGCGTACCCTCCTTAGCGGTTCAAAGCTATTCCCAGTTGGAACTACAGCATTAACTTCCACCATTGGAGCCGGTGGAGTTAGCCCTGAGGGGGAGTTGCCCCCGGCCTTCCTTACTCGGCGCCAGTGGCGACGTCGAGCGTGTCGAGCTGTTGGGGCTGGCTCGGCGATAGGGATGGTTTTGTCTTGCCCCTGTCTGAATGAGACGCCGCTGGTGCCAGCCTCTTGAAGACTGATGACTTTTGAGTGGCGGTGTCCAATCTGTCAAAGACAGACCCTCGAGCAAGAACGGGAGCCGGAATAGTCAGCCTTGAAAAGACCGACTCTTTAGCAGGAGAAGCCGTCATGACGAATTCAGGAATAGAGACGGCTGTCTTCTTTGCGATGGCCATGTCAGGGGTCATGGGCTTCTTGGCAGGCCCATCAGAGTTCAGGTTCAGCCTGGTAAAGACCGAGGTTGCCGGCTTAACATTGGACGACCCGTTGAGAGGGGCCGTGGTAGTAGTGAGCCGATCAAAGACCGACTTTTTTTGTGCTTCCGGTACGTGCACTGGAATGGTGAAGCTTGCTGGCGGGAGCATGGTCCCGAAGAACAGACCGGTAGTAGCTTGAGTCGCTTGTTCCATCGGCACATCAAGGATGGAGGCCGCTTGAGGCCCATAGGCTACACCTCCAAGTGAGGCGGAGCTTCGGTTGCATTTGCATTTGGAGCAGCTCGAGCAGTTGGATGCCATTGATGCTTGATTTTTGCAGCAAACGAAACACCAAATCTTAGTACCTCGAAACCCAAGGGCAACCATGTAGGGTTCCTAGGCACGCTAATGAGGTCTCACAAGGCATCAACCATGCCAATTTCAAATTTTACAAGTGCCGAGAAACCCTAATACGGATCGTTAACTAGAATTTTAGGCGAAACTAGCAACTAGTTAACAACTTAACTAAGTGAACGAAAATACAACCTTTGTAGATCCGGTCCTCCACTTCCATAGCTCCATGATGCAGTCTCCTTGCTGTCCAAATCAAATCCCGAGCTCTAGCGTCGGCTTCATCGGAGAAATGGGCGGGCTAGGTCATCGACTACGATGCCGAAGATGATCTACGTCGAGGCATCACAAGATCAAGCTCCCACTTCATCAAGTCATGAAACTTGTGAAGAAAACACCCTATACTACTTGGCAAGAGGTAGAGGATGAAGAAATAGGAGGTGGGTTCACTTTAGAATTGGATTTCTCACTCATTTCATCAAATCACCATTGATGGAATCAAGCTTCTTCATCTTAAAGAAGAAGAAGAAGAAGAAGAAGATGATGTTATGATAAGAAATAATAAAATAGAAAAGAAAATGAATTCTTATCATATACAAACCATGGTTAAGTGTAGAGAATGAATCATGGTTAAGTGGAATGGTTAGGGTTAAACATGAGACAAAAGTGGTCAAACTTTCAACACTTCATGAAGCTTCATGAAAGATACAAAGAAAGCCACCATATCAATTTATCCTTTTAATTTCCAAAAAAGAATAAATGAATGAATAAGCAAAACCCTAATCATCAATTTAACCATGGTTTAGTTCTTTACACTTAACCAAATAAGCATGTATCATCAAACATGATACAATCATGTGCCCAAAAGTATATCACATATACAACTTGCACAATTCAAGTGAGAAAATCCATTTAAAGTGAACCAATACTAGTTAATGCAAAGTAATATATCAAATATATAATTATACATTAAATCATTAAATCAACACTTGATTTAACGATCCGGTCATATCGCATATAACCGACTAGTATCCTATGTATCGGCTTACCGAATCAATCCTTGATTCGATAACTAGGTTATATCGCATACAACCTTTCGATACATTCATCGTGAAAATGGAATACGGTATCACATACACGCATTATTCTCGGTCCTGCACATATCTCATATGCGCTCCTATTTCGTTTCGCTTGAGCCAGGAAACCTCTGTGTAGGACTCTAAAGACTCGTCAATACGCCGGCAGCAGGTGATGATCATATCAAACACCCATAAGCCGCAAGCGGTCTGCTAAACATAACGGCCACCCGGGTATTGAGCGATCAGAAAATCGACGAGCAAGCCCGCTCACACTCCTATGAATCCAACCAGTAACACTTACCGTACAGTCCGGTCTGATCGTCTGATATGTCGCATATCTCGCCTAGGGGTGGTAAACGTCAGACCCCAATAGCTCGATAAGTCATGCCGACGTGAGGTCCATAACATGTCTGAAACTACTGATAACACTTACCAGTAGATCACTGCAACCCTGGCCAGGGATTTCCTGTTATGGCCAGTCGAGCATAGCGCAACATCAACCCCCAATACCGGGAGAGACGAATCCCCTCCTATCGCTCATTGCCTCCATGTGATTCGGGACTGTACCCAAAAACCACCGTTTTGCACGCCCTCTTGGACGTGGTAAGGTGGAAATCAAAGTACAGTGGGAACCACACAAGACTCTATGACGATCTCGGGTCAACAGACTACTCTGTACCAGTGTCACCAGAGAACTGCCATCTGACGTAAGGTATAATACCATCTGGGAGTTCTCGGCGAGTCCGTCCAGTGTACCCAGTCTCCACTGAGCACCCGTATATCATCTCTGATGTCAAACACCAATGGATATGGGATCATCCATCGCCCATCTGTATGGGTCGAGAAGGTATACGCTAGTCTACTCTGGGATATCGATGCCCCGTCTCGATACACCCACGACTAGGGACCTTGAAGGATGTACTTATGGACTACCATGTCCCCACTAGTATGATCCGCATCATAGTCCAGGTAGTCAAGTACACATCCTAAGGGCTTTACCAACATGTAACAGAGAGACAATTAGTATATACGTTAAGGTAAAGAGTAACCAGATAGCATACTATCATGTCGAGCGAGAAAGTCCTCCCTATATATGTCCAAGCACCCAATACAATATACATCCTATGTATAGTAATGGCCTCTAGGGTATACATATAACTAACAAACCATTAGAAAACCGCGATTGGTTCGCGAATCACGACACACGAAGTGTGGAGTGGAAAGAGGAAAAGGTCCCACCGGGCGTGCCAGAATCTGTTTCCCTCCGAAAGACAGCGCGACGCGGGGACGTCTTGCCTGAGATTCGGGGCAGATGCTAATTGGTGCTATCCGTCCATCTCTCCGAAGATGCCAAGTTGATTTATGGCACCGTGTATCGGAGGTTTAGACGGATGCGTCCGATGTAGCAGACTTTGTTAGATTCCCCCTCGTTTGAGGGGTTTTTGATTGTGGGGACGCTCTTCCCTGCAGGCGCAAGCCCCTACAGTTAATTACGCTACCGCATTGCGGTAACAATTTTCTCCTTCTCCAGATGGTCACTTCGTGTCGTGTGTTTTTTTTGTGTTTGGTTGCCCGTGGATTGTATACGGAGACTGAGTTATATCATCGCCCGTAGGGCGTGGACTAGTCCAAATCCGTATTATCTTAGATTTGGGTTTGAGGGTTTGGGTTTAAGGATACGTTAGCCTCATTTGAGACTAAGATCAAGTTAAACGTTCGTTAAGGATACGTTAGTCTAGTTCTAGACTAAGATCAACTTAACGGGATCGTTTAGATCCAACAAGAGAGCAATTAAGGGAGCCCAGTTGTTTAGTTTAGTGACATTGCGGTCAATAGGTAGTTTAAGGACATTGCGGTCCAATGTTAGTTTTAAGACGTTGCGGTCAAGGTTAAGGACATCACAATCCGTGGATTTAAGGACTCCACGGTCCGACGTTAGTTTTAAGACATCACGGTCAAGGTTAAGGATGCCATAGTCCGTTGTTAGTTTTAAGACATCCCGGTCAAGGTTAAGGACATCATAGTCCGTTGTTAGTTTTAAGACATCCCGGTCAAGGTTAAGGACATCATAGTCCATGAGTTTAAGGACCCCACAGTCCATTTCTAGTTTTAAGACATCCCGGTCAAGCTTAAGGACATCATAGTCCATGAGTTTAAGGACCCCACAGTCTGTATCAATGTGTGGTTATCGGGACCCGTCACCTCTTTGAAGACGTTGAGGAATTACAACGACAGGTATCAAAGGAGTGAAGAGATGTACCCTTGAACCAAAGTAGATTAAGTGATCTGTAGTCCAATTTGAAACTAAGATCAATTAATTAGGTTATCAGCACATTGGCCCAGTTGAGTCTGGATTGAGGACTTATGGCCAACTTGGGCTAAGTTCAATCATGTTTGGAATATTGGCTCTCTGTTGGTCAATTGAAGGAGAGGCTTTGCCTCTGAAAAATCAGCCAACTTGGCTAAGAGTAGTGTTAAACACTAAAGATCAAAAGTGTTAAACACTAAAGATAGATTTCGTAAACTAGTGTTAAACACTAAGAGTACAATCAGTGTTAAACACTGGAAATATAGTTCTTGATGTAGTGTCAAACATCAGAAGGTAACAGTGTTAAACACTGCAAATAGGGTTCTTCAAATTAGTGTTAATCACTACGAAAATCAGTGTTAAACACTGCAAATAGAACTTTTAAATTAGTGTTAAACACTAAGAAAATCAGTGTTAAACACCGGGAACAGAGTTTTCAAATTAGTGTTAAACACTAAGAAAATCAGTGTTAAACACTGGAAACAGAGATCTCAAATTAGTGCTAAACACTAAAGAAAGATGGGTCACGTGTGGACACGTGAGAGCGTCCTGATTCCCTTTATTTTGTTCTGCCAAAAGTATTGAAT
This sequence comes from Agapanthus africanus, assembly GCA_030015575.1. Taxonomy (NCBI): domain Eukaryota; kingdom Viridiplantae; phylum Streptophyta; class Magnoliopsida; order Asparagales; family Amaryllidaceae; genus Agapanthus; species Agapanthus africanus. Next base: position 63,230,352 of record JASDDO010000028.1, on the reverse strand, counting down.
ACTTTGGAGCATCACGTGCTGTCACGTGATGGGAATTTGGGTGTTTGTCTGTTAATGCTTTTGCCAAGGGGTCACGTGGTAGCACGTGAGAGCGCCCATAGCTTCTATTTCTTTTGCTTTTTTCTTTGTGTGCTTCAAGGGTTACGTGGGGCACGTGAGGCGTTGCCTCAAAGTTCTTTTCTATGGATCTTTACAGAGGTCACGTGGTAGCACGTGACTCTGGTTCTTTGCATGTTTTAAAGATCTGTTCATCTTTTAAGAATTAAATTCTTCATAGGGTTAAACCCTAGCAATAACTTTAAAGGAATTAAATTTCCACTTTCTTTTTTAAGAATTATATTCTTAGATAAGGTTAAACCCTAATTTCTTTTCTGTAGGAATTAAATTCCCCATATATGTAAAGAATTAAATTCTGGCATAGGGTGAAACCCTAATTTCTTTTTTAAGGGAATTAAATTTCTACGAGTTTGAGAGAATTAAGTTCTCAATTAGGGTTAAACCCTAGTTATGTCCATTTTGAAGGAATTAAATTCCAATAATTTTGGAGAATTGAATTCTCATATAGGGTTAAACCCTAATTTTATCTCAAAGGAATTAAATTCCTATAACTTTGTAAGAATTAAATTCTCAAAACTCAATTCCTCCTCTATATTTTAGATCTGCATGGCAGGATCTCAACCCAATGAGAATTAAATTCTCAATTTATGGGGAGATGTGCACTTTGTAGATGTTTAACCAGAGAAAGAACTAAGTTTTTTTCTTTTATATAAGAGTTAAACTCTTGGATTGAGAATTAAATTCTCTTTTTTAAGCCTTTTCCCCTTTCTTTTCTTACCTAGGGTTTTTCTTCATAAAGAATCAAATTCTTCTTTCTTTTCTCTCTGAATTTTCAAGATTACAAGGCTTTATCTCTCTCTGTATCTCTCTATATCTATGTCTCCCTTTCCTTTCTTTTGGCTCCTATTTATAGGAGAGGGAAAAGAATCAATCTGTTTTGGTAAATCTCTCATTGAAAGATTTGATTTATTTTCATTGTTAATCCGGGCCTTTAGATTATTAGGTGAATTTTATTCACTGTTGGATTTTAAATCCAAAGATATTTCTTTGTTATTTCGGTGAGATTTAGGGGAAATCTTTCCTTGTCCAAGATTTTTCCATAAATTGGTGATATTTAATCACCCTCGGATTCTTAATCCAACGGTTTCACATAATTCTTCTCCATTTTGGAAAGATTTAGACAATCATTTTTAGAATTTAATTCTGTTAAACAGCAAGGCTTTTAAAGCCAGTCACGTGCAGCCACGCGACCCCCGGTCACGTGCGGGCACGTGACCCCCTGAAGGGACTCCTCTTCTGCGCTCTGTCCTTTTGCCGCTGCTTAACCATCACGTGCCAACACGTGACCACTGGTCACGTATGAGCACGTGATGCTTCCTCTGAAACTTTTTCCTGATTTTTAATCAGGGAACAGCAACCTAAGACCATGACCGAAGTAAAAGCCTGGACCGAGCGAGAAATACAACTCGAGTCCGAGGTAAACTCAAACTTGCACAGAGCTGACCAGGTGGATAGAAAGAAAAAGGACAGGGAGGAGAAAGAGAAGGTCAATCGTCTGAAGCCTTACTCCCCAAGATTTCAGGAGTACACTCCCCTAAACATCTCCCAGACCGAGTTGCTGGAAAGAGCTAAATGTGAGAGGTTCTTCAAGCTCCCGCTAGTCACCCAAAGGGCAGGCAAGCGACTCCGCGGCCCATACTGCGCCTTCCACAGGTCGCAGGTCACCCGATAGAGAACTGCAAACAACTTCATGACTACATCGAGGAGATGATCCGTTCTGGCCACCTGGCGAAGTACCTGCGAGACAAGCGGCATGCGGAACGGGAGCAAAATGACCAAACTCCTCCCGAGGAATTAACGATCGGGCAGATCATGGTCGTTACCTCGGAACCAGCTCGGGAAATCAAGGAGAACCACTACATCCTCCCAATCGAGGGTACAGGCGGTATGCTGCACCGGGCCGATCACTTTCACAGATGAAGATCTCCACGGCATATCGATCCCCCACAATGACCCTCTCGTGATAATGACCAGAGTCCACCGTTACGAGGTCCAGAGGATATTGGTCGACTCAGTGAGCTCAGCGGATATCCTGTTTTACGACTGTTTCCGGCGTATGGGGCTAGGACCATCCGACCTCTGACTTACCTCCCATGTCCTCTCCGGGTTCACTAACCATTCTGTCCCTGCCGAGAGATTGGTCTCCCTCTTCCTCAACATCGGAGAAGCAGGCAATACGCGAACCATACCAGTGGACTTCCTCGTCGCTAAGGTCCCTTCGTCCTACAGCATTCTCCTAGGGCATCCTACCTTAAACGCTCTCCGGGCTCAGATCTCGACTTATCACCTTGCGCTTAGATTCCTTTTGGATCAAGAGGAAATAGGCCGGGTCTATGGAGACCAGCAAAACGCTAATATTTGCTTTGCCGTCCTCACGAGGCCACCGAGTAGCTTCCTGCTTGGTTCATCCGTAGCGGGTAGTTTCCTGCCCAACAACGCTATGGATCAAAAGCCCTCCTCACGAAGCCACCGAGTAGCTTCCTGCTCGGTCCGTCCGCAGCGGGAAGTTTCCTGTCCGATAATGCTGTGGATCAAAAGCCCTTCTCATTAGGCCACCAAGTAGCTTCCTGCTCGGTCCGTCCGCAGCAGGCAGCTTCCTGCCCAACAACGCTGTGGATCAAAAGCCCTCCTCACGAGGCCACTGAGTAGCTTCCTGCTCGGTTTGTCCGCAGTGGGTATATTCCTACCCGACAACGCTGTGGATCAAAAGCCTTCCGCACGAGGCTACCGAGTAGTTTTCTACTCGGTCTGTCCGGGGCGGGCATCTTCCTGCCCAACAATGCTGTGGATCAAAAGCCCTCCTCATGAGGCCTCCAAGTAGCTTCCTGCTCGGTCCGTCCACGGCGGGTAGTTTCCTACCCAACAACGCTGTGGATCAAAAGCCCTCCTCACGAAGCCACCGAGTAGCTTCCTGCTCGGTCCGTCCGCAGCGGGTAGCTTCCTGCCCGACGACGTTGTGGATCAAATCCCTCACCATGAAGCAGTTGAGTAGAAAGGAGGGTATCAACCTTCCTACAGTTGCTAACTATCAATCGACTTATACTCGATGTGCGATCGCTATCTCGACTCAAGGGAAAAAGGAGGGTACCGACCTTCCTACACTTGGCTACCGTTTGGCTCGACATGCGATCACCACCTCGACCCCGGGGCCGAGGAAGACACCGACCTTCCTACACTTAGCTATCGTTCGTCGCTACTCGATAAACGGTCAGCAAGTGCGGGATGAGTGGACACCAGCCTAACACTTGCAAGGTGAAAAGGCCCGCGAACTAAAAATACTTGCAGAATGAAGATCTGAACAAAAGTATACGAGCTAAAGGTACTTGCACAGTGAGCAGACATTTGGGCAAAGAAAAGGTGTACTTTATTTATAATCAAAAATAAATACAAGATATTCTGTGCTCCTCAGCTTTAAAAAAATGCCCGGAGTCTTACAAAATTGTGGAAAAGGAAAAAAATGCCCGGAGGCTTACAAAAATTTTGAAAAAGAAAATCCCCAAGGAAGAAAAGCTCAGTCCGTCCACTCGGGGAGGATCTCGCCCTGCTCAATACCAGCCTCGGGACCAAAATTATGACCTCGGGGTCGGGGCTTCCACCGACAGACTTGCCCCCTACGGCCGCCTCGGCGACTTCCTCCTCGGCCAGAGGATACTTAGCGTAGAGCTCGCTGGTATTGAACCCCGGCGCAGACTCCTCAACGGCATCGAGGGCGCCGTGCCACACGACGGTCGCGGATTCGGCGAGATCCGCGTAGAATTGATCTGATGCCTTATACGCCTCCACGGCCTTTGCCGTCCGGCACTCGGCGAGCTCCACCACGTCCAAAGCTACCCGGACGTCCCTTTTGACAGTGTCCCTTGACTTATTCACCGTGTGGTAGAAGCCATTCACCTCCTCCAACTTGGCCTGAATAGTCCAGTTGGACTCGTCCAGAAGCCGATGAGACTCCTTCAGCCTGGAGTTCGTCGGCCCCTCGGCGATCAGACGAGTGTCAAGGAGAGATGCCTTCTCCTCCGCTTGCCGCAGTTGGAGGCGGAGCTCCTCCTCCAATTTGGAAGACTCGCCCACCTTTTTCATGGCTGGGGCTACCTCCTCGGATTCCATGGCGACGAGGAGTGCGCAGTGGTGGAGGACCTGTGGAAAGAAGTAAACGGATTAGAAAGCTCAAACCGAGGAAATAAGACTTGAAAAATCTTTTGAGAAAAGCTAGGAACTGACCTGAATCGCCTCTTGTGCTATGGCGGCCACCTGGGCCTTCATGGTCCCCCAGGGTATTTTAACCCCGGCCGCCTGCTCCATGTCGGAGAACAGGCTGTCGGCGATGGAGAGCCCCGAAAGCACCTCAATACAGAAGTCGCCTTCCTGCACCGGGGTCCCGGAGGAAGGTGGCCAAGAGACCGTCCGCTTTTGCCTTTTGATGGGGACTTCAACGGGCCCAGCCTCCTCCTCCTTCTCCTCTCGCGCCCGGGGCGCTGGGTCCCACGAGTGCTTATGGTTCCTCCGCGGCATTTTTCTGGAACTCGGGGAGCGGCGGATGGCTTGGGCAGTGGAGTGGCCTCGGGGCCGAGCTCGGACCAGGTTGGGACGAACTTGTGTCCCTGGCCTTCTTTCCCCGAGTCTTGGCGGCTAGGGCAGCTATGATTTTTGCTCGGTCCATGGGCTCTGCAGAAAAAAGGGACACACAAACAAAGGGGGTTAGCGACACTTAAACATTAAAGAAAATTTGGTAAAGTCTAAACAGATCATCGAAAGCCCTAACTTACCCAAGAAACTCGCAGGATTGAGCCCAGCCCAGCTCAGTGCCTGCTCGGATAACATGACATTCGTTCGTTGGATCGGCTCCCATTGGGACACCACCCTTGCTTCGGGAGAAGTCGACTGTTTTGCTCTTGGGCAATCGGCCATGTGCCACTGTATAGGCGCAGGCCAATCCTCGTACTCAGACGACCCGACGAATACAAACTTCTCTTTCCACTCGTGGAAGGAAGAAGGGACGACTACTACCCCTGACCTGGCCACCCCACCCTTACACTTCTTATACAAAAAATACACTCAGCTCGGCTCATCCTTACTGGTGCCGGGGTGATTCTTATAACAAAGGAAAGAGACAAGGAGAGTCAAACTAAAGGGGATATGTAACATTTCAGAAAATAAAATGTTATTTTTGAGAAATTAAAAAATTAAAATAGGAAATTTTATAAATATTTGGAAATGTATATAATCATTGATTTTGAAGGTGTTAAGTTGATTTTGGTATTTTATAATTAGTTATACAACTATTTGTATACAAGTTTATTTTTAAACTTGATATATATTCACTAATCGTGCACTAATCATACTTAATGAACCATGGCATTCTTTTATTTTAAATGGTTTTGTTTGATTAGAAAAGAAAATGAGAGAGAGAGAGAGGTGGGACCATGTGAGAGAGAGAGAGAGAGAGAGAGAGAGAAGGAGTGAACCTTCTACACTCTTCATGGCTCTTCTCCATCCTTCATCCCTCATTCTTCTTCATCTCCTTCATTCTCTCTAACTCCTCTACCTCCTCTAACCTCCATGGCCACCCTAAAAACCCACTCAAAACCTTATACTCACTTTACTAAAAATGACCACAACATCATTACAAACCCTAAGGGCTAAGCAAGTCAAGACTTTGAAGACCTTAGGCAAACCTAGAATTTTCTTTAGTTGCCATATGAGGTAATCTCTACACCATTAGTTTAGTTATTGAGTTTCTTTAGTTTCTATATTAGTTTAGAATTAGTTAAGTGAGGATTTGTGAGCTTTGAAAAATCCAAGTTGAGATTTGAGGGATATTATGTGTTGTGACGATGCAATTGAGGACTAGTAGAGACCATAAATCCTTTTAGTGATAGTATATTGGACTAAAACCAGAGGTTTAAACCCAAAGACTTGAACTTAGAAACCCCGATATCGGATTTTGTAGATTTTGGTGATGATATATAGAAATCTGCTATGACCCGGGAATCCCAAAAATTATTTTGCAATTACAGTGATACAAACAGGTGACCTAGAAGCTATACCCATGTACCGAGACCCTAATCCTTTACTTTGGCCGCAAATAATCAAGTTTTGGCCGCAATTTGCGGCCTAAGTGTGGGCAAAAGCGTTCGTGCTTGGTCTACGGCTCCATTATCTTCTAATTAGACCTACTCTATATGCAACTTTTCCTAACTCTCACCTAAGGCTAATCTGGGAGCGTTTTCTTGAGTTGCTGTTTTGGTTTTGTGACATTTAATGACTTGAACTTGGATTTTTGTGTTTTGTCTCGATCGATTGGCGTTCATACGTCGATATCGAGGGTTATTTGGTTCTTCTTGCATACGTAGGCCGTAGGTTCTAACATATGCGTGTCTCGTATATCGTATTGGGTTTTCTTGTATCTTGATTTTTGTTTTACGATATAACGTTTTGAAACTATAGGTACCCATGTGGACGTCATACGACAAGGGAAGAGTATAGTGGTATCGACTTTGGTAAGCTAGGATCGAGGTGAGTAGATGTATATCTATGGGGGAAGTCGGGTGGATGGCGTATAACACCCCCGCAAATATAGACTGGTGTTATTACCATGTTAATTATGAGCTTGGAGATAATATTGGATACTGAGCGAGTAGGATATTTTAGCAGACCTTAGATTAGATTAGGTTGATCTAGGAAGACTACCCAGAGGATGATTACCTTGGAGGCGAGTCACAGGATACATGCAGACACACATACATACGCACACACGCACACTTGACTTGGTGTATAGGAGTATATATGTATATACATACATATACACGTGATATGAGGATGGAATATGATACTTGAGTCGATATGATCGGGCATGATGCCGTGAGATATTTGATATATGTTTGAGTCATGATATGATTTATGACGTGATATTATAGTGGAATCGTTGGGCGATGTGTACCCATATACGGTAATATGTGTTGATGACATTGAAATATACGAGACTCTAGAACAGTACCCCTGATTATGATATTATTCGATGATGATACCATATGATTGACGATGTATATATGATAGTTGATCCGTACCCCGATTTTTGGGATGCCGTACGATGGATTTTACCGTACGAGGTATAAATATGACGATTGATCCGCACTCTTGACTCGAAAATGTCGTACTATGTATTATACAGTACGTGACGCTATGAGGCTGGATCGCCGACTACTAGATATATCGGCTCGGAAATTTAGATGGATTTTCTTACTCCTTCGACTAGTTCTTAGTTTAGTCTTGTAGTTGATTAGGTAGATATTAGACTAGGCTCGAGTCATACCTATTTTCAAAACTAACGAATCGTGAGTATTTTTAAGACAACCGAGAGATACTATGGATTTTTCAAAGAACGTATCTTTTCTCAAAAACCCCATAGCCCCTACTTTTCTAAAAACCACGATTCGTGCTATTTCAAACACCAAACTGTATGACTCGTATTTAGATAGGTATATTCTAAATGTTGTTGTTTCCCCCAATCAGAGCAAAACTCTGTCTTAAAAATGAAAATGAAGCGACGCTTCTGCTTCTCCCAAATTAGAGCAAAGCTCTGTTCAGATTCCAAGATTTGGAATGAAGCGACGCTTCCTTTTCCGAAGTAAAGAGCAAAGCTCTGTATTAAAAATCTAAAGTAAAAATTGAAGTAACGTTTCAGATCGCTTGCGCTCTGCGCTGCACGACACGTGTCAGCGCAGGTGCGCTAGTGCAGTTGCGCTGCGCACTGCGCTGCGCGACACGTGTCAGCGCAGTTGCGCTAGCGCACTGCGCTCTGCGCTGCACGACACGTGTCAGCGCAGTTGCGTTGCGTGACACGTATCAAGCGCAGGTGGTTTTGCGCCAACTGTGCCAGCACTAAAACTTAAATAATAAATTATTTAATTAAGCAGAATTAAAATTCTAAAAAGATCTTTTTACTCTTATTAAAATAAGAAAATTATCTTCTGTAAAACAGAGGTCTTAGGATCAAAGATCCAACGGTGGGGAAATATCCCCAGATCAATCAGAGAAAGATCTCTGTAACTAACCTAACAAACTAATTGGCCCTATATAAAGGCCCCTAGACTCCAAGTCTCAAATATACAGAGACATCCTCTAAAAAACTTGGAGAAAAACTCAAAGAGAAAAAAGGTAAATCTTTGAAGAAAGAAGATCGTCTTCTTCATCTTTGAAGAATTTAATTCTTGAAGAACAGAGATGAAAACATCTCACAAAAAGAAAAATTTCTTCTAAAAAGATCAAAGATCTAAGAACAAGATCAAGATCTTCAATAAAAAGAAAAAGATCAAAAAGATCCAATCACAGAAATTAAAAAAGTAATCTACTTCATTTCTAGATCTTTTGATCTATATAAAGGCACTGCCTTTTGATGAACCATTGGTTCTTGAATTTTGAGGTAGTGCCTCTTCAGAACAAGAAAAAACTTGTTTCTTTGATCTAAATTGATCAAGATGCGCTCTGCGCTATTGAACAGTGCCCTGCATTCTTAATTTGCGCTGTTGCGCTCCTTGGACTGGCGCAAGTCACCAGAAAGCGCCACGTGTCAATCACAGAACAAATCTGCGCCTTGCGCTCCTAAAAACAGAGCACCGCGCTCTTGGGTTGGCGCACTGAACCAGAGCGCGCCACGTGTCAGCAGCGCACTAGCGCAGCGCACTGGCGCAGCGCACTGCGCTAACAGACTTGTGCTCACCAGAGCGTGACACGTGTCATCTCCACATACGCTGGCGCCTTGCGCTCTTTAATTGGCGCAGAGCGCCTGACAAGCCACGTGGCGCACTGTCAGACCATTAAATGCTCTGCATTATTAAAAAAGGGGCAGAGCCCAATTAAAAGGTCTAACAGACCAAGACAAATGCTATGCATTATTAAAAAAGGGCAGAGCCCAATTAAAAGGCCTAACATGCCTAATCTAAATGTTGTGCATTTAATTAAAAAGCCCAATGCTGTGCATTATTAAGAAAGGGCAGAGCCCAAGCAAAGACCTAACAGGCCAAAGATAAATGAAATGTTAGACATTTTTCTAACTGGACTTAATCCAATTCTGGCCATAAGTCCTCAAATTAAATTGAACAAAGCACAACTGCTCTCCCGAATCAATTTACTCCCGGTTCAAGGGTACATCTCTGAACTCCTCTGATATTTGTCGTTGTAATCCTTCAACGTCGTCAGAGAGGTGACGGGTCCAGACAACCACACATTGCTACGGACTGTGAGGTCCTTAAACTCATGGACTATGATGTCCTTAAACCAATATTCGTCCCCAAAATAGGAATGTTAGACCACCATGTTCCCAAACTGGTGATGGACCACCATGTCCTTAAACTGGAAATAGAGCCCTCAAAGGCTCCTTTGCCGGATCTAAACGATCCCGTTAAGTTGATCTTAGTCTCAAATTAGACTAATATATCCTTAACGAACGTTTAAGTTGATCTTAGCCTCAAATAAGGCTAACGTATCCTTAAACATAAAATCCCTAACCCAAATCTAAGAAAATACGGATTTGGACTAATCCACGTACTACGGACGACAACATAAATTAGTCTTCGTATACAATCCACGGACAACCACAAACAAAACAAACACCCACGACATTAAGTGACCATCTGGAGAAGGAGAAAGTTGTTACCGCGATGCGGTAGCGTAATTAACTGCAGGGGCTTGCGCCTGCAGGGAAGAGCGTCCCCACAATCAAAAACCCCTCAAGCGAGGGGGAATCTGATGAAGTCTGCTACATCGGCCGCATCTGTTTAAACCTCCGATACACGGTGCCATAAATCAACTTGGCATCTTCGGAGAGGTGGACGGATAGCACCAAATAGCATCTGCCCCGAATCTCAGCGCAGAGATGTCCCTGTCTTGCGCCGTCTTTCGGAGGGGAACAAATTCTGGCACGCCCGGTGGGACCTCTTCCTCTTTCCATTCCACACTTCGTGTGTCGTGTTCGCGAACGGATCGCGGTTTGCTGTGGTTGCCTGTGGATTCGAGGTACTTAGATTTGGTGTCTTGCTCCGTGCAGAAAGCAGAAAATCAATGGCTTCAAACTGCACTAACTGCAACTGCAACTCTCGCTCCATCCCGTCCGAAGGAGTGACTTACAGGCCTCAAGTGGCCTCCATCTTCACTATGCCTGTGGAACAAGTGACTCAGGCTACCAATGGTCTGTTCTTCGGGACCATGCTCCCGCCAGTGAACATTTATATCCCGCTGCCTCAGGAAGCGCAAAAGAAGTCGGTCTTTGATCGACTCACTACTACCACGGCCCCTCTCAACGGGTCATCCAATGTCGAGCCAGCAACATCAGTCTTTGGAAGGCTGAGCTTGGATTCCGATAGGCCTGCCAAGAAGCCCATTACACCTGAAGTGGCCATCCCAAAGAAGATAGCCATCCCTGCTCCTGAAGTCGTCAAGACGGCTTCTCCTACTAAAGGGTCAATCTTTACAAGACTGACTGCTCCCGCTCCCGCTCAGAAGTCTGTTTTTGACCGGTTGGATATGGCTTCTCAACGGACATCAGTCTTCAAGAGGCTGACGCCAGCAACAGCCCTTCACCTGAACAGGGGGCAAGACAAACCCATCCCCGTCCCCGAACCAACTCCAACAGCTTGACACGCTCGACGTCGCCACTGGCGCCGAGTGAAAAAAGCTGGGGGCAACTCTCCCTCTGGGGTAACTCCATCAGCCCCAATGGTGGAAGTTGATGCCGCTGTGTTCCAACTGGAAACAGCTTTGAGCTGCTTAATAGGGTGCGCAGGAATTCACCCACAGCAGTGCTGAAAAGATCTCCTCCACCTGTGGAGAATGATACAGAAAACAAACCGGAGCAACCTCATCAGCGGCTGTCCTCCAAAATTTATAAAGTCTGGCGACAGGTCTAGGAATCGGTGATTAACCAGGACTACTCTCGCCGGCTAAAGAAGGTTAAAGCTCATCAATAAAAGAGCCATTTCATGGTAACACAGAAGACGTCAGCCGGCTGGGTGCCCACTGCAACGGCTCCCTCAACATCAACTGCTCAAAGAAGAAGGAGGCCAAGGAAAGCCCTTATGAATACGGTAGAACGTAAAGACGCCGAGACCAAACGCCCCAGGTCTGGGGGCATAATGGTACATACCGTTTATATGGTGTCTGAAAAAGATGATAGTCATATCTTCACAGGTCATCGACCGCTTACGCGATCAGTGACTAAGGCTCAAGGGCAGCAGCAGAAGCTCTAAGAAATGATGACTGCGATGGCAGCACTCACTGGGCCAAAAGAAAGCCCAGAAGCATTCTCGGAATAACGCCAGGAGCAAGAAACCAATGACGAATTCCTTCGTAGAATGCTTGAAAAGAGGGACAAGGAGGCTGCGGAACAAGCGGCCAATATAAAGCAGATAGCTCTTCTGTTCCAAGACATGGTCGGGATGATGATGCAGCCAGATCCTCCCGCTGAAGATCCTCCGATTATCCTCGAAGATGACAGAGGGGAATCATCGAACCCTCCCCCGGCTCTTTCAGCAGCTAAAGAGGAGACCATCTCTAAGGCCGCTCTGGATGATTACATTGCTCAACAAATACGAGCTCACCAGGTGAATGAAGCGGCCGGCCAAATTGTTAAAACCGGGCGACCATATCCAGGATGGTACGACCAAATAAGGTACCCTCCGGGATATACGATCCCTAAATTCCACGTATACAAAGGGACGGGGAATCCGCATCAACATGTTGCCCAGTTCAGGGTTCTATGTGGCAATACTGGAGGCGATGATAAACTGTTGCTGCGCCAATTCGTCGGCAGCTTAGCGGAAACAGCCTTCGAATGGTATTCAGAGCTACTTAACGACTCTGTCAAAACATTTGCGGAGATGGAGCTGCTGTTTACACAAAGATTCGCAAGCGCCAACGAGCGCACCACAATTACCGCGTTGATCAATGCCAGGGTAAGGCCAGGCGAGACATGGGTGCAATACGCAATACGGTGGTGAAACTTATGGTCAAAGTGCGAACAGCGCATCGAGAAAGCACCAACGGTGGGCATGTTCGTGGGCACCCTAGACCCTCATGCGACTATTTCACAGTTCATGATGTTCTTTAAACCGACCACGTTCCAGGCTTTAATTGACAAGTTAGCCCAAATGGATCAAATGGGTCAAGGACCGTCTCCCCCGAAACCGGAATCACGAAACGACAAGGGTAAAGGGAATGCGACCTTCGTTGCGAACACCCAACAACAGCCTAGTGCCCCAAAGCTAGCAGATCAGTTGGAAGAGAGATGACGCTATTACAATGAGAAAATGAAGCGTCCTTATTCATTCCCGCGGGACAAAACGAAGAGGTTATTCGAGCTGGCGATACGCAACAGGCTTATCAACCTACCAAACCCAAGGCGACTATCGCAACCCAACGAAGTGAATAATCCCAATTACTGCCCTTAACACCAAACGGTAAGTCACCCGATCGAGGATTGCTTCGTCTTTAAGGGACGGATCGAGGATCAGTACCTACAAGACAAGTTTGCGTTGTCTGAGAAGTGGAAAGTAAACCCACCACAACCACATGCTCCTAAAAAGGTGGACATGCCGGGGGCATCGTGCTCTTTTATAGAAAAAGCTCCACGGTTTGATGACAAGCGCACGGATCTGCGAAAATATATTAACGCGTTGGAAGAGTATAACCAGAAGGCGTAGGCTCCAATCACGCTCCAAGAATTCCTTAGCCACGTCCTTGGAGACGGAAATAATGGAGAAGACTCATCAGATGGATCTGAGGATTACATAGCAAGTTGTCAAGTGATCTCTCACTCGTCGATAGACAGTGAAGAAACTCCTTACGCAGGGAAACTAGGGGCAAATCCCGAACCAGAATTTCTAGGACCATCAGACGAAATGATTGATGCATTCCTAAACAAAGCCCGTCAGGAAAGCAAAGCCAATCGAGAGCGTGAACTGGCTATATTTGGAAAGGCCAAACGCCACCGACTGGAGCAAAGCGTCCCTATCGCCAGCAAAAGCAAACTTAAAGTAAGGAATCAATTCGCTAGGGCCTTGGCAATAGGAGTGAAGTTGCCCTCTCTCAAAGAAAATTCCCTTGGCAATATACGTTTTGATGAAGCGGACATACATCCTAACTTCTGCCTATACCATCAGAAGATTGCACACCCCACCGAGGAGTGCGTAGCCTTTAAAAAACTGGTGGCAGGGATATGTTGCCCATCGACGACACGTTCAACAAGTGAAGCGCAAGCCTCGTCGGGAACGGAAAAGTACGACAGATGAGCGCGAAAGAGCTGTTGGCAACTGTCACATAGCCGACACCAAAGGATCGCAAGTTATCACGTTTGGAAGCGACTCTGACAAAGAAGTCGCCTTCAGCCATCTCTTCAAGGAATCTACCTCCGGCACAAAACATGTGAAGATTTGCGGCAAAATTTAGCTGCGTAATCATACGTTGACTCATGACCGAGACGTCGATAAACTACGATGGATTGCAGCGTTCCAAAGCTGATATAAAAAAAGAATAAAAATAAGAAAAAACGGTATGTCCATAAGCAAAGTGGGCACGGATGAAAACCCGAAAGGGCTCCGTGAGTAAAAACAGCAGGGCTACCGGCGAGTGTTTGTGAAAACCCGAAAGGGCGCAACCTTGTTAAAGGACACTTACAGGGTCCTCTCGACCTTGTAAGGAGAAACCACCCGCGTGAGATCCTTACGACTCACAAGGAAGCAACACACTTAGGGATCCCCACGATTCCTAAGGAGAAATTACACTTGCGAGATCCTCACGACTCGTAAGGAGAACTCTCTTATGGGACCCTCAAGGCTCGTAAGATTTGAAAGTCTTAAGTTACAGAGACCTGAACCTGTTCTTAAGCAACCCCCCCCCACAACCTTTGATATTGCCCTACAAGCGACTCAATACTGACCTTTGTATACAATCCACGGGCGCGAATAAACATTTCCCTAACCAAGTCCCATTCGTGACTAGGGATATGTCCATATGGTGAACAACCCTTATAAGCCTTCTCGACTTATAAGGAGAAAACCCTTTTGTAAGATCCTTACGACTTACAAAGGAACATACACTCAGGAATCCTCACGATTCCCAAGGAGAAAACACACCTACGAGATCCTCACGACTTGTAGGGAGAAATACCTTTGTGAGACCCTTACGGCTCATGAAGTCAAAAGCCTTAGTCGACAGGACCTTAACCCTGTCTACTAAGCCACCTTTGTCTGACAACGACAGAGGCAAATGATGATTCGCTCCTGGCAATATCCCAGTTGTAGCGGTGCTGATGCCGAAATCGGTGTCTAATCTCAAGCTTGTGGCGAAAGCCAGCAAGCCACACATGCATACGAAATAGCCGAAATGATGGGGCAACTTGCAGACAAAATCAGCAAGTAAAAAAAAGTATGCATGAAAAATAGCCGAAATGATTGGGCAGCTCGCAATAAAAAAGCAGCGAGTAAAAATAAAACAAATAGCCGAAATGATTGGGCACCGCAAAAAATAGCCGAAAGGATTGGGCAATCGCGACCTTCGCGATATAAAAGCTGAAATGATAGAGCATCGCGGAAATAAAAAAAATGAAAAAATGAAAAATGAAAGAATGAAATGTTTTGCCCTACAGGTAAGATCGCATCGATCCCTGTATACAATCCAGGGGCACAAAAAAAAGGGAGGGACCATACCTTCCCACCAGGCTCCATCCGAAAGAGAGCCAAGTCTCGACGGTTCACTGACAACTTAGAGACCACTTCGGCATTCGTCTCGATAAAACAGACGCAATGTCAACAGCGGCGTTCCTTAGCAATCCAGCAGGATACGGATACAACGCCGACAAAAGACCTCACGGTCAAAACAAAGCGAAGCGACGGCAAAATCCCAGCTTCACCTCAACATTCGTCTCGATACAGCAGACGAGATGTCAACAACGGCGTTCCTTCGCAGTCCAGTAGGATACGGATACAACGCCGACAAAAGACCTCACGGTCGAAACAAAGCGAAGCGGCAGCAAAATCCCAGCTTCACCTCAACAGTCGTCTCGATACAGCAGACGCAATGTCAACAATGGCGTTCATTCATAGTCCAGCAGGATGCAGATGCAACGTCAACGAAAGACTTCATGGTCGAAACAAAGCGGAGTGGCGGCAAAATTCCAGCTCCACCTCAGTATTCGTCTCGATACAGCAGACGCAATGCCAGCAAAACGAAGCGAAGGCCGAATTCCTAGCTTCGGGGTCTTGACGGTAACTCATATAAAAACCTGAAAGATAATCGGAGATCATCTCGCACCAGCGTGGAGTGGCCGCCACCTCGACGTTCGTCTCGATACAGCAGACGAAATGTCACTATAGCGTCCTTTCCCCAACAGGATTCGGACACACCAAAGAAAACGAAGCAAAGGCCAAATTCCTAGCTTCAGGGTCTTAACGGCAACTCATATAAAACCGGAAAGACCAGCGGAGATCATCTCACGCCAGCATAGAGTGATCACCACCTCGATGTTCGTCTCGATACAGCAGACGAGATGTCACCACAGCGTTCTTACTCCAGCAGGATTCAGACGCGACAATCAAACGGAGCCACGGCAAAATCCCTAGTTCCAAACCTCGACGGTTCACCAGCAACCTAGAGACAACCGCGACATTCGTCTCGATACAGCAGACACAATGTCAGCAAATGAAGCGAAGGCCAAATTCCTAGCTTCAGGGTCTTGACGGCAACTCATATAAAACCTGAAAGACTATCGGAGATCATCCCACACCAGCGCGGAGTGGTTATGACTCATCGGGGCTCTCCAAAATGAGCCTAATCTCAAGTAAAAAGCGGCATGGCAAAATTCCTAACGCTTGCTCTTCCGACGGTCAAACTGCCTAGGAGGATTGCTTGAAGACGTCTTATCCAGCCCCCGAAGGGATCAGAGACACGACAATCGCAAGGCTACTCGAACAGCAAGATTGCCTATCGAGAAATGCATCAGCCAACGCGACGGTACGACGGACAAAAACCTTAGTACCACAGACCCTAACGGACCTTTGTCGTAAAGAGCAGAGGTTAACTGTGACGTTAGGATATTCTTACGAGAAATGCTCGATTCGTCTCGACTCGTGAGGAAATTAGTGTCTTTACGAGAACTACTCGATATGTTTCGACTCGTGAGGAAAAGCCTTAGGCAGCGGGGATTAAAAAAACTGTTTCCTAAGCACTGGGACCCTACAAGTTGGTCCAAATTGGACTCTTGCATACTATTCACGGGTCACGCTTTCCGAAGTCGAATCTCGACAAGGAGGGAAACAACCGCTTACGGGTCCTCTCGACTCGTAAGAGGGAAAATTCTCTTATAAGATTCTTACGACTTATAAGAGAAAGCGCACTTAGGAATCCTCACGATTCCTAAGAAGAAAGTACACCTACGAGATCCTCTCGATCCGTAGGGAGAAAAGTCTTTGTGAGACCCTCACGGCTCATAAAATTGAAAAGTCTTAGGTAGCAGATCTGAACCTGCTTCCTAAGCCATCACTACTCCCCAAAGTATTCAAGACGGAATGTTCTATATCACCTACAAGCTACGCTTACTTAAGGAATATGCCAATAACAAAGCAGAAAATAAAAGGAAAGAGGCAAAAGATTTGTCATTCATACTTGGAAAATTCTTACATCAATAAAGACCATAAACAAAAACAGCATTATTGAAATGATTACAACGGCAAAACCTCAAATCCTGAAAATAGATTGAGGAACTCGAAAGTGACATTGTCTAAGACTTTCCAAGCCTGGCGAACCATCCTGGTATGCTTTCTTTCGCGATCAAGAGCGTCGGGATTCTCACGAATGTCCTCCTCCCTCCGATAAGCAGCAAGTACTGCAGACTGTTGAAAAGCTTGATGCAGAAAATCAATAAGGTTATCTCTCCTTCTCTTTAAGATTAGGCTCATCAGATACACCGAGTGCACCTTATCCTTGGCGGTATCCAATGCCCTAAGTGGCACACCAGTACATAATAAGGGGAGCGCTTCCCAGATGGCTCCCACGATAAGCTTCAAGAGAGACGAACGTCGAGGAAGCAGTTGACCGTTATATGCATCGAAGCGACTCATAATTTCGGCACACTCGGCGTTGGTAAATTCTCGGTCCTGAGAACGGCCGAGTCGGCGGATGTCTCCGTAAGAGATGATTTCATCAAGGTCATACATGTGGGCGTCCATTACTCCTGTAAAAGAAAATCAACAAAAATTAGCAGACAGACTGATTAAGCAAGACGATACAAGTCATCAAAAAATAAAATGCCGTCTTTAACCTCCAAGATCCATGAAAAAATCTTAAGAGTTCTTCTATATGATTTGGAAGGAGCAAAGCTCTATTGATGAATTACGAAAATACAAGGAAAATCTTTTAGAGAGCAGAGCTCTATTAATGGAACCCTAACAGGCTTCTCTTTAGTTCTCTTTAGATCCCTTTAAACGTATAGAGCAAAACTCTGCTAAGTGAAACCCTAAATGAGTTTTCTTTAGATCAGAGATCTATTAAGAGCAAGGCTCTTCAAATTAATTTAATTTAATCTAATTTAATTTTTACCTAAAAATTTTAGAGTTCTAACTCTTAAAAGTTCTTGAACGAAAGAGCAAGGCTCTGAGTAAAAATTCTCAAGGAGGAGATGAAAATCATCTAAGGGACCAAAGGTCCTATTTATAGGCACCAAGAGCCGTTTAAACTTCCAAAAGTTGATCCAACGACCGAGATGTTGCCACCGCTGCGCTCACGTTTGGGGCCACGTAAGCGCAACGGTGGGGGGGCATTTGTTTCCCCCAATCAGAGCAAAGCTCTGTCTTAAAAATGAAAATGAAGCGACGCTTCTGCTTCACCCAAATTAGAGCAAAGCTCTGTTCAGATTCCAAGATTTGGAATGAAGCGACGCTTCCTTTTCCCAAGTAAAGAGCAAAGCTCTGTATTAAAATTCTAAAGTAAAAATTGAAGCAATGCTTGCATGTCAGTACAGGTGCGCTAGCGCAGTTGCGCTGCGCTCTGCGCTGCGCGACACGTGTCAAGCGCAGGTGCCCTTGCGCCAACTGTGCCAGCACTAAAACTTAAATAATAAATTATTTAATTAAGCAGAATTAAAATTCTAGAAAGATCTTTTTATTGTTATTAAAATAAGAAAATTATCTTCTGTAAAATAGAGGCCTTAGGATCAAAGATCCAACGGTGGGAAAATATCCCAGATCAATCAGAGAAAGATCTCTGTAACTAACCTAACAAACTAATTGGCCCTATATAAAGGTCCCTAGACTCCAAGTCTTAGATATACAGAGACATCCTCTAAAAAACTTGGAGAAAAACTCAAAGCGAAAAAAGGTAAACCTTTGAAGAAAGAAGATCGTCTTCTTCATCTTTGAAGAATTTAATTCTTGAAGAACAGAGATGAAAACATCTCACAAAAAGAAGAATTCTAAAAAGATCAAAGATCTAAGAACAAGATCAAGATCTTCAATAAAAAGAAAAAGATCAAAAAGATCCAATCACAGAAATTAAAGAAGTAATCTACTTCATTTCTAGATCTTTTGATCTATATAAAGGCACTGCCTTTTGATGAACTATTGGTTCTTGAATTTTGAGGTAGTGCCTCTTCAGAACAAGAAAAAACTTGTTTCTTTGATCTAAATTGATCAAGATGCGCTCTGCGCTATTGAACAGTGCCCTGCACTCTTAATTTGCGTTGTTGCGCTCTTTGGACTGGCGCAAGTCACTAGAAAACGCTACGTGTCAATCACCGAACAAATCTGCGCCTTGCACTCCTAAAAACAGAGCACCGCGCTCTTGGGTTGGCGCACTGAACCAGAGCGCGCCACGTGTCAGCAACGCACTAGCGCAGCGCACTGGCGCAGCGCACTGCGCTAACAGACTTGCGCTCACCAGAGCGTGACACGTGTCATCTCCACATACGCTGGCGCCTTGCGCTCTTTAATTGGCGCAGAGCGCCTGACAAGCCACGTGGTGCACTGTCAGACCATTAAATGCTCTGCATTATTAAAAAGGGGGTAGAGCCCAATTAAAAGGTCTAACAGACCAAGACAAATGCTATGCATTATTAAAAAAGGGCAGAGCCCAATTAAATCTAAATGCTGTGCATTTAATTAAAAAGCCCAATGCTGTGCATTATTAAGAAAGGGCAGAGCCCAAGCAAAGGCCTAACAGGCCAAAGATAAATGAAATGTTAAACATTTTTCTAACTGGACTTAACCCAATTCTGGCCATAAGTTCTCAAATTAAATTGAACAAAGCACAACTGCTCTCCCGAATCAATTTACACCCGGTTCAAGGGTACATCTCTGAACTCCTCTGATATTTGTCGTTGTAATCCTTCAACGTCGTCAGAGAGGTGATGGGTCCCGACAACCACACATTGCTACGGACTGTGGGGTCTTTAAACTCATGGACTATGATGTCCTTAAACCAATATTCGTCCCCAAAATGGGAATATTGAACCACCATGTCCCTAAACTGGTGATGGACCACCATGTCCTTAAACTGGAAATAGAGCCCTCAAAGGCTCCTTTGCCAGATCTAAACGATCCCGTTAAGTTAATCTTAGTCTCAAATTAGACTAACGTATTCTTAACGAACGTTTAAGTTGATCTTAGCCTCAAATAAGGCTAACGTATCCTTAAACATAAAATCCCAAACCCAAATCTAAGAAAATTCGGATTTGGACTAATCCACGTCCTACGGACAACAACATAAATTAGTCTTCGTATACAATCCACGGGCAACCACAAACAAAACAAACACCCACGACACGAAGTGACCATCTGGAGAAGGAGAAAGTTGTTACCGCGATGCGGTAGCGTAAATAACTGCAGGGGCTTGCGCCTGCAGGGAAGATCGTCCCCACAATCAAAAACCCCTCAAGCGAGGGGGAATCTGACGAAGTCTGCTACATCAGCCGCATCCGTTTAAACCTCCGATACACGGTGACATAAATCAACTTGGCATTTTCGGAGAGGTGGACGGATAGCACCAAATAGCATCTACCCCGAATCTCAGCGCAGAGACGTCCCTGTCTTGCACCGTCTTTCGGAGGGGAACAGTTGTGTTTACTACACATTCTTCGTTATATTCATGTCGTTCTCATCGCATTCATGTTTATACATGTGTTTTCTTTGGTAATTATAAACCCTGTTTGTTAGGACACCGGCACCATTACCGATGGTGCGTATGCTCCACGTACACTTGCTTGCCGGCTCACACACACCATCATCGGTACTTGCCAAGTCACGTACACCTTAGAAAGCAATATTTCATTGGTATAATTTTCTAGTGGTAGTTGTTACATTATTAGTATGTTTGTTTTCATATGCTAGTTTAGATATTGCACTCCATATTCAGATGTTGCATGCATTCATACTTATGTTGTTCATGCCCTGTTGAGGTGTTTCATACCGGAATTCATTACTTTCTTATTGACTCTTGATTTTGGGATTTCGGATTCTCTATGAGATTTGTGGATTTTGGGGAAAATCGCAAGAATTTTATAAACATATTGTCATTATTTTTTAAAAAAATAGAAATTTGCGCTTTTCCCATGATATGATGTGTGTGGCGTCCACCATGAGTTTTCTCGGTTCTTGAGCTGTATCATATATCCGATTCGAGGAGGGGGATGCACCGTCTGCGGGTACATGGTGGACCCGGTGCGGTAAATCGGGGAAAGAAGATCGCACAGATGGCGTTGAGCCCGGCAGGGGAGCACCACCGACCGGTTATTATTGTTATTTTGACGCGGCGGATATCCGGAGGATACCGACCGTGGTCGTGAGATTTGATGATTTGGGTCGATACGTACTGACGGAGCTCGAGATATTGAGATATCGAGACATTGAGATATTGAGACATCGAGACATTGAGATGTCGAGACAATGAGATATGGGACATCGAGATTTACATATTTTGTGTCGATATTTAACATGGATTTTCTGTCGATTTCACTGATGATGTTCCCTTTTTATTATACAAGTTTTACTAAGATAAAAACACAGATTTTCTAATATTAGATGTATCTAGATTCATGGTTGATTGATTTCATTTATGATGCATTCATACATATACATATGACATATTACTATTTAAGGCACTGACACGAGTATTGGTAATACACTTATGCTTAGATGAGTACTTTTGCCACTGCTGGAGGCTTATGTGTCATATTGGGTATATTATTGTATAACCTAGGAGATCGTCGTTCATGCGATTTCTACCTGGTGATGTCTTCTACTCACGAGTTGGGAACTCACCCTCGTTGTGTCATAATTTCTTGCAGTTTTGTCGTACAGGTTCCTTGGTGGTTTTGCTGGCACATCACTTCCTTCCGGGTGATTGTCTTGGTGGGTGGGTTCACTTGCATCGTGACCACCGTTGTATTTTTATTTATTCAGTTGTATCTAGTAAACTCCATCAACCAGACTTTGTATATTTGATAGACTTAGAAAACCAGTTGTATATTCTTTCGACCTTAGAGTCGCGCTCTTGTATTATTATGGTTTTCTGGTTTTCTTGAGGATGCTTAGTTTTCTTGCCATGTTTTTGATCCTCACCCTTCGGCGTTGTATATTATATTACTTGCGTTGTTGTTTCCGCCATTTGACGAAGAGCTAGCTCCCGCTTGGGGATGCCTTCTATTATTGCTTATGATTATTCTTGTTTTGTACCCGTTTGGGGTCAGTTTTTACAAGAGAAACTCTGCCGAAATTTTTGGAAAACTTGTGCTTTTAAAAATGTTTATAAAGACTTTCAAGTGAGTTATATGTTAACATTTAAATAAATCTTCCTTCACTCTATTTTCTTTATATGGTTTATATTTCTGGGTTTTGGTTTACTTAGATCACGCTACGTCTTTAGACGTTTCGTGATTTAAGTTCCAGTCACGTTCCGTACCTTCGGGCCGTGACAGGATATTTTCAAGTTTTAACCGGACCAGAAACATGAGGAGAATTCTCCACGAGTTCGGCGCTAGCTAGCTCGGGGCAAGGTGGAAACAATGAAGCACCCCACAAACCTCGGTGGGGAAAGGTAGACGCATTCTTGCCCGGAACGCTTCCAGATACAGGACAATCTCCTTATCTCGCACCTGATCTACCTGCTCACCCTTTCTAGTTAAGCGAAGTGAATAGTTAGGGGGGATGTGGAATTGAGCTCGAATTTCGAAAAGCTCGTTCAGACTCTTCAAAACGGAGGGCGCATCGCGAGTGTCCCTGATGCGCACCTTGGGGGTCTTTGCCGCCGCTCGACGGCGAGTGACAGGGGAAGCCTGACACAGAGGACGAAGAAGAAAAAGAACCCTCTAGGCTATCTGAAGCCGAAGAGGAGGAACAACCACCGGACTCGGCCCCAACAACGGGAACCTTATCATCAGACTCTACCCTTACTACCTCTACGGACTCCTCGGATGAAGACATCAAACCTGATTCAAAGAAAGGGACTCACCGAGGAAAAATCAACAGAGGATCCGATCTAAAGGGAGGAGCGCTAGACAATCTTCAGCATGAAAGAGAATTTGAGCAAAGTGTCAGCCCCAGGATGGTCTCCTCCTATTTATACACCCCAAAAGAGAACATCCTACGGCCCAGATTGATTCCCGCCAAAACGAAACATCATGTCTAGCAGCCGGCGGGACTCCACGTAGCGATCGACCATTGGGGACGTCTCTTCGACCGCAGAAGTTAGAGACAGCCTGTCGCCTTCGCCAACAACGGCAAACACGTGGCTCGTACCTCAACCGACGAATCAAATGAAATGGCGTCCCTTCTTTAAAGCGCAATCATTTCACTGATCCGCTGACGCCATCGGTGATACGCGTGAAAATTCAGACGCACGATGAGGCAACATGTAGGCCTAAAGATCGAAATGACGCAACCACCAAACGTCATGCCGTTCCCGGGCGATCCACATTATGATTCTTGACGCCAAACTGAGCAGAAGAAAGACCGAGCAGACCACTCTCGACCCGACCCATGAATAGATCGGAACGAGAGTGGGGGGATAATGATGATGCTCACAAGTGGTATCTCCTCAGATTACGACACGTGGCGGATGACGTGTCCCGAAGGTTATGGAGGCGGAATAAATGAGTTTTATTAGGGGGATTCCTCGGGATCCTCCTCTCGAGAAACGTATCCGACCTTTCAGGAGACCTCCTTGAATACATTCCACCTTCACTTAGGAAACTACCAACAACTCGTTTCCGAGCCTTCTCAGTCTCCTTGCTCGTCTCCGAGCCTTCTGATATGCCGAGCTTTCTCGGCCTCCCGCTGATCTCCGAGCTCCTAACATGCCGAGCTTCCTCGGCCTCTCGCTCGTCTCCGAGCTCCTGATGGACTCAGCCTCCTCGGTCTCCCGATCAATCAAGAGCACGGATCCCTTGCGTCCCGCAACGGCTTCACGTATCTTGTCAAGGCGAGATATCTGCCGTCCCACGCTCCACGTCCCACGCAGGCTCATTCCCCCCATTAACGAGCGGATCCCACCATTAATGCGGGCGTAACGTAAGGGCGTAACTGACGGCGAGGATCTCGCATCGGCTCGCTCCATGCGACCACTATAAAACCCCCTCTTCCAGATGACTCAGGTAACCGGAACTGATTCCAATACGCCGTTACTCTGCAATTATACGTCGGCACTAACTTGATTGTCGGAGGGTCCTACAGTGGTCACCTATCCGGGACCACTTTGCAGGTGGCTCGGCGTCCAATACTTACCCATTGAGATCCACACTTCACCACTTCCAAAGCAAATCTCAGACGTCAAAGGCCTCCATCACATGATCGACGGAGAACAACATCTGAAGGAGATCCTAAGCTCCATCAGAGAGAAATATGTAATTTCAGACATATGAACCGTCTCAGTCTCCACTTCTAGGATCGAGAGCAATAGGCGAACTCAACATTAAACGAATAGTAAAGCCCTATGTGCTAATAAATCAGCTTAGACTATGTATAAACGGGCAAACTACAAGGGTTTTTTGTGCAATTAACAAATTTTTGTACCCCTCCTGTTTCATTCTCTCCTCATCAGCAGACGAACCGAGATCCAAAACCCCGCTCCCTCTTCACTCTTCTGCTTCGCCCAACTTCTCTCAATCCCATCTCTTTATCAATCAAAGAATCAAAAAGGACATTAAAAAACTCTTTGGTTTTTTCTTCGATTTGATGAAGATCCTGCAATTAGGGTTCGCAGTCGCTCTAACGACGGGCCTCGCCGCGATCATCATCTACATCACCGGCGTCACCAACGCCTGTGAGTCATCCAATAATCTCTTGAACAATTTTGATCTCTGGTGAACATTTATTGCTCTAGTTTTGTGATTTGATTGCTTTGTTTGTGCCCATTTGAATTGAAAAAGATGGAAGGTTTAGGGTTTCGAACGAAGATCTGAGCGCCTTGTCGTCGCTGCAAGAAGGATTTAAGAAGTGCGTGGTGAGTTTTTTCAGTTTCTTCCATCTGAATTTGGGTGCGAGAATTCAAATTGTCATTCCAGAGCTAACGAATGTGCTAAATGAAGTTTTTTTATAAATTTCTTTTTTATAAATGTTAAATACCAAGGCATCAGCTTTGGCAGTATTAATTTTAGTTGTGCTTAACATTACATGGTAAAGAACAATTTGTAGTTTCCTAATTTGTAGTTTCATCCGACTTGGGCATGAAGTGAAAAAAGAAAGAAAGGAATACGCTTGGGCTATTTGGATAACATTTTGGGGTTGACAAACTCCTGGTTTCAATCCACTTTTTAACTTCCAAATTTGCCGTCCACCATGATCATGTTTGAAATGGAATTTAATAATAAATAAGATTAAACTTTAGTCTGGTAAACTGGGTTCCCAAACCGACGTAAACAAATGTGCATGTAATTAAGAAATGGAAAGAGCTTATATGTATGAGTTTTGAAGATGCATACTTGTCCAGGAAAAAAATGTTAATTTTCAAGAGAGATGCTTACAACCTCAGAAGCAAGAGTGGGGAAGTCGAAATGGGGATAGCAAATAGGCTCCACATATCTGCTCGTAATTACCAATCAAATAAAGGCGTATGTAGTACCTATAGGTATATTGTTATGGTGCCTTAAATAACGTGACCCCTATTGCATTACTTATGACTGAGCTCTATTGCCCTGCATGCCTTGCTCAAGCATTATTAACGTCTAAAATCTAAGCTTACAACCCCTATTTGCATTGTTATGTTAGTACATTGCTTCTCCTTCGCCCAAGGATGTAAGTCAACTTGGCTCAACCTCGTTAAATTGTGTGTTCTGATTGTGCTCTTCACCCTATCATTTTCATATTATTCCGTGGTTTGTTGTAACATATATCATGATATTTTGACAAATTTCTGTTGTAGTGTGCTGCTAATATCTCCCACACATTGTTATACAATTTACAATTTGAATCTTACGATTTGATTAGGAGGATCCGTCTAACTTCTTGGAACATAGGTTCCCTTACGGATAGACTAATAGAATTAGTGGAGGTGATGATTAGGAGGAGAGTTGGTATTATGTGGTTGCAAGAAACTAAGTGGGTAGGTGAAAAGAGTAGAGTCATAGAGCCTTGGGGTTATAAGGTTTGGTGTACGGGTAGAGATAAAAATCGTAATAGGATAGGCATAATCATAGATAGACGGTTGCTTGAGGATGTAGTTGAGATTAAGAGAAAAGGTGATAGAATTTTAGCGGTTAAGGTTATTCTAGGTGGAGAGATCCTTAATGTTAATAGTGTTTATACACCACGGATAGATCTTGATGACGTAGTAAGCGTCTATTCTGGGAGGATTTAGACGAGATGGTGCAAAGTATACCTAGTGGAGAGAAGTTATTTATTGGTGGTGATCTCAATGGACATGTAGGTACTAGTCGTAGTGGCTTTGATACTATCCATGGAGGTTTTGGTTTTGGACAAAAGAATGAAGTAGGTGGCTCGCTTCTAGATTTTGCCTTATCTTATGACTTGATCTTAGCAAACACCTGGTTTAGGAAAAGAGAGTCCTACCTTATCACTTTTAGGAGCGGATTAAGTGCTAGTCAAATAGACTTTTTTTCGACTAGAAGAATAGATAGAGCTTGTTGTATCGACTATAAGATAGTGCCAGGTGTGAGTGTAACCATTCAATATAGACTTTTAGTTCTAGATTTTCGATTTAGAAGAGGACCTAGGAAGATTAGACGTAAAGTAGAGCCTAGAATTAAATGGTGGCGATTGAAAGAAGGTAACCAAAAGGCTTTTATAAATCGTGTAGTCCAAGAAGCAGATTGGCAGTCGGAAGATGATTCAGACAGAATATGGAACAAAATAGCTAGTTGTATCAAAATGGTAGCTAGAGATCTATTTGGTGAGTCGAGAGGTGGTGCTCCACTATCTAAGGACACATCATGGTGGAATGAAGAAGTAAAGGCTGCTATTAAAATTAAAAGGGATTCTTATAAAGATTTAAAGAAAAGTAGAGGTGTGGAGAGATTTGAGAAGTATAAAATGGCTAAAAAGAAAGTTAAGAAAGCTTTTCGGGAAGCTAAATTTAAGGTCTACAAGGAGGTGTATGAGAAATTAGACACTAAAGAGGTTGAAAATGATATATATCGGATTGCTCGGATGTGGGAAAGGAAGACCAGAGACTTCTGTACGGTGAAGTGTGTCAAAAATGAAAATCAGAAGGTTTTAGTTCGAGATGAGCATATCAAGAAAATGTGGAGAGATTATTTTGACAAATTGTTCAATGAGAGATTTACTAAGAATTTGGATGGACTTGTCATTCAATCTCAAGATATAAACCGTGATTTCATGCGTAAAATAATACTACTTGAAGTTAAAGAAGGTTTGAACAGAATGAGTTTAAGAAAAGCGGTTGATCCAGACGGGATTCCTATCGAGATTTGGAGATATTTAGGAGAAATAGGCGTTGAATGGCTGACAGATCTGTTTAATAAGATTTAGCAGACAAAAAAGATGCCAAATGAATGGAGGAAAAGTATCCTTATACCTATTTACAAGAACAAGGGTGATATTCAAAGTTGTTCAAATTACCGTGGAATAAACCTTATGTGTCACACCATGAAACTTTGGGAGAGAGATTGAACACAGGCTAAGGAATGATATTAAGATAACAGAGAACCAGTTTGGGTTCATGCCTGGATGATCGACGACAGATTCTATTCATTTGTTTCGTCAACTTGTCGAGCCTTTTCGAGAGAGGAGAAGAGATTTGCATATGATATTTATTGATTTAGAGAAAGCGTACAACAAGGTATCTAGAGAGATATTACGGGAGACAGTGATGAAGAAGGGGGTCCCCGTCAAGTATATGACATAATCAAGGATATGTACGATGGAGTAGTGGCAATTGTCAGAACTTGCGGCGGGTTAACGAGTGATTTTCCGATTACAATTGGTTTGCATCAAGGATCTGCATTAAGTCCATTCCTGTTTACCATCGTGATAGACGAGCCTACTAAAACTACCCAAGATGAGGTATCATGGTATATGCTATTCGCTGATGATATTGTTCTAGTAAATGAGACGAAAACAGGGGTTAATGCCAAATTGGAATTATGGAGACAAACATTGGAATCTCGGGGGTTCAGATTTTGCAGGTCCAAGACAGCATATATGCATTGCAAATTTAGTAAACAGAGAAGTCAAAACCATATTGGTATAACATTGGAAAGGTAAGAGATATCATCGAGTGATCAGTTTAGATATCTAGATTTCATCATCCAAAATGATGGGGAGATCGATAGTGATGTTAATCAAAAGATCCAAGCTAGTTGGTTGAAATGGATGAGCGCAACATGGATTTTGTGTGATCGTAACTTTCCGTTAAAATTGAAAGAGAAGTTTTATCGAAACGCTATTCGGCATACCTTATTATATGGTACAGAATACTGGGCTCTTAAGAAGCATCATACATAGAAGATGCACGTAGCAGAGATGCGCATACTTCGTTGGATGTACGGTAACACTAGAAAAGATAAGGTGCGAAATGAGGATATTCGTGCAAAAGTTGGTGTAGCACATGTGGAGGAGAAGATGGGGGAAAACCGGTTAAGATTGTTTGGTCATATGCGACGCAGACTTATGAAAGCACCGGTTCGACGAATAGATACTCTCGATATGGGCAATGGCAAAAGGGTAAAAGGGAGACCGAAGAAAACATGGATGGAGGTGATACGAAACGATATGATTGCCAAAGGCCTCAATGAAAGTATATTGTTCGATAGGAGTGAGTGGAGGCGGAGGATTCATGTGATGGACCCGGCGTGATTCTCATGTTGGTTCATGTAGCCTATCCTATATGCTTGGGATAAAAGGCTCAGTTGTTGTTTTTTAATCTTACGATTTGATACGATTCAGACATATTTTGATGCATATCGCAAGGTTGTATCGAGTAGTATTTGAATCGTACGATTCACGATTCGAATCGTACGATTTGATTCGATTTTTACAATTCACGATTCGAATCGATTTAGCAAATGGGCTGGGTCTGAAGTTTTCGGATTGAGATTTGAATATTTCGAGTCCTTTATAAATTTAAGATCTAGTTCATTTAACATCAAATTGGCAAAATCCTTAATTTTACAATTCTCTTTCAGTCTCTCCCGGTCTCCCTCTCTTCCTCACGAGAGAATCCTTCAAACATACTCACCATCGAGTCTTCGACCTGACGCCTACAACTCCATCGCTGCCGTTCAGCCATTGACATCCTCGCTGCCTCGTCCTTGCCTTAACACCTCAAAGCCTGGCCCTCGACTTCTTTGCTCTCTGTCTCTTTCTCGACTTTCTCTCAGTTGCATTTTGCTTATGTTCACATGACTTTTGTTTATCTTATTTATTATGCTTGATCGTATTTTCACTTTCCTTTTGTTGATTTACCTATCCTTTGTTGTATTTTGCACAATGTATTAAATATCGGATATCGGGATCGTATCGGATGAGTGTTTTCAATCTCGAATAGCGGTATTGGATGATATATCGTCGATACGAGTTACATATCGGACGTTCATATCGGCTATCGGGTATATCGGGTGTCAATATCGGAAAATTCTATATACATATTAGACATATCGGTCTAGTTTATAACGAACATTACACAGTTTATTTTTATAAATTTTACAAAATTCATAATAAATCGTAACACATCATCAATTATAGAGACAGACCTATATTGTAATCAACATGGATACATGCAAGGAAGCACAATAAATTAAATCATGCTAGAAAAGAAATTAAATAAAAATCCGAATTCTCATATTGTGGGTGGGTGGGTGGGTGGGGGCGGGGAGAGCATAATGGGATTTGAAAATATTTTGTATATGTACATCATAAGTTGGATTGTTAATGGGTGTGGGTTTGAAAGTTGAAACCCCAAAAAATAACTGACAGCTTTTCTATCCGATAAGCACCGTATCGCTGATAAATGAGCCAATACGATATAGCCGATATTGGGTTAAAATGATATACCCTCTTAGCGATACGAAATTTATTGTTGCCTGCCGATACCGATATATCGGCCGATATGATCGATATTTATTTCACTGATTTTGCACATATATAAGTGTTCATCATGTCAGTTGTGCAACTAGCAAATAACTAAAAACTATAGTTGTTATAGTGTATTGTCCTATATTGCTAATTTAGCGATATAATTATTAAATATATAGTTATATGTCTATTTGCTGAGCTTATGCACAAACACATATCGTATCTTACGATTTTCGATACGATTCATAAGAAAAACGATATACGATGCATATCATGATTTGACAACTTGGTCTTACATGGAAGGGATTTTAGATGAGTTGTTAACGCATGATGATGATTATTATGGGTTGATGACTTAAATTGTTCCAAGTAGTTTCTAAAATGTTCTGGATGTTTTTATTTTTGTTATTAATTGGCCTCATGTTTGGATAGTGCAGAAAGCAAATGGCTTGGGTCTACAGGCATTTAGTGGCAGAGATTACTGTCAAGTGACAATACAGTTCCCCAGTGACACAATACCTAAGTGGGTAAGTTGTCTCTGTTATTTACTGGATTTTTATAATTTGATGAAGAACATTCATAACATATTTGCCTTAAACTGAGAGTTTATGAATGCCTTATTAGAAAATTTGGTAAACAATATGACGGTAAGCTTGAAATGGTGATTTGGAAATAATTAAATCTATAAAAAATTTCCAAAACAACAACCCTAAGTTGGATATTAAGATGAGATTGGAAATTTATTAGATATTTTTTGATTTAGTACTGCTTGAAGAACGTGTTCACTTATAATGTATCCCGTAGCAAACATTCATCTTACATGACATGCAGGATACATATCCTGAAAGGGTCAAATAAAAATCAAATGGTACATTTTAATCTTTAACATGATACCCTAATTTGTAGGAGGTCAAAGTATAAGCTTTATCATTGTATGGGTATTTACTAGAGGTGTGCTTGGAATCATGAATCTTTAATATGATGCTCTAATATGTAGTAGGTCAAACTATAAGCTTTATCATTGTATGAGTACTTGCTATAGGTGTGCTTAGAATCAAATATTCGCTAAATGCATTTAAAATGATTCTTTTACAAATTATCCTTCAAGATTTCTGTTTGCATGGCGATTATATACTTTCTTTCATATTAATTCAGATATGGTTATTGATATTGTTGTGTAAATATACCACCTATCAATCCTTCATGTGGTGTCCTTGTCACCTATGACTATTGGAGCCTGTAGTATATTATATCAACTTTCTAACTCATATTTTGTTTTCTCTCACCAGAGGGATCCCAAATCTGGAGAGCTAGAAGGTTTATCCTTCACTTTCAATCTCTGTGAAGCAGTGGCCACATGGGAGCAAGTGAGTTTGTTATTTTATATTTCTGGAGCTTGTTAATGTGCAGTTGTGTGCTAAAAAGAGTAAATGTTGTAACCCATGCATTCTATCATATGAGATGCATCTCTTAGATACGGGGTGCAGCACCTACCCACTCTGGTGTAATATGGAAGATGCATCCGCGGGTACCATGTCCATTTTTGTTAAGTGTCTAGCATGCCAGATACATATGAATAAGATCAATTTCTTTAGTACGATGCACATATGCTGATCCTGGTGCCGCATGTTGGCTGCTTACAGTCAATAACATGACAATTTTGTCAGGTCTCTTTCATCTTGTTTATTAACGATTTTTTAATCATAATCCTATAGACCAAGTAATACGAAGTTGTGAACAAACATCCTTTTTTTTTGTTACCGAGCTCATAATTTTGAGTCCTGTTACCCACACGGTCCATCTCTCTGTTAGACCATCAAAAGTTCCTAACATATATTTTTTTAGGTACGAAACAGTACGACCATTCTTACAAAGGAATTTATTGATGCTCTACCAAATGGGTGGGAAGAATATGCATGGCGTAGAATCAATAAGGGAGTACTTCTGTAAGTATATATTAGCTTCACCTATTTCTTCAAAATAACATTTAGCTTCAACTATAGCGAGGGATGAACATTCTTTTATGCAACGACAATGCCAAATGAATGGGAACTATACTGTTGAATTTGCTACTAATTACTCTATATGGGAAATTCAAATGAAAGAATTAAAGCTATGGTAGTGTCATTGGCAATTGCTACACCTTTTTTCCTGTTGTAAAATGCAAAGAGACAATGCTAAATTGTTGAATTTGCTACTAATTACTCTATGTGGGAAATTCAAATTAAAGAATTAAAGCTATGGTACTGTCATTGGCAATTGCTACACCTTTTTTCCTGTTGTAAAATGCAAAGAGACGATGCTAAATTTGTTCCTGGTATTTTTCTCCTGCTTCTTCAGCAATCGTTGTGAAAACAAAACACTCTGCATGGAAAAACTCGCTCTAGTACTTCCTGAGACTCCACCATTTTTTCCACACCAGTTTGGACGCTGTGCAGTTATTGGCAATTCTGGTGATCTTCTTAAGACAAACTTTGGCCAAGAGATTGATGGATATGATGCCGTTGTTCGAGAAAATGGCGCCCCAATTCAGGTGAAGTAAAAAGAATTTTGCTGTCTTGGCCAATATGAACCTTAGTTTCCTTGATAAACCTCTAATTGATGTTCTCTGCTCCAGAATTATACGAAACATGTTGGCAGGAAAAGTACATTTCGCCTTCTTAATAGAGGATCTGCAAAGGCACTTGATAAAGTCGCAGAATTGGATGGTATGAGAGCTGCACCTGTTCTTTTTCGGTCTATATTATTCTGCTTGAAGCATGCTAACAACTTTCAATTGGGTAGAAACTGGGAAGGAGGTGCTGATTGTCAAAACCACTATCCATGATATCATGAACAAAATGATACAGGTAAGCAAGTACTGTCTTATTTGTTAATGTTGAAGTTTGATTAAGTCAATATCCTGCTCCTTGCATCGCAGGAATTTTTAAATTACAATTGGTAGTAATATGATGAATTTTGGCCTAAACATTATTTGCTTAGCTGCCATTTCTTCTTTAATCCCTAATGATGTGGCAAGACATTGTAACTTCAGATGTCAACTGTGGTAACAGTTGGTTATAGTAACCTTGTTGTCTTACAAACCTTGTACAGAGAAATGCCTCCATATCAAATTGAATGAGATGGATCTTCATCATGGCCAGCCTATATACCTCATGGATAGGTCTCAGATGTATATCACTGCTTAGATTTGAATTGCCCCCTTCTGGTTTTTAATTTCCTTGGCTGCATTTCTAATTCTGGGAATTGTAAGCAGTATAAGTTTACAGGATGAAGGAACGGGTAGGTGGGGGGAGGGAGGGGGAGAGAGAGGGAGAGAGAGAGCCCGGGGGGGGGGGCTCCAAAAGAAATTGTTTGAGGACATAGTGATATACATATATACAACATGAATTTGTAGCCCTGATGAGTTTTAGATTCTGGTGTTTATACCTTAGAAAGTGGAGGTGCATAATTTTCTTCTTCATCATCTTCTTTTGTGGAAAGAGGTATAAAATATATTTATTGAGTTCTATTATGTCTTTTTAGCCAACTTATCATGCTATATACTTGCATACACTGAACAAACATTTTTCCGGGCATATATGTAATAAATTGTTAATTTGTTTTACATGCTAACTTTTGATGTTAGGATTATGACACTTGCAAGGTTGCTTTGTTTATCCTTGTTGGATATTACAATACAAAACAATTTCTGGTCTGCAGAATTAACTTGGTTAAAATGGTCACCAGCATGGAATAGAAGCATCGGGGATAAGACTATAAAAGAACCCTTGATTTAATCCTGCTATGGATGTGCACATTTATGTGCGTATGAGCCAGGGAGATACTTATAGAGATACCGAGGTGGTAGCATTTCACTGAGTTGTTGCCTATTATTTAATGTAATGTGACAAAAGTGAATCCATAAATTAATTGGGTATAACTCGCATTGGTTTATAGAATAAACATGGTCCAAGAGGTAATGAGATGTTACCGACAATACTTACTTGAATAATAGTGATGCAAGTATTTGTTTTATTTAAAATTCTTATTATATTTGAAATTAGAAATTTAAGAAACTGGTTGGTGTAAATGCTATAAACGATTGATCGATAACTATCTCAGAACTTGCTAAATCAGTTTTGAATAATACAATTTAAAGGCATTATTTCTTGTTCATGTCTTCTGCCTTGATTAATGTCAGCTTATAATTAGAAACTACACAAATTTTGAGAGGTGCGTCCATATTTACTTCTTTTCTAGCTACATGTTATCTACCTGATCTAATGTTAGATCCTGTGAAATTTTTGATGATTTTTATAGTGCAGTTGAAAATACTCGTCATCTCATTTAAGCTGTAAATCTATATGCTTAAACTAATAGAGCATCAATGTGAGTTTATCATGTATTATTGGTTTGTATATGACAAGTCTTGTAACAAATGTTTGAAGTTTTCATAATATTGCAGATGCATCTTCATGTTTCAACTAGCTGGACTAAATGGTCTCTTTTTCATGTAGGAAGTCCCAATTCACAATCCCGTGTATCTCATGTTGGGTGCATCATTTGGTTCTGCTGCTAAAGGAACAGGGCTTAAGGCTCTTGAATTTGCTCTCTCTCAATGCAATACTGTTGATATGTATGGTTTCACCGTGGATCCGGGCTACAAGGAGTGGTAAAGTAAAATCAGAATGCCTTTATCTTCTTCTAAAATAACTTATAGTATTCTAATTTCTCAATTAAGCTGGAGTTTCCTTTTTTTTTCCTTTCCCGTTTGTGTTTTTTCTTCACAGGACAAGATACTTTTCAGAGTCTAGACAGGGGCATACTCCATTGCATGGTAGAGCATATTATCAGATGATGGAATGTTTAGGAGTAAGTTTGTGTACTTTGTAGTTATTTCAACCTCACTATCCTTTGTTATATGATGTGATTTCCTTCACCTGACACCTCTAGATGATTTTCTTAAGCTTATTAAGATCCACTCTCCAATAAGGGCAGACTCTAACCGGGTAGTGAAATGGCTACCGAGCCGAAGTACGCTTGATGCTGCACGGATTGCATCAGAGAAAGTTCTGAGGTAAATAAGCAATCAGTTCTGATTAAATTACTTTCGGAAATTTTGAGGCAGCGAAAAGAGGACGCACATGAATTACCATAAAGCAAAGTGACTGATTGATTGGAAATAACTCAAACAAAATTAGGGAAAATTCTGAAGTCTTGCATCTGTATTACCGAACCTTTGATCTCCATCTCTTGCAAAGGGAAACAAGCGACTTCTTATGGATTCACCATCTGATATGTACCAAGTTATTTTCTTATAGATTTGAACATTGTTAATTGTGCACGTTAGGGAGGGAATTCAATTTTAATCTGAATAAGATATCTTCTTCAATCTCCCAGCGTCATAATTTGGTAAATAGAATTTGGAGCTGATCAGTATTTTGCTGCTCTTACTCTTTAGCCAGCAAGCGTGCTGGTCTCACTTTCTCTGGTCTCAATTATTATAGATACCAGTGGAAATAATTGTGCAGATTATATTAACTCAAACTATCTCATAACTTCCATTTACTAAAATGTATAATTAGTGGAATAACTCCTAATGTAAATGCTATATAATTTTTTTAATTTTTTTCTTAGAATTGATATAGAGACTTAGTAGCCATAAAACACTTGCATGTGTATTTGTTATTAATTATTGATGGAAAATATACCTACATATATACTTAAGTTCTGTCCTTACCATTAGCAATAACCTACATCAATCTTTGCAAATATACTGAAACCAGTGAAAATATATATTGGAGAGTTTTCCTATTAAATAATAGCAATGTGGGCTTGGCCACTTTGGTTCGTAAATGTCAAGTGTTAGGATTTTACTGTTATATTTAGAAGTTTGTCCTTCAACCCTCACTGTAACTTTAGAGTTTTGGTGCAGTGGCAACACATTTAAGATGATGTGGAGCCACCAGGGTTCAGACCTTTTTTGGATGAGTGTTTAGAAGGCATATTAATATATTATAGTAAATATTTTCTGCAAGGAAGGCTAGGTTTGGCCCACAAAGGCACAAAATGGCGCTTAACCTGCGAAGGAGTACAGAGTATAAAAGTAATTACTTCAACCTCGACCATAACTTTGGAGAACAATTTAACTTTCTTACTACTGATTAGAATGCATTAGTAACCACCTTTTATCTAAAACTTATTATAAGCTGTGTGTTTGTTCTTTCACATAGGAGGGTTGGAGGTGGAATATCAGACCCATGGCGTGCATGTTCTATCATCAAGAAGCGAGATAAAGGAAAGACTACAAAAATTACTGGTATAAGAGATACCGCTCTCAACCATCAAAATTATGTGAAAGGCGCAACAATGTATCCTTTGGAGCGCAGTATTGGACATGGAATGCTTTGTGTAGTTCCTGACACGTAAAATCGATGATAATTGTTTTTATCACAACAAGATTTGTCAACTTTTTCCACGAGAGATTCTGATCATTGGGTGGCCAATTTCCATGAGAGATTTTTTTGAGCTATTATTGACGGGAAACATCAGAAACTTGAGACAAAAAGGAATGCAACTTGAATCAGCTTAGTGGGATGCATCGAAATTGCAGTAGTGGCGGTGGTGTAATTCTGTTCTCCTTAAGAGAAACATAATAACCTATTATTTCATTTAATACGCAATTTGTAATTCATGCCGCTGCTATCATCGATCATAAAGTTATTTCTTATATTTGTATATCATTGGGGTTTAAATCATGAGAGTAAAGAGAATCGGGTATGTACATGGCTTAAATGTTGTCTTGTTGCAGTATGTTTGGAGTAAATTTCGGAAACATTAAAATGGTTTGTTGATTCTTCATAAATTGCGGTATTAAGTCAGGAAACTTCTATTATGGAACATTTGTATATTTTGGTTTTCATTTTTCATTCTATACCTTCATGGTGAAAGAAATATAGGTATACTGTGATTTAAGATTATCATGAACGGATTGGCAAGTATTGTCCATTTTATTGCGTCACATTTCAGCTCAGAAGCAACTCAAGGTATGTTCATATTCATCACATATTCTTTGAGATGTATTTGACACATACTCTTAAATCAATATTTCTTGGTTGCACACGATTTACAGGAATAAAGGCTTTTTATTGGTTTGAGCTTGATGGCAGATTGCTTTGGCATTGAGGTGGTAAGTATTTTGTATATATTCTATAATAAATTCTGTCCTATGCTATCAGATTTTTAGTACAGCTTTGAATTGTTGCATACTGTTTCTCATTCTGTCATAAATTTTTACTCTCAGAGGTTTAAGTGAGTTGGCAGAGAGTAAGAATTAATCCAAGGCATCCAACCGACAAAGTTAGGGAATACTAACAATATTTGTTTAGAAGTTGGTGTGCGTGGGTCCAACCTTAAAAATCAATTAAAAGACAAAAAGAACTTCCTTCCATTGAGATTGGGAGAATGGGGGTTTGAGGGTTATTGCAGCTTATTATTTCTTTAAATTTCATTTACCTTTTATATCTTAGGATGACATGATGAGAATGTCCTCTCGGCTTTAGCTGTGCTTTATGTTTGAACAAAATTATCTATTACAAATCTTTTATCTTTTATTTTTAACCTTTGGTTACAAGAATTTGAAGGTCACCGGGTCATTATAGATCATGAGATATCTTTCTTTTTTCTAGTATTTTTTAAGCCCTAAGTTTGGCTATAAGAGAGCAGACCTAGGGCGAGATAACATCAAAGATCAAAGATAATATAATGCAAATACGCTTGGTTAGAATTCCACCCTTTTTCTTTTATCTAGAAAAATAAAAAAAAATGAGAAAAATCCTCACCTCTCAAGACCTCTACACATCTTTCTCACCTCTCAAGTCCTCTACATCATCTTTCTCACCTCCCAAAAAATAATTAATTGTTTATTTAGAACCCTCCACATCATCAATCCTTTTTTTAAAAAAATAAATAAATAAAACTCTTGAACCCTCCTCGTCCGTCTCCTCCCTTCTCAAATTTTTTTAAATTAACACGTGCAACATACGTGCATAAATTCTAGTCAAAGAATTGGAGAAACATTTTGATGTGAAACAACTTAGATGATCATAGATTATAATCTACCTTGTTGGTGCTTACACTTCATGCTTGGTGCCATCACATAGCAGTCTTGGATGAGATTGTTAAACCTGTGAACCAAGACACATCTTAAAGTGGGAAGAAGGAACACAATAATGTATGAAGACAGAGTGTATCTAAGACTCTTGGGCACGTTACAGATGGTAAATAACCAAACTCGAACATAACATTCAAAATGATGAGCTGAAGAGGTCAGCAACCTATTTTAACTACCAAAATTTTGGGATTAAAACAAATTTGAAGACAGCTTTATTATTTTAGACATATAACTGTTCACATGAGACTTGAACCACACCCAAATCATATCAAGATGGATGATGTGGGCAACTATTGAATCCATCTTGGATGGCAATCAAACGCACTTGAATCAAGACTCTCGGTCTAGATCCCGAAGAGCTCACTACGCGTCATGACGGTCTACATCCAGTTGTGATCTGCTTTTTAATTTAATTCTCTTGTGAAAATCACACAATTCAAATGTCCAATCCGATCATTCCTAGGTGATTACTAATGGATGTCTCCTTACAGCAATATCAATCTACGCTACTAAATACTCGTGGTTGATGTTGTTTGCACCAGACTTGATATCATAGGTGTTTTGGGTTAAGAGACGGTAGCTATTCTGCACTAGGTCTTTTCTTAGTGTGAGTGCTAGTATAGCATAATGGTAAAGTCTTGTCGTTGTACAAGAGACATGTGGTTATCAATTCTTGGAATGACTTCTCCATATAGCAGAAGACTAAAGTTTTGACCCCAGCCATCTTCATTATGAAGTCCATTGCCCTTTGGTTGCCAAGATCTTACTTACAAAAGTGTGTGCTCATGGCTGAATCCAATGTTCTTTTTTGTGAATGGTGCTTCGAGCACGTTGGGTCTTAAAATCTCCGTAGGCTGCATGTGCAGACGGCAGGCCTTGTACAGAATTACGCAATGCTAGGTTACGATGATATGATGATGTGTCTGCTTGCTTTTGCTCTCTCCTAATTCATTTGGTTGTTTCTGGGGGAGGAGCTTACTGCCATGAACCATCCCTTGGCTGAGCTTTGATCCCAGTTGGTACATGGCAAGTTTTGATGTGGCTACTTACCAACTTGTTGGTCCACCTCAGCAGACACTGGGACCCACCATACCAACATCTACCATTTCTGATCTCTACGAGCTTTATGAATCTCTGCCGCTATAAATATCGAGATTATATAAAGACCTAATTTTTATATTTGGATATGATAGTTTTGACTTGTTTGTCTGGCAATAATCTTTGGATAGTGTGAAATGCGCGTGTACGTCACTTCATTGCTTGACAAACACTTAATTAGGAAGATTTTTTGTGTGAAAATAAGGCATCCATCTTAAATAACATTGTAAACACATACCTAAACGCATACTGACAACACGAGCTGTTAGCAGTGCCTATAATGAAATTTTTTGTTCTTGCAACAAAGAACATGATGCCGTGCGACCATTTGAGCCATAAATTTTCTCCCATCGCCCAAATCATTAACCTTGATTCTGAGCATGGAATGACATTCTAGTTTGGTTTGGATGGGTGCCTCCACCAGTGAAAGTCTAAATCAGATGTCTACTAGGTACGTGTGAACTTAAGATTTTAACCTTATATAGGCCGTATGTGTCGTGTTTTTATCGACGAGAAAATATTATGTGATCTTTTGGCTGAGAAGCAAATCAAATATTCATTTCAACATACTATTCTATCAATTAACAGATCTATACAATGATATTGATTGAGATAACTTATAGAAACCGGAAGACATTACTGTTGGGGAAATTACTGTTGGGGAAGCAAAAACGATGACTACATGAACTAAACATTGTAATTTAATTTTTGCTTAATTGTTCAATATCAATCCATACTTGCAAATTAAAGGATTTTTGCAGCAAACTATTTTGTATCTAGCTTCAATCTCAATATCAATAAAAACTTGCATCACACCAAAAAAACATAGCTTTTGTAAATAAATAGTTCTTTTCTAAATTTTATTTATTTATTTAAAGTTTTTTGGTGGGGAAAGGGGGCACACCTCATGACTCCACCCCACCAGGGATATGCATCCGGTTGGGTTGGACCCTGCTTGTGCTTGCTCGCTCATATATGACGGGTAAGATACTATATTTAGCCCTGACCGTTTCTAAATTAGGAGGGTATTGAATGGATTTTTCTTTAAACCGATCAGATAATAAAAAAATAAAGTCCCGTTCAAACCCAAACCCAAAACCGCAGCTCATTATCTGAGTACGTCTTAACCTTTATATAATTATGTAGTTGTAGTATTGTAATTGGTTATCTAACTAAAATGCTAACTTTATCTTTATCATTTTCTAAATTTAAAATTGTTAGATATATTGATGGGATCTTAGAAATTCATAATTTCTACCTATTTTGGTATTATTGAGTTTTATAAATGTATGATATATCTATTTTTTATGTTAATTATTTTACTTTAGCAATTTAGGCTTATGAAAGAGTTTTTCCATGGGCATCAACTGCTCGGTTTTATATGCAAAACGTGAAACATGTCAAAACCCGGATTACGCTGTCTAAAGTACTTAAAATGAATCCGAACGCAGAACCCTTCCGAACCTAAGCCCAAGTTTACAAACCCCGTTTAATCAAATGACTCTAAAGCAATCGGAAAAACCATTCATACTAACGGGTGCGCAGGTGCATGAATGATACAAAACCGGCCCAATCCGACCCGCTAACACCTACCTACCGTAGCATTCAAAATTGAATGAACCTCCACCTAATTATAATTGAAGAGACGGACACAGATCCAAACCAACCTTGCTAATCTCTAATCCACCTACACCCCCATCCCAGTAGAAACACGACACGTTGCCCTCATCATCAAAATGTTTACTGCCCAGTAAATATTCCTTCTCCTTTTCCCCATTTTTACCCTCCCATCTCCAACAATTCCCATCAACTCCCTCATCCTCTATTTTATCCTCCCCCATTTTCCCAAATCACACTCCACACTCTGCTTCTTCTTCCTCCTCACTCTTCCCCACCCGCAAAAAAATCCATCCTTTGACACATTCTTTTTTCCATGGCCTAAACCCTAGTTTCCCACAATGGAGATCCACCGCTTCCACCACCTCCTCCTCCTCCTCCGCCCCCAAACCTCCCGTGTTGCCCTCGTGGGTGGTAATCACACCGCCTCCCGTTTCTGCACCCGCTAGTCTCACCCTCTCACCCCCGCTGCTGCTCAACTCTCTCTCTTTCTCTCTCTCAACCCCTCTTCTCTTGAAATTACAATGAAGCCATCCCCTCGCCCCTCGAGATCCACGAGATATGCGCACATGCACGACGATTCCAACGAGTTCGTAATCATGCTCCCAGATCTCCAAATCCTGCGCCTAATTGCCAGATCTGTCCTCTTGGCCGCCGCCATCCTCTCCTTCCCCTGGCTTCGCGCCATTTTCCCCTTCGACGCCGACGCCGCCGCCTCCGCCACATCAGCGGCCCCGCCTTCCGCCAAGCCGAAATGGGTCGACAGCCCACTATCGCTCCGCCTCCTCATATCGGATCTGAAACGAGAAGGCCTATTCAATTCGGAGCTCCGCAATGTGTTTCTAGGCGACCCAGGCTTTCGGTCCCCGTTCCTGAAGAAGAACGGGCTTGATTTGGCGAAATCGGAGTTCGAGAGGAGGATTGTTCAAGATGGGTCCGTGGACTTCGTGTTTGGGGCTGATGGGCTTGACGGTTTGGGTTTCGGGTTCGTGGATCGGGTCCTGAAGGTCGGCGGGATCGTTGCGGTTCGGCTGGTGTCGGACCCGGGCCGGATGTTTCGTTTACCCGATAATTATCGAATGGTTTATATAAGGAGGTTCCGGTCGACGATTGTGGGTATGAAGAAGATCTCTCATGGCAATGTGGGTGAAATTAAGGATGGATTTGGAGGTAGGAAGCTTTTGTGTGTTGCGAAATCGAAGAAGAAGCGAATGTACGTTCCAAAACTCGAGCATTTCTTCGAGAAAAATGGGGGCTTGGGTTTTATCAAAGTGAAGGAAAAGGAGTTTGTGGTGATGAAGGAAATGAAGAAAGGAATTATTAAGTGATTTGGTGAATTGATGAATTAGCTGCACTTGTGTCTGTTCCTTGATGGGGATCATTAGTCCTGTAGTTCCGTGCTGGGTCAGTTTTAGTAGTATTATGATGTGTGCAATAAAAGATCCAGTTGAAGAGCTGAACTGGTGTTTTTGGCACTTCATTTTGGATGGTATGAGTATTTGAGTGTGGTTGTGTGCTTATGTTTTAGTTTGTGTGTGTTGAGTGTTGTTTCTTTATCTAAGTATGAATGAAGTGTTTGTGTTTGTGTTTGTTATCTGAAGGTAAGTTGAGGATGGATTGAAGCATGAGTTTCAGTCTTGGATTTTATGTTATTGTATTGTTGTTGTGACTGGTAAACAAGAAGATCATATTCTAATATTTTATATTGAGCTTGGAACTTTATGAATGGAAAGGTTATCTTAATTTATGTTTTCCAATGGCAGGCCTTGGAAAAGTGTGGAGTATCAATTAAATGATTAGATCCTGTCCCTATTAATTTATTTTTAGACTGGTATTATATTTCTTAATTGGTATGCTATATTAAGGGTATTGCATGGGCACTCAGAGTCATCGGTTTGAGGAGAGGAGACAGGTCAGGATACAGGAGTAGAGGAGACAGGTCAGGATACTGGAGGAGCCACGTAGTTTGAAACTGCCTTTTTTTGGGTGGAGTTTGGCTCGGTGATGATACTCATAAGTGGGAACTCTCCGGATCATGACACGTGGTAGATGACGTGTCCCGGGGCTTAGGAAACAGGGCAAGCACCATATATTGGGGACATCCCCGGACTACAATCCCGAGGCATGACCCGACCTTCGATGGGTCCCTGAACACTGCTATGCTTGTTTTACAAATAACCATCGGCCTGCCTTCGAGCCCTCCTGCATGCTGAGCTTCCTCAGCCCTCCCTGCTCGCCTCCGAGCTATCACAGAACCAAGCTTCCGCGGCCTCCCACTTGCCTCCGAGCTCTCGCTGAGCTAAGCCTCTCCGGTTCTACCGAGCAACCAAGAACGCAGAGCCCAAGCGTCTCAGCCACGGCTCCACGTATCTCGCCAGAAGCGAGATATCCGCCACCCAACATCTCGCATTCCACGCCGTCGTATCCCTCCATTAACGAGCGTATCTCGTCATTAATAGGGGGATTCCGTCATTCACCCATGTGTAACGTCAGGGGCGTAACCGACGGCGAAGATCTCGTGTCAGCTCGCTTCAAGCGACCACTATAAAAACCCCTTCCTCAGACGACTCAGATAACGCAATTTTATTCCAATAAACCGCTACTCTGCCCAAATTCCTCGGCTAACTTGATAGTCGGAGGGTCCACGGTGGTACAACCATCCCGGGACTTCTTTTGCAGATAGCTCGGCTTCACCTCATAACAAGCCCACTGAGATCCATACGCTAAAGGAGGCAACTCTCAACACCAATCTCAGCAGTTCACCAACGCTCACGACAGATCGGCGGAGGACAATATCTGAAGGAGATCCAAACCTCCATCAGTTGGCGCTGTCTGTCGGAAGCTAGAAATTTTTCCACCCATCAAAAGTTGATTTTCCGCCCTCGACTATATGGCGAGCGAAGACCATGGCGATCCCAGCATAAGCCGCCGCCCTCTCCACAACGGAGGCGTGGAAGGATATACTCCCCCACCGAATGCCATCCATGCCCTCTTG
The DNA here is from genome assembly GCA_030015575.1 of Agapanthus africanus. Lineage (NCBI taxonomy): Eukaryota > Viridiplantae > Streptophyta > Magnoliopsida > Asparagales > Amaryllidaceae > Agapanthus > Agapanthus africanus. Next base: position 63,186,848 of record JASDDO010000028.1, on the reverse strand, counting down.
GCACGGATCGATAGGCTTGCGTCCATAGTGGATGCCCTTGTCCGCGTTCAAACGGCGGGCCAAACCCCCCAAGTCGCCGTCCTCCCATCCGGGGATCACGGCCTCCGCAGAGGTGGAGATGACGCCGCCCACGCTGGCACCACTGAACAACGTCTTGCTCACTCCGGCGACCACAGATGCCCCGCGGCGACCGATTCTATGACCCGCTGGGCGCCACATGGTCCCACGCCGCGGTCTCACGAAAGAGCCCATCGCCCTGAGGTCCATCGCGTTCCCGTCCTTCTCGAGGAGGTATCAGTCAGCTCGCCTATACCCAGGCATGACCGACACCCCCTCCCTCGACGGGATTGCGTGAACGACACTCGCCGTGAGGACTCAAGAAGGACATCGCCGGGGGACCTGAGGAATTTGATAGAACGGAACCAGAGTCGCAGCCGGGTGCAGGCTACAAGCGGGAATGGCTACTACTCCGACCACACCGAATCCTCGGGGTACCACAATCGTCTTGACGCCCTCAAAAAGAAAATCGAGGGTATACATCGGAAGGGTCACCCGTCGAGCGAGGGGGCCAGATATGCCGCCGACTCGCTTACAAAGCCCTTTACCGAAGAGTTGCTCGCTGTACACGTCTCGTCCAGAAACAAACCTCTCAAGATGGCCCTATTCGACGGGAAGTCCAACCCAAAGGACCATCGGACGCATTCACGGCGGGCATGAGCTTCCAGGATAACTCCGACGCTGCCCAATACCGAGCATTTCCCACCACTCTCATCCGGGCTGGACGAGACTGGTTCCGAGGACTTACGCCATGCTCCATCTCTACCTTTGATGAGCCGGCCGCCCAGTTTTTCGGACATTTTGTCAAGAACAGACGACAGAAGCGGACTGTCGATTACCTTTTCACCATAAAGAGCGGGGACGAGGAATTCTTTAAAGGATACGTCACTCGCTTCTACAACGCTCTTCTTGAGATTCCCGAGCACAGGGATGAAACTGTCATCACCGTTCTGAGGTTGGGTCTTAGGCATAAGGAGTGGCTCCGCTCCTTTGCATTAGCGCAACCTAAGACCATGGCCGAGGTTAATGCTTGGACCGAGCGGGAAATCCAACTTGAGTCTGAGGTAAACGCAAACCTACCCCGGAGCGACCAAACCAACCTAAAGAAGAAGGGCAGAGAAGAGAAGAAGAAGGTCGACCGGCCAAAGCCATACTCCTCAAAGTTCCAGGAGTATACTCCACTCAACATCTCTTAGACCGAGCTGTTAGAGGAGGCGAAGGGCGAGCGATTCTTCAAGCTCCCTCCGGTCACCATTAGATCGGCTAAACGAACCCTGGGCCCGTACTGCGCCTTCCATAGATCGCAGGGACACCCGACCGAGAACTGCAAACAACTCCGCGATTATATTGAGGAGTTGATCCGCTCGGGCCACCTGGAGAAGTACTTACGGGAAAAGTGAGAGGAAGACAGGGAGCACGACAACCATCCCCCTCCCGGCGAATTAACGATTGGCCAAATCATGGTCGTTTCTTCGGGGTGTGCACATGGGGCTGGAGAGATTCGTCGCCTCCTACCCGTCGAAAGAACAAGCGACCAGCCCCGGAAGAAATGCAAGGCCGCCGAGCCCACATCTTCACTGATGAAGACGTCCATGGTATATCCTTGCCTCACAACGACCCCCTCGTGATTACGGCACGGGTCCACCGCTACGAGGTTCAAAGGATATTGGTCGACTCAGAAAGCTCGGCAGATATCCTTTTTTATGTCTGCTTCCAGCATATGGGGCTCGGCCCATCAGACCTACGGCCAACTGCCCACATCCTATTAGGGTTTACCAACCGCTCCATCCCGGCCGAGGGAGTGGTTATCCTCCTCCTTAACATTGGGGAAGCGGGCCATACGAAGACAGTACCGGTGGAATTCATCGTCGCCAGGATCCCCTCGTCCTACAACATACTCCTGGGACGCCCGACGCTAAACTCTCTACGGGCTCAAATCTCGACCTACCATCTCACGATCAAGTTTCTGTTGGATCAAGGTGGGATAGGCCGGGCCTACGGGAACCAGCAAATCGCCAAGATTTGCTTCACGGCGACATCCACCACTGAAGAGCAAAGCGATGACCTTGGTGTTGGGGTAAAAATTTACACCCCGGTTGACCAAGTCAAAATCAAAGTCAACCCCAAACCAGGTGGGCCCAAGCCCAGGTCAAGCGGGCCCAAGCCCAGGTCAAGCGGGCCCATGGCTCGCAGCCAGCCTCCCCGTGCCAACAACAAAATCATGTAATAAATAATTTTTATGTAATTGTTTATGCATGAATGTAAACAAAATGGGCATAAAGCCAATATTTTGTAAGCCCATGGCTTATGTGCAAAAATGAAATGGCACATGAGCCATGGGATGGCTAAAATGCCATTTTTGTAAAGCCCAAGGGGCTATATGTAAATATGTAAGCCTATATAAGGCAACATGATGATGAATAAAATATATAACTTTTCATTCTCTCCAAAAAATTTTAGATCTGAGATCTTTTGTGCCTCCTGCTCCTTCTCCAAGGTTCTAAACCTTCTCATTTCTTTTGAATTGAATCAAGAGTTTTACTCTTTCTTTTCAAAAACTAAGAAGTCTTCCACCACAAAACCCACAAAGGGGAACTTGGATCTACCATTAGATCTCAAAAAGGAGAGATTTTTAGATCTCACATCTCTTGATCATCAAGATCCAGCCAACAGAGGAGGAAGAGGAAGAACCCCTTTTGTCAACCAAAACATTTTAGGAGTTTAACTCCATATATTTACATATATATATATATATATATAATAAATATTTCCTTTCTGAAGCATAGCTTCTGGTTCTGGGACTAAAAGCCCCTTTATCTCGCCAGCGCCCAGCGCTCGAGCGCAAAGCGCCCACGTGCCGACACGTGGCGCGCTTGCGCTCAGGCGCACTGCGCTCGAGCGCAAAGCGCCCACGTGCCGACACGTGGCGTGCTGCGTTCAGGCGCACTGCGCTCGAGCGCAAAACGCCCACGTGCCGACACGTGGCGCGCTTGCGCTCAGGCGCACTGCGCTCGAGCGCAAAGCGCCCACGTGCCGACACGTGGGCGCGCTTGCGCTCAGGCGCACTGCGCTCAAGCGCAAAACGCCCACGTGCCGACACATGGCGCGCTTGCGCCTGAGCGCACAGCACCTAAGCGCACAGCGCTCAAGGCGCTGGCCCCACGCATCCCTTGGATGCCTTTTCCCCCTCTTTTTATGTACATACATATATATATATATATACATATGTATATATATTTGCACACACACGTGCTCCACGACACTGTCCTTGTTAGAAAAAAAATTCTAACGGGGCGCTGCCGCACATAAAAACTCTGCGTGGCTCCTGATATATCCAAAACCCCTTTTCAAAACACAACACACGCACACCGCACATTGAGTTCGCATGATCAGTTTAACTCGTTAATCGGAGGTTCCTTCGCCCCAAAGACGAGGGGTAATTAACGGCAGTTTAGTCCGCAGCTGCCGGAGGTTCGGATCCCCACAATCAATAAACCCCAGTCTACCCCAGGCAGGGGGAATCTGTAGTACGCCTGACAAGCGCGCGCGTATTCCCATCTCAATGGGGTGACGAAAAACACCCTACAGATTCTGGCACGCCCGATGGGACCAATCTCTCCTCCCATATTTCGGGTTAAACGTTCATGCGAACTCAATCAATATACATGTCTATATTTATACTAAAATAATGCTTTTTCATGCAGATTTTCAAGAAATCACCTTCCGACGATGTCTTCGATGATGAACTCAGCTCCCGTTTCCTACACGATGAGGATAGACTCTAGGACGGTCCTTCCGGCTAGTCTCGGGCGACAATGGGAGGAGCCGTTGCTACCGTTCGGCTCTATTATGTTCATGCCAGTTGGCGCCATCCCAGCTCCTCAGGCCCCGGTGGCAGACCAACCGGTCTCGAGAGGCAGGAGACCAAATGTGGTGGTCGCGAGGGCACCTCAGCCCAAGCGCAAGTCCATTCCCGAACGACTCTCCATGGCCCCAGCTGGGGGTAAGGCCATCGACACCAACAAAGCTGCAAGGCGTTTCGAGCAAGCTCCAACGGCGGCGTCTCTGACAACTGCTCGATTGGGTGTCTTCTCGAGTCTCCCCATCACTCAGCCCATGGTGGCTTCCCGAAGAGCAGAAGCCTGCCAAGCGCTCAAGACAGAGAAGCTGAGGCAGAAGCGGCTCAGATACAAAGCCAACAAAAGGGCTAGGGCTCTGGCCATGTTAAAATTTATGAATTTCCAAAGCCCGGACCGCTCCGCGAAACCAGCTGCCAGTGATGAAAGAATGGCTGAATGTGTTATCCACACTGTCTACATGGCCGGACATGAAGAAACGAACCCTCCTCTTCTTTACAGCCATGGTGATGATATGGTTGACGCTACCCAGCATCGGCTCGATCTAAATGATGAAGAGCCCGCTCAGGCTGATAAGCCAGAGGAGCCCGTGGTTCCTACGGAATTGAGCTCAGGCAATAAAGATTACCTGGTTGTCATAGCCGGAATTACAGAACAAGCATTATTCCAATGGCTTCAAAGGCAATTTCAGGATAGGGATGAGAAGATTGCCGAGGTCTATTCCAAAATCGACGAGCTGGCAAACGTCGTGGCAGATCTCGCGACCCAAGTCGCCCGATTGCAATTACAGCAGAATCAAATTTTGGCTCATGAGCCAGGGATTGATACCCGGGGGTAGCTAACTGATATCCCTTTCAACCTAAAAGTGGAGCGCCTTCGTGAAAAACGGCCGCAATCAGCCTCCAGTCCCTCCGATACATACACCGGGAGGGGGGGAATCACCTCTGAAAGAGAAGCTGGAAAAGGTCTATTCCTTCAAGAGGGAAAAAGTCCACAAGATATTCAGGGACGCCCTAAGAAACGGTCTACAACTGCCGGAATCAAAGCGACCGCAAGAAGCGAATATGACCGACGACCCAGAATATTGCCCCTATCACAGGGTGATAGATCATGCCATTGAGGACTGCTTCGTCTTCAAAGATTGGGTCGAAAGGCAATACAAGATGGGAGAGATAGAACTGTCTAAAGGTGTGTTAGCAAACAGTCAAGCTACGATCGCCGATTTCATGCAAATGGAGACCGAAACCTTTCGGGAACCTAATCCTCCCAGACATGTGCTTCGAGGACCAGCATCAGTACAGACACCTACTCCAATGGAAGGAAAGAAGAAGGTATACTCCTTCAGGAGGGATGAAGTCCGCAAAATATTCATGGACGCCCTGAACAGCGGTCTGCAACTGCCTGTTCCAAAGAGGCCACAGGAAATGAAAATGACCGGCAATCCCATATACTGCCCATATCATAGAGTGGTGGGTCATACCATCTAAGACTACTATATTTTCAAAGATTGGGCAGAGGACCAATATAAGCTTGGAAAAACCTCACAATCCTCGGATGTATCGGCAAGCCACAGAGCTAGGTCATCAACACAGCTCCGCCAAGATCAAAGTTCAAGGAGCCGGGATAAGCAAAAAAGACCACCATGTCGTTAAACTGGGAACAGTCGACCACCACGTCATTAAACTGGGAACAATCGACCTCTAAGTCGTTAAACTGGGAATGTAAAAAAATGTAAATAAACAAAAAATGTGTAAATAAAAGAAAAATAAAGAAAAGCCGAAATGATGGGGCAACTCGCAATAAAAATCAGCGAGTGAAAATAAAAATGAAAATAAAGCCGAAATGATGGGGCAACCGCGAATAAAAGCCGAAATGATAGGGCAATCGCGATCTTCGCGACAAGAAAAGCTGAAAGGATAGAGCAATCGCGGTAAAACAAAAACAAAAAAAAAAACACAAACAAAAATCCAAATTTTCAAAATTCCCTCGGCCCTATGGTTAGTCCCCAACTTGACTATCGTATACAATCCACGGGCTCAAATAATTCTCATCACGCCCATGCCCCACCGCAATCTCCAATTACGCGGCTGGTCTCCGCTTTGGGAATTATGCTCCATTGAGAAGACCCACTCATGTGTCCCCACGATACATGAGGAGAACAAACCTTTGTGGGAGCCTTACGACTCACAAAGGAAAACCACACTTAGGAGTCCTCACGACTCCTACGGAGAAAATACACCTGTGGGATCCTTACAACTCGCAGGGAGAAAATGCTCTTATGGGACCCTCACGGCCCATAAAATTGAAAAGCCTTAGGTGATAGGGCCCTAAACCTGTCTCCTAAGCCATCGCTCCCTAACAGGAAAAGGCAAATGATGAATTGCTCCTGGCACCTCTGCTTCAGTGTTAGCAACGGTGATGCCGACCCCTACCCCAAAATTCCAAGCTCGCTATCCGTAGACCACTATGTCGTTAAACTGGAAACAGATGACCACTATGTCGTTAAACTGGAAACAGATGACCACCACGTCGTTAAACTGGAGACAGTCGACCTCTAAGTCTTTAAACTGGAAACAGATGACCTCTAAGTCGTTAAACTGGAAACAGCAGACCTCTAAGTCTTTAAACTGGAAACAGATGACCACTACGTCGTTAAACTGGAAACAGATGACCTCTAAGTCTTTAAACTGGAAATAGATAGAACTCCACGTCTTTAAAACAGGAAGCAGACGACCCCTAAGTCTTTAAACTGGAAACAGACGACCCCTAAGTCTTTAAAACTGGAAACAGATGACCACTACGTCGTTAAACTGGAAACAGATGACCTCCAAGTCGTTAAACTGAAAACAGATGACCTCTAAGTCGTTAAACTGGAAACAGATGACCCCCAAGTCGTTAAACTGGAGACGGACGACCTCTACGTCGTTAAACTGAAGACGGACGACCTCTACGTCGTTAAAATGGAAACAGATGACCTCTAAGTCTTTAAACTGGAAATAGATAGACCTCCACGTCTTTAAAACGGGAAGCAGATGACCCCTAAGTCTTTAAACTGGAAACAGACGACCCCTAAGTCTTTAAAACTGGAAACAGATGACCACTATGTCGTTAAACTGGAAACAGATGACCTCTACGTCGTTAAACTGGAAACAGATGACCTAAGTCGTTAAACTGGAAACAGATGACCACCACGTCGTTAAACTGGGAACAGATGACCTCCAAGTCGTTAAACTGGAAACAGATGACCTCTACGTCATTAAACTGGAAACAGGTGACCTCTAAGTCGTTAAACTGGAAACAGCAGACCTCTAAGTCTTTAAACTGGAAACAGATGACCACTGCGTCGTTAAACTGGAAACAGATGACCTCCAAGTCGTTAAACTGGAAACAGATGACCTCCAAGTCGTTAAACTGGAAACAGCAGACCTCTAAGTCTTTAAACTGGAAACATATGACCTCTAAGTCGTTAAACTGGAAACAATCGACCTCTAAGTCATTAAACCGGGAACGAGATAAATCCACTCATATGTCCTCACGATACATGAGGAAAACAAACCTTCGTGGGATCCTTACGACTCACGAAGGAAAAACACACTTGGGAGTCCTCACGACTCCTAAGAAGAACATACACCTGCGGGATCCTTACGACTCGCAGGGAGAAAATACTTTTATGGGACCCTCACGGCCCATAAAATTGAAAAGCCTTAGGCGATAGGGATCTAAACCTGTCTCCTAAGCCATCGCTCCCTAATCCCCAAACGGCGAATGATGAGTCGCTCATGGTACCATATTCTAGTGCAGCGATGCAGACGCCAACCAAATTCCAAATCTCATACCCCAATGGCGAATGATGAGTCGCTCCTGTTACCATATTCCAGTGCAGCGATGCAGACGCCAACAAAGTCCCGAAATTTTTGTGGCCCTACGGTCTGGATCATACATCCTGCAAAACCGTATACAATCCACGGGCGTAAAATAATCCCAATCTCTCCAAAAAAATAATAAAATAAAAATAAAAAAAAAGGTATGTCCACAAGCAAAATGGGCACGGATGAAAACCCGAAAGGGCTCCGTAAGTAAAAACAGCAGGACTGCCGGCGAGTTTGTGAAAACCCGAAAGGGCGCAAACTCGTAAAAGAAGAAAAAGAAATGAAATGCACTCGCAAAGTCCTCTCGACTTTGTGAGGAGAAAATTCCCGCGTGAGATCCCTACGACTCACAAAGGAGCAACACACTTAGGAGTCCCCACGACTCCTAAGGAGAAAATACACCTACGGGATCCTTACGACCCGTAGGGAGAAAATGCTTTGTGAGACCCTTACGGCTCACAAAATGGAAAAGCCTTAGGTGACAGAGATCTAAACCTGTCTCCTAAGCCACCAGTTCCCAAATCCTCTCGGGGCATCATTCCAGTGCAGCAATGCACATGATGAGTTGCTCCTGGCATCATTCCAGTGCAGCAATGCAGATGCCAAAACAAAACCAATTCCCAAATCCTCCCGGGGCACATGATGAGTTGCTCCTGGCATCATTCCAGTGCAGCAATGCAGATGCCAAAATAAAACCAATTCCCAAATCCTCCCGGGGCAAATGATGAGTTGCTCCTGGCATCATTCCAGTGCAGCAATGCAGATGCCAAAACAAAACCAATTCCCAAATCCTCCAGGGGCAAATGATGAGTTGCTCCTGGTATTATTCCAGTGCAGCAATGCAGATGCCAAACAAAAAACCAAATCCAAATCCTCCCGGGGCAAAGGATATTGGTCGACTCAGAAAGCTCGGAAGATATCCTTTTTTATGTCTGCTTCCAGCATATGGGGCTCGGCCCATCAGACCTACGGCCAACCGCCCACATCCTATCAGGGTTTACCAACCGCTCCATCCCGGCCGAGGGAGTGGTTATCCTCCTCCTTAACATTGGGGAAGCAGGCCATACGAAGACAGTACCGGTGGAATTCATCATCGCCAGGATCCCCTCATCCTACAACATACTCCTGGGATGCCCGACGCTAAACTCTCTACGGGCTCAAATCTCGACCTACCATCTCACGATCAAGTTTCTGTTGGATCAAGGTGGGATAGGCCGGGCCTACGGGAACCAGCAAATCGCCAAGATTTGCTTCACGGCGACATCCACCACTGAAGAGCAAAGTGATGACCTTGGAAGCGCAAATGATTTCCAGGGGTCCTTGGATACTCGTGATGAACAGAAGGAAATCCGAGGGACCCGGGTGGAGGCTCTAACAGAGGTCCCCCTCGTCGAGGGGAACATGGAACGAACTGTCTAGATCGGATCCCTTTTAACGGGAGCCCGGTGCGAAGACTTGATCTACTTTCTCCGAGGAAACTCGGACGTGTTCGTCTGGGTGCCTGCTGACATACTCGGGATCGACCCCAAGGTAATCTCACACAAGCTCGGGGTCGATCCAACGGCCCGACCCGTCAGACAAAATAAGCGAAGTTTCGCTCCGATCAAACAAAAGGTGATCGAGGACGAGGTCGATAGGTTGCTTGCAGCCAACTTCATTCGAAATGCGTCCTACTCGGAATGGCTGGCAAATGTGGTTGTCACGACCCAATAATTGGCCCGTAACCCGCACTTAAACTACGTAACGTCTACAGGCGTACGCAACTTAAGTAAGCCGAAACCCAGAAATCTAAACCACCCAAAACTGGATCAACGTAGAAAACATAGTTTTAAACATTCGGAAATTTTCAAGTAAAAATCTTTAAGTTTAGTTTTCGTTCTTAAAAATTTCGGCAGTACCTCCTTTGTAAAAACTAACCTCGAAAATGGGTACAACATAGATAATAATAAAAGCATCCCAAATGGGAGCAAATCACGCCCAACGGCGGAGACAATCACCACAACATATATACGACGCCGAATCGAAGAAATATAAAAGAAAACTGCATAAAGAAGTAAAACTTTTCAACAAAACCGGCTCGCACGAGCACGGCACTCAAAGTCACCACAAAATATAACACTGAATCCTCACAAGTCGTCTCTAAGTCATATACAACATAGTGGTAGATGGAGAATACTAGATCCAACAAAAGATATACAATGTACAAACAGATAACCGCAAACCCACCTAAAAGCAAGGCCTTATAGCCAACCGTATCGGTATCCGCAAAAGTAGAGATGATAAGACGCCCTGCTGCGACTACTCAGAGGGTAAGTCCTGCAAAACACTGTGGCACAACGGGGGTGAGTTTCCAACTCGTGAATAGTAAATAACATCATACTGTAATCGCAAGTATGCACGAACAGCGATCTAGCTATCACATGTAATCCGATAGCATAAATATGATAAGTGAATATGCAACAATCATGTAAAGGTACATCATCAGGGTACTACAACTACATGAAGCAATGCATATCAACATAATCCTGAGTGTGGGATGATATAATATAAAATCTCATGCAAAATCATCAGCATGGAAAAACACCAGTGTCCCTCACTGACACATCAAATCCCAAATCCTCAGGCACTGCATCCTCAGATCGGCCCTCACATCCTGTAAGTCTCATGGAACCTGAGTGTCTATCACCGACACCCGAAATATCATGAAAACATGTACATACATACATACATACATACACACACACACACACACACACACACATATATATATATATATATATATATATATATATATATATATATATATATATGAGGATATCAACCCCCTATGTCCACCGACTATACATAAAAATCATGGAAACCTGAGTGTCTAACACCGACACTCGAAACATCATGAAACCCGTGTCTAGCATCGACACGTAAATCCTCATAACTCAGGTACTGTCACCACGACTGGCCCTGACGATATGTCGTACATCACTCCGGTCGGTATCTCCACGATAACCGCCGAGTCCAAATACAATCACCGGTAGGTACTTGCCCACCTTCCAGGCTCATCGTCTGTACCACGAACATCTTGCCGAGGGGAACCGTACCGGGCCCCACCATGTACCCGCACACGGCCCACTCACTCCTCGCATCGGGTATATATCACAAATCTCAGAACCGAGAAATCTTATGGTGGACGCATCAAATATCATATCAAGAGAAACCGGGTTTTCAAACAATACATAGTTTCTTGAAAATACCCCCACGGTTCTCAAATCCATAAATCATATGAAATCTATATCTCAATGCGTAAAATCCATATAAAGCTGATATATGCAACATAAAACATCAATATGAGCATATAAAGGGAAAACCGCTCTTTAAATTGAATCTAGCTTTAAAACATATTATGCGGTTCCCAAATCCTTCGAAAACAAATGCAGTATTATATGAGGTGTACATGTAAGTGTAGCAAGGTTTAAGTATCTACATGTAATCAAGTAGGTATGAGGCATTTCATAAGCGCAATGATCAACAACTCAATATCACATATAAAACAATACCTCTTAGGGTATATACAACTATAGCAAACATTTGCGGTATACATGTCAGTATGTGTGCATGGTGTACATGTAACTGTAATCGAGTATGTGGGTGTACATGTCAATATGTATGCATGATGTACAAGTAGCTATAGCAAGATATACGTGAAGTGGAATAAGGGTCATTACCTCAACTATTCCTGCCCAATGCAATATCACGTATGTATGTGTCCACAATATTTCATATGCATAATAGAATAAGAGTTACTACTCCAATCATTCCTATCCACTACCATATCACGTATGTAGGTGTTTGTGCGTGTCATGGCAATTACAGACGGTGTGCGTGTAGCATACAATTTAGTGCTCGTGCAACATGAACCGTCAGTAATGTGTTATATCTAAAGGTACGAGTCAAGTACAACAGATAATACTATGCAATGACATTCATATGAAAGTAACTAATATGCAAATACATGCGGCTATCATATCATATTCGCCCCGACGCATAACGCCATACGGGCGATTTCCCCGTAGATGTTAAATCTACTCACCAATGGTCCCCAGCTATGAAAATCCGACCACCTGCTTCCCCGTGTCCGCAGCACCCGAAGTCCCTGCTTGCGAACCTAAAATTTCATAAATACAACACATAAGCTAAATATCCTATAATGACGAAAAGACAACGAAACGCGATGAAAACGCCCGGAAAATTACACTGCGCGCTTAGCGCATCTATCGTGCACGACATCGGCCAAAACCCTAACTAGGGTCGCTAAACTACAAAACACCAAGTCTAGACCCCGATCGTCCCGATCGCACAACACAACACAAAAATTACGAGGAATACAATAGATATAATCTCGCAACGACCAATCGAACCCACGTCGGAAAACCCCCGAAACCTAGTAAGCAATCTATCGCAATATTTCGCACTAGTTTCAAGCTAACGCATATCAAGCGATTACAAACACCTTAAAATAGCTTAACTAAGCTATCCAAACCATTTCTATATTTTTAACACTTGCTAATTAAGTTTTAGAAAAAACCTAGTAAACAAATTGCATAATTAAATAAAATGCTCATTAGCAAAAATTAGCATTCTCTAGTAGGTTAAACTTTTCCAAATCACAAATTAACACTTTAAATGAACATTAAACACTTAAACAAACTTTAACCCTAACATGAATTTCTTAAAACAAATATAAATGAATTAATCATGATTTAAAAGCTAAACTAAACACAAAATTAGCTAACTAAAATAGCTAGATTAAGATTAAAACAAATATATAAGGATTAAGGTAAGAATTATACCTCCCCAAGAACACCAAAATGAAACTTAATCCCTCCTCATAGCATCAAAAGAACTATGCTTTGTTGAAGATCCAAGAAGGATTAGTGAAGGAAAAGATGGTTTTATTTTTATTTAGGATTTTTGTGGATTATTTTAGGAATTTTTCTTGAAGAATTTTGAAGAAATAATGAAGAAATGAGGTTAGGAAATGTTTTGGACAGAAATTTGAGTGGGGCTCGGCCAAGGAGAGTTGGGGTATTTTTGTGAATTTTGGGTGAAGAAATTGCTAGGAAAATGAGTAATAAATGCTAATAAATGCACTTTGTCACCTTTACACCTTTTCTTTTCTTTTTAAATAATTCCTTTTGCACTCCAAAAATATCTAGATATTTAAAAAAGAAGTTTCCAAAATTTTCTAGTGACAAAAATTAATTTATTCCTAAGAGAAGAAATTTCCCGATTTACGTGCACAAAATACCGCTTAAAATAATATTTTATTTGGGAAAAATTCTATCTGAACCAAAACCTCCCAAATACTCCCAAATTTCGCGCACAAGCTTTATTTTAGCTAAACTAGGTGCCGACAAATTTATACGGACGTTTGATCGAAATCGGGTTAAAACGGGAAATACCGACAATTTTGCCCTAAAACAGGAAAATTCGCAAAACGATTTCTAAAACGTTACAGTGGTCATGGTTAAAAAGGCGAGCGGGAAGTGGCGCATATGCGTCGACATCACAGATTTGACAAGGCCTGCCCAGAAGACAACTATCCCCTCTCTCGGATGGACCGGCTTGTGGACAGCTCGGCAGGCCACGAATTGCTTAGTTTCATGGTCGCTTTCTCTGGCTACAACCAGATCCGTATTGTAAATTCCCGGTTCCGTCAATAAAGTTTTTCTAAAATTTTTCCAAGTCCCTTGAATATTTTCTATTTTTCCCGTTAATTTTTAGGGGAATTTAGAATTCTTGTGTTTCCTCTAATTCTCAAAATTTAATTTTCCTAAACATTTAAACTAAAGCCCAAAAGAAAACAATTAAGAAAAGCCCAATAAAATAAAAACTAAATATATAAATAAATCCCCAAAACCAAGCCCAGCCCAACCTCCATTTTTTTCCCCAAGCCCAGCCCCGTGCGCCCAAACCCGCGCCCAAACCCGACCCGACCCGACCCGACCCGACCCGACCGTTTCATCATCTTCCCCACTCCCTCCTTTCCTTTTCCCGCTCTTTCTTCCCTACGTGCTCCACGTCGCCGACGCCCGCGCCTCGTCGCCCCACGTCCCTGCTCACCAAACTCACGATCGCGCGCACATTCGCCCCTCCTCAAGCCCCTCCTCGTCACCCTTACTCCTTCATACGAAGCCAGCCCCACACCCCCACTGTTTTTTTCCTCTTCACCGCACCAACCTCCCCTGCACACTCTCTCACCGCCGACGATCACCCCGCTCCATTGCGCCGCCGGCCATCTCATCGACCCCTCTACATCATCATCATCACCTCTTACTACCCCGAGCCCCCTCCACTACCTCACTCCATTCACTGCACCCTACACCAAATTTCGAGCCCCGAACCCCCTCGCTGCACCTTCACCGGCGACCACCATAGCCACCGCCGTTCACCTGAACTTCGACGTTGCAGCCACTCGACGCCAACAGAGCCATTCCCCCGAGCAACTCCGACGACGAACCCAAACTCGAGCCGAGGCCGCGAACCCTAGCTGTGTCGTTCGTTGCGCGTTCGTGCCATTGCCGCTGCCGTGCGTCGTCAACGCGTCATCAGGCAAGTACCCTGCTTGCTTCATGCTAAATTGATCTAATACAATTTGAAATACTAATGAATTCCGTGTATACTATTCGTGCAAATTAATATGATGCAAGTGCTTGATGCAAAACCCGAATGAAAAACTCCCATTAGATTGACGGAAACTGATTACATAAGTTGGCCCGTATAGTAATGAACATCGTGTTATAATTTGGTTGAAAAATACCGTCGTTACTGACGTGAGCAACCATCCCCATTTAAGCCCGTTAAAACTGGAACTTTCCGCGTCTGAAACTTGTAAAAATCACAACTAATTGACTACTGATTGGAATGTTGCGTTCGAGGGTTCAAATCGAAGCTGACTCGACTACCTAGAACCCCATAAGCGTTTTAAATTGTTTCTATGCTGAGAAGACGATGGAAACTGGTTCGGAGTGCGGCTCTGGACTGCAGTCCAGAACAGCACCGGCTGTTGATTCTCATCTTGTAATGCTTACCCTCTACTGCTTGAATATGTTATATTGCGGAATCCTACACCATAGTGAAGGTGAAACAGTTATCTAACTAATGAAAGTGATTTCGTCCGTTTTTACTGTTGTTTACTATTTAAACTGTAATTTAGATTAACAGGACGTATAGCAGTCCCAAACAGGGACAGAACTTATACCGCATTGTTGTACAGTACATAACTTCTGATGTAGAGGCGCGATTGAGAATCTTCTTGGTGCGTTGTAAACCTAATTGAAAAACCTAAATTTTGTTCAACTATAGCGTCGCCTAATTTTGATCTTAACAGGGTGAAAATTGTGTTACGAAATGGACATTCAGTTCAGGAACTGAATTTCCAGTAGCGAACACTTAAAATGAAACGGCTGTAACTTGCAAACCCGAAATCCGATTGCACTGAAATAAATTTTGTTGAACTTCCGACTAAGTTCACTTGCTACCGCCTTTGTATCATTTTACTGAATTTTGAATGTATGATTTAATGCAATTTTTATAAGTTCTTAAGATGCATAATAGTTCGTATTACTCATGATCTGTTAACTGTATAAATGCACATATTTTACCCGATTGCCATATTTCTAGTGATAGTGCGCATTATTATTCAGTGTACAATACATTGTCATGCGTGAATGGTATCGGTTTAGGAGTGTCAAGTACGCCAGTGAAAAAGTGAATGATTCGTGACAGTGAACAATACAGTGAACAGTGACTAAAACCGTGCTATTGGTGCGTACTTGTATACGACTAGACCATACTCATAAATAGTGTAGACCTGGGAAAAAAGGGGAAATCGAAGTGGAAAGAGAATTGTATTTAGCGAGAACAGTGATTTAGAGGATGATCATTCGAACAACGACTCTTATATATATTAGGTTGGGCCTAGCGGTCCGGTTGACAGGGTTATGTCCCAGGCGATAGCGGTCCGTAGTCTCGGGTATGTACGAGACCCTCGTTAAACATGATCCTTTTTTCCACAACTCGATTTCAAAGATGACTTAGAGACTGATAGGGACACAGATCATATATTGCATCAGTTAGTGACATATTCATTATCTGCATTTTACTTCTACTGTTATTACATTCCTTGCTTGTTTCTTGTCACTATTATAATGTTGCTATTACGTCGCTCCGATGACCTGAGTATGCATGCTCAGACCTCGAGGAAGAACCAGTACAGGAGTCAGACTTGCCCTTCGAGCTTGCGGAGATTTAGTCGGGAGTACCTCCTTCACCTTTACTGCTTTCCCTAAAGTAACCTTGTATTCGCACTTGGTTAGTAGTTCTTTCCTTGCCTTATTGTAAATTGTGAACAATGAAAGTTGATGTAATGATTTAGTGATGTATTTCCTTTACTTCTGTGCTTTGTTTACTGATTACCATGTAATGCTAGAAGCCGAAGTGTGACTACGGCGGGATTATTCCTTGACCGTAGAAGCATGGCTGGCCTAGTCATACTTCGTTTTCCGTATTTTTGGGAAGCGGGGCGTGACATGGTTTTGTTGGTATCAGAGCCGTGTTTAGCAGTAAGGGATAACATTAACTACACTTTATTACATTATTTTCGCTTCACTATCCCTGACTTTCATCCTTATATCTAATCATATCCTTTTAAATATCTTCCAGCGATATGACGTCCCCGGACGACCACTCCTCGGATTCAAGTTCTCAGGATCGCACGGAGAAGATCTTGAGTACACTGACGACCCTCGCAGAAGCTCAAGAGAGAAAGACGGACCTACTCACCGAGGGACTCAGGGCTATTACCGCAGTAGGGGGACCCTCCGCTCTCATTACCGCCCCCGAGGGCACTGCTCCACCAGCTTTTTCTGCCAGGGCTGGCACCGTGTCAGATTTTCGGAGGTTACATCCAGCTGCATTTACAGGATTACCCGAACCACTGGAGGCCGAGCAATGACTGGTCAATATGGAGAACCTACTGACGGCCGCAAGGGTACCCGATGAGGAGAAAGTGAATGTGATAAAGATCCAGTTGGAAGACGAAGCACGTACTTGGTGGTCAGTTGAAGAAAGCAGACTAGAAAGGCCAATCGAATGGAGCAAATTCAAGGAGTGCTTCTTGGACCACTATTTCCCTTCCACCGCCAAGGCAGAGATGGAAGAAAGATTCATCTTATTGAAGCAGAATGGCCGTCCCGTGGACGTATATGCGGCAGAGTTCAACCGTCTGAGCCGATTTGCTCCGTATATGGTCGCTTCAGAGGCCACCAGGGACAGGCGCTTCTTACAGGGACTTGATTTTGAGCTACAGCAGTTGATCGCGTCACTCGAGTTGCAGACTTTTGCGCAGGTACTCAACGCGGCACGAATTCAGGAGAAGCTGATCAATAAATTTAGGAAGCCCCCAGTTGTTCCAGTGCGTACTCACACACCGTCTCGAGGAGTCATACCAGTTCACAGGCCAGGAACGACACAGATGAAGCGTCCATTCATGCCCCAGCATCGCCCCCAGAGTAAGAACTTAGTTTGCGGCTACTGCAATAGGGATGGGCACACCCAGAAGGACTGTCGCCGCGCCAAGGGATAGTGTTTGATTTGCGGATCCAGCCAGCACCGAGTTAGTGGTTGCCCCGAGCGAACAGAGTTACAGGTAGGGTCTGGACCGCAGCAGCAGAGATCACAGGAGCAGAGGCAACCCTACACAGGCCGCGGTCAGGGACGGGCTTTCACCTTGACCGCCGAGCATGCACAGGCTTCAGGCGAAGTTGTCACAGGTATTCTACTCGTACATTCCATGCCAGCTAGAGTACTGTTCGATTCTGGAGTATCGCACTGTTTCATATCTGCACATTTCGTTGATACACACTCCATACCACATGAACCATTAACCAAGGGTTGGGAAGTACATACGGGTAATGGTGTTATAGTATCTAGTCGAGAATGTAGATCCTGTCCAGTTGTAGTGTGTGGCAGGGAATTCTATGCGAATTTCCTTTTGATCGGAACAGGCAGCTATGACGCAATTCTTGGGATGAATTGGATGAGTACCTTCCATGCAGTTATTGATTGCCGAGCAAGGAATGTGACTTTCCGCATTCCCAATCACCCAGAGTTTATTTTCGAAGGCAGGAGCGAATCTTTGGAGCCAGCCAAGTATAGAGCCAAGCCAAAAGAGTTGACAGCTATGGAGATTGATGAGAGCCCAGCCCCAAAGATTGTTCGGGATTTCCTGGACGTGTTTCCTGAAGATTTACCAGGTCTACCACCTCCACGCGTCTTGGAATTCTCGATTGATTTGACTCTAGGTACAGCACCAGTTTCTAAGGCCCCGTACAGAATGGCACCGGTTGAGTTGGCAGAATTGAAGAAGCAAATTGAAGAACTCCTGGAGAAGGGATTTATCCGGCCAAGCGCTTCACCGTGGGGTGCACCAGTTCTGTTGGTAAAGAAAAAGGATGGATCGCTGCGGATGTGTATAGACTATCGGGAGCTGAACAAAGTCACGATAAAGAACAAATACCAAATTCCGCGCATCGACGACTTATTTGATCAGTTAAGTGGGGCCAAGGTATTTTCGAAGTTGGATCTCCGTTCGGGCTATCATCAGATCAGAGTAGTGGCCGTGGATATATGCAAGACGGCTTTCAGGACCCGATACGGACATTATGAGTTCCTTGTGATGCCGTTCGGTATTACCAATACTCCAGCGATATTTATGGATTTGATGAAC
The DNA here is from genome assembly GCA_030015575.1 of Agapanthus africanus. Lineage (NCBI taxonomy): Eukaryota > Viridiplantae > Streptophyta > Magnoliopsida > Asparagales > Amaryllidaceae > Agapanthus > Agapanthus africanus. The sequence continues at coordinate 63,168,282 of JASDDO010000028.1, read as the reverse complement.
AGGGTGTTTGCGAAGTACTTGGACACGTTTGTCGTTGTATTTATCGACAGCATATTAGTCTACTCGAAGACTCGGGAGGAGCACGTTGAGCATTTGCGCACGGTTCTACAAATTCTTCGGGAAGAGAAGCTGTACGCAAAATTGAGCAAGTGTGAGTTCTGGCTCGATAAGGTTCAATTCTTGGGACACATTGTTTCGGGCGAAGGCATCTCAGTAGACCCGGCAAAGATAGAATCTGTCAGAGATTGTCCAACACCGAAGTCAGTAGCCGAGATCAGAAGCTTTCTGGGACTGGCAGGATATTATCGGCGGTTCATCCAAGACTTTTCAAGAATCGCTGAACTTTTGACGAGGCTGACACGGAAGGATGTACCGTTTGTGTGGACAGAGGAGTGTACTCGGGCATTTGAGGTGCTGAAGCAGAAGTTAACCACGGCGCCCATTCTTAAAGTACCAGATGATTCCGGTGGTTTGGTGATACATAGTGATGCCTCATGGAAGGGCTTAGGCTGTGTTCTGATGCAGCACGGTCGGGTGGTTGCTTACGCCTCACGACAGCTGAGAAATCACGAGAGGAACTACCCTACGCATGACTTGGAGTTAGCCGCTGTGGTTTTTGCGTTGAAGATCTGGAGGCACTACCTGTTGGGCGAGAAGGTGGAGGTGTACACGGATCACAAGAGTCTGAAGTACGTCTTCACTCAGAAAGAACTAAATATGAGGCAGCGCCAATGGCTAGAACTGATGGCAGACTACGACTTGGACCTTCAGTATCATCCGGGAAAAGTAAATGTTGTACCAGATGCTTTCAGCCGCAAGCCAGCGGTCATGATGTTGACCAGTCAGAGGAGCATCATTGAGGATTTTCAGAGACTCGAGCTTGAGGTCGTTACACCGAGCGCAATCAGGCAATTTTGGCAACTACAGGTGCAATCTTCTCTTGTGGATCGCATCAAGGCTGCGCAAGTGGATGATCCTCGATTGCAAAAGTTCAGAGCGCAGGTAGAAGCCGGGCTGAGAACGGACTTACTCATACATGAAGACGGTTCTCTGAGATTCAGTAGCAGACTCTGCATACCCAAAGGGGATGTTCGAGAAGAGGTACTAGCTGAGGTTCATAGTTCAGCTTATTCTATGCATCCGGGAGGCACGAAGATATATCGAGATCTAAAGCAGCACTTTTGGTGGAACGGGATGAAGCGAGAAATTGCGCGGTTTGTATCCAGGTGCTTGGTATGCCAGCAAGTGAAGGCGGAACATCAGAGGACAGCGGGACTGTTGCAACCGCTTCCGATACCAGAATGGAAGTGGGAGCACATTACTATGGATTTCGTGACGGCCTTGCCACGGAGCCCTAGAGGCAACAATGCCGTTTAGGTTATCGTCGAACGCCTCACGAAAGTTGCACACTTCTTACCCTTCCGAGTGGGACAGTCGACAGAGTCACTGGCGGAGAGATACATGCAGGAGATAGTGCGACTTCACGGAGTTCCGGTCAGCATTGTGTCAGATCGAGACATCAGATTTGTTTCGCACTTTTGGAGGAGCTTACAGGAGAGTCTGGGTACCCGTCTCAAGTTCATCACAGCTTATCACCCGCAGACAGACGGACAATCCGAGCTTACGATTCAGACACTCGAGGATATGTTGAGAGCTTGCATGCTGGACTTCCAGGGTTCCTGGGAAGATCATCTGTATCTAGTCGAGTTTTCTATAACAACAGTTACCAGGCTAGCATTCAGATGGCTCCTTTAGAAGCACTTTACGGGCGTAAGTGTCGATCCCCAGTTTGTTGGGATGATGTGGGCGAACGAAGATTACTGGGTCCCGAGCTCATTGTTCAGACAGTCGACAAGGTCCAAATGATCAGACAGCGCATTAAGACGGCTCAGGATCGGCAGAAGAGTTGGGCGGATACCAGCAGGAGAGCATTAGAATTTGAAGTCGGAGATCACGTTTTCCTGAAGATTTCCCTTACCCGCGGAGTTATCAGGTTTGGAGGTCACGGGAAACTCAGTCCCCGTTTCATCGAACCTTTTGAGGTGCTAGAGCGAGTAGGAGAGGTGACCTATCGACTTACCTTGTCTCCGTCGCTAGCTGGTGTGCATAATACCTTCCACGTATCTCAGTTGCGGCGTTGTGTTCGGGATGAGAGCCATGTTCTGGACTATTCGGAGTTAGCTTTGGGTACCGACCTGTCTTACGAGGAGCAGCCTACCACTATCCTCGACCGCAGAGAAAAAGTGTTGAAAAATAAAGCCATTCCGTTAGTCTGAGCATCTTGGGGTGGTCGTTCCCCAGGAGAATCTACCTGGGAGCGCGAGGAAGATATCCATGCACGTTTTCCACATCTATTTGTTTAGTGCTGTTGTTTCGTTGTCTCTTTTAAAATTTCGAGGATGAAATTTTTGTAAGGAGGGTATGATGTAAATTCCCGGTTCCGTCAATAAAATTTTTCTAAAATTTTTCCAAGTCCCCTGAATATTTTCTATTTTTCCCGTTAATTTTTAGGGGAATTTAGAATCTTTGTGTTTCCTCTAATTCTCAAAATTTAATTTTCCTAAACATTTAAACTAAAGCCCAAAAGAAAACAATTAAGAAAAGCCCAACAAAATAAAAACTAAATATATAAATAAATCCCCAAAACCAAGCCCAGCCCAACCTCCATTTTTTCCCCAAGCCCAGCCGGGTGCGCCCAAACCCGCGCCCAAACCCGACCTGACCCGACCGTTTCATCCTCTTCCCCACTCCCTCCTTTCCTTTTCCCGCTCTTTCCTCTCTACGTGCTCCACGTCGCCGACGCCCGCGCTTCGTCGCCCCGCGTCCCTGCTCACCAAACTCACGATCGCGCGCACGTTCGCCCCTTCTCAAGCCCCTCCTCGTCTCCCTTACTCCTTCATACGAAGCCAGCCCCTCACCCCCACTGTTTTTTCTCTTCACCACACCAACCTCCCCTGCACACCCTCTCGCCATCGACGATCACCCCGCTCCATCGCGCTGCCGGCCACCTCATCGACCCCTCTACATCATCATCATCACCTCCTACTACCCCGAGCCCCTTCCACTACCTCACTCCATTCACTACACCCTGCACCAAACTTCGAGCTCCGAACCCCCTCGCTGCACCCTCACCGACGACCACCACAGCCACCGCCGTTCACCTGAGCTTCGACATTCCAGCCACTCGACGCCAACAGAGCCATCCCCCGAGCAACTCCGACGACGAACCCAAACTCGAGCCGAGGCCGCGAACTCTAGCCGTGCCGTTCGTTGCGCGTTCGTGCCATTTCCACTGCCGTGCATCGTCAACGCGTCATCAGGCAAGTACCCTGCTTTGCTTCATGCTAAATTTATCTAATACAATTCGAAATACTAATGAATTCAGTGTATACTATTCGTGCAAATTAATATGATGCAAGTGCTTGATGCAAAACCCGAATGAAAAACTCCCATTAGATTGACGGAAACTGATTACATAAGTTGGCCCGTATAGTAATGAATATCGTGTTATAATTTGGTTGAAAAATACCATCGTTACTGACGTGAGCGACCATCCCCATTTAAGCCCGTTAAAACTGGAACTTTCCGCGTCTGAAACTTGTAAAAATCACAACTAATTAACTATTGATTGGAATGTTGCGATCGAGGGCTCAAATCGAATCTGACTCGACGAACTAGAACCCCATAAGAGTTTTAAATTGTTTCTATGCTGAGAAGACGACGGAAACTCGTTCGGAGTGCGGCTCTGGACTGCAGTTCGGAGCAGCACCGGCTGTTGATTCTCATCTTGTAATGCTTACCCTCTACTGCTTGAACATGTTATATTCGGAACCCTACACCATAGTGAAGGTGAAATAGTTAGATAACTAATGAAAGTGATTTCGTCCTTTTTTTTACTGTCGTTTACTATTTAAACTGTAATTTAGATTAACATGACGTACAGCAGTCCCAAACAGGGACAGAACTTATACCGCATTGTTGTACAGTACATAACTTATGACGTAGAGATGCGATTGAGAATACGTCTGGTGAGTTGTAAACCTAATTGAAAAACCTAAATTTTGTTCAACTATAGTGTCGCCTAATTTTGATCCCAACAGGGTGAAAATTGTGTTGCGAAATGGACATTCAGTTCAGGAACTGAATTTCCAGCACCGAACACTTAAAATGAAACGGCTGTAACTTGCAAACCCGAAATCCGATTGCACTGAAATAAATTTTGTTGAACTTCCGACTAAGTTCACTTGCTACTTCCTTTGTATCATTTTACTGAATTTTGAATGTATGATTTAATGCAAGTTTTATAAGTTCTTAAGATGCATAATAGTTCGTATTACTCATGATCTGTTAACTGTATAAATGCACATATTTTACCCGATTGCCATACTTCTAGTGATAGTGCGTATTATTATTCAGTGTACAATGCATTGTCGTGCGTGAATGGTATCGGTTTAGGAGTGTCAAGTACGCCAGTGAAAAAGTGAATGATTTGTGACAGTGAACAATACAGTGAACAGTGACTAAAACCGTGCTATTGGTGCGTACTTGTATACGACTAGACCATACTCATAAATAGTGTAGACCTGGGGAAAAGGGGGAAATCGAAGTGGAAAGAGAATTGTATTTAGCGAGAACAGTGATTTAGAGGATGATCATTCGAACAGCGACTTTTATATATATTAGGTTGGGCCTAGCGGTCCGGCTGACAGGGTTATGTCCTGAGCGATAGCGGGCCGTAGTCTCGGGCATGTACGAGATCCTCGTTAAACATGATCCTTTTTTCCACAACTCGATTTCAAAGATGACTTAGAGACTGATAGGGACAGATCATACATTGCATCAGTTAGTGACATATTCATTACCTGCATTTTACTTCCACTGTTATAACCTTCCTTACTTGTTTCTTGTCACTATTATAATGTTGCTATTACGTCGCTCTAACGACTTGAGTATGCATGCTCAGACCTCGAGGAAGAACCAGTACAGGAGTCAGACTTGCCCTTCGAGCTTGCGGAGATTTAGTCGGGAGTACCTCCTTCACCTTTACTGCTTTCCCTAAAGTAACCTTGTATTCGCACTTGGTTAGTAGTTCTTTCCTTACCTTATTGTAAATTGTGAACAATGAAAGTTGATGTAATGATTTAGTGATGTATTTCCTTTACTTCTGTGCTTTGTTTACTGATTACCATGTAATTCTAGAAGCCGAAGTGTGACCACGGCGGGATTATTCCTTGACCGTAGGAGCATGGCTGGCCTAGTCATACCTCGTTTTCCGTATTTTTGGAAAGCGGGGCGTGACACGTATGAACCCGGCAGATGAAGAACTAACCGCGTTCACTACGGACTGGGGGTATATTGCTACAAAGTGATGCCCTGCGGCCTCAAAAACCCCGGGGCTACATACCAGCGCCTGGTTAACAAAAAGTTCAAACCACAGATCGGGAGGAACATGGAGGTTTACGTTGACGACATGCTCGTGAAATCAACCTCATCGGACGAGCACGCCAAGGATCTTGGCGAAACATTCGATATCCTTCACAAGTACAAAATGAAGCTGAATCCAGCCAAGTGCGCGTTCGGAGTCACTAGCGGGATATTCCTCGGGTTCATGGTTACCCATCGAGGAATCGAAGCTAACCCAGAGAAGATCAACGCCATTCTCAACATGGCCACACCAAAGAGCAACGTAGAGATTATGCGACTCACGGGAAGAGTGGCCGCTCTTAGTCGCTTCATGTCGAGTTCTGGAGAAAAGTGTTTCCCATTCTTCAAAGCCCTGAGAAAGATCTCAAGGTTTGAATGGTCGGAAGAGTGTCAAAACGCTTTCGAGCAACTCAAATTTCACCTGGCAACTCCCCCACTGCTCACCCGGCCAATTGAAGGAGACGAGCTGCTACTGTACCATGCAGTATCTGATCATGCTGCTGGCTCGGTGCTCGTCTGGGAAGTCGAAGGAGTACAGAAGCCAGTCTACTACGTAAGCCACGTCTTTAAAGACGCGGAAATGAGGTATCCGGCCATAGAAAAAATCATCGTGGCGCTTATCGTTGCCTCAAGGAAGCTACGACACTACTTCCAGGCACACACCATCCTCGTCCTCACCGAGCGTCCCATAGGGGCTATTCTTGCCTCCCCCGAGTCGTCTGGAGAAATAGAGGTGGGAGTTATTCCAATTCGACATCAAATACCGTCCTAGGAAAGCCATCAAAGCGCAAGTCCTGGCAGACTTCGTTGTCGAGTGTACTATCCCCAACAAGGAAGTAGCGTCGGTGCCCGTCCCCGGGTCCCGACCCTCGGTCGAGGAAGTGCCCAACTCCGTCCCCGACTGGGTCCTCTACGTCGATGGATCCTCTACCGAGGAGGGGAGCGGTGCCAGCCTTATCATTCGAGGCCCGAACGAGGCAGAGATGGAGTACTCTTTGAAGCTCGGGTTCAGAGAGTCAAACAACGCCGCGGAATACGAGGCCCTGCTCGCCGGGCTGCGAATCACCTCCCGAGTGGGGGTGAAGACAATCCGAATTTGCAGCGACTCCGCCCTAGTCGTCAACCAAGTGACCAGGCACTTTGAGGCCCGAGAGCCACTCTTGGTGAAGTATTTAGCCGAGGTAAAGAGACTACGAAAAAGTTTCGGTGGAGTTCAAGTGGAGCAGATTCCTCGGCAACTGAACGCCCAGGCCGACGCCCTGAGCAAGCTAGCCTCTTCCTATATGGCCAGCAATAAGAGGAATATCCTCTTCGAGGTCTTGCCACAGCCCAGCGTGGAAGACATAGAGGCGACGCTCCAAGTATACACTACTAAAGAGGAAGGCCGGGATTGGAGGAAGCCCCTTGTAGAGTTCCTGAAGGAAGGTACACATCCAGGGGATCGAGGGGAAGCGCGTCGCCTTCGAGCTAAAGCCCGCCATTTCGTCTGGAGCAATGGAAACCTTTACAAGAATTCATACACACAGCCTCTGCTCCGGTGCGTCGACCTCCACGAAGCCGACTACGTCCTGCGTGAGATACACGAAGGGGTCGGTGGAGCGCATCAAGGGGCCCGTACCTTAGTACAAAAGACACTGCTTCAAGGGTACTATTGGTCGACGATTCACCAAGATGCTCAAAAGCTCGTCAGAAAATGCAAAAGCTGTCAACTCCATGGCAACATACCCCGTCTTCCGGCTACAGAGCTAACGACCCTCACCTCCCCCTGGCCGTTCGCCCAATGGGGGATGGACATGGTGTGCCAACTCCCCACAGGTACAGGCGGGCACAAATACATCCTCGTCGCGGTAGACTATTTCACGAAGTGGATTGAGGCCATCCTCATCAGAAAACCGGACGCCATCACGACCATCAAATTCCTGCAGAACAACGTAATCTCCCGATTCGGGATCCCGAGGTGCATCGTTACCGACCACGGGACGAATTTCGAAAACGACAAAGTTAAAGGGTTCTGCAGCGAATACCACATACTAATAAAGTTTGCCACGGTCGTACATCCTTAATGCAACAGGCAGGCCAAGGTTGCTAACCGAGACGTCATCTGAGGTCTTCGAACTCGTTTAGAAGGAAGGCAGGGCAACTGGGTCGAAGAACTACCACGGGTGATATGGGCCTTACGCACATCGAATAAGACGCCCACAGGAGAGACCCCCTTCAGCCTCTGCTATGACACCGAGGCAATGGTCCCAGTGGAGATCGGACTTGTCACGCCCCGCTTCCCAGAGTGCGCTAAGATAGGCACGTAACAGAGCCAACCATGCTACCTGTGGATAGGAAACATCCCTCCACAGTCACATTACGGCTGTCTAGAGATATCAAGAACAGTAATAAACTATCTAGTACATGTCCATAAGCCAGAATAAACGAGTCATGAAATAAAATAATGCGGAAGCTAAAAGATCCAATACAATAATAAACTGGAATGTACGTCCCATAATGCGGGCTCACATCAGGAATGAAAATATTGAAAGGAAACTAAACTAAACTAATAACAGGTCCCCACTGCTCGGCCTGTGGATCAAAATACTCCTGAATTGCTTGCGATAATGATAATGGATCTGGGCCATGCAAAACCCAGACGTCAGTGCGTCATAATATCAATAATGTTAAGCAAGCAGGATATAATGAGATATGAAGGCGTGAAGTATGAACAGTAACAAGTCATCAGTAACAGGTAAACAATAACATGAATATATATCAGTGAACCGGATATAAACAGGTGAAGTGCAGTGAGTAGTCTAAACTGCACTATAGGGTTAACTACTCTAAAGTCATTTGAAATTAATTAATGCAATCTTCATCGTAACCCATCGGTCTATACCCCGTTCATTCCCCACGGGACCACGGTAAAATGATGTAATAGACTGTGAGTCTATGTCCCATTCATTCCCCACGGGACCACGGTAAAATGATATAATAGCCCTTTGAGTTACGTTCAGCTACATTCTTGATTTCTCCATACCCCCAAGTCATATGTGTAAGTCAGGTATTTATAAATCTGAGACTAATACCAACACAGGATCAATCAGGAACATGTTTGTCTGTATAGACAACAGGAAATGTCCGTAGGGACAACAGGTTAAGATTGTCGGCATTAGTAACAAGATCAGGTAACATGTCAAGTAGTGATATATCATGTCATGTCAGGTAGTGTACATGTATCAAGTCATGTCAAGTAGTGGTGTATCAGGTATCAAGTCAAGCAGTGGTATATCAGGTCATGACAGGTAGTGCACATGTGTCAAGCGGATGCTCATACTAAAACTGTAGTAAGTACGGATGCACGGTAAAGTATGGATGCACAAATATTTTGTCAGGGGTTACATCATGACTATGTAGGATGCACAATTATTGAGCATGGTGCACTAATACAATAGTAACATGAAATAATATGGTTTCGGCGTGCAACTAGATATGTAATAAACTGTACGGACACAGACGGACACTATAAAACTGTAAATCGGTAAAATTTGCTGAATATTAAAACACAAGCACTATTATTTATTAAATAGATATTGATATAATAATATTAACATGGATAACATATTCAAACCGATTAATAACTATAAAAGTGGTATTGATTAATCATGCACAAGAAAGTTCCGTTCAGAAATTCAGCGTCACCATGATTTGTAAAATAGCTTAAAAATAACAAACGTTCTCTAAAAGGGACATGTCTTATACCAAAACAAAGATAATTCAATAAGATTTTCATTTTTATAAGTATAAGTATCTCAGGTTGTTCCTTCAAAAAGTTATGAACATTTGAACTTGAAAGTTTGCTGCTGGAATTTCCCTGGACAGCAGTTTAGAGATATTTTCATTTTCATTTTACGTTATTTAAACAATTTATTTTGCAAGTAAAAATTTCATAGAGTTATATTATTCTGAGTTAGTTTCGTAACGAACTAAAAAACGTATACTAATGATTTTTCTATGATTTATAATGAATTTTATAAGGTAAGGTGTACAGTAAATTTCAGATTTGTCGTGTCCGCTTTTCAACGACGTTTCATGTGTAAACTATAATATTTTCAAATGTATAACATTATAAAATGCAGATTATAAACTAATTAAAGATAATAATAAGAAATATTACGACGATATATATTTTAAATGATATGGATGCAAACGGGTATCACATAATCGTAAAATGATAAACTAACAAGTGCGGAATATATAACTAAGCAATATGAAATGTAACTATTCAATTTGATGCAGTATATGATAGTATAGTATGTAACAAGATAAGTTTTCATGACCTAGATCTGAAATGATATGAATGGATGCAAACGGAACATCGAAAAGTTATAAAACTAAACATGGGGTGTATGATTTTAAATACAGGTATTCCATTTGTTAAAATAGATGTGTCTAAAGTAATGTAGCATATAATTAAAATTGGTTTGCATGCTCTAGATCTGAAATGCATTATACAAATGTAAACGGAACGTCGAAAGGCTGTAATATGAAACATGGGATGCTTGATTCAAAATACAGGTGTGATATTTATTTAAATAGGTATATAATGAGTTATATAGCATGTAGCAAGATTAACTTGCATAGACGGAATAAGAACGGATGTGTACGGAACGTCTTTCGTCGGCGAAATGTCGCGACGCGCGCACAGTACACGGAACGGTTCCAAACAGTGCACGAGGGTGATCACGCAAGTCAGGTACGTTCACTGGATCACTCGGATCGTCAGTGACGAGCACGGCTCCGGCGGTGATCACTGAAATTAAGAAACAAGATCAAGAAAAAGAAAAAAGAAAGAAGAAGAAGAAGTAAGAAGAAGAGGCTGTTTATTAAATAAGAAAAGAAAAATTTAAATAAATAAAATATATATAAATATATATATGCAGAGGAGAGAGAGAGAGAAAGGGGTTGTTAGTTTGTTAGGAAATTAGTTTAGATTTAAATTTAAAAAAAACTTTTATTAGTTAACTAAATTTTAATTTGTATCAATTTATAAAATTAATATTATATAAATAAAATTTGATATTCTGGTAAATACAAATATAGTCCAAAACATGCCCGGGTCGGGTCTAAAATTCAGTTTTAAAATACGAAAAATATACTTGTCGACCAAAATAAAAAATGAATGTCCGGATAACGAAAAATGCATACCCCCAAGAACGGATGCACGCATGTGTGCGTAGCCATCCAAATAAGTCCGTTTCACTGAACGGGACGAGAACAAGATGCGCGGATACTACCACGGGGCTAGGGGTATCATGCAGGCTATGAAATGTATTTTAAAAATATTTTACATGACTTAAAATGTTATATGGTAAAAGATGCAATGCTAGATAAAATGCAAGTATGCACTAAATATGAAAGTGCACCTGTCTATGTAACAAGTCAAGTTAAACTATAAATATGAATCGAACAGGTTCCAAGTAAGCGGGTCGGATCGAATGCAATGTACAATGTAAAATACCATTCGCACCCAAAACACGATAAATCAAGAAAATACCACAAATAAGAAAATACGGGAACTGGAATTGGTATAAATGAACTAGGGTGTTAGAGGACTACCGAATTATAGAGTCGAACACTTCGATGATGAAGCAAACACCTCGGCGTCCCGGACTAATTTGGACATCTTGCTAGAGAAGCGGGACCGGGCACAAATCAAAGCCGCCGCTTATCAACAACAAACTGCTCGCTACTACAACGCCCGAGTTAAGTATCGCACCTTCAAGACAGGAGATTTGGTCTTAAGGCGGAACGAATTCGTAGATCAGGGAAGACTGCACAAGTTCTCCCCGAAGTGGGACGACCCTTTTCTCGTCTTTGAGGTATTGCCCGGTGGAGCCTACCGCTTATAAGACGTAGGGGACGGAAGTTTCTTCGGCCTTACAACGCTGAAAAACTCAAACTATACAAATGAATGTATTTTCCTCTTTTCAAAGTAATGTAGTTTTTATTAACTCTCCCAAGTTATAAGAGGCTTCTTCCATAAATTTTGTTTTCTTTCACGGTTTTGAGATCCCTAAATTCATTTCTGAGAGAAAATGCAAAATGCTAAGGGATAAGAGAAGACAAAACACATCAGAAAAGAATAATTTTATTCATTGAGAGGTATTATGGGTTCCTCAGCCTTACACAAAAAAATTAAAAGTATAACAGAGGGGGTAGGGGGCCGAGAAAGCACTGCTGATGGTACTCCGAGGAGATCTCCACCAGCCGAGCCTTAGCCTCTTCAGCCCGCTCCCTCTGATGTTGCCAACGGACCCGAGATGCCACGGAAGCACCAGAGCTCCCCCCCGCCGGGCAAGAGTCCGCGATCTGCTTCTTGTGGAAACACTCCAAAAGAAGAGACGCCGATTGATCGTGTCTGTTCTTCAAGATAAGGCCTCGGACGTAGAGCATATGCAGCTTATCGAGCGCCTCATTCTGTAGTTGCGGAGACAAGGCATTGAACAAACCAGGGGACATCCTCCAAATTGCGTACATGAGCAATTGGAGGAAACGTGACTGCCGAGGAAGTAGGCGGCCAAAGTGGTCCTCTATGCGTTCGACCACCGTTTGGTACGTCTCCTCCGTGCACTCCTGATCATAGAGGTACACGTCGTCGTGGGAGATGATCTCTTCGATGGAGTAGATGAGCCCGACCATTTTCAGAAATGCAATGCTGAATTTTCGCGTGCATCAACGTGAATCACGGGATATTCACAAATTTCCCAATACAGAGCTGCCGCGTAGCGGCTATGCCGTCCCTCACGGGCCCCAAGCGGTCAATGGGAGTTGGAACGACGCGCACTACAGAGCGACGCGCCTCGCCTATATGCTTCTGCTTGTCCACGAAGGTCTCTCTTCCATGGTTTACGGGTCGAGGAAGACTGACCGACACCTCACGAGGCCACCGAGCAGCTTCCCTTCTCGGTCGATCCTTAGTGGGCACTTCCTGCCCACCTACGCTAAGGATCGAAGCTTTTCTCATGAGGCCACCGAGCAGCTTCCCTGCTCGGTCAATCCTTAGCGGGGACTTCCTTCCCACCTACGCTAAGGGTCGAAGCCCTCCTCACGAGGCCACCGAGCAGTTTCCCTGCTCGGTCAATCCTTAGCAGGCACATCCTGTCCACCTACTCTAAGGATCGAAGCCCTAATTAAGAGGCCACCGAGCAAGCTTCCCTGCTCGGTCAATCTTTAGCGGGCATGTCCTGCCCACCTATGCTAAAGATTGAAGCCCTCATCCCGAGGCCACCGAGCAGCTTCCCTGCTCGGTCAATCCTTCGTGGGCACATCGTGCCTACCTACGCTAAGGATCGAAGCCCTCCTCACGAGGCCACCGAGTAGTTTCCCTGCTCGGTCAATCCTTAGCGGGCACATCCTGCCCACCTACGCTAAGGATCGGAGCCTTCATCCCGAGGCCACCGAGCAGCTTCTTTGCTCGGTCAATCCTTTGCGGGCACATCGTAACCACCTACGCTAAGGATCGAAGCCCTCCTCACGAGGCCACCGAGCAGTTTCCCTGCTCGGTCAATCCTTAGCGGGCACATCCTGCCTACCTACGCTAAGAATCGAAGCCCTCATCAAGAGGCCACCGAGCAAGCTTCCCTGCTCGGTCAATCCTTAGCGGGCATGTTCTGCCCACCTACGCTAAGGATCGAAGCCTTCATCCCGAGGCCACCGAGCTGCTTCCCTGCTCAATCCTTCGTGGGCACGTCCTGCCCACCTACGCTAAGGATCGAAGCCCTCCTCACGAGGCCACCGAGCAGCTTCCCTGCTTGGTCAATCCTTAGCGGGCACGTCGTGCCTACTTACGCTAAGGATCGAAGCCCTCATCCCGAGGCCACCGAGCAGCTTCCCTGCTCGGTCAATCCTTCGTGGGCACATCGTGCCCACCTACGCTAAGAATCGAAGCCCTCCTTACGAGGACACCAAGCAGCTTCCCTGGTCGATCAATCCTTAGCGGGCACGTCCTGCCCACCTACGCTAAGGATCGAAGCCCTCATCCTTACGCCACCGAGCAGCTTCCCTGCTCGATCAATCCTTCGCGGGCACATCGTGCCCACCTACGTTAAGGATCTAAGCCCTCCTCACGAGGCCACCAAGCAGCTTCCCTGCTCGGTCAATCCTTAGCGGTCAGATTCCTACCCATTGATGCTAAGGATCGAAGCCTTCATCAAGAGGCCACCGAGCAACCACCCTGCTCGGTCGACCCTTGGCGGGTACACCCCTACCCACTGACGCCAAGGATCAACGCCCTACCGGGGGGCAACCGCACAGATTCCTACTCGGCTAACCTCCGAGTGGTGAATTCTTACCATCCCAAGACGGAGGTGTTCCCCTCCGAAAGACGGCGTACAAGACCGCGATGTCCTGACGCTGAAATTCGGGGCAGATGATATATGGTTTTATCCGTCTACTTCTTCGAAGATGCCAAGTTGATTAATGGCACCGTGTATCGGAGGTTTAGACGGATGCGGCCGATGTAGCAGACTTCGTCAGATTCCCCCTCGCTTGAGGGGTTTTTGATTGTGGGGACGCTCTTCTCTGCAGGCGCAAGCCCCTGCAGTTAATTACGCTACCGCATCACGGTAACAACTTTCTCCTTCTCCAGAATGTCACTTCGTGTCATGGGTGTTTGTTTTGTTTGTGGTTGCCCATGGATTGTATACGGAGACTGAGTAATGCCGTCGCCCGTAGGACGTGGATTAGTCCAAATCCGTATTTACTTAGATTTGGGTTTGGTGTTTTTAGTTTAAGGATACGTTAGCCGCATTTGAGACTAAGATCAACTTAAACGTTCGTTAAGGATACGTTAGTCTGATTTGAGACTAAGATCAACTTAACGGGATCGTCTAGATCCATTTCCAGTTTAAGGATGTAGTGGTCCATCATTCCTATTTTGGAGACGGATGTTAGTTTAAGGACACGTTAGCCATATTTGAGGCTAAGATCAACTTAAACGTTTGTTAAGGATACGTTAGCCTAATTTCCAGACTAAGATCAATTTAACAGGATCGTTTAGATCCGACAAAAGAGCATTTGGGGGCTCTATTGTTCCAGTTTAGGGACATGGTGGTCCACTGCCAGTTTAGGGACATGGTGGTCCATGTTCCAGTTTAGGGACGTGGTGGTCCACTGCCAGTTTAGGGACATGGTGGTCCGATATTAGTTTAAGGACATTTCGGTCCAATATTAGTTTAGGGACGTTTCGGTCCGATATTAGTTTAAGGCCGTTTCGGTCCACGAGTTTAAGGACCCCGCAGTCCATATACGTATGTGGTCGTCGGGACCCGTCATCTTTCTGACGTCGTTGAAGGATTACAACGACAGGTGTCAGAGGAGTTCGGAGATGTACCTTCGAACCGGCAGTAAATTGATTTAGGGAGCAGCCGTGCCCAGTCAATTTAATTTGAGGACTTATGGCCACGACTGGACTAAGTCCAGTTTCAATATTCTTTTGTCTTTGGCCTATTGGACCTGTGCTAGGGCCTTGCCCCTTCACTGCATTATCTTTCTTTGTTTTGGTTGGGCTCTGCCCTTTTATAAATGATGCAGAGCATCTATTTAATTAGGCCTGCTTGGTCTTTTAATTTGGGCCTGGCCCTTTAGGAAATGCCTTGCATTTATCAGGCACTTTGCGCCAATCAGAGAGCGCAAGCGCTTGTAGTATTGACACGTGTCGCACAAGCGCAGTGCGCTGCTGACACGTGGCGCACTGTGGTGAGTTGCGCCAATTACAGAGAGCAAAGCTCTATCTCAAAGCGCATAGCGCAAATGGTTCAGATGCTGACACGTGGCGCTCTCAGGTGGCTTGCGCCAATCCAGGAGCGCAACAGTGCAGATCTCCAAGTGCAAGGCACTATAAATTTGAGAATCCTTTAGATTCTAGAACTAATGGTTCATAATCAGAAGTGCAAAGCACTGTTTGCTTTCTTGATCTAATTTAGATCATAGAAAACAAGTCTCTCTTGTTTTTCTTATCTCAGAGAACCAAAGGTTCATAAAAAGTGCAAAGCACTGTTTTTATTTACTTTTTATTTAAGGTCCTTGATCTTGTTTTTAGATCGATGATCTGTTCACAAGAGAATTTTCTCTTTTTCTAAAGGCTTTTTACCTTTTTTGTTCTTGAGGATTTCTTTCCAATTCTTCAGAGCTCTCTCTCTGTTTAATTTCTCACAAAATGTTGATTCCTTTGAATTGAGGTCTAGGGCCCTTTTTATAGTGCCCATAAATTAGTTAAATTTGTTAAAGAGATCTTTCTCTGAGTGATTTGGGGAATTTTCCCCACCGTTGGATCTTTGATCCAAGGGCTTCTGTTTTACAGAAGGCAATCTTCTTGTTTTTGATAAGAACAGAAAGATCTTTTTTAGAATTTTAATTCTGTTTGGCACAAGCGCCCCAGCGCGTGACACGTGTCGCGCAGCGCACAGCGCAGCGCTGCTGCGATTGCGGAACTGCGCTGACACGTGTCATGCAGCGCAGCGCTTGCGCAAAAGCGACTGCGCTGACACGTGTCGCGCAGCGCAGCGCAGCGCTTGCGCAACTGAAGCTTTGCTTCTATTTTGTTTTTAATAGAGCTTTGCTCTTGATGGAGTGCGCTACCTTGGGCGTTGCGCTCCCTGCGCTGGTGTGTCTGATTTTGACACGTGGCGCTCTGTGCACAGCGCAGGGGATCTGAAGCGTTGCTTCATTTATTTTAATTTTAATTTTCAATACAGAGCTTTGCTCTGATTGGGGAAACAGAAGCGTTGCTTCGTTTCCCGCCTTGGAATTTGAACAGAGCTTTGCTCTGATTGGGGTAAACAAATGCCCCCCCCACCGTTGCGCTTACGTGGCCTTCCAAACGTGAGCGCAGCGGTGGCAGAATCCCAACCATCGCGGTAACTTTTGGGATTTGAAAGGGTATTTGATGCCTATAAATAGGACCTTTGGTCCTTTAGATGATCTTCATCTTCACAATTTTACTTTCAGAACTCAGAGCCCTGCTCTCTTGTTTAAACACTTTTAAAAGTTCAACTTTAGAGAATTTTTAGGTAAAAATATTAATTTTGATTAAATTAAATCAATTTTAAAAGCTTTGCTCCCAATAGATCCCTGATCTACAGAAGACTCATTTAGGGTTTCACTTAGCAGAGCTTTGCTCTAAAGGGGTCTAAAGAGAACTTAGAGGGAACCCTATTAGGGTTCCATTAATAGAGCTCTGCTCTCTGAAAAATTTTCCTTGGATTTTCTTAATTAATGGAGCTTTGCTCTTTCCAAATCACATAGAAGAACTCTTAAGAGTTCTTCATGAATCTTGGAAGTTAAAGATGGCATTTGATATTATTATCATTATTATATTATCTTTGTAGAGCAAAGCTCTCAATGTTCTCAAGGGATTTTCTTCAAATTCTCTTCATAACTGATCTTGATCGGTGTCACTCTTGTCTGCAAAGCATTGCTCTCAAGGAGTTTAACTTTTAACCCTCTGTATCTTCTTATCTGCTAATCTCCCTGTACTGCTTTCTTCAGGTATCATGGCCGTGCGTCTATATAGTCTGCATGAGTTCATCACTTATAAGGACATCCGTACACAGGGCCGTCAACAAAACCAGGAGTTTACAGATGCCCAGTGTGCGGAAATCATGGGTCGCCTCAACGCAAGCGGTGGTTGGCTGCTTCCTCGTCGTTTAGCTCTCTTGAAGGTCATGCTGAGAGCCATATGGAGAGCACTTCCGGGGTTTCATGAGGCCCTACTGATCAATGCGCTGGATGATGCCGAAGACAAGGTGCATTCAGTATACCTGACGGGGCTGATCTCGAAGAAACGGCGGGACAGCCTCATTGACATTCTACATCAAATTTTTCAGCAGACGACGATAGTTGCTGCTTATCGAAGGCTGGGAGGGCTTGCCGAGGATCTTGACACACAGGAGCGCGAGAGGCTGCGCACAAGAATAATCAGAAAGGCCAGAAGAACTCTGGATGACCTTACTTTTGAATTCCTCAATCCGTGCCCTGGATCTGAGATTATTCCATTGTAATAATATTTTTCGTTTATTACTTTTTATGATCGTAAGAACTTTTGGCAATATTAATGGAAAAATTTTATCCCAGCTTGTCTCCATTTTTCGTTCTGAATCTTTTGCTTATGTATGAATGAGTGTGTCTCGAACGCTTGATCAAATGTAGATCGGATGCTCTTTCTGTCGCTTTCTTCTTTCTCTTATTATCAACATGTTGTCACAATTAGCAGATAATAGAGTAAGCACCTTGATTTCTTCACGAGATAGCGATGGCTTAAGCCGCAGGTTCAGATCTGCCGCCCAAGACTTTTCAACTCTATGATCGTGAAAGTCTCACAGAGATTTTTCTCCCTACGGATCGAGAGGATCTCGTAGGTGGGTTTTCTCCTTAGGAATCGTGAGGATTCCTAAGTGTGTTCTCTTGAAAGTCGTAAGGATCTTACAAGAGAATTTATTCCCTTGGGAGTCGTGAGGACCTGCAAGTGATGGGTGAAGTTGTCCTTATCCGCATTTCACGGAGTCAGGAGTTGCTCTAGATGCTTCCCACGGGTTCACTGCCGTGTTCGGCGAGGACTAGGTTCCGCTCTGGATGCTTCGCACGGGTTCACTGCCGTGCTCTGCGAGGACCAGGATCCGCTCTGGACGTTTTCCACGGGGTCAGGATTGACACAAGCCGCTTTCCACGTAGCCAGGAATTTTTGCTCTAGATACTTCCCACGGGTTCACTGCCGTGTTCGGCGAGGACTAGGTTCCGCTCTGGATGCTTCGCATAGGTTCACTGCCGTGCTCTGCGAGGACCAGGATCCGCTCTGGACGTTCTCCACGGGGTCAGGATTGACATGAGCCGCTTTCCACGTACCAGGAATTTTTTCTCTAGATGCTTCCCACGGGTTCACTGCCGTGTTCAGCGAGGACTAGGTTCCGCTCTGGATGCTTCGCACGGGTTCACTGCCATGCTCTGCGAGGACCATGATCCGCTCTGGACGTTCTCCATGGGGTCAGGATTGACATGGGCCGCTTTCCACGTACCAGGAATTTTTTCTCTGGATGCTTCCATGGGGTCAGGATTGACATGAGCCGCTTTCCACGTACCAGGAATTTTCGCTCTGGATGCTTCACACGGGGTCAGGACTGACATAAGCCGCGTTCCACGTAGCCAGGAATTCTTGCTCTAGATATTTCCCACGGGTTCACTGCCGTGTTCGGCGAGGACTAGGTTCCGCTCTGGATGCTTTGCACGGGTTCAGTGCCGTGCTTTGCGAGGACCAGAATCCGCTCTGGACGTTTTCCATGGGGTCAGGATTGACATGAGCCGCGTTCCTCGTAACCAGGAATTTTCGCTCTGGATGCTTCACACGGGGTCAGGATTGACATAAGCCGCGTTCCACGTAGCCAGGAATTTTTGCTCTAGATGCTTCCCACGGGTTCACTGCCGTGTTCGGCGAGGACTAGGTTCCGCTCTGGATGCTTCGCACGGGCTCACTGTTGTGCTCTGCGAGGACCAGGATCCGCTTTGGACGTTTTCCACGGGGTCAGGATTGACATGAGCCTCTTTCCACGTACCAGGAATTTTCGCTCTGGATGCTTCACACGGGGTCAGGATTGACATAAGCCGCGTTCCACGTAGCCAGGAATTCTTGCTCTAGATTCTTCCCACGGGTTCACTGCCTTGTTCGGCAAGGACTAGGTTCCACTCTGGATGCTTCGCACGGGCTCACTGCTGTGCTCTGCGAGGACCAGGATCCGCTCTGGATGTTTTCCACGGGGTCAGGATTGACATGAGCCGCTTTCCACGTACCAGGAATTTTCGCTCCGGATGCTTCACACGGGGTCAGGATTGACATAAGCCGCGTTCCACGTAGCCAGGAATTCTTGCTCTAGATGCTTCCCACGGGTTCACTGCCGTGTTCGGCGAGGACTAGGTTCTGCTCTGGGTGCTTCGCACAGGTTCAGTGCCGTGCTCTGCGAGGACCAGGATCCGCTCTGGACGTTTTCCACGGGGTTAGGATTGACATGAGCCGCGTTCCACGTAGCCAGGAATTTTCGCTCTGGATGCTTCCACGGGGTCAGGATTGACATGAGACGCTTTCCACGTACCAGGAATTTTCGCTCTGGATGCTTCACATGGGGTCAGGATTGACATAAGCCGTGTTTCACGTAGCCAGGAATTTTTTCTCTAGATGCTTCCCACGGGTTTACTGCCGTGTTCGGCGAGGACTAGGTTCCGCTCTGGATGCTTCGCACGGGCTCACTGCTGTGCTCTGCGAGGACCAGGATCCGCTCTGGACGTTTTCCACGGGGTCAGGATTGACATAAGCCGCTTTCCACATACCAGGGATTTTTTGCTCTGGATGTTTCACACGGGGTCAGGATTGACATAAGCCGCGTTCCACGTAGCCAGGAATTTTTTATTGTATCCGTATTTCATGGAATGAGGGTTTGACTCTTGGTGACATGTATATCGCCGAGCCATAGAACTGGGAGTTGCCACTGTTCCGCTTCGCTTGAAGTTGTGTCCGTTGTTACGAGTCGAGTGTTGAGATGACCTCTAGGTCATTTGCGACCCGTCGAGATTTGGCTTCTTCTTATGATGAAACCTGGGAGAGGAGTATGATCCCTTCTTTGTTTACGCTCTTAGATTGTATACAGGGCTTGATGTAACATCACCTGTGGGGCATAAATTTCATTTTTCATTTTGTTTCTTTTTCCGCGATGCTCTATCATTTCAGCTTTTATATCGCGAAGATCGCGATTGCCCTATCATTTCGGCTATTTTCGCGGTGCCCAATCATTTCGGCTGTTTATTTCGTTCTTACTCGCTGCTTTTTATTGCGAGTTGCCCAATCATTTCGGCTATTTTGCATGTATACATTTTTACTTGCTGCTTTTTATTGCAAGCTGCCCCATCATTTCGGCTATTTCGTATGCATGTGCGGCCTACCGGCTTTTTGCCGTAAATCTGAGATTAGACACCGATTTCGGTATCAGCACCGCTACTACTGGGATATTGCCAGGAGCGAATCATCATCTGCCTCTGTCGATGTCAAACAAAGGCGGCTTAGCGAACAGGGTTAGGGTCCTGTCGACTAAGGCTTTTAACTTCATGAGCCGAAAGGGTCTCACAAAGGTATTTCTTCCTACAAGTCGTGAGGATCTTATAGGTGCATTTTCTCCTTAGGAATTGTGAGGATTCCTAAGTGTATGTTCCTCTGTAAGTCGTAAGGATCCTACAAGAGGGTTTTCTCCTTGTAAATCGAGAGGACCTACAAGGGTTGTTCATCATGCGTACATATCCCCAATCGCGGACGAAACTTGATTAGGGAAATGTTTATTCGCGCCCGTGGATTGTATACAAGGGTCAGTATTGAGCCACTTGTAGGGCAATATCGAAGGTTATGGAATTTGCTTAAACACAGGTTTAGGTCTCTGTAACTTAAGACTTTCAAATCTTATGAGCCGTGAGGGTCCCATAAGAGAGTTCTCCTTACGAGTCGTGAAGATCTCGCAAGTGTATTTTCTCCTTAGGAATCGTGAGGATCCTTAAGTGTGTTGCTTCCTTGTGAGTCGTAAGGATCTCACGCGGGTGGTTTCTGCTTACAAGGTCGAGAGGACTTTGTAAGTGTCTTTTAACGAGGTTGCGCCCTTTCGGGTTTTCCTCCGTGCCCATTTTGCTTATGGACATACCGTTTTTTTTAACGAGGTCGCGCCCTTTCGGGTTTTCACGAACACTCGCCGGTAGCCCTGCTGTTTTTACTCACGGAGCCCTTTCGGGTTTTCATCCATGCCCATTTTGCTTATGGACCTACCGTTCTTATCTTTTTTTTATCTCGTCAGCCTAAGGACGCTGCGGTAGTAGTTTTAAAGACGTTTCGGTCGTTCATTAGTTTAAGGACGTTTCGGTCCGTCATTAGTTTAAGGACATTACGGTCCGCGGTTAGTTTAAGGACGTTTCGGTCCGCTGTCGCCGTATTCGAGGCGAATCTCTAGTTTACTGACTTTTCGGTCTATGGGGCTTTCTCTATGACCGAGCATGATGCCCCCGATGTATCTATCTTTTTAGGAGCATGAGCCTGTGGTGGGCTCACCTTACAGTCTTCAAACAGCGCGAAGTTTCCCTGCTGGTGTTGGTCTTCAACCCAGTTTTTGAAGGTGTAGCAGTTTTCGATCAGATGACCCAATACTTGGTGGTAAGGGCAGTAATTAGGATCGTTGACGTCATTCAGTTGTAGCTGGTGTTTCGGTTCCGGTAGAGTGATAAGCCTGTTATGCACTGCCACTTCGAACAGCCTCCTTGTTTCACCATGGGGAAATGAGTAAGGACGTTTCAACCTCTCTTCGAGGGACGGGCGTGGTCGCGGATTGTTTTGGCGAACAACCGGTCTAGGGCCACTCGATTGCTGTTGAATGTTGGCCTCGAGGGCTGTTTTTTCCTTTCCTTTATCTTTTGTGCTCGATCCTTTATTTGCGGGGCCGAGATTTTTTTCGAGCAGCGTGCGTTTGCACGGCTGAACGTTCTCGCAACTCCTCAATTCTTTCATTTTCAAAATAGATTCCTTAAGGAGAGGGTTGAGGGCAGCTTCTTCCTCAGAGTCGCTTCCAAAGATGATAATTTGCAATCCCTTGGAGTCGGCTATATGACGGTCGTCGTCGGCTCTTTTGCGCTCATCTATCGCATTTTTTCGACGTCTACGTGTTGGAGATAGTGCCCTCAGAGTCAATTATTGGATCACAGGCACGTGATTGCAATGATTGAGGGAGGACCTATCCCGGGACGACAGTCTTACTCGAGATGATAGTATGCTATCTGGTTTATCTTTATCATCGTGTACTGCTTTAGGTGACCTGACAGGTCGCTATTACACGTTGATAGAGCCCCTAGGATTCTTGCTTGACGACCAGCAGTATGATGGCGATCATATACGTGGGAGCTGGGGTCTATAAGCACATCCTTAAAAGGTCCCTAGTCGTAGGAGTTTCGAGACAGGGCATCGATACTCCATTAGTAGACTAGTGTATACAGTCGAGACCCCGACGAGGGGCGGTGGCCGGTCTCACAAGCCACTGGTGTCAGTTGGTTCACCTAAGATGTATACAGGTGCTCATTGGGTTATGAGTACACCGGACAGGACTCGCCGGGAACCTGCTGTTGGGGTAAAAATTTACACCCCGGTTGACCGAGTCAAAGTCAAGGTCAACCCCCAAGCTAGGTGAGCCCAAGCCCAGGTCAAGCGGGCCCATGCCCAAATCGAGCCCGCAGCCAGCCTCCCCATGCCAACAACAAAATCATGTAATAAATAATTTTTATGTAATTGTTTATGCATGAATGTGGGCATAAAGCCAATATTTTGTAAGCCCATGGCTTATGTGCAAAAATGAAATGGCACATGTGCCATGGGATGGCTAAAATGCCATTTTTGTAAAGCCCAAGGGGCTATATGTAAATATGTAAGCCTATATAAGGCAAAATGATGATGAATAAACAACAACTTTCTCTCTCTCCAAACAAAAAAAGTCTCAGAGCTGAGCTCTTTCTTCCATCTTCAAGGTTCCAAAACCTTCTTCTTTCTCTTGAATTAAATCAAGAGTTTTACTCTTCCTTTTTCAAAACAAATTAGTTTTTCACCACAAAACCCACAAAGGGGAACTTGGATCTATCATTAGATCTGAAAAAGAAGAGATTTTGAGATTTCACATCTCTTGATCTTCAAGATACAGCAAGCAACAGGAGGAAGAAGAACATCGTTCACTAAACCCAAAAAAAAAAAACACACACACACACTCAGGAGTCCAACTCCTCTCTGATTTCTCTTCTGAGAAATTTGTTTTAGCAGCGCGCAGCGCAAGTGCACAAAGCGCCCGCGTGCCGACACGTGGCGCGCGCGCGCTTGCGCACCTGCGCGCTTGCGCAGGTGCGCAAAGCGCCCTCGTGCCGACACGTGGCGCGCGCGCTTGCGCACCTGCGCGCTTGCGCAGGTGCGCAAAGCGCCCTCGTGCCGACACGTGGCGCGCTTGCTTGCTTGCGCACCTGCGCGCTTGCGCAAGCGCGCAAAGCGCCTGCGTGCCGACACGTGGCGCGCGCGCTTGCGCACCTGCGCGCTTGCGCAAGTGCGCAAAGCGCCCGCGTGCCGACACGTGGCGCGCTTGCGCACCTGCGTGCAGCGCTCATGCGCAAAGCGCCCACGTGCCGACACGTGGCGTGCTTGCGCCTGAGCGCACAGCACCTAAGCGCACAGCGCCCAAGGTGCTGCCCCACGCATCCTTTGGATGCCCTTTTCCCCTTTATTTATATATACATGTATATATATACATATGTATACAAATGTACACATACACATACTCCGCCACACTCTCCCCCTCAAAAAAATTTTCGGGCCGGGGCGCTGCCCCGAACCCCGCAAGGGGGCTGCTAGCCCCCTTGACCCCCAGCCCGCTATCCGGGTAGCGGGACCCCCGTAAAAACTCTGCGTGGCTCCCGATATATCCAAAACCCCCCTTTCAGAACAGAACACACGTACACTGCACATTGAGTTCGCATGACCAGTTTAACCCGTTAATCGGAGGTTCCCTCGCCCCAAAGGCGAGGGGTAATTAACGGCAGCTTAGTCCGCGGCTGCCGGAGATTCGGATCCCCACAATCATTAAACCCCGGCCTACCCTAGGCAGGGGGAATCTGTAGTACGCCTGACAGGCGTGCGCGTATTCCCATTTCAATGGGGTGACGAAAAACACCCTACACCTGCTAGTTGGTCTTATACCAGATGTCAGATAGAAGTTCCCTGGTGACATGTGTACAGGTTAGTTCATCGACCTGAGATCGTCATTTGTCTCGTGTGAGTTCCCACTGTGCTTTGATTACTACCCTACCACGGCTCAAAGGAGTCGTGCAAACAGGTTTTAGTTGGGTACAGTCCCGAGCCACATGGAGGCAGTGAGCGGATCTGCAGGGGTTCGTCTCTTCCGGTATTGGGGGTGAGGTCGCGCTGTGTCTAGAAGAGCCATTACACAAAGCCCTCGGCCGAGGCAGGAGATTTACTGGTAGGTATTCCAGTAGTATCTCAGGGTGTTCTGGGCTACGCTCCGACACGACTTGTACCGCTTTTGGGGGTCTGACTTTTACCAACCCCCTAGGCCCGCCATGCGATACTCATAGACGAACGGACCGGACTGTACGGATATTGTCACTGACAGGCTCAGTAGGGTGTCAGGATGAGTTCGCTCATCGACGTCCCTTTTAGTCAATAGCTGGTGGCCCGTCACGTATTGGCTTATACCTCTGACGTACTAGTGGTTAAATCCACAGCCATTGTATTGACGAGTCTTTAAAGTCCACCACACTTTCAGTTACTCAAGCTTTCGGGCGAAACGCTGTAGAGGCCGTATGGAGATATGGCAGGGTCTGATCAGATACGTGCGGTATTGCACGGATCAGGATCGGACGGTTTGTACTAGTGGCCGTATGGATATATGGCAGGGTTCGATCAGATACGTGCGGTATTGCATGGATCAGGATCGAACGGATATTACTAGCCGGCTTTGGTTTAAGCCGGATCCTAGTTTAGTACAGTGTAGATTTTGTCTCATTGCATTTGTATCCGGTCGGAATACAGATGCGGGTGTGTATGCACAGTGTCGGGGTTTTCCTGTAATTTATTACGGGACCAGTTTTCTGGAGTTGCCTGTTTGCATTCCGTTCCGGCCGGTTTTCCTTTGTTCTTTCCCGGTCGGAATTTTCTGATGGAGGGTGTTATTTGCAAGTTTGCAAATAACACATCGTGGAGGGGTTTCATGCAAATGGTTTGATTATGAAAGCATCTTTTGATACCATTCTTATCTATCATCATCACTTGCTTTTTATTGATTTGAGGTGATTAGTAGTTGATGTGAGTTAGTTATGATGATGTTTGGATATGGTCACCCTCTCTCTTTTTCCTACACTCACCTCCCTCTTGCTTATGTATTCTTTCCTCCACCATTCTAGTATGATAAGGTTTCATTTTGAGAAAAGAGAAGAAGGGGTTTTTCATTCTTGAGAGTGTGGCATTCTTGATCTCATTTTCATGCTAGAAAAATGCAAGCACCATTTTTTCTCATCTTGATTCCTCCATCATCTTCAAAGGCAACAAAATCCCAAATGAGACATAGCCTCTACACTACACATTCTACAGCAAATCTTGGACGCGTCGGCCAGCCAACTTCGCGCCCGAGTTGCCTCGGTATTGAGGTGGGAGCCCGTAAAAGATACAGGCAATGTAGTGCCATTTTCGGCTAGGAGGCGATGATATGGAGACAGGACTTTCCGCGGAGATCGGGACGATGACGAGAAGACCGGAGGACTCGGATCATTCGGTATACTTCTCTTCCCATCTCTTGTTTGCTAGTATAGGTTAATGGTTAACGATCCGGGTTTTATTGTCCGCGGTAGCGCCAGTTTCCAAGTAAGGAAAATTTTTGATTCCGCATTTTGGCCTCGGTAAGACGGCCGGGGCCCTGCCGTGGCGCAACATGGTATCAGAGCCACGCCATTAACCTTGCCTAGCTTGTTCTAATGTGTTTTACTTATCCGATCGACCAAAATTCCAAAATCCGCGTTTTGCATGCATCAGTTTTCTGTCGATTTTTTCCGGGCTCAAAATTTTTTTCAGGTTATTGCAGAATGATGTACAGAGGATCCTAAGAACACTGGAAAAATTTGGTAACCCAATTCTTCCGTACGACCGCGGAACCGCGGCCTTAACCGCTCTTTAGCCGCGGTTCCGCCGCAGGAAGTTGGGATCACTTCGCCATATTTTTACAGTGGGCTTGTGGGCTGAAAATAAGGGGTTTTGGAATATTAAAATTGGGCCCAGAATTTCTGTGAGTGCTATAGTATTGCTTGGGGGCCCACTTGTTAATTTTTGATCGATCGGATATTTTAAACACATTATTTCACAGTATTTACATTATATCTGCGACCGTGAATGTCACTCGATCGGTAAATCCGGTCTAACTGCTATAGCCCGGTTAGACGGATTTGCGAACGTGACTTTCACGTTGATGTTCTGTGTTTATGCTGTGTTGTTGCGGATCGGTCGTGGGGGATAGCCTGGTTGCAATGCTAGTACTGTTTTGTTTTATATGTACATTTGATTTTGCGGGGCGAGCGTCCGACATGTGGACTGCCGTCACTGCCTGTTTGTATTATTCTTTTGGGGCACGACCTGGTTGCGGTCGATGTACCCGGTGTATGTATATTTTACTTTCTGTACTAGGATTGCCCCGCGGTGGGGTGCACGGATAGCCGGGTTCTGGAGGGCAACAAGCCCGCATCTCATGGCATTGGGACGGAGGGGGCTTCACTCCAGGATTGGCGGGCTATTCGCCGCACTCGTAGGGTGTACAGGTTGACCCAGGAGGGGTGCCCGAGTTACTGGATTCCGTGAAGTGCTGGGTGGTCCATTCACGTTGCTGAAAGGGGCTGCCTCGCTTCAGGTTTTGGCGGGTGACTTGCCGCGCCCGTAGGGGTCTAGGTTTTCATTGCACAGGCTATCCACACGACCAGGGGAACGTCGGGTTTCAGCAGCGGCTCTGTGAGACCCGGGGCTCCCAGATATCTGTTTTGTTCTGTGATGCTGTACATTTCTGTGATGTTGCATTTTATCACGCCTTGAGCGAAAATTATATATTGGTATATATATTAGTAGATGTTGTATATGTTTTACATCCGCGCTAGTCCAGTCCCCGCTCTGTCGTTAGTTAGCTAACCTAACGGGTAATGACGGGACCCAGTGGCGAATGCGGATGGCATATACGTACGTCAGTATATTTTCGTTCTTTGTGGTGTGATCAATTGATGGGACTGCGTTGATTCGGATCAATGCAAGATAAACAAACCTATTCTGATGTTGTTGGAACACTTTTCAAAAAGCTGTTATTGCAAGGACGTTCACTTTTGTTTTGCATCGTGGTATTCATTTGGAATATCCTGCTCCTCAGTCGACGAGGCAAGGGCCGAGATCCCTTCACCGGGAGTGACCCCTTGGACAGAAGTTTGCGTCAGGGCATTAACTTCACTATAGCCGATTACTTTTGCTTTGCATCGTGGTATTCAGTTGGAATATCCTGCACCTCATTCTACGGGGAAAGAGCCGAGATCCCTTCACCGGGAGTGACCTCTTTAGTAAAGTTTTTCGTCACTATATTTTCTAAAAAGTTATCCAGTTCCTTCAATGATATCAAGTTCATTACGTTAAAGGTTTTTCGCCAAAAACCAGTCGTAGCCCTCCGTCATTTCAGATTAGTATTGCTTAGTATTCGCGCTACGTTTGTCGTTGCTATTCGTCGAGGCGTAGTGTGCGGTAGCTCCGTAATGCTTTCTGTCGTATGGATATATGGATTGGTTAGGACAGTCGTACGACTTTGTTGATTATTCGTCAAGGGTCGTGCGGGTGGGTTTAACGCAATCAAGATAATGACGGGCTGAACTTGACTAGGACCTTTTGATTTGTTGATTATTCGTCAAGGTCACTTGGGTCCTAGGGGTAAAAATCACATCGGGAGTTTCAAAAGAACTGAAACTTGCCAGATATGCGCATACCTTCTGGAGTGTGGTGACGTGAGTGGATTCCGTCATGTTATCATGCGATGATAGTTGGATCCCGATTCCCACTGATGAGTTGGTTTACTCTTCGGGTGACCCCGACTAATTCTTCTTTCAGGTTTGGGGAAGAATTTGAGGTTACAGTGGGAGGTTTCCAGATTAGATAAAGTGATAACCATTCTGATCTAGGTTAGAGTGCACGCTGAGTGTTTTCTTTTCTCTCTCTCTTTGGCAGCGACCATTGACTCGACCCTAGACTATGACTCAGTGACCAAGTTGACCGAACCTTCTTAACACAGGCTTTTGGATTGTCAGAGTTGCAAACCTCATTGCCACTCCTACTTTTACCCTTTTCTCCAGGACACCTCGTATTACTACGAACGTCCACTTCCATTGGACAAAACCATCGTATGGTTAGATACGAACTCGAAGGAATTCGAGGATGGTTTCCGGTTCTGGAGAAAACGAATAGGACTATTCAGTTGTCTTTTCCTTCTACCTTCTCTCAGGCTGCGAGTACTCCTTGGTTTAGGAGTAGTACACCTATTACGCAAATTGGATAGTCTTCTTCCAAACCGTAGGCTGGTGCCTAACGGTGGGGAATGAAGAAAACCAATTAGCATAACGATGGTGTACAGAAGGTATTAAGTTAAGACAAAGCAAGGGATTAGTAAGAGGGCAAAGTAAATTGCGACTGCTATTCACGACCGAACCAAGTATTTCTTCGCCAATCCTAAATCACCTTTGTATTTCTCCAGGACACTCCGTATCACTACGAAGATCCCAAGTTTATTGGATAATCCATCGTATAGTTATATACGAACTCGAAAGGAACTTGTTCCAGTTCGGGGATGGATTCTGGTTCAGGAGAAATAGGAATAAGGTTTATTCGGTTGTCTTTTATCTTCACCTTTTCTCGCTTTGCGAGTGCTCCTAGGATTAGGACAGTACACCTTTTATGCTTATTGGATAGTCTTCTTCCAAACCATAGGCTGGTGCCGAACGGTAGGAAAGGAAGAAAACCATTTGGCCTAAAGGGGTGTGCAGACGGTAATGACTAAAGACATATAAAGGGATTTGGACAGATGGCAAAGAGATATATGGTTACAGTTGTGAATCTGGATAATGGTAGAGGCATTACTAGGAATACCAGGATACCCCACCGAAACATTTCAATGTTTCAGTTTCACTGTGTAATCTTAAAAGAAAACTGATTTCCCGATTGGATACTTGCTCCAGGGTATATATTTACCAGGTTTGATTCTCACATCTGTATGGTTTTACAGATGATGAGTGGGAGTAAGTTATTGGGAATAGGGTAATCATCCTCATTATATCGGGATTCGTTGTAATCGGTGATACTTGAGGAGATCATCTGGGCTGTTTGCCGGTCGGCAAATATTTGGTTTTGAATATCCGCTGTTGTGCACCAATTTCAAATTGATATATCTGTACGTCTATTTTTATAGAGTGAGATATACCTTTTGATATTATATCGATGACATTTACCTATATCAGTGGATGGTTAGGTAAGGAGCATTAAACAGCGGTGTAATTCTTCTTAACCATAAGTACAGTTTTCAACCTACGACACATAGTGAAAGAGTTGTTAGACTCAGCGGACTCATACAGAGTATTGTATGTTGTCCAGTGTCCATTAGGACAGAAGGGTTGGTCCTCATACTATATTCTGTTTACTTTTAACTTCTCTAGTTCTTAGACATGTGTTTCGTAGAAATACAGGGTCTAAGTTTTGAGGAGTTATAGGTATTTGAATAGAGTAGAGCACCAGGTGTAGCAAGTATCGGGATTCTTCAAAGTGATCGAAGATGTAGATACTTGTGTATGGTATTCAGTTGATAGTAATGATAAAGAGAAATTGCTTCTCTTTCAGGTTACTCATAATTGGAAACATTCCTAAGTTGAATAACGCTGATCGGCCTCCTTCCATTTAGTTGACATGCACTGGAGACAGCTGCATGATTTGAATCTGGTTCCAATTAAATCAGTGCCTCTGTTTCTATATTGGATATAGAACAGTTCATATCTTGACATTGTTAAGGTACGGGGAGTTGTCCGGCTTATGCTTAAAACCAGACTCTGGATAACTCAAGGCACGTTTCTGTAATGGCTGTTTGTGGGTTGACCCAGGCTATGACGAGGGTTGACTTTCTACCATCTGGAAGATCAATGGTGATATTGTTCTTGACTCGCCACAGTTTTAATAAAAATGGATTTTTTCAGAAAACAGTAGTGGGAGTATGGTAGAACTGGAAGTGATTCCAGAACCGCAAACGATTACTGAAGATTTGATAAGAACCTAAAGATTCAATCTGGTTTGACATTCCATTGGCCACTCCGCAGATATGGTGGGTAACCTCAGGCACTCGAGAGGTACTTCGGTATGCTCAAGGACGGTGGCAGGGAGGTTCTTGTTTACCCAGACTTACCATTGCTGTTGTTCCAGACTGTGAGATCCGGCAGGAGGATGAGTATAGCGTTGTTCTAAACTAGCTTTAGAAGTGTACGTCTATAAGACTCTGCCAGAGGGTTGTCGTAGTCAGTGGGAGCAACGGAAGCATTGGTGGACAGTTGGCTTATGTCTATTTATAGACTAAAGCAGATATAGCGGAGATAGATCATCTATTTCTGATGTGAAGTCATAGGTTTGACTTCATCAGAATAGGGGATGGATCTGTTAAGAAGGTAGTAGGGTGTGATGTCCTGGTATTTGATGACATACACAGAGTAGGAAGTGATATTCCTATACTACGATCGGTTATACTTTGGTTGTCACACAGTGTTTTCTCCACACAGGACTTGGATATTATATCAGACATTCCGGTTACTAGATCTATAGTTTTAGATCTAGATTTGGGTGGTTTCCTAATCTGGGTACCTTGACAGCATTCTATGAGTATTTAGAATGGACGACTCCTGGCAGAGTAGTACACCTGCAGGTAATGGAGTCACCCTCTCTAAAGGTGTCTTACAGACTAAAGGGGAGAGAGATACGCATGATTGACAGATCACTTGCTTAGGCAATTGAGTCAGTCATAAGATGTCAAGTACCACACCAGATGTTGTTCTTGCAGTAGATGCAATAAGTTGATATTAATCCAATCATGGAGAAACAATCGGAAGCAGTTTTAGGACATAAGTGCGTGTTCTAGGGATGTGATAACGACAGCCTCTTTGAGGAGACGGTTATCATTCCAGGCTTCCAAGGTGACATGGATGGCAGAGTGGCTGTCAGAGTTATAGTTTCTCCTTCTGACGAGGGGCAGTATTTTGGACAGGTGGTCCAAGGCAATACTGAGGGAGGCATGGCGCTGGGTACTGATTAAGTTCAGTTATCGATACAGTCTAAGAAGTTTGGATTTGGAGTTCATTTATGAGCTAGGTCCCATCAGATATCCAGACATACTCTAAGACAGGTATTGCTCATTTCGGGAGATGGTTTTCTCTGCGAACTTGAGATATAGAGAGACATAGAAAGAAACATCACAGCGGATCCACTCACTGAGGCTATTCCTCGAACGCTATAGTTTCGCAAACGAGCTTTGTGAGACTGACTAGTAGAGGAGTTGGGTGTTCGGTATCACACGGGCTGTGAGTATGCGACATCGCAATAATTAGCCTTGAGTGCAAGTGGGAGATTGTTGGAGATAGTGCCCTCAGAGTCAATTATTGGATCACAGGCACGTGATTGCAATGATTGAGGGAGGACCTATCCCGGGACGACAGTCTTACTCGAGATGATAGTATGCTATTTGGTTTATCTTTATCATCGTGTACTGCTTTAGGTGACCTGACAGGTCGCTATTACACGTTGATAGAGCCCCTAGGATTCTTGCTTGACGACCAGCAGTATGATGGCGATCATATACGTGGGAGCTGAGGTCTATAAGCACATCCTTAAAAGGTCCCTTGTCGTAGGAGTTTCGAGACAGGGCATCGATACTCCATTAGTAGACTAGTGTATACAGTCGAGACCCCGACGAGGGGCGGTGGCCGGTCTCACAAGCCACTGGTGTCAGTTGGTTCACCTAAGATGTATACAGGTGCTCATTGGGTTATGAGTACACCGGACAGGACTCGCCGGGAACCTGCTAGTTGGTCTTATACCAGATGTCAGATAGCAGTTCCCTGGTGACATGTGTACAGGTTAGTTCATCGACCTGAGATCGTCATTTGTCTCGTGTGAGTTCCCACTGTGCTTTGATTACTACCCTACCACGGCTCAAAGGAGTCGTGCAAACAGGTTTTAGTTGGGTACAGTCCCGAGCCACATGGAGGCAGTGAGCGGATCTGCAGGGGTTCGTCTCTCCCGGTATTGGGGGTGAGGTCGCGCTGTGTCTAGGAGAGCCATTACACAAAGCCCTCGGCCGAGGCAGGAGATTTACTGGTAGGTATTCCAGTAGTATCTCAGGGTGTTCTGGGCTACGCTCCGACATGACTTGTACCGCTTTTGGGGGTCTGACTTTTACCAACCCCCTAGGCCCGCCATGCGATACTCATAGATGAACGGACCGGACTGTACGGATATTGTCACTCACAGGCTCAGTAGGGTGTCAGGATGAGTTCGCTCATCGACGTCCCTTTTGGTCAATAGCTGGTGGCCCGTCACGTATTGGCTTATACCTCTGACGTACTAGTGGTTAAATCCACAGCCATTGTATTGACGAGTCTTTAGAGTCCACCACACTTTCAGTTACTCAAGCTTTCGGGAGAAACGCTGTAGAGGCCGTATGGAGATATGGCAGGGTCTGATCAGATACGTGCGGTATTGCACGGATCAGGATCGGACGGTTTGTACTAGTGGCCGTATGGATATATGGCAGGGTTCGATCAGATACGTGCGGTATTGCACGGATCAGGATCGAACGGATATTACTAGCCGGCTTTGGTTTAAGCCGGATCCTAGTTTAGTACAGTGTAGATTTTGTCTCATTGCATTTGTATCCGGTCGGAATACAGATGCGGGTGTGTATGCACAGTGTCGGGGTTTTCCTGTAATTTATTACGGGACCAGTTTTCTGGAGTTGCCTGTTTGCATTCCATTCCGGCCGGTTTTCCTTTGTTCTTTCCCCGCCGGAATTTTCTGATGGAGGGTGTTATTTGCAAGTTTGCAAATAACACATCGTGGAGGGGTTTCATGCAAATGGTTTGATTATGAAAGCATCTTTTGATACCATTCTTATCTATCATCATCACTTGCTTTTTATTGATTTGAGGTGATTAGTAGTTGATGTGAGTTAGTTATGATGATGTTTGGATATGGTCACCCTCTCTCTTTTTCCTACACTCACCTCCCTCTTGCTTATGTATTCTTTCCTCCACCATTCTAGTATGATAAGGTTTCATTTTGAGAAAAGAGAAGAAGGGGTTTTTCATTCTTAAGAGTGTGGCATTCTTGATCTCATTTTCATGCTAGAAAAATGCAAGCACCATTTTTTCTCATCTTGATTCCTCCATCATCTTCAAAGGCAACAAAATCCCAAATGAGACATAGCCTCTACACTACACATTCTACAGCAAATCTTGGACGCGTCGGCCAGCCAACTTCGCGCCCGAGTTGCCTCGGTATTGAGGTGGGAGCCCGTAAAAGATACAGGCGATGTGGTGCCCTTTTCGGCAAGGAGGCGATGATATGGAGACAGGACTTTCCGCGGGAGATCGGGACGATGACGAGAAGACCGGAGGACTCGGATCATTCGGTATACTTCTCTTCCCATCTCTTGTTTGCTAGTATAGGTTAATGGTTAACGATCCGGGTTTTATTGTCCGCGGTAGCGCCAGTTTCCAAGTAAGGAAAATTTTTGATTCCGCATTTTGGCCTCGGTAAGATGGCCGTGGCGCTGTCGTGGCGCAACACTACGAGCTTCACATTTTGTCCTGTCGAAGTGTTTCTTTTGAGCGACATACCCCTGCCACCAACAGTTAAAAGATTCGCAGTTTTCAGTAGGATGTATGATCTTCCGATGATATAAGCAGAAGTTAGGATGCATCTCTACTCCACCGAAAGTATTTTCTTCAGAGGGCGGTAGCTTCATTCCCGCTGATAGGGTTTTGGCGAACCTTTTCCTCGTCTTGAATTTGTTTTTATCCACAGTGAATGGCTTTTGATTTGACGGGAGTGTCTTGGCTCTTTCCAGTATGGCCATCTCACGCTCTTGATTGGCTTTTGCTTTCAGGCGAATTTCATTCAGGAAGATATCGATCAACTCGTCTGACGGCCGTAGAATTTCCGGCTCAGGGTTCGCCCTTGGTTTCTCGGCGCAAGGAGCCTCTTCATCATCCGCCAGTAAATGAGAGATCACATGACAAGTCGCTACGTAGTCTTCGGATTCGTCTGATGGGTTTTCTCCATCGTTTTCGTCCTTGACAAAAGAACAAGCTGCCCCCATCGTGTCCGTCCTCTTTGGAGTGTGCGGCTGGGGTGGATTTAGCTTCCACTTTTCAGATAGGGTAAACTTGCCTTGTAGGTATTGATCTTCAATCCATCCCTCGAAGACGAAGCAATCCTCAATTGGATGGCTTGCCGTTTGATGATAAGGGCAATAATTGGGGTTATTCGCCTCGTTGGGTTGTGGCGATTGCCTTGGATTCGGCAAGTTGATAAGCCTGTTGCGCACAGCCAGCTCGAACAGCTTCTTCGTCTTATCCCGCGGGAATGAGTAGGGGCGCCTCATTTTCTCAATATAGAACCGCCGTCCTTCTCCCGATTGATCTGCTAGCTTTAGGGTGCTGGGTTGCGGATGAGCATTCACAACGAAGGTTGCCTTCCCTCTACCCTTGTCGTTCCGCGGTTCTGGCTTTGGGGGAGAAGGTCTGTGACCCATTTGATCCATCTGGGTCAGCTTGTCGATCAAAGCCTGGAATGTGGTCGGCTTAAAGAACATCATGAACCATGAGATAGTAGCATGAGGGTCTAGGTTACCCAAGAACATGCCCACCGCAGGCGCTTCTTCAATGCGTTGTTCGCATTTTGACCACAAGTTTCGCCAGCGTATAGCGTACTGGACCCACGTCTCACCCGGCCTTACCCTGGCATTAATCAACGCTGTTATCGGGGCCCGTTCGTTGGCGCTCGCGAATCGCTGAGTGAATAGCAACTCCATTTCAGCGAACGTCTTGACAGAATCGTTCGGGAGTTCGGAATACCATTCGAACGCTGTTTCTGACAAGCTGCCGACGAATTGGTGAAGCATCAATTTGTCATCGCTTCCAGTATTGCCGCATAAGGCCCTGAATTGAGCGACATGCTGATGCGGATTCCCTGTCCCTTTATATATGTGGAACTTAGGTATTGTATAGCCCGGCGGGTACTGTATCTGATCATACCGGCCTGGATATGGTCGTCCTGTTTGGACGATCTGACCGGCTGACTCAGTCGCATGATGAATCCGTATCTGCCGGGCTATATATTCGTCAAGGTCAGCTTTGGAGATTGCCTCCTCCTTGGCTGCTGACAAAGCCAGTGGAGGATTTGACGTTTCTCCCCTGTCGTTTTCAAGGCCGACCGGAGGATCTTCAGCAGGAGGGTTCTGCTGAATCATCATCCCTACCATATCTTGGAAGAGAAGCGCCATTTGTTTTATATTAGCCGCTTGCTCTGCGGCTTCTTTGTCCTTCTTTTCGAGGACTCTGCGCAGGTAATCAGCGTCAGTTTCTTGTTCATGACGCTGCTCCGATGATATCTCTGAGCTTTCTTTTGGCTCTGTAAGTGCGGCCATTGCAGTCATCATCTTTTGAAGCTTTTGCTGCTGCTCTTGAGCTTTGGTCACGGATTGGGTGAGTGGTCGGTGACCCGTCGAAGCACGGCTTTCCTCCTTTCCAGAAGTCATATAAACAGTATGCACCACCATGCCCCCAGACTTGGGGCGTTTATGCCCATCGCTTCTACGGTTCGCCTTGTTCACAGGGGCTTTTTGCGGCCTCCTTTTCTTTTGAGTGATTGACGTTAAGGGTGTCGTTGCAGTGGACACCCGAGTAACCGTTGCTTCTTTCGACCTGACAGAGTAGTCTTCCTCCTGCCGAACCTTCGTCTTTTTCTGCCGGTGGAGGTAGTTTTCATCAATCACCGACTCTTGGACCTGTCGCCAGACCTTGTAAATTTTAGAGGACAGCCGGTGAGCGGGTTGCTCTAGCTTCTTCTCTGGAGTATTCTCCACGGGTGAAGGAGTTCGCTTCAGCACCGCAATAGGAGAGTTTCTGCGCACCGTGTTCAGCAATTCAAAGCTGTTCCCAGTTGGAACAGCAGCATCGATCTCCACCATTGGAGCTGGCAGAGTTATCCCAGAAGGGGAGTTGCCCCCAACCTTCCTCACTCGGCGCCAGTGGCGAC
This sequence comes from Agapanthus africanus, assembly GCA_030015575.1. Taxonomy (NCBI): domain Eukaryota; kingdom Viridiplantae; phylum Streptophyta; class Magnoliopsida; order Asparagales; family Amaryllidaceae; genus Agapanthus; species Agapanthus africanus. Next base: position 63,131,906 of record JASDDO010000028.1, on the reverse strand, counting down.
GTCGAGCGTGTCTTGTGGATGGAGTTGTTTCAGCTACGCGGGTGGCTTCGTCATGCCCCCTGCTTTGAGAAGAGACTGTTATTGGTGCTAGCCTGTCAAAGACTGATAACCGTTGAGAAACGATATCTAATCCGTTAAAGACAGATCTCTGGGCAGGGGAAACGGCTTTGAGGACTTCGCCTAGAGCAGCAACCGGAATGGTCAGCCTTGTAAAGACTGACTTCTTGAAAGGAGGAGCCTTTCCAATGATTTTGTCCGCTTGAGCCGGGATAGCTATTCGCTTTGGGATGGCAGCTTCGGGTATCGCAGGTTTGTAGACGTTCTGGCCCAGTCTGTTGAAAACTGAGGTATTGAAGTTGGGCGACCTGGTGAGAGGGGTCGCGGCAGTGGTAAGCCGATCAAAGACCGACTTCTTTAGGGATTCTTGCAACGTCATTGTGGCATTGAAGCTCAACGGTGGGAGCCTGGTCCCGAAGAATAATCCAGTAGTGGCCTGAGTTACCTGCTCCACTGGCATCTTGAAAAGGGAGGCCGCTTGGGGCCCATAAGTCACTCCTCCAGCAAGGGCCGAGCGAGAGTTGCAGTTGCAGGCAGTGCAGTTTGAAGCCATTGATCTTCTGTTTTCTTTACGGAGCAAGACACCAAATCTTAGTACCTCGAATCCACAGGCAACCACAGTAAACCGCGATTCGTTCGCGAACACGACACACGAAGTGTGGAGTGGAAAGAGGAAAAGGTCCCACCGGGCGTGCCAGAATCTGTTCCCCTCCGAAAGACGGCGCACAAGACCGCGATGTCCTGACGCTGAAATTCGGGGCAGATGCTATATGGTTTTATCCGTCTACCTCTCCGAAGATGCCAAGTTGATTTATGACACCGTGTATCGGAGGTTTAGACGGATGCGGCCGATATAGCAGATTTCGTCAGATTCTCCCTCGCTTGAGGGGTTTTTGATTGTGGGGATGCTCTTCCCTGCAGGCGCAAGCCCCTGCAGTTAATTACGCTACCGCATCACGGTAACAACTTTCTCCTTCTCCAGAATTTCACTTCGTGTCGTGGGTGTTTGTTTTGTTTGTGGTTGCCCATGGATTGTATACGGAGACTGAGTAATGCCGTCGCCCGTAGGACGTGGATTAGTCCAAATCCGTATTTACTTAGATTTGGGTTTGGTGTTTTTATTTTAAGGATACGTTAGCCGCATTTGAGACTAAGATCAACTTAAACGTTCGTTAAGGATACGTTAGTCTGATTTGAGACTAAGATCAACTTAACCGGATCGTCTAGATCTATTTCCAGTTTAAGGACGTAGTGGTCCATCATTCCCATTTTGGAGACGGATGTTAGTTTAAGGACACGTTAGCCATATTTGAGGCTAAGATCAACTTAAACGTTTGTTAAGGATACGTTAGCCTAATTTCCAAACTAAGATCAACTTAACAGGATCGTTTAGATCCTACAAAAGAGCATTTAGGGGCTCTATTGTTCCAGTTTAGGGACATGGTGGTCCACTGCCAGTTTAGGGACATGGTGGTCCATGTTCCAGTTTAGGGACGTGGTGGTCCACTGCCAATTTAGGGACATGGTGGTCCATCATTAGTTTAAGGACATTTCGGTCCGATATTAGTTTAGGGACGTTTCGGTCTGATATTAGTTTAAGGCCGTTTCGGTCCACGAGTTTAAGGACCCCGCAGTCCATATACGTATGTGGTCGTCGGGACCCGTCACCTCTCTGACGTCGTTGAAGGATTACAACGACAGGTGTCAGAGGAGTTCGGAGATGTACTCTCGAACCGGCAGTAAATTGATTTAGGGAGCAGCCGTGCCCAGTCAATTTAATTTGAGGACTTATGGCCACGACTGGGCTAAGTCCAGTTTCAATATTCTTTTGTCTTTGGCCTATTGGACCTGTGCTAGGGCCTTGCCCCTTCACTGCATTATCTTTCTTTGTTTTGGTTGGGCTCTGCCCTTTTATAAATAATGCAGAGTATCTATTTAATTAGGCCTGCTTGGTCTTTTAATTTGGGCCTGGCCCTTTAGGAAATGCCTTGCATTTATCAGTCACTTTGCGCCAATCAGAGAGCGCAAGCGCTTGTAGTATTGACAAGTGTCGTGCAAGCGCAGTGCGCTGCTGACACGTGGCGCACTCTGGTGAGTTGTGCCAATTACAGAGAGCAAAGCTCTATCTCAAAGCGCATAGCGCAAATGGTTCAGATGCTGACACGTGGCGCTCTCAGGTGGCTTGCGCCAACCCAGGAGCGCAACAGTGCAGATCTCCAAGTGCAAGGCACTATAAATTTGAGAATCCTTTAGATTCTAGAACCAATGGTTCATAATCAGAAGTGCAAAGCACTGTTTGCTTTCTTGATCTAATTTAGATCAAAGAAAACAAGTCTCTCTTGTTTTTCTTATCTCAGAGAACCAAAGGTTCATAAAAAGTGCAAAGCACTGTTTTTATTTGCTTTTTATTTAAGGTCCTTGATCTTGTTTTTAGATCGATGATCTGTTCACAAGAGAATTTTCTCTTTTTCTAAAGGCTTTTTACCTTTTTTGTTCTTGAGGATTTCTCTCCAATTCTTCAGAGCTCTCTCTCTGTTTAATTTCTCACAAAATGTTGATTCCTTTGAATTGAGGTCTAGGGCCCTTTTTATAGTGTCCATAAATTAGTTAAATTTGTTAAAGAGATCTTTCTCTGAGTGATTTGGGGAATTTTCCCCACCGTTGGATCTTTGATCCAAGAGCTTCTGTTTTACAGAAGGCAATCTTCTTGTTTTTGACAAGAACAGAAAGATCTTTTTTAGAATTTTAATTCTGTTTGGCGCAAGCGCCCCAACGCGTGACACGTGTCGCGCAGCGCAGCGCTTGCGCAAAAGCGACTGCACTGACACGTGTCGCGCAGCGCAGCGCTTGCGCAACTGAAGCTTTGCTTCTATTTTGTTTTTAATAGAGCTTTGCTCTTGATGGAGTGCGCTACCTTGGGCGCTGCGCTCCCTGCGCTGGTGTGTCTAATTTTGACACATGGCGCTCTGTGCGCAGCGCAGGAGATTTGAAGCGTTGCTTTATTTATTTTAATTTTAATTTTCAATACAGAGCTTTGCTCTGATTGGGGAAACAGAAGCGTTGCTTCGTTTCCCGCCTTGGAATTTGAACAGAGCTTTGCTCTGATTGGGGTAAACAGAAGGTCTGGGAACATCGTAAAGGGAGAACCCGCTGACGCCGAACAACTCTGACTTGGCTGTTGTTCGCCTAACGCTAAGAACCGACTCTAAGGAATGGCTTACACTCCATCCTGCTCGGAGGAGTCTCCCGATGTATTCTAAGTGAACGATCGTCACCTCGACTTCGGGACGGGAGGACACCGTCCTTCCTATACTTGACAATTAGTTAGCTTACACTCGACGCGTGATCGTCATCTAGAAGGTTGGTCATTGACCTACGGCCTAACATTTGCATCAAGGAAAAGACCGAAAAACTCAAGTACTCACACAAGAAAAACATTGCCACGCAGAGGAAGATAAAATCAGTTTTATTTATGTTTTAAAAAGCCTTTACAGGGTATTCGGGGCTCCTCAGCCTTACAAAATTGCCCGGGGGCTTACAAAATTTTTCGTAGCTAAAAGAAAAAAAGGGAGGAGCTCAGGCAGTAGGCTCCGCCGGGACCTCGCCTTGTTCGGCACCGCCCTCAGGAGCCGGGGTTTCTGCTTCCGCTGCCGCCCCGCTTCCGACGCCAGCCGCCTGCGGCGCTTCCACCGAGAGATGGACCCGAGCACGGAGCTCACCGTCGGCAAACTCCGGCATCAACTCCTTGACAGCATCAAGAGCTGCATGCCAAACGATAACGGAGGCTTCGCTGAGGTCGGTGTAGAACTGGTCTGACGCCTTGTACGCGTCCACCGACTTGCGGGCCTGAAGCTCGGCGATCTTCGCCGCCTCAAGCGCAGACTCGGTTTCCTTCTTACTGGCGTCCACCGACATTTTTTTTAATCTTTAGGATAGGACCTTCATCAAGGCGTGGCGCTTACCAAGCTCCTCCAACTTGCCCTCCATGGTTCGGTGGGACTCTCCCATGAGCCGGTAGGACTCCTGGCTCTTGGAGAGCATGAGCTCCCCGGAGGCCAACCGGGTCTCAAGGGCGGCCGTCTTCTCCTTCTCCTGTAGCAGGTAGAGGCGCAGATCCTCCGCCTCCGAAGATGATTCCCCTACCTTCCTCGTGGCCGGGGCGATCTCTTCGGCTTCCAAGTTGACGATGAGGGCGTAGTGTTGGAGGACCTAAGAAAAGCAACAGATGGATTTAGAAGTGTCCGGGCTAAAGAAGAGCAATTAAGACAACAATTAAACGAATACCGACCTGAACAGCATCCTGAGCGTTGGCAGCCACTTGGGCCTTTAGGACCCCCTGCGGAATCTTTCCCCCGGCCGACTGCTCCATGTCCGCGAGCAAGCTGTCGGCGACGGAAAGCCCTGAGGGGACCACGAAGCAGACGTCCCCCTCCTGCACCGGAATCCCCTCGGGGATATCAGTCGACGGCGTGCGGGAGACCGTCCTTTTCCTCTTGAGGAGGACCTCGGTCATCTCCTCCTCCTCCCTCGCCCGGGGTTTCGGGTCTCGGGCGTGCTTCTGGCTGCCCCCGCGACGGTCATCGGGGGCCCTGGGCGCTGCGGAGGACTTCGCTGGTGGGGACGATTTTAGGGGCGAGCTCGGGCCTGCTCGGGAAAAGACCACGCCCCCGGCCTTCTTTCGGGCCGTAGTGGATATGGAAACTAGAATCTTGGACCGGTCCATGTATTCTGCAAAGGGAGAAAGTACAGAGAAGTTAGTGATACAAGAAGGGCAAAAAGTAAATTACTCAAGTCTAAACAGGTCGTCCAATCTCCTAACTTACCCACAAAGCGCTCGGGGCTGAGCCTAGCCCAGCTAAGGACCTGCTCGGAAAGCAAGACGTCGGCCCGCTGGATCGGCTCCCACATGGACACCGCCCTCGCCTCGGGAGAGGATGACTGCTTCGCCCGCGGGCAGTCGGCCTGGTGCCACTGTACAGGCACAGGCCCGTCCTCACCCTCGGGTGGCCCGACGAATACAAACTTCTCCTTCCAGTCATGGATGGAAAAAGGAACGACAACCACACCCGACCTGGCCACCCCACCCTTGTGTTTTTTAAAGAGAAAATACACCCATCTCGGCTTGTTCTTTCTAGTGCCAGGGTGATTTTTGTAGCAGATAAAGGAAGTAAGAAGGGTGAAGCTGAAGGGGGATCTCCTCAAGCTTTAGCCGGACCAGAAACCCGAGGAGGATTCTTCACGAGTTCGGCGCAAGCTGGCCCGGCGAGATTCGGAAACAACGAAGTATCCCGCATACCTCGGTTGGAAAGGGAAGACTCATTCCCACACGGAACGCCTCCAAATACATGGCAATCTCCTTCCTCTGCACCTGGTCCGCCCGTTCGCCCCCCTTTGCCAAACGGAGCGAATAGTTAGAGGGGATATGGAAACGAGACCGAATCTCGGCAAGCTCGTTCAAATCCTTCAAGACAGAAGGCGCATCGTGGGCGTTTCCGATGCACACTTTAGGGACCTTCGTCGCAGCCGGGCGGCTAGCGGCGCGGGTAGCCCTGACTCTACGGGGCGGGCCTGACGATGAGGAAGCAACTAGGGAACCCTCTCGGGAAGAGGTGGAAGACTCTCTAGACTCTACCCTAACTATCTTAACAGACTCCTCAGAAGAAGACATCTAACCTGATTCAAAGGAAGAAGGAGTTCTCCGAGGAAAGAGCGCGAAGGATCCGATCTAAAGGATGGAGCGCCGAGCAATCTCTCGCAGCAATGGAAAATAGTGGCGAAAGTATGTACCCTAAGGGGATTCCACTTCTATTTATACTACTTGGGGGGACGCATCCAACGGCTCAGACCGTTTCCCACAAAACGAAGCTTCGCGTCTGCCAGCCGTCGACGCCCCACATGTCGAATGACCATTGGAGACGTCCTTTCGGGCGCAGGTGACAGCGACAGCCTATCACGTCCGCCAATCCGTGTTGGACACATGGCCCACGCCTCAACAGACGTTCAAGCGAATCGGCGCTCCTCTTTAAATGCATGATCCTTTCCCCTGATCCGCTGACGTCATCCAAGATACGCGCAGAGATCCAAGCGGCCGGGATACAACACTCGGGCTCAAAGATCTGAACGACGCAACCGCTCTACGCTGAGTCGTCCCGGAAATCCGCGCTGACAAATTCTTGACAACAGGCCGAGCCTGGGAAACCGATCCGGACCACTATCGACCCGACCCATAAATAGGTCGGGACAAGAGTGTGTGTGTGGGGGGGGGGGTCTAATGATGATACTCATAAGTGGGAACTCCTCGGATCATGACACATGGCAGATGACGTGTCCTGGGGCTCACGGAAACAGGGCAAGCACCATTCATTGGGAGCATCTCCCGGGCTATCGTCCCGAGGCATGACCCGATCTTTGATGGGTCCCTGAACACTCCTATGCTCGCCTTACAAATAACCATCGGCTCGCCTCCAAGCCCTCCTACATGCTGAGCTTTCTCAGCCCTCCCTCCGAGCTATCACAGAACCGAGCTTTCTCGGCCTCCCGCTCGTCTCCGAGCTCTCACCGAGCTAAGCCTCCCCGGTTCAACCGAGCAACCAAGAACGCAGAGCCCAAACGCCTCCGCCACGGCTCCGTGTATCTCGCCTAAAGCGAGATATCCACCACCCAACATCCCGCGTTCTACGCCGTCGTATCCCCCCATTAACGAGCGTATCTCGTAATTAATGGGGGGATCCTGTCATTAATAGGGGCGTACCGTCAGGGGCGTAACCGATGGCGAAGATCCCGCGCCAGCTCGCTCCAAGCGACCACTATAAAAACCCTTCGCTCAGACGACTCAGGTAACGCAATTTTATTCCAATAAGCCGCCACTCTGCCCAAATTCCTCGGCTAACTTGATCGTTGGAGGGTTCACGGTGGTACCACTTCGGGACTTCTTTTACAGATAGCTCGGTTTCACCTCATAACAAGCTCACTGAGATCCACACGCTCAAGGAGGCAACCCTCAACACCAATCTCAGCCGTTCACCAACACTCGCGACAGATCGACGGATGACAAAACCTCCATCAATCGGCCTTTTGCGAGAGTAGGGTCAGCTTTTATGTTGAGGACTATGCAGGGGCCATGTTTCCAAACGGTTTTTTATGCTTTTTATTTTTTTGTTTCCTTTTTGCTTTTAAACTTTATTTATAGTTTAGTTAATTTTCTTTAATGAAACGGTTCTTAGCTTCCGTTTTGATATAAAAATAAGAATTAGTATGCTATTCTAAAAGATGAAACTGGGAGTAAATCCGCTAATAGAGATAAAACTATAATACACCCATACCCAAGAGACGGATAGTTGGATCAAGAGAGGGAACTCTCTCTCTCTCTCTAACTTTTTTGATGATGGAATAGATAATAATATCATGTACAATTGATGCAGCATTTGATTTGATCAGTGTTCATGAATGATTCAAATAACAGAAGATAATGAATTTGGATCTGGATAGATTAGGCGAGAATTACCATATCCTCACTCTTAGGGTTTCATTTCGCAAGAGGATGATGAATTTCGAAACCATGCTGGTGGGGTTACGATTCTAAATTCAAAAAATTGAAACACACTTGAGATATCTTCATGTTTCTTCCATGAAGAACATCATACAAATCATTAATATTTTGCTCCCTTCAGTTGACCATTAAATCCATCATTATTTAAAAAAAAGTCCATAAGATTTGTCTTTCAGGATATATAAGTGCAGCAAAAAAATCAATAGGCTATATAAGTGCGAAGTAAATGAAACATTACAGTATTAGTGAGCAACAGAATCTTGTTCTTTGTTTAGCTGATTTATCTGATGTATGCATACTGATCATGGTGTTTTTACCATCACATCTGCTTATGCTATACGAAATTCTACGGAAAGGGATTATCTGTTTTTTTTTTTTTTTTTTTTTTTTACTTTTTTAATGTGTGAAATAAAAGTACACTTTCTCTTTAGTGATGAGCCCAAAGAATCAGCCTAAGACGTTCTTATGACAAAAACTACAAATCTGATCATATGGGCCTAGCTAAATTGATGCTACTATTTTCTTTAAAATAAGAGGTTATTGGTTCAATTCTTGAAGGAGTCATATTAAAAAAAAAACTACAAATATGTTTACACGAGATGCATATTTGGTTGAATTTGTTGGGTTTCTTCTGACATCTATAACTTAGTAGAAGTTTGATCTAATTCGTGTTTAGTTGAGAACTTGCAGGTACATTATTTTGCTTAGCTTCTATATTATTTTGCTTTTTGTTTCTTATTTCGCTTGTGTTGTGTTCAGTCGAAAATATCGCGCATTTGATATAACAATTTCTTTACTTTTTTTTAAATATTTAAAGGTGTTTATTATAAATATAGAATATATTTGGGTTTATCTGTAAAATACTATTTACCATATGTTTTTATATTATAATTAACATTATGAAGGAAAATATATGCATATAATATTTATATAATATTTTTATTATGCATATCATATCAAATATTCTAATCAAGATTCTTTAAAAAATATAACATCATACAAATGGTTAGGATAATATCTCTAAAATACCAAATATTACTAACATTATTCATGGAGATATTGGGCAAGATTTAGCTCAGGTCAGAAAATCGGGATATCGAGATGTCGGGAATCAAAAATCTACCGATGAAGTTAAATAAAATCAATACTGGTAGAGACTCATAGAAGAAATGAAAATTCCAGACATCACATAAATCTCCACTTGTTAATATGAGAAAGCCCCAGAAGTTTGGAACCAAGATCACTCCAAAGCACGGCGCTTCCGCGGCAAATAACCTCTATGTGCGGCGGATCCGCGGTCGATATGCAGAGTTAGGGTGTGCGATTTTGTGGGTAGGATCTTCACAACAAACCCTAATACTTGTGATCTAGGTTTTTGCTTCCAGGGCTATATAAAGGACCGATGGCTAAACTTAGAAATTATCACCTTTTACACGAATCAAATCACCGTCAAAGAACAAGCGATCTACGACAGGTCGACGATTCGACGTGATAAGACGACGTGATATTCGACGGAACATCTACTTCCTGAGAGGCAGAGATCGAGAGCAACTTCTTCTACCTCTTGTAATCTAAACTCGAAGGTTTTGTAACTGTGAAGTTGATTAATAAAGGTAGATCATTAGTTTAATTATTTAGCATTTAATTTCTGCATTATGATCTCATTCTCTATCCGTTCTTCTTCTTCTATCTCCATCATGCGCGAGCAATTCTCCGCTTCATAGGGTTCATAGGATTAGGGTAGAACAATGCATGAGAAAATATTTTAACTTCCTTTAAGTCTTATTAAGTTTATAAACTTTAGCAAAAGAATTGTTAATATCCTTATCGGGTGCGCTACCAATTTATTACTAGTCTCGACCGCGATTTGAGATCAGATTAACAATTATTTTGTTAAGGGCTAGACATGAATAGAGATCAATGAAAGGACAAGGGTTAATAGTGTGGAAACCCTAGTTTCTTCCAAGAACCCTAATCCTCATTCATCACTATCTATCTAGTTTTAAATCTATCAAAAGATAAAATAAGTAATCTTTATTAGTCATCCATGACTACTAAATCCTAACGAACCATACAAGCCTCTTCTTTATAGATTATACATTCGTATTTAAACTAGATCTTAAAACTATATATATTTTACATCAGTATTTAACATAGATCTAGAATCTATTTTATATTCTTCTTCTTTCTAATCAACTCGTCTAAAGCAAGATTAAAAGTTCCACGCATCCCTGCGGACGACCCGTACTCATCTCGGCTAGCTACACGCGACACCGTTATTGATTGCGGTTACTACTACACACTATCACACAGAATCAATCAAATGGCGCCGTTGCTGGGGATACGTGCGTAATTGTTTTTTTACTATTCGTGTTGAATTCTTATTCGATTCATATCATAAAAATAAAACAAAACCGCAACTTGTATATTTAACGATTAGTGTGCGATTTTTATGAGGGATTCTAGAGACACTAGAGTGAGAAAATCAAGATTTAGAGACCTTCAGAGAGGTCCAGAGGAGCTAGGCAGACACTGTAGAAAAAATTGAACAAAGAACCCTCATTCACGCGGCGGAACTGCGGCAAAAAGATAGTTTTGGCGGCGGAACAGCGGTGGATTTGGAGAGTTGTGCACCCAAACTTTTTTGGTATATTCCTCAACTCTTTCTCTCTCCTATGAAAATCCTATAATATATTTTTCTGTAAGATTCTTTGCAAAATTATCGCCGCTCAAAAATCTTTTTGCGTGTTTTATTTTGCGGGTTGTTTTTGCATATTTTAAAATAGACTTTAAGGGGCAAAAACCCAAATTCAGATTAGGCGAGGATTTCATCACCCTTCCTAATCCACAAATCACTAAACGTGCATACGCAAAACCCTATATTAATTAAAAAATATCCAGACCAAGCCCTAAGGACCGTCGCGCTCAATAGGACAGAGGAAGGTCGTAGGTAATCTATCGCATATCTGCATTACTTTTGTGGTGTCTAAGGCAAGTGTGATTACGGAAAGTGGTTACTTAATTAAGCCCGCTATTTTCGGTGATTCGTATAGCGGATACCTCCTACTTACCTGGCACTTACCTGACCACAGGAGCGATAAAGAGGTGGTAGATGATTCATCCTGCGGCCTGTCCTTCGGAAGTCTAAGAGCGGTCTAGTGCTTGTCCTAGGTGACCTTAGTTCTTGGGTTGCTTGTGCATTTTGTGATTTGTTGAGTCAACCCTCAAGTTCCACTTTCAAAGCAAAACAATCCAACTAGAGCTTAAATCTTTCCCCTTCCTCTTCTTTTCACCTTCTTATAATGGGTAACCCAAACAGACGAACTCTTACCGAGCTTTGCTATCCAGAACCAGATATTTCTTGTTTTCGTAATTGCTTCGGTCAAAATTCCGACTCTACCATGTCTTTAAGAGATCAGATAGAGCAAGCGGAAAGAATTGGACACCTCACTTCAGGTCCTATCAACCGCATCAAAATTCTACATCTTCTTATGTTGATACTCCATTTAAAGCGTGTGAGGGAACTCCTAAATGCATGTCCATCGCTGAGCATATGGCGAGGGCTAAAGGCCAAAGTTTCAATCCGGTCAAACCGTTAGGAAAACAAACACCATCACTTTCTAAGGAAAATATTGCTACTCGTTTTTCGGCGTATATGACATCTGTTGCCAGTCGCTAACCAACCAACCAATATCAATATTCTTCTTACCACAATGTTGATCCTACTCCTGTCCCATTTTAACAACCATTCGGTTCCTGTAAATCCTACCTGATTTTTACACCTTCTCTAGACATTTCTTCTGAACAGTCATTTGGGAGTTTTACCTATCCACAATAATTTCAATCTTCTGCTGAAACCCCTTACCGACCCATGTCTAGTCTTGAACGGACAGTGGAAGAATATCGGGTAGCGTCACGCCGCCACATAGAGGAATTGAATGCATCCATGTTCGCCCTTATACAACCCAACGAACGAGCAACTAGTTTCCAATTAGCTCAAAAATTTTCAATGCATGATTCAACAATAGGACAAATTGAGAATTTGGGTAGTGAGAGAGAGCGGTACATCTTGCAAATCAAACCTCCCCATCCTAAATTGAAATCCACAACTCTAGTTTCATAAATCTATCGAGTACACCAAATGATTCACCAATTGAAGATAGAAGGTTTGATGAGTTGTGTGACTTTGTAGTGTTTAATTTACCTGATTGTGAAGAGTCTATTTCAAGTAAAACCACACCCAATCCTTGTGATCTCTACACCTCCACTCTAGAACCAAAATTGATTGAAAACCATGCTTTTGATGAGGTGTCTGAGAATTTTAAGCTTCACTTGATTGAGGATATTGACGCTGGAGATATTTTGGATGATGAACCCACAGTTTTGGATGAGTTTTTTGTTGGGTTACCTTAACGCCCTAGCCATCGAATGTCGCGGTTTGCGGAACAAAAATTTTCTTATGAGTTTTAAATGACGCTAAGTTAACCCAATGAAAACCTGGATCATTTTATAAACCTATCTAGCTCAAAAGGTAGAACTAACTACTATGAAGGAAATCTCACCAAACAATCCAAGTCTTTCGGTCTTCTTTCCTCGTTGTTAGCTCCAAGTGACCACCTTGAACATGCCTGATCTTCTTTTCCCACTCTATCGGTTCTCCGGGATCGAGCTTGTTCTCCGGTCCTCATTTGTCGTAGATGATCCACCCGAGGGATGTGATCCATGGCTCTAGCTCCTAACTATGTGTCAATAGGAGTAACTAGAGAACTTGGGTTGCTAATCCAAGTTGTCTCGGATGTAGTGTGGAGTTCTATATGTTCCACTATCTCTATCTTGCCTCTTCACTTTTTTCTCAACTCTTGAGAGGGTAGTGAAGAGGAAGATGATGAAGGTGGAGGAAACTCAAGAGGAGATAAAAGGGTGAAGCAAAAATGGGAGCTCAAGAATAATGAAGCATGCATGTGAGAGAAAATCCAACACAATGGTTTTGTGTATGAATTTTTATAATAAACAACTAGCAACCATACTTCAATAGTTGATCCAAATGAATAAATAATTCATTTGTCAACTATTGAAGTCATGGCTCTCACCATTCCTCCCTCTCCTCCAATTTCCACCTCATTTCCAATTATCAATAAACGGAAAAGTCCATGATGAGGTGCCTACCTTCTAGAAGGTAATCTGTAATAAAATACGGATTACAGTGTGCTGTATATACATACCTGAATTCGGATAAAAACACGAATGTCCAAAGAGATAGAATAACACGAAGAACGTAATACTAGAATATACATATTGAAATACACAATGTAAATTATCAAGTCAATACCTGATTTAATAATCCGGCTCAAATCCGAGCCGGCTAGTATTACCAACTGTCCGATCGAAAGTCTGGGTACAAAGTATATCCATCAATCGGAACCCTGTACGTATCCAATACGGCAACTACATCATTTCGCCTGAACCAGGGAAACCCTATATGTGTGACTCTAAAGACTTGACAGTACGCCGGCAGTGAGTTACTAGATAAATCCAAAACCCCAAGCACGTCAGCAGCACTAGCTGTGCGTAACGGCTACCCGGGTACCTGTCGAAAAGGAAGGCCGACGAGCAAACTCATCCGGATTCCTACTGAGCCTATCTGTGACAATCTCCGTACATTCTGGTCTCTTCGTCTGAGAGTATCGCATACCGGGTCTAGGGGGTGGTAGACGTCAGACCCTAATAACCTGGTAATCCGTGCTGATATGGCTCAGGACCAATCCGGTAAGCTACTGATCAGCCTATCAGTAAATCCCAACTGCCTTGGCCAAGGTCTTATAGTCCTGACCAATCGAACACAGTGCGATATCGACTCCCTATACCGAGAGAGAAGAATCCCCGACAATCACTCACTGCCTCTATGTGGCTCGGGACTGTACCCAACCAGAACCTGTTTGCACGACTCAGTAGAGCCGTGGTAGGATAGTGATCAAAGCACAGTGGGAACTCACACGAGACAAATGTGATCTCAGGTCTAAAGACTAACCTGTACTCATGTTACCTGAGAACTTCCATCTGACGATAGGTATAGTACCATCTGGAAGTTCTCGGCGAGTCCGTCCGGTGTACTTACCCCCAGTGAGCACCTGTATATGATCTTAGGTGCGAAAAACCAATGGTTGCGGGACCATACCATCGCTCCTCGTCGGGGTCTAGAAACGTATACACTAGTCTACTCTGGAATATCGATACCCAGTCTCGATACTCCCACGACTAGGGACCATTTAAGGATGTGCGTACCGACTACCCAGCTCCCACAAGTATGATTGCCATCACAACGCAGGTAGTCTAGCAATGATCCTACGGGCTTTATCAACATGTATAAAAGATATGCATTAGCAAGTAAAACATACTCACATGTTAAGATAAATACAAACCAGATACCATACTATCATATCGAGTAAGACTGTCCTGTACATAAATATGTCCAAGAATCCATATGTATACATATACAACAATGGCCTCTAAGGCATACATATCCAACAATCTCCCACTTGCACTAAGGCCATATATATCAGCGTATCGAGTACCCAACGTCTGATCTAGGGCCAGTTGTTAGCGTATCGAATACCCAACATCTCAAAAAGTCGCTCGAACTGTGCTTAAGGAAGGGCCTTGGTGATCTGCAGTGTTTTCTTTTGAGTCCACTCTCCGCACCTCGATATCCCGGTGATCAATGATCTCCCTTATCAGGTGATACCGCCTCAAGATGTGTCTGGATTTCTGATGGGACCGTGGTTCCCTTGCTAAATCCATAGCTCCATTGTTGCCGCAATACACAGGTATTGGGTTAACAATGGATGGAACCACCTGATGTTCAGTAATGAACTTCTTAATTCAGACGACTTCTTTTGCGGCATCGTTGGCAGCAATGTATTCAGCCTCCATCGTCGAGTCTGCAACGGTGTCCTGTTTGGAACTCTTTCCGACAGACCGACCCTCCGTTGAGGGTAAACACAAAACTCAAGATGGACTTGCTGTCTTCCTTGTCACTCTGGAAGCTCGAATCGGTAATAGAATCCACCTGGAGGTCTCCATTACCGAATACCAGGAACGGTTCTTTAGTCCTTCTCAGGTACTTCAGAATGTTCTTAACAGCTGTCCAGTAGTTCTCACCTAGGTTAGATTGATACCGGCTCACCACGCTAAGCGCGTAAGCTATATCTGGTCGGGTACATAGCATCACATACATTATAGATTCTACCGCCGATGCGTAGGGTATAGTGCTCATACGAACCCTCTCCTCATCAGTCTTGGGAAACATCTCTTTGGAGAGGGTAATTCCGTGCAATGCGGGTATGTTACCACACTTGGAATCTTTCATACTAAATCTCTTTAGTACGGTCTCTATGTACCCGGACTGTGAAAGTTCCAGCAATCTCTTGGATCTATCTCTATAGATCTTAATCCCCAGAATCTACGAGGTATCACCCAGGTCCTTTATGGAGAACCTTTATGACAAGAACAGCTTGACCAATTGTAGCATAGGAATGTCATTTCCTATCTAAAGAATGCAGTCCATGTACAAGACTAGGAACACGACAGTTCAGCCTACAATCTTCTTATATATATAAGGCTTATCCTCGTTCTTGATGAAGTCAAATCCCTTGACTGTTTCATCAAAACAGATGTTCCAGCTCCGCGATGCCTGCTTTAATCCATAAATAGATTTAAGCAACTTGCACACCTTGCCGCTGCTCCCATTGTCTATGAAACCTTCTGGCTGATCCATATAAACGGACTCTTCTAAACTTCCGTTTAGAAAAGCCGTTTTTACTTCCATCTACCAGATCTCATAGTCATGGAAGGCAGCAATGGCAAGTAGGATCCGAATAGATTTGAGCATAGCCACTAGAGAAAAGGTTTCGTCATTTTCCATACCTGGTCTTTGACGATAACCTTTTGCAACAAGTCTAGCCTTATAGGTTTCCACCTGCCCATCTACACCAAATTTCTTTTTGTAGATCCATTTTCATCCAACGGGTTTTACCCCAGGTGGAGAAATTTTCAAGGTCTACACTTTATTGGTGTACATAGAATCCATTTCGGATTGCATAGCATCCGGCCATTTATCAGAGTCCCTATTGATAATGGCCTGACTGAAATTGGTAGGATTATCTTCTTCCAAGATACAATCCTCTCGATCTCCATCTATGAGATGTAGGGTTGCTAGGCACACGCACAAGGGTCTACGAGGCATCAACCATGCCCGATTAAAAAATTAGCCGTGCCGAACAACCCGAATACGGAACTTTAAACTAGAGATTAGGCAAAAACAAGCATGCTAAACACTTTAACACTAAGTGAGAGGGATTACAACCTTTGTAGATCCGGTCCTTCACTTCATATGCTCCGTGTTGTGGTCCCTTCGCTGCGATCATCGGGATCCGGACTCTCGAGAGGTTCCACGAAGAGAAAGACGCAACCTTTGCTTCCGATCTTCGATACTAAGATGATCTACCTTGAAGTTTCTTTAACACAAGCTAACACTCATGAAATGATGTGAACACCCTCATCTAAATGGCAAGGGAAGATGAGGATGATGAAGTAGGATTTTTGCTCTCTTTATTTATCTTTTTCTCATATTTATCCATCACAAAAATCAAAGCAAGAAACCATTTCAAGCAAAGAAGAAGAAGGAAGAAGATGATGAATAATATTAGAATCCTTTTGTGATGAATAGAAAATGAAATGATATGAAGAATAATGCAACCATGGTTGACTTAACCATTGTAGAGAATTGACTAGGGTTAGGGTTTGGGTTGGGTTAAAGCATGAGTCACTTACAAATATCTTTTCCAAAACAAAATGAAAACCTTCTAGAAACATCTAGAAAGTTTAACCCTAATCCAAACCCTAATCATGTTTAAACTCCACTAAACAAGTTGCATTAGTTATCATATCATGTTACAATATTATATATCACATATATAATATTTATCGTAACAAAATAAAATAATACATTTAACATATATCGCATATATATCAATGTATTACCCGAGTGAGAAAAAGAATCTTTTAGTGAGCAAATATTAGTTAATGCAATTTAATATATCATATATATTATTATACATTAAATTATCGAATCAACACTTGATCCGACAATCCGGCTATATCGCATATAACCGACTAATATTTATCCGTACCGATTCATCGAATCAACACTTGATCCGATGACCCGGCTGATATCAAATATCGCGAGAATAGAATACGGTATCTCATATCGTATTATCCTCGGTCCCGTACATATCACATATGTGCCCCTACTCCGTTTTGCCTGAGTCAAGAAACCTCTGTGTAGGACTCTAAAGAATCGTCAATACGCCGGCAGTAGGTGATGATCATATCAAACACCCACAAGCTGCAAGCGGTCAGCTAAACGTAACAGCTACCCAGGTATTGAGCGCTCAGAAGATCAACAAGCAAGCCTGTACATTCTCCTGTGGATCCAAACAGTAACACTCCCGTACAGTCCGGTCTCGTCGTCTGATATGTTGCATATCTCGCCTAGGGGTGGTAAACGTCAGACCCCAGTAGCTCGATAAGTCGTGTCGATATGAGGTCTATAACAGTTCGAGAAACTACTGATAACACTTACCAGTAAATCTCAGCAACCCTGGCCAGGGATTTCCGGTTATAGCCAATCGAACACAGCACAACATCAACTCCCTATACCGGGAGAGACGAATCCCCTCCTATCGCTCATTGCCTCCATGTATTTCGGGACTGTACCCAAAAGCCACCTTTTTGCACGCCCTCTTGGACGTGGTATGATGGAAATCAAAACACAGTGGGAATCACACAAGACTCTATGACGATCTCGGGTCGACAGACTACTCTGTACCAGTGTCACCGGAGAACTGCCATCTGACGTATGGTATAATACCATCTGGGAGTTCTCGGCGAGTCCGTCCAGTGTACCCAGTCTCCACTGAGCACCCGTACACCATCCTTGATGTCAAACACCGATGGATATGGGATCATCCATCGCCCATCATATGGGTCAAGATGCGTATACGCTAGTCTACTCTGGTGCATCGATGCCCTGTCTTGATACACCCACGACTAGGAACAATTATAGGATGTACTCGTTGACTACCGTGGCCCCACTAGTATGATCTCATCATAGTCCCAGTAGTCGAGTACATATCCTAAGGGCTTTATCAACATGTAATATAGAGACAATCAGAGTACATGTTAAGATAAAGTACAACCAGATAGCATACTATCATGTCGAGCAAGAAAGTCCTCCCTATATATGTCCTAGCATCCATTACAATATACATCGTATGTTCAGTAATGGCCTCTAGGGCATACATATAACTAACATGAGAAAACCATAGTATCTCTCGGGCGGATGGGAAATCCTACTAGTTCTGCGGAGTGGCCGAGGCTCTTCTGGGGTTATTGAATCTTGAGGTTCCACCAAATCTTCAGTTGTTGTTTGTGTATCTGGAATTTCTTCCAGTTCTACCAAGCTCCCACCGATTTCTTTTGCAAGAAATTCCCTTTCTAAAAAGGTGGTGTAGTGAGATACTAACACCTTCTGTTGCTCAGTGTGGTAGAACAGATATCCATGCGAATACTTTGGACATCCCACAAATTTACATAGAAGTGATCGTCCCTGAAGTTTGTTCAGATTGTGTGCTTTCATATAGGCCGGACAACCCCATATTTTAATACACTTAAGACACGGATTCTTTCCACTCCATATTTCATATGGAGTCTTAGGCATAGATTTGGAAGGAACTTGATCCAAAAGGTATGCTGCTGTTTCAAGTGAATGTCCCCAAAATGAAAGAGGCAACTTAGTACTACTCATCATGGAGCGAACCATATCCAATAGGGTACGGTTCCTCCTTTCCGATACACCGTTGTGCTGTGGAGTATAAGGAGGAGTAAACCGAGAGAGAATTCCATTCTCTTTTAGGTAATCTAGGAATTCTGAGCTTAAGTACTCCCCTCCTCTATCAGATCGGAGGATCTTGATGCTTTTGCCAGTCTGTTTCTCTACTTCGTTTCTGAATTCTTTGAATTTCTCAAAAGCCTCAGATTTGTGTTTCATAAGATACACATACCCGAACCTAGAGAGTTCGTCAGTGAATGTGATGAAGTATGAGAACCCACCCCTTGTTTGTATAGACATTAGACCACATACATCACCGTGTATGAGTCTCAAGAGCTCTGCTGCTATTTCTCCGTGTCTGGTGAACGGAGATTTGGTCATTTTTCCTTTGAGACAAGACTGACAAGTTTCATAAGATGAAAACTCGAATGTATCAAAAAATCCATCTTTATGTAACTTACTCTGTCTTTTCTCTCCGGTATGACTAAGTCTACAATACCACAAGTAGGATTCGTTCACTTCTGAACTCTTCCTATTGCGTGTGTTTTGTATGTTGAGAACTGTGTTTTGATTAAGAACATAGATACCATTACACAGTATACCTTCTGCAACCAATACCTGATTAAGGTAAATGTTCATGATATTTTTATCAAGAACAAATTTATATCCGTCTTTATCAAGTAAAGAAACCGATATGATATTGCAATCCATGGAAGGTATATAGTAGTAATTGTTCAAAATCATAGTATTGCCATTTGGCAACACTAGGTGATATTCACCGACGGCAGAAGCATTAACTTGTGCTCCGTTCCCTACTATGAGGGACATATCATCAGGTCCAACCATCCTAATTTTTCTCAGTCCCTGGAATAAATTACAGATATGAGATCCTGATCTGGTATCTAGTACCCAGGAGGTAGGACTGACCGAAAGACAGTTCTCAATAACAAGAACACCTGAAGAAGATGCAATAGTTTGCTTCTTCTTCGATGGGGTCATAAAGGAATTCATGCAATCCTCTTTCCTCTGCTTATACTCATGATTGCTGTCATATGTTAGAGCCAAATTGACATTCCCTAGCCCCGGATAAGAATTCGGATCGGTCAAGCGATACATTTTATTATCTTGATTAGGGCATGAAGTGGTTTCTACCTGGAGAGAGAGAAAAGAAACACTCAGCGTGCGCTCTTGCAAGATTAGATTGGTTATTAATTTATTTAATCAGGATGGCTCCCACCGTTTTCTCGAATTCTTCTTCAAACCTAAAAAAGAAGAATTAGTTGGGATTAATCGCACGTCACAATACTTGCTTAACCTTTCGGCCAGACTAGTGTTGGTAATTCGAGGGAGGTTTTCCAACGCTTTTGCGAAATTCCTTAATTATATAACCTCTTTTCCCTGGAGGCGTAGCCCCGCTAACACCGTTCTAGACATCTACTTGGTTTATAACATTGATTGTTAAGTGAAAAAATCTTCCAGGAGTAATCCTACTCATCAGTGGGATCGAGATCCATTTATCATTGCGTGATAAACTAGATGGCCGCTACTCTAGTCACCACACTCCAGAAGGTATGCAATACCAGCAAGTTTCCTGTATATTTGAAACTCCTGGTGTGGTTTTTGCCCCTAGCGGTTTATGACTTTGACAAAGGCCAACAAATCATAATCCACTAGTCAAGTTCAACCCGTCATTATCCAGGATTAATCTAGACCCACCCATACACACCCTTGACAAAGGCCAGTAAGGCTGTACGACTGTCCTAGATAATCGCATCTCAATATGCAACAGACAAGTAATATCTACCTACCGTATACTACGCCTTGACAAAAGCCAACAAACGCAACACGAATACTAGATACAACTCATCCGAAATGACGGAGGGCTACGGCTATGTTTTTGGCGAAAAACCCGTTAATGTAATGAACATGATATCGTTAAAAGAACCTGAGCAGGTTTTGAAAAAGGAGTGGTTTAGGCTCCGCTTTTAAAAACTTGTGGTTTTGAAAAAAAACCGAGTAATCTACAGTATAGACTTTTGCTCAAGAGATCACTCCCCGTGAAGGGATCTCGGCTCTTGCCTCCTGGAATGAGGTGCTGGATATTCACAACCGAATACCTCTATGCAAAGCGAATGAATATAACTATAGTTTTTCGAAATTCGTTCTAACAATATCTTTTAGGTTTTCTTATCTTGCATTAATCAAAATTAATGCGGTCCCTTCATTTAACCTATTACATTAGGAAAGAACGAAAATATGATGTACGTATATGTCATCCACATTGGCCACTGGGCCCCGTCATCACACGTTAGGTTACTTAACTAACGAAAGAGCGGGGGCTGGACTAGCGTGGGTATAAAATATATACAACATCTACTAGTATATATATAAGTATATATAACATTCGTCCCAGGCATGATAATAAGCAGCATCACAGAATCTTAGCAATAATACAGAAATGTGGATAATCTTGGAGCCCCGGGTTTCATTTGAATCGCAAATAAAACCCGACGTCTCCGGTCGTGTGGATAGCCCGTGCAATGAAAACCGGGACCCTTACGAGCGTGGCAAGTTACCCGCCAATCCTAGAAATGAGGCAACCCCCTTCAACAAAGTGAATGGGCTATCCAGCACTTCACGGAATCCGGTAACTTGGGCGTCCCTCCGTAAATCATCCTATACCCTACGAGTGCGGAGAAATCCTGCCAATTCTAGAATGAAGCCCCCTCCGTCTCAACGCCATGAGATGCGGGCTTGTTGCCTTCTAGAACCCGGCCATTTGTGCACTCCACCGCGGGGTAATCCTAGTACAGAAAATGAAAATAATATGTACAAATGGTAATATCGACCTCAACCCGGTCGTGTCCCAAACAAATAATATACAATCCGGTAAAAACGACAGTCCACATGTCGGACGCTCGTCCCGCAAAATGAATATACAAATGAATTTTAAACTGTACTGCTAACATTGCACCTAAAGCTATCCACCACGACTATCCAACCACAATCACAGCACAAACACAAAACATCAACACGAATAGTATGTTCACAAACCCGTCTAAAAGAACATATAGCAATTAGACGAGTTATACCGATCGAATGATATTCACGGTCGCAGATAGAAGTGAAAGTACTGTAAACTATTAAACAGTGTCAAATATAACGACTTCGAAACACTCCAAATTGCCCCAAACTTAGACAACAGAACATCAAACTTGGGCAAAAACAAACAACACCTGAAACCCAAACTCCAAGAGATAAGAACCCAGAACAAAACTCGAGCCAAAACACAACATTCCAACCGGTGGGGCCGGGAAATTTTGATGTTTGGCCGGTCATATTTCGGTGGAATGGCTTCGTCTTTGTTCTGGGTTCATATCACAGTCAAAGGATCACTATGCAATTGCTTAAATTTTTTTTGAGCCACTAGAAAAATCGACAGAGAAGTGAAGTTTGGTTTCAAGGTTTTGGAGTTGTTTCGATTTCGTTATTTTAACATTGTCTAAACTTGCTAGTCTACGGTTTATGGACTAGCTCTAATACCATGTTGGGTTAGCTTAATGCCCTAGCCATCGAACGTGGCGGTTTGCAGAACAAAAATTTTCTTACGAGTTTAAAACGGCTCTAAGTTAATCCAATGAAAACCCGGATCTTTCCACAAACCTATCTAGCTTAAAAGGTAGAACTAACTACTATGAAGGAAATCTCACCAAACGATCCAAATCCTTCGGTCTTCTTTCTTCGTTGTTATCTCCAAGTGATCACCTTGAACATACTTGATCTTCTTTTCCCGCTCCATCGGTTCTCCAGGATCGAGCTTGTTCTCCGGTCCTCCTTTGTCGTAGATGATCCACCCGAGAGATGTGATCCATGGCTCTAGCTCCTAACTAAGTGTCAATAAGAGCAACTAGAGAACTTGGGTTGCTAATCCAAGTTGTTTAGGATGTAGTGTGGGGTTCTATGTGTTCTACTATCTCTATCTTGCCTATTCACTTGTTTCTCAACTCATGAGAGGTAGTGAAGAGGAAGATGATGAAGGTGGAGGAAACTCAAGAGAAGGGAGGAGGGTGAAGCAAAAATGGGAGCTCAAGAATAATGAAGCATGCATGTGAGAGAAAATCCAACACAATGGTTTTGTGTATGAATTTTTATAATAAACAACTAGCAACCATACTTCAATAGTTGATCCAAATGAATAAATAATGCATTTGTCAACTATTGAAGTCATGGCTCTTACCATTCCGCCCTCTCCTCCAATTTCCACCTCATTTCTATTTATCAATAAATGGAAAAGTCTATGATGAGGTGTCCACCTTCTAGAAGGTAATCTGTAATAAAATACGGATTACAGTTTGCTATATATACATACCTGCATTCGGATAAAAATACGAATGTCCAAAGAGATTGAATAACACGAAGAACGTAATACTAGAATATACATATCGAAATACATATATGTAAATTCTCAAGTCAATACCTGATTTAATAATCCGGCTCAAACCCGAGCCGGCTAGTATTACCAACTGTCCGATCGAAAGTCTGGGTACAAAGTGCATCAATCAATCGGAACCCTGTACGTATCCAATACGGCTATTACATCATTTCGCCTGAACCGGGAAAACCCTCTGTGTGGGACTCTAAAGACTTGACAGTACGCCGGCAGTGAGTTACTGGATAAATCCAAAACCACAAGCATGTCAGCGGCACTAGCTGTACGTAACGGCTACCCGGGTACCTGTCGAAAAGGAAGGCCGACGAGCAAACTCATTCGGATCCCTACTGAGCCTATCTGTGAAAATCTCCGTACAGTCCGGTCTCTTCGTCTGAGAGTATCGTATACTGGGTCTAGGGGGTGGTAGACGTCAGGCCCTAATAACCTGGTAATTCATGCTGATGCGGTTCAGGACCAATCCGGAAAACTACTGATCAGCCTATCAGTAAATCCTAACTACCTTGGCCAAGGTCTTATGGTCATGACCAATCGAACACAGTGCGATATCGACTCCCTATACCGAGAGAGAAGAATCCCCGACAATCGCTCACTGCCTCCATGTGGCTTGGAACTGTACCCAACCAGAATTTGTTTGCACGACTCAGTAGAGCCGTGGTAGGGTAGTGATCAAAGCACAGTGGAAACTCACACGAGAAAAATGCCGATCTCAGGTCTAAAGACTAACCTGTACTCATGTCACCTGAGAACTTCCATCTGAAGATAGGTATAGTATCATCTGGAAGTTCTCGGCGAGTCCGTCCGGTGTACTTACCCCCAGTGAGCACTTGTATACGATCTTAGGTGCGAAAAACCAATGGTTGCGGGACCATACCATCGCCCCTCGTCGGGGTCTAGAAACGTATACACTAGTCTACTCCAAAATATCGATGCTCAGTCTCGATACTCCCACGATTAGGGACCATTTAAGGATGTGCGTACCGACTACCCAGCTCCCACAAATATGATCGCTATTATAACGCAGGTAGTCTAGCAAGGATCCCAAGGGCTTTATCAACATGTATAAAAGATATGTAATAGCAAGTAAAACATACTCACATGTTAAGATAAATACAAACCAGATAGCATACTATCATATCGAGCAAGACTATCCTGTACATATATATGTCTAAGAATCCATATGTATACATATACAACAATGGCCTCTACGGCATACATATCCAACATTTATCTCATCAATTCATCAGGCCGTTTCACTTCCGTGTGAATATCATCTCGAACCATTAACTATTTTTCTCGAATCCCATATGCGTCTGGAAATTGATGATAAATACATGACCGAAAAGCAGAACGATATTCAGCCTTCATTTCCTACATCTGGTTCAGCAATACTCGACACCCCGATTTGTTCATCCATTTCATCACCCACTTTCTTTGGTTCTTCTTCTAATATTCCTTTAATTTTAGCGAGTATTGATGAATCACAATCCGATATTTCGAGTTCTATGATTCTTGAAAGATCACTTGATTTAGACCCCTTTGAGAACGAGGTAGATGAGTTTTTCAAGGCTCCTACCACCATAATTTTTGACAAATCAAGTGTGTTGAATTCTAGCACGATACTTATTGACATTGAAATGTTCAATCGGACCATCGATGAAAGTTTCGAAGATATTTTCGCCGACGAACTCGCATTCCTAAATGACACAGATTTTGTGATTAATCAACCTCCACCTGAAGAAATTGAACCACCACCATTTCTTCTTATCCCATACGAGAATGTGACTATTCTTCCCATTCCTAATCATTCACATTCTCGTTTTCGTTCACCATCACCGTTTCGTCTCTATCAACCGAGACGTAAACCATACCACCTCTGATCCCCTCCCCACTTCTTTACGTCTATAGGTGACATGATTTTCTACCAACCAGTGTGTTACATTGATAAAATTTTTGAATGGTTGGTGTTGACTTTTGGTTTTTGTAAAGTTTTGCATAGACCAATAACTTTAACCCCCCTTATAATTTTAAATGCTTAATACAGTTTCACTCAAGATTGGGGACAGGGATATATTTTGGCTCTTGAAAGAAAAATAAATTTTTACAAAATTATGAGCCAAAAATATGTTTGGGGGGAGGATTTCATTGTCATTTATTTCTTGTCCCCTTTAATAACTTTTCTTCCCAAGTCTATATATTTTTTTAGCTTAACAGATGTCATCAGTGAGGACACTGCTGCAAACAGGTTTGGGGGAGGTTTGTGCTTATTCATGCATTATTTTGCATCATCATAAATATAAGCACAAAATTTTTTGATAATGAAAGTTTGAAAGTGAAAAATTACATTCGTAAGATATGAAAAGTTTAAGAAAAGCAAGAAAGTTAGATGTTTTTTAAACGAAACTAGTAATAAGTAGTTATGAGCCGTTGTCCCAATGGTTAGTAAGATGAAGGAAATTACTGATCCGAGAATAGAAATAAGTCTGAAAAATAGTCCCTATTCTTGAGGCCAAACATTTGAACGTTGATACCCTACTATACGCACTTGCACACATCTTGAAACTTGGAATAATAGAGGATACTTTGAAATGCTCTTGTCTAAAAGCCTTAGTATGAAAAATAAAATAAAAAAAGTATAAGTGGTGAAGAAGAAAAATGAACATCGGTTTTGTAATTGCTTAAGGCAGAATAGCGATGGTGCTTTATCACCTAGTGCCTTAGACCAACTGATTTGGGAGGCATTGCCAAGCCTTCGGTGTTGTAAGATGAGAATAAATACGCCTAAATGCGCGAGCACATTTTGCAATCGGTTGGTTAGTACCTCAAAAAGTATTAACAGTCCCATGAAAAATGTGTGCGAAATTTCATCGAAATTATTCACCGACTATAAAGTATTTTGGAAGATGGATAAGAGTATGATAGCTTGAATTGAATTCTCTAAGCATAGGGATGTCTTTTACACACACGTAAGGGTATATGATCGATATTTGGAAGAAAAATAGGGAGGAAGAATAAATACGATGTTTTATTGAGAGATGATGTGATTTTTAATATCTTTTCATTACCATTAAGATAGGGCTCATAGCAACTGAAAAGCTGGTGTAGTCGGAAATTCTTATTTTCAAGTTCTTTCTTTTATAGTTCTTATCTTTTGTACGTAAATTTCATTTTCTTTATTTTATTATAGGTTTTTGTGGGTGTAATCCACTGAAAACCCTCAGGAGACAACACTCCTCCTACTAGGGACACCTAGAGATTTAACGGCTTATTGCACGTGCTTAGTGCATTCGTGTTGCCTAAGAAATTGTGCTACTTAGGTTTTTCTTTTTCTTTTTCTCCCTCTCTTGAATAAATAGTTTGCTCGGGACGATCAAAGTTAAGTTTGGGGGTATTTATTCAGTCGAAAATATCGCGTATTTGATATAACATTTTCCTTAGTTTTCTTAAATATCTAAAGGTGTTTATTATAAATATAGAACATATTTGGGTTTATCTGCAAAATACTATTTACCATATGTTTTTATATTATAATTAACATTATGAAGGAAAATATATGCATATAATATTTATATAATATTTTTATTTTGCATATCATATCAAATATTCTAAAGATTCTTTAAAAAATATAATATCATACAAATGGTTAGGATAATATCTCTAAAATACCAAATATTACTAACATTATTCATGGAGGTATTGTGCAAGATTTAGTTCTGGTCAGGAGATTGGGATATCGAGATGTCGGGAATCAAAAATCTGCCGATGAAGTTAAATAAAATCAATACTGGCAGAGACTCAGAGAAGATATGAAGATTTCAGACATCACATAAATCTCCACTTGTTAATATGAGAAGGCCCTAAAAGTTTGGAACCAAGATCACTCCAAAACGCGGCGCTTCCGCGGCAAATAAACCCTATGTGCGGTGGATCCGCGGCCGATATGCGGAGTTAGGGCGTGGGATTTTGTGGGTAGGATCTTCACAACAAACCCTAATACTTGGGATCTAGGGTTTCTGCTTCCATGGCTATATAAAGGGCCGATGGCTAAACTTAGAAATCATCACCTTTTACATGAATCAAATCACTGTCAAAGAACAAGCGATCCACGATTTGACGTGATATTCGATGGAACATCTACTTCCTGAGAGGCAGAGATCGAGAGCAACTTTTTCTACCTCTTGTAATCTAAACTCGAAGGTTTTGTAATTGTGAAGTTGATTAATAAAGGTAGATCATTAGTTTAATTATTTAGCATTTAATTTCTGCATTATGATCTCATTCTCTATCCGTTCTTCTTCTTCTTCTATCTCCATCATGCGCGAGTAATTCTCCACTTGATAGGGTTCATAGCATTAGGGTAGAACAATGGATGGGAAAATATTTTAATTTATTTTAAGTCTTATGAAGTTTATAAACTTTAGCAAAAGAATAGTTAACATTCTTATTGGGCGCGCTACCAATTTATTGCTAGTCTCGGCCGCGATTTGAGATCAGATTAACAATTGTTTTGTTAAGGGTTAGACATGAATAGAGATCAATGAAAGGACAATGGTCAATAGTTTGGAAACCCTAGTTTCTTCCAAGAACCCTAATCCTCATTTATCACTATCCATCTAATTTTAAATCTATCAAAAGTTAAAAGGAGTAATCTTTATTAGTCATTCATTACTACTAAATCCTAACGAACCCTACAAGCCTCTTCTTTATAGATTCTACATTCGTATTTAAACTAGATCTTAAAACTATATATATTTTACATCCGTATTTAACATAGATCTAGAATCTATTCTTCTTCTTTCTAATCAACTCGTCTAAAGAAAGATTAAAAGTTCCACGCATCCCTGCGGACGACCCGTACTCATCTCGGCTAGCTACACGCGACACCGTTATTGATTACGGTTACTACCACATACTCTCACACAGAATCAATCAAATGGCGCCATTGCCGGGAATACGTGCATAATTTTTTTCTTACTATTCGTGTTGAATTTTTATTCTATCCATATCATAAAAATAAAACAAAACCGCAACTTGCATATTTAACGATTAGTGTGCGATTTTTGTGAGGGATTCTGGAGACACTAGAGCGAGGAAATCAAGATTCAGAGACCTTCAGAGAGGCCTAGAGGAGCTAGGCAGGCACTGTAGAAAAATTGAACAAAGAACGCTCATTCAGGCGGCGGAACCGCGGCAAAAAGGTAGTTTTGGCGGCGGAACCGCGTTGGATTTAGGGAGTTGTGCACCAAAACTTCTTTGGTATATTTCTCAACTCTTTCTCTCTCCTATGAAAATACTATAATATATTTTTCTGTAAGATTCTTTGCAAAAATATCGCCGCTCAAAAATCTTTTTGCGTATTTTGTTTTGCGGGTTGTTTTTGCATATTTTAAAACAGACTTTAAGGGGAAAAAACCCAAATTCAGATTATGTGAGGATTTTATCACCCTTCCTAGACCCCACAAATCACTAAACGTGCATGCACATAACCCTATATTAATTAAAAAAATATCTAGACCAAGCCCTAAGTGTTAGTTATATGTATGCCCTAGAGGCCATTACTATACATGAGATGTATATTGTAGTGGATGCTTGGACATAGATAGGGAGAACTTTCTTGCTCGATATGATAGTATGGTATCTGGTTACTCTTTATCTTAACATGTACACTGATTGTCTCTCTGTTACATGTTGGTAAAGCCCTTAGGATGTGTACTTGACTACCTGGATTATGATGCAGATCATACTAGTGGGACAAAGATAGTCGGTAAGTACATCCTTTAATGTCCCTAGTCGTGGGTGTATCGAGACGGGGCATCGATATACCAGAGTAGACTAGCGTGTACCTTCTCGACCCATGTAGGTAGGTGATGGATGATCCCATATCCATTGGTATTTGACATCAGAGATGATATACGGGTGCTCAGTGGAGACTGGATACACTGGACGGACTCGCTGAGAACTCCCAGATGGTATTATACCTCACGTCAGATGGCAGTTCTCTGGTGATACTGGTACAGATTAGTCCGTCGACCCGAGATCGTCATAGAGTCTTGTGTGATTCCCACTGTGCTTTGATTTCTACCTTACCACGTTCAAGAGAACGTGCAAAGCGATGGTTTTTGGGTACAGTCCTGAGTCACATGGAGGCAATGAGCGATAGGAGGGGATTCGTCTCTCCCGGTATTGGGGGTTGATGTTGCGCTGTGCTCGATTGGCTATAACAGGAAGTCCCTGGCCAGGGATGATTCAGAGATTTACTGGTAAGTGTTACCAGTAGTTTCTCGACCCGTTATGAGCCTCATATCGGCACGACTTATTGAGTTACCGGGGTCTGACGTTTACCACCTCTAGACGAGATATGCGACATATCAGACGAAGAGACCGGACTGTACGCTAGTGTTACTGATTGGATTCGCAGGAGTATGAGCAGGCTTACTTGTTGATCTTCTGATCGCTCAATACCCGGGTGGCCGTTACGTTTAGCACGCCTCTTGCGGCTTGTGGGTGTTTGATATGATCATCACCAACTGCCGGCGTATTGACGAGTCTTTAGAGTCCTACACAGAGCTTTCCTGGCTCAAGCGAAACGGAGTAGGAGCACATATGAGATATGTGCGGGACCGAGATTAATACGTGTATGAGATACCGTATTCTATTCTCGCGATTTATTCGTATCGATCGGTTATATGCGATATAGCCGGATTATCGAATCAAGTGTTGATTCGATAGATTGATACACATTATATTAGTCGGTTATATGTGATATGACCGGATCATTAAATCAAGTGTTGATTTAATGTATAATTATATATTTGATATATTACTTTACATTAACTAGTATTGGCTCACTTAAGATTGTTTTCTCACTTGATGTGCACATAGTGTATATGTGATATATGTTTGTGTACATGATTGTGTCATGCTTGATGATACATGCAAACATGAATGTGTGTATGACTTACACCATACTTAAGATAATGGTTAGGGTTTTTATTTATTTTGTAATTCGAAAATGGTGGCATTTTGTCATGGCATGAAGCTTCATGAAGCTTAGTGATAACCATTGACCAAGTCTATTTGTTTTGTTTTACTAAAGATATTTATTAACCAAACCATTAGCTTAAACCATGGTTATGTCTCTACAATGGTTAGTATATGATACTAACTCACCCATGATTGCATAACTCATTCTCGTTATTCACCTTAATTTTTTTCTTGAGTTCATCATCTTCTTTTTCATCTCAACCCAAAAGCTTTCTAGGTTGTTGGTAATTGGTGAAAATGAGTGAGAAAATAAAATCTAAAGTGAGCCCACTTCTTACTTCATCATCCTACACACTTGCTTGGGTAGTATAGGGTGTTCTCTTCACAAAGTTCTTGACCTAATGAAGGGTTAGCTTGAGTTTGAGTCTTCTCGACGTAGATCATCTTCGGCCTCGAAGACTACGAGTAAGCTTGTTCATTTCTCCGAGGGAACCCATACTAGAGTTTGGGAGATCGATGATCGTAGTGAAGGGACGTCAACACAGAGTTTTAGAAGTGAAGTACCGGTCTACAAAGGTTGTATTCCTCATTCACTTAGGATGTTATGTTGTTAACATTGCTTTTGTTTAAATCTCTAGTTATCGATTCTAGTTTAGGGTTCTTTAAAACGGCAAATTTTTGAAAATGGCATGGTCGATACCTCCCGAAACCTTGCTGCCGTTCATAGGAGCCCTACACTAAGGACCGTCGCGCTCAATAGGACAGAGGAAGGTCGTGGGTAATCTATCACTTATCCGCATTACTTTTATGGTGTCTAAGGCAGGTGTGATGATTGTAAGATTCAGCGTGCTTGCGCTTTCTAAAAGATAGATCAAAAATATTTGTAACCGCAATCAAGAACGGCGTCGCATGAAGCTAGCCGGTGAGTACGGGTCGGTCCACAGGGATTTTGTGAATTTCCGATTCGTTCTTACGAGTTAATTCCGAAGGGTGTTCGGTTGATTATTAAATCTAAAAATCTGATGAACCTAGGGCAATTATCTAGATCTACTCTTGCTAGGGCTAGGT
The DNA here is from genome assembly GCA_030015575.1 of Agapanthus africanus. NCBI lineage: Eukaryota > Viridiplantae > Streptophyta > Magnoliopsida > Asparagales > Amaryllidaceae > Agapanthus > Agapanthus africanus. The sequence goes on along the minus strand of JASDDO010000028.1, from coordinate 63,100,910 downwards.
TTAGGGATGGTTTGGAAATAATTAAATCTCACCGCTTTCAATACCCGAATGAAGATCTATAAGGAGTTATGGTAATTATCAATAAAGTGGATTAGATCCGTTCGGGAAGGTGTTCCTTCCTCTAGGTTCTTGTCCTTCCTTTAGAGATCCTTACCCTAACCTCCATGGAAAACATCACACCCGGGCCTTTATACTACGGTATCACCGCTATCTCGAGGGATAGAGTGCCGTAGGGAGCGGTATGTGCATGTATGCATGGAGTCCTATTGTAAATATTTGGTGGGTAAGAAAAGGATGAGAGATCTCATCTCTCTAAATCCTTCCCCAAAGCTAACTCTAAACAAGTTTCTAGGGCATGAAATTAAATCTACCTAGGGCAAGGAATTTAAATCTACACTAAAGCAAGAAATTAAATTACTTACAGATGCATCCCTCCAATCATCCATGCAGGGTTGTCAGATCTGAATTTCTGAATGGAGAAGAAACACCGATGCTCTCCAAAAGATTTCTAAATTTTATTCATTAAAGGGAGGCATAGGGAGGCATGAGAAATTACAATGATTAGAGTTCCTATTTATAGAGAATAGGAAACCCTAGGTTACATTTTGATCCGCATGTCTACAATTACAAATATACCCTTAGGTTGACTTGGTCAGCGCCGCAACAAATTATGGAAAAAATATTTTTCTCTTTCAGCTCAATATTGCCCCGGAACCGCGGCCCGAGGCATGGTTTGGCCGCGGTTCCGCGGCCAAATAAGGGAATTGGGCTCTCTAAATTCCTGGGCTGGTTCATGTCATTTTGGGCTTCATGTTTATTCAGGTCTTTTCTCAATTGGGCTTCCACGTTGGTTCCAGATCTCCAGTGAACAATTTGCAATGGATTTTTAACCGTTCGCTTTGTAATTTTGGACCTTGCGTTGCCTTGTTAATTGTGAACTTTATCTTTGATGTAGGCTTGATCAAGAGTCTTCTGTTTGTTGGTCAAAGTCCACTTTTGCATCGTCTTTTCATTGTTTTCACTGTTTTCTGTCTAAGAACCTGTAACCTGTAACATGTAGCAGACATGCGTCAAAAGCACCTGTTTTCATTGTGAAATGCATAAGAACGGGGAATACAAAATGCAATATTATGATATGAACAAATACCCCCAAACTTATCTTTTGCTCGTCCTCGAGCAAACTTATTTTTTATTCTCGATAAAAATCTAACCTAGCCGCACTTTCGCAGGGAGACGCGATTGCACCGAGCTCGTGCAACAAGCCGTTAAACCTCTAGGTGTCCCTAGTAGGAGGAGTGTTGTCTCCTGAGGGTTTTCAGCGGATACTACCCACAAAATCCTATCAATTCGGCTTTTCGACTTTTGTTCTCCAATTAGGTTTCCTAACAAGGAATTCTATTATCGTTGACCCGTAAATTATCCACCCATATTCTTCACACTTCCTCATTGTTTAACTTAAGATTATATATGTTCTATAGACTTACTTAGCTTTCGGCATCTCTTAAGTTTTCCTTCTACGGTTCCATCTCCACTTAGGAATTTTTATCAATTCTACTAAAAATACAAGTTCTATTCTTCATTCCTTTCTCTTATCTAAACTCCAATCACATATCCCTACGTGTGTGTATGAATCACCCCTACACTTGGAAATTCAAATCAAGCAATCATACCCTTGTCCGTTGTCCAAAGTACTTATTAGTAGGTGAATTTTTAATTGAATTTTGCTTACACATCCTTCATGCGACCGTTAATACTTCTTGAGGTACCAACAACCGATTACAAGATATGTTTGCACTTTAAAGCGTAATTCCTAGTCTTGCAACACCTAAGGCTTTTAGCAGTGACTCCCAAACCAGTTGGTCTAAGGCACTAGGTGATGAAGCACCCTCGCTAAATATTTTTCTATTTTTGCAGCCTTAAGTAATCACAAAAACCAGTGTTCATTTTTTTATTCTTTATTCACTTTTTTTTTCTTTTATTTTCATTGTACTAAGGACTTTAGACAAGAGCATTTCAAGGTCTCTTCTACTGTTTCAAGGTGCGTGATTGTGCATTTTGTAGGGTATACATTTTCAGAATCTAAACTTAAGTTAGGAACTATTTTTCAAACTTATACTCTAATAAGAACATCAATACTTTTCCTTCGTTTCGACTTAGCCCAAGAAGTGAACTCAAAATTTGCCTATTTCTAAATAAACTATAAAGGCATATACTTTCTACCGTTAAACTTTAAAGAAGGTTATCTTTAGGGTTTTTAATTTACTAAGTCTAAGATCTAGTTGTTCCTAGCCTGTTAACCTATTTGTCAAACTCAAATCAATTATGACCAAAATTGAATACATTAATTTTTATATTTTTTAAAATTTTCAAATTTTTATGGGTTTTCAAATAAGTATGCAAATGCAAAAATATGTACAAATGAATGCGAAGGAAGAAGACGTACTGAGCATACCCCCAAACTTGAACTTGACAGTGTCCTCACTGTCATACTAAACCAAGAGGGTCAAAATATCGGCACTCCCCTGTTTATTTATTTACATTTTTTTAAATATATTTTTAATGTTTTGAATTTTTTTTTATAGAAAAAGAAAACAAAAAATATATACATATATACAAAGATTCCTCCAAACTTAAGCTTGGCCTTACACAAGCCAAAGGTTAGCACCAACCATTCAAAAATCTTATCGTGGTAATGGTCTAGTTGGTGAAAGAATGGAGTAGAAAGAAAAGAGATGAGAAACACACGAGACCGAATGGGAAGAAGAGAATATGGTCTCGGTGGGGGAGAAGAATGGCGGAAAGAAGAAAGAAGTGGGGTACGATCTTGAGGGTGTAAAGCGAGTGAATAAATTAGCGCAATTTGTGATGACCGATGTGTTAAAAGCGATTGCGCTAACCTATCAACCCGTCGAGAAATGGGGTCAAATCCCTCAAGATTCACAAGAAAACATGGGTACGCCGAACTTGGTATTTGAGATGAAAGCATAACGGTCACTTGCACGGTCGGAACAATAGGAAGGACGAAAGGGAGTGAATTAGGGATAGTCTCATTCTCACCGTAGTAAACTGTGTCGAACTGGAAAGATTCCATCAATGGTTCGAAACGACTGTAAGCAACCGAGTCTGATGGATTAACTAACTCATCTGAAAATGCAAAGGACTCAAACTCGGGCGGTGAGACTTCAACATCGTCCGAAAAAGTGAAACACTCGTACGTGTCATCGACTGTGAGAACTGTGTCAGTTTCAAAGGAAAAGTTTTCAAGCTCACAGTCGTCAAGCGTGAAATGAGGCGTGGTCGGAACGATGGAAAAGAGGGAGGGTGATTTAGGTAAATGTTCAAGAGGATGAATTGGAAAATCCGACACATCAAAGAAAAATGGTTCAACCTCAATATGATCCTCACTACTCTCCTCAATATTATCCTTATAATTCTCCTCAAAATTCAACTCATCCATGCCATTATCATCAAAATCAAGACGCATATGAAGTTCGGGAGAAACATCTAATGACTCGGGATAATGAGTTGAACATAAAATTTCAATCAAATCGACAGGTTCATCATCCGAAATATTCCCGGCGTCTATATCCTCAATCAAGTGAAAATCAATTTCTTTAGACACCTCATCAAAAGCATGGATGTTTATCAATTTAAGTTCTAGATGGGAGGTGTAAAGATCGAAAGGATTAGGTGTGGTTTCACTTGAAAGGGGTTCTTCACAATTTGGCAAATCAAACACTACAAAATCACACAACTCGTTTTTATTTTGAACTTGTGAATCATTTAGGACATTCGATGGAAAACTGGAGTTGTGGGCTTCAAGTGGGTAAGGGTAAGTTTGATTTGGAAATCCTCTCACATTCTCATTCTGTCCAACCGCCACCTCATACATTGAAAAATTTGGGGCTAGCGGAAAACTAGCTACCGGTTCAACAGGTTGCATAAGGGCGGCCATGGACACTTCCACATTCCTAACCATTTTATTTGTTGCAGCAATATAAGCTTCCAACGACTCTTCCAAGCTAGACTTTAGTGGTAAGGGGGTTTCGACAAAAGATTCGAAATTGTTTGGGTATGCGAAACTCCCAAAAGGCTGTGTAGAAACATTGTCTAGTGACGGTGGAAAAGTCGGGTAGGACTGGTAGGAAGTGGGTGGTTGGGCAGGTGTAGGGTCAACATGTGGATAAAAAGGTGAATAGTCTTGTGGATCCCTAGAACTAGATGTGTGGAGAGGGGTGAAAGATCGGCTACGAGATTGAGCAATATGCTCAGCAATGGACATTGGTTTAGGAGTGACAGCAGGACTTGAAAAAGTGGTGTCAACATACGAAGGTGGTAAAGGTCGACTTGGTTGACACAAAGTGGATTGCAAAGTCGAACTGTTTCTCCTAGACGCTTCTATTTGATCTTTCAGCGAAATTTTGGGCATGGAAGGATCGTCTTTAAATCGACTGAAACAATTGACGAACGACGCAAAGTTAGGTTCGGGATACCAAAGTTCGGCAAGAGATTTATGATGTGAGGTATCCATGATAGAAGAAAGAAGGTAGGTGGTGCAAGGATTTCTCAGCGACAAAAGTTGCAAGTCTTTTTATAAAAAATTCCTTTTATTATTATTTTTATTTGTTTTGCAAAAAATTTCGATAATGGGTTAAGACACAAATGCAAATAACCAGAAAAGCACAATCAGTCCTAGATCTAGGGTCACCTAGGTCAGCTAGACAGCTCCTAACTGTTCCAAAGGGCTAGAAATAGGACCTCAAACCGCCTCTTCACCTCCAATTGCGGCCAGGTAAGTGGGAAGGAACCACCACTACAGTGGGCCTAATTAATAACCACTAGCCTAGACACCGCAATGTCAGTTAGGATAAACGGTCGATGCCTATACTAGTCCTTTTCCTATTGAGCTCGATGTCCTTAGGTCTGAGTCTAATATTTTTTAATTAATTGTGGTCAATGCACATGCTTTAGGTGTTTTCTGGGGTCCTGGGAAGGGTGATGGAATCCCCACCCAATCTGAGTTGGTCAAAAGCTCCTTAAAATCCGATTAAAGATATGCAAAACAGTAAATCACTTGCAATCAAATCTTTTTTTGTGTGAATTTCAAAGTTTGCAAGTTTTCTAATTAAAATTTTCCTTTTTCCACTTGCTTTTTATTTGGAAAGATATTTTTAGCAAAAAGATTAAGGATATGCAAATCAGAAAAGATCACTTGCAATCAATTATTATTTTAAGCACGCGCAAAGAATCCTGCACAAGATTTTTTATTTGGAAGGGAAGATTTTTTTAAAGCGCAAAGAATTCTGCAGGAGATTTGACAAAAGATATATTTTAGGTTGTAGAGGGGGGAAAAAGAAAACAAACAGTAAAATTTTCGCGCGATGACGTCAGCATGACGCGGCGGTTCAGCGGCGGGAGCGCGCTTACGTGGCGGAATAGCGGCGGTTCTGAGGCTTCAGGTCTCCAAAAAAATTGTACTGTTCTAATTTTCCAACCTCTTGCTGTTCTGATGTATCTTTTTCTGTTTTGAACTCTAGATTTTTCCAGATCCGTCTCGATTGTAGATCCTGCAAAATTCAAACCAAAAATACCCTTCACAAAATACAAAGATGATAAATTTTTATATTTTGTTTTGATTTTTCAGTTTTTATGATTTTTTAATTTTATATTAACCCGAAATTGCAAAAAGAAAATGACACGCCATCCCCGGCAACGGCGCCATTTGATTGTAAGATTCAGCATGCTTGCGCTTTCTAAAAGATAGATCAAAAATATTTGTAATCGCAATCAAGAACGGCGTCGCATGAAGCTAGCCGGTGAGTACGGGTCGGTCCACAGGGATTTTGTGAATTTCCGATTCGTTCTTACGAGTTAATTCCGAAGGGTGTTCGGTTGATTATTAAATCTAAAAATCTAATGAACCTAGGGCAATTATCTAGATCTACTCTTGCTAGGGCTAGGTTTAGGGATGGTTTGGAAATAATTAAATCTCACCGCTTTCAATACCCGAATGAAGATCTATAAGGAGTTATGGTAATTATCAATAAAGTGGATTAGATCCGTTCGGGAAGGTGTTCCTTCCTCTAGGTTCTTGTCCTTCCTTTAGAGATCCTTACCCTAACCTTCATGGAAAACATCACACCCGGGCCTTTATACTACGGTATCACCGCTATCTCGAGGGATAGAGTGCCGTAGGGAGCGGTATGTGCATGTATGCATGGAGTCCTGTTGTAAATATTTGGTGGGTAAGAAAAGGATGAGAGATCTCATCTCTCTAAATCCTTCCCCAAAGCTAACTCTAAACAAGTTCCTAGGGCATGAAATTAAATCTACCTAGGGCAAGGAATTTAAATCTACACTAAAGCAAGAAATTAAATTACTTACAGATGCATCCCTCCAATCATCCATGCAGGGTTGTCAGATCTGAATTTCTGAATGGAGAAGAAACACCGATGCTCTCCAAAAGATTTCTAAATTTTATTCATTAAAGGGAGGCATAGGGAGGCATGAGAAATTACAATGATTAGAGTTCCTATTTATAGAGAATAGGAAACCCTAGGTTACATTTTGATCCGCATGTCTACAATTACAAATATACCCTTAGGTTGACTTGGTCAGCGCCGCAACAAATTATGGAAAAAATATTTTTCTCTTTCAGCTCAATATTGCCGCGGAACCGCGGCCCGAGGCATGGTTTGGCCGCGGTTCCGCGGCCAAATAAGGGAATTGGGCTCTCTAAATTCCTGGGCTGGTTCATGTCATTTTGGGCTTCATGTTTATTCAGGTCTTTTCTCAATTGGGCTTCCACGTTGGTTCCAGATCTCCAGTGAACAATTTGCAATGGATTTTTAACCGTTCGCTTTGTAATTTTGGACCTTGCGTTGCCTTGTTAATTGTGAACTTTATCTTTGATGTAGGCTTGATCAAGAGTCTTCTGTTTGTTGGTCAAAGTCCACTTTTGCATCGTCTTTTCATCGTTTTCACTGTTTTCTGTCTAAGAACCTGTAACCTGTAACATGTAGCAGACATGCGTCAAATGCACCTGTTTTCATTGTGAAATGCAAAAGAATGGGGAATACAAAATGCAATATTATGATATGAACATGTGACTATGGAAAGTGGTTACTTAATTAGGCCCGTTATTTTCGGTGATTCGTATAGCAGATACCTCCCACTTACCTGATCACAGGAACGATAAAGAGGTGGTAGAGGATTCATCCTGCGGCCTGTCCTTCGAAAGTCTAAGAGCGGTCTAGTGCTTGACCTAGGTGACCTTAGTTCTTGGGTTGCTTGTGCATTTTGTGATTTGTTGAGTCAACCCTTAAGTTCCACTTTCAAAGCAAAACAATTCAACTAGAGCTTAAATCTTTCCCCTTCCTCTTCTTTTCACCTTCTTATAATGGGTAACCCAAACAGATGTTCCCCTCTGAACGGCGGCCGACGACGACGCGAGGGACGTCTTGGCCTGAGGTTCGGGGCAGATGCTATATGGTTTTATCCGTCTACCTCTCCGAAGATGCCAAGTTGATTTATGGCACCGTGTATCGGAGGTTTAGACGGATGCGGCCGATGTAGCAGACTTCGTCAGATTCCCCCTCGCTTGAGGGGTTTTTGATTATGGGGACGCTCTTCCCTGCAGGCGCAAGCCCCTGCAGTTAATTACGCTACCGCATCGCGGTAACAACTTTCTCCTTCTCCAGAATTTCACTTCGTGTCGTGTGTGTTTGTTTTGTCTGTGGTTGCCCGTGGATTGTATACGGAGACTGAGTAATGCCGTCGCCCGTAGGACGTGGATTAGTCCAAATCCGTATTTACTTAGATTCGGGTTTGGTGTTTTCAGTTTAAGGATACGTTAGCCATATTGCGGCTAAGATCAACTTAAACGTTCGTTAAGGATACGTTAGTCCTGTTTGAGACTAAGATCAACTTAACGTGGTGATCCATTTATTATATGGCCGTCAGGACTCTTCACCTCTCTGACGTCGTTGAAGAATTACAACGATAGGTGTCAGAGAAGTTCAGAGATGTACCCTTGAACCAAAATTGATTTGGAGTTTTATAGTACATTTGAATGTTTAAGGATACGTTAGCCGTATTTCGGGCTCAGATCAACTTAAACGGGACCGTTTAGATCCGGCAAAAGAGCGTTTGGAGGCTCTATTGTTCCAGTTTAGGGACGTAGTGGTCCGTGTTCCAGTTTAGGGACGTGGTGGTCCGTATTCCAGTTTAAGGACGTGGTGGTCCATTTTCCACTTTAGGGACGTGGTAGTCTATATTCCAGTTTAGGGACGTGGTGGTCTAAATTCCAGTTTAGGGACGTAATTGTCCGACATTAATTTAAGGACGTTTCGGTCCGACATTAGTTTAAGGACGTTTCGGTCCAATATTAGTTTAAGGACGTTTCGGTCCACGAGTTTAAGGACCCCGCAGTCCATATTCATGTGTGGTCGTTGGGACCCGTCACCTCTCTGACGTCGTTGAGGAATCACAACGATAGGTGTCAGAGGAGTTCGGAGATGTACCCTCGAACCGGATGTAAATTGATTCAAGAGAGAAGCTGTGCTCAGTCAATTTAGTTTGAGGACTTACGGCCATGATTGGGCTAAGTCCAGTTTCAACATTTTTTGTCTTTGGCCTGTGCTAGGGCTTTACCCCTTTTTAGTAATGTACTGCAGTATTCTTGTTTTGGTTAGGCTTTGCCCTTTTATAAATGATGCAGAGCATCTATTTTTTTGTTTGGGCTTTGCCCCCCCTTTTTTTAAAAATGCATAGCATTTTATTTATTAGGCCTGTTAGGCCTTTTAATTGGGCTCTGTTCCTTTTCTTTAATAATGCAGAGCATTAAATACTCTGACAGTGCCCCACGTGGCTTGTCAGGCGCTTTGCGCAAAGTAATGAGCGCAAACTCATATGGTGGTGACACGTGTCACGCTCTGGTGAGCGCAAGCGCAACAGCACAGTGCACTGTGTCAGTGCGCTGCGCTGCTGCGCTACTGACACGTGGCGCTTCCTGGTGGCTTGCGCCAACACAGGAGCGTAACAGCACAGTTCTTGCAAGTGCAGAGCACTGTTTTATCTTTTGATCGATTATAAATCAAAGAAAGCAAGTTTTTCTTGTTTTCAAGGAACCAATGGTTCATAAGCAATTGCAAAGCACTATTATTAGTTAGTTTTCTTTCTTATTGAAGTCATTGATCTTGTTCTTAGATCAATGATTTGTTTTTAAGAGAATTTTCTCTTTTTCTGAAGGTTTTTACCTTTTTTGTTCTTGAGGAGTTCTTCAGAGTTCTCTTTTTTTTTCTCTCAAAAAATGTTCATGCCTTTGAATTGAGGTCTATGGGTCTTTTTATAGTGCCCATAAATTAGTTAAATTTATTAGAGAGATCTTTCTTTGAGTGATTTGGGGAATTCCCCCTACCGTTGGATCTTTGATCCAAGGGCTTCTGTTTTACGGAAGAAAATCTTCTTGTTTTAACAAGAACAGAAAGATTTCTTTAAAATTTTAATTCTGTTTGGCACAAATGCCCCAGCGCGTGACACGTGTCGCGCAGCGCAGTGCTTGCGCAACTGAAGCGTTGCTTCCTTTGATTTTGCTTTAAACAGAGCGTTGCTCTGATTGGGTGCGCTGCCTTGGGCGCTGCGCTGATGCATTTGCGCCTGACACGTGGCGTATTGCGCCCAGCGCAAAGAATCCGAAGCGTTGCTTCATTTATTAAAATTTAAATTTTCAAAGTAGAGCTTTGCTCTGATTGGGCGAATCGGAAGCGCTGCTTCACTTATTAAAGCTTAAATTTTCAAAGCAAAGCTTTGCTCTGATTGGGGGAAAGATGAAGCGTTGCTTTATCTCCCGCCTCGGAATTCGAACAGAGCTTTGCTCTGATTGGGGTAAACAAATGCCCCCCACCGTTGTGCTTACTTGGCCCTAAAAGTGAGCGCAACGGTGGCGGAATGCCAACCGTTGCGGCAACTTTAGAAGTTGAAAGGGCACTTGATGCCTATAAGTAGGACCTTTGGTCCTGCACCGATGATTGTCATCTTTAAAATCCTCATTTTCAGAAATTTCAGAGCTTTGCTCTTGTCTTCAAGAACTCTCAGAGTTAGATTCTCTTTAAGAGAAACTATTTAAGTAAGAATTAGTCTTAAATTAAATCAATTTTAATTAATAGAGCTTTGCTCTCATAGATCTTTGATCTAAAGAGAAACCCTCTGGTGTTTCACTAAATAGAGTCTTGCTCTTAAGAATTTGTTTCAGGGTTTCTTAACCCATGAACAGACCCTTGCATCTTTGGCAAAACATAGATCTTTGATCTAAGAAAATGATGTACTCCTAAGAGTTTGAATATGGAGAATGAAAACTAAAAATGGAGTTTTGTATCTAATGGGTTATATCATCTTTTAATAGTAACGCTCTCAGAGTTCTCGGGGGATTTATTTAAATTCCCCTCATTAGGATTTTGGTAGTCACTCCTGTTTGCAGAGCACTGCTCTCGAGGAATTTAACTCTCTGTGTATTATTTTTTTTTATCGCTAATCTTCTTGTGGTATTTCCTCCAGGCATAATGGCAGTGCGTCTATATAGCTTACACGAGTTCATCACCTATGACGATATCCGCGCACAGGGCCGTCATCAAAACCAGGAGTTTACGGATGCTCAGTGTGCGGAGGTCATGGGTCGCCTCAACGCAAGTGGTGGTTGGCTGCTTCCTCGTTGTTCAGCTCTCTTGAAGGTCGTGCTGGGAGCAATATGGAGAGCACTTCCAGGGTTTCACGACACCCTACCGCTCAATGCGCTGGATGATGCCGAAGACAAGGTGCATTCAATGTACCTGACGGGGCTGATCTCTAAGAAACGGCGGGACAGCCTCATCGACATCCTACATCAAATCTTCCAGCAGACGACGATAATCGCTGCTTACCAAAGGATAGGGGGCCTTGCCGAAGACCTTGACACATAGGAGCGCGAGAGGCTGCGCACGAGAATCATCAGAAAGGCCAGGAGAACTCTGGATGGCCTTACTTTTGAATTCCTCAATCCGTGCCCCGGATCCGAGGTTATACCTTTGTAAGCGTTTTAATAATGTTATTATTTATTGCTCCGTGATTGTAAGAACCCCTTTTTATGATATGAATAGAAAATTTCCATTTCAGCTTGTCTCATTCCTCGTTCTGAACCGTTTGCACATGCATGAATGAGTATGTCATAAACGCTTGATCAAATGTAAATCGGATGTTCTTTCTATCACTCTCTTATTATCGGCATACTGTCATAATTAGCGGGTAATAGAGTAAGCATCTTGATTTCTTCACGAGATAGCGAGGGCTTAGGCCGCAGGTTCAGATCTGCCGCCTAAGACTTTTCAACTCTATGAGCCATGAGGGTCTCATAGAGACTTTTCTCCCTACGGATCGAGAGGATCTCATAGGTGGGTCTTCTCCTTAGGAATCATGAGGATTCCTAAGTGTGTTTTTCTCTTATAAGTCGTAAGGATCGTATAAGAGAATTTTTCCCTCTTGCGAGTCGAGAGGACCCGTAAGCGGTTGTTTCCCTCCATGTCGAAACTCGACTTTGGAGAGTGAGACCCGTGAATAGTATGCAAGAGACCATTTTAGATCGACTTGCAGGGTCCCATTGTTCAGAAAGCAAGTTTTTTAATCTCTGCTGCCTGAGGCTTCATCTTGCAAGCTGAGACGAGTCGGGAATTTCCCACGGAGACACTGGTTTCTCTGTGAGTCGACGCGCATCAGGAGTCTCTCGTCAAGGATTGTTTGTATCCGTGAGTCGAGGAATTTGCTAGGGATTATTTGTTTCCCTAGCGCCAAGGATTATTTGTTTTCTTGGGTTTGAAACGAGTCAAGAATTTCCCACGGAGGCACTGGTTGCTCTGCGAGTCGATGCGGATCAGGAGGCTCTCGTCAAGGAGTGTTTGTATCCGTGAGTCGAGGAATTTGCTAGGGATTATTTGTTTCCCTAGCGCCAAGGATTATTTGTTTCCTTGGGTTTGAAACGAGTCGAGAATTTCCCACGGAGGCACTGGTTGCTCTGCGAGTCGACGCGGATCAGGAGGCTCTCATCAAGGAGTGTTTGTATCCGTGAGTCGAGGAATTTGCTAGGTATTATTTGTTTCCCTAGCGCCAAGGATTATTTGTTTCCTTGGGTTTGAAACGAGTCGAGAATTTCCCACGCAGGCATTGGTTGCTCTGCGAGTCGACGCGGATCAGGAGGCTCTTGTCAAGGAGTGTTTGTATCCGTGAGTCAAGGAATTTGCTAGGGATTATTTGTTTCCCTAGCGCCAAGGATTATTTGTTTCCTTGGGGTTGAAACGAGTCGAGAATTTCCCACGGAGGCACTGGTTGCTCTGCGAGTCGACGCGAATCAGGAGGCTCTCATCAAGGATTGTTTGTTTCCTTGAGTCGAAGGATTTTGCTAAGAATTATTTGTTTCCCTAGCGCCAAGGATTATTTGTTTCCTTGGGGTTGAAACGAGTCGAGAATTTTCCACGGAGGCACTGGTTGCTCTGCGAGTCGACGCGAATCAGGAGGCTCTCGTCAAGGAGTGTTTGTATCCGTGAGTTGAGGTGTTTGCTAGGGATTATTTGTTTCCCTAGCGTTGGGATGAACCGTCGGAATTTGGCTTCGTTTTCTGGCGGATCCTGTTGGGAAAGTATGGTTCCCTCTTCGTTTACGCCCTTAGATTGTATACAGGGATCGATGTGATCTTAACTGTAGGGCCAAAGTTTTATCATTTTTTTTTATTTCCGCGATGCTCTATCATTTCAGCTTTTATATCGCGAAGGTCGCGATTGCCTAATCATTTCGGTTATTTTTCGCGGTGCCCAATCATTTCGGCTGTTTATTTTATTTTTACTCGCTGCTTTTTATTGCGAGTTGCCCAATCATTTCGGCTATTTTGCATGCATACATTTTTACTTGCTGCTTTTTATTGCAAGTTGCCCCATCATTTCAGCTATTTCATATGCATGTGCAGCCTACTGGCTTTTCGCCGTAAACCTGAAATTGGACACCGATTTCGGCATCAGCACCGCTACAACTAGGATATTGCCAGGAGCGAATCATCATCTGCCTCTGTCGATATCGAACAAAGGTGGCTTAGCGACCAGGGTTAGGGTCCTGTCAACTAAGGCTTTTGACTTCATGAGCCGTAAGGGTCTCACAAAGATATTTCTCCCTATAAGTCATGAGGATCTTGTAGGTGTATTTTCTCCTTAGGGATCGTGAGGATTCCTAAGTGTTTGTTCCTCTGTAAGTCGTAAGGATCCTACAAGAGGATTTTCTCTTTGTAAGTCGAGAGGACATATAAGGGTTGTTCGTCATGCGAACATATCCCCAGTCTCGGATGGGACTTGATTAGGGACATGTTTATTCGCGCCCGTGGATTGTATACAAGGGTCAGTATTGAGCCACTTGTAGGGCAATATCAGAGGTTGTGGGGGTTGCTTAAGCACAGGTTTAGGTCTCTGTAATTTAAGACTTTCAAATCTTATGAGCCGTGAGGGTCTCATAAGAGAGTTCTCCTTACGAGTCGTGAGGATCTCGCAAGTGTATTTTCTCCTTAGGAATCATGGGGATCCCTAAGTGTGCCGCTCCCTTGTGAGTCGTAAGGATCTCACGCGGGTGATTTCTCCTTACAAGGTCGAGAGGACCCTATAAATGTCTATGAACGAGGTTGCGCCCTTTCGGATTTTCACAAACACTCGCCGGTAGTCCCGCTGTTTTTACACACGGAGCCCTTTTGGGTTTTCATCCGTGCCCATTTTGCTTATGGACATACCGTTTTTTTTATTCTTTTTTTTATTTACTTTTTTTTACGAGGTCGCGCCCTTTCGGGTTTTCACAAACACTCGCCGGTAGTCCCGCTGTTTTTACTCACGGAGCCCTTTCGGGTTTTCATCCGTGCCCGTTTTGCTTATGGACATATCGTTTTTATCATCATCATTTTTTTTATTTTCTTTTTCTCTCCTTTTTTTTTTATCTCGTCAGCATAAGGATGCTGCGTGAGTAGTTTTAAGGACGTTCCGGTCCGCTATTAGTTTAAGCACGTTTCGGTCCGTCATGGAGAAGGCCGGCTATTGCTTATAAAGCTTGAGCTTAGGAAGATAGCGAGCGGACATAGTTGTCGTTATCTACCATTGACCTAGGCTGTGGCTAATTAAGCGTAGTATCTCTTTAGGAAGCGACCGTTTATAGGCCTGAAAGGCCTTTCACCGTACATGTCCATGAGTAGATAGGCCCCACCCTGATAAACCTTATCTACGATGTACGGGCCTTCGTAGTTTGGCTCGAATTTTCCCCGCTTGGCGCGATTGGGGATCATAGGCCTTTTGACCACTAGCATGAGTTCGCTTTGGCGGAATGTCCTCGGCCGGGTCATTCTTTCGTATGAGCGCGTCATCTTTGCTTTATAAGCTTCCAAATTTTGTTGCGGTATGAGCCGTGTTTCTTCAATGGCGTCAAGCTCCTCAAGCCGAAAGTGAGCATTTTTTTCGTCCGTCAGCTCATAGTGGACTGCCACTCGTAGAGAGGGTAACTCTATCTCGAGGGGGAGTATGCTTCCGTCCCAAATACCAACGCGTACGGCGTTGTGTTCGTGGCCGTCTTGAACGTAGTTCGATACGGCCAAAGAGCCTCTTGCAGTCTCTCGTGCCAGTCTTTCTTATTTTGGGACACCGTTTTCTTTATGATTTTCATCAAGGTCTTGTTGAAGGCCTCGGCGAGACCGTTGGCTTGCGGATTATAAACCGAGGAATACCTCCAGTCTATATTATGCTGTTGCGCAAAGCGGCTGATCTTGTGACTTCTGTAGGCTGGCCCGTTATCGGAGATGATCCATCGCGGGGTTCCAAATCGATATATGACATGCGTCTTGAAGAAATGGAGGATATTCTCCGTCTTCACTTCCCTCAGTGGTACTGCTTCTGCCCACTTGGAGAAGTAGTCAGTTGTCGCCAGGATGAAACGATGTCCCCTAGACGATGCTGGTTCGATGGGGCCGACTATGTCAGTTCCCCACATCTCGAACGGCCAGCTAGCCACCGTTGGATGTAATGGATTTGGATGTTTGTAGATGAAGTCCCCATGGATTTGGCATGAGTGACATTGCTTCGTATATTCGAGGCAATCATAAATCATCGTGGGCCAGTAATAGCCCATCCGTTTGATCTTCAACTTCATCTTCGGGCCTGCTTGATGAGAACCACAGATTCCGTTATGAACTTCCTGAATGACTCTTTTCGCTTCGTCAGGTCCTAAGCATCTCAGCCACAGGGAATCGAATGACCTCTTGTATAGAGTATCATTGACGATGGCGAAAGACAGAGCTCGTTTCATTAGCTGATGTCTTGTGGACGCTTCTTCGGGCATTCGGTGGGACTTGAAGTAATCTATGAAGACTTCTCTCCAATCCTCGGTATTTTCCCAATCTTTTACTTGCAGGGTCATCTGCTCGCTCGCTCCTTTTTCTTCGAATGATTCCGGAGATATTTCTGCTGGGGCAAGCACCCGACGGCTTTGTACCACGATCCTAACGTCATCGAGGTTCTCGTCAGCCAGTTCTTTAGCAAGTTTGGCCAACGCGTCTGCTTTGCTGTTTTCCGCGCGCGGTATGCTTTCCAAAGTATAGGAGGGCATTTGGGTCAACTGTTGTTGTGCCTTTTCACCGTACTTCACCAACTCCGGTTTGCACGTTTGGTAGTCGCCGTTTACTTGACTAACGACCAGTTGAGAATCTCCGTATACGAGGAGGTTTTCAATTCCCATGTCGATGGCGATCTCGAGGCCTGCTATCAAGGCTTCATATTCGGCTTCGTTATTCATCCTCGGCTCTATTAAGGAGAAGGCGAAACGCATAATCCCTCCTTGTGGAGTTACGAAGATAAGGCCTACCCCCGATTTGATTATAGGTGTACTTTGTTTGCGCTTCTTTACGGAAGATGCTCCATCAAAATAAAGCTCCCATCGGGTATCACTACCGTCAATCGCATCAAACGCATGTTCGTCTGGAAGATCGCAATTCAAAGGAGAATCGGCGGGTATCGGATGCTTAGCGAGGAAGTCGGTGATGGCCTGGCCTTTCACTGCTTTGAGAGGTTGATAAGTTATCGAAAACTCCATCAAGAGCAGGGCCCATTTAGCGAGTCGACCTGTCAATATGGCCTTCGACATCAAATATTTGAGGAGGTCCACCTTTGAAACGAGACGGACCTCATGCGCCAACGCATAGTGCCTAAGCTTGGTTATCGCGAAGATCAACGCCAGGCAGTGTTTTTCAATGGGGGAGTAGCTGCTTTCTGCCCCCAGTAGAACTCGACTTAAGTAATAAAGAGCTCTCTCTTTCCCTTGATCATTCTCTTGCGCCCATAATGCGCCTAAAGAACCTTCGAGGGCAGTTGTGCAAAGAATGAGAGGCTTTCTCTTAACCGGAGCAGCCAACACTGGCGGGTTTTGCAGGTACTGTTTAATCTCGTCCAGCGCGCCCTGGCATTTTTAATCCCAGACGAACGGGGTTCCTTTCTTCATCAGGTGACTGTAAGGACGACACTTTCCCGAAAGGTTGGCTATAAATAGCCGTATATACGCGAGCTTCCCTTGGAGAGACCGCAGCTGCTTAAGAGTCCTTGGCGGAGGCATTTCCATAATCACCTTGATCTTGGACGAATCTATCTCGATATCTCGGTGTCGGACGATGAATCCCAGGAATTTTCTCGAGGAAACCCCGAATGCACACTTGAGAGGGTTCATCTTCAAGTTGTATTGTCGAAGGCGTTGAAATACAGTCTTTAGATGCTCGAGATGTTCCTCATATGATTTGCTCTTAACCACGAGGTCGTCGATATAGCACTCGACGATTTCATGTATAAGGTCATCGAAGATCTTCGTCATGGCCCTTTGATAAGTGGCACCGGCGTTCTTTAATACGAAGGGCATTACTTTATAACAGAATATTCCCAAAGGAGTCCGGAAGGCGGTGTGCTTCTGGTCTTCGGGATGCATCTTTATCTGGTTATACCCCGATGAGCCGTCCATGAAGGAGAAAACTTCATGAGTGGACGTATTGTCTATCATCAGTTCGGTGACTGGCACTGGGAAATCGTCCTTCGGGCAAGCTTTATTGAGATCCCGAAAATCCACGCATATGCGCACCGTCCCATTTTTCTTCATCACCGGTTCGATGTTGGCGATCCATTCAGGGTATTGAACTTCTTGGATGAAGCCAGAGTCGATCAGCTTCTTGACCTCAGCATTGATGTTCATCTCAAGCTCGAGCCGCATTCTCCTCGGTGCTTGTTTGACTGGCTTGATGTCCGGAGATATCGCCAATCTATGCACAGCGATTTCTGGATCTAGTCCCGGCATTTCGGAATAGTTCCACGCAAAGCAATCTCTATGCTGTAGAAGCACGTCTTTTAACGCGGCCACCCTTTCTTCAGATAGCAGCTCGCTGATGAACGTCGGTCGCGGATCATTCGCCGTTCCCAACTCAAATTTCTTGAGATTATCTGCGGTGGTATGTATTCCATCCTCCAGTTCTTTCGGAGCTGGCGGAAGTTCTGAGATCACCTCGTTATTGCTGTTTTCGAAGCACCAGGGAAGGATGTCCATGTTCTCGGGCTCTTCTTTTAATATTGTTATCATGTGACAAGTGCGAATCCGCTTCCAATCCCAATGTGGAGTTGGTTCTGTTCTCTGGGTTCGTGCTTCTGTGGCGGCGTTACCCTTCAGTTGTCAGACAGAGCGAACTTGCCGAGCTGGTACTGATCTTCGACCCAATTCTTAAAGGTGAAGCAGTCTTCGAGCGGGTGCCCTATTACTCGATGGTAAGAGCAATAATTTGGGTCAAAGACTTTGCCTGCTTGTTCGGGGTTTTTGGACTCCGGCAGTGTAAGCAGTTGATGTTTTAAAGCAAGATCAAGTATCTTCTTCGTCTTGTCCCGCGGAAACGAGTACGCTCGACCCATTTTCTTCATGGGGGATAGATCAATAACTCTCGACTCCCGTTTGCGTGGCTTCTTAGCTCCGCTTTGTTTCTGTTGAGCGTCTTTTTGGCCTTTCGATTTGTTTCTGTCTCTGCGTCGAGCTTTTTTTATAACAGGTTGGCAAGGGGCAGCACTTTCATCTTTGACGGCCTGTTGAAGGAGGCGTTGCGTCTTGGCCTTCTCGTAGATGGTCATCTCGCGGTTGTGATCATCTCGGACCTTTTGACCAGCTTCCCTTATAAGCCTGTCCATTTGTTCTTCAAACGACGGATCGGGCACTTTTGCATCTGGAACTTTTACTGGTTCAGGATTGGCGTCCTCCCATTGGGCACCCGCTTCTTCATTGAAGTTGTGCACGACGTAATAGTCGCGGAGCAGCTCTCGTTTCTTGGAGAGAATGTATCCGAGCCCGATTGTCTCCATTCTCCCATTAGGCAGCTTGTGCTGAGTTCCACGGACGTTCCAGACCCTGTCATAGAATTTGGCCTTTCTAACGGTCTGTTTGAAGGGTATACCTTGGCCCTTCAACATCCCCTTCAAGCCTTCTGTATAATATCTGGGTAGACGGATGGGTTGAAGCCTGTCCAACGTAAGATCCATCCCGTGCCAGATTTCTTTCTCCACTTTGTTTTCTTCAGAGCGGTAGAATAGAATTGCTTTTTTGCCTTCTCGCCTGGGAGGGATATAGAATGTTCGCAGCTCTTCTACACTGTAGATATTAAGTGCATCCAGTTCTTTATGATGTTTAGGCGGCCCCATGGCGACTTGTAGACTTTGCTCTTCGTCAGCGGACGTTTGTATTGAAGGTCGAGCAGAGAATACAGCATGGACTTCATCTTTCGAGTCGCTACCAAAGATCAATGTGGGAGCCGATGGTCCCGGCTTGGTGTATTGGGGCGGACCCGAATAAACTATCTCCTTTTCCTCCTCGGTATCACTGCCGAAGACAGCGATGGTAGCGTTAGTTTTATTCTCCAGCTTGTGACACCTTTCCGTGTCCTCGAAACTTGGTAAGAAGTATTTGGCATCTTCATATTTGCGAACTTCGTTTACGGAAAACGGATTCAATTCCCCCGTTACGGTATACTCGATACCATCCTTAAAATATTTCATACACTGATGCTGTGTAGAAGGGATGATGTTATACTCGTGTAACCATGGTCGGCCGAGCAGAGCGTTGTAGCACGTCTTGGCGTCTATGACGTGGAATTTAATGTCCGTGACGAGCAGCCCGAAGCGTAGCGTTAGTATCACAGATCCAAGAGTCTTTGATGATTGGGAGTCGAACCCGGAGATGGTGATCTTGTCCAGAGCAAGGTGTTGAATGCTCATGCAGATTTCCTTTAACACCCACACATTGAGTAGGTTAACAGACGACCCATTAGATTTTGCCTATCTTTATATCATAGCAATATCCCGAGACGTAGAGAGGGCGATTGTGTTCGCACGTCCCAAGTAGAAGGTCCTCATCGCCAAAAGTAACATCTGCCGTGTGCACGTCTTCCAATTCATCCTTCATTTTTTCTTCGGCCAGGAAAGCTTGGAACTGCTCCGGGTCCTGTAGTGCCTTAATTAACGAATCTCTCGCCTCCTTTGATAGTAAAAGGGCGTCAAGAATGCTGAGTTGCGAGGGTAGCTTTCTCAGATGTGCTAAGACGTTGTAATCTACCTTATTTTTCTTCGGTGGCAGTTAGCTCTTCCACAACTTGGTTATCTAAGTCGATATCTTTAGAGACCTTTCCTTTCCCTTTATCTTTCTTGTTTGAGGGTCCGAGATTCTTTTCAGGTAGCGTCCGATTGCGCAGCTGGATATTTTCACAGACCTTCGGCTCTTCTTTTTTTCCTGAGGTGGACTCTTTAAAGAGGGGGCTAAGCTCCAGCTCCTCATCAGAATCGCTCCCGAATGTGAGCACTTGTGATCCCCTAGCGTTGACCATGCGACAATTGCCGGAGGTTCTGTTAAGCCCTTCGGTCGTACCGTTTTGCTCTCGGCGGGTCTTGCTCTTTTCCCGCTTAAAATGCTGCCGGTGGGCAACATATCCTTGCCACCATCTATCGAAAGCTTTGCACTCTTCAGTGGGATGTGAAATCTTCTGATGATATAAGCAATAGGAGGGGTGCATTTCCGCTTCACCAGTAACGCTTCCCCCAGAGGATGGTAGCTTCATACCCATTGACACGGCTTTAGCGAACCTCTTCCTCATCTTGAATTTGATTTTATCTGCAGTGGGTGTACTTTGCTCCAGCGGGAGTATCTCAATTCTTTCGTCAAGGCGCTGGCGTTTGGCCCTTTCGAATATAACCGCCTCGCGTTCTCGATCAGCTTTACTTTTTAAGAGGGCTTCATTGAGGAATGCGTCAATTACTTCATCCGATGGCCCCAGAATTTTTGGTTCAGGATCTGCTCCTGACGTTTCAGTACAAGGGGTCTCCTCATCGTCCATGAACGAGTGGGAAATCACATGACAGCTCGCCATGCATTCTTCAGAATCATCAGATGAACTTTCTCCCTCATCTTCCTCTTGAAAGACGTGATTGAGGAATTCTTGGAATGTAATGGGAGTCCGTGCCTTCTAGTTGTATTCCTCTAGCGCGTCAATTTGTTTTTGCAAGTCCGTACGTCTTTCGCCAGGCTTCACGGGCTTCTTTGACTTCTTTTTCTTCTTCTTTGAAGATTTCGATGGTTGGTTATGAATGCTTAGGCCACCTCCATCGATCTTTTGAGTTGGACGAGGCTTCAAAATCCCTTCGATGATCTGCGGCTCCAACGGGTTCTTCCACTTGATCGCTGGGTATGTTTGAAGATCGTTTAGCATCCTCTTTGTCTTGGCTGATAATACAACCTCCCAAGGAGCTTCTTCAATGACGGAGCATGTTGCCCCTGGCGTATTTATCCCCTTAGATGTGTGGGGCTACGGGGGATTCACCTTCCATTTGTCAGATAACGCGAATTTGCCCTGTCGGTACTGGTTTTCAAGCCAATTTTTGAAGACGTAGCAATCCTCGATCGGATGGCCCAGTACTCGATGATAAGGACAGTAGTTGGGCTCATTGACATCACTTGGTTGCGACGGACGTTTTGGATCTGGCAGGTTTATGAGTCGGTTGCGTAACGCCAGCTCGAATAACCTTCTCGTTTTATCGCGGGGAAAAGAGTAAGAACGTCCTAGCCTTTCCTCAAGGGCTACGTACGGGCGCATGTTATTTTGACGAACAACCGGCTTCGATTCGCTCGGTTGTTGTTGAGCATTAGCGACAACGATCGCTTTTCCCTTCCCTTTGTCATTTCGGGAGTCCGGCTTTGGAAGAGGGGGTTTATGGCCCATCTGATCCATTTGCACTAGCTTGTCAATCAAGGCCTGGAAGGTAGTCGGCTTGAAAAACATCATAAATTGCGAGATGGTTGCCTGCGGATCAAGGGTTCCCACAAACATACCCACCATGGGAGCTTCTTCAATGCGCTGCTCGCACTTCGACCATAAGTTCCGCCACCGTATAGCATATTGAACCCATGTCTCGCCTGGATTTACCCTGGAGTTAATCAGTGCCGTCATTGGGGTACGTTCACTGGCGCTTGCAAAACGCTGAGTAAACAACAGCTCCATCTCCGCGAAGGTCTTGATAGAGTGATTCGGGAGCTCAGAGTACCACTCGAACGCCGTATCTGATAAACTTCCAACAAACTGACGAAGCAAAAGGTTGTCATCACCGCCGGTGTTGCCGCAGAGTGCCCTGAACTGGGCAACATGCTGATGAGGATTGCCCGTCCCCTTGTAGACATAGAACTTGGGAATTGTGTAACCCGGCGGGTACTTGATTTGGTCGTACCAACTTGGATATGGCCGCCCCGTTTTTACGACCTGGCCGGCTGCTTCAGTCGCATGATGAACCCGTATTTGCTGGGCTATGTACTCGTCCAAATCAGCTTTAGAGATTGTATCCTCTTTAGCCGTTGACAGAGCGGGCGGAGGATTTGACGTCTCTCCCCTATCGTCTCCAAGGACGATCGGGGGCTCTTCAGCCGGAGGATCTTGTTGTATCATCATCCCTATCATGTCTTGGAAGAGGAGGCCCATACGCTGTATGTTGGCTGCTTGTTCAGCAGCCTCTTTATCGTTCTTCTCCAATATTCGACGAAGGAATTCGGCGTCGGTTTCTTCCTCCTGGCGTTCATCCGAGGACGTTTCAGGATTTTCTTTTGGCCCTGTAAGTGCGGCCATAGCGTTCATCATCTCCTGGAGCTTTTGCTATTTCTCCTGAGCCTTGGTCACTGACCGTGTAAGCGGTCTATGACCCGTGGATGCGCGGCTATCCTCCTTTCCCGATGCCATATAAACTGTATGAACTTTCATGCCCCCGGACTTAGGGCGTTTAGGCTCACCACCTTTGGCATTTGCCGCAGGCGCGGGGTTTTTCTCCGGCCTTCTTCTTTTGTTGGCCATTGAAGTGGAGGGGGCCGTTGCAGTGGGCACCCTGGTGATTGTTGTCCTCTGCTATTTAATAGGACGGTCCTTTTCTTTTTGCACCTTTGCCTTCTTCTGTTGACGAGAATAACTTGGGTCAATCACGGAGTCTTGACCCCTCCGCCAAACCTTGTATATTTTTGAGGACAGCCGTTGAGGGGGCTGTTCTTGCCGTGTTTCCGGAACTCTCTTCGCGGGCGGAGGAGATCTTTTCAATGTAGCGGTTGGAGAGTTCTTACATACCCTCCTCAGCAGTTCAAAACTGTTCCCAGTTGGAACAGCAGCGTTGACTTCCACCTCGGGAGCCGGTGGAGTTAGCCCTGAGGGGGAGTTGCCCCCTGCCTTCCTCACTCGTCGCCAATGGCGACGTCGAGTATGACGAGCCGTTGGGACTGGCTCGGAGATAGAGACAGCCTCTTTTTTCCTCCTGTCTGAATGAGGCGCCGCTGGTGTTAACCTCTCAAAGACTAAGGTTGTCCTTTGAGGGATGATATTCAACCTGTCGAAGACAGATCCTCGAGCAGGTGCAGGAGCAGGAGCAGGAATAGTCAGTCTTGAAAAGACTGACTCTTTGACAGGGGAAGCCGCTTTGACGACTTCTGGAGCAGCGGCTATTGCCTGTCCTGGGATAGCCACCTTGGGATTCACAGGCTTCTTGGTGGGCCCCTCAGAGTTTTGATCTAGTCTAGCAAAGACAGAGGCTGTTGGCTTGGTAATGGATGACCCGTTGACAGAGGCCGTCGTAGCAGTGAGCCGGTCGAAGACCGACTTCTTGTTCACTTCCGGTGCAGGTATTGACATAGAGAAGCTTGAAGGCGGGATCATGGTCTCGAAAAACAGGCCGGTGGTGGCCTGGGCCACCTGTTCTACCGGCAGAGCGAGGGAGGAAGCCGCTTGGGGCCCATATGCTACACCTCTAGGTGAGGTGGAGCGTCCGTTGCAGTGGCACTTCGAGCAGTTGGTGCAGTTAAAGGCCATGGATGCTTGAGTTCTGCGCCAGACAAAAGACCAAATCTTAGTAACTTGAAAATCCAAAGGCAACCGTTAACAAACCGCGATTGGTTCGCGAGGACGACACACGAAGTATGGAGTGGAAAGAGGAAAAGGTCCCACCGGGCGTGCCAGAATCTGTTCCCCTCCGAACGGCGGCCGACGACCACGCGAGGACGTCTTGGCCTGAGGTTCGGGGCAGATGCTATATGGTTTTATCCGTCTACCTCTCCGAAGATGACAAGTTGATTTATGGCACCGTGTATCGGAGGTTTAGACGGATGCGGCCGATGTAGCAGACTTCGTCAGATTCCCTCTCGCTTGAGGGGTTTTTGATTGTGGGGACGTTCTTTTCTGCAGGCGCAAGCCCCTGCAGTTAATTACGCTACCGCATCGCGGTAACAACTTTCTCCTTCTCCAGAATTTCACTTTGTGTCGTTTGTGTTTGTTTTGTCTGTGGTTGCCCGTGGATTGTATACGGAGACTGAGTAATGCCGTCGCCCGTAGGACGTGGATTAGTCCAAATCCGTATTTACTTAGATTCGGGTTTGGTGTTTTTAGTTTAAGGATACGTCAGCCGTATTGCTGCTAAGATCAACTTAAACGTTCGTTAAGGATACGTTAGTCCTGTTTGAGACTAAGATCAACTTAACGTGGTGATCCATTTATTATATGGTCGTCAGGACTCTTCACCTCTCTGACGTCGTTGAAGAATTACAACGATAGGTGTCAGAGGAGTTCAGAGATGTACCCTTGAACCAAAGTTGATTTGGAGTTTTATAGTACATTTGAATGTTTAAGGATACGTTAGCCGTATTTGAGACTAAGATCAACTTAAACGGGACCGTTTAAATCCGGCAAAAGAGCGTTTGAAGGCTCTATTGTTCCAGTTTAGGGACGTAGTGGTCCGTGTTCCAGTTTAGGGACGTGGTGGTCCATTTTCCAGTTTAGGGACGTGGTGGTCTATGTTCCACTTTAGGGACGTGGTGGTCTATGTTCTAGTTTAGGGACGTAGTGGTCCGACATTAGTTTAAGGACGTTTCGGTCCAATATTAGTTTAAGGACGTTTCGGTCCATGAGTTTAAGGACCCCGCAATCCATATTGATTTGTGTGGTCGTCGGGACCCGTCATCTCTCTGATGACGTTGAATGATTACAACGACATGTGTCAGAGGAGCTCGGAGATGTACCCTCGAACCGGATGTAAATTGATTTAGAGAGCAGCCGTGCTCAGTCAATTTAGTTTGAGAACTTACGGCCATGATTGGGCTAAGTCCAGTTTCAACATTTTTTGTCTTTGGCCTGTGCTAGGGCTTTACCCCTTTTTAGTAATGCACTGCAGTATTCTTGTTTTGGTTGGGCTCTGCCCTTTTATAAATGATGCAGAGCATCTATTTTTTTGTTTGGGCTTTGCCCCCCCTTTTTAAAATGCATAGCATTTTATTTATTAGGCCTGTTAGGCCTTTTAATTGGGCTCTGTCCCTTTTCTTTAATAATGCAGAGCATTAAATACTCTGACAGTGCCCTACGTGGCTTGTCAGGCGCTTTGCGCCAAATAATGAGCGCAAACTCATATGGTGGTGACACGTGTCACGCTCTGCTGAGCGCAAGCGCAACAGCACAGTTCTTGCAAGTGCAGAGCACTGTTTTATCTTTTGATCGATTTTAAATCAAAGAAAGCAAATTTTTCTTGTTTTCAAGGAACCAATGGTTCATAAGCAAGTGCAAAGCACTATTATTAGTTAGTTTTCTTTCTTATTGAAGATCATTGATCTTGTTCTTAGATCAATGATCTGTTTTTTTAAGAGAATTTTCTCTTTTTCTGAAGGTTTTTACCTTTTTTGTTCTTGAGGAGTTCTTCAGAGTTCTCTTTTTTCTCTCTCAGAAAATGTTGATGCCTTTGAATTGAGGTCTAGGGGTCTTTTTATAGTGCCCATAAATTAGTTAAATTTGTTAGAGAGATCTTTCTTTCAGTGATTTGGGGAATTTCCCCCACCGTTGGATTTTTGATCCAAGGGCTTCTGTTTTACGGAAGAAAATCTTCTTGTTTTAATAAGAACAGAAAGATTTCTTTAAAATTTTAATTCTTTTTGGCGCAAATGCCCCAGCGCGTGACACGTGTCGCGCAGCGCAACGCAACTGCGCTAGCGCATCTGCGCTGACACGTGTCGCGCAGCGCACAGCGCAGCGCAACTTGCGCTAGCGCAACTGCGCTGACACGTGTAGCGCAGCGCAAGGCGCAGCGCATCTGCGTTGACACGTGTCGCGCAGCGCAGTGCTTGCGCAACTGAAGCGTTGCTTCCTTTGATTTTGCTTTAAACAGAGCTTTGCTCTGATTGGGTGCGCTGCCTTGGGCGCTGCGCTGATGCATCTGCGCCTGACACGTGGCGCATTGCGCCCAGCGCAAAGAATCCGAAGCGTTGCTTCATTTATTAAAATTTAAATTTTCAAAGTAGAGTTTTGCTTTGATTGGGCGAATCGGAAGCGCTGCTTCACTTATTAAAGCTTAAATTTTCAAAGCAAAGCTTTGCTCTGATTGGGGGAAAGATGAAGCGTTGCTTCATCTCCTGCCTCGGAATTCGAACAGAACTTTGCTCTGATTGGGGTAAACAACAGACAAACTCTTACAGAGCTTTGTTATCCAGAACTAAATATTTCTTGTTTTCGTAATTGCTTCGGTCAAAATTCCGACTCTACCATGTTTTTAAGAGATCAGATAGAGCAAGCGGAAAGAAACAGCTGGACACCTCACTCCAGGTCCTATCAACCGCATCAAAATTCTACATCTTCTTATGTTGATACTCCATTTAAAGCGTGTGAGGGAACTCCTAAACGCATGTCCATCGCTGAGCATATGGCGAGGGCTAAAGGCCAAAGTTTCAATTCGGTCAAACCGTTAGGACAATACCATCACTTTCTAAGGAAGATATTGCTACTCGTTTTTCGGCGTATATGACATCTTTTGCCAGTCGCCAACCAACCAACCAATATCAATATTCTTCTTATCACAATGTTGATTCTACTCCTGTCCAATTTTCACAACCATTCGATTCCTATAAATCCTACCCGATTTTTACACTTTCTCTAGACATTTCTTCTGAACAGTCATTTGGGAGTTTTAGCTATCCACAATAATTTCAATCGTCTGCTGAAACCCCTTACCAACCCATGTCTAGTCTTGAACGGATAGTGGAAGAATATCGGGTAGCGTCATGCCGCCACATAGAGGAATTGAATGCGTCCATGTCCGCCCTGATACAACCCAACGAACGAGCAACTAGTTTCCAATTAGCTCAAAATTTTTCAATGTATGATACAGCAATAGGACAAATTGAGAATTTGGGTAGTGAGAGAGAGTGGTACACCCTTCCAAATCAAACCTCCCCATCCCAAATTGAAATCCACAACTCCAGTTTTATAAATCTATCGAGTATACCAAATGATTCACCAATTGAAAATAGAAGGTTTGATGAGTTGTGCGACTTTGTAGTGTTTGATTTACCCGATTGTGAAGGGTCTATTTCAAGTGAAACCACACCCAATCCTTGTGATCTCTACACCTCCACTGTAGAACCGAAATTGATTGAAAACCATGCTTTTGATGAGATGTCTGAGAATTTTAAGCTTCACTTGATTGAGGATATTGACGCTGGGGATATTTTGGATGATGAACCCACAGTTTTGAATGAGTTTTTCTCACCAATTCATCAGGTCCTCACACTTCCGTGTGAAGATCATCTCAAACCATTAACTGTTTTTCTCGAACCCATATGCGTCTGGAAATTGATTATAAATGCATGACCGAACAGCAGAACGATATCCAGCCTTCATTTTCCATATCTGGTTCAGCAATACTCGACACCCTGATTTGTTCACCCATTTTATCACCCACTTTCTTTGGTTCTTCTTCTAATCTTCCTTTAATTTTAGCGAGTATTGACGAATCACAATCCGATATTTCGAGTTCTATGATTCTTGAAAGACCACTTGATTTAGACCTCTTTGAGAATGAGGTAGATGAGTTTTTTAAGGCTCCTACCTCCATAGTTTTTGACAAATCAAGTGTGTTGAATTCTGGCGCGACACTTATTGACATTGAAACGTTCAATCGGACCATCGATGAAAGTTTCGAAGATATTTTTGCCGACGAACCCACATTCCTAAACGACACGTATTTTTTGATTAATCAACCTCCACCCGAAGAAGTTGAACCACTACCATTTCTTCTTATCCCATACGAGAATGTGACTATTATTTTCATTCCTAATCATTCACATTCTCGTTTTCGTTCACCATTATTGTTTCGTCTCTATCAACCGATACGCAAACTATACCACCTCTTATCCCCTCCCACTTCTTCACGTCTATAGGTGATATGATTTTCTACCAACCAGTGCGTTATATTGATAAATTTTTTGAATGGTTGGTGTTGACTTTTGGTCTTTGTAAAGTTTTGCATAGACCAATAACTTTAACCCTCCTTATAATTTTAAATGCTTGATACGGTTTCACTCAAGTTTGAGGGGATATATTTTGGCTCTTGAAAGAAAATAAATTTTTACAAAATTGTGAGCTAAAAATAAGTTTGAGAGAGGATTTCATTGTCATTTACTTCTTGTCCCCTTTAATAACTTTTCCTCCCAAGTCTACAGGTTTTTTAGCTTAACAGATAACGTCAGTGAGGACACTGCTGCAAACATGTTTGGGGGAGGTTTGTGCTTATTCACGCATTATTTTGCATTATCATAAATATAAGCATAAAATTTTTTGATAATGAAAGTTTGAAAGTGAAAAATTACATTCGAAAAATAGGAAAAGTTTAAGAAAAGTAAGAAAATTAGATGTTTTCTTAAACGAAACTAGTAATAAGTAGTTATGAGCCGTTGTCCCAAGTGTTAGTAAGATGAAGAAAAATACTAATCTGAGAATAGAAATAAGTCTGAAAAATAGTCTCTATTCTTGAGTCCAAACATTTGAACGTTGATACCCTACTATATGCACTTGCACACATCTTAAAACTTGGGATAGTAGAGGATACCTTGAAATGCTCTTGTCTAAAAGGCTTAGTATGAAAAATAAAATTAAAAAAATATAAGTGGTGAAGAAGAAAAATGAACACCGGTTTTGTAATTGCTTAAGGCAGTATAAAAAAAAAATAGCGAGCGTGCTTTATCATCTAGTGCCTTAGACCAATTGGTTTGGGAGCAACTGCCAAGCCTCAGGTGTTGCAAGATGAGAATAATTACGGCTAAATGCGCGAGCACATTTTGCAATCGGTTGGTTAGTACCCCAAAAAGTATTAACGGTCGCATGAAAAATGTGTGAGCAATTTCATCGAAATTATTCACCGACTATAAAGTACTTTGGAAGATAGACAAGAGTATGATAGCTTGAATTGAATTCTCTAAGTGTATGGATGTTTTTTTATATACACGTAGGGGTATATGATCGATGTTTGGAAGAAAAATAGGGAGAAAGAATAAAGACGACGTTTTATTGAGAGATGATGTGATTTCTAATATCTTTTCATGACCATTAAGATAGAGCTCATAGCAACTG
This sequence comes from Agapanthus africanus, assembly GCA_030015575.1. Classification (NCBI taxonomy): domain Eukaryota; kingdom Viridiplantae; phylum Streptophyta; class Magnoliopsida; order Asparagales; family Amaryllidaceae; genus Agapanthus; species Agapanthus africanus. The sequence continues at coordinate 63,071,908 of JASDDO010000028.1, read as the reverse complement.
AAAAGCTGGTGTAGTCGGAAACTCTTATTTTCAAGTTCTTTCTTTTATAGTTCTTATCTTTTGTACGTAAATTTCATTTTCTCTCTTTTATTATAGGATTTTGTGGGAGTAATCCGCTGAAAACTCTCACGAGACATTACTCCTCCTACTATGGACACCTAAAGATTTAATGGCTTGTTGCATGTGCTCAGTGCAATCGTGTTGCCTACGAAATTGTGCTACTTAGGTTTTTCTTTTTCTCCCTCTCTTGATTAAACAGTTTGCTCGGGACGATCAAAGTTAAGTTTGGGGGTATTTGTTCAGTCGAAAATATCGCGCATTTGATATAACATTTTCCTTACTTTTCTTAAATATCTAAAGGTGTTTATTATAAATATAGAACATATTTGGTTTTATCTGCAAAATACTATTTACCATATGTTTTTATATTATAATTAATATTATGAAGGAAAATATATGCATATTATATTTTTATTATGCATATCATATCAAATATTCTAATCAAGATTCTTTAAAAGATATAACATCATACAAATTGTTATGATAATATCTCTAAAATACAAAATATTACTAACATTATTCATGAAGATATTGTGTAAGATTTAGCTCAGGTCAGGAGATCGGGATATCGAGATGTCGGGAATCAAAAATCTGCCGATGAAGTTAAATAAAATCAATAACGGTAGAGACTCAGAGAAAATATGAAAATTCTAGACATCACATAAATCTCCACTTGTTAATATGAGAAGGCCCAAGAAGTTTGGAACCAAGATCACTCCAAAGCGCGGCGCTTCCGCGGCAAATAACCCCTATGTGCGGCGGATTCACGACCGATATGCGGAGTTAGGGTGTGGGATTTTGTGGGTCTGATCTTCACAACAAACCCTAATACTTGGGACCTAGGGTTTCTGCTTCCAGGGCTATATAAAAGGCCGATGGCTAAACTTAGAAATCATCACCTTTTACACGAAGTAAATCACCGTCAAAAAACAAGTGATTCACGACAGGTCCACGATTCGACATGATAAGGCGACGTTTGATTCGACGGAATATCTACTTCCTACGAGACAGAGATCGAGAGCAACTTCCTTTTCCTCTTGTAATCTAAACTCGAAGGTTTTGTAATTGTGATGTTGATTAATAAAGGTAGATCATTAGTTTAATTATTTAGCATTTAATTTTTGCATTATGATCTCATTCTCTATCCGTTCTTCTTCTTCTATTTCCATCATGCGCGAGTAATTCTCCGCGTGATAGGTTTCGTAGGATTATGGTAGAACAGTGGATGAAAAAATATTTTAACTTCTTTTAAGTTTTATGATGTTTATAAACTTGAGCAAACGAATCGTTAACATCCTTATCGGACGCGCTACCAATTTATTGTTAGTCTCAACCACGATTTGAGATCAGATTAACAATTGTTTTGTTATGGGCTAGACATAAATAGAGATCAATGAAAGGAAAAAGGTCAATAGTGTGAAAACCCTAGTTTCTTCTAAGAAGCTTAATCCTTATTCATCATTATCTATCTAGTCTTAAATCTATCAAAAGATAAAAGAAGTAATCTTTATTAGTCATTCATGACTACTAAATCCTAACGAATCCTACAAGGCACTTCTTTATAAATTCTACATCCGTACTTAAACTAGATCTTAAAACTATATATATTTTACATCCGTGTTTAATACAGATCTAGAATCTATTCTCTATTTTTCTTCTAACTAATCAACTCGTCTAAAGTAAGATTAAAAGTTCCACGCATCCATGCGGACGACCCGTACTCATTTCGGCTAGTTACATGTGACATCTTTATTGATTGCGGTTACTGCTACACACTGTCACACAGAATCAATCATGTTGCTTCTAGTTTGTGATTTGTTTTCATTAAGTTGTTACAAAATCAAATTGATCAAGTTTACTTATCAGATTCTTTTTGCCAAATTTACTCATCAGCTGACTTCCTCAAACAAATTGGAGGCTCAAAAAAAAGTGTCTGAGACTTGGTTTGATGTCTTCACATCTGTCCTTTGAAATTTCATGATTTACAATATTGCATCAGCATCACCATAGCTTAAATGAATATTGAATAAGGTAATAGGCTTCAAACATACAAAACTCTTTGAGAAATGTTACCATGAATTTATTGTAAGCCAAATTGCTGGAGATGATAAAAATGGTGCATCAGGATAAAAAGACTCCACTTTCTGATCCTCTAGGCTGTAGACACCCATATCATGACATCCATGTATATTCTCATAATAACCTTCCGAGTAATCATATGTGAAGTAGATACAATTTTTTCTCAACTCAACTCAGGATAATTGCAAACAGAGAGAGACAGAGACTGGTTGCAACCCAGAAACAAAGAACGATCATCTAAGCTTTGTATTTTCCCCCCACTGATTTCTCTTATTTTCTTTTGATCTATCCAATTTGAACACATCAAACCTTGTTGTCTTGTAAAATGGATGTCTATCTTTGCCATATGGATCGCCATCAAATTTAGCCCTCCTAAAATAAGGTCCTACCTCAAATACATACCTCATGATATGCAGAAAACTCGACCGAGTACCTTGTAGTTATCATATTTCCACGTTCCTCAACTTCAGGCAGATAAATTTCTTTCATGCTAAGATCTTGACTAACTTTCCAGGCTATACCAGATTGCAGATGTGCTGCATATATCTTTCTTTCATACCATATGATATCATGGAAGTGACGAAAATGATCCTCTAAAAGTGTCCATATTCCATTTGTCAACTTACAAAAGGATAGGCTAGCATAATCGGATACAATGGTCATTAAAATGCAGTTGGGACTTGGAGGACTTTCTGACAAAGTAGCCTTACATATGCAAGGGTCCTTTGAAGTACTTTCTCCAAAAAATCGATCTTGGATCTTCGGAAAGAGCGAATGTGGTGGAAGAGGAATTTGAGCGGGTGTGGTATGTGTGTGTTGTGTGCATAGGTTAGGACTTACGGGCCAGTGCCAAAAAAAAAGAAAAATCTATAACCAGTCAAAAAATTAACTAGTTGATGCGCATAAAAATCATATAAAATAATAAATGAACTAACCCTGCAATATTGAGAGTTGATCCCTTTGTAGATTCATGTTCAATTTGAAGATCAAGATATCTAATAGTTCTTGAGGACAGTTGCTCATGCATTTTGTGCCGATTATGGTTAGTTGAACTTAATAAGCTGCAGCACTTTAGAGAGTACTAGCAAGAGACAAGCGCATATTGCGCGGTTGGAAGTTTAACCATAAACCATCTCAATCCAAATGTCATATCGTGTAATGATAATTGTAATTGATAAGAATTTAGTCCGTAAGAAATTGTTGCATATTAATATTTAAAATTGTCATGCAATAGTACACCAAATATGTTCACATCCAATTATAAACACTTGAGCCAAGGTCTAAATGAAAATTTCAAGTAAAATAAAGATCTGAACTAAATTTTTCGTATACCGCCAAAAATGAGCTTGATCAGTTCAAATGAAAGTTTTATGAAGAAGATATCGTGGTTTTTCACTTCTTATTTTCGATAAAAATTGTGCAAGTGAAAAATTATTTTTATTCATAATAATTAGTAAGCATTAAATTATATTTAGTTATCGACAATCTTAAAAGAATTGCATAAAGATACATGTAACAATCAAATATTTTAATTGAAACCCTGGGTATATAGTCAAGTGCTATCATTAAGATGGGGAGCCACATGTAATTTTCCAAGCTATCCTGATTCACTCATATGATTAGTGTCACGTCCCGTTTCCCAACAGACGGTAGCAAAAATGTGACGAGGCCCACGACGTATTTATTCCGAGAAGATCATTTCTTGAAACAAATACGCTAAGCGTACTATGAACAATATAAAATAGAATAAAAATGAACATGATAATGAAAAATCCAACTACGATATATTTGCATTTCAAATTTCACAGAGTTTCAAACTGATGCATGATTTTTTAAAACAAAAATATAATAATAACGAAACCTTAAATAAGAGGTGTACTGAATGAAAAGCTGAACTGAAATCTAGTCGGCTTGCAATGACAGTCGGGAGTACTCCTTTTCCATCGGTTCTACCTTCTCTGTCCCTAAGTCACCTGATGAACATTCTAAGAAAAGAAAGAAACAGAATGGAATGCTCGTAAATGAACTTGCACTTGGTAAGTCCCCAAAAGAAGTGTGGAATATATCATAAATGTATAATGACAAGTTATATAGGTGGAAATGGAAATCATAAAGTAGTGAATGAGTGTGATATGGTAATTAAACATGGAAATTAATATAAGCATGTCAATTCTATGCAGCACGGCAGTTCTATAAAACGTGGCCGTGGAGTATAAGCATAGTGTCAGTTAACACGAGTACATGATAAGTAAAAGTACTGAACATGAAGTAAATAATAACGTGTCTTAAAAAAGTCTGTCACGCCCCGCTTCCCGGTATACGGCGAATGGGACGCGACGAGACCGCTACGTATTTACTCATAAGCAAACACGCTAAGCGTATCTAAGCAATATAAAAGTAAATCACAAGAGACAAGAGATATAAAATGAACAACAACTTTATTTATTAATATTCTTTTGTACAATGCATGAAAAGGAAATACAACTGAAATAAAAGCGATGCCTAAACAATGGCATAACAGGAAATGAAAAGTACTGAATAGAAAAGGTACAATGTCTAGAGCTCGGGGTCTTCACCAAACTGATCCAAGTCTTCTGCCGTGCGCTCGATCTCTGCTGTGTCCAGATCTCCTGACGACATTCAAAGAAGAAATAAATAGAATGTCGTCAGCGAACAGGTCGCTCGGTAAGTCTCAAAGATAAGGGAGAAAGAGAATAGACAGGAAGAGAGAGAGAGTCGCTTTTAAAGTTATATTATAGGTTATAATGTTGTATTTAGTGTTAACGCTGTTGTTTATAACTTGGTACAGAAGGATACCAGTGTATACGAGAGGAGTCTCACTTGCCCCGGAGACTAAGGTATCAGGAACTCAAGGAACCGTTATGCCACGGTACAACAACAACGGAATATAGGTTAGGTGTCTTAATCTTACCGTCTCATGCCACTTTTAACACCTTCTGTACCAATCTACCCCTTAAACCCCGTAGTGTTTTGATTTCATTGTTGTATTGTATTGTATAGATTGTATAGTTGGATGACTGACCAAAACCATGATATCAGTAAACGGATGTGACTGTATAATCATGTAAATGGAGATCATGGAAATGGAATGTATATCCATGGTTTGGTCCAGTCAAATTGTATGATTGAATATATGGAATAATGGATTCATGGATTCATGTTGAATTGTAATATTGAAAATTGTAGATTGTAGACTGTGGATTGTAAATTATAAATTATAGATTGTACTTGAATCATATTCAAGTTAGATTATAATCAGACTCAAACCCGAGTCAGACAATTAGAAATGTAAATCGAAGTCCTGAATATTTCTTAAACCTATATTTACTAGGGTTCTTAGGGTAATTTATAGAACTTGAGGGGGTTTTATGTAAAAATATTTTTATATAGTTTTCAAGATAAAACCCATGTAATTATTATCGTCTTTAGAGTTGTAATAATTGTAGATTTTATATTAGTGATATTTCTAATAAGAATAACCTAATTCCATAAATAAAGGTATTAATGTGTAAATATTGTTTAAATGAAATTCATGGTATTTTAGTGTAAACCGATTCTTGTGTCATTTTTAGAAAAAGGTTGAAAATTCATAATAATTCAAATTAGATATTTTTGAGTTTCATATACATATATTTATATGAAAATAACTTTTTAATATATATTATAATTCTAAAAATCTCATTTTCTTAATATGCCGTATTTTAAATCTTTCGAGACCGAATGCTCCTTGCGGAGGTCTGAATCTCACACTACTAAGCCCGAGGATGTGCGATAATCCGCACCATCCCGAACGGGTTCCCCAAAATGGGTTGTAGCGGCGCTTTGCAAAGATTGTATAAATACTAAATCTTTTAGAAAACGGTTTTATGAAGTAAATGGTATTTATTTGTAAAGATGTCAATTTTCCATATTCTATGTTCTAGGCTCTCCTAAGTCAACTAGACTATTCCTAACTGGTCCAAAACGACAAGTTGTGAGATGCTTCAAATCGCCTCTTCACCGCCAATTGTGGCCAGGTAAGTACAAGTGAAGAAAGCAGGGATCCGCTCACGAATCACCGTGAGACGGGCCTTTTAAAGTTACCTTTCTAACTTACCTAGCCTAGACACCACAAAGTTAGGTTTAGATAAACGACTGATGTCCACAACTTATCCAAATTTCATAATAAGTGGCACTTATTTAAAAAGTGTATCAATACTAAATCTTTTAGAAATGGCTTTATTTAGTAAAGGGTATTTAAATGAAAATGTTTGTTTTCCGTATTCTGAGTTCTCGAGGGTATCGTGTTAGGTTGTATGTGAGTGTGTGAGGAGGTAGGTCGTTATCTCGTGATCTACTTTAAAAGTATAGCAACTTTGATGGAGTTAAATGTAGGATTGAAACAATGTGTTATTTATGTGAAAAATACGATGAATGGAAATAGCTATCATTTTATGTAATGAAACTTGATCAATTTGTTTGATTAGTGTTTAATAGTCAACATGAGAAAGTTTAAGTATGATTGTATTGGTGAGAAGTGGAATTTTATAGGGAACCGAATCGGAAATCGGATTTGTTCCGATTCTGTCGGGTTTTGTAAATTCGTATTTTTAGAAAAGAAAAGAGAAGTTAGAAAGGGACTTACGGGTTTAAGACAACCAAGGGAGTAAGATGGAAGGAGAGGAATTGCCGGTGCGTAGTTTCATTGCCGGGAGCTCCTAGGATCGTCGTCGGAAATTCCGCCGGAGAATTCACCGGAGCTTCGCCTTTCACTCACTTCGATTGTACACAAGGATTTCTTGAGAGTGACTCGGCCGTGACTCGGTCGGAGGACTGAGTCGGCCGAGTCGAGGCCGATTTTGCCGATCCCCAGCCGAGTCAGGCGGCCGGGATCCCCACCGACGGTTCATATAACCTCTGGCAATGGTAAATTTTTGGGTGTAGTGCGGTTTTTGTGAGATATGCACGTGTAAACTCTTGGTATTCTAAAGGTTTTAAAAAAATCAATATTAAAAATAATGTGGGGTATGTGATTTGAACTCTGGTGGCTTGGTTCCGCAGTGCAAGGTATTACCAATGAGCTACAAGCTCCTTCTTGTAATTATGAAGTTATTTAATTATTTAAAATGATAGCAACAAGAGTAAATACTCCAAGTATACATTAAATTTAAAGAAATTTCTTGTACACTAAAAATGGAGTTATTACATTCTTGTAACTTGTAATTAAAAATAAAATAATTACTTATATCTTGTGCTCAGTCTAAAATACCCCTTTATGGATTTTGAAAAATTTTGTATAGAAAAGTGTATAAGAAAATTAGGGTTGTTACATTCTACCCTCCTTATAAAAATTTCGTCCTCGAAATTTGTAAAAAGAAAGTGCAACAGATTCAAGAAATTTTGGTGACTAAAGTACTAACAGTGTATGAAAAATAACAAGGTGGTGCAAGTGTTTAAAAATTAAAAGAGTCTTACTAGTGTTATCTTGGTCAATTGTCTTGGTTTCTATGGCTGCTAAGGTGTTACAAGGTGTTAGAAGTACTTGATAGTGTATGAAAAATATGTGAAGGAATGAAAAGATGCGAAGGTTTTGGTAAGATTGTAAAAGAGATGAGGGAATTTTGGGTTAGGACAGATTCAAAGTTTATGAAATTGTAAGATTCAAGGAACATGATTGTAAAGAATGTTTTAGTTGTTGGTTCTTGTTTTATATTGCTTAGGTTGTTCACGCAGAACAGAACTGTATAGTATGGTTCTATACAGCTCTGACCTGTATGGGCCGCCAACAAAACCTGTCATGCCCCACTTCCCGGTATACGGCGAAGGGGACGCGACGAGGCCGCTACGTATTTATTCATAAGCAAATACGCTAAGCGTATCTAAGCAATATAAAAGTAAATCACAAGAGACAAGAGATATAAAATGAACAACAACTTTACTTATTAACATTCTTTTGTACAATGCATGAAAAGGAAATACAACTGAAATAAAAGGGATGCCTAAACAATGGCATAACAGGAAATGAAAAGTACTGAATAGAAAAGGTACAATGTCTAGAGCTCGGGGTCTTCACCAAACTGATCCAAGTCTTCTGCCGTGGGCTCGATCTCTGCTGTGTCCAGATCTCCTGACGACATTCAAAGAAGAAAGAAATAGAATGTCGTCAGCGAACAGGTCACTTGGTAAGTCCCAAAGATAAGGGAGAAAGAGAATAGACAGGAAGAGAGAGAGAGCCGCTTTTAAAGTTGTATTATATGGTTATAATGTTGTATTTAGTGTTAACGCTGTTGTTTGTATCTTGGTACAGAAAGATACCAGTGTATACGAGAGGAGTCTCACTTGCCCTGAAAACTAAGGTATCAGGAACTCAAGAAACCGTTATGCCACGGTACAACAGCAACGGAATAAAGGTTAGGTGTCTTAATCTTACCGTCTCGTTAACACCTTCTGTACCAATCTACCCCTTAAACCCCATAGTATTTTGATTTAATTGTTGTATTGTATAGTATAGATTGTATAGTTGGATGACTGACCAAAATCATGATATCAGTAAACGGATGTGACTGTATAATCATGTAAATGGAGATCATGGAAATGGAATGTATATCCATGGTTTGGTCCAGTCAAATTGTATGATTGAATATATGGAATAATAGATTCATGGATTCATATTGAATTGTAATATTGAAAATTGTAGATTGTAGACTGTGGATTGTAAATTGTAGATTATAGATTGTACTTGAATCATATTCAAGTCAGATTATAATCAGACTCAAATCCGAGTCAGACAATTAGAAATGTAAATCGAAGTCCTGAATATTTCTTAAACCTATATTTACTAGGGTTTTTAGGGTAATTTATAGAACTTGAGGGGGTTTTATATAAAAATATTTTTATATAGTTTTCAAGATAAACCCCAAGTAATTATTATCGTCTTTAGAGTTGTAATAATTGTAGATTTTATATTAGTGATATTTCTAATGAGAATAACCAAATTCATAAATAAAGGTATAAATATGTAAATATTGTTTAAATGAAATTTATGGTATTTTAGTGTAAACCGATTCTTGTGTCATTTTTAGAAAAAGGTTGAAGATTCATAATAATTTAAATTAGATATTTTTGAGTTTCATATACATATATTTATATGAAAATAACTTTTTAATATATATATTATAATTCTAAAAATCTCATTTTCTTAAGATATCGTATTTTAAATCTTTCGAGACCGAATGTTCCTTGCGGAGGTCTGAATCTCGCACTACTAAGCCCGAGAATGTGCGATAATCCACACCATCCCGAACGGGTTCCCCAAAATGGGTTGTAGCGGCGCTTTGCAAAGCTTGTATAAATACTAAATCCTTTAGAAAACGGTTTTATGAAATAAATGGTATTTATTTGTAAAGATGTCAATTTTCCATATTCTATGTTCTAGGATCTCCTGAGTCAACTAGACTATTCCTAACTGGTCCAAAACGACAAGTTGTGAGATGCCTCAAATCGTCTCTTCACCGCCAATTGTGGCCAGGTAAATACAAGTGAAGAAAGGAGGGATCCGCTCACGAATCACCGTGAGACGGACCTTTTAAAGTTACCTTTCTCACTTGTCTAACCTGGACACCACAAAGTCAGGTTTAGATAAACGACTGATGTCCACAACTTATCCAAGTTTCATAATAAGTGGTATTTATTTAAAAAGTGTATCAATACTAAATCTTTTAGAAATGACTTTATTTAGTAAAGGGTATTTAAATGAAAATATTTGTTTTCCGTATTCTGAGTTCTCGAGGGTATCGTGTTAGGTTGTATGTGAGTGTGTGAGGAGGTAGGTCGTTACCTTGTGATCTACTTTAAATATATAGCAAGTTTGATGGAGTTAAATGTAGGATTGAAACAATGTGGTATTTATGTGAAAAATACGATGAATGGAAATAGCTATCATTTTATTTAATGAAACTTGATCAATTTGTTTGATTAGTATTTAATAGTCAACATGAGAAAGTTTAAGTTTGATTGTATTAGTGAGAAGTGGAATTTTATAAGGAACCGAATCGGAAATCGGATTTGTTCCGATTCCGTCGGGTTTTGTAAATTCGTATTTTTAGAAAAGAAAAGAGAAGTTAGAAAGGGACTTACGGGTTTTGGACAACCAAGGGAGTAAGATGGAAGGAGAGGAATCGCCGGTGCGTAGTTTCGTCGCCGGGAGCTCCTAGGATTGTCGTCGGAAATTCCGCCGGAGAATTCACCGGAGTTTCGCCTTTCGCTCACTTTGATTGTACACAAGGATTTCTTGAGAATTCTAGAGAGTTGGCTCAGAGTTTAGGGTGCGGGGATAGTGTGTAGGGTTGGTATTTATAGGGTTAGGCTAGGGTTAGGCTAGGGTGAAGAGTTGAAATGAAAAAGGTGATAAAATGTATTAAAAGTGTATTAAAAGTGGAGTAATTGGGGTTTTAAAAGAGCTCTGGAAATGGTCAGAGGCCAAAATTTTGCAGGTGTACAGGGAAGACCAAAAAACACAACTTTCATGTTGGGGTCGTCGCAGGAATCGGCCGACTCGGGGGTGACTCGGCCGTGACTCGGTCGGAGGACTGAGTCGGCCGAGTCGAGGCCGATTTGGCCGATCCCCGGCCGAGTCAGGCGGCCGGGATCCCCCCCGACGGTTCATCTAACCTCTGGCAATGTTACATTTTTGGGTGTAGTGGGGTTTTTGTGAGATATGCACGTGTAAACTCTTGGTATTCTAAAGGTTTTAAAAAAATCAATATTAAAAATAATGTGGGGTATGTGATTTGAACTCTGGTGGCTTGGTTCAGCAGTGCAAGGTATTACCAATGAGCTACAAGCTCCTTCTTGTAATTATGAAGTTATTTAATTATTTAAAATGATAGCAGTAAGAGTAAATACTCCAAGTATACATTAAATTTAAAGTAATTTCTTGTACACTAAAAATGGAGTTATTACATTCTTATAACCTGTAATTAAAAACAAAATAATTACTTATATTTTGTGCTTAGGCTAAAATATCTCTTTATGGATTTTGAAAAATTTTGTATAGAAAAGTGTATAGCAAAATTAGGGTTGTTACAAAGTGTCTACAAAGTTAAGCTAATTTAACGTCAGTTCAAGATGTGAGTGTCAACCAATCTCAAGAGTATTCTCAAATCTAAGGGTAGGACCCTAGGGGCAAGGAAACATAAGCGCTCATGAGAGTGTTAGTATTCGTGTCGTTAGTATTCATGACGTTAGTATGGGACTCCTATGATTCTGTTGAACTCACAACTAGAACTACACCAACACCTCGCGTATTCTAAATTATAGATAATGTTACAAGTCTTGCTTGAATCCATGAATACATAAGATAATACTAGTTCAATGTCATAATTGCACTCTGCCCCTAGCAAGATTCGAATTAGGTAGTACAATGCTCTTTCTTTGCCCTGTTCATTCTCTTGTGCCCATAGAGTGCCTAGAGAGTTGTTGAGTACGGTTGTATATCAGATGAGGGGTTTCCTTGTGACAAGAGCAGCTGACACCGGCGGATTATGCAGGTACTGCTTGATTTATTCTAATGCCCTTTGGCATTTTTCGTCCCATACGAATGAGGTTCCTTTCTTCATGAGATGGCTGAAAGGATGGCATTTGCCGGATCGGTTGGAGATGAATCGCCGGATATATGCGAGTTTCTCTTGGAGAGATCGTAGCTGCCTGAGATTTCTTGGTGGATGCATATTTGTAATGGATCGATTTCAATCTCTCGATGGCGGATTACAAATCCCAAGAATTTTCCGGATGAAGACTCCGAAGGCGCATTTCAACGGGTTCATCTTCAGGTTGTATTTTCTGAGGCGTTTGAAAACAATTTTGAGATGCCTCCAGTGTTCCTCATGCGACATGCTCTTGACCACGAGATCATCTATATAGCATTCGACGATTTCATGGATCAAATAGTCAAATATCTTCGTCATGGCTCTTTGGTATGTCACTCCGGCGTTCTTTAATCCGAAGGGCATCATTTTGTAGCAGAAGACGCCCATTGGGGTGCGAAAGGCTGTGTGCTTCTGGTCTTCGGGATCCATCTTTATCTGATTGTATCCGGAAGACCCATCCATAAGCGAAAAGACTCATGAGTGGATGTATTATCGATCATGAGTTCTGTGACTGGTATAGGAAAATCATCTTTCGGGCGTGCTTTATTTAAGCCCAGGAAGTCTACGCAGATTCGAACCGATCCATTCTTCTTCATAACGGGCACGATGTTGGCTATCCAATCGGGATATTGTACCTCATGGATAAAGCCGGAGTCGATTAGCTTCTTGAATTCGTCATTGATACTCTTCTCAAGTTCAAGCCTCATTCTTCTTGGTGATTGCTTAACGGGCTTTGCCCCCGGCGTTATGGCTAATTTGTACACTGATATTTCTGGATCTAGACATGGCATCTCGGAGTAGTTCCATGCAAAGCAGTATTTGTACTCCATGAGTAAGGCTTTTAGAGTAGCCAGTTGCTCTTCGGATAGCAGCTCACCAACAAACGTGGGTCTAGAATCATTTCATGTTCCCAAGTTTCTTTCTTTTAGGTTATGGGCTGGTGGTGTGAATCTTATCTTCCAACTCCTTTAGGGCTGGTGGCATTTCTGATATCTCTTTGTTTTTATTTGTGAAGCATTCAAAGAGTTCCGACATTTCTTCATCTTCTCTTTCGTTTGAGAGTCTTATTGTACAACAGGTGTGAGTTTTCTCCCGCCTCTTGGATCGGATGTATCCCAAGCCGATAACATCAATTTTCCTATTGGAGTTAACCTTATAAGTACTTGGCACTTCTCAAATCCTTTTGTAGAATTGGGTTTTGATTAGTCTAAAATATTGCACATTTGTATGGACATTTTCCCTACTATTATTAATAAATAAAAAGTGTTAATTGTAAATACAGAACATATATGGGTTTATTTGTAAAAAGATTATTATCATACGTTTCTACATTTATAATTAATATAATAAAGGAAAATATATGCATATAATATTTAAATGAAATATTAATAATTAAAATATGCAAATCATGCAAAAAAAATTTAATCAATATTCTTAAGATATTATATCATATAAATGGTCGGAATAATATCTCAAAAATATAAAATGCTACTGACAATTTGATTTGAGATATTGTACAGGTATTAGCTCAGGTCTGAAATCCAAGTAAGAGATCCAAGTCAAATCGGAATATCGAAACCGAATCTGCCAAATTTTAGAAGCAAATCGAGGAATCAAGCAACTGCAGAGACTCAGAGCAATATTTTCAGAATCTATATATCAAAATGATCTCCAAATATCGACACAAAAAGCCATAAGAAATCTCAAAACCTAATTCCACTAGGATGCGGCTGAACCGCGACCAAACGTAGCATAATGCGGCGGTTCTGCGACTCTTTGGTAGCCGTTGGATGTGGGATTTTGTGGATCTTATCTTAACAGTATCTACTCATATATGGAATCTAGGGTTTCTGGTTTTTAGGACTATATAAAAGACCGAGAGCTGTGCATTCAAAATTATCCAAGTAATCACACAATCATCTATTCATCTACCTCCAATAAAAGAGAGATCTAGAACAACCAGGGTTTTTGTAATCTACTTTCTAAGAAGAGAAGTTGTAATGCAATAGTTGATTAATAAAGATAGTTTTTGTTTTAATTCTTTTTGCATTTAATTTCCGCATTTATTTTAAGCATTACTTTTTTACATTTTAATTATGCTTTTATTCATCCTCAACATTTCTTCTAAATCACCACTAACCATGAGCGAGTAATTCCTTTCTTGCTAGGGTTTGTAGAATATGGTAGAATAATGGATGAAAAATATTTTAACTTTTTTTTAACATTTTAAACTTTATAAAATTTAGCAAAATAAATGTTAACCTCATTATCGGGCGCGCTATCAATTTATTGATAGTTACGACCACGATTTGAGAATGGTTAAACACTTGTTTTGTTAAAGGCTTGACATGAATAGAGATCAATGGACGGACAAGGGTTGGTAGTGGGAAACCCTAATTCTCTCCAAGAACCCTAATTCACATTCATCGATATCGCTTTAATTCTATTAAAAAAAAGAGTTATTTTTAATATTCATCCATTAACTACTAAGTCCTACGAACCCTACAAGCTTCTTTTTTTTTATAGATTTTATATCCGTCTTAAAATAGAACGACAACAAATCACCCATCTATTCTATCAACTCGTTTAAAGCAAGAAAAGAGTTCACGTTTCCCTGCGGACGACCCGTACTCATCGCGGCTAGCTACTAGCGACGCCGTTTTGATTGCGGTTATGTACAAAACATTTTTTCGCACGATCAATCAAATGGCGCCGTTGTCGGGGAGACGATCATAATTTTTTCTTGTTATTCGGGTTGATTTCTTATATAAACCAGCGAACATAAAATAAACGAGAACCAAAACCGCATATTGTGTTTCTAACTATTATTGTGCGAGTTTTGCAGGGGAATCTGGAGTAACTGGAGCAAGACAACAGAGAATCAGAAGATTTAAACTTAAACCAGAGGAACATTGGAGTTCTCTGAAGAATTTTGAAGGGAAAAACACCTCAACAAGCGGTGGAACCACGACACTTGGGTGCAATTGGCGGCGGAACCGCGGCGCTTTGGGAGAATTGGGCCCCCAAAATCCTCTGGTATTTTCTATTATCTTTCTCTCTCCTCTAAAACTCTAATAAATTGTTTTTACTTGCAGGATTCTTTGCAAACCGTGCCGCTCAAAAATCTTTTTTGCGTGTTTTGATTTCGGTGTTTTTTTTGCATATTTAAACCAGATTTTAAGGGGAAATAAACCCAAATTCAGATTAGGTGGGGATTTCATTACCCTTCTTAATCCCCACAAATCACAAAAGAGCATATAGTCATCCTACATTAATAAAAAATATCTAGACCTAGCCCCTAAGGACATTCACGCTCAATTAGGACAGAGGAAGGTCGTGGGTAATCTATTGCTTATCCGCATTTCTCTTGTGCTGTCTAAGGCAAGTGTGATTAAGGAAAGTGGTTACTTAATTAGGCCCGCTATTTCGGTGATTCGTATAGCGGATACTTCCCACTTACCGGGCCAGAAGATTGATAAGGAGGTAGTAGAGGATTGATCCTGCGATTTGTCCTTTGGAAGTCTAGGAGTGGTCTAGGGACTTGACCTAGGTGACCCTAATTCTAGAGATTGGTTGTGCATTTTATGATTTGTTGAGTTAAGCCTCACGTCCGATCTTTTTTCAAAACAAGCCTTCTTTAAAAGCGTTCTCACACATATCACACGCTGCCACGTGCACTAAACCCGCTTAGTGCATGATCGGCTGGACACGGGATTCTAGTGTCCGTCTAGTCCGCGTTTTTGCTGTCGACTCCGAACTCGATACTTCTTCATCTTCTATTTTTCCTCCATCTACCACATCCCCCGAGATGGACGTATCTCCATCAGGTTTTAACGACACCACCCTACCACTACCCGTAGGTGAGCAAAATCTACCACGCATCACTTTACAAGACAGATGCTATCCCGTACACGGACCCCTTCCTACGTGTCTGTCTTTTCCACCAGCCAATGGGGATAATTTCGAAATTAAACCCCACTTCATCAACTTGTTGCCCAAATTTCACGGGCTTGAATCCGAAGACGCATACGTTTTTATAATCAAGTTCGAAAATGTATGTGCTATGATGAGTACCACCAACTTTCAGGACATGCTCTGGGATTACGTCTTCTCCCTTTTACTTTGTGCGATTTAGCAGAAAAGTGGCTTTATAGCACCGCTGCACATTCTATCGATATATGGGATGAATTCGTTATAGCATTTCTTAAGAAATTCTATCCTCATCACAAGACTGCCCGTATTCGGAGCGAGATTAACCAGCTTGCTCAATTTCCCAACGAACCCTTTTGGAAATGCTTTGAACGGTTTAAAGATCTTTTTGTCCAATGCTCTCATCACGGAATCGATAGATGACAACTTTGTCGCATTGTGTATGAGGGTGCTAATCAACAACAAAACAAACTCTACAAACCATTTGTCAATGTCATTTCATGTCAAAAGACGATGGCGAAGCATGGAAATTTTTGGAAGATCTCTCCGAACAAACGTTACAATGGAAGAGCACTAGACCAACATTGTCTTCATCTAGAGCAGGTATCCATCAGCTCAGCATTTTCATCGCAGTGAAAGCCGAAATGGCTGCGATGCAAAAGAAACTCGAAGCTATGAAAAGCAAATTCTCTTCAGCCTCATTAAACCAAGTTACGCTCCCCAAAACCATATGTGGTTGATTTTTTAACTCATCACATTTAACAGAAGAATGTCCTTTGAATCCTCCGTCTCAAGGTCATGAACAAACCAATGCTGCTTTTCAGCAACAACTTAGGAATGACCCTTATTCATCTACATATAATCAGGGATGGAGGAATCATCATAATTTTGCTTGGAACCAAAACCAATCTCAAAATCAAAATCAGTTCCCAAGCCAAAATAACTATCAATGGTTTCCTCCACAGCAACAACCGCCCCAACAACAAATTCAGCAGCCTTTTCAATCACATGCTTTTCAAAATCCGGCCAACAACTTTGCTCCTTATAATAATATTTCAACGGCCGATACCAATAAAATCTCTGCACTCGAACGAAGCTTAGAAACGTTTATTAAACAATCCACACAAACGAAGACTAATTTAACATCATCTATCCAAACGCTGATGCAATAAACTGCTTCCCACGGTGAAAGCATAAGATCGATAGAAGCACAAATTTCATAGTTAAATGCCGCAATGAGTGAGAGAGAGAGAGGGAAACTTCCATATCAACCTCTACCAAATCCTGACCATTCACAAAACGCAAATCTCATCCTTCAATATCATAATGTGAGTGTTGTAACCACGTTGAGATCGGGAAGAGAGCTGAATAACAAAGTTGGTGAACAAGTTGAAGTTGATGATACAAATGATACCTCGGCTACTACTTCTACTCCTACTTAATCTGATCCAACATCTTCTTTCGAGTCTATTCTCTGTTCTTCACTAGGCTCGAACACTCAGCCCACCTCCTTGAATAAACTACCATCTTAGACCATCCCGAATCCAATATTGGGATCCATTCCATCCCCACAAACTTCTTCTCAAATGTTGGACCCAACCCTTATTGATAAAGCTCCTTTTCCAAACAGGTTGAGAGGCCAACAGACCAAGTCCACACATGAAGAAGATTGTGGAAATTTTTAAGCAAGTTAATATAAATATTCCTCTCTTAGATACTATCCAACAAGTTCCATCTTATGCGAAAATTCTAAAGGACTTGTACACTAGAAAAAGGAAAATTCAAAAGCCTAAAAAGGTTTTCTTAGCGAGTAATGTGGGCAATTCTCTTACCCAATTTATGCTAAAGAAACGTAAGGACCCCGGTTGTCCTACAATATCTATTACCATTGGGGGTAAAATCATCAATCGCACTCTACTCGATTTAAGTGCTAGTATTAATTTGCTTTCGTATTCTGTTTATGACCAATTAGGCATAAAAGAGTTGAAATCTGCGCACTGCACTCTCAAGATGGCCGATCGATCTATCACCCACCCTAAGGGTGAGCAAGAGGACGTGTTGATCAAAGTCGGGGAATTTATATTCCCTGTAGACTTTATAGTTATAGATACATAGCCTGTGGAAAACCTACGGAATCAAATTCCGGAGATTCTAGGTCGAATTTTTCTAGCAATTTCCAACGCTATAATCAATTGTCGTAACGGCTTAATGAACCCGTTCTTTGGGAAGATGACAATTGAGCTTAACATCTACAATAAGAAGTCATCCGTCCGAACCTTATGCTCATATAATTGATGTATATTTTGTCGACAAGATAGCCTCCGACAGTAGCGAATTTGAGGAGCTTCACGATACTGATCTCGACGCCACTAGTGCGTTATTATTTAATTCTGCTATTTATTATACACGTGAGGACTCTTCTGTCGATAAGTCCACACCTAAATCCGAATCCTTTGACTTGTCGAATGACTTAGTCGAGCTATCCGAATCAATCTCTTACAAACCTCTTATGGAGTTCGAGTATCATACCTTTCTTTCTGATGAGATTATCACTCGGAATATCGATGAAAGTTTTGAAGATATTTTTGCCGAAGAACTCGCATTCCTAAAAGACATGGATATTGTGATGAATCAACCTCCATCCAAAGAAGCTGAACCGCCACCCCTTCTTCTTATCAAGTACTAGAATGCGAATATTCCACCTATACCTTATCTTTCATATTCTCGTTTTCATCCACCGTCACTGTTTCGTCTCTACCAACCGAGACGTAAACCCATTCAATTACACCTCTTATCTCCACCCCATTTATTCACGTTTATCTGTAACCTGATTTTCTACCAACCATGGTGTTACCCAGATAAAATATTTGAATGGTTAGTGTTGACTTTTGGTCTTTGTAAAGGTTTATATAGACCAATAATATTTCCACCCTCTTATGTTAAATTTCAATACTTAAAAATACTGTTTTACTTAAGTTTGGGGGGCGGGGGAGAAGAAAAATATTTTGAAAATGGCTCTTGAAAGATTTTTTTTTGCACGGTTGTGAGCCAAAAATAAGTTTGGAAGAGGATTTCACTGTCATTGACTTTTGTCCCCCTAATCTTTGAGAACTTTTCCTCTCAAGTCTACAGATTTTGAGCTTACAAGATGATATCAGTGAGGACACTGCCGCAAATAGGTTTGGGGGAGGTTTGTGCTTATTGTCACGCCCCGCTTCCCAGTGTATGGAATCGGTGATGTGGCGGGCTGCAACGTATTTACTAAGAAATAAATACGTTAAACGTAATTAAGCAATATATATAAAATGCACAAGAATTACAAGTGATATAATAATATAAACATCAACTTTTATTTACATTCACTTTAGATACAACTGTTTGAAAATGAAAAGATACAATGATATAAATAGTGCCTAAACAATGGCATACAAACTAAAAGTAAATAAAAGGAGAGCTAGAAGTTCGGCTGGGCAGTGAGCTGGTCCAAGTCCTCCTGGATAAGGCTCGATCTCCTGAGAGTCCGGTCCTCCTTACGAACATTCCAAAGAAAGAAAAGACATGCATGTCGTCAGCGAACTAGCGCTCGGTAAGTCCTAAAAGAAGGAATGGAATAGAACAAGTAATGTTAAATGAAACTGTTAAGTTATACAGGTATATGATTGTTATTCTAACGCAGTTGTTTATAGCTTGGTACAGAAGATATTACTTTATACGAGAGGAGTCCATCTTATCCCGTGGACTATGGTAACATGTAGAATAAGGCCCCGTCATAACCCATGGGACAACGGCAAGGGAGTTCATATAGGTGTCTTTTAAGTGACTATATCGTACCATGCTATATGTTCCGTACCAATCTACCCCGTTATCCCCGCATAATATATTGTATGCGTTATGTTTACAAGTTTTACCGAGACCATGGATACAAATTGTTCAAGTAATCAGGTTTAAGATGTAATCATGTATTCAAGTAGTCATGTCAAATTATAATCATGGTTCGGTCAAGTCAAGTATTCAGGTTTGATATTGATGTTTGAATTCAGGTTCATGTTCAAGTATTCATATTAGACTTTGGATTCGTGTTTGAATTGGACTCTGATTTGAGTTTGGATTCAGGTTTAAGTTAGATTCAGACTGAGTCAGACATTTATAACAGATTTAGATAATGAATTAGGTTCCGGAGTTATCGATAACTGTTGCACATGGACGATAGGATTTATGTCTTTTTCCAAGACAATTACCATTAATAACTCCGTTAAGTTTTCTACCTCAAATAGGCAAGCACTCACTTTCTCCGGCTCCCTGGGGCTCAAGAAAATTGTTCCCGCTTAAACCTATATTTACTAAAGTCCTTAAATATTGTTTTATATAACTTGAGGGGGTTTTATGAAAAATATTTTTAATAAAATTTCAAAATAAATCTCGAGTATTTATTTATTTTATTTAGAGTTTTCATGGATATGAATTTTAAGGATTTGAGATATTTAATGATAATTGCTTAGCTTGGAAAGTTCATGGTAGTTTATTGTAAAACTTGTCTTTTGTTGGTATCTTGATGGTATTTTAGTGAAACTTGTAAATATTTCATTTAAAAAAATGTAAGTTTATTATATTTTGAAAATATATGAATTTTTTAATTTTATATTATTAAAAAACTTAATTTTTATTTAATTAGAAAAATTCGTTTTTCTTAAAAACCGTATTTAAAACCTTTCGAGACCGAATACTCCGTGAGGAGGTGTGCATCTCGCTCTACTAGCCCAAGAATGCGCGATAATCCGCATCATCCAATAGTGGGTCCCCTAAAGAGGGTTGTAGAGACATATTCGCAAAGAAATTTAAAATACAGTTTAAAAAAAATCAGGTTTTTATAGTAAGTGGTATTTTCTTGTAATAATGTCTTCGTAACAAAAATTCACACAAAAGAGATATCGTGCTATGGAACCATGTGTGCGTGTGGGATATGTCATTACCCTGTGAAGTTTTTCTAAAGGTATTGTTTTAACAAAACAATAAAAGATGATATTTAAAGTTCATGGTATTTAAATGAAAAACTTAAATTAAAGTTATTTTGCATGGAATTCTAAGTTAAAATTTATTCTAAATATTATGGTTTAAGATTACAAATGATGTGTACAAGTTAGATTGAACAAAGTATTAAAGAGAAGGAGTTTTCTAGGGCTTTGAAAAAGATATCGGTATTAACTCCACTTACCGATATATATTTTGAAATGGAATTTCAAAGAATAAGAAGAGGGATTGATAGGGAGATTGTTGGAGATAGTGCCGGTTACTAGACTAAAGTATTAAAATTCACACAGTGTTTTCTCCACACAGGACTTGGATATTATATCAGACATTCCGGTTACTAGATCTATAGTTTTAGATCTAGATTTGGGTGGTTTCCTAATCTGGGTACCTTGACAGCATTCTAGGAGTATTTAGAATGGACGACTCCTGGCAGGGTAGTACACCTGCAGGTAATGGAGTCACCCTCTCTAAAGGTGTCTTACAGACTAAAGGGGAGAGGGATACGCATGATTGACAGATCACTTGCTTAGGCAATTGAGTCAGTCATAAGATGTCAAGTACCACACCAGATGTTGTTCTTGCAGTAGATGCAATAAGTTGATATTAATCCAATCCTGAAGAAACAATCGGAAGCAGTTTTAGGACATAAGTGCGTGTTCTAGGGATGTGATAACGACAGCCTCTTTTAGGAGACGGTTATCATTCCAGGCTTCCAAAGTGACATGGATGGCAGAGTGGCTGTCAGAGTTATAGTTTCTCCTTCTGACAAGGGGCAGTATTTTGGACAGGTGGTCCAAGGCAATACTGAGGGAGGCATGGCGCTGGGTACTGATTAAGTTCAGTTATCGATACAGTCTAAGAAGTTTGGATTTGGAGTTCATTTATGAGCTAGGTCCCATCAGATATCCAGACATACTCTAAGACAGGTATTGCTCATTTCGGGAGATGGTTTTCTCTGCGAACTTGAGATATAGAGATACATAGAAAGAAACATCACAGCGGATCCACTCACTGAGGCTATTCCTCGAACGCTATAGTTTCGCAAACGAGCTTTGTGAGACTGACTAGTAGAGGAGTTGGGTGTTCGGTATCACACGGGCTGTGAGTATGCGACATCGCAATAATTAGCCTTGAGTGCAAGTGGGAGATTGTTGGAGATAGTGCCCTCAGAGTCAATTATTGGATCACAGGCACGTGATTGCAATGATTGAGGGAGGACCTATCCCGGGACGACAGTCTTACTCGAGGTGATAGTATGCTATCTGGTTTATCTTTATCATCGTGTACTGCTTTAGGTGACCTGACAGGTCGCTATTACACGTTGATAGAGCCCCTAGGATTCTTGCTTGACGACCAGCAGTATGATGGCGATCATATACGTGGGAGCTGGGGTCTATAAGTACATCCTTAAAAGGTCCCTTGTCGTAGGAGTTTCGAGACAGGGCATCGATACTCCATTAGTAGACTAGTGTATACAGTCGAGACCCCGACGAGGGGCGGTGGCCGGTCTCACAAGCCACTGGTGTCAGTTGGTTCACCTAAGATGTATACAGGTGCTCATTGGGTTATGAGTACACCGGACAGGACTCGCCGGGAACCTGCTAGTTGGTCTTATACCAGATGTCAGATAGCAGTTCCCTGGTGACATGTGTACAGGTTAGTTCATCGACCTGAGATCGTCATTTGTCTCGTGTGAGTTCCCACTGTGCTTTGATTACTACCCTACCACGGCTCAAAGGAGTCGTGCAAACAGGTTTTAGTTGGGTATAGTCCCGAGCCACATGGAGGCAGTGAGCGGATCTGCAGGGGTTCGTCTCTCCCGGTATTGGGGGTGAGGTCGCGCTGTGTCTAGGAGAGCCATTACACAAAGCCCTCGGCCGAGGCAGGAGATTTACTGGTAGGTATTCCAGTAGTATCTCAGGGTGTTCTGGGCTACGCTCCGACACGACTTGTACCGCTTTTGGGGGTCTGACTTTTACCAACCCCCTAGGCCCGCCATGCGATACTCATAAACGAACGGACCGGACTGTACGGATATTGTCACTGACAGGCTCAGTAGGGTGTCAGGATGAGTTCGCTCATCGACGTCCCTTTTGGTCAATAGCTGGTGGCCCGTCACGTATTGGCTTATACCTCTGACGTACTAGTGGTTAAATCCACAGCCATTGTATTGACGAGTCTTTAGAGTCCACCACACTTTCAGTTACTCAAGCTTTCGGGCGAAACGCTGTAGAGGCCGTATGGAGATATGGCAGGGTCTGATCAGATACGTGCGGTATTGCACGGATCAGGATCGGACGGTTTGTACTAGTGGCCGTATGGATATATGGCAGGGTTCGATCAGATACGTGCGGTATTGCACGGATCAGGATCGAACGGATATTACTAGCCGGCTTTGGTTTAAGCCGGATCCTAGTTTAGTACAGTGTAGATTTTGTCTCATTGCATTTGTATCCGGTCGGAATACAGATGCGGGTGTGTATGCACAGTGTCGGGGTTTTCCTGTAATTTATTACGGGACCAGTTTTCTGGAGTTGCCTGTTTGCATTCCGTTCCGGCCGGTTTTCCTTTGTTCTTTCCCGGCCGGAATTTTCTGATGGAGGGTGTTATTTGCAAGTTTGCAAATAACACATCGTGGAGGGGTTTCATGCAAATGGTTTGATTATGAAAGCATCTTTTGATACCATTCTTATCTATCATCATCACTTGCTTTTTATTGATTTGAGGTGATTAGTAGTTGATGTGAGTTAGTTATGATGATGTTTGGATATGGTCACCCTCTCTCTTTTTCCTACACTCACCTCCCTCTTGCTTATGTATTCTTTCCTCCACCATTCTAGTATGATAAGGTTTCATTTTGAGAAAAGAGAAGAAGGGGTTTTTCATTCTTGAGAGTGTGGCATTCTTGATCTCATTTTCATGCTAGAAAAATGCAAGCACCATTTTTTCTCATCTTGATTCCTCCATCATCTTCAAAGGCAACAAAATCCCAAATGAGACATAGCCTCTACACTACACATTCTACAGCAAATCTTGGACGCGTCGGCCAGCCAACTTCGCGCCCGAGTTGCCTCGGTATTGAGGTGGGAGCCCGTAAAAGATACAGGCGATGTGGTGCCCTTTTCGGCAAGGAGGCGATGATATGGAGACAGGACTTTCCGCGGGAGATCGGGACGATGACGAGAAGACCGGAGGACTCGGATCATTCGGTATACTTCTCTTCCCATCTCTTGTTTGCTAGTATAGGTTAATGGTTAACGATCCGGGTTTTATTGTCCGCGGTAGCGCCAGTTTCCAAGTAAGGAAAATTTTTGATTCCGCATTTTGGCCTCGGTAAGACGGCCGTGGCGCTGCCGTGGCGCAACACTACGAGCTTCACATTTTGTCCTGTCGAAGTGTTGCTTTTGAGCGACATACCCCTGCCACCAACAGTTAAAAGATTCGCAGTTTTCAGTAGGATGTATGATCTTCCGATGATATAAGCAGAAGTTAGGATGCATCGCTACTCCACCGAAAGTATTTTCTTCAGAGGGCGGTAGCTTCATTCCCGCTGATAGGGCTTTGGCGAACCTTTTCCTCGTCTTGAATTTGTTTTTATCCACAGTGAATGGCTTTTGATTTGACGGGAGTGTCTTGGCTCTTTCCAGTATGGCCATCTCACGCTCTTGATTGGCTTTTGCTTTCAGGTGAATTTCATTCAGGAAGATATCGATCAACTCGTCTGACGGCCGTAGAATTTCCGGCTCAGGGTTCGCCCTTGGTTTCTCGGCGCAAGGAGCCTCTTCATCATCCGCCAGTGAATGAGAGATCACATGACAAGTCGCTACGTAGTCTTCGGATTCGTCTGATGGGTTTTCTCCATCGTTTTCGTCCTTGACAAAAGAACAAGCTGCCCCCATCGTGTCCGTCCTCTTTGGAGTGTGCGGCTGGGGTGGATTTAGCTTCCACTTTTCAGATAGGGTAAACTTGCCTTGTAGGTATTGATCTTCAATCCATCCCTCGAAGACGAAGCAATCCTCAATCGGATGGCTTGCCGTTTGATGATAAGGGCAATAATTGGGGTTATTCGCCTCGTTGGGTTGTGGCGATTGCCTTGGATTCGGCAAGTTGATAAGCCTGTTGCGCACAGCCAGCTCGAACAACTTCTTCGTCTTATCCCGCGGGAATGAGTAGGGGCGCCTCATTTTCTCAATATAGAACCGCCGTCCTTCTCCCGATTGATCTGCTAGCTTTAGGGTGCTGGGTTGTGGATGAGCATTCGCAACGAAGGTTGCCTTCCCTCTACCCTTGTCGTTCCGCGGTTCTGGCTTTGGGGGAGAAGGTCTGTGACCCATTTGATCCATCTGGGCCAGCTTGTCGATCAAAGCCTGGAATGTGGTCGGCTTAAAGAACACCATGAACCGTGAGATAGTGGCATGAGGGTCTAGGGTACCCACGAACATGCCCACCGCAGGCGCTTCTTCAATGCGCTGTTCGCATTTTGACCACAAGTTTCGCCAGCGTATAGCGTACTGGACCCACGTCTCGCCCGGCCTTACCCTGGCATTAATCAACGCTGTTATCGGGGCCCGTTCGTTGGCGCTCGCGAATCGCTGAGTGAATAGCAACTCCATTTCAGCGAACGTCTTGACAGAATCGTTCGGGAGTTCGGAATACCATTCGAACGCTGTTTCTGACAAGCTGCCGACGAATTGGTGAAGCATCAATTTGTCATCGCCTCCAGTATTGCCGCATAAGGCCCTGAATTGAGCGACATGCTGATGCGGATTCCCTGTCCCTTTATATATGTGGAACTTAGGTATTGTATAGCCCGGCGGGTACTGTATCTGATCATACCGGCCTGGATATGGTCGTCCTGTTTGGACGATCTGACCGGCTGACTCAGTCGCATGATGAATCCGTATCTGCCGGGCTATATATTCGTCAAGGTCAGCTTTGGAGATTGCCTCCTCCTTGGCTGCTGACAAAGCCAGTGGAGGATTTGACGTTTCTCCCCTGTCGTTTTCAAGGCCGACCGGAGGATCTTCAGCAGGAGGGTTCTGCTGAATCATCATCCCTACCATATCTTGGAAGAGAAGCGCCATTTGTTTTATATTAGCCGCTTGCTCTGCGGCTTCTTTGTCCTTCTTTTCGAGGACTCTGCGCAGGTAATCAGCGTCAGTTTCTTGTTCATGACGCTGCTCCGATGATATCTCTGAGCTTTCTTTTGGCTCTGTAAGTGCGGCCATTGCAGTCATCATCTTTTGAAGCTTTTGCTGCTGCTCTTGAGCTTTGGTCACGGATTGGGTGAGTGGTCGGTGACCCGTCGAAGCACGGCTTTCCTCCTTTCCAGAAGTCATATAAACAGTGTGCACCACCATGCCCCCAGATTTGGGGCGTTTATGCCCATCGCTTCTACGGTTCGCCTTGTTCACAGGGGCTTTTTGCGGCCTCCTTTTCTTTTGAGTGATTGACGTTAAGGGTGTCGTTGCAGTGGACACCCGAGTAACCGTTGCTTCTTTCGACCTGACAGAGTAGTCTTCCTCCTGCCGAACCTTCGTCTTTTTCTGCCGGTGGAGGTAGTTTTCATCAATCACCGACTCTTGGACCTGTTGCCAGACCTTGTAAATTTTAGAGGACAGCCGGTGAGCGGGTTGCTCTAGCTTCTTCTCTGGAGTATTCTCCACGGGTGAAGGAGTTCGCTTCAGCACCGCAATAGGAGAGTTTCTGCGCACCGTGTTCAGCAATTTAAAGCTGTTCCCAGTTGGAACAGCAGCATCGATCTCCACCATTGGAGCTGGCAGAGTTATCCCAGAAGGGGAGTTGCCCCCAACCTTCCTCACTCGGCGCCAGTGGCGACGTCGAGCGTGTCTTGTGGATGGAGTTGTTTCAGCTACACGGGTGGCTTCGTCATACCCCCTGCTTTGAGAAGAGACTGTTATTGGTGCTAGCCTGTCAAAGACTGACAACCGTTGAGAAACGATATCTAATCCGTTAAAGACAGATCTCTGGGCAGGGGAAACAGCTTTGAGGACTTCGCCTAGAGCAGCAACCGGAATGGTCAGCCTTGTAAAGACTGACTTCTTGAAAGGAGGAGCCTTTCCAATGATTTTGTCCGCTTGAGCCGGGATAGCTATTCGCTTTGGGATGGCAGCTTCGGGTATCGCAGGTTTGTAGACGTTCTGGCCCAGTCTGTTGAAAACTGAGGTATTGAAGTTGGGCGACCTGGTGAGAGGGGTCGCGGCAGTGGTAAGCCGATCAAAGACCGACTTCTTTAGGGATTCTTGCAACGTCATTGTGGCATTGAAGCTCAACGGTGGGAGCCTGGTCCCGAAGAATAATCCAGTGGTGGCCTGAGTTACCTGCTCTACTGGCATCTTGAAAAGGGAGGCCGCTTAGGGCCCATAAGTCACTCCTCCAGCAAGGGCCGAGCGAGAGTTGCAGTTGCAGGCAGTGCAGTTTGAAGCCATTGATCTTCTGTTTTCTTTACGGAGCAAGACACCAAATCTTAGTACCTCGAATCCACAGGCAACCACAGTAAACCGCGATTCGTTCGCGAACACGACACACGAAGTGTGGAGTGGAAAGAGGAAAAGGTCCCACCGGGCGTGCCAGAATCTGTTCCCCTCCGAAAGACGGCGCACAAGACCGCGATGTCCTGACGCTGAAATTCGGGGCAGATGCTATATGGTTTTATCCGTCTACCTCTCCGAAGATGCCAAGTTGATTTATGGCACCGTGTATCGGAGGTTTAGACGGATGCGGCCGATATAGCAGATTTCGTCAGATTCTCCCTCGCTTGAGGGGTTTTTGATTGTGGGGATGCTCTTCCCTGCAGGAGCAAGCCCCTGCAGTTAATTACGCTACCGCATCACGGTAACAACTTTCTCCTTCTCCAGAATTTCACTTCGTGTCGTGGGTGTTTGTTTTGTTTGTGGTTGCCCATGGATTGTATACGGAGACTGAGTAATGCCGTCGCCCGTAGGACGTGGATTAGTCCAAATCCGTATTTACTTAGATTTGGGTTTGGTGTTTTTAGTTTAAGGATACGTTAGCCGCATTTGAGACTAAGATCAACTTAAACGTTCGTTAAGGATATGTTAGTCTGATTTGAGACTAAGATCAACTTAACGGGATCGTCTAGATCCATTTCCAGTTTAAGGACGTAGTGGTCCATCATTCCCATTTTGGAGACGGATGTTAGTTTAAGGACACGTTAGCCATATTTGAGGCTAAGATCAACTTAAACGTTTGTTAAGGATACGTTAGCCTAATTTCCAGACTAAGATCAACTTAACAGGATCGTTTAGATCCTACAAAAGAGCATTTGGGGGCTCTATTGTTCCAGTTTAGGGACATGGTGGTCCACTGCCAGTTTAGGGACATGGTGGTCCATGTTCCAGTTTAGGGACGTGGTGGTCCACTGCCAGTTTAGGGACATGGTGGTCCATCATTAGTTTAAGGACATTTCGGTCCGATATTAGTTTAGGGACGTTTCGGTCCGATATTAGTTTAAGGCCGTTTCGGTCCACGAGTTTAAGGACCCCGCAGTCCATATACGTATGTGGTCGTCGGGACCCGTCACCTCTCTGACGTCGTTGAAGGATTACAACGACAGGTGTCAGAGGAGTTCGGAGATGTACTCTCGAACCGGCAGTAAATTGATTTAGGGAGCAGCCGTGCCCAGTCAATTTAATTTGAGGACTTATGGCCACGACTGGGCTAAGTCCAGTTTCAATATTCTTTTGTCTTTGGCCTATTGGACCTGTGCTAAGGCCTTGCCCCTTCACTGCATTATCTTTATTTGTTTTGGTTGGGCTCTGCCCTTTTATAAATGATGCAGAGTATCTATTTAATTAGGCCTGCTTGGTCTTTTAATTTGGGCCTGGCCCTTTAGAAAATGCCTTGCATTTATCAGTCACTTTGCGCCAATCAGAGAGCGCAAGCGCTTGTAGTATTGACACGTGTCGTGCAAGCGCAGTGCGCTGCTGACACGTGGCGCACTCTGGTGAGTTGTGCCAATTACAGAGAGCAAAGCTCTATCTCAAAGCGCATAGCGCAAATGGTTCAGATGCTGACACGTGGCGCTCTCAGGTGGCTTGCGCCAACCCAGGAGCGCAACAGTGCAGATCTCCAAGTGCAAGGCACTATAAATTTGAGAATCCTTTAGATTCTAGAACCAATGGTTCATAATCAGAAGTGCAAAGCACTGTTTGCTTTCTTGATCTAATTTAGATCAAAGAAAACAAGTCTCTCTTGTTTTTCTTATCTCAGAGAACCAAAGGTTCATAAAAAGTGCAAAGCACTGTTTTTATTTGCTTTTTATTTAAGGTCCTTGATCTTGTTTTTAGATCGATGATCTGTTCACAAGAGAATTTTCTCTTTTTCTAAAGGCTTTTTACCTTTTTTGTTCTTGAGGATTTCTCTCCAATTCTTCAGAGCTCTCTCTCTGTTTAATTTCTCACAAAATGTTGATTCCTTTGAATTGAGGTCTAGGGCCCTTTTTATAGTGCCCATAAATTAGTTAAATTTGTTAAAGAGATCTTTCTCTGAGTGATTTGGGGAATTTTCCCCACCGTTGGATCTTTGATCCAAGGGCTTCTGTTTTACAGAAGGCAATCTTCTTGTTTTTGACAAGAACAGAAAGATCTTTTTTAGAATTTTAATTCTGTTTGGCGCAAGCGCCCCAACGCGTGACACGTGTCGCGCAGCGCTTGCGCGACTGCGCTGACACGTGTCGCGCAGCGCACAGCGCAGCGCTGCTGCGCTTGCGTGACTGCGCTGACACGTGTCGCGCAGCGCAGCGCTTGCGCAAAAGCGACTGCGCTGACACGTGTCGCGCAGCGCAGCGCTTGCGCAACTGAAGCTTTGCTTCTATTTTTTTTAATAGAGCTTTGCTCTTGATGGAGTGCGCTACCTTGGGCACTGCGCTCCCTACGCTGGTGTGTCTAATTTTGACACATGGCGCTCTGTGCGCAGCGCAGGAGATCTGAAGCGTTGCTTTATTTATTTTAATTTTAATTTTCAATACAGAGCTTTGCTCTGATTGGGGAAACAGAAGCGTTGCTTCGTTTCCCGCCTTGGAATTTGAACAGAGCTTTGCTCTGATTGGGGTAAACAGGAGGTCTGGGAACCGCGTAAAGGGAGAACCCGCTGACGCCGAACAACTCTGACTTGGCTGTTGTTCGCCTAACGCTAAGAACCGACTCTAAGGAATGGCTTACACTCCATCCTGCTCGGAGGAGTCTCCCGATGTATTCTAAGTGAACGATCGTCACCTCGACTTCGGGACGGGAGGACACCGTCCTTCCTATACTTGACAATTAGTTAGCTTACACTCGACGCGTGATCGTCATCTAGAAGGTTGTTCATTGACCTACGGCCTAACATTTGCATCAAGGAAAAGACCGAAAAACTCAAGTACTCACACAAGAAAAACATTGCCACGCAGAGGAAGATAAAATCAGTTTTATTTATGTTTTAAAAAGCCTTTACAGGGTATTCGGGGCTCCTCAGCCTTACAAAATTGCCCGGGGGCTTACAAAATTTTTCGTAGCTAAAAGAGAAAAAGGGAGGAGCTCAGGCAGTAGGCTCCGCCGGGACCTCGCCTTGTTCGGCACCGCCCTCAGGAGCTGGGGTTTCTGCTTCCGCTGCCGCCCCGCTTCCGACGCCAGCCGCCTGCGGCGCTTCCACCGAGAGATGGACCCGAGCACGGAGCTCACCGTCGGCAAACTCCGGCATCAACTCCTTGACAGCATCAAGAGCTGCATGCCAAACGATAACGGAGGCTTCGCTGAGGTCGGTGTAGAACTGGTCTGACGCCTTGTACGCGTCCACCGACTTGCGGGCCTGAAGCTCGGCGATCTTCGCCGCCTCAAGCGCAGACTCGGTTTCCCTCTTACTGGCGTCCACCGACATTTTTTTTAATCTTTAGGATAGGACCTTCATTAAGGCGTGGCGCTTACCTAGCTCCTCCAACTTGCCCTCCATGGTTCGGTGGGACTCTCCCATGAGTCGGTAGGACTCCTGGCTCTTGGAGAGCATGAGCTCCCCGGAGGCCAACCGGGTCTCAAGGGCGGCCGTCTTCTCCTTCTCCTGTAGCAGGTAGAGGCGCAGATCCTCCGCCTCCGAAGATGATTCCCCTACCTTCCTCGTGGCCGGGGCGATCTCTTCGGCTTCCAAGTTAACGATGAGGGCGTAGTGTTGGAGGACCTAAGAAAAGCAACAGATGGATTTAGAAGTGTCCGGGCTAAAGAAAAGCAATTAAGACAACAATTAAACGAATACCGACCTGAACAGCATCCTGAGCGATGGCAGCCACTTGGGCCTTTAGGGCCCCCGGCCGACTGCTCCATGTCCGCGAGCAAGCTGTCGACGACGGAAAGCCCTGAGGGGACCACGAAGCAGACGTCCCCCTCCTGCACCGGAATCCCCTCGGGGATATCAGTCGATGGCGTGCGGGAGACCGTCCTTTTCCTCTTGAGGAGGACCTCGGTCATCTCCTCCTCCTCCCTCGCCCGGGGTTTCGGGTCTCGGGCGTGCTTCTGGCTGCCCCCGCGACGGTCATCGGGGGCCCTGGGCGCTGCGGAGGACTTCGCTGGTGGGGACGATTTTAGGGGCGAGCTCGGGCCTGCTCGGGAAAAGACCACGCCCCCGGCCTTCTTTCGGGCCGTAGTGGATATGGAAACTAGAATCTTGGACCGGTCCATGTATTCTGCAAAGGGAGAAAGTACAGAGAAGTTAGTGATACAAGAAGGGCAAAAAGTAAATTACTCAAGTCTAAACAGGTCGTCCAATCTCCTAACTTACCCACAAAGCGCTCGGGGCTGAGCCTAGCCCAGCTAAGGACCTGCTCGGAAAGCAAGACGTCGGCCCGCTGGATCGGCTCCCACATGGACACCGCCCTCGCCTCGGGAGAGGATGACTGCTTCGCCCGCGGGCAGTCGGCCTGGTGCTACTGTACAGGCACAAGCCAGTCCTCACCCTCGGGTGGCCCGACGAATACAAACTTCTCCTTCCAGTCATGGATGGAAAAAGGAACGACAACCACACCCGACCCGGCCACCCCACCCTTGTGTTTTTTAAAGAGAAAATACACCCATCTCGGCTTGTTCTTTCTAGTGCCAGGGTGATTTTTATAGCAGATAAAGGAAGTAAGAAGGGTGAAGCTGAAGGGGGATCTCCTCAAGCTTTAGCCGGACCAGAAACCCGAGGAGGATTCTTCACGAGTTCGGCGCAAGCTGGCCCGGCGAGAGTCGGAAACAACGAAGTATCCCGCATACCTCGCTTGGAAAGGGAAGACTCATTCCCACACGGAACGCCTCCAAATACATGGCAATCTCCTTCCTCTGCACCTGGTCCGCCCGTTCTCCCCCCTTTGCCAAACAGAGCGAATAGTTAGAGGGGATATGGAAACGAGACCAAATCTCGGCAAGCTCGTCCAAATCCTTCAAGACAGAAGGCGCATCGTGGGCGTTTCCGATGCACACCTTAGGGACCTTCGTCGCAGCCGGGCGGCTAGCGGCGCGGGTAGCCCTGACTCTACGGGGCGGGCCTGACGATGAGGAAGCAACAAGGGAACCCTCTCGGGAAGAGGTGAAAGACTCTCTAGACTCTACCCTAACTATCTTAACAGACTCCTCAGAAGAAGACATCTAACCTGATTCAAAGGAAGAAGGAGTTCTCCGAGGAAAGAGCGCGAAGGATCCGATCTAAAGGATGGAGCGCCGAGCAATCTCTTGCAGCAATAGAAAATAGTGGCGAAAGTATGTACCCTAAGGGGATTCCACTTCTATTTATACTACTTGGGGGGACGCATCCAACGGCTCAGACCGTTTCCCACAAAACAAAGCTTCACGTCTGCCAGCCGTCGACGCCCCACATGTCGAATGACCATTGGAGACGTCCTTTCGGGCGCAGGTGACAGCGACAGCCTATCACGTCCGCCAATCCGTGTTGGACACATGGCCCACGCCTCAACAGACGTTCAAGCGAATCGGCGCTCCTCTTTAAATGCATGATCCTTTCCCCTGATCCGCTGACGTCATCCAAGATACGCGCAGAGATCCAAGCGGCCGGGATACAACACTCGGGCTCAAAGATCTGAACGACGCAACCGCTCTACGCTGAGTCGTCCCGGAAATCCGCGCTGACAAATTCTTGACAACAGGCCGAGCCCAGGAAACCGATCCGGACCACTATCGACCCGACCCATAAATAGGTCGGGACAAGAGTGTGTGTGTGGGGGGGGGTCTAATGATGATACTCATAAGTGGGAACTCCTCGGATCATGACACATGGCAGATGACGTGTCCTGGGGCTCACGGAAACAGGGCAAGCACCATTCATTGGGAGCATCTCCCGGGCTATCGTCCCGAGGCATGACCCGACCTTTGATGGGTCCCTGAACACTCCTATGCTCGCCTTACAAATAACCATCGGCTCGCCTCCAAGCCCTCCTACATGCTGAGCTTTCTCAGCCCTCCCTCCGAGCTATCACAGAACCGAGCTTTCTCGGCCTCCCGCTCGTCTCCGAGCTCTCACCGAGCTAAGCCTCCCCGGTTCAACCGAGCAACCAAGAACGCAGAGCCCAAACGCCTCCGTGTATCTCGCCTGAAGCGAGATATCCGCCACCCAACATCCCGCGTTCTACGCCGTCGTATCCCCCCATTAACGAGCGTATCTCGTAATTAATGGGGGGATCCTGTCATTAATAGGGGCGTACCGTCAGGGGCGTAACCGATGGCGAAGATCCCGAACCAGCTCGCTCCAAGCGACCACTATAAAAACCCTTCGCTCAGACGACTCAGGTAACGCAATTTTATTCCAATAAGCCGCCACTCTGCCCAAATTCCTCGGCTGACTTGATCGTTGGAGGGTCCACGGTGGTACCACTTCGGGACTTCTTTTACAGATAGCTCGGTTTCATCTCATAACAAGCT
This sequence comes from Agapanthus africanus, assembly GCA_030015575.1. Lineage (NCBI taxonomy): Eukaryota > Viridiplantae > Streptophyta > Magnoliopsida > Asparagales > Amaryllidaceae > Agapanthus > Agapanthus africanus. Next base: position 63,038,244 of record JASDDO010000028.1, on the reverse strand, counting down.
CACTGAGATCCACACGCTCAAGGAGGCAACCCTCAACACCAATCTCAGCCGTTCACCAACACTCGCGACAGATCGACGGATGACAAAACCTCCATCAATCGGCATTTTGCGAGAGTAGGGTCAGCTTTTATGTTGAGGACTATGCAGGGGCCATGTTTCCAAACGGTTTTTTATGCTTTTTATTTTTTTGTTTCCTTTTTGCTTTTAAACTTTATTTATAGTTTAGTTAATTTTCTTTAATGAAACGGTTCTTAGCTTCCGTTTTGATATAAAAATAAGAATTAGTATGCTATTCTAAAAGATGAAACTGGGAGTAAATCCGCTAATAGAGATAAAACTATAATACACCCATACCCAAGAGACGGATAGTTGGATCAAGAGAGGGAACTCTCTCTCTCTCTCTAACTTTTTTGATGATGGAATAGATAATAATATCATGTACAATTGATGCAGCATTTGATTTGATCAGTGTTCATGAATGATTCAAATAACAGAAGATAATGAATTTGGATCTGGATAGATTAGGCGAGAATTACCATATCCTCACTCTTAGGGTTTCATTTCGCAAGAGGATGATGAATTTCGAAACCATGCTGGTGGGGTTACGATTCTAAATTCAAAAAATTGAAACACACTTGAGATATCTTCATGTTTCTTCCATGAAGAACATCATACAAATCATTAATATTTTGCTCCCTTCAGTTGACCATCAAATCCATCATTATTTAAAAAAAAGTCCATAAGATTTGTCCTTCAGGATATATAAGTGCAGCAAAAAAATCAATAGGCTATATAAGTGCAAAGTAAATGAAACATTAGAGTATTAGTGAGCAACAGAATCTTGTTCTTTGTTTAGCTGATTTATCTGATGTATGCATACTGATCATGGTGTTTTTACCATCACATCTGCTTATGCTATACTAAATTCTACGGAAAGGAATTATCTGTTTGTTTGTTTTTTTTTTTTTTACTTTTTTAATGTGTGAAATAAAAGTACACTTTCTCTTTAGTGATGAGCCCAAAGAATCAGCCTAAGACGTTCTTATGACAAAAACTACAAATCTGATCAAATGGGCCTAGCTCAATTGATGCTACTATTTTCTTTAAAATAAGAGGTTATCGGTTCAATTCTTGAAGGAGTCATATTTAAAAAAAACTACAAATATGTTTACACGAGATGCATATTTGGTTGAATTTGTTGGGTTTCTTCTGACATCTATAACTTAGTAGAAGTTTGATCTAAGTCGTGTTTAGTTGAGAACTTGCAGGTACATTATTTTGCTTAGCTTCTATATTATTTTGCTCTTTGTTTCTTATTTCGCTTGTGTTGTGTTCAGTCGAAAATATCGCGCATTTGATATAACAATTTCTTTACTTTTTTTTAAATATTTAAAGGTGTTTATTATAAATATAGAATATATTTGGGTTTATCTGTAAAATACTATTTACCATATGTTTTTATATTATAATTAACATTATGAAGGAAAATATATGCATATAATATTTATATAATATTTTTATTATGCATATCATATCACATATTCTAATCAAGATTCTTTAAAAAATATAACATCATACAAATGGTTAGGATAATATCTCTAAAATACCAAATATTACTAACATTATTCATGGAGATATTGGGCAAGATTTAGCTCAGGTCAGAAAATCGGGATATCGAGATGTCGGGAATCAAAAATCTACCGATGAAGTTAAATAAAATCAATATTGGTAGAGACTCATAGAAGATATGAAAATTCCAGACATCACATAAATCTCCACTTGTTAATATGAGAAAGCCCCAGAAGTTTGGAACCAAGATCACTCCAAAGCACGGCGCTTCCGCGGCAAATAACCTCTATGTGCGGCGGATCCGCGGTCAATATGCAGAGTTAGGGTGTGCGATTTTGTGGGTAGGATCTTCACAACAAACCCTAATACTTGTGATCTAGGTTTTTGCTTCCAGGGCTATATAAAGGACCGATGGCTAAACTTAGAAATTATCACCTTTTACACGAATCAAATCACCGTCAAAGAACAAGCGATCCACGACAGGTCGACGATTCGACGTGATAAGACGACGTGATATTCGACGGAACATCTACTTCCTGAGAGGCAGAGATCGAGAGCAACTTCTTCTACCTCTTGTAATCTAAACTCGAAGGTTTTGTAACTGTGAAGTTGATTAATAAAGGTAGATCATTAGTTTAATTATTTAGCATTTAATTTCTGCATTATGATCTCATTCTCTATCCGTTCTTCTTCTTCTATCTCCATCATGCGCGAGCAATTCTCCGCTTCATAGGGTTCATAGGATTAGGGTAGAACAATGCATGAGAAAATATTTTAACTTCCTTTAAGTCTTATTAAGTTTATAAACTTTAGCAAAAGAATTGTTAATATCCTTATCGGGTGCGCTACCAATTTATTGCTAGTCTCGACCGCGATTTGAGATCAGATTAACAATTGTTTTGTTAAGGGCTAGACATGAATAGAGATCAATGAAAGGACAAGGGTTAATAGTGTGGAAACCCTAGTTTCTTCCAAGAACCCTAATCCTCATTCATCACTATCTATCTAGTTTTAAATCTATCAAAAGATAAAATAAGTAATCTTTATTAGTCATCCATGACTACTAAATCCTAACGAACCATACAAGCCTCTTCTTTATAGATTATACATTCGTATTTAAACTAGATCTTAAAACTATATATATTTTACATCAGTATTTAACATAGATCTAGAATCTATTTTATATTCTTCTTCTTTCTAATCAACTCGTCTAAAGCAAGATTAAAAGTTCCACGCATCCCTGCGGACGACCCGTACTCATCTCGGCTAGCTACACGCGACACCGTTATTGATTGCGGTTACTACTACACACTATCACACAGAATCAATCAAATGGCGCCGTTGCTGGGGATACGTGCGTAATTGTTTTTTTACTATTCGTGTTGAATTCTTATTCGATTCATATCATAAAAATAAAACAAAACCGCAACTAGTATATTTAACGATTAGTGTACGATTTTTATGAGGGATTCTAGAGACACTAGAGTGAGAAAATCAAGATTCAGAGACCTTCAGAGAGGTCCAGAGGAGCTAGGCAGACACTGTAGAAAAAATTGAACAAAGAACCCTCATTCACGCGGCGGAACTGCGGCAAAAAGATAGTTTTGGCGGCGGAACAGCGGTGGATTTGGAGAGTTGTGCACCCAAACTTTTTTGGTATATTCCTCAACTCTTTCTCTCTCCTATGAAAATCCTATAATATATTTTTCTGTAAGATTCTTTGCAAAATTATCGCCGCTCAAAAATCTTTTTGCGTGTTTTATTTTGCGGGTTGTTTTTGTATATTTTAAAATAGACTTTAAGGGGCAAAAACCCAAATTCAGATTAGGTAAGGATTTCATCACCCTTCCTAATCCACAAATCACTAAACGTGCATACGCAAAACCGTATATTAATTAAAAATATCCAGACCAAGCCCTAAGGACCGTCATGCTCAATAGGACAGAGGAAGGTCGTAGGTAATCTATCGCATATCTGCATTACTTTTGTGGTGTCTAAGGCAAGTGTGATTACGGAAAGTGGTTACTTAATTAAGCCCGTTATTTTCGGTGATTCGTATAGCGGATACCTCCTACTTACCTGGCACTTACCTGACCACAGGAGCGATAAAGAGGTGGTAGATGATTCATCCTGCGGCCTGTCCTTCGGAAGTCTAAGAGCGGTCTAGTGCTTGACCTAGATGACCTTAGTTCTTGGGTTGCTTGTGCATTTTGTGATTTGTTGAGTCAACCCTCAAGTTCCACTTTCAAAGCAAAACAATCCAACTAGAGCTTAAATCTTTCCCCTTCCTCTTCTTTTCACCTTCTTATAATGGGTAACCCAAACAGACGAACTCTTACCGAGCTTTGCTATCCAGAACCAGATATTTCTTGTTTTCGTAATTGCTTCGGTCAAAATTCCGACTCTACCATGTCTTTAAGAGATCAGATAGAGCAAGCGGAAAGAAACAGTTGGACACCTCACTTCAAGTCCTATCAACCGCATCAAAATTCTACATCTTCTTATGTTGATACTCCATTTAAAGCGTGTGAGGGAACTCCTAAATGCATGTCCATCGCTGAGCATATGGCGAGGGCTAAAGGCCAAAGTTTCAATCCGGTCAAACCGTTAGGAAAACAAACACCATCACTTTCTAAGGAAAATATTGCTACTCGTTTTTCGGCCTATATGACATCTGTTGCCAGTCGCTAACCAACCAACCAATATCAATATTCTTCTTACCACAATGTTGATCCTACTCCTGTCCAATTTTAACAACCATTCGATTCCTGTAAATCCTACCTGATTTTTACACCTTCTCTAGACATTTCTTCTGAACAGTCATTTGGGAGTTTTACCTATCCACAATAATTTCAATCTTCTGCTGAAACCCCTTACCGACCCATGTCTAGTCTTGAACGGACAGTGGAAGAATATCGGGTAGCGTCACGCCGCCACATAGAGGAATTGAATGCATCCATGTTCGCCCTTATACAACCCAACGAACGAGCAACTAGTTTCCAATTAGCTCAAAAAATTTCAATGCATGATACAACAATAGGACAAATTGAGAATTTGGGTAGTGAGAGAGCGGTACATCTTGCAAATCAAACCTCCCCATCCTAAATTGAAATCCACAACTCTAGTTTCATAAATCTATCGAGTACACCAAATGATTCACCAATTGAAGATAGAAGGTTTGATGAGTTGTGTGACTTTGTAGTGTTTAATTTACCCGATTGTGAAGAGTCTATTTCAAGTGAAACCACACCCAATCCTTGTGATCTCTACACCTCCACTCTAGAACCAAAATTGATTGAAAACCATGCTTTTGATGAGGTGTCTGAGAATTTTAAGCTTCACTTGATTGAGGATATTGACGCTGGAGATATTTTGGATGATGAACCCACAGTTTTGGATGAGTTTTTTGTTGGGTTACCTTAACGCCCTAGCCATCGAATGTCGCGGTTTGCGGAACAAAAATTTTCTTATGAGTTTTAAATGACGCTAAGTTAACCCAATGAAAACCTGGATCTTTTTATAAACCTATCTAGCTCAAAAGGTAGAACTAACTACTATGAAGGAAATCTCACCAAACAATCCAAGTCTTTCGGTCTTCTTTCCTCGTTGTTAGCTCCAAGTGACCACCTTGAACATGCCTGATCTTCTTTTCCCACTCTATCGGTTCTCCGGGATCGAGCTTGTTCTCCGGTCCTCATTTGTCGTAGATGATCCACCCGAGGGATGTGATCTATGGCTCTAGCTCCTAACTATGTGTCAATAGGAGTAACTAGAGAACTTGGGTTGCTAATCCAAGTTGTCTCGGATGTAGTGTGGAGTTCTATATGTTCCACTATCTCTATCTTGCCTCTTCACTTTTTTCTCAACTCTTGAGAGGGTAGTGAAGAGGAAGATGATGAAGGTGGAGGAAACTCAAGAGGAGATAAGAGGGTGAAGCAAAAAATGGGAGCTCAAGAATAATGAAGCATGCATGTGAGAGAAAATCCAACACAATGGTTTTGTGTATGAATTTTTATAATAAACAACTAGCAACCATACTTCAATATTTGATCCAAATGAATAAATAATTCATTTGTCAACTATTGAAGTCATGGCTCTCACCATTCCTCCCTCTCCTCCAATTTCCACCTCATTTCCAATTATCAATAAACGGAAAAGTCCATGATGAGGTGCCTACCTTCTAGAAGGTAATCTGTAATAAAATACGGATTACAGTGTGCTGTATATACATACCTGCATTCGGATAAAAACACGAATGTCCAAAGAGATAGAATAACACGAAGAACGTAATACTAGAATATACATATTGAAATACACAATGTAAATTATCAAGTCAATACCTGATTTAATAATCCGGCTCAAATCCGAGCCGGCTAGTATTACCAACTGTCCGATCAAAAGTCTGGGTACAAAGTATATCCATCAATCGGAACCCTGTACGTATCCAATACGGCAACTACATCATTTCGCCTGAACCAGGGAAACCCTCTATGTGTGACTCTAAAGACTTGACAGTACGCCGGCAGTGAGTTACTAGATAAATCCAAAACCTCAAGCACGTCAGCAGCACTAGCTGTGCGTAACGGCTACCCGGGTACCTGTCGAAAAGGAAGGCCGACGAGCAAACTCATCCGGATTCCTACTGAGCCTATCTGTGACAATCTCCGTACATTCTGGTCTCTTCGTCTGAGAGTATCGCATACCGGGTCTAGGGGGTGGTAGACGTCAGACCCTAATAACCTGGTAATCCGTGCTGATATGGCTCAGGACCAATCCGGTAAGCTACTGATCAGCCTATCAGTAAATCCCAACTGCCTTGGCCAAGGTCTTATAGTCCTGACCAATCGAACACAGTGCGATATCGACTCCCTATACTGAGAGAGAAGAATCCCCGACAATCACTCACTGCCTCTATGTGGCTCGGGACTGTACCCAACCAGAACCTGTTTGCACGACTCAGTAGAGCCGTGGTAGGATAGTGATCAAAGCACGGTGGGAACTCACACGAGACAAATGTGATCTTAGGTCTAAAGACTAACCTGTACTCATGTTACCTGAGAACTTCCATCTGACGATAGGTATAGTACCATCTGGAAGTTCTCGGCGAGTCCGTCCGGTGTACTTACCCCCAGTGAGCACCTGTATATGATCTTAGGTGCGAAAAACCAATGGTTGCGGGACCATACCATCGCTCCTCGTCGGGGTCTAGAAACGTATACACTAGTCTACTCTGGAATATCGATACCCAGTCTCGATACTCCCACGACTAGGGACCATTTAAGGATGTGCGTACCGACTACCCAGCTCCCACAAGTATGATTGCCATCACAACGCAGGTAGTCTAGCAATGATCCTACGGGCTTTATCAACATGTATAAAAGATATGTATTAGCAAGTAAAACATACTCACATGTTAAGATAAATACAAACCAGATACCATACTATCATATCGAGTAAGACTGTCCTGTACATAAATATGTCCAAGAATCCATATGTATACATATACAACAATGGCCTCTAGGGCATACATATCCAACAATCTCCCACTTGCACTAAGGCCATATATATCGGCGTATCGAGTACCCAACGTCTGATCTAGGGCCAGTTGTTAGCGTATCGAATACCCAACATCTCAAAAAGTCGCTCGAACTATGCTTAAGGAAGGGCCTTGGTGATCTGCAGTGTTTTCTTTTGAGTCCACTCTCCGCACCTCGATCTCCCGGTGATCAATGATCTCCCTTATCAGGTGATACCGCCTCAAGATGTGTCTGGATTTCTGATGGGACCGTGGTTCCCTTGCTAAATCCATAGCTCCATTGTTGCCGCAATACACAGGTATTGGGTTAACAATGGATGGAACCACCTGATGTTCAGTAATGAACTTCTTAATTCATACGACTTCTTTTGCGGCATCGTTGGCAGCAATGTATTCAGCCTCCATCGTCGAGTCTGCAACGGTGTCCTGTTTGGAACTCTTTCCGACAGACCGACCCTCCGTTGAGGGTAAACATAAAACTCAAGATGGACTTGCTGTCTTCCTTGTCACTCTGGAAGCTCGAATCGGTAATAGAATCCACCTGGAGGTCTCCATTACCGAATACCAGGAACGGTTCTTTAGTCCTTCTCAGGTACTTCAGAATGTTCTTAACAGCTGTCCAGTAGTTCTCACCTAGGTTAGATTGATACCGGCTCACCACGCTAAGCGCGTAAGCTATATCTGGTCGGGTACATAGCATCACATACATTATAGATTCTACCGCCGATGCGTAGGGTATAGTGCTCATACGAACCCTCTCCTCATCAGTCTTGGGAAACATCTCTTTGGAGAGGGTAATTCCGTGCAATGCGGGTATGTTACCACACTTGGAATCTATCATACTAAATCTCTTTAGTACGGTCTCTATGTACCCGGACTGTGAAAGTTCCAGCAATCTCTTGGATCTATCTCTATAGATCTTAATCCCCAGAATCTACGAGGTATCACCCAGGTCCTTTATGGAGAACCTTTATGACAAGAACAGCTTGACCAATTGTAGCATAGGAATGTCATTTCCTATCTAAAGAATGCAGTCCATGTACAAGACTAGGAACACGACAGTTCAGCCTACAATCTTCTTATATATATAAGGCTCATCCTCGTTCTTGATGAAGTCAAATCCCTTGACTGTTTCATCAAAACAGATGTTCCAGCTCCGCGATGCCTGCTTTAATCCATAAATAGATTTAAGCAACTTGCACACCTTGCCGCTGCTCCCATTGTCTATGAAACCTTCTGGCTGATCCATATAAACGGACTCTTCTAAACTTCCGTTTAGAAAAGCCGTTTTTACTTCCATCTGCCAGATCTCATAGTCATGGAAGGCAGCAATGGCAAGTAGGATCCGAATAGATTTGAGCATAGCCATTAGAGAAAAGGTTTCGTCATTTTCCACACCTGGTCTTTGACGAAAACCTTTTGCAACAAGTCTAGCCTTATAGGTTTCCACCTGCCCATCTACACCAAATTTCTTTTTGTAGATCCATTTTCATCCAACGGGTTTTACCCCAGGTGGAGAAATTTTCAAGGTCCACACTTTATTGGTGTACATAGAATCCATTTCGGATTGCATAGCATCTGGCCATTTATCAGAGTCCCTATTGATAATGGCCTGACTGAAATTGGTAGGATTATCTTCTTCCAAGATACAATCCTCTCGATCCCCATCTATGAGATGTAGGGTTGCTAGGCACACGCACAAGGGTCTACGAGGCATCAACCATGCCCGATTAAAAAATTAGCCGTGCCGAACAACCCGAATACGGAACTTTAAACTAGAGATTAGGCAAAAACAAGCATGCTAAACACTTTAACACTAAGTGAGAGGGATTACAACCTTTGTAGATCCGGTCCTTCACTTCATATGCTCCGTGTTGTGGTCCCTTCGTTGCGATCATCGGGATCCGGACTCTCGAGAGGTTCCACGAAGAGAAAGACGCAACCTTTGCTTCCGATCTTCGATACTAAGATGATCTACCTTGAAGTTTCTTTAACACAAGCTAACACTCATGAAATGATGTGAACACCCTCATCTAAATGGCAAGGGAAGATGAGGATGATGAAGTAGAATTTGTGCTCTCTTTATTTATCTTTTTCTCATATTTATCCATCACAAAAATCAAAGCAAGAAACCATTTCAAGCAAAGAAGAAGAAGGAAGAAGATGATGAATAATATTAGAATCCTTTTGTGATGAATAGAAAATGAAATGATATGAAGAATAATGCAACCATGGTTGACTTAACCATTGTAGAGAATTGACTAGGGTTAGGGTTTGGGTTGGGTTAAAGCATGAGTCACTTACAAATATCTTTTCCAAAACAAAATGAAAACCTTCTAGAAACATCTAGAAAGTTTAACCCTAATCCAAACCCTAATCATGTTTAAACTCCACTAAACAAGTTGCATTAGTTATCATATCATGTTACAATATTATATATCACATATATAATATTTATCGTAACAAAATAAAATAATACATTTAACATATATCGCATATATATCAATGTATTACCCGAGTGAGAAAAAGAATCTTTTAGTGAGCAAATATTAGTTAATGCAATTTAATATATCATATATATTATTATACATTAAATTATCGAATCAACACTTGATCCGACAATCCGGCTATATCGCATATAACCGACTAATATTTATCCGTACCGATTCATCGAATCAACACTTGATCCGATGACCCGGCTGATATCAAATATCGCGAGAATAGAATACGGTATCTCATATCGTATTATCCTCGGTCCCGTACATATCACATATGTGCCCCTACTCCGTTTTGCCTGAGTCAAGAAACCTCTGTGTAGGACTCTAAAGAATCGTCAATACGCCAGCAGTAGGTGATGATCATATCAAACACCCACAAGCTGCAAGCGGTCAGCTAAACGTAACAGCTACCCAGGTATTGAGCGCTCAGAAGATCAACAAGCAAGCCTGTACATTCTCCTGTGGATCCAAACAGTAACACTCCCGTACAGTCCGGTCTCGTCGTCTGATATGTTGCATATCTCGCCTAGGGGTGGTAAACGTCAGACCCCAGTAGCTCGATAAGTCGTGTCGATATGAGGTCTATAACAGTTCGAGAAACTACTGATAATACTTACCAGTAAATCTCAGCAACCCTGGCCAGGGATTTCCGGTTATAGCCAATCGAACACAGCACAACATCAACTCCCTATACCGGGAGAGACGAATCCCCTCCTATCGCTCATTGCCTCCATGTGATTCGGGACTGTACCCAAAAGCCACCTTTTTGCACGCCCTCTTGTACGTGGTATGATGGAAATCAAAGCACAGTGGGAATCACACAAGACTCTATGACGATCTCGGGTCGACAGACTACTCTGTACCAGTGTCACCGGAGAACTGCCATCTGACGTATGGTATAATACCATCTGGGAGTTCTCGGCGAGTCCGTCCAGTGTACCCAGTCTCCACTGAGCACCCGTACACCATCCTTGATGTCAAACACCGATGGATATGGGATCATCCATCGCCCATTATATGGGTCAAGATGCGTATACGCTAGTCTACTCTGGTGCATCGATGCCCTGTTTTGATACACCCACGACAAGGAACAATTATAGGATGTACTCGTTGACTACCGTGGCCCCACTAGTATGATCTCATCATAGTCCCAGTAGTCGAGTACATATCCTAAGGGCTTTATCAACATGTAATATAGAGACAATCAGAGTACATGTTAAGATAAAGTACAACCAGATAGCATACTATCATGTCGAGCAAGAAAGTCCTCCCTATATATGTCCTACCATCCACTACAATATACATCGTATGTACAGTAATGGCCTATAGGGCATACATATAACTAACAATCTCCCACTTGCACTAGGGCCATCTGTTATGGTATCACATACCCAACAATTAGCTGCGGTTGAAGTATCTCATACTCAACCATCCCATAAAAGTCTCTACTGGGAAAAAGGCCTTTGTGAGTGGATTCGCGCTGTTGTCCTCTGTGTCTACTCTCCTAACCTCGATCTCCCTGGAGATCAACCATCTCCATGATCAGGTGATACTGCCTAAAAATTATATCTGGATTTCTGATGGGACGGTAGTTCCTTGACATAAGCCACAACTCCATTGTCACACAATGGTAGGAACGATGTTCATCTTATGAACTTATATATATATCCAGACTGCTTCTTTGGTAGCATCATTGGTAACGATGTATGTTGCCTTTAATCATCTAGTATGTCACGGTATCTAGCTTGGAACTCTTCCAACATACCGTCCCTCCACTGAGGGTATAGACAAGCCTGCGACTGACATTCAGTCGTCCTTATCACCCTGGAACCATTCCAGTGATTCTCCCCAGGATCGATTGATACCATCTCACTACAACTAGTGAGTATCCTAACATCCAATTAGATCTATCTCATAGATCCAAAACCCAGGATTTAGGAGGTATCACTTTGATCCTATATGGAGAATCCTTGTGATAAGCGGAGATTGACCGAGCGTAGTATAGGAAACTCCTTCCCTATCAAGAGTATTACATCCACGTACACTACGAGGATCACCACCATACTCTCTACTATCTTTTCGTATATACAAGGTTCATCTACCATTTTGATGAAGTCAAACTCTTTGACTAGCTCATCAAAACAGATGTTCCAACTCCGCGACGCCTGTTTTATCACATAAAACATCTTGCGCACGTTTCCGCTGCTCCCACTGTCTACGAAGCTTTCTGGCTGTGTACTTATAGACGCTCTTTTCTAAAACATCATTTAGAAAAGCGGTCATGACACCCAACCACCAGATATCGTAGTCATGGTATGTAGCCGTGGCAAGTAGGATCTGGATGGACTTAAGCATAGATCCTTAGAAAAGGTTTCAACATAATCCATACCTGGTCTATGATGCAAACCTTTAACAAGTCTAGCATTGAAAGTCTCAACTTTTCCATGTACACCAAGTAATCTTCTCAAGATATACTTGCTCCTGATGGGGATTTAACCCTTCAGATAAAGCAACCAAAGTCCATACTTTGTTGGTGTATAAGGATTCCATCTCAGATCGATAAGCACCCAGCCATTCTTACAGAATCCCACTCCTGATGGCCAGCTCGAAACTAGTTGGGTCATCATCTCATGATGCAATCCTCGCTCCCACTGTCATAGAGAAACCGAAGTATCTCTCAGGTGGGTGAGGAACCCTACTAGATCGGCGGAGAGGCTGAGGTTCGTTGGAAACTATTGAATCTTTTGGTTCTACCAAATCATCAGCTGCATTTTGTATAGCTGGAACATTTCCAGTTCTACATAACAGACCTTGCCTCGAGCTTGTCCGGATTTTGCTTTTAGACATAGGCCGGACAACCCCAAATCTTAACAAGCTTAAGATATGGGTTCTTCCCTTTCCATATCACATATGAAGTGGTAGGCAACTGATTTGATTTGAACCCTATTCAATAGGTATGCAGCTTCTCAAGCGCATAACACCCCAAAGGAAATAGGAAACTCAGTAGTACTCATCATAGAGCACACCATATCAAATAGGGTGAGTTTGCTCCGCCCCGATATACCATCGTGCTATGGTGTATACGGAGGAGTAATGCTGAGAGAGAATCTCATTCTCCTTTAGAATAGTCCAGGGATTCCGTGCTCAAGTATTCTCCTCCTTGATCACATCAAAGGACATAACACTTTTACCCGTATTTTGGTTCTCTATTTCTAATTTATATTCTGTGAATATCTCAAAAGGTTCGGACTTGTGTTTCAACAGAACATATGTCTGAATCTTGAGAGATTATCAGAGAATGTAATGAAGTAAAAAGAACCGGTCCTGGCATATGTAGACAGGGGACTTTCATACATCATCATGTATCAATCCCAAGAGTTTACTAACTCTTTCTCTGTTTCCAATAAACAGAGCTGTGATCATCATATCTTTGTGACATGACCGGCAAGTTTCACAAGATGTAAATTCAAACTAATTTAAATATGCATCTAAATGTAACTTCAGCCAGTCGGGTCGCATTGATATGACCTAGTCTACAATGCCTCAAGAAGGATTTGTTCATTTCTGAACTTTTCCTCTTGTGTGTGTTCCTTATACTAAGAACTGTAGTTTGATTTAGAACGTCAATGCTTTTAGATAACGTGCCTGAACCGATCAACTCTTGATATAGGAAATGTTCAAAACATTATCCAACAATACAAAATTATATCCTTTCTTTACTAATAAAGAGACTGATATGATTTTGTATATCAGGTTCGGTATCTAATAACATTTGTTCAGAATCAATGTATTCCGGTAATACAGGGTGACAGTGACCAACAGACTTGGCTGCAACACTTGCACCGTTTTCTGTCTTATGAAACTTATCACCCGTTCTCAGTTCTCTACCTATCTGTAGCCCATGTAACAGATTACATATACGGGATCCTGATCCGGTATCACATACCCAGGACGTAAAGGATACTGAGAAACAGTTCTGTGTAATGAACACACCCGAAGATGATGCATCAACATGCACTTTCTTCGTTTGGGCGGCACGGGAAATCTGGTATTCCCCAATTTCCTGCTCTGTCTTATAACTATTATAAGTTGGAGCGGGACCAACGTTCCCCAGCTCAGTATAACAAGCGGGTTCAGTCAATATATCCGTTTTATTATCTTGATTAAGGCGTGATATGGTCGCTATCTGGAGAGAGAGAGAAGAAAACACTCAGCGTATGCTCTTGCAAGATTAGATTGGTTATATAATATATCTAATCAGGATGTCTCCCACTGTTTTAGTCAAATCTTCCTTCAAACCCTAAAAGGAAAGACTAGCCGGGATTAATTACACGCTACAAGTTCGCCAATCTTTCAGCCAGGCCAGTGTCGGTACTTTGAGGGAGGTCCCCCGTGCTTTCGCACGAACCTAATTAAAGTAAACCTCGTTTTCCTAGAGGCGTAACCCCGTTAACACCTTTCTAGACACCTACTTGATCGGCTAATTGCAATGTGTAAAACTCTTCCAGGAGTAACTTTTACTCGCAGCGGGTATCGGGATCCAACTATCTTATAGAAGGTATGCAATCTCATTGCAAATTTCAACACTTGAAATTCCCAATAATATTTTACCCCTAGCGATCTATGACCTTAACTAAGTCAACAAATCATAAATCGCAAGTCAAGTTCAACCCGTACATTTCTCGATTGAATTAAACCCACCCGTACGACCCTTAACTGAGTCAACAAAGCCGTACGAATACCCTAATCCAATCACATCTCATGTTTTAGCAGATAAACATTACTTAGCTACCGTACACTATGCCTTAACTAAGTCAACAAACATAGCACGAATACTAAATAATATCTATCTGAAATGACGGAGGGCTACGACAGGTTTTTAAGAAAACCCTTTGCGTAATGAACTTGATATCGTTGTAGAATCGAGTGATTTTAAATGGAGTGTTTTTGAGGCTTTTCTAGTTTTGCTAAAGGGGTCACTCCCGGTGAAGGGATCGTCGGCCCTTTCCTCATCGAATAAGGTGCAGGATATTTCACAAATACCACTATGCAAAGCAAGAACTATAGAAGCATTCAAAAGACAAACCGAGTGTGTAGCATCTGCCAGTTATTTCTAAAGGAGTCACTCCCGGTGAAGGGATCTCGGTCCTTTCCTCATCGAATAAGGTGCAGGATATATCATATATACCGCTGTGCAAAGCAAAAACTGTAGCTACCTGTTTTATTTTGAAATTCGATTCTACAACATCTTAGGTTTCTTTTATATCATTAATCTCGTTAATGAAGTCCCATTTTATTTTGCTTCACAAGCATCCTTTTTGAAACGAAATCTGCAATATAACATATATCTCATATATATAATATAAACATTCGTCTCAGGCAGTAATATGATCTCATCACAGAACATTGCAGCAGAAGAACATATATGAAATATTGGATATACTAGGACGTCCGTGTTTTCAATACGAGCCTGTATAAAACACGGATTCCACGGTCGCGATGAATAGCCAAACCCACATCCCTAGACCCCTACGAGAGCGGCAAGTAACACTGCCAATTCTAGGGTTAGGAGACCCGGTCTCGACTCCTCGAGATGGTCTCCCACTGGACCCTAGAACCCGGTTACTTGTGCTCTCCGCCTTGGGTCTACCTAATACGGAAAAGTAAATAATATACAACGGTGACATCTTCCGCTACCTGGAAGTGCCCCAATAAAAGAATATTACATACAAATGAATTTTATATGAATGAAAAAGAAAAAAACTCTCATCTCACATAAAACCCCCGGCTATTCAAACGCGACGATCCAATACAACATATCACAGCAACACATAATATCTCATATCATCAACGTAAGTAAGTATGCGTATCCCGATTGTCGTTGACGTATAGCAACGAAGCCGGCGATACACCACATACTACGCTTACGGTCACAGAAAAGAAAGTGTAAAACAACAACAGTTGGAATCTGCAATCTCTTTAGACATCGCATGCCTAACCAAATGAATTCCTTAGACATCACATGCCTAACAATTATAAACCCCGCATTTTAGTCTCATTATCGAAAACACTTTTCAGTATCAAGTCGGGCAATTCAACAAGATTCCCGACGTCCTGATCGAATGCTCGTCGCAAACTTTAGTAGACGGCTGCACCCCTAGATGCCGTCGACGAAGTGCACTAAGGCGGAACACCGCTGCCGCGAGCACCCGAACGGATGCTTTCGGCGACGGGGTTCTCCTACAGTCACTTGGTCGGGGCTATGGGGCATAGCTGTCTATTAATTTTACCCGGCGAGTATCCGCGTACGCTACGTGATTGCGACGGGCTTTTGATCACATCAAAATTCCGTGGCAACCGATCATTTGAGACTAAACTGCTATGTTTATAATATTCAAATCAGTTATCTCATAACTACCTGTGGATTCCAATTATTGTATCACATTCCAGATAAATAGAAAAAGTTAAACTTTCCGATCGAATCATCAAGCACCCAAGATTTCCCCAATATATCTCAACACTTGAAATCAGTTTAAAAACATCCATTACATGCCACAGTACCAATGGTCCAGTCGTAGAAGGGTCAAGCCAACGCCTCACATGTGGCACGCCGTACTGCCCCAAACCCTAAGATTCAAAGGGCAGTTCAAGACGGTCACATAATCGAGTTAAGGTTTTTTGTCTTCTAGAGGGTCCACCGCGTTACTTGCACGACTTAGAACGTTCTTAAACACGAGAAAAAATCCAATTTTTGAAAAATTTTCCGACAGGGGAAAAAGTGAGTTATTGATATCCGTTCGAACTTTTTAACAGTTTCTAAAAGTTATCCGGAAAACCACATAGACAAAATCTGATAATCCGATCGAATTATCGAATCCCCAAAACAACCCCAGAAAACTCAACTGTATAATAAATATTAAAATATTCCAGAAAATTCAGCACTGTGTAATAGGAATTACTGTGTAAAAAGGGAGGGGTGACGTCATCATACTGCCGCGGAGCCGCCGCAGAAGCCAGGCTTCTGTCGCGGTTCCGCCGCACTCTTGAGGAATTAGAGGCTCCGTTTTGCACAGTAATTCATAAAAAACCCTGCTTAATTTTCTGCATATTTTTAATATTGAAAAATCCACAATTTTCAAAAAAGGACAGAGAGCAATTTGGATTCGGGGTTTCGGGTTCGATCGGACTTTAAACTTCGTCTAGACTTCGCCTAAAGCTCTAGCTTGGCTCTGATACCACTGTAGGGTTGCTAGGCACACGCACAAGGGTCTACGAGGCATCAACCATGCCCGATTAAAAAATTAGCCGTGCCGAACAACCCGAATACGGAACTTTAAACTAGAGATTAGGCGAAAACAAGCATGCTAAACACTTTAACACTAAGTGAGAGGGATTACAACCTTTGTAGATCCGGTCCTTCACTTCATATGCTCCGTGTTGTGGTCCCTTCGCTGCGATCATCGGGATCCGGACTCTCGAGAGGTTCCACGAAGAGAAAGACGCAACCTTTGCTTCCGATCTTCGATACTAAGATGATCTACCTTGAAGTTTCTTTAACACAAGCTAACACTCATGAAATGATGTGAACACCCTCATCTAAATGGCAAGGGAAGATGAGGATGATGAAGTAGGATTTTTGCTCTCTTTATTTATCTTTTTCTCATATTTATCCATCACAAAAATCAAAGCAAGAAACCATTTCAAGCAAAGAAGAAGAAGGAAGAAGATGATGAATAATATTAGAATCCTTTTGTGATGAATAGAAAATGAAATGATATGAAGAATAATGCAACCATGGTTGACTTAACCATTGTAGAGAATTGACTAGGGTTAGGGTTTGGGTTGGGTTAAAGTATGAGTCACTTACAAATATCTTTTCCAAAACAAAATGAAAACCTTCTAGAAACATCTAGAAAGTTTAACCCTAATCCAAACCCTAATCATGTTTAAACTCCACTAAACAAGTTGCATTAGTTATCATATCATGTTACAATATTATATATCACATATATAATATTTATCGTAACAAAATAAAATAATACATTTAACATATATCGCATATATATCAATATATTACCCGAGTGAGAAAAAGAATCTTTTAGTGAGCAAATATTAGTTAATGCAATTTAATATATCATATATATTATTATACATTAAATTATCGAATCAACACTTGATCCGACAATCCGGCTATATCGCATATAACCGACTAATATTTATCCGTACCGATTCATCGAATCAACACTTGATCCGATGACCCGGCTGATATCAAATATCGCGAGAATAGAATACGGTATTTCATATCGTATTATCCTCGGTCCCGTACATATCACATATGTGCCCCTACTCCGTTTTGCCTGAGTCAAGAAACCTCTGTGTAGGACTCTAAAGAATCGTCAATACGCCGGCAGTAGGTGATGATCATATCAAACACCCACAAGCTGCAAGCGGTCAGCTAAACGTAACAGCTATCCAGGTATTGAGCGCTCAGAAGATCAACAAGCAAGCCTGTACATTCTCCTGTGGATCCAAACAGTAACACTCCCGTACAGTCCGGTCTCGTCGTCTGATATGTTGCATATCTCGCCTAGGGGTGGTAAACGTCAGACCCCAGTAGCTCGATAAGTCGTGTCGATATGAGGTCTATAACAGTTCGAGAAACTACTGATAACACTTACCAGTAAATCTCAGCAACCCTGGCCAGGGATTTCCGGTTATAGCCAATCGAACACAGCACAACATCAACTCCCTATACCGGGAGAGACGAATCCCCTCCTATCGCTCATTGCCTCCATGTGATTCGGGACTGTACCCAAAAGCCACCTTTTTGCACGCCCTCTTGGACGTGGTATGATAGAAATCAAAGCACAGTGGGAATCACACAAGACTCTATGACGATCTCGGGTCGACAGACTACTCTGTACCAGTGTCACCGGAGAACTTCCATCTGACGTATGGTATAATACCATCTGGGTGTTCTCGGCGAGTCCGTCCAGTGTACCCAGTCTCCACTGAGCACCCGTACACCATCCTTGATGTCAAACACCGATGGATATGGGATCATCCATCGCCCATCATATGGGTCAAGATGCGTATACGCTAGTCTACTCTGGTGCATCGATGCCCTGTCTTGATACACCCACGACTAGGAACAATTATAGGATGTACTCGTTGACTACCGTGGCCCCACTAGTATGATCTCATCATAGTCCCAGTAGTCGAGTACATATCCTAAGGGCTTTATCAACATGTAATATAGAGACAATCAGAGTACATGTTAAGATAAAGTACAACCAGATAGCATACTATCATGTCGAGCAAGAAAGTCCTCCCTATATATGTCCTAGCATCCACTACAATATACATCGTATGTACAGTAATGGCCTCTAGGGCATACATATAACTAACATGAGAAAACCATAGTATCTCTCGGGCGGATGGGAAATCCTACTAGTTCTGCGGAGTGGCCGAGGCTCTTCTGGGGTTATTGAATCTTGAGGTTCCACCAAATCTTCAGTTGTTGTTTGTGTATCTGGAATTTCTTCCAGTTCTACCAAGCTCCCACCGATTTCTTTTGCAAGAAATTCCCTTTCTAAAAAGGTGGTGTAGTGAGATACTAACACCTTCTGTTGCTCAGTGTGGTAGAACAGATATCCATGCGAATACTTTGGACATCCCACAAATTTACATAGAAGTGATCGTCCCTGAAGTTTGTTCGGATTGTGTGCTTTCATATAGGCCGGACAACCCCATATTTTAATACACTTAAGACACGGATTCTTTCCACTCCATATTTCATATGGAGTCTTAGGCATAGATTTGGAAGGAACATGATCCAAAAGGTATGCTGCTGTTTCAAGTGAATGTCCCCAAAATGAAAGAGGCAACTTAGTACTACTCATCATGGAGGGAACCATATCCAATAGGGTACGGTTCCTCCTTTCCGATACACCGTTGTGTTGTGGAGTATAAGGAGGAGTAAACCGAGAGAGAATTCCATTCTCTTTTAGGTAATCTAGGAATTCTGAGCTTAAGTACTCCCCTCCTCTATCAGATCGGAGGATCTTGATGCTTTTGCCAGTCTGTTTCTCTACTTCGTTTCTGAATTCTTTGAATTTCTCAAAAGCCTCAGATTTGTGTTTCATAAGATACACATACCCGAACCTAGAGAGTTCGTCAGTGAATGTGATGAAGTACGAGAACCCACCCCTTGTTTGTATAGACATTAGACCACATACATCACCGTGTATGAGTCTCAAGAGCTCTGCTGCTATTTCTCCGTGTCTGGTGAACGGAGATTTGGTCATTTTTCCTTTGAGACAAGACTGACAAGTTTCATAAGATGAAAACTCGAATGTATCAAAAAATCCATCTTTATGTAACTTACTCTGTCTTTTCTCTCCGGTATGACTAAGTCTACAATACCACAAGTAGGATTCGTTCACTTCTGAACTCTTCCTATTGCGTGTGTTTTGTATGTTGAGAACTGTGTTTTGATTAAGAACATAGATACCATTACACAGTATACCTTCTGCAACCAATACCTGATTAAGGTAAATGTTCATGATATTTTTATCAAGAACAAATTTATATCCGTCTTTATCAAGTAAAGAAACCGATATGATATTGCAATCCATGGAAGGTATATAGTAGTAATTGTTCAAAATCATAGTATTGCCATTTGGCAACACTAGGTGATATTCACCGACGGCAGAAGCATTAACTTGTGCTCTGTTCCCTACTATGAGGGACATATCATCAGGTCCAACCATCCTAATTTTTCTCAGTCCCTGGAATAAATTACAGATATGAGATCCTGATCTGGTATCTAGTACCCAGGAGGTAGGACTGACCGAAAGACAGTTCTCAATAACAAGAACACCTGAAGAAGATGCAATAGTTTGCTTCTTCTTCGATGGGGTCATAAAGGAATTCATGCAATCCTCTTTCCTCTGCTCATACTCATGATTGCTGTCATATGTTAGAGCCAAATTGACATTCCCTAGCCCCGGATAAGAATTCGGATCGGTCAAGCGATACATTTTATTATCTTGATTAGGGCATGAAGTGGTTTCTACCTGGAGAGAGAGAAAAGAAACACTCAGCGTGCGCTCTTGCAAGATTAGATTGGTTATTAATTTATTTAATCAGGATGGCTCCCACCGTTTTCTCGAATTCTTCTTCAAACCTAAAAAAGAAGAATTAGTTGGGATTAATCGCACGTCACAATACTTGCTTAACCTTTCGGCCAGACTAGTGTTGGTAATTCGAGGGAGGTTTTCCAACGCTTTCGCGAAATTCCTTAATTATATAACCTCTTTTCCCTGGAGGCGTAGCCCCGCTAACACCGTTCTAGACATCTACTTGGTTTATAACATTGATTGTTAAGTGAAAAAATCTTCCAGGAGTAATCCTACTCATCAGTGGGATCGAGATCCATTTATCATTGCATAATAAACTAGATGGCCGCTACTCTAGTCACCACACTCCAGAAGGTATGCAATACTAGCAAGTTTCCTGTATATTTGAAACTCCTGGTGTGGTTTTTGCCCCTAGCGGTTTATGACTTTGACAAAGGCCAACAAATCATAATCCACTAGTCAAGTTCAACCCGTCATTATCCAGGATTAATCTAGACCCACCCATACACACCCTTGACAAAGGCCAGTAAGGCTGTACGACTGTCATAGATAATCGCATCTCAATATGCAACAGACAAGTAATATCTAGCTACCGTATACTACGCCTTGACAAAGGCCAACAAACGCAACACGAATACTAGATACAACTCATCCGAAATGACGGAGGGCTACGGCTATGTTTTTGGCGAAAAACCCGTTAATGTAATGCACATGATATCGTTAAAGGAACCTGAGCAGGTTTTGAAAAAGGAGTGGTTTAGGCTCCGCTTTTGAACTTGTGGTTTTGAAAAAAAACCGAGTAATCTACAGTATAGACTTTTGCTCAAGAGATCACTCCCCGTGAAGGGATCTCGGCTCTTGCCTCCTGGAATGAGGTGCTGGATATTCACAACCGAATACCTCTATGCAAAGCGAATGAATATAACTATAGTTTTTCGAAATTCGTTCCAACAATATCTTTTAGGTTTTCTTATCTTGCATTAATCAAAATTAATGCGGTCCCATCATTTAACCTATTACATTAGGAAAGAACGAAAATATGATGTACGTATATGTCATCCACATTGGCCACTGGGCCCCGTCATCACCCGTTAGGTTACTTAACTAACGACAGAGCGGGGGCTGGACTAGCGTGGGTACAAAATATATACAACATCTACTAGTATATATATAAGTATATATAACATTCGTCCCAGGCATGATAATAAGCAGCATCACAGAATCTTAGCCAATAATACAGAAATGTGGATAATCTTGGAGCCCCGGGTTTCATTTGAGTCGCAAATAAAACCCGACGTCTCCGGTCGTGTGGATAGCCCGTGCAATGAAAACCGGGACCCTTACGAGCGTGGCAAGTTACCCGCCAATCCTAGAAATGAGGCAACCCCCTTCAACAAAGTGAATGGGCTATCCAGCACTTCACGGAATCCGGTAACTTGGGCGTCCCTCCGTAAATCATCCTATACCCTACGAGTGCGGAGAAATCCTGCCAATTCTAGAATGAAGCCCCCTCCGTCTCAACGCCATGAGATGCGGGCTTGTTGCCTTCTAGAACCCGGCCATTTGTGCACTCCACCGCGGGGTAATCCTAGTACAGAAAATGAAAATAATATGTACAAATGGTAATATCGACCTCAACCCGGTCGTGCCCCAAACAAATAATATACAATCCGGTAAAAACGACAGTCCACATGTCGGACGCTCGTCCCGCAAAATGAATATACAAATGAATTTTAAACTGTACTGCTAACATTGCACCTCAAGCTATCCACCACGACTATCCAACCACAATCACAGCACAAACAGAAAACATCAACACGAATAGTATGTTCACAAACCCGTCTAAAAGAACATATAGCAATTAGACGAGTTATACCGATCGAATGATATTCACGGTCGCAGATAGAAGTGAAAGTACTGTAAACTATTAAACAGTGTCAAATATAACGACTTCGAAACACTCCAAATTGCCCCAAACTTAGACAACAGAACATCAAACTTGGGCAAAAACAAACAACACCTGAAACCCAAACTCCAAGAGATAAGAACCCAGAACAAAACTCGAGCCAAAACACAACATTCCAACCGGTGGGGCCGGGAAATTTTGATGTTTGGCCGGTCATATTTCGGTGGAATGGCTTCGTCTTTGTTCTGGGTTCATATCACAGTCAAAGGATCACTATGCAATTGCTTAAATTTTTTTTGAGCCACTAGAAAAATCGACAGAGAAGTGAAGTTTGGTTTCAAGGTTTTGGAGTTGTTTCGATTTCGTTATTTTAACATTGTCTAAACTTGCTAGTCTACGGTTTATGGACTAGCTCTAATACCATGTTGGGTTAGCTTAATGCCCTATCCATCGAACGTGGCGGTTTGCAGAACAAAAATTTTCTTACGAGTTTAAAACGGCTCTAAGTTAATCCAATGAAAACCCGGATCTTTCCACAAACCTATCTAGCTTAAAAGGTAGAACTAACTACTATGAAGGAAATCTCACCAAACGATCCAAATCCTTCGGTCTTCTTTCTTCGTTGTTAGCTCCAAGTGATCACCTTGAACATACTTGATCTTCTTTTCCCGCTCCATCGGTTCTTCAGGATCGAGCTTGTTCTCCGGTCCTCCTTTGTCGTAGATGATCCACCCGAGAGATGTGATCCATGGCTCTAGCTCCTAACTATGTGTCAATAAGAGCAACTAGAGAACTTGGGTTGCTAATCCAAGTTGTTTAGGATGTAGTGTGGGGTTCTATGTGTTCTACTATCTCTATCTTGCCTATTCACTTGTTTCTCAACTCATGAGAGGTAGTGAAGAGGAAGATGATGAAGGTGGAGGAAACTCAAGAGAAGGGAGGAGGGTGAAGCAAAAATGGGAGCTCAAGAATAATGAAGCATGCATGTGAGAGAAAATCCAACACAATGGTTTTGTGTATGAATTTTTATAATAAACAACTAGCAACCATACTTCAATAGTTGATCCAAATGAATAAATAATGCATTTGTCAACTATTGAAGTCATGGCTCTTACCATTCCGCCCTCTCCTCCAATTTCCACCTCATTTCTATTTATCAATAAATGGAAAAGTCTATGATGAGGTGTCCATCTTCTAGAAGGTAATCTGTAATAAAATACGGATTACAGTTTGCTATATATACATACCTGCATTCGGATAAAAATACGAATGTCAAAAGAGATTGAATAACACGAAGAACGTAATACTAGAATATACATATCGAAATACATATATGTAAATTCTCAAGTCAATACCTGATTTAATAATCCGGCTCAAACCCGAGCCGGCTAGTATTACCAACTGTCCGATCGAAAGTCTGGGTACAAAGTGCATCAATCAATCGGAACCCTGTACGTATCCAATACGGCTATTACATCATTTCGCCTGAACCGGGAAAACCCTCTGTGTGGGACTCTAAAGACTTGACAGTACGCCGGCAGTGAGTTACTGGATAAATCCAAAACCACAAGCATGTCAGCGGCACTAGCTGTACGTAACGGCTACCCGGGTACCTGTCGAAAAGGAAGGCCGACGAGCAAACTCATCCGGATCCCTACTGAGCCTATCTGTGAAAATCTCCGTACAGTCCGGTCTCTTCGTCTGAGAGTATCGCATACTGGGTCTAGGAGGTGGTAGACGTCAGGCCCTAATAACCTGGTAATTCATGCTGATGCGGTTCAGGACCAATCCGGAAAACTACTGATCAGCCTATCAGTAAATCCTAACTACCTTGGCCAAGGTCTTATGGTCATGACCAATCGAACACAGTGCGATATCGACTCCCTATACCGAGAGAGAAGAATCCCCGACAATCGCTCACTGCCTCCATGTGGCTTGGAACTGTACCCAACCAGAATTTGTTTGCACGACTCAGTAGAGCCGTGGTAGGGTAGTGATCAAAGCACAGTGGAAACTCACACGAGAAAAATGCCGATCTCAGGTCTAAAGACTAACCTGTACTCATGTCACCTGAGAACTTCCATCTGAAGATAGGTATAGTATCATCTGGAAGTTCTCGGCGAGTCCGTCCGGTGTACTTACCCCCAGTGAGCACTTGTATACGATCTTAGGTGCGAAAAACCAATGGTTGCGGGACCATACCATCGCCCCTCGTCGGGGTCTAGAAACGTATACACTAGTCTACTCCAAAATATCGATGCTCAGTCTCGATACTCCCACGACTAGGGACCATTTAAGGATGTGCGTACCGACTACCCAGCTCCCACAAATATGATCGCTATTATAACGCAGGTAGTCTAGCAAGGATCCCAAGGGCTTTATCAACATGTATAAAAGATATGTAATAGCAAGTAAAACATACTCACATGTTAAGATAAATACAAACCAGATAGCATACTATCATATCGAGCAAGACTATCCTGTACATATATATGTCTAAGAATCCATATATATACATATACAACAATGGCCTCTACGGCATACATATCCAACATTTATCTCATCAATTCATCAGGCCGTTTCACTTCCGTGTGAATATCATCTCGAACCATTAACTATTTTTCTCGAATCCCATATGTGTCTGGAAATTGATGATAAATACATGACCGAAAAGCAGAACGATATTCAGCCTTCATTTCCTACATCTGGTTCAGCAATACTCGACACCCCGATTTGTTCATCCATTTCATCACCCACTTTCTTTGGTTCTTCTTCTAATATTCCTTTAATTTTAGCGAGTATTGATGAATCACAATCCGATATTTCGAGTTCTATGATTCTTGAAAGATCACTTGATTTAGACCCCTTTGAGAACGAGGTAGATGAGTTTTTCAAGGCTCCTACCACCATAATTTTTGACAAATCAAGTGTGTTGAATTCTAGCACGATACTTATTGACATTGAAATGTTCAATCGGACCATCGATGAAAGTTTCGAAGATATTTTCGCCGACGAACTCGCATTCCTAAATGACACAGATTTTGTGATTAATCAACCTCCACCTGAAGAAATTGAACCACCACCATTTCTTCTTATCCCATACGAGAATGTGACTATTCTTCCCATTCCTAATCATTCACATTCTCGTTTTCGTTCACCATCACCGTTTCGTCTCTATCAACCGAGACGTAAACCATACCACCTCTGATCCCCTCCCCACTTCTTTACGTCTATAGGTGACATGATCTTCTACCAACCAGTGTGTTACATTGATAAAATTTTTGAATGGTTGGTGTTGACTTTTGGTTTTTGTAAAGTTTTGCATAGACCAATAACTTTAACCCCCCTTATAATTTTAAATGCTTAATACAGTTTCACTCAAGATTGGGGACAGGGATATATTTTGGCTCTTGAAAGAAAAATAAATTTTTACAAAATTATGAGCCAAAAATATGTTTGGGGGGAGGATTTCATTGTCATTTATTTCTTGTCCCCTTTAATAACTTTTCTTCCCAAGTCTATATATTTTTTTAGCTTAACAGATGTCATCAGTGAGGACACTGCTGCAAACAGGTTTGGGGGAGGTTTGTGCTTATTCACGCATTATTTTGCATCATCATAAATATAAGCACAAAATTTTTTGATAATGAAAGTTTGAAAGTGAAAAATTACATTCGTAAGATATGAAAAGTTTAAGAAAAGCAAGAAAGTTAGATGTTTTTTAAACGAAACTAGTAATAAGTAGTTATGAGCCGTTGTCCCAATTGTTAGTAAGATGAAGGAAATTACTGATCCGAGAATAGAAATAAGTCTGAAAAATAGTCCCTATTCTTGAGGCCAAACATTTGAACGTTGATACCCTACTATACGCACTTGCACACATCTTGAAACTTGGGATAATAGAGGATACTTTGAAATGCTCTTGTCTAAAAGCCTTAGTATGAAAAATAAAATAAAAAAAGTATAAGTGGTGAAGAAGAAAAATGAACACCGGTTTTGTAATTGCTTAAGGCAGAATAGCGATGGTGCTTTATCACCTAGTGCCTTAGACCAACTGATTTGGGAGGCATTGCCAAGCCTTCGGTGTTGCAAGATGAGAATAAATACGCCTAAATGCGCGAGCACATTTTGCAATCGGTTGGTTAGTACCTCAAAAAGTATTAACAGTCCCATGAAAAATGTGTGTGAAATTTCATCGAAATTATTCACCGACTATAAAGTATTTTGGAAGATGGATAAGAGTATGATAGCTTGAATTGAATTCTCTAAGCATAGGGATGTCTTTTACACACACGTAAGGGTATATGATCGATATTTGGAAGAAAAATAGGGAGGAAGAATAAATACGATGTTTTATTGAGAGATGATGTGATTTTTAATATCTTTTCATTACCATTAAGATAGGGCTCATAGCAACTGAAAAGCTGGTGTAGTCGGAAATTCTTATTTTCAAGTTCTTTCTTTTATAGTTCTTATCTTTTGTACGTAAATTTCATTTTCTTTCTTTTATTATAGGTTTTTATGGGTGTAATCCACTGAAAACCCTCAGGAGACAACACTCCTCCTACTAGGGACACCTAGAGATTTAACGGCTTATTGCACGTGCTTAGTGCATTCGTGTTGCCTAAGAAATTGTGCTACTTAGGTTTTTCATTTTCTTTTTCTCCCTCTCTTGAATAATTAGTTTGCTCGGGACGATCAAAGTTAAGTTTGGGGGTATTTGTTCAGTCGAAAATATCGCGTATTTGATATAACATTTTCCTTAGTTTTCTTAAATATCTAAAGGTATTTATTATAAATATAGAACATATTTGGGTTTATCTGCAAAATACTATTTACCATATGTTTTTATATTATAATTAACATTATGAAGGAAAATATATGCATATAATATTTATATAATATTTTTATTTTGCATATCATATCAAATATTCTAAAGATTCTTTAAAAAATATAATATCATACAAATGGTTAGGATAATATCTCTAAAATACCAAATATTACTAACATTATTCATGGAGGTATTGTGCAAGATTTAGTTCTGGTCAGGAGATTGGGATATCGAGATGTCGGGAATCAAAAATCTGCCGATGAAGTTAAATAAAATCAATACTGGCAGAGACTCAGAGAAGATATGAAGATTTCAGACATCACATAAATCTCCACTTGTTAATATGAGAAGGCCCTAAAAGTTTGGAACCAAGATCACTCCAAAACGCGGCGCTTCCGCGGCAAATAAACCTTATGTGCGGTGGATCCGCGGCCGATATGCGGAGTTAGGGCGTGGGATTTTATGGGTAGGATCTTCACAACAAACCCTAATACTTGGGATCTAGGGTTTCTGCTTCCATGGCTATATAAAGGGCCGATGGCTAAACTTAGAAATCATCACCTTTTACATGAATCAAATCACTGTCAAAGAACAAGCGATCCACGATTTGACGTGATATTCGATGGAACATCTACTTCCTGAGAGGCAGAGATCGAGAGCAACTTTTTCTACCTCTTGTAATCTAAACTCGAAGGTTTTGTAATTGTGAAGTTGATTAATAAAGGTAGATCATTAGTTTAATTATTTAGCATTTAATTTCTGCATTATGATCTCATTCTCTATCCGTTCTTCTTCTTCTATCTCCATCATGCGCGAGTAATTCTCCACTTGATAGGGTTCATAGCATTAGGGTAGAACAATGGATGGGAAAATATTTTAATTTATTTTAAGTCTTATGAAGTTTATAAACTTTAGCAAAAGAATAGTTAACATTCTTATCGGGCGCGCTACCAATTTATTGCTAGTCTCGGCCGCGATTTGAGATCAGATTAACAATTGTTTTGTTAAGGGTTAGACATGAATAGAGATCAATGAAAGGACAATGGTCAATAGTTTGGAAACCCTAGTTTCTTCCAAGAACCCTAATCCTCATTTATCACTATCCATCTAATTTTAAATCTATCAAAAGTTAAAAGGAGTAATCTTTATTAGTCATTCATTACTACTAAATCCTAACGAACCCTACAAGCCTCTTCTTTATAGATTCTACATTCGTATTTAAACTAGATCTTAAAACTATATATATTTTACATCCGTATTTAACATAGATCTAGAATCTATTCTTCTTCTTTCTAATCAACTCGTCTAAAGAAAGATTAAAAGTTCCACGCATCCCTGGGGACGACCCGTACTCATCTCGGCTAGCTACACGCGACACCGTTATTGATTACGATTACTACCACATACTCTCACACAGAATCAATCAAATGGCGCCATTTCCGGGAATACGTGCATAATTTTTTTCTTACTATTCGTGTTGAATTTTTATTCTATCCATATCATAAAAATAAAACAAAACCGCAACTTGCATATTTAACGATTAGTGTGCGATTTTTGTGAGAGATTCTGGAGACACTAGAGCGAGGAAATCAAGATTCAGAGACCTTCAGAGAGGCCTAGAGGAGCTAGGCAGGCACTGTAGAAAAAATTGAACAAAGAACGCTCATTCAGGCGGCGGAACCGCGGCAAAAAGGTAGTTTTGGCGGCGGAACCGCGTTGGATTTAGGGAGTTGTGCACCAAAACTTCTTTGGTATATTTCTCAACTCTTTCTCTCTCCTATGAAAATACTATAATATATTTTTCTGTAAGATTCTTTGCAAAAATATCGCCGCTCAAAAATCTTTTTGCGTATTTTGTTTTGCGGGTTGTTTTTGCATATTTTAAAACAGACTTTAAGGGGCAAAAACCCAAATTCAGATTATGTGAGGATTTTATCACCCTTCCTAGACCCCACAAATCACTAAACGTGCATGCACATAACCCTATATTAATTTAAAAAATATCTAGACCAAGCCCTAAGTGTTAGTTATATGTATGCCCTAGAGGCCATTACTATACATGAGATGTATATTGTAGTGGATGCTTGGACATAGATAGGGAGAACTTTCTTGCTCGATATGATAGTATGGTATCTGGTTACTCTTTATCTTAACATGTACACTGATTGTCTCTCTGTTACATGTTGGTAAAGCCCTTAGGATGTGTACTTGACTACCTGGATTATGATGCAGATCATACTAGTGGGACAAAGATAGTCGGTAAGTACATCCTTTAATGTCCCTAGTCGTGGGTGTATCGAGACGGGGCATCGATATACCAGAGTAGACTAGCGTGTACCTTCTCGACCCATGTAGGTAGGTGATGGATGATCCCATATCCATTGGTATTTGACATCAGAGATGATATACGGGTGCTCAGTGGAGACTGGATACACTGGACGGACTCGCTGAGAACTCCCAGATGGTATTATACCTCACGTCAGATGGCAGTTCTCTGGTGACACTGGTACAGATTAGTCCGTCGACCCGAGATCGTCATAGAGTCTTGTGTGATTCCCACTGTGCTTTGATTTCTACCTTACCACGTTCAAGAGAACGTGCAAAGCGATGGTTTTTGGGTACAGTCCTGAGTCACATGGAGGCAATGAGCGATAGGAGGGGATTCGTCTCTCCCGGTATTGGGGGTTGATGTTGCGCTGTGCTCGATTGGCTATAACAGGAAGTCCCTGGCCAGGGCTGATTCAGAGATTTACTGGTAAGTGTTACCAGTAGTTTCTCGACCCGTTATGAGCCTCATATCGGCACGACTTATTGAGTTACCGGGGTCTGACGTTTACCAACTCTAGACGAGATATGCGACATATCAGACGAAGAGACCGGACTGTACGCTAGTGTTACTGATTGGATTCGCAGGAGTATGAGCAGGCTTACTTGTTGATCTTCTGATCGCTCAATACCCGGGTGGCCGTTACATTTAGCACGCCTCTTGCGGCTTGTGGGTGTTTGATATGATCATCACCTACTGCCGGCGTATTGACGAGTCTTTAGAGTCCTACACAGAGCTTTCCTGGCTCAAGAGAAACGGAGTAGGAGCACATATGAGATATGTGCGGGACCGAGATTAATACGTGTATGAGATACCGTATTCTATTCTCGCGATTTATTCGTATCGATCGGTTATATGCGATATAGCCGGGTTATCGAATCAAGTGTTGATTCGATAGATTGATACACATTATATTAGTCGGTTATATGTGATATGACCGGATCATTAAATCAAGTGTTGATTTAATGTATAATTATATATTTGATATATTACTTTACATTAACTAGTATTGGCTCACTTAAGATTGTTTTCTCACTTGATGTGCACATAGTGTATATGTGATATATGTTTGTGTACATGATTGTGTCATGCTTGATGATACATGCAAACATGAATGTGTGTATGACTTACACCATACTTAAGATAATGGTTAGGGTTTTTATTTATTTTGTAATTCGAAAATGGTGGCATTTTGTCATGGCATGAAGCTTCATGAAGCTTAGTGATAACCATTGACCAAGTCTATTTGTTTTGTTTTACTAAAGATATTTATTAACCAAACCATTAGCTTAAACCATGGTTATGTCTCTACAATGGTTAGTATATGATACTAACTCACCCATGATTGCATAACTCATTCTCGTTATTCACCTTAATTTTTTTCTTGAGTTCATCATCTTCTTTTTCATCTCAACCCAAAAGCTTTCTAGGTTGTTGGTAATTGGTGAAAATGAGTGAGAAAATAAAATCTAAAGTGAGCCCACTTCTTACTTCATCATCCTACACACTTGCTTGGGTAGTATAGGGTGTTCTCTTCACAAAGTTCTTGACCTAGTGAAGGGTTAGCTTGAGTTTGAGTCTTCTCGACGTAGATCATCTTCGGCCTCGAAGACTACGAGTAAGCTTGTTCATTTCTCCGAGGGAACCCATACTAGAGTTTGGGAGATCGATGATCGCAGTGAAGGGACGTCAACACGGAGTTTTAGAAGTGAAGTACCGGTCTACAAAGGTTGTATTCCTCATTCACTTAGGATGTTATGTTGTTAACATTGCTTTTGTTTAAATCTCTAGTTATCGATTCTAGTTTAGGGTTCTTTAAAACGGCAAATTTTTGAAAATGGCATGGTCGATACCTCCCGAAACCTTGCTGCCGTTCATAGGAGCCCTACACTAAGGACCGTCGCGCTCAATAGGACAGAGGAAGGTCGTGGGTAATCTATCACTTATCCGCATTACTTTTGTGGTGTCTAAGGCAGGTGTGACTATGGAAAGTGGTTACTTAATTCGGCCCGTTATTTTCGGTGATTCGTATAGCAGATACCTCCCACTTACCTGACCACAGGAACGATAAAGAGGTGGTAGAGGATTCATCTTGCGGCCTGTCCTTCGGAAGTCTAAGAGCGGTCTAGTGCTTGACCTAGGTGACCTTAGTTCTTGGGTTGCTTGTGCATTTTGTGATTTGTTGAGTCAACCCTTAAGTTCCACTTTCAAAGCAAAACAATTCAACTAGAGCTTAAATCTTTCCCCTTCCTCTTCTTTTCACCTTCTTATAATGGGTAACCCAAACAGATGTTCCCCTCTGAACGGCGGCCGACGACGACGCGAGGGACGTCTTGGCCTGAGGTTCGGGGCAGATGCTATATGGTTTTATCCGTCTACCTCTCCGAAGATGCCAAGTTGATTTATGGCACCGTGTATCGGAGGTTTAGACGGATGCGGCCGATGTAGCAGACTTCGTCAGATTCCCCCTCGCTTGAGGGGTTTTTGATTACGGGGACGCTCTTCCCTGCAGGCGCAAGCCCCTGCAGTTAATTACGCTACCGCATCGCGGTAACAACTTTCTCCTTCTCCAGAATTTCACTTCGTGTCGTGTGTATTTGTTTTGTCTGTGGTTGCCCGTAGATTGTATACGGAGACTGAGTAATGCCGTCGCCCGTAGGACGTGGATTAGTCTAAATCCGTATTTACTTAGATTCGGGTTTGGTGTTTTCAGTTTAAGGATACGTTAGCCGTATTGTGGCTAAGATCAACTTAAACGTTCGTTAAGGTTACGTTAGTCCTGTTTGAGACTAAGATCAACTTAACGTGGTGATCCATTTATTATATGGCCGTCAGGACTCTTCACCTCTCTGACGTCGTTGAAGAATTACAACGATAGGTGTCAGAGAAGTTCAGAGATGTACCCTTGAACCAAAATTGATTTGGAGTTTTATAGTACATTTGAATGTTTAAGGATACGTTAGCCGTACTTCGGGCTAAGATCAACTTAAACGGGACCGTTTAGATCCGGCAAAAGAGCGTTTGGAGGCTCTATTGTTCCAGTTTAGGGACGTAGTGGTCCGTGTTCCAGTTTAGGGACGTGGTGGTCCGTATTCCAGTTTAAGGACGTGGTGGTCCATTTTCCAGTTTAGAGACGTGGTGGTCTATATTCCAGTTTAGGGACGTGGTGGTCTATGTTCCAGTTTAGGGACGTAATTGTCCGACATTAATTTAAGGACGTTTCGGTCCGACATTAGTTTAAGGACGTTTCGGTCCAATATTAGTTTAAGGACGTTTCGGTCCACGAGTTTAAGGACCCCGCAGTCCATATTCATGTGTGGTCGTTGGGACCCGTCACCTCTCTGACGTCGTTGAGGAATCACAACGATAGGTGTCAGAGGAGTTCGGAGATGTACCCTCGAACCGGATGTAAATTGATTCAAGAGAGCAGCTGTGCTCAGTCAATTTAGTTTGAGGACTTACGGCCATGATTGGGCTAAGTCCAGTTTCAACATTTTTTGTCTTTGGCCTGTGCTAGGGCTTTACCCCTTTTTAGTAATGCACTGCAGTATTCTTGTTTTGGTTAGGCTTTGCCCTTTTATAAATGATGCAGAGCATCTATTTTTTTGTTTGGGCTTTGCCCCCCCCTTTTTTTTTAAAATGCACAGCATTTTATTTATTAGGCCTGTTAGGCCTTTTAATTGGGCTCTGTTCCTTTTCTTTAATAATGCAGAGCATTAAATACTCTGACAGTGCCCCACGTGGCTTGTCAGGCGCTTTGCGCAAAGTAATGAGCGCAAACTCATATGGTGGTGACACGTGTCACGCTCTGGTGAGCGCAAGCGCAACAGCACAGTGCACTGTGTCAGTGCGCTGCGCTGCTGCGCTATTGACACGTGGCGCTTCCTGGTGGCTTGCGCCAACACAGGAGCGTAACAGCACAGTTCTTGCAAGTGCAGAGCACTGTTTTATCTTTTGATCGATTTTAAATCAAAGAAAGCAAGTTTTTCTTGTTTTCAAGGAACCAATAGTTCATAAGCAATTGCAAAGCACTATTATTAGTTAGTTTTCTTTCTTATTGAAGATCATTGATCTTGTTCTTAGATCAATGATTTGTTTTTAAGAGAATTTTCTCTTTTTCTGAAGGTTTTTACCTTTTTTGTTCTTGAGGAGTTCTTCAGAGTTCTCTTTTTTTTTCTCTCAGAAAATGTTCATGCCTTTGAATTGAGGTCTAGGGGTCTTTTTATAGTGCCCATAAATTAGTTAAATTTATTAGAGAGATCTTTCTTTGAGTGATTTGGGGAATTCCCCCTACCGTTGGATCTTTGATCCAAGGGCTTCTGTTTTACGGAAGAAAATCTTCTTGTTTTAACAAGAACAGAAAGATTTCTTTAAAATTTTAATTCTGTTTGGCGCAAATGCCCCAGCGCGTGACACGTGTCGCGCAGCGCAGTGCTTGCGCAACTGAAGCGTTGCTTCCTTTGATTTTGCTTTAAACAGAGCGTTGCTCTGATTGGGTGCGCTGCCTTGGGCGCTGCGCTGATGCATCTGCGCCTGACACGTGGCGTATTGCGCCCAGCGCAAAGAATCCGAAGCGTTGCTTCATTTACTAAAATTTAAATTTTCAAAGTAGAGCTTTGCTCTGATTGGGCGAATCGGAAGCGCTGCTTCACTTATTAAAGCTTAAATTTTCAAAGTAAAGCTTTGCTCTGATTGGGGGAAAGATGAAGCGTTGCTTTATCTCCCGCCTCGGAATTCGAACAGAGCTTTGCTCTGATTGGGGTAAACAAATGCCCCCCACCGTTGTGCTTACTTGGCCCTAAAAGTGAGCGCAACGGTGGCGGAATTCCAACCGTTGCGGCAACTTTAGAAGTTGAAAGGGCACTTGATACCTATAAGTAGGAAATTTCAGAGCTTTGCTCTTGTCATCTTTAAAATCCTCATTTTCAGAAATTTCAGAGCTTTGCTCTTGTCTTCAAGAACTCTCAGAGTTAGATTCTCTTTAAGAGAAACTATTTAAGTAAGAATTAGCCTTAAATTAAATCAATTTTAATTAATTGAGCTTTGCTCTCATAGATCTTTGATCTAAAGAGAAACCCTCTGGTGTTTCACTAAATAGAGCCTTGCTCTTAAGAATCTGTTTCAGGGTTTCTTAACCCATGAACAGACCCTTGCATCTTTGGCAAAACATAGATCTTTGATCTAAGAAAATGATGTACTCCTAAGAGTTTGAATATGGAGAATGAAAACTAAAAATGGAGTTTTGTATCTAATGGGTTATATCATCTTTTAATAGTAACGCTCTCAGAGTTCTTGGGGGATTTATTTAAATTCCCCTCATTAGGATTTTGGTAGTCACTCCTGTTTGCAGAGCACTGCTCTCGAGGAATTTAACTCTCTGTGTATTATTTTTTTTTATCTCTAATCTTCTTGTGGTATTTCCTCCAGGCATAATGGCAGTGCGTCTATATAGCTTACACGAGTTCATCACCTATGACGATATCCGCGCACAGGGCCGTCATCAAAACCAGGAGTTTACGGATGCCCAGTGTGCGGAGGTCATGGGTCGCCTCAACGCAAGTGGTGGTTGGCTGCTTCCTCGTCGTTCAGCTCTCTTGAAGGTCGTGCTGGGAGCAATATGGAGAGCACTTCCGGGGTTTCACGACACCCTACCGCTCAATGCGCTGGATGATGCCGAAGACAAGGTGCATTCAATGTACCTGACGGGGCTGATCTCTAAGAAACGGCGGGACAGCCTCATCGACATCCTACATCAAATCTTCCAGCAGACGACGATAATCGCTGCTTACCAAAGGATAGGGGGCCTTGCCGAAGACCTTGACACACAGGAGCGCGAGAGGCTGCGCACGAGAATCATCAGAAAGGCCAGGAGAACTCTGGATGGCCTTACTTTTGAATTCCTCAATCCGTGCCCCGGATCCAAGGTTATACCTTTGTAAACGTTTTAATAATGTTATTATTTATTGCTCCGTGATTGTAAGAACCCCTTTTTATGATATGAATAGAAAATTTCCATTTCAGCTTGTCTCATTCCTCGTTCTGAACCATTTGCACATGCATGAATGAGTATGTCATAAACGCTTGATCAAATGTAAATCGGATGTTCTTTCTATCACTCTCTTATTATCGGCATACTGTGATAATTAGCGGGTAATAGAGTAAGCATCTTGATTTCTTCACGAGATAGCGAGGGCTTAGGCCGCAGGTTCAGATCTGCCGCCTAAGACTTTTCAACTCTATGAGCCATGAGGGTCTCATAGAGACTTTTCTCCCTACGGATCGAGAGGATCTCATAGGTGGGTCTTCTCCTTAGGAATCATGAGGATTCCTAAGTGTGTTTTTCTCTTATAAGTCGTAAGGATTGTATAAGAGAATTTTTCCCTCTTGCGAGTCGAGAGGACCCGTAAGCGGTTGTTTCCCTCCATGTCGAAACTCGACTTTGGAGAGTGAGACCCGTGAATAGTATGCAAGAGACCATTTTAGATCGACTTGCAGGGTCCCATTGTTCAGAAAGCAAGTTTTTTAATCTCTGCTGCCTGAGGCTTCATCTTGCAAGCTGAGACGAGTCGGGAATTTCCCGCGGAGACACTGGTTTCTCTGTGAGTCGACGTGCATCAGGAGTCTCTCGTCAAGGATTGTTTGTATCCGTGAGTCGAGGAATTTGCTAGGGATTATTTTTTTCCCTAGCGCCAAGGATTATTTGTTTTCTTGGGTTTGAAACGAGTCGAGAATTTCCCACGGAGGCACGGGTTGCTCTGCGAGTCGATGCGGATCAGGAGGCTCTCGTCAAGGAGTGTTTGTATCCGTGAGTCGAGGAATTTGCTAGGGATTATTTGTTTCCCTAGCGCCAAGGATTATTTGTTTCCTTGGGTTTGAAACGAGTCGAGAATTTCCCACGGAGGCACTGGTTGCTCTGCGAGTCGACGCGGATCAGGAGGCTCTCATCAAGGAGTGTTTGTATCCGTGAGTCGAGGAATTTGCTAGGGATTATTTGTTTCCCTAGCGCCAAGGATTATTTGTTTCCTTGGGTTTGAAACGAGTCGAGAATTTCCCACGGAGGCATTGGTTGCTCTGCGAGTCGACGCGGATCAGGAGGCTCTCGTCAAGGAGTGTTTGTATCCGTGAGTCAAGGAATTTGCTAGGGATTATTTGTTTCCCTAGCGCCAAGGATTATTTGTTTCCTTGGGGTTGAAACGAGTCGAGAATTTCCCACGGAGGCACTGGTTGCTCTGCGAGTCGACGCGAATCAGGAGGCTCTCGTCAAGGATTGTTTGTTTCCCTGAGTCGAAGGATTTTGCTAAGAATTATTTGTTTCCCTAGCGCCAAGGATTATTTGTTTCCTTGGGGTTGAAACGAGTCGAGAATTTTCCACGGAGGCACTGGTTGCTCTGCGAGTCGACGCGAATCAGGAGGCTCTCGTCAAGGAGTGTTTGTATCCGTGAGTTGAGGTGTTTGCTAGGGATTATTTGTTTCCCTAGCGTTGGGATGAACCGTCGGAATTTGGCTTCGTTTTCTGGCGGATCCTGTTGGGAAAGTATGGTTCCCTCTTCGTTTACGCCCTTAGATTGTATACAGGGATCGATGTGATCTTAACTGTAGGGCCAAAGTTTTATCATTTCTCTTTTTTTTTTATTTCCGCGATGCTCTATCATTTCAGCTTTTATATCGCGAAGGTCGCGATTGCCTAATCATTTCGGCTATTTTTCGCGGTGCCTAATCATTTCGGCTGTTTATTTTATTTTTACTCGCTGCTTTTTATTGCGAGTTGCCCAATCATTTCGGCTATTTTGCATGCATACATTTTTACTTGCTGCTTTTTATTGCAAGTTGCCCCATCATTTCAGCTATTTCATATGCATGTGCAGCCTACTGGCTTTTCGCCGTAAACCTGAAATTGGACACCGATTTCGGCATCAGCACCGCTACAACTAGGATATTGCCAGGAGCGAATCATCATCTGCCTCTGTCGATATCGAACAAAGGTGGCTTAGCGACCAGGGTTAGGGTCCTGTCAACTAAGGCTTTTGACTTCATGAGCCGTAAGGGTCTCATAAAGATATTTCTCCCTATAAGTCATGAGGATCTTGTAGGTGTATTTTCTCCTTAGGGATCGTGAGGATTCCTAAGTATTTGTTCCTCTGTAAGTCGTAAGGATCCTACAAGAGGATTTTCTCTTTGTAAGTCGAGAGGACATATAAGGGTTGTTCGTCATGCGAACATATCCGCAGTCTCGGATGGGACTTGATTAGGGACATGTTTATTCGCGCCCGTGGATTGTATACAAGGGTCAGTATTGAGCCACTTGTAGGGCAATATCAGAGGTTGTGGGGGTTGCTTAAGCACAGGTTTAGGTCTCTGTAATTTAAGACTTTCAAATCTTATGAGCCGTGAGGGTCTCATAAGAGAGTTCTCCTTACGAGTCGTGAGGATCTCGCAAGTGTATTTTCTCCTTAGGAATCGTGGGGATCCCTAAGTGTGCCGCTCCCTTGTGAGTCGTAAGGATCTCACGCGGGTGATTCTCCTTACAAGGTCGAGAGGACCCTATAAATGTCTATGAACGAGGTTGCGCCCTTTCGGATTTTCACAAACACTCGCCGGTAGTCCCGCTGTTTTTACACACGGAGCCCTTTTGGGTTTTCATCCGTGCCCATTTTGCTTATGGACATACCGTTTTTTTTTCTTCTTTTTTTTATTTACTTTTTTTTACGAGGTCGCGCCCTTTCGGGTTTTCACGAACACTCGCCGGTAGTCCCGCTGTTTTTACTCACGGAGCCCTTTCGGGTTTTCATCCGTGCCCTTTTTGCTTATGGACATACCGTTTTTATCATCATCATTTTTTTTTAATTTTCTTTTTCTCTCCTTTTTTTTTATCTCGTCAGCATAAGGATGCTGCGTGAGTAGTTTTAAGGACGGTCCGGTCCGCTATTAGTTTAAGCACGTTTCGGTCCGTCATGGAGAAGGCCGGCTATTGCTTATAAAGCTTGAGCTTAGGAAGATAGCGAGCGGACATAGTTGTCGTTATCTACCATTGACCTAGGCTGTGGCTAATTAAGCGTAGTATCTCTTTAGGAAGCGACCGTTTATTGGCCTGAAAGGCCTTTCACCGTACATATCCATGAGTAGATAGGCCCCACCCTGATAAACCTTATCTACGATGTACGGGCTTTCGTAGTTTGGCTCGAATTTTCCCCGCTTGGCGCGATTGGGGATCATAGGCCTTTTGACCACTAGCATGAGTTCGCTTTGGCGGAATGTCCTCGGCCGGGTCATTCTTTCGTATGAGCGCGTCATCTTTGCTTTATAAGCTTCCAGATTTTGTTGCGCTATGAGCCGTGTTTCTTCAAGGGCGTCAAGCTCCTCAAGCCGAAAGTGAGCATTTTTTTCGTCCGTCAGCTCATAGTGGACTGCCACTCGTAGAGAGGGTAACTCTATCTCGAGAGGGAGTACTGCTTCCGTCCCAAATACCAACGCGTACGGCGTTGTGTTCGTGGCCATCTTGAACGTAGTTCGATACGGCCAAAGAGCCTCTTGCAGTCTCTCGTGCCAGTCTTTCTTATTTTGGGACACCGTTTTCTTTATGATTTTCATCAAGGTCTTGTTGAAGGCCTCGGCGAGACCGTTGGCTTGCGGATTATAAACCGAGGAATACCTCCAGTCTATATTATGCTGTTGCGCAAAGCGGCTGATCTTGTGACTTCTGTAGGCTGGCCCGTTATCGGAGATGATCCGTCGCGGGGTTCCAAATCGATATATGACATGCGTCTTGAAGAAATGGAGGATATTCTCCGTCTTCACTTCCCTCAGTGGTACTGCTTCTGCCCACTTGGAGAAGTAGTCAGTTGTCGCCAGGATGAAACGATGTCCCCTAGACGATGCTGGTTCGATGGGGCCGACTATGTCAGTTCCCCACATCTCGAACGGCCAGCTAGCCACCGTTGGATGTATTGGATTTGGATGTTTGTAGATGAAGTCCCCATGGATTTGGCATGAGTGGCATTGCTTCGTATATTCGAGGCAATCCTAAATCATCGTGGGCCAGTAATAGCCCATCCGTTTGATCTTCAACTTCATCTTCGGGCCTGCTTGATGAGAACCACAGATTCCGTTATGAACTTCCTGAATGACTCTTTTCGCTTCGTCAGGTCCTAAGCATCTCAGCCACAGAGAATCGAATGACCTCTTGTATAGAGTATCATTGACGATGGCGAAAGACAGAGCTCGTTTCATTAGCTGATGTCTTGTGGACGCTTCTTCGGGCATTCGGTGGGACTTGAAGTAATCTATGAAGACTTCTCTCCAATCCTCGGTATTTTCCCAATCTTTTACTTGCAGGGTCGTCTGCTCGCTCGCTCCTTTTTCTTCGGATGATTCCGGAGATATTTCTGCTGGGGCAAGCACCCGACGGCTTTGTACCACGATCCTAACGTCATCGAGGTTCTCGTCAGCCAGTTCTTTAGCAAGTTTGGCCAACGCGTCTGCTTTGCTGTTTTCCGCGCGCGGTATGCTTTCCAAAGTATAGGAGGGAATTTGGGTCAACTGTTGTTGTGCCTTTTCACCGTACTTCACCAACTCCGGTTTGCACGTTTGGTAGTCGCCGTTTAATTGACTAACGACCAGTTGAGAATCTCCGTATACGAGGAGGCTTTCAATTCCCATGTCGATGGCGATCTCGAGGCCTGCTATCAAGGCTTCATATTCGGCTTCGTTATTCATCCTCGGCTCTGTTAAGGAGAAGGCGAAACGCATA
Organism: Agapanthus africanus; assembly: GCA_030015575.1. Classification (NCBI taxonomy): domain Eukaryota; kingdom Viridiplantae; phylum Streptophyta; class Magnoliopsida; order Asparagales; family Amaryllidaceae; genus Agapanthus; species Agapanthus africanus. The sequence continues at coordinate 62,997,690 of JASDDO010000028.1, read as the reverse complement.
ATCCCTCCTTGTGGAGTTACGAAGATAAGGCCTACCCCCGATTTGATTATAGGTGTACTTTGTTTGCGCTTCTTTACGGAAGATGCTCCATCAAAATAAAGCTCCCATCGGGTATCATTACCGTCAATCGCATCAAACGCATGTTCGTCTGGAAGATCGCAATTCAAAGGAGAATCGGCGGGTATCGGATGCTTAGCGAGGAAGTCGGTGATGGCCTGGCCTTTCACTGCTTTGAGAGGTTGATAAGTTATCGAAAACTCCATCAAGAGCAGGGCCCATTTAGCGAGTCGACCTGTCAATATGGCCTTCGACATCAAATATTTGAGGAGGTCCACCTTTGAAACGAGACGGACCTCATGCGCCAACGCATAGTGCCTAAGCTTGGTTATCGCGAAGATCAACGCCAGGCAGTGTTTTTCAATGGAGGAGTAGTTGCTTTCTGCCCCCAGTAGAACTCGACTTAAGTAATAAAGAGCTCTCTCTTTCCCTTGATCATTCTCTTGCGCCCATAATGCGCCTAAAGAACCTTCGAGGGCAGTTGTGTAAAGAATGAGAGGCTTTCTCTTAACCGGAGCAGCCAACACTGGCGGGTTTTGCAGGTACTGTTTAATCTCGTCCAGCGCGCCCTGGCATTTTTGATCCCAGACGAACGGGGTTCCTTTCTTCATCAGGTGACTGTAAGGACGACACTTTCCCGAAAGGTTGGCTATAAATAGCCGTATATACGCGAGCTTCCCTTGGAGAGACCGCAGCTGCTTAAGAGTCCTTGGCGGAGGCATTTCCATAATCACCTTGATCTTGGACGAATCTATCTCGATATCTCGGTGTCGGACGATGAATCCCAGGAATTTGCCCGAGGAAACCCCTAATGCACACTTGAGAGGGTTCATCTTCAAGTTGTATTGTCGAAGGCGTTGAAATACAGTCTTTAGATGCTCGAGATGTTCCTCATATGATTTGCTCTTAACCATGAGGTCGTCGATATAGCACTCGACGATTTCATGTATAAGGTCATCGAAGATCTTCGTTATGGCCCTTTGATAAGTGGCACCGGCGTTCTTTAATCCGAAGGGCATTACTTTATAACAGAATATTCCCAAAGGGGTCCGGAAGGCGGTGTGCTTCTGGTCTTCGGGGTGCATCTTTATCTGGTTATACCCCGATGAGCCGTCCATGAAGGAGAAAACTTCATGAGTGGACGTATTGTCTATCATCAGTTCAGTGACTGGCACTGGGAAATCGTCCTTCGGGCAAGCTTTATTGAGATCCCGAAAATCCATGCATATGCGCACCGTCCCATTTTTCTTCATCACCGGTTCAATGTTGGTGATCCATTCAGGGTATTGAACTTCTTGGATGAAGCCAGAGTCGATCAGCTTCTTGACCTCAGCATTGATGTTCATCTCAAGCTCGAGTCGCATTCTCCTCGGTGCTTGTTTGACTGGCTTGATGTCCGGAGATATCGCCAATCTATGCACAGCGATTTCTGGATCTAGTCCCAGCATTTCGGAATAGTTCCACGCAAAGCAATCTCTATGCTGTAGAAGCACGTCTTTTAACGCGGCCACCCTTTCTTCAGATAGCAGCTCGCTGATGAACGTCGGTCGCGGATCATTCGCCGTTCCCAACTCAATTTTCTTGAGGTTATCTGCGGTGGTATGTATTCCATCCTCCAGTTCTTTCGGAGCTGGCGGAAGTTCTGAGATCACCTCGTTATTGCTGTTTTCGAAGCACCAGGGAAGGATGTCCATGTTCTCGGGCTCTTCTTTTAATATTGTTATCATGTGACAAGTGCGAATCCGCTTCCAATCCCAATGTGGAGTTGGTTATGTTCTCATGGCTTTGGGTTCGTGCTTCTGTGGCGGCGTTACCCTTCAGTTGTCAGACAGAGCGAACTTGCCGAGCTGGTACTGATCTTCGACCCAATTCTTAAAGGTGAAGCAGTCTTCGAGCGGGTGCCCTATTACTCGATGGTAAGAGCAATAATTTGGGTCAAAGACTTTGCCTGCTTGTTCGGGGTTTTTGGACTCCGGCAGTGTATGCAGTTGATGTTTTAAAGCAAGATCAAGTATCTTCTTCGTCTTGTCCAGCGGAAACGAGTACGCTCGACCCATTTTCTTCATGAGGGATAGATCAATAACGCTCGACTCCCGTTTGCGTAGCTTCTTAGCTCCGCTTTGTTGCTGTTGAGCGTCTTTTTGGCCTTTCGATTTGTTTCTGCCTCTGCGTCGAGCTTTTTTTATAACAGGTTGGCAAGGGGCGGCACTTTCATCTTTGACGGCCTGTTGAAGGAGGCGTTGCGTCTTGGCCTTCTCGTAGATGGTCATCTCGCGGTTGTGATCATCTCGGACCTTTTGACCAGCTTCCCTTATAAGCCTGTCCATTTGTTCTTCAAACGACGGATCAGGCACTTTTGCATCTGGAACTTTTACTGGTTCAGGATTGGCGTCCTCCCATTGGGCACCCGCTTCTTCATTGAAGTTGTGCACGACATAATAGTCGCGGAGCAGCTCTCGTTTCTTGGAGAGAATGTATCCGAGCCCGATTGTCTCCATTCTCCCATTAGGCAGCTTGTGCTGAGTTCCAGGGACATTCCAGACCCTGTCATAGAATTTGGCCTTTCTAACGGTCTGTTTGAAGGGTATCCCTTGGCGCTTCAACATTCCCTTCAAGCCTTCTGTATAATATCTGGGTAGACGGATGGGTTGAAGCCTGTCCAATGTAGGATCCGCCCCGTGCCAGATTTCTTTCTCCACTTTGTTTTCTTCAGAGCGGTAGAATAGAATTGCTTTTTTGCCTTCTCGCCTGGGAGGGATATAGAATGTTCGCAGCTCTTCTACACTGTAGATATTAAGTGCATCCAGTTCTTTATGATGTTTAGGCGGCCCCATGGCGACTTGTAGACTTTGCTCTTCGTCAGCGGACGTTTGTATTGAAGGTCGAGCAGAGAATACAGCATGGACTTCATCTTTCGAGTCGCTACCAAAGATCAATGTGGGAGCCGATGGTCCCGGCTTGGTGTATTGGGGCGGACCCGAATAAACTATCTCCTCTTCTTCCTCGGTATCACTGCCGAAGACAGCGATGGTAGCGTTAGTTTTATTCTCCAGCTTGTGACACCTTTCCGTGTCCTCGAAACTTGGTAAGAAGTATTTGGCATCTTCATATTTGCGAACTTCGTTTACGGAAAACGGATTCATTTCCCCCGTTACGGTATACTCGATACCATCCTTAAAATATTTCATACACTGATGCTGTGTAGAAGGGATGATGTTATACTCGTGTAACCATGGTCGGCCGAGCAGAGCGTTGTAGCACGTCTTGGCGTCTATGACGTGGAATTTAATGTCCGTGACGAGCAGCCCGAATCGTAGCGTTAGTATCACAGATCCAAGAGTCTTTGATGATTTGGAGTCGAACCCGGAGATGGTGATCTTGTCCAGAGCAAGGTGTTGAATGCTCATGCAGATTTCCTTTAACACCCACACATTGAGTAGGTTAACAGACGACCCGTTAGATTTTGCCTATCTTTATATCATAGCAATATCCCGAGACGTAGAGAGGGCGATTGTGTTCGCACGTCCCAAGTAGAAGGTCCTCATCGCCAAAAGTAACATCTGCCGTGTGCACGTCTTCCAATTCATCCTTCATTTTTTCTTCGGCCAGGAAAGCTTGGAACTGCTCCGGGTCCTGTAGTGCCTTAATTAACGAATCTCTCGCCTCCTTTGATAGTAAAAGGGCGTCAAGAATGCTGAGTTGCGAGGGTAGCTTTCTCAGATGTGCTAAGACGTTGTAATCTACCTTATTTTTCTTCGGTGGCAGTTAGCTCTTCCACAACTTGGTTATCTAAGTCGATATCTTCAGAGACCTTTCCTTTCCCTTTATCTTTCTTGTTTGAGGGTCCGAGATTCTTTTCAGGTAGCGTCCGATTGCGCAGCTGGATATTTTCACAGACCTTCGGCTCTTCTTTTTTTCCTGAGGTGGACTCTTTAAAGAGGGGGCTAAGCTCCAGCTCCTCATCAGAATCGCTCCCGAATGTGAGCACTTGTGATCCCCCAGCGTTGACCATGCGACAATTGCCGGAGGTTCTGTTAAGCCCTTCGGTCGTACCGTTTTGCTCTCGGCGGGTCTTGCTCTTTTCCCGCTTAAAATGCTGCCGGTGGGCAACATATCCTTGCCACCATCTATCGAAAGCTTTGCACTCTTCAGTGGGATGTGAAATCTTCTGATGATATAAGCAATAGGAGGGGTGCATTTCCGCTTCACCAGTAACGCTTCCCCCAGAGGATGGTAGCTTCATACCCATTGACCCGGCTTTAGCGAACCTCTTCCTCATCTTGAATTTGATTTTATCTGCAGTGGGTGTACTTTGCTCCAGCGGGAGTATCTCAATTCTTTCGTCAAGGCGCTGGCGTTTGGCCCTTTCGAATATAACCGCCTCGCGTTCTCGATCAGCTTTACTTTTTAAGAGGGCTTCATTGAGGAATGCGTCAATTACTTCATCCGATGGCCCCAGAATTTTTGGTTCAGGATCTGCTCCTGACGTTTCAGTACAAGGGGTCTCCTCATCGTCCATGAACGAGTGGGAAATCACATGACAGCTCGCCATGCATTCTTCAGAATCATCAGATGAACTTTCTCCCTCATCTTCCTCTTGAAAGACGTGATTGAGGAATTCTTGGAATGTAATGGGAGTCCGTGCCTTCTAGTTGTATTCCTCTAGCGCGTCAATTTGTTTTTGCAAGTCCGTACGTCTGTCGCCAGGCTTCACGGGCTTCTTTGACTTCTTTTTCTTCTTCTTTGAAGATTTCGACGGCTGGTTATGAATGCTTAGGCCACCTCCATCGATCTTTTGAGTTGGACGAGGCTTCAACATCCCTTCGATGATCTGCGGCTCCAACAGGTTCTTCCACTTGATCGCTGGGCATGTTTGAAGATCGTTTAGCATCCTCTTTGTCTTGGCTGATAATACAACCTCCCAAGGAGCTTCTTCAATGACGGAGCATGTTGCCCCTGGCGTATTTATCCCCTTAGATGTGTGGGGCTACGGGGGATTCTCCTTCCATTTGTCAGATAACGCGAATTTGCCCTGTCGGTACTGGTTTTCAAGCCAATTTTTGAAGACGTAGCAATCCTCGATCGGATGGCCCAGTACTCGATGATAAGGACAGTAGTTGGGCTCATTGACATCACTTGGTTGCGACGGACGTTTTGGATCTGGCAGGTTTATGAGTCGGTTGCGTAACGCCAGCTCGAATAACCTTCTCGTTTTATCGCGGGGAAAAGAGTAAGAACGTCCTAGCCTTTCCTCAAGGGCTACGTACGGACGCATGTTATTTTGACGAACAACCGGCTTCGATTCGCTCAGTTGTTGTTGAGCATTAGCGACAACGATCGCTTTTCCCTTCCCTTTGTCATTTCGGGAGTCCGGTTTTGGAAGAGGGGGTTTATGGCCCATCTGATCCATTTGCACTAGCTTGTCAATCAAGGCTTGGAAGGTAGTCGGCTTGAAAAACATCATAAATTGCGAGATGGTTGCCTGCGGATCAAGGGTTCCCACAAACATACCCACCACGGGAGCTTCTTCAATGCGCTGCTCGCACTTCGACCATAAGTTCCGCCACCGTATAGCATATTGAACCCATGTCTCGCCTGGCTTTACCCTGGAGTTAATCAGTGCCGTCATTGGGGTACGTTCACTGGCGCTTGCAAAACGCTAAGTAAACAACAGCTCCATCTCCGCGAAGGTCTTGATAGAGTCATTCGGGAGCTCAGAGTACCACTCGAACGCCGTATCTGATAAACTTCCAACAAACTGACGAAGCAAAAGGTTGTCATCACCGCCGGTGTTGCCGCAGAGTGCCCTGAACTGGGCAACATGCTGATGAGGATTGCCCGTCCCCTTGTAGACATGGAACTTGGGAATTGTGTAACCCGACGGGTACTTGATTTGGTCGTACCAACTTGGATATGGCCGCCCCGTTTTTACGACCTGGCCGGCTGCTTCAGTCGCATGATGAACCCGTATTTGCTGGGCTATGTACTCATCCAAATCAGCTTTAGAGATTGTATCCTCTTTAGCCGTTGACAGAGCGGGCGGAGGATTTGACGTCTCTCCCCTATCGTCTCCAAGGACGATCGGGGGCTCTTCAGCCGGAGGATCTTGTTGTATCATCATCCCTATCATGTCTTGGAAGAGGAGGCCCATACGCTATATGTTGGCTGCTTGTTCAGCAGCCTCTTTATCGTTCTTCTCCAATATTCGACGAAGGAATTCGGCGTCGGTTTCTTCCTCCTGGCGTTCATCCGAGGACGTTTCAGGGTTTTCTTTTGGCCCTGTAAGTGCGGCCATAGCGTTCATCATCTCCTGGAGCTTTTGCTGTTTCTCCTGAGCCTTGGTCACTGACCGTGTAAGCGGTCTATGACCCGTGGATGCGCGGCTATCCTCCTTTCCCGATGCCATATAAACTGTATGAACTTTCATGCCCCCGGACTTAGGGCGTTTAGGCTCACCACCTTTGGCATTTGCCGCAGGCGCGGGGTTTTTCTCCGGCCTTCTTCTTTTGTGGGCCATTGAAGTGGAGGGGGCCGTTGCAGTGGGCACCCTGGTGATTGTTGTCCTCTGCTGTTTAATAGGACGGTCCTTTTCTTTTTGCACCTTTGCCTTCTTCTGTTGACGAGGATAACTTGGGTCAATCACGGAGTCTTGACCCCTCCGCCAAACCTTGTATATTTTTTAGGACAGCCGTTGAGGGGGCTGTTCTTGCCGTGTTTCCGGAACTCTCTCCGCGGGCGGAGGAGATCTTTTCAATGTAGCGGTTGGAGAGTTCTTACATACCCTCCTCAGCAGTTCAAAACTGTTCCCAGTTGGAACAGCAGCGTTGACTTCCACCTCGGGAGCCGGTGGAGTTAGCCCTGAGGGGGAGTTGCCCCCTGCCTTCCTCACTCGTCGCCAATGGCGACGTCGAGTATGACGAGCCGTTGGGACTGGCTCGGAGATAGAGACAGCCTCTTTTTTCCCCCTGTCTGAATGAGGCGCCGCTGGTGTTAACCTCTCAAAGACTAAGGTTGCCCTTTGAGGGATGATATTCAACCTGTCGAAGACAGATCCTCGAGCAGGTGCAGGAGCAAGAGCAGGAATAGTCAGTCTTGAAAAGACTGACTCTTTGACAGGGGAAGCCGCTTTGACGACTTCTGGAGCAGCGGCTATTGCCTGTCCTGGGATAGCCACCTTGGGATTCACAGGCTTCTTGGTGGGCCCCTCAGAGTTTTGATCTAGTCTAGCAAAGACAGAGGCTGTTGGCTTGGTAATGGATGACCCGTTGACAGAGGCCGTCGTAGCAGTGAGCCGGTTGAAGACCGACTTCTTGTTCACTTCCGGTGCAGGTATTGGCATAGAGAAGCTTGAAGGCGGGATCATGGTCTCGAAAAACAGGCCGGTGGTGGCCTAGGCCACCTATTCTACCGGCAGAGCGAGGGAGGAAGCCGCTTGGGGCCCATATGCTACACCTCTAGGTGAGGTGGAGCGTCCGTTGCAGTGGCACTTCGAGCAGTTGGTGCAGTTAAAGGCCATGGATGCTTGAGTTCTGCGCCAGACAAAAGACCAAATCTTAGTAACTTGAAAATCCAAAGGCAACCGTTAACAAACCGCGATTGGTTCGCGAGGACGACACACGAAGTATGGAGTGGAAAGAGGAAAAGGTCCCACCGGGCGTGCCAGAATCTGTTCCCCTCCGAACGGCGGCCGACGACCACACGAGGACGTCTTGGCCTGAGGTTCGGGGCAGATGCTATATGGTTTTATCCGTCTACCTCTCCGAAGATGCCAAGTTGATTTATGGCACCGTGTATCGGAGGTTTAGACGGATGCGGCCGATGTAGCAGACTTCGTCAGATTCCCCCTCGCTTGAGGGGTTTTTGATTGTGGGGACGCTCTTTCCTGCAGGCGCAAGCCCCTGCAGTTAATTACGCTACCGCATCGCGGTAACAACTTTCTCCTTCTCCAGAATTTCACTTTGTGTCGTTTGTGTTTGTTTTGTCTGTGGTTGCCCGTGGATTGTATACGGAGACTGAGTAATGCCGTCGCCCGTAGGACGTGGATTAGTCCAAATCCGTATTTACTAAGATTCGGGTTTGGTGTTTTTAGTTTAAGGATACGTCAGCCGTATTGCTACTAAGATCAACTTAAACGTTCGTTAAGGATACGTTAGTCCTGTTTGAGACTAAGATCAACTTAACGTGGTGATCCATTTATTATATAGTCGTCAGGACTCTTCACCTCTCTGACGTCGTTGAAGAATTACAACGATAGGTGTCAGAGGAGTTCAGAGATGTACCCTTGAACCAAAGTTGATTTGGAGTTTTATAGTACATTTGAATGTTTAAGAATACGTTAGCCGTATTTGAGACTAAGATCAACTTAAACGGGACCGTTTAAATCCGGCAAAAGAGCGTTTGAAGGCTCTATTGTTCCAGTTTAGGGACGTAGTGGTCCGTGTTCCAGTTTAGGGACGTGGTGGTCCATTTTCCAGTTTAGGGACGTGGTGGTCTATGTTCCACTTTAGGGACGTGGTGGTCTATGTTCTAGTTTAGGGACGTAGTGGTCCGACATTAGTTTAAGGACGTTTCGGTCCAATATTAGTTTAAGGACGTTTCGGTCCACGAGTTTAAGGACCCCGCAATCCATATTGATTTGTGTGGTCGTCGGGACCCGTCATCTCTCTGACGACGTTGAATGATTACAAAGACATGTGTCAGAGGAGCTCGGAGATGTACCCTCGAACCGGATGTAAATTGATTTAGAGAGCAGCCGTGCTCAGTCAATTTAGTTTGAGAACTTACGGCCATGATTGGGCTAAGTCCAGTTTCAACATTTTTTGTCTTTGGCCTGTGCTAGGGCTTTACCCCTTTTTAGTAATGCACTGCAATATTCTTGTTTTGGTTGGGCTCTGCCCTTTTATAAATGATGCAGAGCATCTATTTTTTTGTTTGGGCTTTGCCCCCCCTTTTTAAAATGCATAGCATTTTATTTATTAGGCCTGTTAGGCCTTTTAATTGGGCTCTGTCCCTTTTCTTTAATAATGCAGAGCATTAAATACTCTGACAGCGCCCTACGTGGCTTGTCAGGCGCTTTGCGCCAAGTAATGAGCGCAAACTCATATGGTGGTGACACGTGTCACGCTCTGCTGAGCGCAAGCGCAACAGCACAGTTCTTGCAAGTGCAGAGCACTGTTTTATCTTTTGATCGATTTTAAATCAAAGAAAGCAAATTTTTCTTGTTTTCAAGGAACCAATGGTTCATAAGCAAGTGCAAAGCACTATTATTAGTTAGTTTTCTTTCTTATTGAAGATCATTGATCTTGTTCTTAGATCAATGATCTGTTTTTTTAAGAGAATTTTCTCTTTTTCTGAAGGTTTTTACCTTTTTTGTTCTTGAGGAGTTCTTCAGAGTTCTCTTTTTTCTCTCTCAGAAAATGTTGATGCCTTTGAATTGAGATCTAGGGGTCTTTTTATAGTGTCCATAAATTAGTTAAATTTGTTAGAGAGATCTTTCTTTGAGTGATTTGGAGAATTTCCCCCACCGTTGGATTTTTGATCCAAGGGCTTCTGTTTTACGGAAGAAAATCTTCTTGTTTTAATAAGAACAGAAAGATTTCTTTAAAATTTTAATTCTTTTTGGCGCAAATGCCCCAGCGCGTGACACGTGTCGCGCAGCGCACAACGCAGCGCAACTGCGCTAGCGCATCTGCGCTGACACGTGTCGCACAGCGCAGCGCAACTTGCGCTAGCGCAACTGCGCTGACACGTGTAGCGCAGCGCATCTGCGCTGACACGTGTCGCGCAGCGCAGTGCTTGCGCAACTGAAGCGTTGCTTCCTTTGATTTTGCTTTAAACAGAGCTTTGCTCTGATTGGGTGCGCTGCCTTGGGCGCTGCGCTGATGCATCTGCGCCTGACACGTGGCGCATTGCGCCCAGCGCAAAGAATCCGAAGCGTTGCTTCATTTATTAAAATTTAAATTTTCAAAGTAGAGTTTTGCTTTGATTGGGCGAATCGGAAGCGCTGCTTCACTTATTAAAGCTTAAATTTTCAAAGCAAAGCTTTGCTCTGATTGGGGGAAAGATGAAGCGTTGCTTCATCTCCTGCCTCGGAATTCGAACAGAACTTTGCTCTGATTGGGGTAAACAACAGACAAACTCTTACAGAGCTTTGTTATCCAGAACTAAATATTTCTTGTTTTCGTAATTGCTTCGGTCAAAATTCCGACTCTACCATGTTTTTAAGAGATCAGATAGAGCAAGCGGAAAGAAACAGCTGGACACCTCACTCCAGGTCCTATCAACCGCATCAAAATTCTACATCTTCTTATGTTGATACTCCATTTAAAGCGTGTGAGGGAACTCCTAAACGCATGTCCATCGCTGAGCATATGGCGAGGGCTAAAGGCCAAAGTTTCAATTCGGTCAAACCGTTAGGACAATACCATCACTTTCTAAGGAAGATATTGCTACTCGTTTTTCGGCGTATATGACATCTTTTGCCAGTCGCCAACCAACCAACCAATATCAATATTCTTCTTATCACAATGTTGATTCTACTCCTGTCCAATTTTCACAACCATTCGATTCCTATAAATCCTACCCGATTTTTACACTTTCTCTAGACATTTCTTCTGAACAGTCATTTGGGAGTTTTAGCTATCCACAATAATTTCAATCGTCTGCTGAAACCCCTTACCAACCCATGTCTAGTCTTGAACGGATAGTGGAAGAATATCGGGTAGCGTCATGCCGCCACATAGAGGAATTGAATGCATCCATGTCCGCCCTGATACAACCCAACGAACGAGCAACTAGTTTCCAATTAGCTCAAAATTTTTCAATGTATGATACAGCAATAGGACAAATTGAGAATTTGGGTAGTGAGAGAGAGTGGTACACCCTTCCAAATCAAACCTCCCCATCCCAAATTGAAATCCACAACTCCAGTTTTATAAATCTATCGAGTATACCAAATGATTCACCAATTGAAAATAGAAGGTTTGATGAGTTGTGCGACTTTGTAGTGTTTGATTTACCCGATTGTGAAGGGTCTATTTCAAGTGAAACCACACCCAATCCTTGTGATCTCTACACCTCCACTGTAGAACCGAAATTGATTGAAACCCATGCTTTTGATGAGATGTCTGAGAATTTTAAGCTTCACTTGATTGAGGATATTGACGCTGGGGATATTTTGGATGATGAACCCACAGTTTTGAATGAGTTTTTCTCACCAATTCATCAGGTCCTCACACTTCCGTGTGAAGATCATCTCAAACCATTAACTGTTTTTCTCGAACCCATATGCGTCTGGAAATTGATTATAAATGCATGACCGAACAGCAGAACGATATCCAGCCTTCATTTTCCATATCTGGTTCAGCAATACTCGATACCCTGATTTGTTCACCCATTTTATCACCCACTTTCTTTGGTTCTTCTTCTAATCTTCCTTTAATTTTAGCGAGTATTGACGAATCACAATCCGATATTTCGAGTTCTATGATTCTTGAAAGACCACTTGATTTAGACCTCTTTGAGAATGAGGTAGATGAGTTTTTTAAGGCTCCTACCTCCATAGTTTTTGACAAATCAAGTGTGTTGAATTCTGGCGCGACACTTATTGACATTGAAACGTTCAATCGGACCATCGATGAAAGTTTCGAAGATATTTTTGCCGACGAACCCACATTCCTAAACGACACGTATTTTTTGATTAATCAACCTCCACCCGAAGAAGTTGAACCACTACCATTTCTTCTTATCCCATACGAGAATGTGACTATTATTTTCATTCCTAATCATTCACATTCTCGTTTTCGTTCACCATTATTGTTTCGTCTCTATCAACCGATACGCAAACTATACCACCTCTTATCCCCTCCCACTTCTTCACGTCTATAGGTGATATGATTTTCTACCAACCAGTGCGTTATATTGATAAATTTTTTGAATGGTTGGTGTTGACTTTTGGTCTTTGTAAAGTTTTGCATAGACCAATAACTTTAACCCTCCTTATAATTTTAAATGCTTGATACGGTTTCACTCAAGTTTGAGGGGATATATTTTGGCTCTTGAAAGAAAATAAATTTTTACAAAATTGTGAGCTAAAAATAAGTTTGAGAGAGGATTTCATTGTCATTTACTTCTTGTCCCCTTTAATAACTTTTCCTCCCAAGTCTACAGGTTTTTTAGCTTAACAGATAACGTCAGTGAGGACACTGCTGCAAACATGTTTGGGGAAGGTTTGTGCTTATTCACGCATTATTTTGCATTATCATAAATATAAGCATAAAATTTTTTGATAATGAAAGTTTGAAAGTGAAAAATTACATTCGAAAAATAGGAAAAGTTTAAGAAAAGTAAGAAAATTAGATGTTTTCTTAAACGAAACTAGTAATAAGTAGTTATGAGCCGTTGTCCCAAGTGTTAGTAAGATGAAGAAAAATACTAATCTGAGAATAGAAATAAGTCTGAAAAATAGTCTCTATTCTTGAGTCCAAACATTTGAACGTTGATACCCTACTATATGCACTTGCACACATCTTAAAACTTGGGATAGTAGAGGATACCTTGAAATGCTCTTGTCTAAAAGGCTTAGTATGAAAAATAAAATTAAAAAAAATATAAGTGGTGAAGAAGAAAAATGAACACCGGTTTTGTAATTGCTTAAGGCAGTATAAAAAAAATATAGCGAGCGTGCTTTATCATCTAGTGCCTTAGACCAATTGGTTTGGGAGCAACTGCCAAGCCTCAGGTGTTGCAAGATGAGAATAATTACGGCTAAATGCGCGAGCACATTTTGCAATCGGTTGGTTAGTACCCCAAAAAGTATTAACGGTCGCATGAAAAATGTGTGAGCAATTTCATCGAAATTATTTACCGACTATAAAGTACTTTGGAAGATAGACAAGAGTATGATAGCTTGAATTGAATTCTCTAAGTGTATGGATGTTTTTTTATATACACGTAGGGGTATATGATCGATGTTTGGAAGAAAAATAGGGAGAAAGAATAAAGACGATGTTTTATTGAGAGATGATGTGATTTCTAATATCTTTTCATGACCATTAAGATAGAGCTCATAGCAACTGTAAAGCTGGTGTAGTCGGAAACTCTTATTTTCAAGTTCTTTCTTTTATAGTTCTTATCTTTTGTACGTAAATTTCATTTTCTCTCTTTTATTATAGGATTTTGTGGGAGTAATCCGCTGAAAACTCTCACGAGACATTACTCCTCCTACTATGGACACCTAAAGATTTAACGGCTTGTTGCATGTGCTCAGTGCAATCGTGTTGCCTACGAAATTGTGCTACTTAGGTTTTTCTTTTTCTCCCTCTCTTGATTAAACAGTTTGCTCGGGACGATCAAAGTTAAGTTTGGGGGTATTTGTTCAGTCGAAAATATCGCGCATTTGATATAACATTTTCCTTACTTTTCTTAAATATCTAAAGGTGTTTATTATAAATATAGAACATATTTGGTTTTATCTGCAAAATACTATTTACCATATGTTTTTATATTATAATTAATATTATGAAGGAAAATATATGCATATTATATTTTTATTATGCATATCATATCAAATATTCTAATCAAGATTCTTTAAAAGATATAACATCATACAAATTGTTATGATAATATCTCTAAAATACAAAATATTACTAACATTATTCATGAAGATATTGTGTAAGATTTAGCTCAGGTCAGGAGATCGGGATATCGAGATGTCGGGAATCAAAAATCTGCCGATGAAGTTAAATAAAATCAATAACGGTAGAGACTCAGAGAAAATATGAAAATTCTAGACATCACATAAATCTCCACTTGTTAATATGAGCAGGCCCAAGAAGTTTGGAACCAAGATCACTCCAAAGCGCGGCGCTTCCGCGGCAAATAACCCCTATGTGCGGCGGATTCACGACCGATATGCGGAGTTAGGGTGTGGGATTTTGTGGGTCTGATCTTCACAACAAACCCTAATACTTGGGACCTAGGGTTTCTGCTTCCAGGGCTATATAAAAGGCCGATGGCTAAACTTAGAAATCATCACCTTTTACACGAAGTAAATCACCGTCAAAAAACAAGTGATTCACGACAGGTCCACGATTCGACATGATAAGGCGACGTTTGATTCGACGGAATATCTACTTCCTACGAGACAGAGATCGAGAGCAACTTCCTTTTCCTCTTGTAATCTAAACTCGAAGGTTTTGTAATTGTGATGTTGATTAATAAAGGTAGATCATTAGTTTAATTATTTAGCATTTAATTTTTGCATTATGATCTCATTCTCTATCCGTTCTTCTTCTTCTATTTCCATCATGCGCGAGTAATTCTCCGCGTGATAGGTTTCGTAGGATTATGGTAGAACAGTGGATGAGAAAATATTTTAACTTCTTTTAAGTTTTATGATGTTTATAAACTTGAGCAAACGAATCGTTAACATCCTTATCGGACGCGCTACCAATTTATTGTTAGTCTCAACCACGATTTGAGATCAGATTAACAATTGTTTTGTTATGGGCTAGACATAAATAGAGATCAATGAAAGGAAAAAGGTCAATAGTGTGAAAACCCTAGTTTCTTCTAAGAAGCTTAATCCTTATTCATCATTATCTATCTAGTCTTAAATCTATCAAAAGATAAAAGAAGTAATCTTTATTAGTCATTCATGACTACTAAATCCTAACGAATCCTACAAGGCACTTCTTTATAAATTCTACATCCGTACTTAAACTAGATCTTAAAACTATATATATTTTACATCCGTGTTTAATACAGATCTAGAATCTATTCTCTATTTTTCTTCTAACTAATCAACTCGTCTAAAGTAAGATTAAAAGTTCCACGCATCCATGCGGACGACCCGTACTCATTTCGGCTAGTTACATGCGACATCTTTATTGATTGCGGTTACTGCTACACACTGTCACACAGAATCAATCATGTTGCTTCTAGTTTGTGATTTGTTTTCATTAAGTTGTTACAAAATCAAATTGATCAAGTTTACTTATCAGATTCTTTTTGCCAAATTTACTCATCAGCTGACTTCCTCAAACAAATTGGAGGCTCAAAAAAAAGTGTCTGAGACTTGGTTTGATGTCTTCACATCTGTCCTTTGAAATTTCATGATTTACAATATTGCATCAGCATCACCATAGCTTAAATGAATATTGAATAAGGTAATAGGCTTCAAACATACAAAACTCTTTGAGAAATGTTACCATGAATTTATTGTAAGCCAAATTGCTGGAGATGATAAAAATGGTGCATCAGGATAAAAAGACTCCACTTTCTGATCCTCTAGGCTGTAGACACCCATATCATGACATCCATGTATATTCTCATAATAACCTTCCGAGTAATCATATGTGAAGTAGATACAATTTTTTCTCAACTCAACTCAGGATAATTGCAAACAGAGAGAGACAGAGACTGGTTGCAACCCAGAAACAAAGAACGATCATCTAAGCTTTGTATTTTCCCCCCACTGATTTCTCTTATTTTCTTTTGATCTATCCAATTTGAACACATCAAACCTTGTTGTCTTGTAAAATGGATGTCTATCTTTGCCATATGGATCGCCATCAAATTTAGCCCTCCTAAAATAAGGTCCTACCTCAAATACATACCTCATGATATGCAGAAAACTCGACCGAGTACCTTGTAGTTATCATATTTCCACGTTCCTCAACTTCAGGCAGATAAATTTCTTTCATGCTAAGATCTTGACTAACTTTCCAGGCTATACCAGATTGCAGATGTGCTGCATATATCTTTCTTTCATACCATATGATATCATGGAAGTGACGAAAATGATCCTCTAAAAGTGTCCATATTCCATTTGTCAACTTACAAAAGGATAGGCTAGCATAATCGGATACAATGGTCATTAAAATGCAGTTGGGACTTGGAGGACTTTCTGACAAAGTAGCCTTACATATGCAAGGGTCCTTTGAAGTACTTTCTCCAAAAAATCGATCTTGGATCTTCGGAAAGAGCGAATGTGGTGGAAGAGGAATTTGAGCGGGTGTGGTATGTGTGTGTTGTGTGCATAGGTTAGGACTTACGGGCCAGTGCCAAAAAAAAAGAAAAATCTATAACCAGTCAAAAAATTAACTAGTTGATGCGCATAAAAATCATATAAAATAATAAATGAACTAACCCTGCAATATTGAGAGTTGATCCCTTTGTAGATTCATGTTCAATTTGAAGATCAAGATATCTAATAGTTCTTGAGGACAGTTGCTCATGCATTTTGTGCCGATTATGGTTAGTTGAACTTAATAAGCTGCAGCACTTTAGAGAGTACTAGCAAGAGACAAGCGCATATTGCGCGGTTGGAAGTTTAACCATAAACCATCTCAATCCAAATGTCATATCGTGTAATGATAATTGTAATTGATAAGAATTTAGTCCGTAAGAAATTGTTGCATATTAATATTTAAAATTGTCATGCAATAGTACACCAAATATGTTCACATCCAATTATAAACACTTGAGCCAAGGTCTAAATGAAAATTTCAAGTAAAATAAAGATCTGAACTAAATTTTTCGTATACCGCCAAAAATGAGCTTGATCAGTTCAAATGAAAGTTTTATGAAGAAGATATCGTGGTTTTTCACTTCTTATTTTCGATAAAAATTGTGCAAGTGAAAAATTATTTTTATTCATAATAATTAGTAAGCATTAAATTATATTTAGTTATCGACAATCTTAAAAGAATTGCATAAAGATACATGTAACAATCAAATATTTTAATTGAAACCCTGGGTATATAGTCAAGTGCTATCATTAAGATGGGGAGCCACATGTAATTTTCTAAGCTATCCTGATTCACTCATATGATTAGTGTCACGTCCCGTTTCCCAACAGACGGTAGCAAAAATGTGACGAGGCCCACGACGTATTTATTCCGAGAAGATCATTTCTTGAAACAAATACGCTAAGCGTACTATGAACAATATAAAATAGAATAAAAATGAACATGATAATGAAAAATCCAACTACGATATATTTGCATTTCAAATTTCACAGAGTTTCAAACTGATGCATGATTTTTTAAAACAAAAATATAATAATAACGAAACCTTAAATAAGAGGTGTACTGAATGAAAAGCTGAACTGAAATCTAGTCGGCTTGCAATGACAGTCGGGAGTACTCCTTTTCCATCGGTTCTACCTTCTCTGTCCCTAAGTTACCTGATGAACATTCTAAGAAAAGAAAGAAACAGAATGGAATGCTCGTAAATGAACTTGCACTTGGTAAGTCCCCAAAAGAAGTGTGGAATATATCATAAATGTATAATGACAAGTTATATAGGTGGAAATGGAAATCATAAAGTAGTGAATGAGTGTGATATGGTAATTAAACATGGAAATTAATATAAGCATGTCAATTCTATGCAGCACGGCAGTTCTATAAAACGTGGCCGTGGAGTATAAGCATAGTGTCAGTTAACACGAGTACATGATAAGTAAAAGTACTGAACATGAAGTAAATAATAACGTGTCTTAAAAAAGTCTGTCACGCCCCGCTTCCCGGTATACGGCGAATGGGACGCGACGAGACCGCTACGTATTTACTCATAAGCAAACACGCTAAGCGTATCTAAGCAATATAAAAGTAAATCACAAGAGACAAGAGATATAAAATGAACAACAACTTTATTTATTAACATTCTTTTGTACAATGCATGAAAAGGAAATACAACTGAAATAAAAGCGATGCCTAAACAATGGCATAACAGGAAATGAAAAGTACTGAATAGAAAAGGTACAATGTCTAGAGCTCGGGGTCTTCACCAAACTGATCCAAGTCTTCTGCCGTGGGCTCGATCTCTGCTGTGTCCAGATCTCCTGACGACATTCAAAGAAGAAATAAATAGAATGTCGTCAGCGAACAGGTCGCTCGGTAAGTCTCAAAGATAAGGGAGAAAGAGAATAGACAGGAAGAGAGAGAGAGAGTCGCTTTTAAAGTTATATTATATGGTTATAATGTTGTATTTAGTGTTAACGCTGTTGTTTATAACTTGGTACATAATGATACCAGTGTATACGAGAGGAGTCTCACTTGCCCCGGAGACTAAGGTATCAGGAACTCAAGGAACCGTTATGCCACGGTACAACAACAACGGAATATAGGTTAGGTGTCTTAATCTTACCGTCTCGTGCCACTTTTAACACCTTCTGTACCAATCTACCCCTTAAACCCCGTAGTGTTTTGATTTCATTGTTGTATTGTATTGTATAGATTGTATAGTTGGATGACTGACCAAAACCATGATATCAGTAAACGGATGTGACTGTATAATCATGTAAATGGAGATCATGGAAATGGAATGTATATCCATGGTTTGGTCCAGTCAAATTGTATGATTGAATATATGGAATAATGGATTCATGGATTCATGTTGAATTGTAATATTGAAAATTGTAGATTGTAGACTGTGGATTGTAAATTATAGATTATAGATTGTACTTGAATCATATTCAAGTTAGATTATAATCAGACTCAAACCCGAGTCAGACAATTAGAAATGTAAATCGAAGTCCTGAATATTTCTTAAACCTATATTTACTAGGGTTCTTAGGGTAATTTATAGAACTTGAGGGGGTTTTATGTAAAAATATTTTTATATAGTTTTCAAGATAAAACCCATGTAATTATTATCGTCTTTAGAGTTGTAATAATTGTAGATTTTATATTAGTGATATTTCTAATAAGAATAACCTAATTCCATAAATAAAGGTATTAATGTGTAAATATTGTTTAAATGAAATTCATGGTATTTTAGTGTAAACCGATTCTTGTGTCATTTTTAGAAAAAGGTTGAAAATTCATAATAATTCAAATTAGATATTTTTGAGTTTCATATACATATATTTATATGAAAATAACTTTTTAATATATATTATAATTCTAAAAATCTCATTTTCTTAATATGCCGTATTTTAAATCTTTCGAGACCGAATGCTCCTTGCGGAGGTCTGAATCTCACACTACTAAGCCCGAGGATGTGCGATAATCCGCACCATCCCGAACGGGTTCCCCAAAATGGGTTGTAGCGGCGCTTTGCAAAGATTGTATAAATACTAAATCTTTTAGAAAATGGTTTTATGAAGTAAATGGTATTTATTTGTAAAGATGTCAATTTTCCATATTCTATGTTCTAGGCTCTCCTAAGTCAACTAGACTATTCCTAACTGGTCCAAAACGACAAGTTGTGAGATGCTTCAAATCGCCTCTTCACCGCCAATTGTGGCCAGGTAAGTACAAGTGAAGAAAGCAGGGATCCGCTCACGAATCACCGTGAGACGGGCCTTTTAAAGTTACCTTTCTCACTTACCTAGCCTAGACACCACAAAGTTAGGTTTAGATAAACGACTGATGTCCACAACTTATCCAAATTTCATAATAAGTGGCACTTATTTAAAAAGTGTATCAATACTAAATCTTTTAGAAATGGCTTTATTTAGTAAAGGGTATTTAAATGAAAATGTTTGTTTTCCGTATTCTGAGTTCTCGAGGGTATCGTGTTAGGTTGTATGTGAGTGTGTGAGGAGGTAGGTCGTTATCTCGTGATCTACTTTAAAAGTATAGCAACTTTGATGGAGTTAAATGTAGGATTGAAACAATGTGTTATTTATGTGAAAAATACGATGAATGGAAATAGCTATCATTTTATGTAATGAAACTTGATCAATTTGTTTGATTAGTGTTTAATAGTCAACATGAGAAAGTATAAGTATGATTGTATTAGTGAGAAGTGGAATTTTATAGGGAACCGAATCGGAATCGGATTTGTTCCGATTCTGTCAGGTTTTGTAAATTCGTATTTTTAGAAAAGAAAAGAGAAGTTAGAAAGGGACTTACGGGTTTAAGACAACCAAGGGAGTAAGATGGAAGGAGAGGAATCGCCGGTGCGTAGTTTCATTGCCGGGAGCTCCTAGGATCGTCGTCTGAAATTCCGCCGGAGAATTCACCGGAGCTTCGCCTTTCACTCACTTCGATTGTACACAAGGATTTCTTGAGAGTGACTCGGCCGTGACTCGGTCGGAGGACTGAGTCGGCCGAGTCGAGGCCGATTTGGCCGATCCCCAGCCGAGTCAGGCGGCCGGGATCCCCACCGACGGTTCATATAACCTCTGGCAATGGTAAATTTTTGGGTGTAGTGGGGTTTTTGTGAGATATGCACGTGTAAACTCTTGGTATTCTAAAGGTTTTAAAAAAATCAATATTAAAAATAATGTGGGGTATGTGATTTGAACTCTGGTGGCTTGGTTCCGCAGTGCAAGGTATTACCAATGAGCTACAAGCTCCTTCTTGTAATTATGAAGTTATTTAATTACTTAAAATGATAGCAGCAAGAGTAAATACTCCAAGTATACATTAAATTTAAAGTAATTTCTTGTACACTAAAAATGGAGTTATTACATTCTTGTAACTTGTAATTAAAAAAAAATAATTACTTATATCTTGTGCTCAGTCTAAAATACCCCTTTATGGATTTTGAAAAATTTTGTATAGAAAAGTGTATAAGAAAATTAGGGTTGTTATATTCTACCCTCCTTATAAAAATTTCGTCCTCGAAATTTGTAAAAGGAAAGTGCAACAGATTCAAGAAATTTTGGTGACTAAAGTACTAACAGTGTATGAAAAATAACAAGGTGGTGCAAGTGTTTAAAAATTAAAAGAGTCTTACTAGTGTTATCTTGGTCAATTGTCTTGGTTTCTATGGCTGCTAAGGTGTTACAAGGTGTTAGAAGTACTTGATAGTGTATGAAAAATATGTGAAGGAATGAAAGGATGCGAAGGTTTTGGTAAAATTGTAAAAGAGATAAGGGAATTTTGGGTTAGGACAG
The DNA here is from genome assembly GCA_030015575.1 of Agapanthus africanus. Lineage (NCBI taxonomy): Eukaryota > Viridiplantae > Streptophyta > Magnoliopsida > Asparagales > Amaryllidaceae > Agapanthus > Agapanthus africanus. The sequence goes on along the minus strand of JASDDO010000028.1, from coordinate 62,976,782 downwards.
ATTCAAAGTTTATGAAATTGTAAGATTCAAGGAACATGATTGTAAAGAATGTTTTAGTTGTTGGTTCTTGTTTTATATTGCTTAGGTTGTTCACGCAGAACAGAACTGTATAGTATGGTTCTATACAGCTCTGACCTGTATGGGCCGCCAACAAAACCTGTCATGCCCCACTTCCCGGTATACGGCGAAGGGGACGCGACGAGGCCGCTACGTATTTACTCATAAGCAAATACGCTAAGCGTATCTAAGCAATATAAAAGTAAATCACAAGAGACAAGAGATATAAAATGAACAACAACTTTACTTATTAACATTCTTTTGTACAATGCATGAAAAGGAAATACAACTGAAATAAAAGGGATGCCTAAACAATGGCATAACAGGAAATGAAAAGTACTGAATAGAAAAGGTACAATGTCTAGAGCTCGGGGTCTTCACCAAACTGATCCAAGTCTTCTGCCGTGGGCTCGATCTCTGCTGTGTCCAGATCTCCTGACGACATTCAAAGAAGAAAGAAATAGAATGTCGTCAGCGAACAGGTCACTTGGTAAGTCCCAAAGATAAGGGAGAAAGAGAATAGACAGGAAGAGAGAGAGAGAGCCGCTTTTAAAGTTGTATTATATGGTTATAATGTTGTATTTAGTGTTAATGCTGTTGTTTGTATCTTGGTACAGAAAGATACCAGTGTATACGAGAGGAGTCTCACTTGCCCTGAAAACTAAGGTATCAGGAACTCAAGAAACCGTTATGCCACGGTACAACAGCAACGGAATAAAGGTTAGGTGTCTTAATCTTACCGTCTCGTGCCATTTTTAACACCTTCTGTACCAATCTACCCCTTAAACCCCATAGTATTTTGATTTAATTGTTGTATTGTATAGTATAGATTGTATAGTTGGATGACTGACCAAAATCATGATATCAGTAAACGGATGTGACTGTATAATCATGTAAATGGAGATCATGGAAATGGAATGTATATCCATGGTTTGGTCCAGTCAAATTGTATGATTGAATATATGGAATAATAGATTCATGGATTCATATTGAATTGTAATATTGAAAATTGTAGATTGTAGACTGTGGATTGTAAATTGTAGATTATAGATTGTACTTGAATCATATTCAAGTCAGATTATAATCAGACTCAAATCCGAGTCAGACAATTAGAAATGTAAATCGAAGTCCTGAATATTTCTTAAACCTATATTTACTAGGGTTTTTAGGGTAATTTATAGAACTTGAGGGGGTTTTATATAAAAATATTTTTATATAGTTTTCAAGATAAACCCCAAGTAATTATTATCGTCTTTAGAGTTGTAATAATTGTAGATTTTATATTAGTGATATTTCTAATGAGAATAACCAAATTCATAAATAAAGGTATAAATATGTAAATATTGTTTAAATGAAATTTATGGTATTTTAGTGTAAACCGATTCTTGTGTCATTTTTAGAAAAAGGTTGAAGATTCATAATAATTTAAATTAGATATTTTTGAGTTTCATATACATATATTTATATGAAAATAACTTTTTAATATATATATTATAATTCTAAAAATCTCATTTTCTTAAGATATCGTATTTTAAATCTTTCGAGACCGAATGTTCCTTGCGGAGGTCTGAATCTCGCACTACTAAGCCCGAGAATGTGCGATAATCCACACCATCCCGAACGGGTTCCCCAAAATGGGTTGTAGCGACGCTTTGCAAAGATTGTATAAATACTAAATCCTTTAGAAAACGGTTTTATGAAGTAAATGGTATTTATTTGTAAAGATGTCAATTTTCCATATTCTATGTTCTAGGATCTCCTGAGTCAACTAGACTATTCCTAACTGGTCCAAAACGACAAGTTGTGAGATGCCTCAAATCGTCTCTTCACCGCCAATTGTGGCCAGGTAAGTACAAGTGAAGAAAGGAGGGATCCGCTCACGAATCACCATGAGACGGGCCTTTTAAAGTTACCTTTCTCACTTGTCTAACCTAGACACCACAAAGTCAGGTTTAGATAAACGACTGATGTCCATAACTTATCCAAGTTTCATAATAAGTGGTATTTATTTAAAAAGTGTATCAATACTAAATCTTTTAGAAATGACTTTATTTAGTAAAGGGTATTTAAATGAAAATATTTGTTTTCCGTATTCTGAGTTCTCGAGGGTATCGTGTTAGGTTGTATGTGAGTGTGTGAGGAGGTAGGTCGTTACCTCGTGATCTACTTTAAATATATAGCAAGTTTGATGGAGTTAAATGTAGGATTGAAACAATGTGGTATTTATGTGAAAAATACGATGAATGGAAATAGCTATCATTTTATTTAATGAAACTTGATCAATTTGTTTGATTAGTATTTAATAGTCAACATGAGGAAGTTTAAGTTTGATTGTATTAGTGAGAAGTGGAATTTTATAGGGAACCGAATCGGAAATCGGATTTGTTCCGATTCCGTCGGGTTTTGTAAATTCGTATTTTTAGAAAAGAAAAGAGAAGTTAGAAAGGGACTTACGGCTTTTGGACAACCAAGGGAGTAAGATGGAAGGAGAGGAATCGCCGGTGCGTAGTTTCGTCGCCTGGAGCTCCTAGGATTGTCGTCGGAAATTCCGCCGGAGAATTCACCGGAGTTTCGCCTTTCGCTCACTTCGATTGTACACAAGGATTTCTTGAGAATTCTAGAGAGTTGGCTCAGAGTTTAGGGTGCGGGGATAGTGTGTAGGGTTGGTATTTATAGGGTTAGGCTAGGGTTAGGATAGGTGAAGAGTTGAAATGAAAAAGGTGATAAAATGTATTAAAAGTGTATTAAAAGTGGAGTAATTGGGGTTTTAAAAGAGCTCTGGAAATGGTCAGAGGCCAAAATTTTGCAGGTGTACAGGGAAGACCAAAAAACACAACTTTCATGTTGGGGTCGTCGCAGGAATCGGCCGACTCGGGGGTGACTCGGCCGTGACTCGGTCGGAGGACTGAGTCGGCCGAGTCGAGGCCGATTTGGCCGATCCCCGGCCGAGTCAGGCGGCCGGAATCCCCCCCGACGGTTCATCTAACCTCCGGCAATGTTACATTTTTGGGTGTAGTGGGGTTTTTGTGAGATATGCACGTGTAAACTCTTGGTATTCTAAAGGTTTTAAAAAAATCAATATTAAAAATAATGTGGGGTATGTGATTTGAAATCTGGTGGCTTGGTTCAGCAGTGCAAGGTATTACCAATGAGCTACAAGCTCCTTCTTGTAATTATGAAGTTATTTAATTATTTAAAATGATAGCAGTAAGAGTAAATACTCCAAGTATACATTAAATTTAAAGTAATTTCTTGTACACTAAAAATGGAGTTATTACATTCTTATAACCTGTAATTAAAAACAAAATAATTACTTATATCTTGTGCTTAGGCTAAAATATCTCTTTATGGATTTTGAAAAATTTTGTATAGAAAAGTGTATAGGAAAATTATGGTTGTTACAAAGTGTCTACAAAGTTAAGCTAATTTAACGTCAGTTCAAGATGTGAGTGTCAACCAATCTCAAGAGTATTCTCAAATCTAAGGGTAGGACCCTAGGGGCAAGGAAACACAAGCGCTCATGAGAGTGTTAGTATTCATGTCGTTAGTATTCGTGTCGTTAGTATTCATGACGTTAGTATGGGACTCCTATGATTCTGTTGAACTCACAACTAGAACTACACCAACACCTCGCGTATTCTAAATTATAGATAATGTTACAAGTCTTGCTTGAATCCATGAATACATAAGATAATACTAGTTCAATGTCATAATTGCACTCTGGCCCTAGCAAGATTCGAATTAGGTAGTACAATGCTCTTTCTTTGCCCTGTTCATTCTCTTGTGCCCATAGAGTGCCTAGAGAGTTGTTGAGTACGGTTGTATATCAGATGAGGGGTTTCCTTGTGACAAGAGCAGCTGACACCGGCGGATTATGCAGGTACTGCTTGATTTATTCTAATGCCCTTTGGCATTTTTCGTCCCATACGAATGAGGTTCCTTTCTTCATGAGATGGCTGAAAGGATGGCATTTGCCGGATCGGTTGGAGATGAATCGCCGGATATATGCGAGTTTCTCTTGGAGAGATCGTAGCTGCCTGAGATTTCTTGGTGGATGCATATTTGTAATGGATCGATTTCAATCCCTCGATGGCGGATTACAAATCCTAAGAATTTTCCGGATGAAGACTCTGAAGGCGCATTTCAACGGGTTCATCTTCAGGTTGTATTTTCTGAGGCGTTTGAAAACAATTTAGATGCCTCCAGTGTTCCTCATGCGACATGCTCTTGACCACGAGATCATCTATATAGCATTCGACGATTTCATGGATCAAATAGTCAAATATCTTCGTCATGGCTCTTTGGTATGTCACTCCGGCGTTCTTTAATCCGAAGGGCATCATTTTGTAGCAGAAGACGCCCATTGGGGTGCGAAAGGCTGTGTGCTTCTGGTCTTTGGGATCCATCTTTATCTGATTGTATCCGGAAGACCCATCCATAAGCGAAAAGACTCATGAGTGGATGTATTATCGATCATGAGTTCTGTGACTGGTATAGGAAAATCATCTTTCGGGCGTGCTTTATTTAAGCCCAGGAAGTCTACGCAGATTCGAACCGATCCATTCTTCTTCATAACGGGCACGATGTTGGCTATCCAATCGGGATATTGTACCTCATGGATAAAGCCGGAGTCGATTAGCTTCTTGAATTCGTCATTGATACTCTTCTCAAGTTCAAGCCTCATTCTTCTTGGTGATTGCTTAACGGGCTTTGCCCCCGGCGTTATGGCTAATTTGTACACTGATATTTCTGGATCTAGACATGGCATCTCAGAGTAGTTCCATGCAAAGCAGTATTTGTACTCCATGAGTACGGCTTTTAGAGTAGCCAGTTGCTCTTCGGATAGCAGCTCACCAACAAATGTGGGTCTAGAATCATTTCATGTTCCCAAGTTTCTTTCTTTTAGGTTATTGGCTGGTGGTGTGAATCTTATCTTCCAACTCCTTTAGGGCTGGTGGCATTTCTGATATCTCTTTGTTTTTATTTGTGAAGCATTCAAAGAGTTCCGACATTTCTTCATCTTCTCTCTCGTTTGAGAGTCTTATTGTACAACAGGTGTGAGTTTTCTCCCGCCTCTTGGATCGGATGTATCCCAAGCCGATAACATCAATTTTCCTATTGGAGTTAACCTTATAAGTACTTCGCACTTCTCAAATCCTTTTGTAGAATTGGGTTTTGATTAGTCTAAAATATTGCACATTTGTATGGACATTTTCCCTACTATTATTAATAAATAAAAAGTGTTAATTGTAAATACAGAACATATATGGGTTTATTTGTAAAAAGATTATTATCATACGTTTCTACATTTATAATTAATATAATAAAGGAAAATATATGCATATAATATTTAAATGAAATATTAATAATTAAAATATGCAAATCATGCAAAAAAAATTTAATCAATATTCTTAAGATATTATATCATATAAATGGTCGGAATAATATCTCAAAAATATAAAATGCTACTGACAATTTGATTTGAGATATTGTACAGGTATTAGCTCAGGTCTGAAATCCAAGTAAGAGATCCAAGTCAAATCGGGATATCGAAACCGAATCTGCCAAATTTTAGAAGCAAATCGAGGAATCAAGCAACTGCAGAGACTCAGAGCAATATTTTCAGAATCTGTATATCAAAATGATCTCCAAATATCGACACAAAAAGCCAGAAGAAATCTCAAAACCTAATTCCACTAGGATGCGGCTGAACCGCGACCAAACGTAGCATAATGCGGCGGTTCTGCGACTCTTTGGTAGCCGTTGGATGTGGGATTTTGTGGATCTTATCTTAACAGTATCTACTCATATATGGAATCTAGGGTTTCTGGTTTTTAGGACTATATAAAAGACCGAGAGCTGTGCATTCAAAATTATCCAAGTAATCACACAATCATCTATTCATCTACCTCCAATAAAAGAGAGATCTAGAACAACCAGGGTTTTTGTAATCTACTTTCTAAGAAGAGAAGTTGTAATGCAATAGTTGATTAATAAAGATAGTTTTTGTTTTAATTCTTTTTGCATTTAATTTCCGCATTTATTTTAAGCATTACTTTTTTACATTTTAATTATGCTTTTATTCATCCTCAACATTTCTTCTAAATCACCACTAACCATGAGCGAGTAATTCCTTTCTTGCTAGGGTTTGTAGAATATGGTAGAATAATGGATGAAAAATATTTTAACTTTTTTTTAACATTTTAAACTTTATAAAATTTAGCAAAATAAATGTTAACCTCATTATCGGGCGCGCTATCAATTTATTGATAGTTACGACCACGATTTGAGAATGGTTAAACACTTGTTTTGTTAAAGGCTTGACATGAATAGAGATCAATGGACGGACAAGGGTTGGTAGTGGGAAACCCTAATTCTCTCCAAGAACCCTAATTCACATTCATCGATATCGCTTTAATTCTATTAAAAAAAAAGAGTTATTTTTAATATTCATCCATTAACTACTAAGTCCTACGAACCCTACAAGCTTCTTTTTTTTTTATAGATTTTATATCCGTCTTAAAATAGAACGACAACAAATCACCCATCTATTCTATCAACTCGTTTAAAGCAAGAAAAGAGTTCACGTTTCCCTGCGGACGACCCGTACTCATCGCGGCTAGCTACTAGCGACGCCGTTTTGATTGCGGTTATTTACAAAACACTTTTTCGCACGATCAATCAAATGGCGCCGTTGTCGGGGAGACGATCATAATTTTTTCTTGTTATTCGGGTTGATTTCTTATATAAACCAGCGAACATAAAATAAACGAGAACCAAAACCGCATATTGTGTTTCTAACTATTATTGTGCGAGTTTTGCAGGGGAATCTGGAGTAACTAGAGCAAGACAACAGAGAATCAGAAGATTTAAACTTAAACCAGAGGAACATTGGAGTTCTCTGAAGAATTTTGAAGGGAAGAACACCTCAACAAGCGGTGGAACCACGACACTTGGGTGCAATTGGCGGCGGAACCGCGGCGCTTTGGGAGAATTGGGCCCCCAAAATCCTCTGGTATTTTCTATTATCTTTCTCTCTCCTCTAAAACTCTAATAAATTGTTTTTACTTGCAGGATTCTTTGCAAACCGTGCAGCTCAAAAATCTTTTTTGCGTGTTTTGATTTCGGTGTTTTTTTTGCATATTTAAACCAGATTTTAAGGGGAAATAAACCCAAATTCAGATTAGGTGGGGATTTCATTACCCTTCTTAAGCCCCACAAATCACAAACGAGCATATAGTCATCCTACATTAATAAAAAATATCTAGACCTAGCCCCTAAGGACATTCACGCTCAATTAGGACAGAGGAAGGTCGTGGGTAATCTATTGCTTATCCGCATTTCTCTTGTGCTGTCTAAGGCAAGTGTGATTAAGGAAAGTGGTTACTTAATTAGGCCCGCTATTTCGGTGATTCGTATAGCGGATACTTCCCACTTACCGGGCCAGAAGATTGATAAGGAGGTAGTAGAGGATTGATCCTGTGATTTGTCCTTTGGAAGTCTAGGAGTGGTCTAGGGACTTGACCTAGGTGACCCTAATTCTAGAGATTGGTTGTGCATTTTATGATTTGTTGAGTTAAGCCTCACGTCCGATCTTTTTTCAAAACAAGCCTTCTTTAAAAGCGTTCTCACACATATCACACGCTGCCATGTGCACTAAACCCGCTTAGTGCATGATCGGCTGGACACGGGATTCTAGTGTCCGTCTAGTCCGCGTTTTTGCTGTCGACTCCGAACTCGATACTTCTTCATCTTCTATTTTTCCTCCATCTACCACATCCCCCGAGATGGACGTATCTCCATCAGGTTTTAACGACACCACCCTACCACTACCCGTAGGTGAGCAAAATCTACCACGCATCACTTTACAAGACAGATGCTATCCCGTACACGGACCCCTTCCTACGTGTCTGTCTTTTCCACCAGCCAATGGGGATAATTTCGAAATTAAACCCCACTTCATCAACTTGTTGCCCAAATTTCACGGGCTTGAATCCGAAGACGCATACGTTTTTATAATCAAGTTCGAAAATGTATGTGCTATGATGAGTACCACCAACTTTCAGGACATGCTCTGCGATTACGTCTTCTCCCTTTTACTTTGTGCGATTTAGCAGAAAAATGGCTTTATAGCACCGCTGCACATTCTATCGATATATGGGATGAATTCGTTATAGCATTTCTTAAGAAATTCTATCCTCATCACAAGACTGCCCGTATTCGGAGCGAGATTAACCAGCTTGCTCAATTTCCCAACGAACCCTTTTGGAAATGCTTTGAACGGTTTAAAGATCTTTTTGTCCAATGCTCTCATCACGGAATCGATAGATGACAACTTTGTCGCATTGTGTATGAGGGTGCTAATCCAACAACAAAACAAACTCTACAAACCATTTGTCAATGTCATTTCATGTCAAAAGACGATGGCGAAGCATGGAAATTTTTGGAAGATCTCTCCGAACAAACGTTACAATGGAAGAGCACTAGACCAACATTGTCTTCATCTAGAGCAGGTATCCATCAGCTCAGCATTTTCATCGCAGTGAAAGCCGAAATGGCTGCGATGCAAAAGAAACTCGAAGCTATGAAAAGCAAATTCTCTTCAGCCTCATTAAACTAAGTTACGCTCCCCAAAACCATATGTGGTTGATTTTTTAACTCATCACATTTAACAGAAGAATGTCCTTTGAATCCTCCGTCTCAAGGTCATGAACAAACCAATGCTGCTTTTCAGCAACAACTTAGGAATGACCCTTATTCATCTACATATAATCAGGGATGGAGGAATCATCATAATTTTGCTTGGAACCAAAACCAATCTCAAAATCAAAATCAGTTCCTAAGCCAAAATAACTATCAATGGTTTCCTCCACAGCAACAACCGCCCCAATAACAAATTCAGCAGCCTTTTCAATCACATGCTTTTCAAAATCCGGCCAACAACTTTGCTCCTTATAATAATATTTCAACGGCCGATACCAATAAAATCTCTGCACTCGAACGAAGCTTAGAAACGTTTATTAAACAATCCACACAAACGACGACTAATTTAACATCATCTATCCAAACGCTGATGCAATAAACTGCTTCCCACGGTGAAAGCATAAGATCGATAGAAGCACAAATTTCATAGTTAAATGCCGCAATGAGTGTGAGAGAGAGAGAGGGAAACTTCCATATCAACCTCTACCAAATCCTGACCATTCACAAAACGCAAATCTCATCCTTCAATATCATAATGTGAGTGCTGTAACCACGTTGAGATCGGGAAGAGAGCTGAATAACAAAGTTGGTGAACAAGTTGAAGTTGATGATACAAATGATACCTCGGCTACTACTTCTACTCCTACTTAATCTGATCCAACATCTTCTTTCGAGTCTATTCTCTGTTCTTCACTAGGCTCGAACACTCAGCCCACCTCCTTGAATAAACTACCATCTTAGACCATCCCGAATCCAATATTGGGATCCATTCCATCCCCACAAACTTCTTCTCAAATGTTGGACCCAACCCTTATTGATAAAGCTCCTTTTCCAAACAGGTTGAGAGGCCAACAGACCAAGTCCACACATGAAGAAGATTATGGAAATTTTTAAGCAAGTTAATATAAATATTCCTCTCTTAGATACTATCCAACAAGTTCCATCTTATGCGAAAATTCTAAAGGACTTGTACACTAGAAAAAGGAAAATTCAAAAGCCTAAAAAGATTTTCTTAGCGAGTAATATGGGCAATTCTCTTACCCAATTTATGCTAAAGAAACGTAAGGACCCCGGTTGTCCTACAATATCTATTACCATTGGGGGTAAAATCATCAATCGCACTCTACTCGATTTAAGTGCTAGTATTAATTTGCTTTCGTATTCTGTTTATGACCAATTAGGCATAAAAGAGTTGAAATCTGCGCACTGCACTCTCAAGATGGCCGATCGATCTATCATCCACCCTAAGGGTGAGCAAGAGGACGTGTTGATCAAAGTCGGGGAATTTATATTCCCTGTAGACTTTATAGTTATAGATACATAGCCTGTGGAAAACCTACGGAATCAAATTCCGGAGATTCTAGGTCGAATTTTTCTAGCAATTTCCAACGCTATAATCAATTGTCGTAACGGCTTAATGAACCCGTTCTTTGGGAAGATGACAATTGAGCTTAACATCTACAATAAGAAGTCATCCGTCCGAACCTTATGCTCATATAATTGATGTATGTTTTGTCGACAAGATAGCCTCCGACAGTAGCGAATTTAAGGAGCTTCACGATACTGATCTCGACGCCACTAGTGCGTTATTGTTTAATTCTGCTATTTATTATACACGTGAGGACCCTTCTGTCGACAAGTCCACACCTAAGTCCGAATTCTTTGACTTGTCGAATGACTTAGTCGAGCTATCCGAATCAATCTCTTACAAACCTCTTATGGAGTTCGAGTATCATACCTTTCTTTCTGATGAGATTATCACTCGGAATATCGATGAAAGTTTTGAAGATATTTTTGCCGAAGAACTCGCATTCCTAAAAGACATGGATATTGTGATGAATCAACCTCCATCCAAAGAAGCTGAACCACCACCCCTTCTTCTTATCAAGTACTAGAATGCGAATATTCCACCTATACCTTATCTTTCATATTCTCGTTTTCATCCACCGTCACTGTTTCGTCTCTACCAACCGAGACGTAAACCCATTCAATTACACCTCTTATCTCCACCCCATTTATTCACGTTTATCTGTAACCTGATTTTCTACCAACCATGGTGTTACCCAGATAAAATATTTGAATGGTTAGTGTTGACTTTTGGTCTTTGTAAAGGTTTATATAGACCAATAATATTTCCACCCTCTTATGTTAAATTTCAATGCTTAAAAATACTGTTTTACTTAAGTTTGGGGGGGGGGGGGGGAGAAGAAAAATATTTTGAAAATGGCTCTTGAAAGATTTTTTTTTGCACGGTTGTGAGCCAAAAATAAGTTTGGGAGAGGATTTCACTGTCATTGACTTTTGTCCCCCTAATCTTTGAGAACTTTTCCTCTCAATTCTACAGATTTTGAGCTTACAAGATGATATCAGTGAGGACACTGCCGCAAATAGGTTTGGGGGAGGTTTGTGCTTATTGTCACGCCTCGCTTCCCAGTGTATGGAATCGGTGATGTGGCGGGCTGCAACGTATTTACTAAGAAATAAATACGTTAAACGTAATTAAGCAATATATATAAAATGCACAAGAATTACAAGTGATATAATAATATAAACATCAACTTTTATTTACATTCACTTTAGATACAACTGTTTGAAAATGAAAAGATACAATGATATAAATAGTGCCTAAACAATGGCATACAAACTAAAAGTAAATACAAGGAGAGCTAGAAGTTCGGCTGGGCAGTGAGCTGGTTCAAGTCCTCCTGGCTAAGGCTCGATCTCCTGAGAGTCCGGTCCTCCTGACGAACATTCCAAAGAAAGAAAAGACATGCATGTCGTCAGCGAACTAGCGCTCGGTAAGTCCTAAAAGAAGGAATGGAATAGAACAAGTAATGTTAAATGAAACTGTTAAGTTATACAGGTATATGATTGTTATTCTAACGCAGTTGTTTATAGCTTGGTACAGAAGATATTTTTTTATATGAGAGGAGTCCATCTTATCCCGTGGACTATGGTAACATGTAGAATAAGGCCCCGTCATAACCCATGGGACAACGGCAAGGGAGTTCATATAGGTGTCTTTTAAGTGACTATATCGTACCACGCTATATGTTCCGTACAAATCTACCCCGTTATCCCCGCATAATATATTGTATGCGTTATGTTTACAAGTTTTACCGAGACCATGGATACAAATTGTTCAAGTAATCAGGTTTAAGATGTAATCATATATTCAAGTAGTCATGTCAAATTATAATCATGGTTCGATCAAGTCAAGTATTCAGGTTTGATATTGATGTTTGAATTCAGGTTCATGTTCAAGTATTCATATTAGACTTTGGATTCGTGTTTGAATTGGACTCTGATTTGAGTTTGGATTCAGGTTTAAGTTAGATTCAGACTGAGTCAGACATTTATAACAGATTTAGATAATGAATTAGGTTCCGGAGTTATCGATAACTGTTGCACATGGACGATAGGATTTATGTCTTTTTCCAAGACAATTACCATTAATAACTCTGTAAAGTTTTCTACCTCAAATAGGCAAGCACTCACTTTCTCCGGCTCCCTGGGGCTCAAGAAAATTGTTCCCGCTTAAACCTATATTTACTAAAGTCCTTAAATATTGTTTTATATAACTCGAGGGGGTTTTATGAAAAATATTTTTAATAAAATTTCAAAATAAATCTCGAGTATTTATTTATTTTATTTAGAGTTTTCATGGATATGAATTTTAAGGATTTGAGATATTTAATGATAATTGCTTAGCTTGGAAAGTTCATGGTAGTTTATTGTAAAACTTGTCTTTTGTTGGTATCTTGATGGTATTTTAGTGAAACTTGTAAATATTTCATTTAAAAAAATGTAAGTTTATTATATTTTGAAAATATATGAATTTTTTAATTTTATATTATTAAAAAACTTAATTTTTATTTAATTAGAAAAATTCGTTTTTCTTAAAAACCGTATTTAAAACCTTTCGAGACCGAATACTCCGTGAGGAGGTGTGCATCTCGCTCTACTAGCCCAAGAATGCGCGATAATCCGCATCATCCAATAGTGGGTCCCCTAAAGAGGGTTGTAGAGACATATTCGCAAAGAAATTTAAAATACAGTTTAAAAAAAATCAGGTTTTTATAGTAAGTGGTATTTTCTTGTAATAATGTCTTCGTAACAAAAATTCACACAAAAGAGATATCGTGCTATGGAACCATGTGTGCGTGTGGGATATGTCATTACCCTGTGAAGTTTTTCTAAAGGTATTGTTTTAACAAAACAATAAAAGATGATATTTAAAGTTCATGGTATTTAAATGAAAAACTTAAATTAAAGTTATTTTGCATGGAATTCTAAGTTAAAATTTATTCTAAATATTATGGTTTAAGATTACAAATGATGTGTACAAGATAGATTGAACAAAGTATTAAAGAGAAGGAGTTTTCTAGGGCTTTGAAAAAGATATCGGTATTAACTCCACTTACCGATATATATTTTGAAATGGAATTTCAAAGAATAAGAAGAGGGATTGATAGGGACTTACAACTTAGTTATATTAAGAAGAGGTAGAAGAAGAGAATGTTGTCGTCGTGGCATCACGGGAGGTTAGGAATAGCTTCGATTCTTTGCCGGAAGTTGACCGCTTTAAACTCCTTTTTACTCCACTTGTACTTAGAAATTTTTTGAGAGTTTTGGCTAGAAATTTCAGAATGATGCTGGGCCAGAGTGTGGGGTGGTATTTATAATGGAGAATTGGGGTTTAGGAATTAAAATGTATTAAAAAGATGATAAATTATGACATGAAGGGTCTCTTTTTGATTGCAGGGAAATCAAACAGTGCAGGGGAGTTAGTGGTAGGAGAAGAGTCAAGTGTGCAGAGCCCGGGAACAATTGGGCTCAGATCAACCATCCCCGCCAGCCCTACCAAGCATTTGGCCGGTCGATCTTGAAGCTTTTGCCTCGAGATTCGTGCCACTTGATCAAATTAGGGTTTACTCCATTTTGTGCCTGTTTGATTTTTCTGACTTCTCATTTTTCTGTGTATTGCACGTGTAAACTTTTGGGCTTCCAAAAATTAGAAAGAAAAATCAGAAAAAATAATGTGTCTGATGGGGATTGAATACAGGGGCTACGTCATAGCAGTGCAAGGGCTTTACCAGTGAGATACAAGCTTGATCTTGCTATTATTTAACAAAATTTACTTATAACTCAAACTCAGGCTGTATAACTTATTTTCTGTACATTAAACTGGAAAAGTTCGTACAGTAAATTCAGAGTCATTACACTTATTCACGCATCATTTTGCATTATACTAAATAAAAGCACTAAATTTTTTTGATAATAAAAGTTAGAAAGTGAAAAATGCATATGAAAGATAGGAAGAGATTTAAGAAAAGTAAGAAAATTAAATGTTTTAAAACGAAGCTAGTAATAGATAGTAATGAGTTGTTGTCCCATGGGTTAGTAAGATGAAGGAAATTACTAATATGAGAATAGAAATAAGTCTGAAAAATAGTTCCTATTCTTGAGTCTAAATTTCTGAACGTTGATACCCTACTATATGTACTTGCACATATTTTGAAACTTAGGATAGTAGAGAATACCTTGAAATGCTCTTGTCTAAAAGCCTTAATATGAAGGAAACAAATATAAAAACAAAAATATAAATGACATATAAAAAATAAAAGGTGAAGAAAAATGAATACTGGTTTTGTAATTATTTAAGACGGTATAAAAAAAATATAGCGAGAGTGCTTTATCACCTAGTGCCTTAGACCAACTGGTTTGGGATCCACTGCTAAGCTTTAGGTGTTTCAAGACTAGGATATTGCTAATTACGCCTAAAAGAATGAGCACATTTGGTAATCGGTTGGTTAGTATCTCAAGAAATATTAACGGTCGCATGAAAAATGTGTGAGCAAGTCCATCTAAAAAAACATCCACCAACTAAAAAGTACTAAGGAAGATGTACAAGAGTATGATAGCCTGAATTGAATTCTCTAAGTGTAGGGACGTCTTTTACACACACGTAGGGGTATATGATCAATGTTTGGAAGAAAGATAGGAAAGAAGACTAAAGACGATATTTTATTGAGAAATGATGTGATTTCTGACATCTTTTCAAGACTATTAAAATATGATTTATGACAACTGAAAAGCCAGTATAGTTTAAACTCTTATTTTCAAGTTCATTCTTTTATATATTCTTATCTTTGTATATAATTTTCATCTTCTTTCTTTTATTATGGGATTTTGTGGGTGCAATCCGCTGAAAAGCCTCAGGAGACAACACTCCTCCTATTAGAGACACCTAGAGGTTTAAAAGCTTGTTGCACGTGCTAAGTGCAATCGTGTTGCCTACGAAAGTATGCTAGTTAAGTTTTTCTTTTTCTCTTTAATAAATAGTTTTCTCGGAACGATTAAAGATAAATTTGGAGGTATTTGATTAGTCTAAAATATTACACATTTGTATGAACATTTTCCCTACTATTATTAATAAATAAAAGGTGCTAATTGTAAATACAGAATATATGTGGGTTTGTTTGTAAAAAGATTATTATTATATATTTCTACATTTATAATTAATATAATAAGGGAAAATATATGCATATAATATTTAAATGAAATATTAATAATTAAAATATGCAAATCATGCAAAATATTCCTAATCAATATTCTTAAGATATATATCATATAAATGGTTGGAATAATATCTCAAAAATATAAAATGCTGCTAAAAATTTGATTTGAGATATTGTGCAGGTATTAGCTCAGATCTGGAATCCAAGTAAGAGATCCAAGTCAAATCGGAATATCGAAACCGAATCTGCCAAATTTTAGAAGCAAATCGAGGAATCAAGCAACGACAGAGACTCAGAGCAATATTTTCAGAATCTATACATCAAAAGGATCTCCAAATATCGACACAAAAAGCAAGAAAAAATCTCAAAACCCAATTCCACTATGATGCGGCTGAACCGCGGCCAAACATTGCATAACGCAATGGCTCCGCGGCTCTTTGTTAGCCGTTGGATGTAGGATTTTTTGGATCTGATCTTAACAACATTTACTCTCATATGGAATCTAGGGTTCCTGGTTTCCGGGATTATATAAAGGACCGAGAGCTGTGCATTCAAAATTATCCAAGTGATCACACAATCATCTATTCATCTACCTCCATAGAAAGAGAGATCTAGAGCAACCGGGATTTTTGTAATTTACTTTCTAGGAAGAGAAGTTGTAATGCAATGGTTGATTAATAAAGATAGTTTTTGTTTTAATTCTTTTTGCATTTAATTTCCACATTTACTTTAAGCATTACTTTTATACATCTTAATTATGCTTTCATTCATCCTCAACCTTTCTTCTAAATCACCACTAACCATGAGCGAGTAATTCCTTACTTGCTAGGGTTTGTAGAATAGGGTAGAATAATGGATGAAAAATCTTTTAACTTCTTTTTAACATTTTAAACTTTATAAAGTTTAGCAAAATAAATGTTAACCTCATTATCGAGCGCGCTATCAATTTATTGATAGTCATGACCACGATTTGAGAATGGTTAAACACTTATTTTGGTAAGAGATCGACATGAATAGAGATCAATGGACGGACAAGGGTCGGTAGTGGGAAATCCTAATTCCCTCCAAGAACTCTAATCCATATTCATCGCCATCGCTCTAGTTTTAAACTATTAAAAGATAAAAATGATCATTTTTAATATTCATCCATCAACTACTAAGTCCTATGTACCCTACAGGCCTCTTTTTTTATAGATTTTATATCCGTCTTAAAATAGAACGACAACAAATCACCCATCTTTTCTATCAACTCGTCTAAAGCAAGAAAAGAGTTTACGTTTCCCTGTGGACGACCCGTACTCATCGCGGCTAGCTACTAGCGACTCCGTTTTGATTGCGGTTATTTACAAAACACTTTTTCGCACGATCAATTAGGCTTCTCTAATGGTTTGTTCGAAAGGTATTCCTTGATGCCTCAGGAAATTCTGTAAACTCCTCGAGAAGTACTACAGCATGCGGATATGCTGCAACCTGTCGAGATTTGGATCGAGTCCCGGCCAGATTTCCCTTTCCGCTTTTTTCTCTTCAGATTTTTAGAAGAGAATTCTTTTCTCCCTTCTATATTTAGGAGGGGCGTAGTAAGCTATCAGCTCCTCTATATTGTTGGTGTTAACTGTATTAAGCTCTTTATAATTTCAAGGTGAAGTTCGGTCTGCATCGTCAAGGGCTTTTGATAAGGGATGAGTGGAGAACACTGTCTCAATATCTTCTTCTGAATCTCTCCCGAAAGACTAGAATAGTAGCCACTTGCTTCTGCTTCCCTTCTGATGTAGGTTTACCGCATCTTTCACTGTCATCGAAGTCAGACAAAAAGTACTTGGCATCTTCATATCTGTGGATTTCATTCACCGAGAAGGAATTGATCTCTCCTATGATGATGTGCTCTTTGCCATCTCTGAAATACTTCATACATTGATGTTGTGTATAAAGGATGACATTGTACTCGTGCAGCCAGGGTCTACCAAGCAGGGCTTTGTAGCATGTCTTGGTGTCGATGACGTGGAATTTGATGTCCATGATAAGTTGTCCGAATCGGAGAGTTAGCACTACTGAACCACAGGTTCGTGAGGATTGGGAATCAAACCCGGTGATTGTGATCCTCTCCTGGGTGAGGTATTTAACATCCATGGCCAACTCTTTCAGCACTTTCACATTGAGTAGGTTGACTGAGAATCCGTTGTCAACTAGGATCTTGTTTATCTTCACGTCTTCGCAATAGTCGGCGATGTATAGTAATCGGTTATGCTCAAACGTACCTAAGAGGAGATGTTCTTCGCTGAAGGTTATATTGGCGGTATGTGCTTATGCTAACTCATCTTTCATGTTTCCTTTAGTAAAGAATGCTTGGAATTGATCGGGCTCGCTTAAAGCTTTGATGAGAGACTCTCGTAGCTCTTTTGACAGGAGTAAAGCATCATAAATACTTAAGGGCGATGGCAATTTTTTCAAGTGCGCAAGGACGTTATAGTCCGCCTTAAACTTCTTAGGTGGATCCTTGACAACGAGATCTTTGGAAACTTCTTCATTCACCTCGATCTCTTCGGTTTCTTTTCCTTTTCCCTTATCTTGCTTCTTTGAAGCTTTGTTTGTGGGTTCGAGATTTTTCTCCAGGGGAGTGCGGTTGCGCAGCTTATTGTTGTCACAAGCTTCCTTCTTTTCCTCTTTTCCTGAGCCGGAGCTTGTGAATAATGGAGGATTGAAAATGAATTCATCTTCAGAGTCACTCCCGAAAATGAGCACTTCGCAAATTCTTTCTTTTAGAGGTTGGGCCTTATTTAGGCGTCCGTTGGTTTGAGAAATCATGTGGCAATTTTCCTCCGTTGATTTCGTGTTGTCTCCTGCTTCAGACACGTCTTCCTCAAGCCGACGAGCATGGGCCTTTCGCTTCTCCTTCTCCATCTTTCTTTTGTGGGAGACATTGCCCAGCCATCATTTCTTAAATGCATTGCATCCATTGATGGGGTGGGAGATCCTCCAGTGATAAAGACAATATTTCTAGTGTTCTTTCCCACCTTCGAAATACGGCACTCCGGGAGTATATAGCATGAGGAGCGGTAGTTTCATCCTCTTAGACAAGGCCTTGGCGAACTGTTTCTCGACCTTGGCCTTGCTTTTGTGCTTTGTGGCTGAAAGTTGCTTTAGCTGGGGGTATTATGACTCGCCCCTACTGCGGCTTGCTTGCTTAGGCGCAGTCGTTTGGCATTTTCATAGATGACCATTTCACTCCTTATAATATTTTCTCCCTCTTGAACAACTTCTTATATCAGAGTGTTAATTAGATCTTCTTGTGGCAAACCCAGAGTGTCAATTAGATCTTCTTGTGGCAGGTTTGGAGCACTTTGTGTAGACCCTGCCCCGTGCTCAGCTGTGTTGTTTCTCAGCGAAGCATCTATTGGCTATAATGCCCTCAAGGTAATTATTGTAATTGAAGATAGACGATTATGGTAATTGAAGGAAGACATATACAGGTAAAACAGTCTTACTCGAGATGATAGTATGCTATCTGATTTTTCTTTATCATTGATATGTATATGTGTTATTACGTGTTGCGAATATATAATGATAAAGCCTGTATGATCTTTGTTTGATTACCAGAGTTATGATGGCGATCATACTTGTGAGAGCTTGGTAGTCCATAAGCACATCCTTAAATGTCTCTAGTCGTGGGAGTATCGAGACTGGTATCGATATTCCAAAGTAGACTAGTGTGTACGTTTCTAGACCCCGACGAGGGGCGATGGTAGGTCTCATAGCCATTGGTGTGTAGCAACTAAGATTGTATACATGTTCTCACTGGAGGTGAATACACCAGACGGACTCGCCGAGAACTTCTAGATGGTTCTATACTTATTGTCATATAGCAGTTCTCTGGTGACATGAGTACAGATAGTCTGTTAACCTGATATCGTCATTTGTCTCATGTGAGTTCTTATTGTACTTAGATT
The DNA here is from genome assembly GCA_030015575.1 of Agapanthus africanus. Taxonomy (NCBI): domain Eukaryota; kingdom Viridiplantae; phylum Streptophyta; class Magnoliopsida; order Asparagales; family Amaryllidaceae; genus Agapanthus; species Agapanthus africanus. Next base: position 62,957,557 of record JASDDO010000028.1, on the reverse strand, counting down.
ACTACCCTAACACGGCTCTATTGAGTCATGCAAATAGGTTTTAGTTGGGTACAGTCCTGAGCCATATGGAGGCAATGATCGATTGTTTGGGATTTGTTTCTCCCGGTATAGGGAGTCAATGTCGCGCTGTGTTTGGTTGGCCATCACCTTAAATCCCTGGCCAGGGCGGATGAGATTTATTGATAAGAGATCATTAGTTTCTCGGTTGGTAATGGGCTTGACACCGATACGACTTATTAGGTTATTAGGGGTCTGACGTTATCTACCCACTAGACCCGGTATGCGATACTCTCAGACGAAGAGACCGGACTGTACGGTGAGTGTCACTTACAGGCTCAGTAGGGGTACAGACGAGCTTGCTTATCGACATTCCTTTTGTTTAATACCTGGGTGTTGGGTTATGTTAGAGCCCTGTCCATCTACCGTGACTGTTTGCGGAACAAAATTTTTCAAAACTGGCGCTAGAACAACCCTATAACCCAGATCTACCATAAACATAAAGCTAGCAAACTAAAGAGGAGTTTAGAATGGTTATACCGAATGATCCGATTCCTTCGGTCTTCTACCATCTTCCTAAGCTCCTAGAGGCCACCATGATCAAGCTTGATCGCCAGTCTCTCTCCATCGATAGTGATCCACCTGAGGATTTATAGTTCGAGCTCCAACCTCATAGTCGAGGTAACTAGGGTACCTAGTTCGCTAAACTAGATAGCCTAGAGAATGTAGAGTCTAATGATAGATTAATTTATCTCCAAAGACCCTAGGTTCCTCAACACATGAGACTTTTAGGGTGGAGGTAGAAGAAGAAGCTTGAGAATAAGAGTGTGAAGCAACCATGGAAAAATGGCTAAGTGTTGTGAAGCCAAGAAAATGAATCAAGCCTCTCAAAAATATCTCACAACATAAATAAATCAAGCATGCCTAAATAGTGAACCATGAGTTATCCCATGAGCCATGCTTCCATAAATGCCAAGAACACATCATCCTTCTATCTCATTAACCATTTAAAAAATGATTAAAACAAACAAATGATGTGTCATCTTCTAGAAGCATCTTGTAATGAATTACAAAAATACCCCTCATCCGTATATACATACTCGTATCCGTATTCCGAAAAATATGAATACAAAGAGATGAAAATAATCCAATAATATAATACTAGAATCCGGATTAAACCAAAGCCCACTAGTATTATCCGTCCGAATCATGATACGTGCAGAAGTGCACGTATATGATCGAACCCTGCCGTAAAACCATACGACCTCTACATCGTTTCGCCCAAAGTAGGGAAACCCTCTGTGTGGGACTCTAAACGCTCATCAATACACTGGCAGTAGGTTTAACCACAAGTATGTCAGCGACACTAGCTGTACGTAACGACTATCCAGGTATTGAGCGAAAGAAAGGCCGACAAGCTAACTCATCCGAACCCCTACTGAGTCTGTCCATGACAATCTCTGTACAGTCCGGTCTGTTCATCTAAGAGTATCGCATATTGAGTCTAGGGGGTGGATAAAGTCAGACCCCTAATAACGCGATATTTCGTGTCGGTATGAAGCCCATCACAACTGAGAAACTACCGATCCAAATCAGTAATTCTCGACTAGCTTGGCCAAGGATTTCCGGTGATGGCCACCCGTGAACCTCGCAACATCAACCCCCAATACCGGGAGAGACGAATACCCGATGATCCGCTCACTGCCTCCATGTGGCTCGGGACTGTACCCAACTAAAGCCTGTTTGCACGGCTCTTTTGAGCGTGGCAGGGTAGTAATCATAGCACAGTGGGAACTCACACGAAACAAATGACGATCTCAAGTCGACAGACTAACCTGTACACATGTTACCTGGGAACTGCTATCTGACAATAGGTATAATACCATCTAGTATGTTCCCGGCGAGTCCGTCCAGTGTACTCATAACCCAATGAGCACCTGTATACTATCTTAAGTAACAAACAAACACCAATGGCTTGTGAGACTGGCCACCGTCCCTCGTCGGGGTCTCGATAAGTACACACTAGTATACTCTGGAGTATCAATGCCCAGTCTCGATACTCCCTCGACTAGGGACATTTAAGGATGTGCTTATAGACCACCCAACTCCCATGTATATGATCGCCATCATAATGCTGGTAGTCAAGCAAGAATCCTATGGGCTCTATCAACATGTAATAGTGATATGTAATACCACATAATGCATGTACATAATGATAAAGACAAATCAGATACCATACTATCATTTTGAGTAAGACTGTTCTACCCGCATAGGTCCTCCCACAATCATCATAATCACCTGCCTGCGATTACAATAATTGCCTTGAGGTCACTATAGCCAACACTGGATAACCATTACGTACAGCTAGTGCTACTGACGTGCTTGTGGTTAAATCCACTGCCGGCATATTTTTGAGTTTTTAGAGTCCTACACAGAGGGTTTTTCGGTTCAGGCGAAATGATATAGTATGCGTATTTTGATACATACGAGGTTCGATTAAATACGTGTACTTAATGCACATACATTAATCGGACGTTTTGATAATAAGATAGCCGGATTATTGTGAGCTAGTATTAAATCTATCATGTTCTCTCTTTTGGGTATTTTTATTTTGACATGAATACGGTATTCATACAAATACGAGTATTTTTATCTCGATACGAATAAGAGTATTCATATTTTTTATATGGATACGGGTGCATGTATTTTGATACATATTTGGTTGTATGTATAGATGTATATGTGTGTGTGAGAGAGAGAGAGAGAGAGAGAGAGTTGATACACACACCTTTTCTTCTCTACATGGATATGCTCTCTTTTGGATAAGAAGAGAAGAGTGGAGGCTTGTGACTCACCTAGGTGATTCACACACAATCCACTTAGGATAAGAAGGAAAGGGAAAGGATTTTGAAAAAAAGAGTTTTTATTACACACTCTTATCTTTTTCTCTCTTCTTTTTCTTCTGTTGGATGAGCTCTTTTTTTAGAAAAGAAAATTGGCAAAGAGAGAAAACTTGATATTTTCATCACTACATCAATCTCACCATCTTTTCGTAGCAAGTTTAGTTAGTGAGTTGCTTCACTTGATATTGAATGTGAAGCTAAGGCTTGAATTCGGGTTCTCTCGGGTGGATCATTTTCGACAAGAAAGATCGATGACCAAGCTCATTTCCGATGACTTCGAAGCCGAGCTAGAGTCTATGGAGCGGTGTAGGAGTCTTCCGTAATTGCGAAGACATGGTACAACGGTAGCAAGCCCCCTAACCTTGTATGTTATGATATCTATTTTAGTATTTGGAATCGATTCTAGGGTTTTGGTCGCTAGTGCTTGCTTAAAAGTTTTTGTTTTCGCTTCCGCTTACGCCGCGAGTCTTATGGCGTGAGCACTAGGGGCCTAACAGTGGTATCAGAACTACTAGGCAGGGATGCCGACCCATAGGGGGTTCTTACTGTGTGACAGTAGTGGTGAAGCGCAGGCTCTTACTCCCAAGGTGTCCCGAGATCGGAGTTTCCGGCTAGTTGTAGTCCTCGCGAGGGGACTACGTAAAAAGTACTTGCTGAGGGACTTATGGATACCACGGCCAGTTTTTGCTGCGTTGCCTGGACCTTACAGTAGTATCAGAGCCATGCCAAACACTTTAAGTAGTTGTAGATGATGTTTACGTTTCGAAACCGAAAGTTTAACCGTATCAAGTTTCTTAAATCAAGTTTCTGCCCATTTTTTAAAACCGTCTCTAAAATTTTTTAAAGTATGTCAGAAAGCAAGTTTTGAAGAATGAAAACACGGAACGAAACCCGAAGAACTCAATAAAAAATTTGGCTGCCAGATTATTTGTTTTGGCCTCTATTTACGCCTCAAAATTTTATTTAGGTCCCTGGGTTTTTACAGGGGATTGATTGTTAGGAAACTTGATTTTGGGTAATATTTGTTTTTGCCCAGATTTCAGTTTGTGGTATCTTTGTATTCGGGCAAGTTCAGGAAACCTTTTGGTAGAAACTAATGCATCGTTTATGATCTATATCTTTGTTTGTGTGTTGGATAACGTCGTCTAATTGATATATGTTCGATTAGACGGGGTTGCACACTGGTTACTTGTTATGTTGGTTTGGATATCTCTTGTGATGGTTTAGTCGGATTGTCGTGATTGGACAGCCCGTCATGCGTTTTGTGTACAGTTTTGATTCATGTATTTGTTTATTCGGGATGAGCGGACGGATTGTGTCCGTCGTTGCTGATTGATGTATATTCTTTTTGGGACACGTCCGGGTTGAGGTCGTTGTCGCCATTGTATATATTTCTTTTTTGTACTAGGATTAACTCGCGGAGAAGTGCTCGAGTAGCCGGGTTCTAGAGTGAGGAAGGTGGTCATCTCATGGTGATGAGTTCGAGCCGCCTCGCTCTAAAATTGGCGGGTTTCTCGCCGCACTTGTAGGGGTTTAGGATCGACCCACGGGGGATTGCTCAAGTTACCGGATTTCAAGAAGTGCCGGGTGGCCCACTCATGACACTGAGTCCAGGTTGCCTCATTTCTAGAATTGGCGGGTAACTTGCCGCACTCATAGGGGTCTTGGTACAATGATGTACGTTCTATCCATATGATCGGAGAACGTTGGTTTTTGTTTGCGGCTCAAACGAAACACGGGGCTCCTAACTTATCCGCTATTCCATCTTTTTTGTTGTTTATCGCATGCTGTGATGTTTATTACTTGCTTGTGATATATATATATATATATATATATATATATATATATATATATTAGATATGTTTATATGTTTTGCATCCGCGTAAGCCTTGTCCCCGTCTTGCGGTAAGTTAAGTAATTTTACGGTGAAGACCCATGACCCCATGGCAAATACGGATAGCATATAAAGCATGCTATTTTGGTTGTTTCTGTTGTGGCTAGAAACATTAAAATGATGGGGCTGCGATATATGCAAGGAAAGTAAACCTAACTGATATTGTCGGAACAAAAATTTAAAACTACTCGATTTTCTTCAAAACCACTCGAATTTCTACAAAAACAAATATTTTAAAAGTGAAGCCTAATCTAGACCAAGTTCATTACGTTAAAATTCACTCGAGTTCCTTCAACGATATCAAGTTCATTACGTTAAAAGTTTTTTGCCAAAAACTAACCATAACCCTCCGTCATTTCAGATTATTAGTACTTAGTATTCGTGCTACATTTGTTGATCATTCATGAAGGCGTAGTGTGCGGTAGCTAAGTGGTGATTTTCTGTCGCATGGATATAGGATTGATTAGGACATTCGTGCGACTTTGTTAATCGTTCGTCAAGGGTCGTGTGGGTGGGTTTAATGCAATTCAGGATAATGACGGGTTGAACTTGACTAGGACCCTGTGATTTGTTGATCATTCGTCAAGGTCACTAGGGTCCTAAGGGTAAAAACCATATCGGGAGTTTCAAATATAAGGGAAACTTGCCGAGTTTACGCATACCTTCTGAAGTGTGATGATTTTGGTTGGCTTCCATTAAGGTTATCATACGATGATAGTTAGGTCCCGATTCCCACTGATGGGTAGGTATTACTCCTGGGAAATTTTCACTTCACAACTAGCTAACCCATTAGGTATCTAGAAAGGCGTTAATGGGGTTATGCTTCTGCAGAAACATGGTTATTTAATTGGGTCCATGCAAAAGCATGGAGAGCCTCCCTCGGAGTACCAATACTAGCATAGCTGAACGGTTAGTGAACTTGTAAGGGGTAAAAGATCCCGACTAGTTCTCCTTTTAGGGTTTAAAAGAGAATTCGAGAAAACAGTGAGAGCTATCCTGATTAGATAAAATAATTAATCAATCTAATTTTGATAGTGTGGACGCTGTGTGATTCTTCTCTCTCTGGCAGCGACCATGAATGATCTTAAAATAAAACTCATAAACCAAGCTGACCGAACCTTTTTACAAACTATGGCTTTGGATTGTTATGATTCACGACAAAGTCGCATATATCCTTCCGCTCCTACTTTACTCTTTGCATTCTCCAGAACACTCCGTATCACTACGGATATCTATATTGCTTGGAATGGCCATCTCGTATAGTGTCACGACCCGAAGGTACGGAACGTGACTGGCACTTAAATTACGAAATGTCTCAAGGCGTACGTAATCTAAGTAAGCCAAAGCCCAGAAATCTAAACCCTTAAAAGAAATAGAGTGAAGGAAAACTTATTTAAAGAAAATGATTTAAACCAAATAAGTCACATTAATCAGTTTAAAAACATCAGAATTTCCCGAAAATTTCGGCAGGGTCTCCTTTGTAAATACTGGCCCCGAAACGGGTACAAACAAGAAAAATACATATATATCATGAATAAGGCATCCCCAAGCGGGAGCTAGCTCTTCGACAAAGGTGGAATCACAACCACATACAATATATTTATCATCAAGTGCGAAAACAAGTATATAAAAGCACGAAAGTAAGAAAACAACACGCCGGCTCAAATGAGCATCGACACCAGAAATAGAACACATACAAATCTCACAATCTCACCATCTAAGTCCAATGTACGAAGGGTAGATGGAGTAAACTAGATACAAATAAAATACACGGTGGGGGCAAAAGAAAATCCTCCAAAACCCACCTATAAGCAAGCTGCAATCCGAAGTAAACGAAGCGGAATGGAAGGTACACCCGCCGCTACTGTACTGAGGGGTCAGACCTGCAAGATACTGTGGCACAACGGGGGTGAGTTGCCAACTCGTGAGTAGTAAGAACATCTAATAAGGCTATCGTAAGCATGCACGCAGTGCGTCACAACCTACGTATATCAATATGATATGATGTACTAGCATGAATGCAACATGAATGCATAATCAACGCAAAATCATGATATGTCTGATATGGGAAGAACTATATCTTTAACTTGGTAAAACCTTTTGTAAAGTAAAACTAGATTATAATCAGTGAAATCGACAGAAATCCGTGTCAAATATCGACACAATATGTTTATCAGTGAAATCGACAGAAATGTCCGTGTCAAATATCGACACAATATGTTTATCAGAGAAATCGACAGAAATGTTCATGTCAAATATCGACACAAAATCCTCAATATCTCGGGCTCCGTCAGTCCAGATCGGCCCATAACATCAAATCACACGGCTACGATCGGTATTCTTCGGATATCCTCCGCGCCAGACATCACCGGTAGGTAGTCTTCCCTTACCAGGCTCATCGTCATCCCCACAAAAACACTCGTCCCGGGGTACCATACCGGGCCCACCATATACCCGAAACGGTTCATCCTACTCCTCGAATCGGGTCTCAAAAACCAAAAGCAATCATGAAAACTCATGGTGGACGACACATACATCACGAGAAAACCGCAACTTGCATTTTAAAATGATAATAAGTTTTTATAAAATTCTTGCGGTTTTCCCCAAAATCCAGAAATCTCATAAATACCGAAATTCTCGAGAAGAATCACAATATATAAATATGCCGGTGATGATGGAAATTTATGATACGGTAGTATATACCATACGAAATACGGCCAGAAACTATGCATGAATCATGATGCAATGAGGTATGTATATATGATTAACAATCTTACGTATCCATTTAATGAGATGAATATGCAGGTATAAATACACGGATCATATACTATGCAAATGCACAATTATCTATTCTAAGCAATTTCTATAGTGTTCGTGATATAGCAATTACCAATGGCGTGTGTGTTCACATGATTAGTGCACGTGCGACAGGAACCAATGGTAATGGTGTAAGTGTCTTATGAGATGATATCACATATATATATTTATACATATAACGATGTGATGCAATGAGATGGCTAACTAAGAACTACGCATATAATGCAGATATTATAAATAATACTAAACCATCGAGCGCCTCTCGCCATCCAGACGATCCCCCCATGCATATATGTATACATCTACTCACATCATTTCATATATTTTTTTATTTCAATTTCCTTTTGACCCTAGAAACAACTAGAATTATGAAGACACTGTTCCCCTCCAAAAGACGGCGCGACATGACGTCTTGCCTGAGATTCGGGGCAGATGCTAATTGGTGCTATCCGTCTACCTCTCCGAAGATGCCAAGTTGATTTATGGCACCATGTATCGAAGGTTTAAACGGATGCGTCCGATGTAGCAGACTTCGTCAGATTCCCCCTCGCTTGAGGGGTTTTTGATTGTGGGGACGCTCTTCCCTGCAGACGCAAGCCCCTGCAGTTAATTACGCTACCGCATTGCGGTAACAACTTTCTCCTTCTCCAGATGGTCACTTCGTGTCATGTGTGTTTGTTTTATTTGTGGTTGCCCGTGGATTGTATACGGAGACCAATTTATGTCGTCGCCCGTAGGGCGTGGACTAGTCCAAATCCGTATTTTCTTAGATTTAGGTTTAGGGTTTTGGTTTGAGGATACGTTAGCCATATTTGAGGCTAAGATCAACTCAAACGTTTGTTAAGGATACGTTAGTCCAGTTTGAGACTAAGATCAACTTAACGGGATCGTTTAGATCCGACAAAAGAGCATTTGGGCTCTAATGTTCCAGTTTAGGGACATAGTGGTCCATTAAATGTATGGCCGTCGGGACCCGTCACCTCTCTGACGACGTTGAAGGATTACAACGACAGATGTCAGAGGAGTTCAGAGATGTACCCTTGAACCAAAGTTGATTAGGGGGTTTATAGTCCGATTTGGGACTAAAGTCTGTTTGAAGGTTTAAGGACACGTTAGCCATATTTGAGGCTAAGATCAACTTAAACGGTTGTTAAGGATACGTTAGTCCAGTTTGGGACTAAGATCGACTTAACGGGATCGTTTAGATCCGACAAAAGAGCATTTGGGGGCTCTATTGTTCCAGTTTAGGGACATGGTGGTCCAATGCCAGTTTAGGGACATGGTGGTCCAACGGTAGTTTAAGGACGCATAAGTCCATGGGTTTAAGGACCCCACAGTCCATATGGGTGTGTTTAAGGACGCATTAGTCCGTTAGTTTAAGGACGCATAAGTCCGCGGGTTTAAGGACCCCACAGTCCGTATCTTGGTTTAGGGACGCATAAGTCCATGAGTTTAAGGACCCCACAGTCCGTGTTGATGTGTGGTTGTCGGGACCCGTCACCTCTCTGAAGACGTTGAAGGATTACAACGACAAATATCAGAGGAGTTCCGAGATGTACCCTTAAACCAATGAGTTGGTTGAAAGAGCAGATGTGCTCAGTTCAAGATGATTTGAGGACTTATGGCCAGTTTGGGCTAAGTCCAATTATGTTTGAAATATTGGCCCTCTGTTGGTCCATTGAAGGAGAGGCTTTGCCTCTGAAACTTAGCCAATTGGGCTGAAGCTAGTGTTAAACACTAAAAACCAACAGTGTTGAACACTGGGCATAAGATAGCAAGTTAGTGTTAAACACTAAAAGATAATCAGTGTTAAACACTGGGAACAGTGTTTTCAAATTAGTGTTAAACACTGCAAATAGAGTTTTCCAAATTAGTGTTAAACACTAAGAAAATCAGTGTTAATCACTGAGGACAAAGTATTCGGATTAGTGTTAAACACTAAGGGGAGAGGGGTCACGTGTGGACACGTGAGAGTGCCCTGATTTCCCTTATCTTATTCTGCAGATCTGTGTTTTAACTCTTTTAATTCTGACGGCCATCACGTGTGAGCACGTGATGGAGGCCCCCGCTCTGGTCTGTTGGAATACTCATTAGGGGTCACGTGGTGACACGTGAGGGCGCCCTAAATGCGGAGCCACATCTCCTTTGTTTTATCCTCAAATCTGTGAATAAGTGTTAAACACTTTTCCTTTTTATTTCGAGCATCACGTGTTGACACGTGATGGGGATTTATGCGCTGACTGTTAGAACCTTTGCTAAGGGGTCACGTGATAAACACGTGAGAGCGCCCAAAGCCTTCATTTCCATTGATCTTTCTTTCTGCGTTTTGGGAGTCACGTGGGAGCACGTGATGGCATCAAAAAGTGGGGCCAGATCCCCTTTATTTTGTTCTGCAAACAAGTGTTAAACACTTTTATTTTTATTTTAGAGTATCACGTGTTGGCACGTGATAGGGATCAGTGCGCCAATTGTTAAAGCATTTGCTGAGGGGTCACGTGATAACACGTGAGAGCGCCCAAAGCTTTCATTCCCTTTGCTTTTTCTTTCTGCGTTCTGGGAGTCACGTGGGAGCACGTGGGGTGATGCTTCAAAGTTCTTTGCAGGGGATCTTTTCAAGGGTCACGTGGGGGCACATGATCCTAGTTCTTTTCATAAACAGAGATCTTTTAAGAATTGAATTCTTTGTAGGGTTAAACCCTAATTATGATTTTGGAGGAATTAAATTCCTATCGTGAAAGAATTAAATTCTTAATTAGGGTTAAACCCTAGTTTTGTTTTAGGAGAATTAAATTCTCAAAACTCAATTCCCCTTCTAAGTTTAGGATCTGCATAGCAGGATCTCGACCCGATGAGAATTAAATTCTCATCCTATGGGGAGATGTGCTCTGTACAGATCTTCAACTAGAAGAAGAACTAAGTTCTTCCCTTTTTTTTTTATAAGAGTTAAACTCTTGAATTTTGAGAATTAAATTCTCTTTTTGAAATTAACCTTTTCCCTTTTCTCACCTAGGGTTTTCTTTATTGAGAATTAAATTCTCCTTTCTTTTCTTCCCTCTTGAGAATTAAATTCTCCTCTCTCTGTTTTTCTCTCAAAAAACTAGATCCCTTCTCTTCTCTTCTTGGCTCCTATTTATAGGAGAAGGAAGAGAATCAATTTGTTTAGCAAATCTCTCATTGAGAGATTTGATTTGTATGTTGAGAGATTTGATTTATATTTATCATTAATCTGGGCCTTTAGATCATTCAGTGAATTTTATTCACCGTGGATTTTAAATCCAAAAGATATTCTATTTGTTATCCTGGTGAGATTTTCAGGGAAATCTTTCCTTGTCCAAGGTTTTTCCATAAATTGGTGATTTTTAATCACCCTTGGATTTTTAATCCAACGGTTCCCCAAGACCCTTTTCCATTTGGAAAGATTCAGAAACTTTTAGAATTTAATTCTATTAAATTATAATGCTTTTAAAGCCAGTCACGTGCTGGCACGTGACCTTTGGTCACGTGTGAGCACGTGACCCCCAATTGGGTTCCTTTCTCAGCCGCTTATTTATGTTTCAGTTTTAACCATCACGTGTCAACACGTGACCATTGGTCACGTGTAAGCACGTGATACCTCGTTGAGGTATTTTCTGACTTTTAGAATTAAATTCTATTCATTATTTTAGAGGCTTTAAAAGCCCATCACGTGTCTGCACGTGACCCATGGTCACGTGTGAGCACGTGATGCCCCATTGGGGTCTTTTCTGAGTTTTTATTATATTTTTTAACTCCTCCAGCGGGTTTTTAAAGGCCCATCACGTGTGGACACGTAATTCCTCATAACTTTTGATCCCGAATGAATTACGAGGCCCATAATATATCAAATCGAAGGGTTTTTCAAGACGCTTTCGATACCATCAGAATTTATCTGTTTCTCAATCGGGAGTTTGTCAAAAAACAGCCCGGAAGATACTGGTTCCCATTTTCTTAAGCGTATCACTGCCATTTGATACCTTGGGCTCTTTTGCGCAGAAATTTTTGGCGGGAACAAATGCCCCCCACTACTTTGCCCACGTAAGCATATACGTGGGTGAAGTAGTGCAGAGTGATGCATAGTGTATGACCAGTTTCGGGTTGGTATATAACTTTTAGAATCTTGATCTGAGAAGATAACGAGCGGACACAAGCGTCGTCATTTATCATTGATTCAAATCTTGACTCTTAAGAGATATAGTTCCAAACACTTAACTCCATGAGCCGCACCCTTCTATCTCTTTATGTCTTACTCTGGCGGGAAGTAGTTTATATGCTCATGAGCTTCTCCATTTCAGTGGGATGTAGCTGTGGAAAGTGTGGCTCATAGATGATCCATCTTGACCTCTTTGCAGGGCAGTGATGGCTTAGGAGACAGGGTTAGGATCTGCTACCTAAGACTTTTCAACTTTATGAGCCGTGAGGGTCTCATAAAGACTTTTCTCCCTACGGATCGAGAGGATCTCGTAGGTGTATTTTCTCCTTAGGAGTCGTGAGAATTCCTAAGTTTGTTTTCTCTTATAAGTCGTAAGGATCTTACGAGAGAATTTTTCCCTCTTACGAGTCGAGAGGACCCGTAAGCGGTTGTTCCCCTCCTTGTAGAAATTCGACTTCGGAGAGTGAGACCCGTGGATAGTATGCAAGAGACCATTTTGGGCCGACTTGCAGGATCCCAGTGCTTAGGAAACAGGTTTTTTAATCCCTACTGCCTAAGGCTTTATCTCACGAGTCGAGACGAATCGAGAAGTTCTCGCAAAGACATCATTTTCCTCACGAGTCGAAACGAATCGAGCAGATCTCGCAAGAATATCCTAACGTCACAGTTAACCTCTGCTCTTTACGACAGAAGTCCGTTAGGGTCTGTGGTACTTAGGGTTTTGGCCGTCGTACCATCGCATGAGCTGATGTATTCCTTGATAGGCAATCGTGCTGTTCGAGTAGCCCTGCGACTGCCATGTCTCTGATCCCTTCGGAGGCTGGACAAGACGTCTTCAAGCAATCCTCCTTGGCAGTTTGACCGTCGGAAGAGCAAGCGCTAGGAATTTGCCATGCCGCTTTTTACTTGAGGTTAAGCTCATTTTGGAGAGCCCCGATGAGTCATAACCACTCCGCGCTGGTGTGGGATGATCTCCGATAGTCTTTCAGGCTTTATATGACTTGCCGTTAAGACCCTGAAGCTAGGAATTTGGCCTTTGCTTCGTTTGCTGGCATTGCGTCTTCTGTATCGAGACGAATGTCGTGGTTGTCTCTAGATTGCTGGTGAACCGTCGAGATTTGGAACTAGGGATTTTGCCGTGGCTCCTTTTGGTGATGTTGCGTCTGCTGTATCGAGACGAACGTCGAGGTGGTGACCACTCCGCCCTGGTGCGAGATAATCTCCGATTGTCTTTCAGGCTTTATATGACTTGCCGTTAAGACCCTGAAGCTAGGAATTTGGCCTTTGCTTCATTTGCTGGCATCGCGTCCTCTGTATCGAGACGAATGTCATGGTTGTCTCTAGGTTGCTAGTGAACCGTCGAGATTTGGAACTAGGGATTTTGCCGTTGCTCCTTTTGGTGATGTTGTGTCTGCTGTATCGAGACGAACGTCGAGGTGGTGATTACTCCGCATTGGTTCGAGATGATCTCCGATTGTCTCTCAGGCTTTATATGACTTGCCGTTAAGACGTTGAAGCTAGGAATTTAGCCTTCGCTTCGTTTTCTTTGTCGCGTCCGAATCCTGCTGGGGGAAGAACGCCGGGGTGACATTTCATCTGCTGTATCGAGATGATCGTCGAGGTGGTGACCACTCCGCGCTGGTGTGGGATGATCTCCGATTGTCTTTCAGGCTTTATATGACTTGCCGTCAAGACGTATGAAGCTAGGAATTTGGCCTTCGCTTCGTTTTCTTTGTCGCGTCCGAATCCTGCTGGGGGAAGAACGCCGGGGTGACATTTCATCTGCTGTATCGAGATGATCGTCGAGGTGGTGACCACTCCGCGCTGGTGTGGGATGATCTCCGATTGTCTTTCAGGCTTTATATGACTTGCCGTCAAGACGTATGAAGCTAGGAATTTGGCCTTCGCTTCATTTGCTTTGGCGCGTCCGAATCCTGCTGGGGGAAGAACGCTGGGGTGGCATTTCATCTGCTGTATCGAGATGATCGTCGAGGTGGTGACCACTCCACGCTGGTGCGAGATGATCTCCAATTGTCTTTCAGGCTTTATATGACTTGCCGTCAAGACCTTGAAGCTAGGAATTTGGCCTTTTGCTTCATTTACTTGCACTGCGTCTGCTGTATCGAGACGAATGTCGCGGTGGTGATCACTCCATGTTGGTTTAAGGACCAGGATCCGCTCTGGACGTTTCCCACGGGGTTGAAGAGTGACGTTATCGGCGTTCCACGCGACCAGGAATTTTGCTCTAGATGCTTCACACGGGTTCACTGCCGTGTTAGGCGAGGACTAGGCTCCGCTCTGGATGCTTTGCACGGGTTCACTGCCGTGCTCTGTGAGGACCAGGATCCGCTCTGGACGTTTTCCACGGGGTCACATAGTGACGTTATCCGCGTTTCACGTGACCAGGAATTTTGCACTAGATGCTTCACACGGGTTCACTGCCGCGTTAGGCGAGGACTAGGCTCCGCTCTGGATGCTTCACACGGGTTCACTGCCGTGCTCTGCGAGGACCAGGATCCGCTCTGGACGTTTTCCACGGGGTCAAAGTGTAACGTTATCCGCGTTCCACGTGATCAGGAATTTTGCACTAGATGCTTCACACGGGTTCACTGCCGTGCTCGGCGAGGACTAGGCTCCGCTCTGGATGCTTCACACGGGTTCACTGCCGTGCTCTGCGAGGACCAGGATCCGCTCTGGACGTTTTCCACGGGGTCAAAGAGTGACGTTATCCGCATTCCATGTAACCAGGAATTTTGCACTAGATGCTTCACACGGGTTCACTGCCGCGTTAGGCGAGGACTAGGCTCCGCTCTGGATGCTTCACACGGGTTCACTGCCGTGCTCTGCGAGGACCAGGATCCGCTCTGGACGTTTTCCACGGGGTCAAAGAGTGACGTTATCCGCGTTCCACGTAACCAGGAATTTTATCGATTGTATCCGCATTTCACGGAATGGAGGTTTGACTGTTGGCGATATGTACACCGCCGAGCCATGGAACTGGGAGTTGCCGCTGTTTCGTTTAGCTTGAAGTTGTGTCCGTCGTTACGAGACGAGTGTTGAGACGATCTCCAGGTCTCCCTTGGCACGTCGAGATTTGGCTTCTTCTTCTTTGGTGAAACCTGGGGGAAGGAGTACGACTCCTTCTTTGTTTGCGCCCCTGGATTGTATACAGGGATTGTTGTAGTATCACCTGTAGGGCAAAAAGTTTCATTCTTTCATCATTTTTTTATTCTTTCCGCGATGCTCTATCATTTCAGCTTTTATATCGCGAAGGTCGCGATTGTCCAATCATTTCGGCTATTTTTCGCGGTGCCCAATCATTTCGGCTATTTATTTTATTTTTACTCGCTGTTTTTTATTGCGAGTTGCCCAATCATTTCGGCTATTTATTTTATTTTTACTCGCTGTTTTTTATTGCGAGTTGCCCAATCATTTCGGCTATTTAGTATGCATACATTTTTACTTGCTGATTCTGTTTGCAAGTTGCCCCATCATTTCGGCTATTTCATATGCATTTTTTTTTTGGCTCGCGGACCTTTTTTTTTTTTTTTTTGCGAGTAGGGGATTTGGGATCTGATACCAATCTTGGCATCAGCATCGCTGCGACTGGAATATTGCCAGGAGCGAATCATCATTTGCCGTGAAAAGACTTGGAATTTGATACCGGTTTAGACATCAGCATCGCTACAACTGGGATATTGCCAGGAGCGAATCATCATTTGCCTCTGTCGATGTTGAACAAAGGGTGCTTAGTAAACAGGGTTAAGGGTCCTGTCGGCTAAGGCTTTTGACTTCATGAGCCGTAAGGGTCTCACAAAGGTATTTCTCCCTACAAGTCGTGAGGATCTTGTAGGTGTGTTTTCTCCTTGGGAATTGTGAGGATTCCTAAGTGCATGTTCTCTTGTAAGTCGTAAGGATCTTACAAAAGGGTTTTCTCCTTATAAGTCGAGAGGGCTTACAAGTGTTGTTTGCTGTACAAGCATATCCCTAGTCACGGATGAGACTTTGTTAGGGAAATATTTATTCGCGCCCGTGGATTGTATACAAGGGCCAGTATTGAGCCGCTTGTAGGGCAGTATCGAAGGTTGTGGGGGATTTGCTTAAGAACAGGTTAAGGTCTCCGTAACTTAAGACTTTCAAATCTTATGAGCCGTGAGGGTCCCATAAGAAAGTTCTCCTTACGAGTCGTGAGGATCTCGCAAGTGTAATTTCTCCTTAGGAATCGTGAGGATCCCTAAGTGTGTTGCTCCATTGTGAGTCGTAAGGATCTCACGCGGGTGGTTTCTCCTTACAAGGTCGAGAGGACCCTATAAGTGTCTTTTAACGAGATTGCGCCCTTTCGGGTTTTCACAAACACTCGCCGGTAGCCCTGCTGTTTTTACTCACGGAGCCCTTTCGAGTTTTCATCCGTGCCCATTTTGCTTATGGACATACCGTTTGTTTTTTTTTTGTCTCTTTTTTTTTGTTTTTTTTTTTAACGAGGTCGCGCCCTTTCGGGTTTTCACGAACACTCGCCGGTAGCCCTGCTGTTTTTACTCACGGAGCCCTTTCGGGTTTTCATCCGTGCCCATTTTGCTTGTGGACGTACCGTTTTTTTTTTTTTTTTACCACGTCAGCCTGAAGATGCTGCGGGTTGGGAGTAGTTTAACGACGTTTCGGTCATTCGCAAGTTTTAGGACATTGCGGTCCGGTGTTAGTTTAAGGACGTTTCGGTCCGCCGTCGTCGTATTTGAGGCGCATCTCTAGTTTACTGACTTTTCGGTCTATGGGGCTTTCTCTATGAAAGAGCACGATGCCTCCGGCATGTCCATCTTTTTCGGAACATGTGGTTGTGGCGGGCTCACCTTCCAGTTGTCAGACAACACGAATTTGCCCTGTTGGTATTCATCCTCAATCCAGCCTTTGAAGACATAGCAATTTTCGAGTGGGTGACCCATTACTCTGTGGTAGGGACAATAGTTAGGATTGTTAACGTCATCTGGCAGCAACGGACGTTTTGGATCCTGCAGAGTGATGAGCCCGCTGCGCACCGCTAGCTCGAACAGTCTCTTCGTTTTATATCTGGGAAACGAGTAAGGACGTTTCAACTTCTCATTGAGGTATCGCGGGTTGTTATTTTGACGAACAAACGGTTTCGGGTCACTCGGCTGTTGTTGAGCACTGGCGACGGAGGTCGCTTTTCCATTCCCCTTATCCCTTTTGTTCGATCCCTTGTTTGCGGGTCCGAGATTCTTTTCGGGTAGCGTGCGATTGCGCAGCTGAACGTTCTCGCAGCTCTTCTTTTCTTCCTCTTTTCCTGAGGTGGATTCTTTGAAGAGAGGGCTAAGAGTCATTTCTTCTTCAGAATTGCTCCCGAATGTGAGAGCTTGCGACCTTCTGCCGTCAGCCATGTGACCGTTGCCGGCAGTTTTCATATGCTCATTTGTCGTGCTTCTCTGTTTTCGACGAGCTTTGCGCTTCAATCGTTGAACGTGCTGCCGGTGAGCAACGTATCCCTGCCACCAGTTTTTAAAGGCATTGCACTCTTCGGTTGGGTGCGCAATCTTTCGATGATATAAGCAGTAGCTAGGATGTACATCCGCTTCGTCAGGAGTGTTTTCTTCAGAGGGTGGCAGCTTCATTCCCATCGATATGGCTTTGGCGAATCGTTTTCTTGTCTTGATCCTGCTTTCATTTGCGACGGATGTACTTTGATCTGCTTCGACCCTTCTATCCAGTCGTCGGCGTTTGGCCTTTTCAAATATGGCCATTTCACGCTCCCGGTCGGCTTTACTTTTTAGACGAATCTCATCTAGAAAAGCGTCGATCATTTCATCTGACGGCCACACGAATTCTGGCTCAAGCTCTGCCCCCAGTTTCTCAGTGCAAGGAGTTTTTTCATCGTCCGTAAATGAGTGGGAGATCACGTGACAAGTTGCCCCCGGTGCGTCTGTCTTCTTTGGAGTGTGCGGCTGTGGTGGGTTTACTTTCCACTTTTCAGACAGCGCAAACTTGCCTTGTAGGTACTGATCTTCGATCCATCCTTTAAAGACGAAGCAATCCTCGATCGGGTGACTTACCATTTGGTGGTAAGGGCAATAATTGGGATCGTTGACATCGCCTGGCTGCAACGGACGCTTTGGACCCGGTAGATTGATGAGTCTGTTGCGCACTGCCAGCTCGAACAGTTTTCTCGTTTTATCCTGAGGAAATGAGTAAGGACGTCCCAGTCTTTCCTCGAGGGATGGGCGTGGTCGCACATTGTTCTGGCGAACAACCGGCTTTAAGTGGCTCGGCTGTTGTTGAGTATTGGCGACGACGGTTGCTTTCCCTTTGTCCTTTTCATTCCAAGGCTCTGTCTTTGAAGGAGATGGTCTATGACCCATCTGGTCTATTTGGGCCAGCTTGTCAATCAAGGCCTGAAAAGTGGTCGGCTTGAAGAACATCATGAATTGGGATATGGTCGCTTGAGGGTCGAGAGTACCCACGAACATGCCCACGGCAGGAGCTTCTTCTATGCGTTGTTCGCATCTAGACCATAGGTTCTGCCACCAGATTGCATATTGCACCCACGTCTCTCCCGGCTTCACTCTGGCGTTGATCAGTGCCATGATCGGGGTGCGCTCACTAGCGCTTACAAATCTCTGTGTAAACAACAGCTCCATCTCCGCAAATGTTTTAACAGAGTCGTTAGGTAGCTCCGAATACCATTCAAAGGCTGTTTCTGCTAAGCTGCCGACGAATTGACGTAGCAACAATTTGTCATCGCCTCCAGTATTGCCGCATAAGGCCCTGAATTGAGCGACATGCTGATGCGGATTCCCTGTCCCTTTATATACGTGGAATTTAGGGATCGTATATCCTGGCGGGTAACTGATTTGGTCATACCAGCTCGGATACGGTCGTCCGGTTCTAACAATTTGCCCAGCCGCTTCATTTGCCTGATGAACCCGGATCTGCTGAGCTATATAGTCATCCAGCGCTGACTTGGAAATGGTTTCATCTTTGGCTGTTGAAAGAGTCGGAGGAGGATTAGATGTCTCTCCTCTATCGTCTTCAGTAATGATCGGAGGGTCTTCAACTGGAGGGTCCGGCTGTAGCATCATCCCTACCATATCTTGGAAGAGGAGCGCCATTTGCTTTATGTTAGCCGCTTGCTCTGCGGCTTCTTTATCCTTCTTTTCGAGGACTCTGCGTAGGTAGTCAGCGTCAGTTTCTTGTTCATGGCGCTGTTCTGATGATGCCTCCGGGCTTTCTTTTGGTTCGGTAAGTGCAGCCATCACAGTCATCATTTCCTGAAGCTTCTATTGCTGCTCCTGGGTTTTCGTCACGGATCGGGTGAGCGGTCGGTGACCCGTCGAAGTACGGCTTTCCTCCTTTCCGCAAGCCATATAAACGGTGTGCACCACCATGCCCCCAGACTTGGGGCGTTTGTGTTCGGTGTCTTTGCGATTTGCCAAAGACACATGGGCTTTTTGCGGCCTCCTTTTTTGAGTGATTGGAGTTAAGGGAGCCGTTGTAGTGGGCATCCAAGTAGCTTTTGTTTTTTGTGGCTTGACAGAGTAATCCTTCTCCTGCCGCACCTTCGTCTTTCTCTGTCGGCGGAGATATTCTTGATCTATTACGGAGTCTTGGACTTGACGCCAGACCTTGTAAATTTTAGAGGACAGCCGTTGAGGAGGCTGCTCCAGCTTCTTCTCTGGAGTATCCTCCACAGGTGAAGGAGTTCTCTTCAGCATCGCAGTAGGAGAGTTTCTGCGCACCGAGTTCAGCAACTCAAAGTTGTTCCTGGTTGGAACAGCAGCATCGATCCCCACCGTTCGAGCTGGCGGAGTTATCCCGGATGGGGAGTTGCCCCCAGCCTTCCTCACTCGGCGCCAGTGGCGACGTCGAGCATGTCGTACGGATGAGATCACCTCCGTTGTTGGATATGCTTCTTCATGCCCCCTGCTTTGAGGAGAGACTGTTATTGGTGCTAGCCTATCGAAGACTGACGCTCGTTGAGAAGCAATGTCTAATCTGTCAAAGACAGACCTCTGAGCAGGGGAAGCAGCTTTGAGGATCTCGCCTGGAGCAGCAACCGGAATGGCCAGCCTTGTAAAAACTGACTTCTTGGAAGGAGGAGCCTTTCCAATGATTTCGTCCGCTTGAGCCGGGATAGCTATCCGCTTTGGGATGGCAGCTTCGGGTATCGCGGGTTTGCAGACATTCTGGCCCAGTCTGTTGAAAAATGAGGTATTGAAGTTGGGAGACCCGTTGAGAGGGGTCGCGGCAGTGGTAAGCCGATCAAAGAATGACTCCTTTGGGGCTTCTTGCAACGTCATTGTGGCATTGAAGCTCAACGGTGGGAGCATGGTCCCGAAGAATAATCCAGTGGTGGCCTGAGTTACCTGCTCCACCGGCATCTTGAAAAGGGAGGCCGCTTGGGGCCCATAAGTCACTCCTCCAGCAAGAACCGAGTGAAGGTTGCAGTTGCAGGTAGTGCAGTTTGAAGCCATTGATCTTCTGTTTTCTGCACGGAGCAAGACACCAAATCTTAGTATCTCGAATCCACAGGCAACCACAGCAAACCGCGATTCGTTCGCGAACACGACACACGAAGTGTGGAGTGGAAAGAGGAAGAGGTCCCACCGGGCGTGCCAGAATCTGTTCCCCTCCGAAAGACGGCGCGACATGACGTCTTGCCTGAGATTCGGGGCAGATGCTAATTGGTGCTATCCGTCTACCTCTCCGAAGATGCCAAGTTGATTTATGGCACCATGTATCGAAGGTTTAAACGGATGCGTCCGATGTAGCAGACTTCGTCAGATTCCCCCTCGCTTGAGGAGTTTTTGATTGTGGGGACGCTCTTCCCTGCAGGCGCAAGCCCCTGCAGTTAATTACGCTACCGCATTGCGGTAACAACTTTCTCCTTCTCCAGATGGTCACTTCGTGTCATGTGTGTTTGTTTTATTTTTGGTTGCCCGTGGATTGTATACGGAGACCAATTTATGTCGTCGCCCGTAGGGCGTGGACTAGTCCAAATCCGTGTTTTCTTAGATTTGGGTTTAGGGTTTTGGTTTGAGGATACGTTAGCCATATTTGAGGCTAAGATCAACCCAAACGTTTGTTAAGGATACGTTAGTCCAGTTTGAGACTAAGATCAACTTAACGGGATCGTTTAGATCCGACAAAAGAGCATTTGGGCTCTAATGTTCCAGTTTAGGGACATAGTGGTCCATTAAATGTATGGCCGTCGGGACCCGTCACCTCTCTGACGACGTTGAAGGATTACAACGACAGATGTCAGAGGAGTTCAGAGATGTACCCTTGAACCAAAGTTGATTAGGGGGTTTATAGTCCGATTTGGGACTAAAGTCTGTTTGAAGGTTTAAGAACACGTTAGCCATATTTGAGGCTAAGATCAACTTAAACGGTTGTTAAGGATACGTTAGTCCAGTTTGGGACTAAGATCGACATAACGGGATCGTTTAGATCCGACAAAAGAGCATTTGGGGGCTCTATTGTTCCAGTTTAGGGACATGGTGGTCCAATGCCAGTTTAGGGACATGGTGGTCCAACGGTAGTTTAAGGACGCATAAGTCCATGGGTTTAAGGACCCCACAGTCCATATGGGTGTGTTTAAGGACGCATTAGTCCGTTAGTTTAAGGACGCATAAGTCCGCGAGTTTAAGGACCCCACAGTCCGTATCTTGGTTTAGGGACGCATAAGTCCATGAGTTTAAGGACCCCACAGTCCGTGTTGATGTGTGGTTGTCGGGACCCGTCACCTCTCTGAAGACATTGAAGGATTACAACGACAAATATCAGAGGAGTTCCGAGATGTACCCTTAAACCAATGAGTTGGTTGAAAGAGCAGATGTGCTCAGTTCAAGATGATTTGAGGACTTATGGCCAGTTTGGGCAAAGTCCAATTATGTTTGAAATATTGGCCCTCTGTTGGTCCATTGAAGGAGAGGTTTTGCCTCTGAAACTTAGCCAATTGGGCTGAAGCTAGTGTTAAACACTAGAAACCAACAGTGTTGAATACTGGGAATAAGATAGCAAGTTAGTGTTAAACACTAAAAGATAATCAGTGTTAAACACTGGGAACAGTGTTTTCAAATTAGTGTTAAACACTGCAAATAGAGTTTTCCAAATTAGTGTTAAACACTAAGAAAATCAGTGTTAATCACTGAGGACAAAGTCTTCGGATTAGTGTTAAACACTAAGGGGAGAGGGGTCACGTGTGGACACGTGAGAGCGCCCTGATTTCCCTTATCTTATTCTGCAGATCAGTGTTTTAACTCTTTTAATTCTGACGGCCATCACGTGTGAGCACGTGATGGAGGCCCCCGCTCTGGTCTGTTGGAATACTCATTAGGGGTCACGTGGTGACACGTGAGGGCGCCCTAAATGCGGAGCCACATCTCCTTTGTTTTATCCTCAAATCTGTGAATAAGTGTTAAACACTTTTCCTTTTTATTTCGAGCATCACGTGTTGACACGTGATGGGGATTTATGCGCTGACTGTTAGAACCTTTGCTAAGGGGTCACGTGATAAACACGTGAGAGCGCCCAAAGCCTTCATTTCCATTGATCTTTCTTTCTGCGTTTTGGGAGTCACGTGGGAGCACGTGATGGCATCAAAAAGTGGGGCCAGATCCCCTTTATTTTGTTCTGCAAACAAGTGTTAAACACTTTTATTTTTATTTTAGAGTATCACGTGTTGGCACGTGATAGGGATCAGTGCGCCAATTGTTAAAGCATTTGCTGAGGGGTCACGTGATAACACGTGAGAGCGCCCAAAGCTTTCATTCCCTTTGCTTTTTCTTTCTGCGTTCTGGGAGTCACGTGGGAGCACGTGGGGTGATGCTTCAAAGTTCTTTGCAGGGGATCTTTTCAAGGGTCACGTGGGGGCACATGATCCTAGTTCTTTTCATAAACAGAGATCTTTTAAGAATTGAATTCTTTGTAGGGTTAAACCCTAATTATGATTTTGGAGGAATTAAATTCCTATCGTGAAAGAATTAAATTCTTAATTAGGGTTAAACCCTAGTTTTGTTTTAGGAGAATTAAATTCTCAAAACTCAATTCCCCTTCTAAGTTTAGGATCTGCATGGCAGGATCTCGACCCGAAGAGAATTAAATTCTCATCCTATGGGGAGATGTGCTCTGTACAGATCTTCAACTAGAAGAAGAACTAAGTTCTTCCCTTTTTTTTTTATAAGAGTTAAACTCTTGAATTTTGAGAATTAAATTCTCTTTTTGAAATTAACCTTTTCCCTTTTCTCACCTAGGGTTTTCTTTATTGAGAATTAAATTCTCTTTTCTTTTCTTCCCTCTTGAGAATTAAATTCTCCTCTCTCTGTTTTTCTCTCAAAAAACTAGATCCCTTCTCTTCTCTTCTTGGCTCCTATTTATAGGAGAAGGAAGAGAATCAATTTGTTTAGCAAATCTCTCATTGAGAGATTTGATTTGTATGTTGAGAGATTTGATTTATATTTATCATTAATCTGGGCCTTTAGATCATTCAGTGAATTTTATTCACCGTGGATTTTAAATCCAAAAGATATTCTATTTGTTATCCTGGTGAGATTTTCAGGGAAATCTTTCCTTGTCCAAGGTTTTTCCATAAATTGGTGATTTTTAATCACCCTTGGATTTTTAATCCAACGGTTCCCCAAGACCCTTTTCCATTTGGAAAGATTCAGAAACTTTTAGAATTTAATTCTATTAAATTATAATGCTTTTAAAGCCAGTCACGTGCTGGCACGTGACCTTTGGTCACGTGTGAGCACGTGACCCCCAATTGGGTTCCTTTCTCAGCCGCTTATTTATGTTTCAGTTTTAACCATCACGTGTCAACACGTGACCATTGGTCACGTGTAAGCACGTGATACCTCGTTGAGGTATTTTCTGACTTTTAGAATTAAATTCTATTCATTATTTTAGAGGCTTTAAAAGCCCATCACGTGTCTGCACGTGACCCATGGTCACGTGTGAGCACGTGATGCCCCATTGGGGTCTTTTCTGAGTTTTTATTATATTTTTTAACTCCTCCAGCGGGTTTTTAAAGGCCCATCACGTGTGGACACGTAATTCCTCATAACTTTTGATCCCGAATGAATTACGAGGCCCATAATATATCAAATCGAAGGGTTTTTCGAGCCGCTTTCGATACCATCAGAATTTATCTGTTTCTCATTCGGGAGTTTGTCAAAAAACAGCCCGGAAGATACTGGTTCCCATTTTCTTAAGCGTATCACTGCCATTTGATACCTTAGGCTCTTTTGCGCAGAAATTTTTGGCGGGAACAGACACATTACAACAAAATGAGCAAGTTACAAACTTGTTTTTAGGTTGTCATGGTTCTAAATTGTGTGTTTAACCCATTCCAATTTGTAATTATCACTAATTAAATGTATAAATGAAAGCTTATAATAATATTTAAAATAATTAATTAAGGAAAATATTTTAGTAAACTAGCAATTTATAAGTGACTAAATAAATACCAAATACTGGCAATTACATAGTTAAAATTGGTATATTTAAGTCTATATCGAAAAATAATTATAGTTAAGTTTTACGGAAAAATACGGTTTATTTTACCGATTATCAGAAAATTCACCTAAAGGATTTTATTTATTTAATTAATTATTTATTTATTTTTAAAACGTTACAATCTTCCCCCCTTAAAAACATTCGGTCCCCGAATTTAAAATCTAACTGCGCGTACCCTCGAAGAGATGGGAATGTTTCTTCCGTATCTCGACCTCGGCTTCCTACGTGACCTCTTCGCCGTTCGGGCCACGCCAAAGAACCAATACGGTCGGTGTGACCTCGGACCTCGGTTTCTTCACCTGCCGATCTAGAATAACTATCGGCTGCTCAGTGAAAGAAGGATTGCGCTCCAGCTGGATTGTCTGATGTTGTATCACGCAAGAGGGTCATGAAGATACTTGCGGAGTATCGATACATGAAATACGGGACGAACAATCTGGAAAACTAGGTAAAAGAGCCACACGATACACTATGAGCCAACACGCTTGAGAATCTCTATGGGACCCACAAATATGGAACTAAGCTTCCTTTCCTCCTGAATCTCAACACGCCCTTCATCGTAGAAACCTTTAAGAAAAACATGATCGCCAACAGTAAACTTAAGTCTTTGTCGACGTCGGTCTAGATAAGATTTCTGCCCGCTCTGGGCCACTTTCAACATATCCTGAATCACTGAATCTTTCGGTCATCTCCTGCACAATCTGTGGCCCCTAAAATACTGCTCTCATTGAGCTCTGTCCAACTTATGGGTGATCAGCATCTCTCCCCATAGAACGCCTCAAAGGGTGCCATCTAAATCTCCTCTTGGAAGCTGTACTTATAGGAAAAACTCTATCAAGAGCAAGTGGCTATCCCAACTGCCACGGAAACTAGGACGCAAACTCGGAGCATATTCTCAAGAATTTGAATGGTCCGCTCTGATTGACCGTTGTTTTGCGAATAGAAAACTGCACTGAAACTCAATTGGTATCCAAAGCCTCCTGAAGTTTCCGCCATAGTCGACTGGTGAACTGGATGCCTCTATCGGACATAAAACACGTCGGAACGCCATGAAGCCGCACAATCTCATCAATATATATCTGAGCATACTGAACGAACCCAAAAATGGTCCTAACTGGCGGAAGAGAGCTGCTTCCGTCAATCGACCTATGATAAATTCCATAGAAATCTGCTCCTATTTCTATCCCGGAGTGGGTAAAGGTTGTAATTCTCCTGCTGACCCCTGATGCTCAGCCTTGACTTGCTGACAAGTCCGCATCCTGAAACAAAGTCTGTGACATCCCTCTTTATCCCTTCACATGATATCCGGACGACGTTAAACTATTCGATCGATTCATCAAAGTCTCATAATTCCCCAAGAGTTCAACACTTGAGCACAGTTTAAAAATACCCAGAACATGCCACAGTACCTATGGACCAACCGTAAAAGGGCAGACCCAAGCCTCATTAATGGCACCGCGGAACTGCCGCAAACCCTAAGGTTCTAAAGCGGTTCCATAGTCATTATGTCAAGTTAGGGTTTCATTCTTCTAGAGAGTCCACAGAATTACTTACATGATTTTCCGAATACCTTAAACTTGGAAAAATGGGTTTTTGATATTCGTTCGAACTTTTTAACTTCGCCTAGACAACATGTGAAAACCCGAAACAATGTTAAAACTACGAATATGAAACACTCCGAATTGCCTATATTGTAAGATCACATCACATGCAAACTTAGCAAAAACAAGCAACACCTGAAAATCAAAAACCCATATCCTGGAACACTGAAAAAAATTTGAAGCCAGAACTCTCAAATAGGGCCGGCTGTCACGAAGAATCTGCTAATCTGCCGTCGACTGTCCCTGTACTGTGCTCAACCAACAAAACTACCTCCGGCTTCCGACTCAAAACATCTGCCACAACATTCGCCTTGCCCAGACGATAACGAATCTCACAGTCTTAGTCTTTCCCTAGCTCCATTCATCGGCGTTGTCGTAGATTTAGATCTCACTGCTGAAAAATGTACTTTAAGCTTCTTGTGGTCCGTAATTATCTAGCACGACTCGGCGTAAATAGTGTCTCTAAATCATAAGTGTAAAAATCACTGCGGCTATCTCTAAATCATGCATGAAATAGTTCTGCTAACGCTTCTTCAACTGCCGAGAAGAATTACAATAACCAACAAAACCATCCGATCCTGAAGGCAAAATAATATTGGCGCCGTAATCAAATGAGTTTTCAACTATTAAAAGCTCCGCTCGCATACCTCAGTCCAACGAAAAGAAACTCCCTTCCGGGCCAACCCGGTCAACGTTTCTGCGAAAAATCCTATACGAAATTTCAATAGAATTCGGCCAACCTAAAAAGCTATGAACCTCCATCACTGATACAGGTCTGGGCCAGTGCTGAACGGCCTCGGCCCTCCTCGGTTCCATACGTACCATCCCTCGTAACTACGTGACCCAAGAATTTAACATCATCCGACCAGAAAACAGACTTGGATAATTTAGCAAATAGCTGACGCTCCCTTAAAATCTGCAACGAAATCCTCAATTACTGCCCAGGCTCTACTCGGCTCCAAAAGTACACTAAGACGTCCTCAATGGACACGATGATAGACTGATCAAGAAACGGCCTGAATATACGATTCATTAATCCTTAAACGCTGCTGGGGCATTGATGAGCTCGAACGACACCACCAAGACTCATAACGCCCGTAACGTGTGTGAAAAGCAGCTCTTCGAATATCATCCTCTCGGACCAACAACTGGTAGTAGCCTGACCGCAAGTCAATCTTCGAGAAATATCTCGTACAGTAACCTGATTCTACTAACGATAATCAATATATAGACGCCAAAGACCATCCTTCTGACGAACAGGACAGGAGCTCCCCTAGGTGATGTGCTCGGACGAACAAGCCCTTTATCCAACAATCTTGCAACTGTTCCTTCAATTCTCAGCTCTTCCGGGTCCATCCGATATGGCGTAAAGAAAAGGACCCGTGCCGGAAATCAAGTCAAAGAAGAACCCAACATCACACTCTGGCGACAAACCAAACAACTTGTCAGGAAAGGCATCTTGAAATTCCTTCACAAACGGGACCTGGTCCAACGGGACCTCTGCGGCTCTAACATCACAAACATATGCTATGAATCCCTGACGTCCTTTCCTCAAGAATGGAGTAGCGCGAAGAGATGAAATCAAATCGGGAAGGGTGGCGCTACGGTCTCTCCGAAAAAAACAAGAATTGGCTCACCCAGGAAACTAAATCTGAATACCTTCTCATGGCAGTTCACGGACGCATAAACACGTGGCTAACCACTCCATGCTCAGAAGAACTTCCAAGTCAAACATATCGGGAAGAATCAAATCGACAAAAGAATCCTTATCTCCGATGCAAACGAATCACGAACGAACAACATATCGAGCGACCAAAAGATTAGCCTGTGACAACGGCATCTATCTAACCGCCTCTGAGCTGGCATACTGGTACAATTCCGCTTTGGTCCAGAAACGACTGATGTCTCAGAAATGTGCTCCACCTACAGTAAGGCCGCATCCATAGCAGCGATGTAAGTGCAAAAGGCCGGGCACCAATAATAAGACATAACTGCATGTCCAATCTCCACATGGACCTCTTTATCCGTTTCTCTTCAGTGTCCACCAGGTAAGGAGCATACCGGACCGCTGAGTAAACTAAATGTCTTACTCGGACACCGTCATCCCTGAAGTCTTACGCAAATACTCAAAACTACGAGCTCGGCATCTCGAATGCTCTTTGAAAGGATACGAGCAAGAAATATAGCTATGAACTCATCTCTAGTCATAGGAAGTAGATCTGCAGCTCGGCCTCTCTCAATTGACTCGCACCACGTCTGAGCAAGACCTTTCTCGACGAAAACTCACAAGCTTAATCCATATCTCGTCAAACATCTCTGTGAACGACAAATTCCAGCCATCCTGTCGAGGATTGTCTACGTATCCTCTGCTGCATCTGTGCCGGTAAAAACAAACTGGAGATCTCAGCCTCAAAACTCCTATAAGGATACATAAATAATCTTGGTAACAACAGAAATAGCTGCCTGTGCAGCAGGTACAAACACATTCCCTGAAATAGGAGGGATATCATCGGCTCTTGGAGCTTAAATAACCGTCACTAATAATCCAATTATCTGCCACACGTCCTGAATACTCGACTCCAGCCTAACCATCCGTCCTGGAAAAGGCGGACCACTCTGTCCCTGAGGGGTAGGCGTACCGCCCTGATCGGTCCACGTCACAAACGAGCCTTACTCTAACATCATCTTCGATGACAGCCCTCTGGCCCTCGCAGTCTCCGACAGTATAGTGGCTGGAACGAGGAATAGGACCGATAGGAACATTGCAATCGAATCAAAGGATTTCTGGAATCAAGGAAGGAAATACATGAAAATATATATCCTAAGGTCACTTAGGCGGAGTACCGTATCGTAAGTATGCCGCGGAACATACACACGCTACGTCACTCTGCTTAAGTCACCTACTCCATCTACCAAGAGTCATCCTACACTCAGAAAGGTACAACCTGGCTCTGATACCAACTTTGTCATGACCCGAAGGTACGGAATGTGACTGGCACTTAAATTACGAAACGTCTCAAGGCGTACGTAATCTAAGTAAGCCAAAGCCCGGAAATCTAAACCCTTAAAAGAAATAAAGTGAAGGAAAACTTATTTAAAGAAAACGATTTAAACGAAATAAGTCGCATTAATCAGTTTTAAAACATCAGAATTTCTCGAAAATTTCGGCGGAGTCTCCTTTGTAAATACTGGCCCCGAAAAGGGTACAAACAAGAAAAATACATATATATCATGAATAAGGCATCCCCAAGCGGGAGCTAGCTCTTCGCCAAAGCCGGAATCACAACCACATTCAATATATATATATATATATATATATATATATATATATATATATATATCATCAAGTGCGAAAACAAGTATATAAAAGCACGAAAGGAAGAAAACAACACGTCGGCTTAAATGAGCATCGACACCAGAAATAGAACACATACAAATCTCACAATCTCACCATCTAAGTCCAATGTACGAAGGGTAGATGGAGTATACTAGATACAAATAAAATATACGGTGGGGGCAAAAGAAAATCCTCCAAAACCCATCTATGAGCAAGCTGCAATTCGAAGCAAACGAAGCAGAATGGAAGGTACGCCCGCCGCTACTGTACTGACGGGTCAGACCTGCAAGATACTGTGGCACAACGGGGGTGAGTTGCCAACTCGTGAGTAGTAAGTAACATCTAATAAGGCTATCATAAGCATGCACGCAGTGCGTCACAACCTACGTATATCAATATGATACGATGTACTAGCATGAATGCAACATGAATGTATAATCAACGCGAAATCATGATATGTCTGATATGGGAGGACCTATATCTTTAACTTGGTAAAACCTTTTGTAAAGTAAAACTGGATTATAATCAGTGAAATCGACAGAAATCCGTGTCAAATATCGACACAATATGTTTATCAGTGAAATCGACAGAAATGTCTGTGTCAAATATCGACACAAAATCCTCAATATATCGGGCTCCGCCAGTCCGGATCGGCCCATAACATCAAATCACACGACTACGATCGTATCCTCCGGATATCCGCCGCGTCAGACATCACCGGTAGGTAGTCTTCCCCTGCCAGGCTCATCGTCATCCCCACAAAAACACTCTCGCCCCGGGGTATCATAGCGGGCCCACCATGTACCCGAAACGGTTCATCCTACTCCTCGAATCGGGTCTCAAAAACCAAAAGCAATCATGAAAACTCATGGTGGACGATACATACATCACGCGAAAACCGCAACTTGCATTTTAAAATGATAATATGTTTTTATAAAATTCTTGCGGTTTTCCCCAAAATCCAGAAATCTCATAAATACCGAAATCCTCAAGAAGAATCACAATATATAAATATGCCGGTGATGATGGAAATCTATGATACGGCAGTATATACCATACGTAATACGGCCAGAAGCTATGCATGAATCATGATATAATGAGGTATGTATATATGATTAACAATCCTATGTATCAATTTAATGAGATGAACATGCAGGTATAGATATACGGATCATATACTATGCAAATGCACAATTATCTATTCTAAGCAATTTCTATAGTGTTCGCGACATAGCAATTACAAATGGCGTGTGTGTTCACATGATTAGTGCATGTGCGGAAGGAACCAATGGTAATGGTGCAAGTGTCCTATGAGATGATATCACATATATATATTTATACATATAACGATACGATGCAATGAGATGGCTAACTAGGAACTACGCATATAATGCAGATACTATAAGTAATACTAAACTATCGGGCGCCTCGCGCCATCCAGATGATCCCCCCATAGATGTATACATCTACTCACATCATTTCATATATTTTATTTTATTTTATTTTTATTTCAATTTCCTTTTGACCCTAGAAACAAATAGAATTATGAAGACACATTACAACAAAATGAGCTTGTTAAAAACTTGTTTTTGTTGTCATGGTTCTAAATTGTGTGTTTAACCCATTCCAATTTGTAATTATCACTAATTAAATGTATAAATGATAGCTTATAATAATATTTAAAATAATTAATTAAGGAAAATATTTTAGTAAACTAGCAATTTATAAGTGGCTAAATAAATACCAAATACTGGCAATTATATAGTTAAACTAGGTATATTTAAGTCTATATCGAAAAATAATTATAGTTAAGTTTTACGGAAAAATACGGTTTATTTTAGCGATTATTAGAAAATTCACCTAAAGGATTTTATTTATTTAATTAATTATTTATTTATTTTTAAAACGTTACATATAGTTACATACGAACTCGAAAAAATTGCTTCAGTCGAGAATGACCACGGGTTCTGAAGAAATTGAATTGTATAATTCGGTTGTCTTCACTCCTTTAACTTCTCTCTAGTTGAGAACGCCTTTTATTAAGAGAGAATAAATGTTACGCTTGTTGGACAGTCTTCTTTCAAATCTTAGGCTGGTGCTGAAAGGTAGAGAAGGTAAAAAACCAACTAGTATAAGTATGGTGTACAGAAGGTAAGATGTAGATATATGTAAAGAGATTGAAGTGAGAGCAAAGAAAATAGCAACTAGTGTCATGAATCAGGTAGTGGAATAGGCATCACTGGGAATACCTGGCCACTCCTTTGAAACATTTATTTTTCAGTTTTTCTGTGTAGTTTTAATTGAAAACTGTTTTTCTCAATTAATTCTGACTCCAGGATATGCATATACAGGATTAGAATCTCACATTTGTATGGGGTTACTGATGCTGAAAGAGTAGAATATTGGAAAATGGGAGATTTGATCCTCAATATCCGAATTCGTAGCAATTGGTGATATTAAATTAAATCACCTGGTTTTGCTTAACGATAAATATTTAGTTCTGAATAACCGTTGATATGCACCAATTTTTAAACTGATATCTCTCTCTCTTTAATTAATAAAGTGAGATATAAATTTTGAAAAATATGTTTACCTTTATCAGTTGAGGAGAAGGTAAGGTGTATTGAATAACGGTATAGACATTCTTAACCATAATACAGTTTTCAACTTATAACACACGGAATTTGAGTTATTGAACTCTTGGGACTTATATATGGTAATGTATGTTTTCCCGTGTCCATTAGGACAAGGGGACGATACTCTTATTTTGTTCCGTTTTATCTATGATCTCTGGTTTTAGACACGCATTCGTTGAAATGTAAAGTCCAAAGATTTTGAGAAGTTCATAGGTATAAGAATAAAGTAGAGAACCGGACGTTGGAAGTATCAACATTCTTCGAACATATGGATATTTATACTAGGTATTCCGTTATAGTAATTATGAGAATATTGTTTTTCTCACATGTTACTCATCCGAGAGTGCGCTCCTTGATGAGTAATGTTGTATGGCCCTTTTTCAATTTCGGAGATATGCACTGGAAAATGTTGCATAACATTTTGAATCTGGTTCCATCTAAATTAGCGTCTTTGATTCTATATGGATATAGAATGGTAGCATGTCTTATGGGAGTTAAGATTTAGAGTTATTTGGTTTTTGTTTAAAAGCAGAATCTAGACGAATTCAAGACACGCTTTTTGTGGGTTATCCCAAACTTTCATAAGGGTTTAACTTCTACCATTTGCAAGATCAATAGTTGCATTGTTCTTGACTCGCCACATTTTTATAAAAAGGACTTTTTTTGCAAAAGAATTAGTGAGAGTATGGTAGAACTGGAAGTGATTCCAGAACCACAAATGGTTATTAAAAATTTAGTAGAACCTTAGAATTCAATTGGACTCGAAAAACCGTTAGCCGCTCTGCAGATTTAGTGGGTAATATTAGCCACCCGAGAGGTACTTCGGTTTCCTCGTAGACGGTGACAGGGAGGTTTGCATCATGATTATGATGGCCCTTCTAGTTATCGGCTGGCAATTGGGAAGTGGTGACTTCCGAATGATGGCCATATGCCAAATATTCAAATTGGACTCCATGCACTTCAGCAAATTATGGAATTTGCTGAGTACTCCTGAAGGGGTAAAACCCATTAGGAGAAAGTAGATCTTTTGAGATCAGTACAGTTGGAAAGTTAATAACTTAATAAGGCTAGATTTGTAGTAAAGAGTTTTCATCAAATACCAGCTGTGGATTGTGATGAAACCGTCACGCCGTGCTTCCCAGAGTGCGCTACGATCGGCACGTGACAGAGCCAACCATGCTACATGTGGCTAGGAAATATCCCTCCACAGTTACATTACGGCTGTCTATAAGATATCAAGAACAATAAAATAAAATAAACTATCTAGTACATATCCATATGCCAGAATAAACGAGTCAAGAAATAATATGCGGAAGCAGTAAATCCAAATAACAATAACAATTTGGAAAGCACGTCCCAAATACGGGCTCACGTCAGGAAATGAAAATGCTGAAAGAAAACTAAACTAAAATACTAACAGGATCCTCACTGCTCAGCCTGTCGGCTAAAATACTCTTGGTCAGCTTGCGACAAAGATAGAGGATCTGGGCCATGCAAAACCCAAACGTCAGTGCGTCATAATATCAAACAATAATATAATCAGGAGGTAACAAGATATGCAGGCATGAGTATGAACAGTAATAAGTGTATAACAATAACATGAGTATGGAACAGTGAAGTGTATCAGTGTATGTGATGTGCGATGAGTAATCTAACTATATTAATGGGTTATCTACTCTCAAGTCTTTGAAATCAATTTGATGAAATCGTCGATGTAACTCAATAGTATATCGTGCATACCCAGAACCACGGTCCAGACCCTCGAGGCTGAATCCGAGACGTGCCGCTAAGCATAAATAGGAAACATGTACAGACGAATGATGTCAGCAGCATCATTCTGGAACTGGCCTAGCCCCCAAAACTGATCAGTATAAGCGTCGAACTGTTGAGTTACAAGTCAGGTTTCATTATTGATTTCCCCTTACCACCAAGATTATGTGTTCAAGTCAGGTATTGATAAATCTGGAGCTAATGCCATGTCACTCCCCGCTTCCCAGAGTATGCTAAAATGGGCACGTGACATAGCCAACCATGCTACCTGTGGATAGGAAAAAACCCTCCACAGTCACATTACGGCTGTAGAGATATCAAGAACAGGAAAGTAAACTAAACTATCTAGTACATGTCCATGAGCCAGAATGAATGAGTCAAGAAATAATAATATGCGGAAGCAAAAGATACAATAAATGAAACACCTGGAAATTAAAACTGCATACCGACAGGATCTTCACCGCTCGGTCTAACAGCGGCAATACTCCTGATCAGTCTGCAACAAAGGTAGAGGATCTGGGCTATGCAAAACCCAGACGTTAAGGCGTCATAATATCAAGCGATAATATAAACAGGGGTAGCAATACATGCAAGTATGAGTATAAATGATAAAACAAGCATAACAGTGATAAAAGTAAGGACAATGGGGTAATATGTAGTGAGAAATCTAAACTGGTCTATTGGGTTAACTACTCTCAAGTCTTTGAAATCAATTTGATGAATCATCCATGTAACTCAATAGTATCCCGTGCGTGCCCGGGACCACGGTCAAGATTCTCGGGCTGAATCCGAGACGTGCCGCTAGGCAGTAAAATGGTAGTATGTAAAGCTGAGTGATGTCAGCATCATCACCCCGGGGCTGGCCTAGCCCGTAAGACTGATCAGAACAGGTGTCGAACTGTCGAGTTACAAGTCAGGATTCATCATTGATTTCCCCATACCCCCAAGTTAAAAGTGTTCAAGTCAGGTATTAAATAATCTAGAACTAATGCCAACACATGATCAGGTAAGTACAAGTTTGTCTGGATAGACAACAGGAACGGTCCGTAAGGACAACAGGTCAGGTTTGTTGGCATTAGGTACAAGATCAGGTAATAGGTAAAGCATGGTACGTCAGGTCAAGTCAAGTAATGTATAAGTGTCATGTCAAGAGTTGCACGGTACCATGTCGGGCCAAGTAATAGGTGTAACAAGTCATATCAAGGTGCACAAGATGTCATGTGGGTGCTCATAATCAAACTAGCATAAGCATGTGTATACATCACAAGCATGGGTACTAATAGAACAATAAACTGGAACATGTAATATGATAAGCAAATAGGTGCAGATTAAACTACTTGGATGTACGGTTATCAGTTTGAGTCTAAGGGATGGTTTCAACATTACATGAATGCAGTATAGCAAATATGGATGTTAAAATCATGTTAATATGTACTAAATAATCTAGAGATGCTATTGAATATAAATCAGGCTAGATGTATGCAAACGGTCGTCTGTGAGGGTAAAACTATAAAAGGTACCATAGACTATGGAAATAGTTATTATGTGATTTAAAATATAAATGTGGTTACGAGATTTAGTAAACTAAATGCAACGGGTAGGTTTCAAATTCTGAATCTAAAATATATAAACGGAATATCGCACTGTTAACTTGGAACACACGACTTTAGATTCTATCTATAGGTGTAATATGAAATTAAATAAATAGATATAGGAATATTATGAATAGCATGTAGCAAGTTTCACTTGCCTCGGGGATCCACAGATGCGCGGCACGCAGCAAGAATGCGATAACACGAACAATCTCCATTGGGGCATTTCGTCGAACACCTCGCGCGCAAAATTGAAACGTCGTCGGAATGGAGAACCACAGAGATGGAAACGATCTTGACGCTCATGCGGACAAGGGCCCAGTCTTGGAGCCTCAGTTCTCGGCTCACGATCTCATCGAATGGGCCGAAGAGAGGAGGGGTCTCGGGTGTTAATTTTATATTAGAGTCAACTTAAAAAAATCTTGGGTATCATGACACTGAATGAAATAAAATTAGATGATTGAATCAAAATTCTACGAGTCATCAAAGAGAAATGAAAGGTGTCAAACAAATCAAAGAACCGAAGTCTATGTGTTCTAGATTCCAAAATTCAATGGCTTAAAGGAACGTAAAGTTCAAATCTTTATACTAAATTTTGTGATCAATTCATTAAAGAGAAACAATGGTGTCCGACAAATCAAGCCATCGCTATCTAAACGTTCAGAAATTAATCAAAACGAAAATAAAAAAATAACAGATTAGAGCAAACTAATGAGGAAAATATATACCAAGATCTCGAATCCTTCAACAAAAGAAACGTTTTTTTTAACATGTAATCAAAATGAATGGAGAAAATAAACAGAACCCATGATTAACAATGACGTACCCTGCGCCTCTTCCATTGGGAAAATTCGACGAAGGATCAACAACTCTTTCTTTATGAAGCGAAGAAGAAGAAGAAGCAGAGAGAGAGAGAGAGAGGGAGAGGGTGGAGGTCGGTTCTGGTGATGAGGGTGGTCGACGTTGAGGGTCACCGGAGGTGAGTTGCCAGCAAGGTGCAGGGTGCAGGTTGGGGTTCTGATGCGTGGGGTTTTAAGAGAGAAGAAGAAGGGAAGAGAGGGAGGAGAAGATACTGAAGAGGAGGAGGAGAGGAGCATGGGTGGTGACGGTGAAGTCGAGGGATCGCCGGCGACGAGGTGTGCAGGGTGATGGGTTTTATCATCGCGGTGGGTGTAAGGATGAGAGGAGGTCGGGTGTGTAGAAGGTGTCGATGGTGGGAGAGAGGAGAGAAGATGAGAAAGGTGACGAGACTGGGTGAAGTCGACGGCGATGACAAGATGAGGCGCAGGCGAGGGTTAGGGCTTGGCATGGGTTTCGAAGGTGGTGTTGGGTTGATGGGGTTGCGGTTGAGGAGGATATAGGGGAGACGACGAGGGTGAGGAGGCGACGACGAGGTGGCGGAGGCGGCGACGATGAGCGCAGGTGGGGGGCGCGGGCATGGGTTAGGGTTTTGGTTTCGGCGGGAGGGAGAAAGCGTGTAACAACCGAGCCCAATGCTACTAGTTTCTATTACCGTATGAATGATGTATGGTATTTATTTCATTGATCCTATTTGACAGTTGTTAGTTATAAATTTTACCCGACAATTCATTTCTGCAAATAACAACTTAAGGCATCTAAAATAAAATTAAAATTATTCATCATGGCATGCTTGACACCCCTAACCCTGTTGTAGCGTCCGTGCATCGTGTTCTCGTCCCGTTCAGTGAAACGGGCGAGTTTGGACGGCTACGCGCACGTACGTGTGTCCGTTTTGGGGTATGCTTTTTGATTGTAAAATACTTCATTTTAAATTTTGGATCCCGCCTAAAATTTTCTTATTTCAATTTCAAATTTTTGGACCCGACCCGGACGCAATTTGGAAATATTTTGCATTGGCGCCAAATCCTATTTTCTAATATATTTTTTAAAACCAACGAAATTCAATTCATATATATAACCGAAAATTTTCTCTATTAATTTTAAATCTCTTTTAAATCTTTCACAAAATTTCCTTGCAGCCAACCTCTAACTTTACCGGGCCCCACCAACTCTCTATCTTCCTTCTTTAGCAGAGTATTATTCTTGGGATTTTATACAAATCTTTAATAAAAGATTTCTTAACCAACTCATTATTTTTAATTAGCCAATCAGAACCTTGTTTCTTTTCCTGGGCCCCACGTCTCCCCTTACTTTCTCTTTCTCCTTCTCTCTCTATACCCGAGCGCTTTCTCTCTCTCCCTTCTCTTTCTCTCTCCTCTCGCACCCTCTCTCTCTCCTCTCGCGAACACTGTTCGCTTCTCGAATCTCGTCACCGCCTCGTGCTTACGGTCACCTCCCTTCACATTCTCTTCTTCCTTTTCTTTTAAAACCCCACGCCCATTCCCTTTAAACCCATCGCAGAATAACCCTAGCCGCCTCGTCTCCTATCGCCGTTGCCCTAGCCGCCTCCGCCTCGTTGCCATATCCACTTCTTCTTCTTCTTCTTCTTCTTCTTCTCATCTCCTCCTTCTCGCCTCCATCTTCTTTCTCTTTCTGCCGAGGCTGCACCCTGCGATTGATCCCCGCCGGGAAAACAAAGCCTCCGATCGTCGCCAACGCCTCTGGTCGATGCCGACGATCACCCAACCACCCCAGAACACCCCAGTAAGTACTTCTCTATTTCATCCTTCCTTCCTTCTTCTGTTCTTTCCCGCAACTGAAAATCTTGGTGGAATGGGTTCTGCAGATCGTCGGAGAACGTCGTTCTCGCCGCCGTCGATCTCGCCGTCTTTGCTAGTGCCCTCTGAGATCCAGTAAGTCTCCATCTCCTCTCCAGTTCCATTCTTTTATTCTTTTTTCCCCATGCACCTTGTCTTTGCACCGTGATGTTTACTGTTTTGTGTCTCGCCGGAATCCGGCCGTGCCGGCGACGTGTCCCAAAGTTCCAGCGTGGTACCCCGACCCGTGTGGCTTCATTGTCCGTCGTTTGGGTTCATTCCGTGAACCGTGCGCCCGTCGCGAGATTTCCCCATCGACGTTTAACGTTCCGTATTCTCGATTCGTGACCCGTCGAGGCAAGTACCCCTTGCTACATGCTAAATAATATTTACATATACATTAATAGCACCCTAAACCCGCAGTTTAACTTTAGTACTATAGTTTCCCATTTTTCGTGTTCAATGTCGTGTTATATCATTTTATCTTCCAAGCTTGAAACCTACCGTTTGCAATTACTTTATTAAACCTAATAACCATATTTACCTGTTTAATCACATTTTTACTATTGACATAGCTTATGGTATTTATCTCTATAGTTTTACTCCATTCGGACACTCGTGTGCATTTAACCTGTAATAGCTGTGATTTCACCCATTGAACCTTTATATAAATCACTGCACCCCTAAAATTCTTAAACTTGTTAACATGATTAAACGGCCATAATTGTCATACTGCATTCGTATAATGTTGAAATTATCTCTGTGACACAACTGATAACTGTACTGCTAATTGAGTGAATCTGCCTATTGCTTACTTCATTGCTTAGATCATGTTGTTGATAACCATGCTTGATTATGTAACTGATTGTGAGCACACCTATGATATCGTTAACATCTTGACTTGACTTGCTACGTACATATTGATTGACCCGATATGGTACCGTATACTGCTTGACCTGACCTGATGTACCATGACTTGACCCGTTACCTGATCTTGTGTCTGATGCCAACAAACCTGACGTGTAGTCCTCATGGACCGTTCCTGTTGTCTATCCAGACAAACCTGTTTTACCTGATCCTGTGTTGGCATTAGTTCTTGATTACTGAATACCTGACTTGACATACACATATAACTTGGGGGTATGAAGAAATCAAAGGTGAAACCTGACTTGTAACTCAACAGTTCGCTACTTGTTATGATCAGTTTTAGAGGCTAGACCAGCCTTGGAATGATGCTGCTGACATCATTCATCTGTACACATTCCTGTTTAGTGCCTAGCGGCATGTCTCGGTTCAGCCCGAGAATCTGGGCCGTGGTCCCGGGTATGCACGGGATACTCTTGAGTTACATCGATGATTCATCAATTTGATTTCAAAGACTTTAGAACAGAAAACCTGATAGAACAGTTTAGTTTACCCACTCACATTACCCTGCACTGCTCTGATTTATATTATTGTTACCCTTGCTTTATTCATGTTTATATTCGCATTGCCTGTTACCCTGTTTATTGTTATTACTTGATGACATGACGCGCTGACGTCTGGGTTTTGCATGGCCCAGATTCTGTACCTTTGCTGCAGTCTGAGCAGGAGTACTTCAGCCAACAGGCTGAGCTGTGAGTGTCAGCAATAGTTAGTTTTTCTTTCCTGCATTTTATTCCTGATGTGAGCCTGCATTATGGGACATACATTCCAGTTATTTTGTATTGGATCTTTCGCTTCCGCATTTTACTATTCTTGACTCATGTTATCTTAGATTATGGACATGTTTTAGATAGTTTTATTTTGTTCTTGATATCTCTACAGCCGTAATGTGACTGTGGATGGATACTTCCTACCCACAGGTAGCATGGTTGGCTATGTCACGTGCCCATTTTAGTGTACTCTGGGAAGCGGGACGTGACATGGTTCTTTTGGTATCAGAGCCATAGGATAGTCGGGTTGATTCTTTTGTAGTTAGGTATTGTACCCAATACACGAATCAGGAAACCCGTGTATAGGAAACATGTCCTGCCACATTGCCGTTTTACCATTCTTGAATCAAATTCTTCCTGATTATATCTTTTACGATGTGCAAACTTCCTTTGCATATCGACTCGAAAACCTGATTCCTTGTTATCTCTAGGACTTAGGCTACTTGGGTGGAGTTATGTAATTGTGTCTATGATACCACGGCATAGTTACAATGCGGTACTCTATTTAAGTAACTTGGAGTTCTAGTCTTGATCTATATTTCGAATCTATTATCATGCTAATGTTGGGTGTTTTGATTTCAGGAATATGGCAGATAAAAATTTGAAGATGTACCAAAGGCGTGTGGACGAAGCCGCCATGCTTGGAGTGATAAGAGGAATGCTGGATAATCAAAAGAGACAGACCGAGCTGATCCAGCAGCAAGCGGAATCGTTTCAGGAAGGTTTGCGGACCGTTCAGCAGTCCGTAGACAAGGTTGAAGCTAAACCAGTTGATCGAGCAGGGACCGTGGCAGATTTCAGGCGTTTGGGTCCGTCTGCATTTACTGGTTTGGAGGAGCCATTGCCAGTGGAGCAGTGGCTAATTGACACAGAGAACTTGCTTATTGCGGCCCAGATTCCAGATGAGAAAAGAGTTGATGTGGTACGCATTCAGTTAGTGGACTACGCCCGAGAATGGTGGCTTGTGGAGGAGACCCGCTTGCCCAAGACGATCAAGTGGGCGGATTTTTCGAAGAGTTTCCTAGAGAAGTTCTTCCCGCGGACTGCACGGGAGGAAATGGAAGAGAAATTCATCGGGCTAAGGCAGAATGGAGCACCCGTAGATGTGGATGCAGCAGATGGACAAGACTCAGTAGATTCGCTGGACCTTTAGTTGCCAACGATGCAGACAGGGCACGGAGGTTCATGCGCAGCTTGGACGTGGACATCCAGAGGCAGATCGTCTCCCTGGGTTTGACCGCTTTCTCACAAGTACTTGCGGCAGCCCGAGAGCAGCAGAGTCTATCTGGGATGAAGGGGAGTTTGCAGCAGACAGCAGTTGTGGTAAGGAAGCCAGTATTTGTACCAAACCGAGCTCATGGTCGCAGAGGTATTCCAGTAGACCGTCGAGGCGTAGCACCCATGAAGAAGCCTGTTGTCATCGATCGAAGAAAGAGCATGACTTGTAACTACTGCAATTTACCTGGCCACGTGCAAAAGGATTGTCGAAGGAGGCTGGGACTTTGTTTAGTTTGTGGAGCGGCGGATCACGCTGTCAGCGCTTGTCCGTCGAAGCTTCGTATGAGGGATGATATTCAGAAGCCTCCACATAGACCGTTCCAGGGACAGAAGCAGCTGACTCAAGGACCTAATCAGGCTCGAGCATTCACCTTGACAGCTGAGGAAGCTAAGGCGTCAGGAGAAGTTGTTTCAGGTATTCTACTCGTTCATGGTTTTCCTGCATTAGCGTTATTCGATTCTGGTGTATCCCATTGTTTTATGTCATCCAAGTTTATAACTACACACTCGATTACCTACATGATCCTGTCTAGTTTCTGGGACATACACACTGGGAATGGGAAAATCATATCTAGTAGGGAATGTAAAGATTGTACAGTTGTTGTTTGCGAACGGGAGCTTTTTGCAGATTTTTTGGTGATTGATACAGGCAGCTATGAAGTAGTCTGGGGAATGGATTTTCTTGGCACTTTCCACGCTCACATTGATTGTAGGGCAAAGAAAGTAATTTTCCAGATTCCCGGACATCCCGAGTTTACCTTCACTGGAGGAAGCAGTTCTGTCGGGCCAGTCGAGTTTAGGGCTAGGCCGACAAATGATATTCTTGCATCAATGGAGGTTGATAAAAGTGAAGAGCCAGCTGTTGTTCGTGATTTTATGGACGTGTTTGAAGATATATCGGGATTACCGCCGAAGCGAGACGTGGAGTTCGCAATTGATCTCATTCCTGGTGCAGCGCCAGTTTCTAAAGCGTATTATCCAATGGCACCAGTGGAGTTGGAAGAAGTCAAGAAACAGGTTGCCGAATTGCTTGAAAAGGGTTGGATTCGAAGCAGTAACTCACCTTGGGGAGCTCCAGTTCTTCTAGTTAAGAAGAAAGATGGCACGAGAAGGATGTGCATCGACTATCGAGAATTAAACCGGGTGACTATTAAGAACAAGTACCCGATCCCTCGCATTGGCGAACTTTTTGAGCAGCTTAGTGGCGCGAGGGTATTCTCGAAGCTGGATTTGCGATCCGGATATCATCAGGTCCGAGTAAAAGCAGAGGATATTTGCAAAACAGCGTTCCGAACTCGGTATGGACAATACGAATACTTAGTGATGCCCTTCGGAGTAACGAATGCACTGGCGATATTCATGGACTTGATGAACCGAATCTTTTCACCATTCTTGGACCAGTTTATTGTGGTGTTCATCGACGACATTCTGGTTTACTCGAAGAGTTTTGAAGAGCATGCTGAACATTTGAAGATCGCACTGCAAACGTTAAGACAAGAGAAGTTATATGCGAAGATGAGTAAGTGCGAGTTTTGGCTGGAGGAAGTAAAGTTTTTGGGGCGTGTTGTGTCTGGCGATGGAATCGCCGTCGACCCCGAAAAGATTGCAGCAGTTCGTGATTGGCCGATTCCAAAGAATGTTGCGGAAATAAGAAGTTTTCTTGGTCTCGCCGGGTATTACAGAAGATTTGTGGAGAACTTTGCTCGTTTGGCGGAGCCATTGACCAAGCTTACGCGCAAGGAGGTACCGTGTGTGTGGACAGATAGATGTGCGTCAGCTTTTGAGACGTTGAAGCAGAAATTGATAACCGCCTCTATTCTGACCGTGCCTGACAATTCCGGAGGACTGGTGATTGACAGCGACGCATCTGGGAAAAGATTGGGATGTGTTTTGATGCAGCATGGGAAGGTTGTAGCGTACTCATTGAGACAGTTGAAGACCCATGAGAAGAATTACCCAACTCATGACTTGGAACTTGCGGCTGTGATTTTCGCTTTGAAGATTTGGAGACACTACCTGTTAGGCGAAAGGGTCGAAGTTTTCACGGATCATAAGAGCTTGAAGTATGTGTTCATGCAGAAGGAGCTTAATATGAGGCAACGTAGATGGTTGGAGTTGATGGCTGACTACGATCTTGATCTTAAGTACCATCCCAGGAAGATTAATGTCGTGTCGGATGCGCTCAGTCGGTTACCAGCAATTCAGATGTTGACTACGCAGAAGGAGCTCGTTGAAGATTTTCAAAGATTTGACTTGGAGGTTGTGCTACCGCATTCTACGGGACAGTTGATACAGCTGCAAGTACGTTCGTCGTTGATCAAGAATATTAAAGCAGCGCAATCGCAGGATCCTAGACTGCAAAAGTTTCGAGAACAAGTTGAAGCTGGACTACGAACAAATTTACTGATACATGAGGATGGTTCGTTGAGATATGGTAGCCGTTTGTGTGTTCCAAAGGGAGATACTCATGAAGAACTTATGAAGGAGGCACACAGTTCAGCTTATTCTGTACATCCAGGAGGCACAAAGATGTACCGAGATATTCGGCAACATTTCTGGTGGGAAGGCATGAAGCGGGAGATTGCTCGCTTTGTGGCAAAGTGCTTGGTGTGTCAGCAAGTTAAGGCTGAACATCAAAGGGTTGCTGGTTTATTGCAACCACTTCCGATTCCCCAGTGGAAGTGGGAACATATAACTATGGATTTCGTGACGGCTTTACCGCGGAGTCCAAAAGGCAACAATGTTGTATGGGTGATTGTTGATCGTTTGACCAAGGCAGCCCACTTTATTCCTTTTCGGGTTGGTCAATCAACAGA
Organism: Agapanthus africanus; assembly: GCA_030015575.1. Taxonomy (NCBI): domain Eukaryota; kingdom Viridiplantae; phylum Streptophyta; class Magnoliopsida; order Asparagales; family Amaryllidaceae; genus Agapanthus; species Agapanthus africanus. The sequence goes on along the minus strand of JASDDO010000028.1, from coordinate 62,913,854 downwards.
AACTTTGGCGGAGTGGTACATGCAGGAGATTATAAGATTGTATGGAGTACCGGTGAGCATCGTGTCCGATCGTGACACTCGGTTTTTATCACACTTCTGGAGGAGTTTAAAGGAAAGTTTGGGGACTCGATTGAAGTTTAGCACAGCTTATCATCCTCAAACTGATGGTCAGTCGGAAAGAACGATCCAAACTCTTGAGGATATGTTGAGGGCATGCATGTTGGACTTCAAGGGTTCTTGGGAGGATCATCTACATTTGGTAGAGTTTTTTTTACAACGACAGTTTTCAGGCAACTATCCAGATGGCTCCATTTGAAGCTTTGTATGGTCGCAAATGCCGTTCACCTGTTTGCTGGGACGATGTCGGTGAACGGAAATTATTAGGACCGGATTTGGTTGTGCAGACAGTTGAGAAGGTTAACACTATCAGAAATTATATGAAGGCAGCTCAAGACAGACAGAAGAGTTGGGCAGATACGTCGAGAAGACCTCTAGAGTTCGCCGTGGGTGATTTGGTATTCTTGAAGATATCACCGACTAGAGGGGTGATTCGCTTTGGTAGTCGAGGGAAACTCAGTCCCCGATTTTTTGGACCCTTTGAGATCTTGGAGCGTGTTGGTGAGGTAGCGTATCGTTTGGCGTTACCGCAGTCCTTGGCGAATGTGCACGATGTGTTTCACGTATCTCAACTCCGTAAGTATGTTCGGGATGAAACGCATGTATTGGATCATTCGGAGCTGACGGTACGGGAAGACTTGATTTTCGAGGAGCGACCGGTTGAAATTATGGATCGAAGGGAAAAGGTTCTTAAGAACAAGGTGATCCCTCTTGTGCTTGTTTCTTGGGGTAATCGCTCGCATGGAGAGTCCACTTAGGAACGGGAAGAAGAAATCCGGCAGAAGTTTCCTCATCTTTTCTTGTAGTTATTTGTCGTCTATCTTTGTATTCTTGGAATTTCGCGGACGAAATACTTTTGTAGTTGGGTATAATGTAACAACCGAGCCCAATGCTACTAGTTTCTGTTACCGTATGAATGATGTATGGTATTTATTTCATTGATCCTACTTGACTGTTGTTAGTTATAAATTTTACCCGACAATTCATTTCTGCATATAACAATTTAAGGAATCTAAAATAAAATTAAAAATATTCGTCATGGCATGCTTGACACCCCTAACCCTGTTGTAGCGTACGTGCATCGTGTTCTCGTCCCGTTCAGTGAAACGGACGAGTTTGGATGGCTACGCGCACGTACGTGTGTCCGTTTTGGGGGTATGCTTTTTGCTTGTAAAATACTTCATTTTAAATTTTGGATCCCGCCTAAAATTTTCTTATTTCAATTTCAAATTTTTGGACCTGACCCGGACGCAATTTGGAAATATTTTGCATTGGCGCCAAATCCTATTTTCTAATATATGTTTTAAAACCAACGAAATTCAATTCATATATATAACTAAAAGATTTTCTCGATTAATTTTAAATCTCTTTTAAATCTTTCACAAAATTTCCTTGCAGCCAACCCCTAACTTTACCGGGCCCCACCAACTCTTTATCTTCCTTCTTTAGCAGAGTATTATTCTTAGGATTTTATACAAATCTTTAATAAAAAATTTCTTAACCAACTCATTATTTTTAATTAGCCAATCAGAACCTTGTTTCTTTTCCTGGGCCCCACGTCTCCCCTTACTTTCTCTTTCTCCTTCTCTCTCTATACCCGAGCGCTCTCTCTCTCCCCCTTCTCTTTCTCTCTCCTCTCGCACCCTCTCTCTCTCCTCTCGCGAACACTGTTCGCTTCTCGAATCTCGTCACCGCTTCGTGCTTACGGTCACCTCCCTTCACATTCTCTTCTTCGTTTTCTTTTAAAACCCCGCGCCCATTCCCTTTAAACCCATCGCAGAATAACCCTAGCCACCTCGTCTCCTCTCGCCGTTGCCCTAGCCGCCTCCGCCTCGTTGCCATCTCCACTTCTTCTTCTTCTTCTTCTTCTTCTCATCTCCTCCTTCTCGCCTCCATCTTCTTTCTCTCTCTGCCGAGGCTGCACCCTGCGATTGATCCCCGCTGGGAAAACAAAGCCTCCGATCGTCGCCAACGCCTCCGGTCGACGCCGACGATCACCCGACCACCCCAGAACACCCCAGTAAGTACTTCTCTATTTCATCCTTCCTTCCTTCTTCTGTTCTTTCCCGCAACTGAAAATCTTGGTAGAATGGGTTCTGCAGATCGTCGGAGAACGTCGTTCTCGCCGCCGTCGATCTCGTCGTCTTTGCTAATGCCCTCTGAGATCCTGTAAGTCTCCATCTCCTCTCCAGTTCCATTCTTTTATTCTCTTTTCCCCATGCACCTTGTCTTTGCACCGTGATGTTTACTGTTTTGTGTCTCGCCGGAATCCGGCCATGCCGGCGACGTGTCCCGACGTTCCAGCGTGGTACCCCGACCCGTGTGGCTTCATTATCTGTCGTTTGGGTTCATTCCGTGAACCGTGCGCCCATCGCGAGATTTCCCCGCCGACGTTTAACGTTCCGTCTTCCCGATTCGCGACCCATCGAGGCAAGTACCCCTTGCTACATGCTAAATAATATTTACATATACATTAATAGCACCCTAAACCTGCAGTTTAACTTTAGTACTATAGTTTCTCATTTTTCGTGTTCAATGTCGTGTTATATCATTTTATCTTCCAAGCTTGAAACCTACCGTTTGCAATTACTTTATTAAACCTAATAACCATATTTACCTGTTTAATCACATTTTTACTATTGACATAGCTTATGGAATTTATCTCTATAGTTTTACTCCATTCGGACACTCGTGTGCATTTAACCTGTAATAGCTGTGATTTCACCTATTGAACCTTTATATAAATCACTGCACCCCTAAAATTCTTAAACTTGTTAACATGATTAAACAGCCATAATTGTCATACTGCATTCGTATAATGTTGAAATCATCTCTGTGACACAACTGATAACTGTACTGCTAATTGAGTGAATCTGCCTATTGCTTACTTCATTGCTTAGATCATGTTGTTGATAACCATGCTTGATTATGTAACTAATTATGAGCACACCTATGATATCGTTAACATCTTGACTTGACTTGCTACATACATATTGATTGACCCGACATGGTACCGTATACTGCTTGACCTGACTTGATGTACCATGACTTGACCCGTTACCTGATCTTGTGTCTGATGCCAACAAACCTGACGTGTAGTCCTTATGGACCGTTCCTGTTGTCTATCCAGACAAACCTGTTTTACCTGATCCTGTGTTGGCATTAGTTCTTGATTGTTGAATACCTGACTTGACATACACATATAACTTGGGGGTATGGGGAAATCAAAGGTGAAACCTGACTTGTAACTCAACAGTTCGCTACTTGTTATGATCAGTTTTAGAGGCTAGACCAGCCTTGGAATGATGCTGCTGACATCATTCATCTGTACACATTCCTGTTTAGTGCCTAGCGGCATGTCTCGGTTCAGCCCGAGAATCTGGGTCGTGGTCCCGGATATGCACGGGATACTCTTGGTTACATCGATGATTCATCAATTTGATTTCAAAGACTTTAGAACAGAAAACCTGATAGAACAGTTTAGTTTACCCACTGCACATTACCCTGCACTGCTCTGATTTATATTATTGTTACCCTTGCTTTATTCATGTTTATATTCGCATTGCCTGTTACCCTGTTTATTGTTATTACTTGATGACATGACGTGCTGACGTCTGGGTTTTGCATGGCCCAGATTCCGTACTTTTGCTGCAGTCCGAGCAGGAGTACTTCAGCCAACAGGCTGAGCTGTGAGTGTCAGCAGTAGTTAGTTTTTCTTTCCTGCATTTTATTCCTGGTGTGAGCCCGCATTATGGGACATACATTCCAGTTATTTTGTATTGGATCTTTCGCTTCCGCATTTTACTATTCTTGACTCATGTTATCTTGGATTATGGACATGTTTTAGATAGGTTTATTTTGTTCTTGATATCTCTACAGCCGTAATGTGACTGTGGATGGATACTTCCTACCCACAGGTAGCATGGTTGGTTATGTCACGTGCCCATTTTAGTGTACTCTGGGAAGCGGGGCGTGACAAAGCGAAAGGTGAGGAAGAGACTGGGTTTAATTTTTTTTTTTTTAAAGAATGAATAAAAAATAAAGGAGAGAGACAGATACTGCATGTGAATCTGGTATGAAATTTATGTTAGTTAATAAAATATATATTCACGTAGAGGGGAAAGAGAGAGAGAGAGAAAATCAGGGGAGAAAGAGATATGTTGATTATAATTGATTATAAAAATATTTATATAGTTAAAGATGGTTTGAAAGAATAAAGAATATAATATTATAATATTAGTCCGTTTTGAGATTTTGGCAAATACAAATTTACTCCAAAACACGTCCGTGTCGGGTCTAAAAATTCAAATTTAAAATATGAAAAATATATGCGACTTTCAAAGTTCAAAATGAATGCTCATGTAAAGAAAAAGTATACCCCTCAGAACGGATGCGCGATTGTGCGCGTAGCCATCCAAACACGTCCGTTTTACTGAACTGAACTAGAACAAGATGCGCGGACGCTACCACGGGGTTAGGGGTATCATGCAGGTTATGAAATGCAATTTTAAAATATTTTATGTGACCTAAAAAATGTTATTTGTAAAAGTGCGATGCAAGATGAAATGCCAGTATGTGCTAAACATGAGATGCACGTGTCCATGCAACAAATCAAGGTAATTTATAAATAAGAATCAAACAGGTTCGAGCAAGTGGGTCGGGTCGAATGCAAAGTAATATGTAAAATACCATTCGCACCGAAACACGCTAAATCAAGAAAAGACCATGGATAGGTAAATACGGAAACTGGAATTGGTATAAATGAACTCGGGTGTTACATGCCAACACAGGATCAAGCAGGTACATGTTTGTCTATACAGACAACAGGATATGTCCATCGGGACAACATGTCAGGATTGTCGGCATTAGGAACAAGATCAGGTATAAAGTCAAGAAGTGGTGTATCAGGTCATGTCAGGTAGTGTACATGCATTAAATGGATGCCCAACCGTAAAATGTAGCAAGTATCGAATCAGGGTAAAAGTACGGATATACGATAAAAGTTTGGATGCACAAATATCTATCAGTGGTTACCTCATGACTATGTAGGATGCACATTATCAAGCATGGGGTACTAATGTAACAGTAATATGAATTAATAGGACATGGCATGCAACTAGGTATATTAATGGTATGGATACACAATAAAATATGGATGTACAACTATCTATCAGGGGTTACAACTACAGCTCTATGGCTGTGTAGGATGCACATTATCAAGCATGGGGTGTTAATACAATAATAACATAAAATAATATGATCTGTAGATGCACCTACATATATAATAAATTATATGGATGCATACGGGTATCCGAAAACAGTAAAACATTATTATGGATGTACTGTGCAATCAACATGTGATATTTTTATTCATATGGATGGAAAATAAGATACATAGCATGTAGCAAGATGAACTTGCCTGAACGGATCTTACGACGGGGTGTATACGCAGCGTCCGACGTCGGGTAAACGTTGCAATATACACACGCGCACACGGGATAGGTCCAGGCAAAGCAAGAAGGTGACCACACTGGCTGGGGATGCCCACAGGGTCGGCTTGATCGACAGCGACGGCACAGCTCCGGTGATGGTCGGAAAAACAGATCAAGAAAAGAAAAGAGAAGGAAAGAAGAAGGAGAAGAAAGAAGAGAAGAAGGAGGCTGGGGGTTTGGTGTTCTAGGTTTGAGAGAAAGCGAGGAGGTTGATGTGATTACGAGGAGGCGACGGGAAGGTCGGAGCTCCGGTGACGAGGGTTCAGGCGAAGCTAGGGGGTTCGGGTGATGGGTTCTTGAGGTTGTGAGTGTGCAGGCTCGGGGCTCGGGGTTGGAGAACAGAAAAGAAGTGGAGAGGAGATGGAGGCGGTGAATAGGGTGGTGAGACGGCGAGGGATGTGCGCGATGACGAGGAATCGCTGGCGAGGAGGGTTAGAGTTGCGGTGTGCAGGGAGGAGAGGAGGTCGGGACTGCAGGGAAGGTAAGGATGAGGTCGAGGAGAAGGAGAGGGGAGCAGGCGAAGGTGGGGATGAGAATGGAGGCGACGGCGAAGGGTCGGCGGCGACGAGGTGCAGTGCGAGGGTGTTGGGTTCTTGGGTCGTCGGAAAAGGAGAGGGTGAGAAGGAGAAGTGGAGGAATGTGGAGAGGAGGCGAGGTGAGGTAAGGTGAGCGGAGTCGAGCGTGGAGGCGGCGACGGCGAGGCGCAGGCAAGAGCTAGGGTTCTCGTGGAGGCGGCGGCGAAAAAGAAAGAAGAAGGAAAGAACGAAGAATGAGAAAGAGGGAGGTGAGCGTAGTGAAAGGAGAGGTGACGGGATCTCGCGAGTTATAAAGAAGAGAGAAAGAGGGAGATCGAGAGGAGAGAGATAGAGAGAGTCTGCGAGATTTCTTAAAGATTTAGGGTAAAATATAAAAAGATTGTGAGAGGCAGACAGGTTAGGAAAATATAAATAAATCTTTTTTTGAAAAAATATTTAAAAGGAAATAAAATATAAAGAATAAAATTTTAACAGTTAAAAAAACGTAAGGATAAATTATTAGTTAAGTTTTGAGATTTTGGCTAATACAAAAATAGTCCAAAACACGTCCGGGTCGGGTCTAAAATTATGGTTCGAAAATACGGATAATATATGTACAACCGAAACCAAAGTAGGATATCCAGATAACGAAAATGCATACCCCCAAGAACGGATACATGCAGTGTGCATGTAGCTATCCAAACGGGTCCATTTCACTGAACGGAACGAGAACAAGATACACGGATGCTACTACAGGGTCAGGGGTATGATGCAGGCCATGCTAGATATTTTTAAAATATTTTATTTGACTTTATTTGTTATACCAAAAAAATGCAGATGCCAGATATAATGCCAGTATGCAGTATAAACAATATTAAAAGTGCACGGATCCTCATAACTAGCCGGGATAAATCAAAAATATGAATCAAGACGGGTTTCCAGTAAGCGGGTCGGGCCGGATGCAAATACAGATGTCAAAAAAACTATTCGCACCCAAAACACAATAAATCGAGAAATACCATAAATGAAGAAATACTCGAAATAGAACTGTTATAAATGAACTAGGGTGTTACATTATACCCAACTACAAAAATAATTTTATCCTCGAAATTTCAGGAACAAGAAAAGATAAACAAACATGAATCTACAAGAAGAGATCTGGAAATTTCTGTCGAATCTCGTCTTCTCGTTCCCAAGTCGATTATCCATGCGAGCGATTTCTCCACGAAACAAGTACGAGAGGGATAACCTTGTTCTTGAGGACCTTTTCTCTTCGATCAACAATCGATATCGGTCGTTCTTCATAGGTCAAATCCTCCCTTACAGTCAGCTCCGAATGATCAAGCACGTGTGTTTCATCTCGGACATACTTACCGAGTTGAGATACATGAAACACGTCATGAACACTCACCAAAGATAGTGGTAAAGTCAATCGATAAGCCACTTCTCCAACACGCTCAATAATCTCGAAAGGCCCTACGAATCGGGGACTAAGTTTGCCTTGACTCCCAAAATGAATCTCCTCTAGTCGGTGATATCTTCAAGAATACAAGATCACCAACAGCGAACTCTAGAGGTCTTCTCGATGTATTGTCCTAACTCTTCTGCTGATCTTGTGTTGCCTTCATGTGATTCCGGATAGTATTAACTTTCTCCACGGTTTGCACGATCAAATCTGGTCCCAACAATTTTCGTTCTCCAATATCATCCCAACAAACGGGTGAGCGACACTTGCGACCATACAATGCTTCAAATGGAGCCATCTGAATAGCCGCCTGAAAGCTGTTATTATACGAAAACTCCACCAAGTGTAAATGATCCTCCCATGAACCCTTGAAGTCTAACATACAAGCTCTCAACATATCTTCAAGAGTTTGGATCGTTCTCTCCGACTGGCCATCTGTCTGAGGATGATAAGCGGTGCTAAACTTCAATCGCGTTCCCAAACTTTCCTGTAAACTCCTCCAGAAGTGCGATAAGAATTGGGTATTATGATCGGAAACGATGCACACAGGTACTCCATGCAATCTCACAATCTCCTGCATTTACCGCTCTGCTAACGCTTTCATTGACTGACCAACTCGAAATGGTATGAAATGAGCTGCCTTGGTTAATCGATCAACAATCACCCAAACTGCATTGTTGCCCTTCGGACTCCGCGGTAAAGCTGTCACAAAATCCATGGTTATATGTTCCCACTTCCATTGAGAAATCTGAAGTGGTTGCAATAAACCAGCAACCTTCTGATGTTCAGCCATAACTTGTTGACACACTAAGCACTTTTCTACAAAGCAGGAAATCTCCCTTTTGATGCCTTCCCACCAGAAATACTGTCGTAGATCATGATATATCTTCGTGCCTCCCGGATGTACAGAATATGCGAAACTGTGCGCTTCCTTCATAACTTCTTCGTGAATATCTCCCTTCGGCACACACAAACGACTACCATAACGCAACGAACCATCTTCATGAATTAACAAGTCTGTTCGAAGTCCTGCTTCTACCTGTTCTCGAAACTTCTGCAATCTTGGATCGTGCGACTGCGCTGCCTTAATATTATCGATCAATGACGACTGTACTTGCAGCTGCATCAACTGTCCTGAAGATTGCGGTAGCACGATCTCCAACTAGAATCTCCGAAAATCTTCGATAAGCTCCTTCTGTGCAGTCAACATCCGAATTGCCGGCAACCGACTAAGCGCATCCGGCATTACATTAACTTTCCCCGGATGGTACTTAAGATCAAGATCATAGTCAGCCATCAGCTCCAACCATCTACGCTGTCTCATGTTGAGCTCTTTCTGTGTGAACACATATTTTAGGCTTTTGTGATCGGTGAATACTTCGACCCTTTCGCCCAATAAGTAGTGTCTCCAAATCTTCAAAGCGAAAATCACCGCTGCAAGCTCCAAATCATGAGTTGGGTAATTCTTCTCATGGGTCTTCAATTGTCTCGATGCGTAGGCTATAACCTTCCCATGCTGCATCAAAACACATCCCAAACCTTTCCCAGATGCGTCGCTGTTAATCACCAATCCTCCGTAACCGTCTGGTACGGTCAAAATAGGAGCGATTATCAATTTTTGCTTCAACGCCTCAAAAGCTGACACGCATCTATCCGTCCATACGAACGGTACTTCCTTTCGCGTAAGCTTGGTCAAAGGCTCAGCTAAACAAGCAAAATTCTCCACGAACCTTCTGTAATATCCGGCAAGTCCAAGAAAACTTCTGATCTCTGCTACGTTCTTCGGAATCGGCCAATCTTGAATTGCTGCAATCTTCTCAGGGTCAACGGCGATTCCATCTCCGGATACGACATGCCCCAAAAACTTCACTTCTTCAAGCCAAAACTCGCACTTGCTCATTTTCGCATATAATCTTTCTTGCCTCAATGTCTGCAGTGCGATCTTCAAGTGTTCTGCATGCTCTTCAAGGCTCCTCGAATATACCAGAATATCATTGATGAACACCACTATAAACTGGTCCAAGAACGGTGAAAAGATTCGGTTCATCAAGTCCATAAATATCGCCGGTGCATTCATGACTCCGAATGGAATCACTAAATACTCGTAATGTCCATATCGAGTTCGGAACGCAGTCTTGCAAATATCCTCTGATTTAACTCGAATTTGATGATATCCGGATCGCAAATCCAGCTTTGAGAATACCCCCGCGCCACTGAGTTGCTCGACTAATTCGCCAATGCGAGGGATCGGGTACTTGTTCTTAATAGTCACCCGATTCAATTCTCGATAATCAATGCACATCCTCCTTGTGCCATCTTTCTTCTTGACTAGAAGAACTGGAGCTCCCCAAAGTGAATTACTGCTGCGGATCCAACTCTTATCTAGCAATTCAGTAACCTACTTCTTGACTTCTTCCAACTCTACTGATGCCATCGGATAGTACGCCTTTGAGATTGGCGCTGCACCAGGAACAAAATCGATCGTGAACTCCATATCTCGTTTTGGCGGTAAACCCGAGATGTCTTCGAACACGTCCATGAACTCTCGAACTACAACTGGCGCTTCCTCCTTATCAACTTCCATCGACGAAAGAACACCGTTTTTCGGCCTAGCCCTAAACTGGACTGGCCCGACAGAACTGCTTCCTCCAGCAAAAACAAACTCCGGATGTCTGGGAATCTGGAAAATCACTTTCTTTGCCCTACAATCAATGTGAGCGTGGAAAGTGCCGAGAAAGTCCATTCCCAAGACAACATCATAACTGCCAGTATCGATCACCAAGAAATCTGCAAATAACTCTCGTCCGCAAATAACAACAGAACAACCCTTGCATTCACTACAAGATATAATCTTCCCATTCCCAGTGTGTATGTCCCAACAACAAGACATGGCCATGCAAGAAATCGAGTGTGCAGCAATAAACTTGGACGACATAAAACAATGGGATGCATCAGAATCGAATAATGCTAATACGGGAAAATCATGAACAAGTAGGATAACTAAAACAACTTCATCTGAAGCCTTGGCCTCTTCGGCCGTCAGAGTAAAGGATCGAGCTTGATTAGATCCCTGAGTTATCTGCTTCTTCTGCCCCTGAAACTGCCTCTGCGGTGGCCTCTGAACATCATCCTTTAAACGTAGCTTCGACGGGCAAACACCGACAGTATGATCAGCTCATCCGCAAACCAAACAAAGTCCAAGCATCCTTCGACACTCCCTCTGCACGTGTCCGGGTAGATGGCAGTACCCACAAATCGTCCTTCCCTTTTTCTCGGGCACGACTGGCTTCTTCATCGGTACGATGCCACATCTGTCCACCGGGATACCTCTGCGTATAGGCGCTCAGTTCGGCGTAAATGCCGACTTCCGTACCACAACTGCCTGCTGCTGCGTACCCCCTGTCTTCATTGATAAGCTTTGCTGCTCTCGGGCTGTTTTAAGAACTTGTGAGAAAGTGGTCAATCCCAGAGATATAACGTGCCTCTGGATTTCCACGTCTAAACTGCGCATGAACCTTCGTGCCCTATCAGCTTCTTTGACAACCAAAGGTCCCGCGAAGCGACTGAGCCGTGTCCACTCAGCCGCATGCACGTCCACGGATCCACCATTCTGCTTCAGACTGATAAATATTTCTTCCATTTCTTCCCGTGCAGTCAGCGGAAAGAACTTCTCCAAGAAACTCTGCGAGAAAGTTGCCCAACTGATCGGCTTTGGCAAACGTGTCTCTTCTAAAAGCCACCACTCACGGGCATAATCCACCAATTGGATGCGTACAACATCCACTCTCTGGTCCTCCGGAATCTGTGCTGCAACGAGCAGATTATCCGTATCGACTAGCCACTGTTCCGCTGGCAATGGCTCCTCCAAACCAGTGAAAGTGGACGGACCAAGTCTCCTGAAATCAGCCACGGTACCCACACGCTGTACTGGTTTGGCTGCAACAGTGTTTGCGGACTGCTGGACGGTCCGCAAACCTTCCTGAAAAGCTTCGGCTTGCCGCTGATTTATCTTGGTTTGCCGCTTCCGGTTCTCCAGCATCCCATGAATTACTCCAAGCAATGCAGCGTCATCAACACGCCTCTGGTACGATCACAGTTCTCTATCCTCCATGATCCTGAAACCAAGACATCGAAGAGGATCAGTATGGTAAACAAGATTCAAAACTTGCGATAAAATATAAACTGGTAAGCAATGAAACCGAGAGAAGCAAGGTAATTCAATAACCATAAAATAAGGAAGTGAATCAAGACTAGGACTCCAAATTACTTAAATAGAGTACCGCATTGTAACCATGCTGCAGTTCATAGTTACAATCATATAACTCCGTTCAAGTCGCCCAAATCCTAGTATCAGAATAGAGAGAAACGGTAGGGAACCAGAAGGATTCAAGTCGAGATGCAAAGTTGTTTGCATATCGTCAAGACAAGGGTCACGAGAAAATATGATTCAAGAATCACGATAACAATGTGGTGGGACATGTTCCTAATTACGGGTTTTCTAATTCATGTATTGGGTCCAATACCCAACTATAAAAGAATCAAACCTGATTAACCTAAATCCTATGTCTCTGATACCAAACAAACCCTGTCACGCCCCGCTTCCCAGAGTGTGCTACGATCGGCACATGACAGAGCCAACCATGCTACCTGTGGCTAGGAAACATCCCTCCACAGTCGCATTACGGCTGTCTATAAGATATCAAGAACAGTAAAATAAAATAAACTATCTAGGACATATCCATATGCCAGAATAAACGAGTCAAGATATAATATGCGGAAGCAGTAAATCCAAATAACAATAACAATCTGGAAAGTACGTCCCAAATACGGGCTCACATCAGGAAATGAAAATGCTGAAAGAAAACTAAACTAAAATACTAATAGGATCCTCACTGCTCTGCCTGTCGGTTAAAATACTCTTGGTCAGCCTGCGATAAAGATAGAGGATCTGGGCCATGCAAAACCCAGACGTCGGTGCGTTATAATATCAAACAATAAAAATATAATCAGGAGGTAACAAGATATGCAGGCATGAGTATGAACAGTAATAAGTGTATAACAGTAACATGAGTATGGAACAGTGAAGTGTATCAGTGTATGTGATGTGCGATGAGCAATCTAACTATATTACTGGGTTATCTACTCTCAAATCTTTGAAATCATTTTGATGGAATCGTCGATATAACTCAATAGTATCCCGTGCATACCCGGGACTACGGTCCAGACCCTCGGGGCTGAATCCGAAACGTGCCGCTAAGCACAAGCAGGAAACATGTATGTTCCCGCCAAAATTTTCGGCCAAGAGCTAGTTGTTCTCTTACAAAAAGGGGAGAATCTTAAAAAAACAGGCATCACGTGTAAAACACGTGGGCACACATAAGCAAAGCATATGAGCGCTGAACATAAATAACCAAGGGCCAAACAAGCATCACGTGTAAAACATGTGGGCGCACATATGCAAAGCATATAAGCGCTGAACATAAATAACCAAGAGCCAAACATGCCTCACATGTTACACACGTGAGTGCTCTGAACATACATAGGCTAAAACCCACACTAGGGGTCACGTGTTAAACACGTGAGTGCTTTTGCCAATCACATGCAAAGCATGTGAGCACTCTAATTTAAAATGTTCCTATCAAATTCTAGAATTAAATTCTATTTGGGAAATATTTTCTTAATCTTCCTTAAACTAGAAAGATCTTCTCTGTTAAACAGAGGACCCTTGGATCAAAGATCCAGCGGTGATCATTTGATAGAATAAAAATCTATCATACGAAAATATTTTCCTAATCTTATAACAAGAATAAAATTCTATGTTAACAAGATATTCATATTAAGAAAATATATTTCTGATCTTGTTAAACTAAAAAGATATGATAGAATAAAATTCTAATCTTGTTAAAACTAACAAGATATTCATAATCTTGTGAAACAAACAAAAAATCTTCTCTGTTAAACAGAGGGCCTTTGGATTAAAAATCCAACGGTGAATAAAATTCACCGAGTGATCTAAAAGATCATGTTGGTTATAAAATTAATCAAAATCTCTCAATGAGAGATTTGCTGAACAAACTGATTCTTTTCTTTCTCCTATAAATAGGAGCCAAGAAGGAGAAAAGAGAAGGAGAAAAGAGAAGGAAGGAAAGGGGAAGAAAAATAGAAAGAGAATTTAATTCTATAAAGAAAAAGAACCCCTCCCAAAAGATCCCACAAAAAGAGAATTTAATTCTCAAACTAAGAGTTTAACTCTTCTAAAAGAACTTAGTTCTTCCTCTGGTTAAGATCTGCAGAAGCAGATCTCCCCACAAGTTGAGAATTTAATTCTCTTCGGGAAGATTCTGTCATGCAGATTCAAAAAATAGGGGAATGAACTGAATCCAAAAGAGTTTAACTCTTAAAAAACACATATGAATTTAATTCCTCTAAATAAAATTAGGGTTTAACCCTATAAAAGAATTTAATTCTTAAACAAGGGATTCAATTCTCCATGCACGTAAAAGAGATCAGTACCCAACATGATCACGTGTGTCCACGTGACTCCCCTCTCAATGATCAAAAGAGAACGAATGAAATTAGGTCATGTGCTCTCACGTGACCCTTGAACAAACTTCTCAAAATAAAAAGGGAGTAAAGCCAAGGCAAAACAAATTTTGGGCGTCTCACATGTTCCCACGTGGCCCCTAGCAATTATCAAACAAAAGAGGATTCTACCCAAAGGAAATGCCCGCCTAATGGATGCCTCACGTGACCCCACGTGACCCCTGAAAAGTGTTCAACACTTATAAAGGAGAAAAAGGAATAAACCCTATTTTTGGAGCGCCTCACGTAACCCCACGTAACCCTCAAGTAGTGCTTAGCACTTATAAAGCAAAAAAGGAATAAATCAAAGGCAGTTTCCACTTTTCGGGTGCCTCACGTGATCTCACGTGACCCAAATAGTGCTTGGCACTCAGAAGAGAACAAAAGAATAAACCTAAAGAAGCAGCTAGCGCCTCACATGCTTACACGTGACGGCCACAGGGATAAAGTGTTTAACACTTATATGCATCACGTGCGACACGTGAGCATTCTCATATTCCAGTGTTTAACACTGCCTCGGAGTATCATGTGGGAGCACGTGAGCGCTGAATAAACATGTTAGTGTTGAACACTATGAAGGGCTAACATTAGCCAGAATCAGACCAAATGTTCCAAGGACCGTCAATCGGGCCCCTCATGCTCAGGGTCCCCCAAACCAATCTTAGTCCCAGAGATAGATAATGAGCTCCTAACAGATGACATCTAAAAAGATGTTCATTCCACCATGATCTCTCCCCTCGATCTAGAATTTGGTTCAAGGGTACATCTCTCCACACCTCCGATACATGTCGTTGAAATTCTTCAACGTCTTCATAGAAGTGGAGGGTCCCAATAACCAATAACTCTTGGCGCACCGCCGATAACCAATAACTCTTGGCGCATCGCCGAACAAGCTTTTCAAAAAGGGGAGTAAATCTAAAACACATCTCAATTTGGGGGTACCTCACACGTTCTTCCCACGTGACCCCCAAACAGTGGTATATAAAAGAGGGAGAAAATTCCAAAGACAGTGCTCGCATTTTGAAGGCACCTCACGTGTCTACACGTGACTGTTTGATGAACCAAGTGCTTAGCACTTTAAATGAAAGAGAATAAAATCTAGAGAACAGTTCTCACCTCGGGCGTCTCACGTGTGTTCCCCTCCGAACGGCGGCCGAGACATGGACGTCTCGCCTGAGGTTCGGGGCAGATGCTAATTGGTGCTATCCGTCCACCTCTCCGAAGATGCCCAGTTGATTTATGGCACCGTATATCGAAGGTTTAAACGGATGCGTCCGATGTAGCAGATTTCGTCAGATTCCCCCTCGCACGAGGGGTTTTTGATTGTGGGGACGCTCTTCCCTGCAGGCGCAAGCCCCTGCAGTTAATTACGCTACCGTGTTGCGGTAACAACTTTCTCCTTCTCCAGATGGTCACTTCGTGTCGTGTGTGTTTATTTTATGTTTTGTTGCCCGTGGATTGTTTACGGAGACCGAGTTATGTCGTGGACTAGTCCAAATCCGTATTATCTTAGATTTGGGTTTGGGGGTTTGGTTTGAGGAAACGTTAGCAATACTTGAGGCTAAGATCAACTCAAACGTTTGTTAAGGATACGTTAGTCTAACCTGAGACTAAGATCAACTTAACGGGATCGTTTAGATCCGACAAAAGAACGTTTGGGTTTTATTGTTCCAGTTTAGGGACATAGTGGTCCATTGAATGTGTGGCCGTCGGTACCCGTCACCTCTATGACGACGTTGAAGGATTACAACGACAGATGTCAGAGGAGTTCAGAGATGTACCCTTGAACCGAAGTTGATTGGGGGGATTCATAGTCCAGTCTGTTTGAAGGTTTAAGGATACGTTAACCATATTTGAGGCTAAGATCAACTTAAGCAGGATCGTTTAGATCCGACAAAAGAGCGTTTGGGCTCTATTGTTCCAGTTTAGGGACATAGTGGTCCATCGCTAGTTTAAGGACATTGCGGTCCATGGGTAGTTTAAGGACATTGCGGTCCATTGTTAGTTTTAAGACATCTCGGTCAAGGTTAAGGACGTCGTAGTCCGTGGGTTTAAGGACCCCACAGTCCATTGTTAGTTTTAAGACATCTCGGTCGAGGTTAAGGACGTCGTAGTCCATGGGTTTAAGGACCCCACAGTCCATTGTTAGTTTTAAGACATCTCGGTCGAGGTTAAGGACGTCGTAGTCCATGGGTTTAAGGACCCCACAGTCCGTATCAATGTGTGGTCATCGGGACCCGTCACCTCTTTGAAGACGTTGAGGGATTACAACGCCAAGTATCAAAGGAGTGAAGAGATGTACCCTAGAACCGGAGTGGATTAAATAGTCCTTGGCCCAATTTGGGATCAAGACCAATTAATTATGTTATGAGCCCATTAGCCCAGTTAATTACGAATTGAGGACTTATGGCCAGCTTGGGCTAATCATGTCTGGAATATTGGCTTCCTGTTGGTCTATTGAAGGAGAGACTTTGTCTCTGGCCATTTAGCCAATTGGGCCAAAGCCTAGTGTTAAACACTACAGACCAATCAGTGTTGAACACTGGGAATGAAATTGACAAGTTAGTGTTTAACACTAAAAGATAATTGGTGTTAAACACCAGCAACAAGGCTTTCAAATTAGCATTAAACACTAAAACAGATCAGTGTTAAACACTGGCAACGGAGATCTCAAATTAGTGTTAAACACTAAGGTGATCAGTGTTGAACACTGCAAATAAAGTTCTTTGATTAGTGTTGAACACTAAGGCCCAACAATGTTTTAACACTGGATTCGGAAGTTCCAATTTAGCGTTAGACGCTGAGGCAAGAGGGGTCACGTGGTAGCACGTGAGGGCGCCCTCCCCTCGTTTGTTCTGCTGAAAAGATCACATCTTTTGGAGCATCACGTGTCATCACGTGACGGGTGTTTAAATGAGGTATGTTAAAGCTTCTGTCAAGGGTCACGTGGGTCACGTGAGGCACTGCCTCAAAGGGCTTTCTGTAGATCTTTTGGGGGGGTCACGTGGTGACACGTGACCCTTCTTTTCTGTAGTTGTTTAGAAGATCTGTTAATCCCTTTCAGGAATTGAATTCCTCGTAGGGTTGAACCCTGACAATAATTCCAGAGGAATTAAATTCCTAGTTCCTTTTGAAGAGTTGAACCCTGAATTTTCTGTAGGAATTAAATTCCTCATATATATGAAGAACTGAATAGGGTTAAACCCTAATAAAAGATTTAAGGAATTAAACTCCCACTCTCTGTTAGAGAATTATTCTGGGGAGTAAGATTAAGGGGATTACGTTCTTGTTGTTTTAACAGAACTAAGTTCTTAATTAGGGTTAAACCCTGTTTCTTTTTATTCTGAAGGAATTAAATTCCCATGACACAGGGTCAAACCCTAATTTTATTTTAAAGGAATTAAATTCCTATAGTTCTGTGAGAATTAAATTCTCGTGCTTCCATTCCCTCTCTATGCTTTGGATCTGCATGGCAGGATCTCAACCCATTGAGAATTAAATTCTCAACTTCAAGGGGAGATGTGCGCTTTACAGATCCTCCATCTAAGAGAGAAGAAATATGTTCTTCTGTTTTACATTAGAGTTGAACTCTGTTGAGGATTAAATTCTCTTTCTTTCAAAAAGCCTTTCCTTTCTTACCTAGGGTTTTCTTTTGCAGAAGATCCAGATTCCTCAAGGTATCAAGGCTCTCTCCCTTTTCTTCCCTCTGCGTGTGTATATCTTTTTTTGTGTGTCTCGGCTCCTATTTATAGGAGAAGCAGCCGAATCAATTAGTTTTTTGACGTATCTTCATTAAGAGATTTGATTTGCATCCATCATTCGTTCTGGACCTTTGGATTATTAGGTGAATTTTATTCACCATTGGATTTCAAATCCAGCGATTCTCCTTTGTGATTTCTGTTAGATTTAAAAGGGAAATCTTCCCAAATTCGAGATTTTCCCATAGATAGATGATATTTAATCACTCTAAATCTTTAATTCAATCGGTTGCTTTTGGAAAGACTTGAGAGGTCTTTTCTCAGAATTTAATTCTGTTTAACAAATGAGCTTTGAAAGCTGGTCACGTGCGGCCACGTGACCCTTGGTCACGTGTGGGCACGTGACCCCCTTGTAACGAGCCTTCTTCCTTCTTTTTACGCTCTGTCTTCTGGCTGCTGCTTAACTATCACGTGCTACCACGTGACAACTGATCACGTATGAGCACGTGACCCTGGCATGGAGCCTTCTTCTTGATTTAACCGGAGAATGAGTCTGATGTTTTGAGTGTCACGTGCCAACACGTGACCCTGGTCACGTGGGAGCACGTGACCTCTTCTGAAGCCTTTTTCTTGATTTGTTCAGGGAGCTGTTGGGTTTTGAAGCCGCTTTTGATTGTCACGTGCCAACACGTGACCCGGGTCACGTGGGAGCACGTGACCCTTTCTGAAGCCCTTATCTTTGATGTAATCGGGAAGCCGAATTTGCCTTGCTGATACTTTTAGGTGTCACGTGCCAACACGTGACTGCTGGTCACGTGTAAGCACGTGACCCTTTTCTGAAGCTTTTTCCATAAGCTTTTCTGATTTTAAATCAGGAAACAGCGGAGTGTCGGGTTGACTTTTCCCCGGCACGGAGTGTCGCTGATCGACTTTTCCCCGGCTCGAAGTGTCGCGGGTTGACTTTTCCCCGGCACGGAGTGTCGCTGATCGACTTTTCCCCGGCGCGGAGTGTCGGATTGACTTTTCCCCGGCACGGAGTGTCGCTGATCGACTTTTCCCCGGCGCGAAGTGTCGGTGGTTGACTTGATTCCGAGACGAAGCATAATTTCGACAGGGAAGGCAGGTACACCGAGGCGAAGCATCATTTCGACACGGGGTGCATTCTGAGACGAAGCATAATTCCGACGCAGAGCTTGCTGGTTGATTTGATTCCGAGGCGGAGCATAATTCCGGCAGGGAAGGTAGATATCCCGAGGCGAAGCATGATTTCGACACGGGGTAAATTCTGGGACAGAGCATGATTCCGCCGTAGAGGTTGTTGGTTTGATTTGATTTAGGTTGACATCAGCATCGCTACACTGGAATATGGTACCAGGAGCGAATCATCATTTGTCATGAGAGGGTTTGGGGATTTTGGTTTTGGTCGGCATCTGCATTGCTGCACTGGAATAATGCCAGGAGCAATTCATCATTTGCCCCGGAAGGATTTGGGAATTGGTTTTTGTTTGGCATCAGTATCGCTACACTGGAATATGGTACCAGGAGCGAATCATCATTTGCGCTTGCTTATCAGGAAGCGATGGCTTAGGAGACAGGTTTTAGGTCCCTATCACCTAAGACTTTTCAATTTTGTGAGCCGTAAGGGTCTCACAAAGCATTTTCTCCCTACGGGTCGTAAGGATCCCGTAAGTGTATTTTCTCCTTAGGAGTCGCGGGGACTCCCAAGTGTGTTGCTCCTTTGTGAGTCGTAAGGATCTCACGCGGGAATTTTCTCCTCACAAAGTCGAGAGGACTTTGCGAGTGCATTTCATTTCTTTTTTTACGAGTTTGCGCCCTTTCGGGTTTTCGCAAACTCGCCGGCAGTCCTGCTGTTTTTACTCACGGAGCCCTTTCGTTGGAAAAGGTCTATTCCTTCAAGAGGGAAAATGTCCACAAGATATTCAGGGACGCCGTAAGAAACGGTCTACAACTGCCAGAATCAAAGAGACCGCAAGAAGCGAATATGACCGACGATCCAGAATATTGCCCCTATCACAGGGTGATAGGTCATGTCATTGAGGACTGCTTCGTCTTCAAAAATTGGGTCGAAAGGCAATACAAGATGGGAGAGATAGAACTGTCTAGAGGCGTGTTAGCAAACAGTCAAGCTACGATCGCCGATTTCATGCAAATGGAGACCGAAACCTTTCGGGAACCTAATCCTCCCAGACATATGCCTCGAGGACCAGCATCAGTAAAGGCACCTACCCCAATGGAGGGAAAGAAGAAGATATACTCCTTCAGGAGGGATGAAGTCCGCAAAATATTCATGGACGCCCTGAACAGCGGTCTGCAACTGCCTGTTCCAAAGAGGCCACAAGAAATGAACATGACCGGCAATCCCATATACTGCCCATATCATAGAGTGGTGGGTCATACCATCGAAGACTGCTATATTTTCAAAGATTGGGCAGAGGACCAATATAAGCTTGGAAAAACCTCACAATCCTCGGATGTATCGGCAAGCCACAGAGCTAGGTCATCAACACAGCTCCGCCAAGATCAAAGTTCAAGGAGCTGGGATAAGCAAAAAAGACCACCACGTCATTAAACTGGGAACAATCGACCGCCACGTCATTAAACTGGGAACAGAGGACCACCACGTCGTTAAACTGGGAAACAATCGACCTCTAAGTCGTTAAACTGGGAATGTAAAAAAAAATGTGTAAATAAAAAAAATGTGTAAATAAAAGAAAAATAAAGAAAAGCCGAAATGATGGGGCAACTCGCAATAAAAATCAGGGAGTAAAAATGAAAATGAAAATAAAGCCGAAATGATGGGGCAACCGCGAATAAAAGCCGAAATGATGGGGCAATCGCGACCTTCGCGATAGTTTGGCATCAGTATCGCTACACTGGAATATGGTACCAGGAGTGAATCATCATTTGCGCTTGCTTATCAGGAAGCGATGGCTTAGGAGACAGGTTTTAGGTCCCTATCACCTAAGACTTTTCAATTTTGTGAGCCGTAAGGGTCTCACAAAGCATTTTCTCCCTGCGGGTCATAAGGATCTCGTAGGTGTATGTTCTCCTTAGGAGTCGTGAGGGCTCCTAAGTGTGCTTTTCCTTTGTGAGTCGTAAGGATCCCATAAAGGTTTGTTCTCCTCATGTATCGTGAGGACACATGAGTGGATTCCCCTCGTTCCCAGTTTAATGACTTAGAGGTCGACTGTTTCCAGTTTAACGACTTAGAGGTCATCTGTTTCCAGTTTAAAGACGTAGAGGTCATCTGCTTCCAGTTTAACGACTTGGAGGTCATCTGTTTCCAGTTTAATGACTTGGTGGTCATCTGTTTCCAGTTTAACGACTTG
This sequence comes from Agapanthus africanus, assembly GCA_030015575.1. Lineage (NCBI taxonomy): Eukaryota > Viridiplantae > Streptophyta > Magnoliopsida > Asparagales > Amaryllidaceae > Agapanthus > Agapanthus africanus. The sequence continues at coordinate 62,892,635 of JASDDO010000028.1, read as the reverse complement.
GAGGTCTGCTGTTTCACAAGCGATATCCTTTCAGCGTCTGCTGGAGATGGCAGCTCCACAAGCGATATCCTCTCAACGCATTGTCCTCTCATCTGGGCAAGGTTGGTGTCGTCCATCCCTTCTCATAGCATCGTCGTTATTTTGCGTACTGACATTGATGTTTTCTACAGTTCTGGAAGCCGATGATGAGGTCGAGGTTCTCGAAGGGCCAGGGGAGCCTTCAGCTCCTACTTGCACGACTGTCGGTAAGCGACATTTCATTATACTCTCACTCGTTCTTTGCTTAAGAATTTTGCTGACGCCTTCCAAATTTGAACAGCTCTGCCAGTCTCCACGGCGTTGGAGTCGCGCATCGTGATGCCGCCCGGCCCTTATGCCTTGCGGGCTTCAGAACGCTTGGCCCAATTAAGCCTCATCTCCTTGTCGTCTCTGATCGAGGAGCTTCGTGCTGGCAGCGCGACCACGGCTGAAGCATTCGCTGCCGAGGCTAACGGTTCTCTTCCTTTTCTTGCCACCTACCACAGCGAAGAGGTGGTGCGAGTCTGGGTGGAGTTCTGCCGGCGGGTGGAGGCTTGCCTGCACGCCCTCGAATGTTCCCACCTTTCCTCTGAGGCCGTGGCTGCAAAGGCGGAGTTACGGGGGCTGATAGCATGGTGCGCGGCAAACATGACGTCATGTGAGAAGAGGCTCGGTCGCAAGTTCTCGGAGAGGGAGCTAGCCTCCAAGGCGCTGGGCGAGCTTCAAGCCAATCTCACAGCCAAAGCCAACAAAGCGTATGAACTCTGGCGGGTGCTTCAGGAGTCCATCAAAGAGGTGGTGGCTCTCGATAAAGCTGCCACGTTCACTCGTGAGAGGGTCGAGGCTCATAAGGCCACTGAGAAAGAGCTTGAAGCCCGGCTTGCTTCATATCAGGCCCAACAAGCTCAGGCGGAGGCTCGTCTTTTGGAGATCTTGCGTCATGAAGCCGTGGTCCAACAAAAGCAGGATGAGCTGACCAAGCTGCTAAATCGCCCGCCGGCTTGAAACATTTGTATCTTTTCCTTCCTTTTTGTACATACTCATGGATGAGAGTATTTTCTTTTTGTTTCTTTCATGAATTGTACTTTGTACCCATTTTGGTTTATGAATAAAAGATACATTTTTCTTCTCAATGATGTGTCTCCTTTTCATTGAATGTATTCTGCGGATATTCTACCTTGATCTCCTTGCAGGACAGCAATGGCTCAGGATTCAGGGTTAAGATCTGCTTCCCAAGACTTTTGCATTTTATGAGCCACGAGGGTTTCATAAAGAGTTTTTCTCCCTACAGGTCGAGAGGATCCCATAGGTGTAAGTTCTTCTTAAAAATCGTGAGGATTCTTAAGCGGGTTTTCCCTTGAGAGTCGTAAGGATCTCACAAGAGAGTTTTTCTTCCTCACAGGTCGTGATGGCTTGTAAGTGCTGGATGTGGCTACCCTTGTCCGTGTTTTACGGAGTCAGGGGTTTCTCCAGGTATTGTAGTTTAAAGACGTCGCGGTCAAGGTTAAGGACCTCATAGTCCGTGGATTTAAGGACTCCACAGTCCGCTGTTAGTTTTAAGACATCACGGTCAAGGTTAAGGACCTCATAGTCCGTGGATTTAGGGACTCCACAGTCCGATGTTTGGTTGCAGGGACCCGTCACCTCTTTGAAGACGTTGAGGAATTACAACGCCAGGAATCACAACGCCAGGAATCAAAGGAGTGAAGAGATGTACCCTTAAACCAAGGCAGAATCCGTAGGGAATCGGGAGGGGTTGATCGTTAGTTTTAAGACATCACGGTCGAGGTTAAGGACATCATAGTCCGTGGATTTTAAGGACTCCACAGTCCGGTATTTGCTCTGGATGCTTCACACGAGTTCACTGCCGTGCTCGGCGAGGACCAGGCTCCGCTCTGGGCGTTTTCCGCGGGGTCAAAGAGTGACGTTATCCGCGTTCCACGTAATCAGGAATTTTGCACTAGATGCTTCACACGGGTTCACTGCCGTGTTCGGCGAGGACTAGGCTTCGCTGTGGATGCTTCACACGGGTTCATTGCCGTGTTCTGCGAGGACCAGGATCCGCTCTGGACGTTTTCCACGGGGTCAAAGAGTGACGTTATCCGCGTTCCACGTAACTAGGAATTTTGCACTAGATGCTTCACACGGGTTCACTGCCGTGCTCGGCGAGGACTAGGCTCCGCTCTGGACGTTTTCCACGGGGTCAAAGAGTGACGTTATCCGCGTTCCACGTAACCAGGAATTTTGCACTAGATGCTTCACACGGATTCACAGCCGTGCTCGGGGAGGACTAGGCTCCGCTCTGGATGTTTTCCACGGGGTCAAAGAGTGACGTTATCCGCGTTCCACGTAACCAGGAATTTTGCACTAGATGCTTCACACGGGTTCACTGCCGTGCTCGACGAGGACTAGGCTCCGCTCTAGACGTTTTCCACGGGGTCAAAGAGTGACGTTATCCGCGTTCCACGTAACCAGGAATTTTGCACTAGATGCTTCACATGGGTTCACTGCCGTGCTCGGCGAGGACTAGGCTCCGCTCTGGACATTTTCCACGGGGTCAAAGAGTGACGTTATCCGCGTTCCACGTAACCAGGAATTTTGCACTAGATGCTTCACACGGGTTCACTGCCGTGCTCGGCGAGGACTAGGCTCCGCTCTGGATGCTTCACACGGGTTCACTCCCGTGCTCTGCGAGGACCAGGATCCGCTCTGGATGTTTTCCACGGGGTCAGAGAGTGACGTTATCCGCGTTCCACGTAACCAGGAATTTTGCACTAGATGCTTCACACGGGTTCACTGCCGTGCTCGGCGATGACTAGGCTCCGCTCTGGATGCTTCATACGGGTTCACTGCCGTGCTCTGCGAGGACCAGGATCCGCTCTGGACATTTTCCACGGGGTCAAAGAGTGACGTTATCCGCGTTCCACGTAACCAGAAATTTTGCTGATTGTATCCGCATTTCACGGGATGGAGGTTTGACTGTTGGCGATATGTATACCACCGAGCCATGGAACTGGGGGTTGCCGCTGTTCCGCTTAGCTTGAAGTTGTGTCCGTTGTTACGAGACGAGTGTTGGGATGATCTCTAGGTCGTTTGTGGCCTGTCGAGATTTAGCTTCTTTCTTTGGTGAAACCTGGGGGAGGGAGGTATGTTCCCTTTTTGTTTATGCCATTGGATTGTATACAGGGTGTGATGGAACATCACCTGTAAGGCATACATTTTATTTTTATTTTATTTCTTTTTCCGCGATGCTCTATCGTTTCAGCTTTTATATCGCGAAGGTCGCGATTGCCCCATCATTTCGGCTATTTTTCGCGGTGCCCAATCATTTCGGCTATTTATTTATTTTCTACTCGCTGCTTTTTATTGCGAGTTGCCCCATCGTTTCGGCTATTTTTCATGCATACATTTTTACTTGCTGCTTTTTATTGCAAGTTGCCCCATCATTTCGGCTATTTCGTAGGCATGTGTGGCTTGCTAGCTTTTTCGCCGCGAGCTTGGATTTTAGACACCGATTTCGGTATCAGCACCGCTGCAACTGGGATGTTGCCAGGAGCGAATCATCATTTGCCTCTGTCGATATTAAACAAAGGTGGCTTAGTAAACAGGGTTAAGGGTCCTGTCGACCAAGGCTTTTGACTTCATGAGCCGTAAGGGTCTCACAAAGGTATTTCTCCCTACAAGTCGTGAGGATCTTGCAGGTGTATTTTCTCCTTAGGGATCGTGAGGATTCCTAAGTGTATGTTCCTCTGCAAGTCGTAAGGATCTTACAAGAGGGTTTTCTCCTTATAGGTCAAGAGGACCTACAAGGGTTGCTCATCATATGGACATATCCCTAGTCACGGGTGGGACTTTGCTGGGGAAATGTTTTTTCGCGCCCGTGGATTGTATACAAGGGTCAGTATTGAGCCTCTTGTAGGGCAATATCGAAGGTTGTGGAGGATTTGCTTAAGAACATGTTTAGGTTTCTGTAACTTAAGACTTTCAAATCTCATGAGCCGTGAGGGTCCCATAAGAGAATTCTTCTTACGAGTCGTAAGGATCTCGCAAGTGCATTTTCTCCTTAGGAATCGTGGGGATCCCTAAGTGTGTTGCTCCTTTGTGAGTCGTAAGGATCTCACGCAGGTGGTTTCTCCTTACAAGGTCGAGAGGATTCTGTAAGTGTCCTTTAACGAGGTTGCGCCATTTCAAGTTTTCACAAACACTAGCCGGTAGTCCTGCTGTTTTTACTCACGGAGCCCTTTCGGGTTTTCATCCGTGCCCCTTTTGCTTATGGACATACCATTTTTTTTTAATTCTTTTTCTCTTTTTTTTTTTTTTTACAAGGTCGCGCCCTTTCGGGTTTTCACGAACACTTGCCGGCAGCCCTGCTGTTTTTACTCACGGAGCCCTTTCGGATTTTCATCCGTGCCCATTTTGCTTATGGACATACCGTTTTTTTATCATTTTTTTATCTTCTTTTGTTTTTTATCCATCTCGTCAGCCTAAGGATGCTGCGGTAGTAGTTTAGGGACGTTTCGGTCCGTCGTTAGTTTAAAGACATTTCGGTCCGTCGTTAGTTTAAGGACGTATCGGTCCGTTGTTAGTTTAAGGACGTATCGGTCCGTTGTTAGTTTAAGGACATTTCGGTCCGTTGTTCAGGGGAGGACCGGCTACTGCTTGTAAAGTCTGAGCTTAGGAAGATAGCGAGCGGACATAGTCGTCGTCATCTATCATTGACCCAGGCTGTGGCTCATTAAGCATAGTACTTCTTTAAGAAGCGGCCGTTTATTGTCCTGAAAGGCCTTTCACCGTGCATGTCCATGAGTAGATAGGCTCCACCCTGGTAGACCTTGTCTATGATGTACGGGCCTTCATAGTTTGGCTCAAATTTTCCACGCTTGGCACGATTGGGGATCATAGGTCTTTTGACCACTAGTACGAGTTCGCCTTAGCGGAATGTCCTCGGCCTGGTCAATCTTTCATACGAGCGCGTCATCTTTGCTTTGTAGGCTTCTAGATGTTGTTGCGCTATGAGCCGGGTTTCATCGAGGGCATCAAGCTCCTCAAGCCGAAGGTGAGCATTTTCTTCGTCCGTCAGCTCGTAGTGGACCGCCACTCGTAGAGAGGGTATCTCTATCTCGAGGGGGAGCACTGCTTCCGTCCCAAATACCAACGCGTACGGCGTTGCGTTCGTGGCCGTCTTGAATGTAGTTCGATAAGCCCAAAGGGCTTCTTGCAGCTTCTCGTGCCAGTCTCTCTTGTTCCGGGAAACGGTCTTTTTTATGATCTTCGTCAAGGTCTTATTGAAGGCCTCGGCCAGACCGTTAGCTCGTGGGTTGTAAACTGAAGAATATCTCCAGTCTATATTGTGCTGCCGCGCGAAGCGGCTAATCTTATGGCTTCTGTAGGCTGTCCCGTTATCGGATATAATCCGCCGTGGGGTTCCAAACCGATAGATGACGTGGGTCTTGAAGAAGTGGAGGATATTCTCTGTCTTCACTTCCCTCAGCGGTACTGCTTCTGCCCATTTAGAGAAGTAATCAGTTGTCGCCAGGATGAAATGATGTCCCCGGGACGATGCTGGCTCGATGGGGCCAACTATGTCAGTCCCCCACATTTCGAATGGCCAGCTGGCCACCGTTGGGTGTAGTGGGTTCGGATGTTGGTGGATAAAGTCTCCATGAATCTGGCACGAGTGGTATTGCTTCGCATACTCGAGGCAGTCTTGGACCATCGTAGGCCAATAGTAACCCATCCGTTTAATTTTTAACTTCATCTTTGGACCTGCTTGGTGAGAACCGCAGAGTCCGTCATGAACTTCCTGAACGACTCTTTCTGCTTCGTCAGGTCCTAGGCATCTCAGCCATAGAGAATCAAATGATCTTTTGTATAAAGTGTCATTAACAAAAGCAAAAAATAGAGCTCGTTTGATGAGCTGATGTCTTGAAGACGCTTCTTCGGGCATTCGGTGGGACTTAAAGTAGTCTATGAAGACTTCCCTCCAGTCTTCGGCCTTCTCGCGGTCTTTTATTTGTAGGGTCGCCTGCTCAGTCGCTCCCTTCTCTTTATATAATTCCGGAGGTATTTCTGCCGGGGCGAGCACTCGACGGCTTTGTACCACGATTCTGACGTCATCAAGGTTCTCGTCAGCCAGTTCTTTAGCAAGTTTGGCCAACGCGTCTGCTTTGCTGTTTTCCGCACGCGGTATGTTCTCCAAAGTATAGGAGGGAATTTGGGTCAATAGTTGTTGCACCTTTTCGCCGTACTTCACCAATTCTGGTTTGCACGTTTGGTAGTCACCATTTACTTGACTAACGACCAATTGGGAATCCCCGTATATAAGGAGATTTTCGATTCCCATGTCGATGGCGATCTCAAGGCCTGCTATCAGAGCTTCGTATTCAGCTTCATTGTTTGTCCTCGGCTCTGTTAAGGAGAAGGCGAAGCGCATTATCCCTCCTTGTGGAGTTGCGAAGATGAGGCCTATCCCCGATTTGATCATTGGGATACCCTGTTTCTGTTTCTTTACGGAGGATGCTCCATCGAAATAGAGTTCCCATCGGGTACTACCGCCGCCAATCGCATCAAATGCATGCTCGTCTGGCAACTCGCAGTTCAGAGGAGAACCAGCAGGTACTGGATGCTCAGCGAGGAAGTCGGCAATGGCCTGGCCTTTCACTGCCTTAAGAGGTCGATACGTTATTGAGAACTCCATCAGGAGTAGAGCCCATTTAGCGAGTCGACCCGTCAATATAGCCTTTGACATCAGATATTTAAGAGGGTCCACCTTCGAGATGAGACGGACTTCATGTGCCAACGCATAGTGCCTGAGCTTTGTTATCGTGAAGATTAACACCAAGCAATGTTTTTCAATGGGAGAGTAGTTGCTTTCTGCCCCAGCATAACTCGACTTAAGTAGTATAGTGCTCTTTCTTTCCCTTGGTCGTCCTCTTGTGCCCATAATGCGCCTAAAGAACCTTCGAGGGCGGTTGTATAAAGAATGAGAGGTTTTTCTTTAACCGGAGCAGCCAACACCGGCGGGTTCTGTAGGTATTGCTTGATCTCGTCTAGCGCGCTTTGGCATTTTTGATCCCAGACGAATGGGGTTCCCTTCTTCATCAGGTGACTGTAAGGACGGCATTTGCCTGAAAGATTAGCGATAAACCGCCGGATGTATGCGAGCTTCCCTTGGAGAGACCGCAACTGTTTGAGAGTTCTTGGCGGAGGCATTTCCATGATCGCCTTGATCTTAGATGGATCTATTTCGATACCTCGATGTCGGATGATGAATCCCAGGAATTTACCCGAGGAGACTCCAAACGAGCATTTGAGGGGGTTCATCTTCAAATTATATTGACGAAGGCGTTGAAAGACAGTCTCCAGATGTTTTAAATGCTCTTCGTACGACATGCTCTTCACTACAAGGTCATCGATATAGCACTCGACGATGTCATGTATGAGATCGTCGAAGATCTTTGTCATGGCCCTTTGATAGGTAGCACCGGCGTTCTTTAGACCAAAGGGCATAACCCTGTAGCAGAATATACCCAAAGGGGTCCGGAAAGCGGTGTGCTTTTGGTCTTCGGGATGCATCTTTATCTGATTGTATCCTGATGAGCCGTCCATAAAGGAGAAAACCTCATGAGTGGACGTGTTATCTATCATTAGCTCGGTTACCGGTACTGGGAAATCGTCCTTCGGGCAGGCTTTATTGAGATCCCTGAAGTCCACGCATATGCGTACCGTCCCATTCTTTTTCATTACCGGGACGATGTTGGCGATCCAGTCGGGATATTGGACTTCTTGGATAAATCCAGAATCGATCAGCTTCTTGACTTCGGCGTTGATGCTCATCTCAAGCTCGAGCCACATTCTTCTTGGCGCCTGCTTGACTGGCTTGACATCTGGGGATATTGCTAATTTATGCACAGCAATCTCCGGATCTAATCCTGGCATCTCGGAGTAGTTCCACGCGAAGCAGTCTTTATGCCGTAGAAGCACATTCTTTAAAGCAGCCACCCTTTCTTCAGATAGCAGCTCGCTGACAAATGTCGGTCGCGGGTCATCTGCCGATCCCAACTCAATCTTCTTGAGGTTATCTGCAGTAGTATGTATGCCATCTTCCAGTTCTTTCGGAGCTGGCGGAAATTCTGAGACCACCTCATCATCGCTGTTCTCAAAGCACCAGGGAAGGTCATCCATATTCTCGGGCTCTTCTTTTAATATCGTAATCGTGTAACAGGTGCGAATCCGCTTCCAGGACTGAGGTGGATCTGGTTTTGCTTTTGCGGCTTTGGGTTCGTGCTTTTGTGGCGGCGTTACCCTCCAGCCGTCGGATAAGGCGAATCTGCCAAGCTGATACTGATCCTCGACCCAATTCTTGAAGGCGAAGCAATCTTCGAGAGAATGACCTATCACTTGATGGTAAGAGCAATAGTCTGGGAGTGAAGCTTCGCCTGCTTGTTTGGGGTGTTTAGACTCCGGCAATGTAAGCATTTGGTGCTTTAAGGCAAGATCGAGTATCTTCTTCGTCTTTTCCCGAGGAAACGACTATGCTCGACCCATTTTCTTTATGAGGGATAGGTCAATAACGCCCGATTCCCGTTCGCGTGGCTTCTTAGCCCTGCTTTGCTGCTGTTGAGCGCCTTTTTGGCCTTTCGACTTATTTCTGCTTTTGCGTTGAGCCTTCTTTACATCAGGTTGACAAGGAGCGGCATTTTCATCTTTTACAGCCTGTTGAAGAAGGCGTCGCGTCTTGGCTTTCTCGTAGATGGCCGTCTCGCGGTTGTGGTCTTCCCAAACTTTCTGACCCACTTTCCTGATAGGGTTGTCCATTCGTTGTTCAAACGACGGACCCGGCATTTCAATCGCGGGATCTAGTTTTGATGAGGGGTTGGCATCTCCTGACGGGGCATCCTCTTCTTCATCAAAAGTATATATAGCGTAGATGCTGTGGGCCCGTCCCCATTTTCCGGTTCTCGCGTATCCAAGCCCAAGTGTTTCCATTTTCCCGTTGGGCAATTTGCGTTGGGTCCCAGGGACATCCCAAATCTTGTTGTAGAACCGGGCCTGCCGAACAGTCTGTTTTAAGGGTACCCCTTGGCGTTTCAATAGCTTCTTTAATCCCTTTGTATAGTATCTAGGCAGACGGATGGGTTGGAGCCTGTCGAGTGTCGCATCCGCACCATGCCAGATCTCTTTCTCTACTTTCGACTCTGAGGATCGGTAGAATAGGATCACCTTCTCACCCCTTTTCCTGGGAGGGACGTAAAATGTTCGCAGGTCCTGCACATTGTGGGCTTGAAGTGCGTCGAGATCTTTGTAGTGTTCTCGCGGTACCATGGTGATTTGCAAACTATGGTCATCGCCAGGGGGTGCTTGTACCGACAGCCGATTGGAGAACACGGCATTAACTTCATCTTCTGAATCACTTCCGAAGACCAAGATGGGGGCGGACGTCCTTAGGTTGTTGCGTTGAGATGGCCCTGCATAAACTATCTCTTCCTCTTCTTCAGTATCGCTCCCGAAAACAGGGATGGTGGCGGCGGCTTTGTTCTCCGGGTTGCGACACCTTTCTGTATCCTCGAAATCTGGCAAAAAGTACTTCGCATCTTTGTATTTGCGGACTTCGTTGATGGAAAACGGGTTCAACTCACCTGTTACAGTATACTCGAAACCATCCTTAAAGTACTTCATACACTGATGTTGTGTAGAAGGGATGATGTTGTACTCGTGTAGCCAAGGACGACCGAGCAAGGCGTTGTAGCAGGTCTTGGCTTCAATGACATGGAATTTGATGTCTGTGACGAGAAGTCCAAAGCGTAATGTTAGTATCACAGATCCGAGAGTCCGTGACGATTGTGAATCGAAACCGGAGATAGTGATTTTGTCACGAGCGAGGTGCTGCACACTCATGCAGATTTCCTTCAACACCCGAACATTAAGGAGATTGACGGAGGATCCATTATCCACCAGGATCTTGCCTATCCTGATATCATGGCAGTATCCAGAGACATATAGGGGACGGTTGTGGTCGCACGTCCCGAGAAGGAGGTCTTCGTCACCGAAAGTGATGTCGGCCGTGTGCACTTCCTCTAGTTCATCCTTCATCCTTTCAGTGGCGAGGAAGGCTTGGAATTGCTCAGGTTCTTGTAACGCCTTAATTAGTGAGTCTCGCGCCTTTTTTGATAATAGGAGGGCATCGAGGATGCTAAGCTGAGAAGGTAGCTTCCTTAGGTGCGCTAGGATGTTATAGTCCACTTTACCCTTTCTAGGAGGGTCTTTGGCAGCCAGCTCTCTCATGACTTGGTCATCTAAAGTGATATCTTCAGTGACCTTTTCCTTTCCCTTATCTTTCCTACTCGCGGGCCCGAGATTCTTTTCTGGGAGTGTGCGATTGCGCAGCTGAATGTTCTCGCAGGCCTCCGATTTCTCCTTTTTCCCTAAAGCAGATTCTTTAAAGAGAGGGCCCAGAGCCATTTCTTCATCAGAGTCGCTCCCAAAGGTGAGAACTTGTGACCCTCTGGCGTTAACCATGTAACAGTTGCCAGTAGTTCTGTTGTGCCCATCGACGGTACTTCTTTGCTCCCGACGGATCTTGCGTTTCATGCGCTTAAAATGTTGCCGATGAGCAACATATCCTTGCCACCATATCTTAAAGGCGTCGCACTTCTCCGTGGGGTGTGAGATTTTCCGATGATATGCGCAATAATCAGGGTGCCTCTCCACCCCATCGTGCGTATTTCCTTCCGAGGGTGGTAGCTTCATTCCCATTGACATGGCTTTGGCAAACCTTTTCCTCGTCTTGAATATCTTCTTGTCTACTTTGGATGTCTTTCGCTCTGGCAGGGGTAGTTCAACTCTTTCGTTCAGTCGCCTGCATTTGGCACCTTCTGAAGCGGCCATCTCACGCTCCTGATCCGCTTTACTTTTTAGGCGAATCTCGTCTAGAAAAGCGTCGATCATTTCGTCTGTTGGCCATGCACGCTCCGGTACAGGCTCTGCCTCCAGCTTCTTAGTGCCAGGAGTTTTCCCATCATCGGTAAACGAGTGGGAGATTACGTTACAACTCGCCACATATCCTTCGGATTCATCCGACGAGCTCTCTCCATCATCTTCCTCTTGAAAGATGTGGTTGAGGAACTCTTGCAGTGTGACAGGAGTTCGCGCCTTTTGATTGTATTCTTCCAGCGCGTCGATTTGCTTCTGCAAGTTCGTGTGCTCGTTTCCAAGCTTCACGGACTTCTTGGATTTCTTCTTCTTTTTCTTCGAAGATTTTGACGGTTGGGCGTGAGTATTTGGGCTCTTATCGTGAGTCTTCGTAGTTGGGCGAGGCTTCAGCATTCCTTCGATAATTTGAGGTTCAAGAGGGTCCTTCCATTCGATCGCAGGGCACGCATGAAGGTCTCTCAGCATTCTTTTGGTTTTAGTTGATAGCACGACCTCCCATGGAGCTTCTTCAATAAAAGAACAGGTTGCCCCCGGTGTATCCGCTTTCCTAGGAGTATGCGGCTGTGGTGGGTTCACCTTCCACTTTTCGGACAGTATAAACTTTCCCTGGAGGTACTGATCTTCAATCCATCCTTTGAAGACGAAGCAATCTTCGATCGGATGACTTACCGTTTGATGGTAAGGGCAATAATTAGGGTTATTCACCTCCGTGGGTTGCGGCGGTCGTCTTGGATTTGGTAGGTTTATAAGTCTGTTGCGTATTGCCAGCTCGAATAACCGTTTTGTCTTGTCTCGTGGGAACGAGTAAGGACGTTTCATCTTTTCATTATAATACCGGCGTCTTTCTTCCAGTTGATCTGCCGGTTTCGGGGCATTAGGTTGCTGTTGGGCATTTGCGACAAAGGTTGCCCTTCCTTTACCCTTGTCATTCCGAGGTTTCGACTTCGGGGGAGGTGGTCTATGACCCATCTGGTCCATCTGAGCCAACTTGTCGATTAAAACCTGGAATGTGGTTGGCTTAAAGAACATCATAAACTGGGAGATAGTTGCGTGGGGGTCTAGGGTTCCCACGAACATGCCCACTGCGGGTGTCTCCTCAATGCGTTGTTCGCATCTCGACCACAAATTCCGCCAGCGTATAGCATACTGGACCCAGGTTTCGCCTGGTTTTATCCTGGCGTTAATCAGTGCTGTTATTGGAGTGCGTTCGCTGGCACTTGCGAATCGCTGAGTGAATAACAACTCCATTTCAGCGAACGTCTTGATAGAATCGTTCGGGAGTTCCGAATACCATTCGAACGCTGTTTCTGATAAGCTGCCCACGAACTGGCGAAGCAACAGTTTATCATCACCGCCGGTGTTACCGCAGAGGGCCCGGAACTGGGCAACATGTTGATGGGGATTGCCGGTCCCCTTATACACGTGGAATTTCGGTATCGTATAGCCTGGCAGGTATTTAATTTGGTCGTACCAGCTTGGATACGGCCGGCCCGTCTTTACGACTTGACCAGCTGCCTCAGTCGCATGATGAACCCGGATTTGCTGGGCTATATAGTCAACCAAGTCAGCTTTAGAGATCGTCTCTTCCTTGGCCGTTGAGGGGGCTGGTGGTGGATTTGACGTTTCTCGTCGGTCGTCTTCAAGAACGATTGGGGGATCCTCGGCGGGTAGGTCCTGCTGGATCATCATTCCTATCATATCTTGGAAGAGAAGGCACATACGCTGTATGTTGGTTGCTTGTTCGGCAGCCTCTTTGTCCTTTTTCTCCAGTATCCGGCGAAGGAATTCAGCGTCGGTTTCTTCCTCCTGGCGTGCATCTGAGGACGTTTCTGGGCTTTCTTTTGGCCCGGTAAGTGCGGCCATAGCATTCATCATTTCTTGGAGCTTTTGCTGCTGCTCCTGGGCATTGGTCACCGACCGTGTAAGCGGTCTATGACTCGTGGACGCGCGGCTGTCTTCTTTTCCTGACGCCATGTATATGGTGTAGACCATCATGCCCCCAGACTTAGGGCATCTGGGCTTAGTGCTATTAGCTGTCGTTGCAGGCTGGGGGATCTTCTCTGGCTTCCTCCTTTCATGAGCCATGGAGGTTGAGGGGACCGTTGAGGTGAGTGTCCAGACAGCCTTTCGGGGTTTAGCCTGGTGACCAGCTTCTGGTTGGATTTTCAGCTTCTTGTGCTGGCGGGAGAAGTTTGGATCGATGATCGAGTCTCGGGCCTGTCGCCAAACCTTGTAGATTTTGGAAGACAGCCGTTGAGGGGATCGGGGCTGTTCTGATTTTATTTCCACAACCTTTTTTAATGGGGGAGGAGACCTCTTTAGCACTGCAGTAGGAGAATTTCTCCGCACCTTATTTAGCATCTCGAAGCTGTTCCCAGTTGGAACAGCAGCATTAACTTCTGCCATCGGGGCTGATGGAGTTAACCCGGAGGGGGAGTTGGCCCCAGCCTTCCTCACTCGGCGCCAATGGCGACGTCGAGCGTGTCGAGCGGACGGCGTTGGGTCAGCGGTAAGAATGGTTTCGTCTTGCCCCCTGTGTAGGTGGGGGGTTGCCGTTGGTGTTATCCTGTCAAAGACCGATGTCCTTTGGGTAGCAGGAGTGGGAGCTGAAGCCGTCAATCTTGTAAAGACCGACTTTTTGGCCGGAGAAGCCGCCTTGGCGATTTCGGGAGCAGGAGCGGCCACTTTCTTTGAAGCAGCCTTCTCTGGGATTGTAGGCCCCATGATGGGTCCACAGGATTTCCGGCCCAATCTAGAGAAGACCGAGGTGCTGATGTTGGGCGACTCGTTGAGAGGAGCCGCGGCAGGGGTGAGACGATCAAAGACCGACTTCTTGATAGCTTCCTTTGTCAGCACCGGCGCCGCGAAGCTTGTTGGTGGGAGTATGGTCCCGAAGAACAATCCGGTAGTGGCCTGAGTCACCTGGTCCACCGGCATTGTGAATAACGAAGCAACTTAGGGTCCGTAGGCTATACCTCCTGGCGAGGCAAAGCGTTGGTCGCAATTGCAGTCTGAGCGGTTGGAGAATTTCACGGAAGTAGAAGTCATCGATCCTTTGCTTTCTGCAATAAGCGAGACGCCAATTCTTAGTATCTTGAAACCCAAGGGCCACCATTTGCGAACCGCGATTGGTTCGCTAATCACGACACACGAAGTGTGGAGTGGAAAGAGGAAAAGGTCCCACCGGGCGTGCCAGAATCCGTTCCCCTCCGAACGGCGGCCGGGACGCGGGGACGTCCATGCCTGAGGTTCGGGGCAGATGCTAATTGGTGCTATCCCGTTTAAGGATACGTTAGCCTCATTCGAGACTAAGATCAACTTAAACATTCGTTAAGGATACGTTTGTTCGATTTGAGACTAAGATCAACTTAACGGGATCGTTTAGATCCGACAAAAGAGCGTTTGGAGGCACGATTGTTCCAGTTCAGGGACATGGTGGTCCATTGAATGTATGGCCGTCGGGACCCATCACCTCTCTGACGACGTTGAAGGATTACAACGACAAATGTCAGAGGAGTTCAGAGATGTACCCTTGAGCCAGAGTTAATTGGGGGGATCTATAGTCCAGTTTGAGACTAAAGTCTGTTTGAAAGGTTTAAGGATACGTTAGCCATATTTAAGGCTAAGATCAACTTAAACGGGATCGTTTAGATCCAACAAAAGAGCGATTGGCTCTATTGTTCCAGTTTAGGGACATAGTGGTCCATCGCTAGTTTAAGGACATTGCGGTCCATGGGTAGTTTAAGGACATTGCGGTCCATTGTTAGTTTTAAGACATCTCGGTCAAGGTTAAGGACGTCGTAGTCCATGGTTTTAAGGATCCCATAGTCCATTGTTAGTTTTAAGATATCTCGGTCAAGGTTAAGGACGTCGTAGTCCATGGGTTTAAGGACCCCACAGTCCATTGTTAGTTTTAAGACATCTCGGTCAAGGTTAAGGACGTCGTAGTCCATGGGTTTAAGGACCCCACAGTCCGTATCTTGATTTAAGGACGCATTAGTCCATGAGTTTAAGGACCCCACAGTCCGTATTAATGTGTGGTTGTCGGGACCCGTCACCTCTCTGACGACGTTGAAGGATTACAACGACAGATGTCAGAGGAGTTCAGAGATGTACCCTTGAACCAATGAGTTTGTTGAAAGAGCAAGTGTGCTCAGTTTAAGATGATTTGAGGACTTATGGCCAATTTGGGCTAAGTCCAATTATGTTTGAAACATTGACCCTCTGCTGGTCCATTGAAGGAGAGGCTTTGCCTCTGAAACTTAGCCAATTGGGCTAAAGCTAGTGTTAAACACTAGAAACCAACAGTGTTGAACACTGGGAATAAGATTAGCAAGTTAGTGTTAAGCACTAAAAGATAATCAGTGTTAAACACTGGGAGCAGAGTTCTCGCATTAGTGTTAAACACTAAGCAAATCAGTGTTAAACACTGCAAATAGAGTTTTCCAAATTAGTGTTAAACACTAAGAAAATCAATATTAAACACTGAGGACAAAGTCTTCAGATTAGTGTTAAACACTAAGAAGAGAGGGGTCACATGTGGACACGTGAGAGCGCCCTGATTCCCCTTATTTTATTCTGCAGGTAAGTGTTTAACACTTTAGTTCTGGTGGCCATCACGTGCGAGCACGTGATGAAAGCCCATGCTCTGTGCGTTATAATGCTCACTAGGGGTCACGTGGTGACACGTGAGGGCGCCCTAGAGCTCTTTTCTATTCCTTGTGCTTCAGAGGTCACGTGGGTCACGTGAGGCACTGCCTCAAAGGGCTTTCTGTAGATCTTTGGGGGGGTCGTGTGGTGACACGTGACCCTGCTTTTCTGTAGTTGTTTAGAAGATCTGTTAATCCCTTTCAGGAATTAAATTCCTCATAGGGTTGAACCCTAACAATAATTTCAGAAGAATTAAATTCCTAGTTCCTTTTGAAGAGTTGAACTCTGAATCTTCTATAGGAATTAAATTCCTCATATATGTGAAAAAACTGAATAGGATTAAACCCTAATAGAAGCTTTAAGGAATTAAACCCACACTCTCTGTTAGAGAATTATTCTGGGGAATAAGATTAAGGGAATTAAATTCTTGTTGTTTTAACAGAACTAAGTTCTTAACTAGGGTTAAATCCTGATTCTTTTCATTCTGAAGGAATTAAATTCCCATAACACAGGGTCAAACCCTAATTTTATTTTGAAGGAATTAAATTCCTATAGTTCTGTGAGAATTAAATTCTCGTGCTTCCATTCCCTCTCTATGCTTTGGATCTGCATGGCAGGATCTCAACCCATTGAGAATTAAATTCTCAACTCAAGGAGAGATGTGCACTTTACAGATCCTCCACCAAAGAGAGAAGAAATATGTCCTTCTGTTTTACATCAGAGTTAAACTCTGTTGAGAATTAAATTCTCTCTTTCAATGAAACCTTCCCTTTCTTACCTAGGGTTTTCTTTTGCAGAAAATCCAAATTCCTCTCAAGTATCAAGGCTCTCTCTCTTTTCTTCCCCCTGCGTATATATATTTTGCGTGTCTCTTGGCTCCTATTTATAGGAGAAGCAACCGAATCAATTGGTTTTTGGTGAATCTTTCATTGAGAGATTTGATTTGCATCCATCATTCATCTGGACCTTTGGATTATTAGGTGAATTTTATCCACCGTTGGATTTTAAACCCAGAGATCCTCCTTTGTTATTTCGGTTGGATTTTAAGGGGAAATCTTTCCAAGTTCAGGATTTTCCCATAGGTAGATGATATTCAATCATCTTTAAATCTTTAATTTGGTTGGTTCCAGATAATCGCTTTCCTTTGGAAAGATTTGAATCTCTTTCAGAATTTAATTCTGTTAACAAAATGGGCTTTGAAAGCCGGTCATGTGTGACCACGTGACCCATGGTCACGTGTGGACACGTGACCCTCTTTGGAATGAGCCCTCTTCTTTCTTTTGCGCTTTACCTTTGCCGCTGCTTGGTCATCACGTGCCAACACGTGACCGCTGGTCACGTGTGAGCACGTGACCCTTGTCTGAAGCCTCTTTCCTTGATTTCACTGGAGAACAAGTTTGCTGCTTTTGAGTATCACATGCCAACACGTGACCCTGGTCACGTGGGAGCACGTGACCTCTTTTGGAGCCCTTTTCCTTGATGTAGGGGAAGCTGAATCTGCCTTGCCGATGCTTTTAAATGTCACGTGCCAACACGTGACTGCTGGTCACGTGGGAGCACGCGACCCTTCTTCGTAACCTTTCCTGATTTTTAATCAGGAAACAAATGCCCCCACAGCGTTGTTCTCACGTGTTTGCACGTGAGTGCAACGCTGTCACTCTTTGTGACCGTTGGATTCTTCTAGGGATTCAGAGAGATGAAGCGTTTCCATCACATCCTATAAATATAGGGGTCATCTCAGGGACGCCTCCACTTTGCTTGTCTTCCTCCTTGCAAATTTTCTCTGAGAATTTAATTCTCTTCTTTCAGAGCTTAGTTCTCTGCCTTGAAACAATTTTCAGAGTTTTAACTCTGTTTGAAAGGACTTCTTTCCCTCAGGTAATGTTCTTGGGCAAACGACGGACTTTCACATTCTTCTGGATTTTAAATTCAAAACAAGAGTTTTACTCTTTTAATATGAACCCATTTTCTTCAAATTCATCAACAGGAACAGAAATCCATTTAATCTTCAAACTGTAGCTCTCTTAGGGCTTAAGCGGTCTTTAGGGAAATGATGATGACAATCTATGGAATTTAATTCCTTCCCAAAAATGTCTTATGGGAATTTAATTCCCTTTTCTAAAAGGAATTTAATTCCTGTGAAGAACTCAGTTTCTTCACATGGAGCCTTCTTGGGGCCTCTTGGCCCGAGGTTGTCCTTCTGCAATTGATGGAACAGGAGTTTTGTAATGATATCTTCTGTGGGAATTTAATTCCTTTGATCATGTTAGATCTGTTGTGGGGCCCGAGACAGATTTGTCTTCTAGGGGGGATGTGTAGGGTCACCTGAATCTCAGTCTTTATTTAATGAGGATATTCCCTTTGTTTTTTTATAGCCGCTTGGTCTCATTATTGATGAGTTGTCATCCTGATTCTGTGGGGCCCATGCGTTTTGTAGCCGATGGCCCCATAAAAGAGTCTGCTATTGTTTCCCTCAGCTAGTCTTCATGTTCATGCATGGATATATATATCGCTGACTTTGCTTTTAACGGTCTCCTTTTATTGGATTTCAGGTGCGATGGCTTCTGTTCCCTGCTTTTCCTTTTCTCGCTCGGAGGCTGCTTTTCCTCAGTCGCCATCTGATGAGGAAGCGATGGGGATGATCCGGGCCCATGACCCGAACTGTACCAACCTTCTTCAATGGGGATATTGGTATAGTCAGATTATTCAGGGTCGCCGGAGTTTTCTTTGCGCGGTACCGACGGAGCCCACTTTCCCATTCTTACCGATGGATCCTCCGAGGACGGTTTTTGCTGTGGAAATGCCCAACTGGACTCCAACGGGGAGGCTCGAGCCTTCGACGACCGGTATTCCGAACCATCCGATCCCGGCCATAGACATTTAGGGGCGGCGTATCTACCAGGGTGAGTCCCACCCGTGGGGGCAAATTTATAAGATAGGGCTTACTCCTCGACACCCTACAGGCTACCTTCTCTGGGCTCGCTACATCCTTTCTGCCCATCGTGCACGGCTGCAGAAGGTCGGGCTTTATCAGGTAATATACGCGTCACTCTTCCATTATAAGTCCCCGCATGCCTGGTGGGTCAAGGCGTTCTTGAATCAATGGAATCTCCCTACTAACACTTTCATTTTAGGAGATCGCGAGGTTTCGATTTCTCTGGCAAAATTTTATGAAATCTCGGGATTGCCAATCAGGGGTGCACTGTATGAGGAGTTGTTGCCCCGAGACGAGTATGTTTTTGAGCCCGAGTCCGCACCGGTTGATGGCTTGTCTGCTGAGAACGCCATTCGCCACAAGCGCCCCAGCTTGATCAAGGCGCTGGGTATTTTTGATCGATTGTTCACTGAGTCTGAGGAGCAGGGTGTTACTTTTAAAAGCTTCATTTCCCGCTTCCTTCGTGAGGACGTCATATCGAAGACTGCTCCGAAGTTTGCTAACATCAAAGACCCCTTTGGGTTCGATCCGAAGAAGCTACCGACCGCTGAATCGGATCTGCCACAATACTATATTCCCATCGTTTCGCCGATGTCTTTTGAGTCCATTGCAGCACCCGGTATGGATGAGGAAACATTCTTTGTGGGGTTTGTCAGTGTTTGGCTCAGTTGGTTCGTTATCCCCATGCATCGCCGCTTCATGAGAGCCTCGGTTATCTACTCGGCTCATCGTATTGCTGAGGGGACGCGATTGGCTATCGGCATCCCGGCGTTGGCGCATCTTTATCATGGGTTGGGCACCGCAGCTAATACCTCTACTCCTGGCGTGGATGTGGTAAACTTTTCGCTTCATTATTTCACGTCCTGGATCGAAATGCACGTGTTGGGGGCTTTTGCCATGCATCAGAGGCCCTCATTTTACGATGCCTACCCCTTTCCACGACTTATGCGATTAGTGGATGCTTCTGCCGCCGACCCGACTCAGTTCGGGGCTATTCGGGTGCTGATTTCTCCTTACGCTGCCGCTGGCGGGATGGTTTTTAATGATCGGGTCTTGTCTACTCCCTCAGGTCCAGTTCAACAACTCTGGGATCTGTCAAAAGACAACGCACCTTCTTTGAAGCCCCGGGAGGCCGCGCACTTATATACAATTAGACCGGGCTACTTGGTGTTTCGCCAGGACAGTGCAGCTCTTTTCATGCGGTACAATCCGCATCGATTTGCCCGACAACTTAGATACGACCAGGGTGTTCCTTTCGAGGCTTTTATAGTCGTCCCAATCCCTTCGCTCGATGTCGTTCGCGATGCAGCTCATCATTTCATGAGGCTAAACACCGGCTCCCACTTCATTGTACCTGAAGCTGAATACCTGCCCCGGTGCGTGGGCGCGTTTACGGGTTGGTATCTTCATCGGGTCAGCCCAATCATTCTTGAGGAAAGGAGGGTGCTTCTTGGCCACGATGCCCCTCCTCTGGTTCCAGCAGCTAAGCTGCGACCGAGGGCTCCGGTCCGCTTCCCTCTAAGGGATACCGGCACTGCGCTCATCCCAGGAGAATACGAGGTGAACCTTACTCCAACGGCCGGTATGCCCCTGGGTTCCCGCTCGCGAGGTGGAAGGGCCCCGGTAGTAGCACCACCGCCTGTGGCAGCACCGCCCCCCGTGGCATTGACAATGACAGTGTCATCCTCGGTCGTGGCACCAGGCGAGGGTAATAGAGATGAGGGCGTCGTAGGCGATGTGGGTCAGCGTCGCCCTAAGGCTTCGCGGGGGAGGAAACGGTCATCCTCGACGACCAGCTCTGGGTCTAAGCGTCGAAGGAAGGTGGACACCAATTCGCTCGATTCTTTGGCGGAGTCTGAGCCTACTCTTGAAGACGAGCCGTTGGCCCTGCAAGAGTCAGACGCTGGACTTCCTTTCCCGAGTTCGGCCGATGAGGAGGCCGCACAGTTGGCTGAGGCCATACGGCGTTCCAAAGATGTGTCTCATAATGCCAGGGTTCCGAAGAAGTCCTATCTCGCTGTAATCTTTTACGAAGACCCTTCGTGGATTCGGCGGCGATTTATCGGTCCTTTGGAGAAATGGGGGGAGAGGGCTTTGAAGCAGGCCGCTTCAGAAGATGCAGCTGACGCACTTTCTTTATGGACCGGCGGCCATGAGTCCGCTCTCGAACCCCGGCGAGCCCACCTCCTTGAGAAGGAGCAGCGGCTTGAAGAAGCCATATTGAGGCCTTCTTTGCGCATCGGTACGTTGTGGTTCTTTTCGTAGTTCTTCAGATTGTTTATGCCCGTGCATATGTATCCTTATTCTTATTTGAATCTTGCAGAATCTTCGATGCTGGGGGAGCTCCCTACGGGCTCATTAAAACTAAAGCCCGCCGAAATTCTCGATGAAGCCTCGCTTGATGTAGAGGGGACTGATGAGGCTGCTCCTCTCATGGTAGAGCCTCCAGCGGTGGTTCTTGATCAGGGAGCGCTTGCCCCTTTGGGGGAAGTTCCTTTGGAGGTCGCCGCCCCAATGACCCTTACTGAGGACGGCTCAGAGGCTGGAAGAGAAGTAGTCGGGACTACTCTTCCTTTGTTGAATCCTGACGTTATGGCGGAGGCTGTTGAAGCTGCTATCCCCTCGGCTCAGAATGGGAGGAGCGTTGAAGGTAACTCTCTGCATTTTAATTTAGCCACCCTTTTATAGTCTAAACTCTTTTATCTTTTCCAGAATTGCGTGGTTTGGCGGCCACTATCGCTGATCTGTCGCCTCGACAGTCATTTCAGCGTTTATTGGAGATAGCGGCTCCGCAGGCGATCTCCCCTCAGCGTATTGTCCTTTCCTCCGGGCAAGGTTAGTGTCATTCGCCATTTTTTCTTTTACCATAGCATTGTTACTATCTTGCGAAATGACGTTGATGTCTCTTATAGTTTTGGAAGCTGACGATGAGGTCGGGGTCGTTGAAGGGCCAGGGGAACCTTCAGCTCCTGCTTGCATGATTGTCGGTGAGTGACATTTTATTATAATCCCGTTCGTCCTGTGTTTAAGAATTTTACTAATCATTTGTCAAATTTGAACAGCCCTGCCAGTCTCCATGGCGTTGGAATCGCGCATCGTAATGCCGCCCGGCCCTTATGCTTTGCGGGCTTCAGAACGCTTGGCCCAATTGAGCCTTGTCTCCCTATCATCTTTCGTCGAGGAGCTCCGTGCTGGTAGCGCGACCACGGCCGAAGCGTTTGCTGCTGAGGCTAACGGCTCTCTTCCTTTTCTCACCACCTATCATGGCGAGGAGGTGGTGCGGGTCTGGGTGGAGTTCTGTAGGAAGGTGGAGGCTTGTTTGCACGCTCTTGAATGTTCTCGCCTTTCCTCGGAAGCCGTGGCTGCAAAAGCGGAGTTGCGGGGTCTGATAGCACGATGTGCGGCTAACATGACGTCATGCGAGAAGAGGCTTGGCCGTAAGTTCTCGGAGAGGGAATTGGCTTCTAAGGCGCTGAACGAGCTTCAGGCCAGCCTCACAGCCAAGGCTAACAAAGCATACGAACTCTGGCGAGTGCTCCAGGAGTCCATAAAAGAGGTGGTGGCTCTCGATAAAGCTGCCATGTTCACTCGTGAGAGGGTTGAGGCTCATAAAGCCACCGAGAAAGAGCTCGAGGCTCGGCTTGCTTCGTATCAGGCTCAACAAGCTCAGGCGGAGGCTCATCTTTTGGAGATCTTGCGTCATGAAGCCGTGGCTCAGCAACAGAACGATGAGCTGGTAAAATTACTGCACCGCCCGCCGGCTTGAGGACTTGTATCTTTTCTCCCCCCCTTTTTTTTTACATACTCATGAATGAGAGTATCTTTCTTTTTTGTTTCTTTCATGAATTGTACTTTGTATCCATTTTGGTTTATGAATAAAAGATACATTTTTCTTCTTAACGATGTGTCCCCTTTCATTGAATGCGTTTGTGGACAATTTATCTTGATCTCCTCGTAGGGCAGCGATAGCTTAGGACTCAGGGTTAAGATCTGCTTCCTAAGACTTTTGCATTTTAAGAGCCACAAGGGTCTCATAAAGAGCTTTTCTCCCTACAGGTCGAGAGGATCCCATAGGTGTAAGTCCTTCTTAAGAATCGTGAAGGTCCTTAAGTGGGTTTTCCCTTGAAAGTCGTAAGGATCTCACAAGAGAGTTTTTCTTCCTCGCAGGTCGTGAGGACCTGCAAGTGTTGGATGTGGTCGCCCTTATCCGTGTTTCACGGGGTTAGGGGTTGCTCAAGGTATCGTAGTTTAAAGACATCACGGTCAAGGTCAAGGACCTCATAGTCCGTGGATTTAAGGACTCCACAGTCCGATATTAGTTTTAAGACATCACAGTCAAGGTTAAGGACCTCATAGTCCGTGGATTTAGGGACTCCACAGTCCGATGTTTGGTCCCAGGGACCCGTCACCTCTTTGAAGACGTTGAGGAATTACAACGCCGAGTATCAAAGGAGTGAAGAGATGTACCCTTTAACCAAGGGAGAATCCGTAGGGAATCGGGGTGGTTGATCGTTAGTTTTAAGACATTGCGGTCGAGGTTAAGGACGTCATAGTCCGTGGATTTTAAGGACTCCACAGTCCGGTATTTGCTCTGGATGCTTCACACGGGTTCACTGCCGTGCTTGGCGAGGACCAGGCTCCGCTCTGGACGTTTTCCACGGGGTCAAAGAGTGACATTATCCGCGTTCCACGTGACCAGGAATTTTGCACTAGATGCTTCACACGGGTTCACTGCCGCGCTCGGCGAGGACTAGGCTCCGCTCTGGATGCTTCACACGGGTTCACTGTCGTGCTCTGCGAGGACCAGGATCCGCTCTGGACGTTTTCCACGGGGTCAAAGAGTGACGTTATCCGCGTTCCACGTAACCAGGAATTTTGCACTAGATGCTTCACACAGGTTCACTGCCGCGCTCGGCGAGGACTAGGCTCCGCTCTGGATGCTTCACACGGGTTCACTGCCGTGCTCTGCGAGGACCAGGATCCGCTCTGGACGTTTTCCACGATGTCAAAGAGTGACGTTATCCGCGTTCCACGTAACCAGGAATTTTGCACTAGATGCTTCACACGGGTTCACTGCCGCGCTCGGTGAGGACTAGGCTTCGCTCTGGATGCTTCATACGGGTTCACTGCCGTGCTCTGCGAGGACCAGGATCCGCTCTAGACGTTTTCCACGGGGTCAAAGAGTGACGTTATCCGCGTTCCACGTAACCAGGAATTTTGCACTAGATGCTTCACACGGGTTCACTGCCGCGCTCGGCGAGGACTAGGCTCCGCTCTGGATGCTTCACACGGGTTCACTGCCGTGCTCTGCGAGGACCAGGATCCGCTCTCGACGTTTTCCACGGGGTCAAAGAGTGACGTTATCCGCGTCCCACGTAACCAGGAATTTTGCACTAGATGCTTCACATGGGTTCACTGCCGCGCTCGGCGAGGACTAGGCTCCGCTCTGGATGCTTCACACGGGTTCACTGCCGTGCTCTACGAGGACCAGGATCCTCTCTGGACGTTTTCCACGGGGTCAAAGAGCTACGTTATCCGCGTTCCACGTAACCAGGAATTTTGCACTAGATGCTTCACACGGGTTCACTGCCGCGCTCGGCGAGGACTAGGCTCCGCTCTGGATGCTTCACACGGGTTCACTGCCGTGCTCTGCGAGGACCAGGATCCGCTCTGGACTTTTTCCACGGGGTCAAAGAGTGACGTTATCCGCGTTCCAAGTAACCAGGAATTTTGCACTAGATGCTTCACACGGGTTCACTGCCGTGCTCGGCGAGGACTAGGCTCCGCTCTGGATGCTTCACACGGGTTCACTGCCGTGCTCTACGAGGACCAGGATCCGCTCTGGACGTTTTCCACGGGGTCAAAGAGTGACGTTATCCGCGTTCCACGTAACCAGGAATTTTGCACTAGATGCTTCACACGGGTTCACTGCCGCGCTCGGCGAGGACTGGGCTCCGCTCTGGATGCTTCACACGGGTTCACTGCCGTGCTCTGCGAGGACCAGGATCCGCTCTGGACGTTTTCCACAGGGTCAAAGAGTGACGTTATCCGCGTTCCACGTAATCAGGAATTTTGCACTAGATGCTTCACACGGGTTCACTGCCGTGCTCGGCGAGGACTAGGCTCCGCTCCGGATGCTTCACACGGGTTCACTGCCGTGCTCTGCGAGGACCAGGATCCGCTCTGGATGTTTTCTACGGGGTCAAAGAGTGACGTTATCCACGTTCCACGTAACCAGGAATTTTGCACTAGATGCTTCACACGGGTTCACTGCCGTGCTCGGCGAGGACTAGGCTCCGCTCTGGATGCTTCACACGGGTTCACTGCCGTGCTCTGCGAGAACCAGGATCCGCTCTGGACGTTTTCCACGGGGTCAAAGAGTGACGTTATCCGCGTTCCACGTAACCGGGAATTTTGTCGATTGTATCCGCATTTCACGGGATGGAGGTTTGACTGTTGGCGATATGTATACCGCCAAGCCATGGAACTGGGAGTTGCCGCTATTCCGTTTAGCTTGAAGTTGTGTCCGTCGTTACGAGACGAGTGCTGGGATGATCTTTAGGTCGCTTGCGGCCCGTCGAGATTTTGCTTCTTCTTATGATGAAACCTGGGGGGAGGTATGTTCCCTTTCTTTCTTTTTTGTTCGTGCCCCTGGATTGTATACAGGGGTTGATGTAACATCACCTGTAGGGCATAAATTTTATTCTTATTTTATTTCTTTGTCCGCGATGCTCTATCATTTCAGCTTTTATATCGCGAAGGTCGCGATTGCCCTATCATTTCGGCTATTTTTTTCGCGGTGCCCAATCGTTTCGGCTATTTATTTCATTTTTACTCGCTGCTTTTTATTGCGAGTTGCCCCATCATTTCGGCTATTTTTCATGCATACATTTTTACTCGCTGTTTTTTTTTATTGCAAGCTGCCCCATCATTTCGGCTATTTCATATGCATTTTTGGCTCGCTGATTTTTTATATATCGCGAGTGTGGAACTTGGGATCTGATACCAATCTTAGCATCAGCATCGCTGCGACTGGAATATTGCCAGGAGCGAATCATCATTTGCCATGAAAGAACTTGGGATTTGATACCGGTTTAGGCATCAGCATCGCTGCAACTGGAATATTGCCAGGAGCGAATCATCATTTGCCTCTGTCGATATTGAATAAAGGTGGCTTAGCAAACAGGGTTAAGGTCCTGTCGACTAAAGCTTTTGACTTCATGAGCCGTAAGGGTCTCACAAAGGTATTTCTCCCTACAAGTCGTGAGGATCTTATAGGTGTATTTTCTCCTTAGGAATCGTGAGGGTTCCTAAGTGTATTGTTCCTCTGTAAGTCGTAAAGATCCTACAGGAGGGTTTTCTCCTTGTAAGTCGAGAGGATTTACAAGGGTTGTTTACCATGCAAACATATCCCTAGTCTCGGATGGGACTTAGTTAGGGAAATGTTTATTCGCGCCCGTGGATTGTATACAAGGGTCAATATTGGACTACTTGTAGGGCATTATCGAAGGTTGTGGGGGATTTGCTTAAGAACAGGTTTAGCTTTCTGTAACTTAAGACTTTCAAGTCTCATGAGCCGTGAGGGTCCCATAAGAGAATTCTCCTTACGAGTCGTGAGGATCTCGCAAGTGCATTTTCTCCTTAGGAATCGTGGGGATCCCTAAGTGTGTTGCTCCTTTGTGAGTCGTAAGGATCTCACGCGGGTGTTTTCTCCTTACAAGGTCGAGAGGACCCTGTAAGTGTCTTTTAACGAGGTTGCGCCCTTTCGGGTTTTCACAGACACTCGCCGGTAGTCCTGCTGTTTTTACTCACGGAGCCCTTTCGGGTTTTCATCCGTGCCCATTTCGCTTATGGACATACCGTATTTTTTTTTATCATCATCATTTTTTTTATATATATTTTTCTTTTTCTCCCTTTTTGTGTCAGCCTAAGGATGCTGCGGTAGTAGTTTAGGGACGTTTCGGTCCGTCGTTAGTTTAAGGACGTCTCGGTCCGTCGTTAGTTTAAGGACGTTTCGGTCCGTCGTTAGTTTAAGGACATTTCGGTCCGTCGTTAGTTTAAGGACATTTCGGTCCGTTATTAGTTTAAGGACATTTCGGTCCGACATGGAGAAGGCCGGCTACCGCTTATAAAGCTCGAGCTTAGGAAGATGGTGAGCGGACATAGTCGTCGTCATCTATCATTGACCTAGGCCGTGGCTCGTTAAGCGTAGTATCTCTTTAGGAAGCGACCGTTTATCGGCCTGAAAGTCCTTTCACCGTGCATGTCCATGAGTAGATAGGCCCCACCCTAGTAGACCTTATCTATGATGTATGGGCCTTCATAGTTTGGCTCGAATTTTCCCCGCTTGGCTCGGTTGGGGATCATAGGCCTTTTGACCACTAACACGAGTTCGCCTTGGCGGAATGTCCTCGGTCGGGTCAATCTTTCATATGAGCGCGTCATCTTTGCTTTATAAGCTTCCAGATTTTGTTGCGCTATGAGTCGGGTTTCGTCGAGGGCATCGAGCTCCTCAAGCCGAAGGTGAGCATTTTCTTCGTCTGTCAGCTCGTGGTGGACTGCCACTCGTAGAGAGGGTAACTCTATCTCTAGGGGGAGCACTGCTTCCATCCCAAATACCAACGCGTACGGCGTTATGTTCGTGGCCGTCTTGAATGTAGTTCGATAGGCCCAAAGGGCCTCTTGCAGCCTCTCGTGCCAGTCTTTCTTATTTCGGGACACTGTCTTTTTTATGATCTTCGTCAAGGTCTTATTGAAGGCCTCGGCCAGACCGTTAGCTCGTGGATTGTAAATTGAAGAATATCTCTAGTCTATATTGTGCTGCTGCGCGAAGCGGCTAATCTTATGGCTTCTGTAGGCTGGCCCATTATCGGAGATAATCCGCCGTGGGGTTCCAAACCGATAGATGACGTGCGTCTTGAAGAAGTGGAGGATATTCTCTGTCTTCACTTCCCTCAGCGGTACTGCTTCTGCCCATTTGGAGAAGTAATCAGTTGTCGCCAGGATGAAACGATGTCCCCGGGACGATGCTGGCTCGATGGGGCCAACTATGTCAGCCCCCCACATTTCGAATGGCCAGCTAGCCACCGTTGGGTGTAGTGGGTTCGGATGTTGGTGGATAAAGTCTCCATGAATCTGGCACGAGTGGCATTGCTTCGCATACTCGAGACAGTCTTGGACCATCGTGGGCCAATAATAGCCCATCCGTTTGATCTTCAATTTCATTTTCGGGCCTGCCTGGTGAGAACCGCAGAGTCCGTCATGAACTTCCTGAACGGCTCTTTCTGCTTCGTCAGGTCCTAAGCATCTCAGCCACAGAGAATCAAACGATCTTTTGTATAGAGTGTCATTAACAAAAGCAAAAAATAGAGCTCGTTTCATGAGCTGATGTCTTGAAGACGCTTCTTCGGGCATTCGGTGGGGCTTAAAGTAGTCTATGAAGACTTCCCTCCAGTCCTCGGCCTTCTCATGGTCTTTTATTTGTAGGGTCGTCTGCTCAGTCGCCCCCTTTTCTTCGTATAATTCTGGAGATATTTGTGCCGGGGCGAGCGCTCGACGGCTTTGTACCATAATTCTGACGTCATCGAGGTTCTCGTCAGCCAGTTCTTTAGCGAGCTTAGCTAACGCGTCTGCTTTGCTATTTTCCGCACGTGGTATACTTTCCAAAGTGTAGGAGGGAATTTGGGTCAATAGTTGCTGCACCTTTTCGCCGTATTTCACCAACTCCGGTTTATACGTTTGGTAGTCACCATTTACTTGACTAACAACCAATTGAGAATCCCCGTATATAGAGAGGTCTTCAATTCCCATGTTAATAGCGATCTCGAGGCCCGCTATCAAAGCTTCGTATTCGGCTTCATTGTTCGTCCTCGATTCCGTTAAGGAGAAAGCAAAGCGCATTATCCCTCCTTGTGGGGTTACGAAGATGAGGCCTACTCCCGATTTGATTATAGGGGTACATTGTTTACGCTTCTTCATGGAAGATGCCCCGTCAAAATAGAGTTCCCATCGGGTATCACCGCCGCAGATCGTGTCGAATGCATGTTCGTCCGGCAAATCGCAGTTCAGAGGAGAACCGGCAGGTATTGGATGCTCAGCGAGGAAGTCGGCAATGGCCTGGCCTTTCACAGCCTTAAGAGGTCGATACGTTATTGAGAACTCCATCAGGAGTAGAGCCCATTTAGCGAGTCGACCCGTCAGTATAGCCTTCGACATCAAATATTTAAGAGGATCCACCTTCGAGATGAGACGGACTTCATGCGCCAACGCGTAGTGTCTGAGTTTTGTTATCGCAAAGATTAACGCCAGGCAGTGTTTTTCAATGGGCGAGTAATTGTTTTCTGCCCCCAGCAGAACTCGACTTAAGTAGTAGAGTGCTCTCTCTTTCCCTTGATCGTTCTCTTGTACCCATAATGCGCCTAAGGAACCTTCGAGGGCGGTTGTATAAAGAATGAGGGGTTTTCCCTTGACCGGCGCAGCCAACACCGGAGGGTTCTGCAGGTACTGCTTGATCTCGTCTAATGCACCTTGGCATTTGTGATTCCAAACGAATGGAGTTCCCTTCTTCATCAGGTGGCTGTAAGGACGACATTTGCCTGAAAGATTGGCGATAAATCGCCGGATGTATGCGAGCTTCCCTTGGAGAGACCGCAACTGTTTGAGGGTTCTTGGCGGAGGCATTTCCATGATCGCCTTGATCTTAGATGGATCTATTTCGATACCTCGGTGTCGGATGATGAATCCCAGAAATTTACCCGAGGAGACTCCAAACGCGCATTTGAGGGGATTCATCTTCAGATTATATTGCCGAAGGCGTTGAAATACAGTCTCCAGATGCTTTAAATCCTCTTCGTATGACATGCTCTTTACTACAAGGTCATCGATATAGCACTCGACGATGTCATGTATGAGGTCGTCGAAGATCTTTGTCATGACCCTTTGATAGGTAGCGCCAGCGTTCTTTAGACCAAAGGGCATAACCCTGTAGCAGAATATACCCAAAGGGGTTCGGAAAGCGGTATGCTTCTGGTCTTCGGGATGCATCTTTATCTGATTGTATCCTGACGAGCCGCCCATAAAGGAGAAAACCTCGTGAGTGGATGTGTTATCTATCATTAGCTCGGTGACCGGTACTGGGAAGTCGTCCTTCGGGCAGGCTTTATTGAGATCCCGGAAGTCCACACATATGCGCACTGTCCCATTCTTCTTCATTACCGGGACGATATTGGCGATCCAGTCGGGATACTGGACTTCTTGGATAAATCCAGAATCGATCAGCTTCTTGACTTCGGCGTTGATGCTCATTTCAAGCTCGAGTCGCATCCTTCTTGGCGCCTGCTTGACTGGCTTGATATCTGGGGATATCGCTAATTTATGCACAGCAATCTCCGGATCTAATCCTGGCATCTCGGAATAGTTCCACGCGAAGCAGTCTTAATGCTATAGAAGCACGTTCTTTAATGCGGCCACCCTTTCTTTAGATAGCAGCTCGCTGACGAATGTCGGTCGCGGATCATCTGCCGATCCCAGCTCAATCTTCCTGAGGTTATCTGCAGTAGTATGTATGCCATCTTCCAGTTCTTTCGGAGCTGGCGGAAATTCTGAGACCACCTCATCATCGCTGTTCTCAAAGCACCAGGGAAGGTCATCCATGTTCTCGGGCTCTTCTTTTAATGTTGTAATCGTATAACAGGTGCGAATTCGCTTCCAAGACCGAGGTGGATCCGGTCCTGCTCTTGTGGCTTTGGGTTCGTGCTTTTGTGGCGGCGTTACCCTCCAGCCGTTGGACAAAGCAAATCTGCCCTGTTGGTACTGGTCCTCGACCCAGTTCTTGAAGGTGAAGCAGTCTTCGGTAGGATGTCCTATGGCTCGGTGATAAGAGCAATAGCTCAGATGAGAAGCCCTGTTAGCTTGCTCAGGGTGTCTAGAATCTGGAAACGTGATCATTTGATGTTTTATAATGAGCTCGAGTAACTTCTCCATCTTGTCTCGAGGGAAGGAATACGCTCGACTCATCTTCTTCGCGAGGGACAAATCCGGACCGCGTAATGCCCGCTCACGTGACTCTCTAATCCTGCGTCGTTGTTGTCGGCTCCTCTTTCCGCTTCTTGATTTATTTCTGCCTCTGCGTCGGGCCTTTCGTACAACGGGTTGACAAGGATGAGCATCTTTGTCTTTTGCAGCCTGTTGAAACAGACGTTGCGTCCTGGCCTTCTCGTAGATGGCCATCTCGCGGTTGTGGTCTTCCCGAGCTTTTTGACCCACTTTCCTGATAAGCTTGTCCACTCGTTCTTCAAACGACGGACTCGGCACTTCAATCGCGGGATCTAGTTTTGATGAGGGGTTGGCATTTCCTGACAGGGCGTCTTCCTCTTCATCAAAGGTATATATAGCATAGCTACTGTGGGCCCGTTCCCGTTTTCCGGCTCTCACGTATCCAAGCCCAAGTGTTTCCACTTTCCTGTTGGGCAATTTGCGTTGAGTCCCAGGGACATCCTAAATCCTGTTGTAGAACCGAGCTTGTCGAACAGTCTGTTCTAAGGGTATTCCTTGGCGCTTCAATAGCCTCTTTAATCCATTTGTGTAGTATCTGGGCAAACGGATGGGTTGGAGCCTGTCGAGTGTAGCATTCGCGCCATGCCAGATTTCTTTCTCTATTCTCGACTCTGAGGATCGGTAGAATAGAATTAACTTCTCACCCCTTTGCCTGGGAGGGAAGCAAAATGTTTGCAGGTCCTGCACATTGTGAGCTTGAAGTGTGTCGAGATCCTTATAGTGTTCCCGCGGCACCATGGTGATTTGCAAACTCTGATCATCGCTAGGGGGTGCTTGTATTGACAGCCGATTGGAGAACACGGCATTAATCTCATCTTCCGAGTCACTTCCGAAGACCAACATGGGGGCGGACGTCCCCGTGTTGTTGCGTTGAGATGGCCCGGCATAAACTATCTCTTCTTCTTCTTCGGTATCGCTCCCGAAAACAGGGATGGTGGCGGCGGCTTTGTTCTCTGGCTTGCGGCACCTTTCTGTATCCTCGAAATCTGGCAAAAAGTACTTCGCATCTTCGTATTTGCGGACTTCGTTCACGGAAAATGGGTTCAACTCACCTGTTACGGTATACTCGAAACCATCCTTAAAGTACTTCATACACTGATGTTGTGTAGAAGGGATGATGTTGTACTCATGTAGCCAAGGACGACCGAGCAAGGCATTGTAGCAGGTCTTGGCGTCAATGACATGGAATTTGATGTCTGTGATGAGGAGTCCAAAGCGTAATGTTAGTATCACGGATCCGAGAGTCCGTGACGATTGTGAATCGAAACCAGAGATAGTAATTTTGTCACGAGCGAGGTGTTGCACACTCATGCAGATTTCCTTGAACACCCGAACATTAAGGAGATTGACGGAGGATCCATTATCCACCAGGATCTTGCCTATCTTGATATCATGGCAGTATCCAGAGACATATAGGGGACGGTTGTGGTCGCACGTCCCGAGAAGGAGGTCTTCGTCACCGAATGTGATGTCGGCCGTATGCACTTCCTCTAATTCATCCTTCATCCTTTCAGTGGCGAGGAAGGCTTGGAATTGCTCAGGTTCTTGTAACGCCTTAATTAGTGAGTCTCGCGCTTCTTTTGATAATAGGAGGGCATCGAGAATGCTAAGCTGAGAAGGTAGCTTCCTTAGATGCGCTAGGATGTTATAGTCCACCTTACCCTTCCTAGGAGGGTCTTTGGTAGCCAGCTCTTTCATGACTTGGTTATCTAAAGTGATATCTTCAGTGACCTTTTCCTTTCCCTTATCTTTTCTACTCGCGGGCCCGAGATTCTTTTCTGGGAGTGTGCGACTGCGCAGCTGAATGTTCTCGCAGGCCTCCGATTTCTCCTCTTTCCCTAAAACGGATTCTTTAAAGAGAGGGCCCAGAGCCATTTCTTCATCGGAGTCGCTCCCAAAGGTGAGAACTTGTGACCTTCCGGCGTTAACCATGTAACAGTTGCCAGTGGTCCTGTTGTGCTCGTCAGCAGTACTTCTTTGTTCTCGACGAGTCTTGTGTTTCATGCACTTAAAATGTTGCCGATGAGCAACATATCCTTGCCACCATCTCTTAAAGGCGTCGCACTCCTCCGTGGGGTGTGAAATTTTCCGATGATATGCACAATAATCAGGGTGCCTCTCCACCCCATTGAGCGTGTTTTCTTCCGATGGTGGTAGCTTCATTCCCATTG
Source organism: Agapanthus africanus (assembly GCA_030015575.1). NCBI lineage: Eukaryota > Viridiplantae > Streptophyta > Magnoliopsida > Asparagales > Amaryllidaceae > Agapanthus > Agapanthus africanus. Next base: position 62,859,875 of record JASDDO010000028.1, on the reverse strand, counting down.
ACATGGCTTTGGCAAACCTTTTCCTCGTCTTGAATATCTTTTTGTCTATATCGGATGTCTTTTGATCTGGCGGGTGTGCTTCGAATCTTTCGTTCAGTCGCTTGCGTTTGGCTCCTTCCGATGCAGCCATCTCACGCTCCTGATCGGCTTTACTTTTCAAACGAATCTCGTCTAGAAAGGCGTCGATCATTTCATCCGTTGGCCATGCAAGTTCTGGTTCAGGTCGTGCCCCCAGTTTCTCAGTGTCAGGAGTTCTTTCATCTTCCGAGTGGGAAATCACACGACAACTCGCCACATATTCCCCGTATTCATCCGACGAACTCTCTCCATCATCTTCCTCTTGAAAGATGTGGTTGAGGAACTCTTGCAGCGTGACAGGAGTTCGCGCCTTTTGATTGTACTCTTCCAGCGCGTCGATTTGCTTCTGCAAGTTCGTGCGCTTGTCTCCAGGCTTCACGGGCTTCTTAGATTTCTTCTTCTTTTTCTTCGAAGATTTTGACGGTTGGGCGTGAGTACTTGGGCCATCACCACGAGTCTTCGTAGTTGGGCGCGACTTCAACATCCCTTCGATAATTTGAGGTTCGAGCGGGTCCTTCCATTCGACCACCGGGCACGCATGAAGGTCCCTCAGCATTCTTTTGGTTTTAGTTGACAGCACGACCTCCCATGGAGCTTCTTCAATAAAGGAACAGGTTGCCCCCGGTGTATCTGCTTTCTTAGGAGTATGCGGTTGTGGTGGGTTCACCTTCCATTTTTCGGACAGTGCAAACTTCCCCTGGAGGTATTGATCTTCAATCCATCCTTTGAAGACGAAGCAATCCTCAATCGGATAACTTACCGTTTGATGGTAAGGGCAATAGTTAGGGTTATTCACCTCAGTGGGTTGTGGCGGTCGCCTTGGATTTGGCAGGTTTATAAGCCTGTTGCGTACTGCCAGCTCGAATAACCGTTTCGTCTTGTCCCGTAGGAACGAGTAGGGACGCTTCATCTTCTCATTATAATACCGGCGTCTTTCTTCCAGTTGATCCGTCAGCTTTGGGGCATCGGGTTGCTGCTGGGCATTCGCGACGAAGGTGGCCTTTCCTTTACCCTTGTCATTCCGAGGTTCCGGCTTCGGGGGAGACGGTCTATGACCCATTTGGTCCATCTGAGCCAACTTGTCGATTAAAGCTTGGAATGTGGTTGGCTTAAAGAACATCATAAACTGGGAGATAGTGGCGTGAGGGTCTAGGGTTCCCACGAACATGCCTACCGCGGGCGCTTCCTCAATGCGTTGCTCGCATTTCGACCACAAATTCCGCCATCGTATAGCATACTGGACCCAAGTTTCGCCTGGTTTTACCCTGGCGTTGATTAGTGCCGTTATTGGAGTGCGTTCACTGGCGCTTGCGAATCGCTGAGTGAATAGTAACTCCATTTCAGCGAACGTCTTGATAGAATCGTTCGGGAGTTCCAAATACCATTCGAACGCTGTTTCTGATAAGCTTCCTACGAACTGGCGAAGCAACAGTTTATCATCTCCGCCGGTGTTACCGCAAAGGCCCCTGAATTGGGCGACATGTTGGTGGGGATTGCCGGTCCCCTTGTAAACATGGAACTTGGGAATTGTGTAACCCGGCGGGTACTTGATTTGGTCGTACCAGCTTGGATATGGCCGCCCCGTTTTTACGACTTGACCAGCTGCCTCCGTCGCATGATGAACCCGGATTTGCTGGGCTATATAGTCGACCAAGTCAGCCTTAGAGATTGTCTCCTCCTTGGCCGTTGAGAGGGCCGGTGGTGGATTTGACGTTTCTCCCCTGTCGTCTTCAAGGACGATCGGAGGATCCTTAGCGGGTGGATCCTGTTGGATCATCATCCCGATCATATCTTGGAAGAGAAGGCCCATACGTTGTATGTTGGCTGCTTGTTCAGCAGCCTCTTTGTCCTTCTTCTCCAATATTCGGCGAAGGAACTCGGCGTCGGTTTCTTCCTCCTGGCGTTCGTCCGAGGACGTTTCTGGGTTTTCTTTTGGCCCGGTAAGTGCGGCCATAGCATTCATCATTTCCTGGAGTTTTTGCTGTTGCTCCTGAGCTTTGGTCACCGACCGTGTAAGCGGTCTATGACCTGTAGACGCACGGCCGTCTTCTTTTCCTGACACCATGTATACGATATGGACCATCATGCCCCCAGACTTAGGGCTTCTGGGCTTAGTGCCTCTAGCTGTCGTTGCAGGCTGGGGGATCTTCTCTAGTTTCCTCCTTTTATGAGCAGTGGAGGTTGAGGGGGCCGTTGAGGTGGGCGTCCAAACAGCCTTTCGCGGTTTAGCCTGGTGACCGGCTTCCGATTGGATTTTCAGCTTCTTGTGCTGGCGGGAGAAGTTTGGATCGATCATCGAATCTCAGGCCTGCCGCCAAACCTTATAGATTTTGGAAGACAGCCGTTGAGGGGATTGGAGCTGCTCTGGCTTCACTTCTATAGCCCTTTTTAGCGGAGGGGGAGACCTCTTTAGCATCGCGGTAAGAGAATTCCTTCGCACCTTATTTAGCATCTCGAAGCTGTTCCCAGTTGGAACAGCAGCATCAACCTCTGTCGTCGGGGCTGCTGGAGTTAGCCCAGAGGGGGAGTTGCCCCCAGCCTTCCTTACTCGGCGCCAATGGCGACGTCGAGCGTGTCGAGCGGACGGCACCGGTTCAGCGGTGAGAACGGCTTCGTCTTGCCCCTTGTGCAGGTGGGGGGTTTCTGCTGGTGTCAGCCTGTCAAAGACCGATGTCCTTTGGGTAACAGAAGTGGGAGCTGGAACAGTCAATCTCGTAAAGACCGACTTTTTGGCAAAGGGGGCCGCCTTGACGACTTCGGGAGCAGGACTGGTCATTTTCTTAGAAGCAGCCTTCTCTGGGATTGTAGGTCCCATTGTGGATCCACAGGAGTCTTGGCCCAATCTAGAGAAGACCGAGGCGCTGGTGTTGGGCGACCCGTTGAGAGGGTCCACGGCAGGGGTAAGACGATCAAAGACCGACTTCTTGGGAGCTTCCTTTGTCAGCATCGGAGCGGTGAAGCTTGTCGGCGGGAACATGGTCCCAAAGAACAATCCTGTGGTGGCTCGAGTGACCAGTTCCACGGGCATAGTAAACAATGAAGCAGCTTGGGGTCCGTAGGCTATACATCCTGGCGAGGCAGAGCGTTGGTCGCAATTGCAGTCAGAGCAGTTGGAGCATTTCGCAGAAGTAGAAGCCATCGATCCTTTGCTTTCTGCAATGAGCAAGACGCCGAATCTTAGTACCTTGAAACCCCAGGGAAACTATTAGCAAACCGTGTTTGGTTCGCGAATCACGACACACGAAGTGTGGAGTGGAAAGAGGAAGAGGTCCCACCGGGCGTGCCAGAATCTGTTCCCCTCCGAACGGCGGCCGAGACATGGATGTCTCGCCTGAGGTTCGGAGCAGATGCTAATTGGTGCTATCCGTCCACCTCTCCGAAGAAGCCCAGTTGATTTATAGCACCGTATATCGAAGGTTTAAACGGATGCGTCCGATGTAGCAGACTTCGTCAGATTCCCCCTCACACGAGGGGTTTTTGATTGTAGGGACGCTCTTCCCTGCAGGCGCAAGCCCCTGCAGTTAATTACGTTACCGCTTCGCGGCAACAACTTTCTCCTTCTCCAGAATTTCACTTCGTGTCGTGGATGTTTGTTTTGTTTGTGATTGCCCGTGGATTGTATACGGAGACTGAGTTATGTCGTCGCCCGTAAGGCGTAGACTAGTCCAAATCCGTATTATCTTAGATTTAGGTTTAGGGGTTTGGGTTTAAGGATACGTTAGCCTCATTCGAGACTAAGATCAACTTAAACATTCGTTAAGGATACGTTAGTCCGATTTGAGACTAAGATCAACTTAACGGGATCGTTTAGATCCGACAAAAGAGCGTTTGGAGGCTCGATTGTTCTAGTTCAGGGACATGGTGGTCCATTGAATGTATGGCCGTCGGGACCCATCACCTCTCTGACGACGTTGAAGGATTACAACGACAAATGTCAGAGGAGTTCAGAGATGTACCCTTGAGCCAGAGTTAATTGGAGGGATCTATAGTCCAGTTTAAGACTAAAGTCTGTTTGAAAGGTTTAAGGATACGTTAGCCATATTTAAGGCTAAGATCAACTTAAACGGGATCGTTTAGATCCAACAAAAGAGCGATTGGCTCTATTGTTCCAGTTTAGGGACATAGTGGTCCATCGCTAGTTTAAGGACATTGCGGTCCATGGGTAGTTTAAGGACATTGCGGTCCATTGTTAGTTTTAAGACATCTCGGTCAAGGTTAAGGACGTCGTAGTCCATGGGTTTAAGGACCCCACAGTCCATTGTTAGTTTTAAGACATCTCGGTCAAGGTTAAGGACGTCGTAGTCCATGGGTTTAAGGACCCCACAGTCCATTGTTAGTTTTAAGACATCTCGGTCAAGGTTAAGGACGTCGTAGTCCATGGGTTTAAGGACCCCACAGTTCATTGTTAGTTTTAAGACATCTCGGTCAAGGTTAAGGACGTCGTAGTCCATACGTTTAAGGACCCCACAATCCGTATCTTGATTTAAGGACGCATTAGTCCATGAGTTTAAGGACCCCACAGTCCGTATTAATGTGTGGTTGTCGGGACCTGTCACCTCTCTGACGACGTTGAAGGATTACAACGACAGATGTCAGAGGAGTTCAGAGATGTACCCTTGAACCAATGAGTTTGTTGAAAGAGCAAGTGTGCTCAGTTTAAGATGATTTGAGGACTTATGGCCAATTTGGGCTAAGTCTAATTATGTTTGAAACATTGACCCTCTGCTGGTCTATTGAAGGAGAGGCTTTGCCTCTGAAACTTAGCCAATTGGGCTAAAGCTAGTGTTAAACACTAGAAACCAACAGTGTTGAACACTGGGAATAAGATTAGCAAGTTAGTGTTAAGCACTAAAAGATAATCAGTGTTAAACACTGGGAGCAGAGTTCTCGCATTAGTGTTAAACACTAAGCAAATCAGTGTTAAACACTGCAAATAGACTTTTCCAAATTAGTGTTAAACACTAAGAAAATCAGTGTTAAACACTGAGGACAAAGTCTTCAGATTAGTGTTAAACACTAAGGAGAGAGGGGTCACATGTGGACACGTGAGAGCGCCCCGATTCCCCTTATTTTATTCTGCAGGTAAGTGTTTAACACTTTAGTTCTGGTGGCCATCACGTGCGAGCACGTGATGAAAGCCCATGCTCTGTGCGTTATAATGCTCACTAGGGGTCACGTGGTGACACGTGAGGGCGCCCTAGAGCTCTTTTCTATTCCTTGTGCTTCAGAGGTCACGTGGGTCACGTGAGGCACTGCCTCAAAGGACTTTCTGTAGATCTTTGGGGGGGTCGCGTGGTGACACGTGACCTTGCTTTTCTGTAGTTGTTTAGAAGATCTGTTAATCCCTTTCAGGAATTAAATTCCTCGTAGGGTTGAACCCTGACAATAATTTCAGAGGAATTAAATTCCTAATTCCTTTTGAAGAGTTGAACTCTGAATCTTCTATAGGAATTAAATTCCTCATATATGTGAAAAAACTGAATAGGGTTAAACCCTAATAGAAGCTTTAAGGAATTAAACCCACACTCTCTGTTAGAGAATTATTCTGGGGAATAAGATTAAGGGAATTAAATTCTTGTTGTTTTAACAGAACTAAGTTCTTAAGTAGGGTTAAACCCTGATTCTTTTCGTTCTGAAGGAATTAAATTCCCATAACACAGGGTCAAACCCTAATTTTATTTTGAAGGAATTAAATTCCTATAGTTCTATGAGAATTAAATTCTCGTGCTTCCATTCCCTCTCTATGCTTTGGATCTGCATGGCAGGATCTCAACCCATTGAGAATTAAATTCTCAACTCAAGGGGAGATGTGCACTTTACAGATCCTCCACCAAAGAGAGAAGAAATATGTCCTTCTGTTTTACATCAGAGTTAAACTCTGTTGAGAATTAAATTCTCTCTTTCAATGAAACCTTCCCTTTCTTACCTAGGGTTTTCTTTTGCAGAAAATCCAAATTCCTCTCAAGTATCAAGGCTCTCTCTCTTTTCTTCCCCCTGCGTATATATATTTTGCGTGTCTCTTGGCTTCTATTTATAGGAGAAGCAACCGAATCAATTGGTTTTTGGTGAATCTTTCATTGAGAGATTTGATTTGCATCCATCATTCATCTGGACCTTTGGATTATTAGGTGAATTTTATCCACCGTTGGATTTTAAACCCAGAGATCCTCCTTTGTTATTTCGGTTGGATTTTAAGGGGAAATCTTTCCAAGTTCAGGATTTTCCCATAGGTAGATGATATTCAATCATCTTTAAATCTTTAATTTGGTTGGTTCCAGATAATCGCTTTCTTTTGGAAAGATTTGAATCTCTTTCAGAATTTAATTCTGTTAACAAAATGGGCTTTGAAAGCCGGTCACGTGTGACCACGTGACCCATGGTCACGTGTGGGCACGTGACCCTCTTTGGAATGAGCCCTCTTCTTTCTTTTGCGCTTTACCTTTGCCGCTGCTTGGTCATCACGTGCCAACACGTGACCCCTGGTCACGTGTGAGCACGTGACCCTTGTCTGAAGCCTCTTTCCTTGATTTCACTGGAGAACAAGTCTGCTGCTTTTGAGTATCACGTGCCAACACGTGACCCTGGTCACGTGACCCTGGTCACGTGGGAGCACGTGACCTCTTTTGGAGCCCTTTTCCTTGATGTACGGGAAGCTGAATCTGCCTTGCCGATGCTTTTAAATGTCACGTGCCAACACGTGACTGCTGGTCACGTGGGAGCACGCGACCCTTCTTCGTAACCTTTCCTGATTTTAAATCAGGAAACAACGTGCTCACACGTGAGCCAAGTGCTCAGCACTTTTATATATATATGAGGGAATAAACTCAAGGAACAATGCACATTTCGGGGCCCCTCACGTATTCACATGTGAGCTCCTCCGAAGTCCAGTGTTTAACACTGATTCAGTACTTAGCACTATGGGATGACTAAGGGAAATAACCTTAGCTCAAATTAGCCAAGTCTTCCGAAGCCAAGACCCTTTTTGTCACCAATCAACCGAGCCTTCATGTTCAGGTCTCCCCAAACTAATCTTAGTCTCAAAGATGACTAGTGTTCTCCTAACAGATGACATCTAAACTGATGTTCATCCCATTCCCCAAATCGGGATATTGGTTCAAGGGTACATCTCTTCATACCTCCGATACATGTCGTTGTAATCCTTCAACGTCTTCAGAGAGATGGAGGGTCCCAATAACCGATAACTTTTGGTGCATCCCCAAACGGTTGAACCAAAACCACACAGACTATGACGTCTTTAAACTGGACTATGATGTCCTTAAACTTTACAGACTATGATGTCTCTAAACTACCATATACTGTGGGGTCCTTAAACTCATAGACTATGACGTCTTTAAACTTTACAGACTATGACGTCTTTAAACTTTACAGACTATGACGTCTTTAAACTATGGACTATGATATCCTTAAACTCCATGGACTATGATGTCCTTAAACTTGTGGACCGCAAAGTCCCTAAACTAAAACAATAGAGTTCAAATGCTCTTTTGTTGGATCTAAATGATCCTATTAAGTAGATCTTAGTCTAAAATTAGACTAACGTATCCTTAACAAATGGTTAAGTTGATCTTAGTCTAAAATTAAACTAATGTATTCTTAACAAACGTTTAAGTTAATCTTAGTCTCAAATGAGACTAACGCATCCTTAAACCCAAACTAAAACCCAAATCTAAGAAAATACGGATTTAGACTAATCCACGCCCTACGGGCGACAACATAAATTATCTCCGTATACAATCCACGGGCAACCAAAAAATTAAAAAAAAACACACGACACAAAGTGACCATCTAGAGAAGGAGAAAGTTGTTACCGCGATGCAGTAGCGTAATTAACTGCAGGGGCTTGCGCCTGCAAGGAAGAGCGTCCCCACAATCAAAAACCCCACAAACGAGGGGGAATCTGACGAAGTCTGCTACAACGGCCACATCCGTCTAAACCTCCGATATACGGTGCCATAAATCAACTCGGCATCTTCGTAGAGGTGGACGGATAAATCCAAATAGCATCTGCCCCCAAATTCAGGCAAGACCTCAGTCTTTCCCGGCTTTCAGCGGAGAACAATGTACAGACGAATGATGTCAACAGCATCATTCCGGGACTGGCCTAGCCCCCAAAACCGATCAGTATAAACGTCGAACTGTTGAGTTACAAGTCAGGTTTCATTATTGATTTCCACTTACCCCCAAAGTTATGTGTTCAAGTTAGGTATTGATAAATCTGGAGCTAATGCCAACACAGGATCAAGCAGGTACAGGTTTGTCTATACAGACAACAGGATATGTCTATCGGGACAACATGTCATGATTGTCGGCATTAGTGATAGGATCAGGTATAAAGTCAAACAGTGGTGTATCGGGTCATTTCAGTTAATGCACATGCATCAAATGGATGCCCAACAGTAAAATGTAGCAAGTATCGAATCAGAGTAAAAGTACGGATATACGGTAAAAGTATGGATGCACAAATATCTATCAGGGGTTACCTCATGACTATGTAGGATGCACATTATCAAGTATGGGGTACTAATGTAACAGTAATATGAATTAATAGGACATGGCATGCAACTAGGTATATTAATGGTATGGATACACAATAAAACATGGATGCACAACTATCTATCAGGGGTTACAACTACAGCTCCATGACTGTGTAGGATGCACATCATCAAGCATGGGGTGTTAATACAACAATAACATGAAATAATATGATCTGTAGATGCAGCTACATATATAATAAATTATATGGATGCATACAGGTATCCGAAAATAGTAAAACATTAATATGGGTGTACAGTGCAATCAACATGTGATATTTTTATTCATATGGATGCAAAATAAGATACATAGCATGTAGCAAGATGAACTTACCTGAACGGATCTCACGACGGAGTGTATACGCAGCGTCCAACGTCGGGTAAACGTCATAATGTACACACGAGCACACGGGACAGGTCCAGGCAAAGCAAGAAGGTGACCACGCTGGCTGGGGATGCCCACTGGGTCGACTTGATCAACAGCGACGGCACAGCTCCGGTGATGGCCGGAAAAACAGATCAAGAAACGAAAAGAGAAGGAAAGAAGAAGACGAAGAAGAAAGAAGAGAAGAAGGAGGCTGGGGTTTGGTGTTCTGGGTTTGAGAGAAAGTGAGGAGGTTGATGTGATGACGAGGAGGCGACGGGAAGGTCGGAGCTCCGGTGACGAGGGTTCAGGCGAAGCTAGGGGGTTTGGGTGATGGGTTCTTGAGGTTATGGGTGTGCAGGCTCGGGGTTGGAGAAGAGAAAAGAAGTGGAGAGGAGATGGAGGCGGTGAAGAGGGTGGTGAGACGGCGAGGGATGGGCGCGACGACAAGGAATCGCCGGCGAGGAAGGTTAGGGTTACGGTGTGCAGGGAGGAGAGGAGGTCGGGACTGCAGGGAAGGTAAGGATGAGGTCGAGGAGAAGGAGAGGGGAGCAGGCGAAGGTGGGGATGAGAATGGAGGCGACGGCGAAGGGTCGGCGGCGACGAGGTGCAGTGCGAGGGTGTTGGGTTCTTGGGTCGTCGGGAAAGGAGAGGGTGAGAAGGAGAAGTGGAGGAAGGTGGAGAGGAGGCGAGGAGATGAGGTGAGCGGAGTCGACCGTGGAGGCGGCGACGGCGAGGCGCAGGCGAGAGCTAGGGTTCTCGTGGAGGCGGCGGCGAAAAAGAAAGAAGAAGGAAAGAACGAAGAATGAGAAAGAGAGAGGTGAGCGTAGTGAAAGGAGAGGTGACGGGATCTCGCGAGTTATAAAGAAGAAAGAGAGAGATTGAGAGGAGAGAGATAGAGAGATAGAGAGAGTCTGTGAGAATTTTTAAAGATTTAGTGTAAAATATAAAAAGATTGTGAGAGGCAGATAAGTTAGGAAAATATAAATAAATCTTTTTTTTTAAAAATATTTAAAAGGAAATAAAATATAAAGAATAAAATTTTAACAGTTAAAAAATCGTAAGGATAAAATATTAGTTAAGTTTTGAGATTTTGGCTAATACAAAAATAGTCCAAAACACGTCCGGGTCGGATCTAATATTATGGTTCGAAAATACGGATAATATACGTATCAACCGAAACCAAAGTAGGATATCGAGATAACGAAAATGCATACCCCCAAGAATGGATACATGCAGTGTGCATGTAGCTATCCAAACGGGTTCGTTTCACTGAACGGAATGAGAACATGATACACGGATGCTACCACAGGGTCAGGGGTATGATGCAGGTCATGCTAGATATTTTTAAAATATTTTATTTGACTTTATTTGTTATACTAAAAAAATGCAGATGCCAGATATAATGCCAGTATACTGTATAAACAATATTAAAAGTGCACAGATTCTCATAACTAGTCGGGATAAATCATAAACAGGAATCAAGACGGGTTTCCAGCAAGCGGGTCAGGTCGGATGCAAATAAAGATGTCAAAAACATTATTTGCACCCAAAACACGATAAATCGAGAAATACCATAAATGAAGAAATACTCGAAATAGAACTGGTATAAATGAGCTAGGGTGTTACAGAAAATTTTTCTTTAATATCTGTGCTGAAGTCCAATCGAGTATTACTTGCCACTGCTGCTATTAATGACTGTAAGGTCTGGCAGGTGGATGACTATAACGACTTTCTAAATGGGAATTTAGAAATGCACGTGTATATGACTCTGCCAGAGGGTTGTTGTAGTCAGTGAGAGCAGCAGAAGGGTGCAAATTGCTTATGTATATTCATAGACTAAAGCAGGCATAGCGGAAATGGATCATCTGTTTTGATGTGACAGTCAAGGTATTTGACTTCATCAAAATGATGGATGAACCTGTAAGAAGGATGTAGGGAGTAATGTCCTGGTATTTGGATGACATACTCCAGATAGGAAATGATGTTTCTGTACTATAATCGGTCAAACTTTGGTTGTCACGGATGTTTCTCCACATAGGACCTGGATAAATATCAAAGATTTTGGTGACTATATTTATGTCGATAGATCTAGATTTGGCAAATGTTTCAATACGGGTATGTTTCCCCAATAAAAGAGCAAAGCTCTATTCAAAACTTAAGAGGCAGCGCCTCACGTGCCTGCCACGAGGGCGCCGGTGCCAGAGTTGAAAACTCTTATATGAGCAGCGCCCATGTACAAAGCACACAAAACTCAAGAGGCGGCGCCTCACATGCCTGCCACGAGGGCGCCAACACCGGAGTTAAATAAAAACTCTTATTGGTGCCGCACGTGCACAGCACGTGAGCGCCGGCGCCAAGTAGAATTAAATTCTGCTCTCTGTTAAACAGAGCCGTTGGATCAAAAATCCAACGGAGTTGATAAATCATCAGAATGCGGAATTAAAATCTGTTGAGAAAATATTTCTCAAATCTTTCTAAACAAAAAAGATAACTCTCTGTAAAACAAAGTACAAATAGATTAAAAATCCAATGGTGATTAAAGAATCACCAATCTACAGAATAAATTCTGTGTGGGAAAATATTTCCCGAATCGTGTTAAAAACAAGAAAAATACCTTCTGTAAAACAGAAGTTCTTGGATCGAAAATCCAACGGTGGGTAAAATCCCCAAATAAATTAGGATCTCTCAATGAGAGATTTCTTCAACTAATCAACAAACTTACCTCTACAATATAAAAGACCCAAGACTTCAAGTCTAATACAGAGGAACCCCCCATAAGCTTTGAGAAAAACGAAGTAGAAAGTTTCAAAAAGGAAGAAAGAAGAAAATCTCCTTTCTCAGAAAAGTCCTAGGTAATTAAAAAAGAGAAGAAGAAATAAAAGCATCTCGTTTACCTATTGAGGGGTTTAACCCTTTTAAAAGGAAGAACTTAGTTCTTTCTCTGGATCTAAGATCCAAAAGACAAGTCTTCCACAAGTTGAGAATTTAATTCTCATTGGGATGAACTTGTTCTCAGAGATCAAAGATTCAGAAAAGAACAAGGAAATCGAACTCCTCGGAATAAAATATACAAGGAGCAATCAGCACGCAGCGCCTCACGTGCCCCTCATGTGGACGCCCTTCAATTAGGAGTGCTTAGCACTCACTAGTTGGCGCTCAGCGCCCAACGCTTCACGTGCCCCTCACATGGACGCCGTTCAAGAAGGAGTGCGTAGCACTCAGTGGTTGTCGCTCAGCGCCCAACGCTCTACGTGCCTCTCACGTGGGCGCTACAAAATAGAGAATTGCTTAGCACTTAGTGAGTGACACCTAGCGCTCAGCATCCCACGTGACCCTCACGTGGGTGCCACAGAATATAAAACTGCTTGACACTCATCATTTAGCGCCTAGCGTCCAGAACCTAGCGTCTAGTGCTGTCACGCCCCGCTTCCCAGAGTGCGCTAAGATCGGCACGCGACAGAGCCAACCATGCTACCTGTGGATAAGAAATATCCCTCCACAGTCACATTACGGCTGTTTAGAAATATCAAGAACAGTAGAAATAAAATAAACTATCTAGTATATGTCCATGAGCCAGAATAAACGAGTCAAGAAATAATATGCGGAAGCAATAGATCCAATAAACAATAATAATCTGGAATGTATGTCCCAAATACGGGCTCACATCAGGAATGAAAATACTGAAAGAAAGCTAAACTAAACTACTAACAGGTCCTCACTGCTCGGCCTGCTGATCGAAATACTCCTGAACAGCCTGCGATAAGGATAAGGGATCGGGGTCATGCAAAACCCAAACATCAGTGCGTCATTATATCAATAATTCTAGGCAAGCAGGATGTAATGAAATATGCAGGCATGAAGTATAACAATAACAAGTTTTCAGGAATAAACAGTAACATGGATATAGATCAGTGAACAGGATATATATAGGTGAAGTGCAGTGAGTAGTCTAAGCTATGCTATAGGGTCATCTACTCTAAATTTATTCGAAATCAATTAATGTAATCCTTATCGTAAGCTATCGTTCTATGCCCCGTTCATTCCCCATGAGGCCACGGTAACAAGATATGATAGACTGTGAGTCTATGTCTCGTTCATTCCCCACGGGACCACGGGAACATGATGTAATAGCCCTTTGAGTTACGTTCAGCTACATTCTTGATTTCCCCATACCCCCAAGTTATGTGTTTAAGTCAGGTATTGAAAAATCTGAGACTAATGCCAACACAGGATCAAGCAGGAACAGGTTTGTCTATACAGACAACAGGATATGTCCATTGGGACAACATGTCAGGATTGTCGGCATTAGAAACATGATCAGGTAACATGTCAAGTAGTGATATATCAGGTCACGTCAGGGTAGTGTACAGTATCAAGTCATGTCAAGTAGTGGTGTATCAAGTCATGTCAGGTAGTATACATGTATCAGGTCATGTCAGGTAGTATACAGGTATCAAGCAGGTGCTCATAATCAAACTGTAGCAAGTATTGAATCAGGGTGAAAGTACGTATGTGCAATAAAAGCATGGATGCAAAAATATCAATCAGGGATTACATCATGACTATGTAGGGTGCACAATATCAAGCATGGGGTGTCAATATAACAACAATATGTATGATGTGACATGGTATGCGAATAGATATAGAATTAATGCTATGGATGCACAAATATCGATTAGGGTTACATTTACAGTTTCAATACTAAGTAGGATGCACATTATTAAGCATGGAGCGTTACTACAATAATAACATGACTTAATGTGATCTGTAGATGCAGTTATATGTATGTTAAATGATATGGATGCAAACGGGTATCCGAAAACGGTAAAACTTTAGTATGGATGTATAATGTGATAAACAGGTAACATTTTACTAATATGGATGCATGATACTATACGTAGCATGTAGCAAGATGATTTAGCATGCGACTAGATATGTAAATAATGATATTGATGCACGCGGATGTCCGAAAACAGTAAAATGGTAATGTGGGATGTATCACTAAACAAAATGAAATGTTATAATTCAAATGGGTGCAACATATTGTAGTCTAGCATGTAACAAGATAGATTTGCATGCACTAGATGCGAAATAAACTGTACGAATGCAAACGGACGTCGTAAAACTATAAAACTATAACTTGGGATGTATGATTTAAAATACAAGTGTTATATTTATTCAAATGGATGTAAATATAGTAACATAGCATGTAGCAAGATAAACTTGCCTAGACAGATCGTGAAACAGATATGCACGACACGTCCGACGTCGGCAAAACGTCGCAACGCACGCACGGCACACGGGACGGGTCCAAGCAATGCAAGAGGGTGATTACGCAGGTAAGTTAGTCCTCTGGGTCGTCTGGACTAGAACTCCAAGTTACTTAAATAGAGTACCGCATTGTAACCATGCCGCGGTATATAGTTACAATCACATAACTCCACTCAAGTCACCCAAATCCTAATATCTGAATCAAGGAACAGGGAGAAACAATAGGGAACCAAAAGGTTTCAAGTCGAGATGCAAAGTGGTTTTCATCTCGTCAAGGTAAAGGATCAAGAGAAAGATATGATTCAAGAATCGTGATAACAATGTGGTAGGACATGTTCCTAATCACGGATTTTCTGATTCGTGTATTGGGTCCAATACCCAACTACAAAAGAATTAAACCCGATTAACCTAAATCCTATGTCTCTGATACCAAACAAACCCTGTCACGCCCCGCTTCCTAAAGTGCGCTAAGATCGGTACGTGACAGAGCCAACCATGCTACCTGTGGATAAGAAACATCCCTCCACAGTCACATTACGGCTGTCTAGAGATATCAAGAACAATAGAAATAAAACAAACTATCTAGTACATGTCCATGAGCCAGAATAAACGAGTCAAGAAATAATATGTGGAAGCAATAGATCCAATAAACAATAATAATCTGGAATGTACGTCCCAAATACGGGCTCACATCAGGAATAAAAATACTGAAAGAAAGCTAAAGTAAACTACTAACAGGTCCTCACTGCTCGGCCTGCTGATCGAAATACTCCTGAACAGCCTGCGATAAAGATAAGGGATCCGGGCCATGCAAAACCCAGATGTCAGTGCGTCATAATATTAATAATTCTAGGCAAGCAGGATGTAATGAAATATGCAGGCATGAAGTATAACGGTAACAAGTTATCAGGAATAAACAGTAACATGGATATAGATCGGTAAACAGGATATATATAGGTGAAGTGCCGTGAGTAGTCTAAGCTGTGCTATAGGGTCATCTACTCTAAAGTTATTCGAAATCAATTAATGTAATCCTTATCATAACCCATAGGTCTATACCCCGTTCATTCCCCATGGGACCACGGTAACAAGATATGATAGACTGTGAGTCTATGTCCCGTTCATTCCCCACGGGACCACGGTAACATGAGGTAATAGCCCTTTGAGTTACGTTCAGCTACATTCTTGATTTCCCCATACCCCCAAGTTATGTGTTTAAGTCAGGTATTGAAAAATCTGAGACTAATGCCAACACAGGATCAAGCAGGAACAGGTTTGTCTATACAGACAACAGGATATGTCTATTGGGATAACATGTCAGGATTGTCGGCATTAGAAACAGGATCAGGTAACATGTCAAGTAGTGATATATCAGGTCACGTCAGGGTAGTGTACAGTATCAAGTCATGTCAAGTAGTGGTGTATCAGGTCATGTCAGGTAGTATACATGTATCAAGTCATGTCAAGTAGTGCACAGGTATCAAGCAGGTGCTCATAATCAAACTGTAGCAAGTATTGAATCAGGGTGAAAGTACGTATGTGCAATAAAAGCATGGATGCACAAATATCAATCAGGGGTTACATCATGACTATGTAGGGTGCACGATATCAAGCATGGGGTGTCAATATAACAACAATATGTATGATGTAACATGGTATGCAAATAGATATAGAATTAATGCTATGGATGCACAAATATCGATTAGGGTTACATTTACAGTTTCAATACTAAGTAGGATGCACATTATTAAGCATGGGACGTTACTACAATAATAACATGACTTAATGTGATCTGTAGATGCAGCTATATGTATGTTAAATGATATGGATGCAAACGGGTATCCGAAAACGGTAAAACTTTAGTATGGATGTATAATGTGATAAACATGTAACATTTTACTCATATGGATGCGTGATACTATACCTAGCATGTAGCAAGATAATTTAGCATGCGACTAGATATGTAAAAAATGATATTGATGCACGCGGATGTCCGAAAACTGTAAAATAGTAAAATGGTAATGTGGGATGTATCACTAAACAAAATGAAATGTTATAATTCAAATGGGTGCAACATATTGTAGTCTAGCATGTAACAAGATAGATTTGCATGCAATAGATACAAAATAAACTGTACGAATGCAAACGTATGTCGTAAAACTGTAAAACTATAACCTGGGATGCATGATTTAAAATACAAGTGTTATATTTATTCAAATGGATGTAAATATAGTAACATATCATGTAGCAAGATAAACTTTCCTAGACGGATCGTGAAACGGATATGCACGACACGTCCGACGTCGGTAAAACGTCGCAACGCACGCATGGCACACGGGACGGGTCCAAGCAACGCAAGATGGTGATCACGCAGGTAAGGTACATCCTCTGGGTCGTCTGGATCGTCGGCGTCAAGCCCGGCTCCGGCGAACTATGAAAATACAGAAATCAAGAAGTGAAGAAAAAGAAAGAAGAGGAGGAAGAAGAAAAGATAAGGAGTGAGGCTCACTGTGGTTGTGGTGTACAGGGGGTCAGGAGAGAGGTGAAGGTGACGAGGAGATGAACGGAGCTCCGGCGATTTAGGGTTTGGCTCGGTTGTGATGTATGCTGGGGTTTGGGTGCAGGGTTTTGGTGTAGGAGGGAGAGCAGAGGAAAGGGATTGGAAGAGAGGAAGGAGATGGCGACGGTAAAGTGAAGGTGTCGTCGGCGATGAGGTGAGGTGATGGGTTCTCGATGTGTAGTAGTGTGCAAGGGTGTTGGTGAAGGCTCGGGAAGGAGGAAGAAGATGGAGATGGCGAGGAGGAGGAGAGGAGGCTCTGTGAGGGAGGAGAGTGATGAGGCAATGGAGTTTAGGGTTAGGGTTTGAGGAAGGCAAGAGCTTGTGATGGGTTAAAGGATGAGAGGCTCGGGTTTAAATAAGAAAAGAGGGAGAGAAAGAAGGAGTTGTGAAGGGAGGTGACGAGAGCGCGGGCGCGGTGAACACACTCGAGGAATGAACAGTTCCTCCGAGATGAGAGAGAAAGAAGAGAGAGTGAGAAAGGGAAGAGAGAGAAGAGAGAAGGAAAAGAGAGGAGGAAGGCTGAGCGAGAGAGAGAGGGAGATTTCTGAGAGGTGGTAGTGCCGGAGGAAGAGAGAGAGTGTGTGAGGTTGTTATAATAGGTTGGGATTTAATATTTAAAAGGATTTAAGTTAGTTAGATAAATTTAAACTGTAGAATTAAATTTATTATTATATTAAATAAATTTGAATTTTGGCGGGATACAAAATAATCCAAAACACGCCAGGGTCGGGTCTAAAATTTTAGTTTTAAAATACGAAAAATATATGCGATGACCAAAATTAAAAAAATGAATGCTCGGGTAATGAAAATGCATACCCCCAAGAACGGATGCACGTACGTGCACGTAGCCATCCAAACAAGTCCGTTTCACTGAATGGGACAGGAAAAAGATGCGCGGATGCTACCACGGGGTTAGGGATATCAAGCAGGCCATGCAATGTATTTTTAAAAATATTTTATGTGACTTAAAATGTTATATGGTAAAAGATGCAATACCAGATAAAATGCCACTATGCAGTATACATGAATGTGCACAAGTCTACGTAATAAGTCAGGATAACCTATAAACATGAACCAGGACAGGTTCCAAGTAAGCGGGTCGGGTCGGATGCAGATGTCAGATATACTATTTGCACCCAAAACGCAGTAAACCAGGAAGATACCATAAATAAAGAAATACGTGCACTGCAATAGGTATAAATGAACTAGGGTGTTACATTATACCCAACTACAAAAAGAATTTCGTCCTCGAAATTCCCAAAACAAGAAAATATAAACAATCAAGAATCTATAAGAATAAGTGTGGGAACTTCTGTCGGTCTGGTGCTGCCTTCATAAGATTCCGGATAGTATTAACCTTCTCAACTGTTTGCACGATCAAATCCGGTCCTAACAAACTTCATTCACCAACATCGTCCCAACAAACGGGTGAACGACGCCTGCGACCATACAACGCTTCAAATGGAGCCATCTGAATAGTCGCCTGAAAGCTGCCATTGTAAGAGCTCCACCAAGTGTAGATGATCCTCCCATGAACCCTATGAAGTCTAACATGTAAGCTCTCAACATGTCTTCAAGAGTTCAGCATGCTCCTCTAGGCTCCACAAGTAGACCACAATATTATCGATAAAACACCACAATAAACTGGTCCAAGAATGGTGAAAAGATTCGGTTCATCAAGTCCATAAATATCGCCGGTACATTCGTGACTCCGAATGGCATCACTAAATACTTGTAATGTCCATACTGAGTTCGGAACGCAGTCTTGCAAGTATCCTTTAGTTTAACTCGGACCTGATGATATCCGGATCGCAAATCCAGTTTCGAGAATACCCTCGTGCCACTTAGTTGCTCGAATAATTCGCCAATGCGAGAGATCGGGTACTTGTTCTTAATAGTCACCTGGTTTAATTCTCGATAGTCGATGCACATCCTCCGTGTGCCATCTTTCTTCTTTACTAGAAGAACTGGAGCTCCCCAAGGTGAGTTACTGCTACGAATCCAATCCTTCTCTAGTAATTCGGTAACCTGCTTCTTGATTTCTTCCAACTCCACTGGTGCCATTGGATAGTACGCTTTTGAGACTGGCGCTGCACCAGAAACAAGATCGATAGCGAACTCCACATCTCGTTTTGGTGGTAAACCCGAGATGTCCTCGAACACGTCCATGAAATCTCGAACTACAACTGGCGCTTCTTTCATAACAACTTCCATCGACGAAAGAACATTGTTTGTCGGCCTAGCCCTAAACTCGACTAGCCCGACAGAACTGCTACCTCCAGCAAAGACAAACTCTGGATGTCCGGGAATCTGGAAAATCACTTTCTTTGCCTACGATCAATGTGAGCGTGGAAAGTGAGAAAATCCATTCCCAAGACAACTTCATAACTTCCGGTATCAAACACCAAGAAATCTGCGAATAACTCCCGTCCGCAAATAACTAAAGAACAATCCTTACATTCTTTACTAGCTATGATCTTCCCATTCCCAGTGTGTATGTCCCAACAACTAGACAGGGTCGTGCAAGTAATCGAGTGTGTAGCAATAAACTTGGATGACATAAAACAATGGGATGCACCGGAATCGAATAATGCTAATGCGGGAAAATCATGAACAAGTAGGATACCTGAAATGACTTTCTCTGAAGCCTTGGCCTCTTCAGCAGTCAGGGTAAAGGCTCGAGGTTGATCGGGTCCCTGAGTTATCAGCTTCTGCTCTTGAAACTGCTTCAGCGGTGGCTTCTGATCATCTTCCTTCAAGCGAAGTTTCGACGGACAAGTATCAATGGTATGATCAGCTGATCCATAAATAAGACAAAGTCTAAGTCTCCTTCGACAATCTCTCCAAAAACGACCCGATCGTTGGCAGTAGTCGCAAAATTCTCTTCTTTTCTGCTCGGGTGCGACGGGCCTCTTCACAGGTACAACACCACGTCTATTAACTGGAATACCTCTGCGTATATGTGCTTGGTTTAGCGCAAATGCCGGCTTCCGCACTGCAACTGCTTGCTGCTGCGTACCTCCAGTCTTCATTGATAGGCTCTACTGCTCTCGAGCCGCTTTAAGTACTTATGAGAAAGTGGTCAAACCCAGAGATATAATTTGCCTCTGGATGTCCACGTCCAAACTATGCATGAACCTCCTTGCCCTATCAGCATCATTGGAAACCAAAGGTCCAGCGAATCTACTGAGCCGTGTCTACTCAGCTGCATGTACATCCACGGGTCCGCCGTTCTGCTTCAAGCCGATAAATTTTTCATCCATTTCCTCCCGTGCAGTCTGCGGGGAGAACTTCTCCAAGAAGCTCTTCGAAAAATCTACCCAACTGATCGGCTTGGGCAAGCGGGTCTCTTCCACAAGCCACCACCCACGGGCATAGTCTACTAATTGGATGCATACTACATCCACTCTCTTGTCCTCTAGAATCTGTGCCGCAACGAGCAAATTCTCCGTATCAACCAGCTGTTCATACCATAATATTGCATTATTATATTCCCCATTCTTATTCTTTTTATAAATAAACAGGTGCTTTTGACGCATGTCTGCTACATGTTACAGGTTACAGGTTCTTGGACAGAAAACAGTGAAAACGATGAAAAGACGATGCAAAAGTAGATTTTGACCAACAAACAGAAGACTCTTGATCAAGCCTACATCAAAGATAAAATTTACAATGAACAAGGCAACACAAGGTCCAAGAATACAAAGCGAACGGTTAGAAATCCATTGCAAATTGTTCACTAAAGATCTGGAACCAATGTAGAAGCCCAATTGACAAAAGAACCAAAGAACCAGAAGCCCAAAAAGATCAAGAACATAACCCAAAACTGTCAGAACCCAAGCTTGTAAAAGGGCCACGGAACCGCGGCCCAAGCCCACCAATGCCGCGGTTCCGCGGCCAGATAAAGCCCAGAGGAAAAGTTGTTTTTACCATAATTTGGGTGCTGCGCTGACTAGTCAACCTAAGGGCTATTTTTGTAATTTCAGACATGCGAAACAAATGTAACCTAGGGTTTCCTATTCTCTATAAATATGAACTCTAAACCTTGTATTCTTTCTATGCCTCCTTTTAATAATAAATTTCAGAATTCTTTATGGAGAGCATCGGTGCCTCTTTTCAATTCATAAATTCAGATCTGACAAACCTGCGTTGATGATTGGAGAGAGCCATCTGTAAGTAGTTTCAATTAATTGCTCTAGTTTAGATTTTAATTCTTTGCCCTAGGTAGATTTAATTTCTTGCCGTAGATAATTGTTTAGAGTTAGCTTTGGGGAAGGCTTTTGAGAGATGAGATCTCTCATCCCTTTCTTACCCATTATATATTTGCAGTAGGACTCCATGCATACACGCACACACCGCGCCCTACGGCATCCTACCCCTCGAGGTAACGATGACACCGTAGTATAAAGGCCCGGTTGCGCGTGTTTTCCATGGAGGTTAGGGTAAGGATCTCTAAAGGAAGGATAAGAACCTAAAGGAAGGAACACCTTCCCGAATGGATCTAATCCCCTTTATTGATAATTACCATAACTCCTCATAGATCTTCATTTGGGTATAGAAAGCGTTAAGATTTACTTGCATTTCCAAATCATCCCTAAACCTAACCCTAACAAGACTAGATCTAGATAACTGTAGTATAGAATAATTAGGTTTTTAGATTTAATAATCAATCCGAACACCCTTCGGAATTAACTCGTTTGAGCGATTAGGAGATTCACAAAATCCCTGTGGACCGACCCGTACTCACCGGCTAGCTATAAAGCGACGCCGTTCTTGATTGCGGTTACAAATATTTTTGATCTATCTTTTAGAACGCGCAAGCACGCTAAATCTATCAATCAAATGGCGCCGTTGCCGGGGATGGCGTAGAACTTTCCTCTTTGCAATTTCGGGTTAATCTTAAATTAAAAAATCATAAAAATCTAAAAAATCCAAAAATTATAAAAATATATCAATTGTTATTTTTTTTGGAAAGGGTACTTTGTTGTGTGAATCTTGCAGGAACAATCGAGACGGATCTGGAAATTTCCAGAAGGCGAAACAGAAATCAGGAGATCAAAACAGAGAAGGATTTCAAAAACAGAACAGTAGAATTTTTCTGGAGATTTGAACCCCCCATCGTGCCGCGTTTTCGCCGCCGAAACCTACTTTGTACCGCTGAACCGCGGCCACCTCGATGAGTTAGCACATGAGAAAATTTTTTGGGAACCGTGCCGGCTAGCGAACCGCGGAACCGCGGTGGGACCCCCTGTTTGGCCACGGAAAAGCTGCCGTTTGGTGGCAACATTTGTCCAAATTTGCTCTGTAAGTTCCTCTGTTTCTTCTCTGTATATTTTGAAATATCTTTTCTGGAAATTCCTGCAGGATTCCGTGAGCTATAAAATATATTCCCTTCCATATAACAAATCTTGTGCAGGATTTTTGCGCCTAGTTTAAATTAGAAATAGATTGCAAGTAATATTTTTCTGTTGCATATCTTTTATCAAAATCTTTTTGCAACAATTTCCAAATAAAGATAAAAAGGAAAAGGAAAATTTTTATTACAAAACTTGCCAACTTTAGCCGCAAATAAATCCTTGCACTAACCAACATTCTTTCTTTCCCCCTTTCTTCTAACATGGGTACCCCACATAATAAATCACTTGTCGAAGTTTGGTATCCCGAACCTAATTTTGCGTCGTACGTCAATTTGTTCGGTCAATTTAAAGACGATCCTTCCGCGCCTAAAATATCTTTGAAAGATCAAATAGAGGCGTCTAGGAGAAACAGTTCGACTTTTCAACCCACTTTGTGTCAACCAAGTCAACCTTTACCACCTCCATATGTTGACACCACTTTTTCGAGTCCTTCTGTCACTCCTAAGCCGATGTCCATTGCTGAGCATATTGCTCAATCTCGCAGCCGATCTTTCACCCCTCTCCACTCATCTAGTTCTAGGGGCCCGCATGATTATTCACCTTTTTATCCACATGTTGACCTTACCCCTGCCCACCTACCCACTTCCAACCAGTCCTACCCGACCTTTCCACCTTCACTAGACACTGCTTCTACACAGCCTGTTGGGAGTTTTGCATATCCACACGATTTCGACTCTTTTACTGAAACCCCCTTACCACCCAAGTCTAGTTTGGAAGAGTCGTTGGAGGCGTATATCGCAGCAACAAACAAAATGGTTAGGAATGTGGAAGCGTTCGTGGCCGCCCTTATGCAACCGAGTGAACCGGTAGCTAGTTTCCCGCTAGCTCCAAATTTTTCAATGTATAAGGAGGCGGTTGGACAGAGTGAGAATGTGAGAGGATTTCCAAATCAAATCTACCCATACCCAATTGAATCCAACAACTCCAATTTTCAAATATGTGTCCAAAATGATGAGTTGTGCGACTTTGTAGTGTTTGATTTGCCAACTTGTGAAGAACCCCTTTCGAGTGAAACCACACTTAATCCTTTCGATCTTTACACCTCCACTCTAGAACCTAAATTGATAAATATCCATGCTTTTGATGAGGTGTCTAAAGAAATTGATTTTCACTTGATTGAGGATATAGACGCCGGGAAAATTTCGGATGATGAACCTGTCGATTTGATTGAAATTTTATGTTCAACTCATCATCCCGAGTCATTAGATGTTTCTCCCGAACTTCACATGCGTCTGGATTTTGATGATAATGGGATGGATGAGTTGAATTTTGAAGAGAATTATAAGGATAGTATTGAGGAGAGTTTTGAGGATCATATTGAAGTTGAACCATTTTTCTTTGATGTGTCGGATTTTCCAATTCATCCTCTTGAACGTTTAACTAAATCACCCTCCCTCCTTTCCATCGTTCCGACCACGCTTGAAGACTGTGAGCTTGAAAAATTTTCTTTTGAATCTGACACACTTCTTACAGACGATAACACTTATGAGTGTTTCGCTTTTTCGGACGATGTTGATGACTCACCGCCCGAGTTTGAGTCCTTTACATTTTCAGATGAGTTAATTGAACCATCAGACTCGGTTGCTTACAGTAGTTTCGAACCATTGATGGAATCTTTCAAGTTCGAGACAGTTTACTACGGTGAGAATGATACTATCCCTAATTCACTCTTTTCGTCCTTCCTATTGTTCCGACCGTACAAGAGACCGTTACGCGTTCATCTCCAATACCAAGTTCGGCGTACCCATGTTTTCTTGCGAATCTTGAGGGATTTGACCCCATTTCTCGACGGGTTGATAGGTTAGCACAATCGCTTTTAACACATTGGTCATCACAAATTGAGCTAATTTATTCACTCGATTTACACCCTCAAGATCGTACTCCACTTCTTTCTTCTTTCCGCCATTCTTCTCCCCCACCGAGACCATATACCCTTCTTCCCACACGGTCTCGTGTGCTTCTCATTTCCCTTCTTTACACCCCATTATTTCACCAACTCGGCCATTACCACGATAAGATTTTTGAATGGTTGGTGCTAACCTTTGGCTTGTGTAAGGCCAAGCTTAAGTTTGGGGGGAACCTTGTTGTATATATGTATATATATATTTTTGTTTTCTTTTTCTATAAAAAATAAAAAATAAAAAATTCAAAAAAAATAAAAAAAAATTATAAATAAATAAACAGGGGAGTGCCGGCATTTTGACCCTTTTGGTGTAGTATGACAGTGAGGACACTGTCAAGTTTAAGTTTGGGGGTATGCTCGGTACGTCTTCTTCCTTCGCATGCATTTGTATATTTTTGTATTTGCATACTTATTTTAAAACCCATAAAAATTGAAAATTTTCAAAAATATAAAAATTGATGTATTCAATTTTGGCTAATTGACTTGAGTTTGAAAAATAGGTTAACTGGTTAGGAACAACTAGATCTTAGACTTAGTAAATTAAAAACCCTAAAAATAACCTTTCTTAAAGTTTAACGGTAGAAAGTATATGGCTTTGTAGTTTATTTAGAAATAGGCAAATTTTGAGTTCACTTCTTGGGCTAAGTTGAAACAAAGGAAGAGTATTGATACTTTTATTAGAGTATAAGTTTGAAAAATAATTCCTAGCTTAAGTCTAGATTCTGAAAATGTATACCCTACAAAATTGCACAAACACGTACCTTAAAACTTGGAATAGTAGAAGAGACCTTGAAATGCTCTTGTCTAAAGTCCTTAATACGAAGAAAATAAAAGAAAAAAAACAGAGTGAATAAAGAAAAGAAAAAAATGAACACTGGTTTTTGTGATTACTTAAGGCTGTAAAAATAGAAAAATATTTAGCGAGGGTGCCTCATCACCTAGTGCCTTAGACCAACTGGTTTGGGAGTCACTGCTAAAAGCCTTGGGTGTTACAAGACTAGGAATTACGCTTTAATGTGCAAACACATCTAGTAATCGGTTGTTGGTACCTCAAGAAGTATTAACGGTCGCATGAAGGATGTGTTGGCAAAATTTAATTAAAAATTCACCTACTAATAAGTACTTTGGACAACGGACGAGAGTATGATTGCTTGATTTGAATTTCCAAGTGTAGGGGTGATTTTTACACACACGTGGGGATATGTGATTGGAGTTTAGATGAGAGAAAGGAGTGAAGAATAAAACTTGTACCTTTAATAGACTTGATAAAAATTCCTAAGTGGAGATGGAACCCTAGAAGAAAAACTTAAGAGATGCAGAAAGCTAAGTAGATCTGCAGAACATATATAATCTTAAGTTAAATGATGAGGAAGTGTGAAGAATACGGGTGGATAATTTACGAGTCGAAGATAACAGAATTCCTTGTTAGAAAACCCAATTGGAGAATAAAAATCAATGGGCCGAATTGATAGGATTTTATGGGTAGTATCCGCTGAAAACCCTCAAGAGACAACACTCCTCCTACTAGGGACACCTAGAGGTTTAACGGCTTGTTGCACGTGCTCAGTGCAATCGCGTTTCCCTGCGAAAGTGCGATTAGGTTTTTTGTAGTAAATAAAAATAAGTTTGCTCGAGGACGAGCAAAAGATAAGTTTGGGGGTATTTGTTCACACCATAATATTGCATTATTATATTCCCCATTCTTATTCTTTTTATAAATAAACAGGTGCTTTTGACGCATGTCTGCTACATGTTACAGGTTACAGGTTCTTGGACAGAAAACAGTGAAAACGATGAAAAGACGATGCAAAAGTGGACTTTGACCAACAAACGGAAGACTCTTGATCAAGCCTACATCAAAGATAAAATTTACAATGAACAAGGCAACGCAAGATCCAAGAATACAAAGCGAACGGTTAAAAATCCATTGCAAATTGCTCACTGAAGATCTGGAACCAATGTAGAACCCCAATTGACAAAAGAACCAAAGAACCAGAAGCCCAAAAAGATCCAGAACATAACCCAAAACTTTCAGAACCCAAGCTTGTAAAAGGGCCGCGGAACCGCGGCCTAAGCCCACCAATGCCACGGTTCCGCGGCCAGATGAAGCCCAGAGGAAAAATTGTTTTTACCATAATTTGGGTGCGGCGCTGACTAGTCAACCTAAAGGCTATTTTTGTAATTTCAGACATGCGAAACAAATGTAACCTAGGGTTTCCTATTCTCTATAAATAGGAACTCTAAACCTTGTATTCTTTCTATGCCTCCTTTTAATAATAAATTTCAGAATTCTTTATGGAGAGCATCGGTGCCTCTTTTCAATTCATAAATTCAGATCTGACAAACCTGCGTTGATGATTGGAGAGAGCCATCTGTAAGTAGTTTCAATTAATTGCTCTAGTTTAGATTTTAATTCTTTGCCCTAGGTAGATTTAATTCCTTGCCGTAGATAATTGTTTAGAGTTAGCTTTAGGAAAGGCTTTTGAGAGATGAGATCTCTCATCCCTTTCTTACCCATTATATATTTGCAGTAGGACTCCATGCATACACGCACACACCGCGCCCTACGGCATCCTACCCCTCGAGGTAATGATGACACCGTAGTATAAAGGCCCGGTTGCGCGTGTTTTACATGGAGGTTAGGGTAAGGATCTCTAAAGAAAGGACAAGAACCTAAAGGAAGGAACACCTTCCCGAATGGATCTAATCCCCTTTATTGATAATTACCATAACACCTCATAGATCTTCATTTGGGTATAGAAAGCGTTGAGATTTACTTGCATTTCCAAACCATCCCTAAACCTAACCTTAACAAGACTAGATCTAGATAACTGTAGTATAGAATAATTAGGTTTTTAGATTTAATAATCAATCCGAACACCCTTCGGAATTAACTCGTTTGAGCGATTAGGAGATTCACAAAATCCCTGTGGACCGACCAGTACTCAACTGCTAGCTGCAAACCGACACCGTTCTTGATTGCGGTTATAAATATTTTTGATCTATCTTTTAGAAAGCGCAAGCACGCTAAATCTATCAATCACCAGCCACTGCTCCACTGGCAACGGTTCTTCCAAACCAGTGAAGACGGACGGACCCAGTCTCCTAAAATCTGCCACGGTACCCACACGCTCAACTGGTCTGGCCGCAATATTGTTCACGGACTGCTGGACGGACCATAAACCTTCCTAAAAAGGTTCGGCCTGCTGCTGGTTCAGCCTGATCTGCCGTTTCTGGTCCTCAAGCATGCCACGAATTACTCCAAGTAAGGCGGCGTTATCCACACGCCTCTGGTACGTTTTCAGATTTCTGTCTGCCATGATCCTGCAAGCAATACACCAAAGAGGATCAGTATGATGGCAAGATTCAAAACTTGCTATGAATGATGACCATGAATCAAGGATATGAATCAAAACTAGAACTCCAAGTTACTTAAATAGAGTACCGCATTGTAACCATGCCGCGGTACATAGTTACAATCACATAACTCCACTCAAGTCATCCAAATCCTTGTATCCGAATCAAGGAACAGGGAGAAACAATAAGGAACCAAAGGTTTCAAGTCGAGATGCAAAGTGGTTTTCATCTCATCAAGGTAAAGGATCAAGAGAAAGATATGATTCAAGAATCATGATAACAATGTGGCAGGACATGTTCCTAATCACGGATTTTCTGATTCGTATATTGGGTCCAATACCCAACTACAAAAGAATCAAATCCGATTAACCTAAATCCTAGGTCTCTGATACCAAACAAACCCTGTCACGCCCCGCTTCCGGAGTGCGCTAAGATCGACACGTGACAGAGCCAACCATGCTACCTGTAGATAAGAAACATCCCTCCACAGTCACATTACGGCTGTCTAGAGATATCAAGAACAGTAGAAATAAAATAAACTATCTAGTACATGTCCATGAGCCAGAATAAACGAGTCAAGAAATAATATGCGGAAGCAATAGATCCAATAAACAATAATAATCTGGAATGTACGTCCCAAATACGGGCTCACATCAGGAATAAAAATACTGAAAGAAAGCTAAACTAAACTACTAACAGGTCCTCACTGCTCGGCCTGCTGATCGAAATACTCCTGAACAGCCTGCGATAAGGATAAGGGATCCGGGCCATGCAAAACCCAGACGTCAGTGCGTCATAATATTAATAATTCTAGGCAAGCAGGATGTAATGAAATATGCAGGCATGAAGTATAACGGTAACAAGTTATCAGGAATAAACAGTAACATGGATATAGATCGGTAAACAGGATATATATAGGTGAAGTGCAGTGAGTAGTCTAAGCTGTGCTATAGGGTCATCTACTTTAAAGTTATTCGAAATCAATTAATGTAATCCTTATCGTAACCCATCGGTCTATGCCCCGTTCATTCCCCACGGGACCACGGTAATAAGATATGATAGAATGTGAGTCTATGTCCCGTTCATTCCCCACGGGACCACGGTAACATGAGGTAATAGCCCTTTGAATTACGTTCAGCTACATTCTTGATTTCTCCATACCCCCAAGTTATGTGTTTAAATCAGGTATTGAAAAATCTGAGACTAATGCCAACACAGGATCAAGCAGGAACAGGTTTGTCTATACAGACAACAGGATATGTCCATTGGGACAACATGCCAGGATTGTCGGCATTAGAAGCAGGATCAATTAACATGTCAAATAGTGATATATCTGGTCACGTCAGGATAGTGTACAGTATCAAGTCATGTCAAGTAGTGGTGTATCAGGTCATGTCAGGTAGTATACATGTATCAAGTCATGTCAAGTAGTGCACAGGTATCAAGCAGGTGCTCATAATTAAACTGTAGCAAGTATTGAATCAGGGTGAAAGTACGTATGTGCAATAAAAGTATGGATGCACAAATATCAATCAGGGATTACATCATGACTATGTAGGGTGCACAATATCAAGCATGGGGTGTCAATATAACAACAATATGTATGATGTGACATGGTATGCGAATAGATATAGAATTAATGCTATGGATGCACAAATATCGATTAGGGTTACATTTACAGTTTCAATACTAAGTAGGATGCACATTATTAAGCATAGAGCGTTACTACAATAATAACATGACTTAATGTGATCTGTAGATGCAGTTATATGTATGTTAAATGATATGGATGCAAACGGGTATCCGAAAACGGTAAAACTTTAGTATGGATGTATAATGTGATAAACATGTAACATTTTACTCATATGGATGCGTGATACTATACCTAGCATGTAGCAAGATAATTTAGCATGCGACTAGATATGTAAATAATGATATTGATGCACACGGATGTCCGAAAGTAAAATAGTAAAATGGTAATGTGGGATGTATCACTAAACAAAATGAAATGTTATAATTCAAATGGGTGCAACATATTGTAGTCTAGCATGTAACAAGATAGATTTGCATGCATTAGATACGAAATAAACTGTACGAGTGCAAACGGACATCGTAAAACTGTAAAACTATAACCTGGGATGCATGATTTAAAATACAAGTGTTATATTTATTCAAATGGATGTAAATATAGTAACATAGCATGTAGCAAGATAAACTTGCCTAGACGAATCGTGAAACGGATATGCACGACACGTCCGACGTCGACAAAACGTCGCAATGCACGCACGGCATACGGGACGGGTCCAAGCAACGCAAGAGGGTGATCACGCATGTAAGTTACGTCCTCTGGGTCGTCTGGATCGTCGGCGTTAAGCCCGGCTCCGGCGAACTATGAAAATACAGAAATCAAGAAGTGAAGAAAAAGAAAAAGAAAGAAGAGGAGGAAGAAGAAAAGATAAGGAGTGAGGCTCACTGTGGTTGTGGTGTACAGGGGGTCAGGAGAGAGGTGAAGGTGACGAGGAGATGAACGGAGCTCCGGCGATCTAGGGTTTGGCTCTGTTGTGATGTATGCTGGGGTTTGGGTGCAGGGTTTTGGTGTAGGAGGGAGAGCAGAGGATAGGGAGAGGAGGAGAGGAAGGAGATGGTGACGGCGAGGTGAAGGTGTCGTCGACGATGAGGTGAGGTGATGGGTTCTCGGTGTGTAGTGGTGTGCAAGGGTGTTGGTGAAGGCTCGGGAAGGAGGAAGAAGATGGAGATGGCGAGGAGGAGGAGAGGAGGCTCTGTGAGGGAGGAGAGTTATGAGGCAATGGAGTTTAGGGTTAGGATTTGAGGAAGGCAAGAGCTTGTGATGGGTTAAAGGATGAGAGGCTCGGGTTTAAATAAGAAAAGAGGGAGAGAAAGAAGGAGTTGTGAAGGGAGGTGACGAGAGCGCGGGCACGGTGACCACACTCGAGGAATGAACAGTTCCTCCGAGATGAGAGAGAAAGAAGAGAGAGAGAGAGAAAGGGAAGAGAGAGAAGAGAGAAAGAAGAGAGAGGAGGGAGGCTGAGCGAGAGAAAGAGAGATATTTCTGAGAGGTGGTGGGGCCGGAGGAAGAGAGAGAGTGTGAGGTTGTTATAATACGTTGGGATTTAATATTTAAAAGGATTTAAGTTAGTTGGATAAATTTAAACTGTAGAATTAAATTTATTATTATATTAAATAAATTGTAATTTGGCAGGATACAAAATAATCTAAAACACGCCCGGGTCGGGTGTAAAATTTTAGTTTTAAAATACGAAAAATATATGCGATGACCAAAATTAAAAAAATGAATGCTCGGGTAATGAAAATGCATACCCCCAAGAACGGATGAACGTACGTGCGCGTAGCCATCCAAATAAGTCCGTTTCACTGAACGGGACAGGAACAAGATGCGCGGATGCTACCACGGGGTTAGGGGTATCAAGCAGGCCATGCAATGTATTTTTAAAAATATTTTATGTGACTTAAAATGTTATATGGTAAAAGATGCAATGCCAGATAAAATGCCACTATGCAGTATACATGAATCTGCACAAGTCTACGTAACAAGTCAGGATAACCCATAAACATGAACCAGGACAGGTTCCAAGTAAGCGGGTCGGGTCGGATGCAGATGTCAGATATACTATTTGCACCCAAAATGCAGTAAATCAGGAAGATACCATAAATAAAGAAATGCGTGCACTGGAATTGGTATAAATGAACTAGGGTGTTATAAGTGCCTCACATGCTTCGCACGTGGGCGCTATAAAGAGTGCTCAGCACTCCATAAAGGAACAAAAAAGTAAAGTGCGGGCGTCAGAACTTACATAAGTGCTCAGCACTGTTTGCATGAAAAAGAGGGACTGAGCCCTAATAAGTGCTTAGCGCTTCTTTCAAATAAAAGAAAACTGAGTGGGCTAAGCCCAAGTTGGCTAGGTCCCTAATTCAGATCAACTGAGCCCATGGGTTCATTGCTTCCGAAACATGACTCATGATATCCAAAATGATGTCCATCCCACATTTCCTAGGTTAATCTTAGTCCCCCAAAAATGGCTAATGATTCTTAGATGGTCCACTATGATCTTTTCCCTTGGACATAGTAATTGGTTCAAGGGTACATCTCTCCACACCTATGATGCACGTCGTTGTAATTTCTCAACGTCTTCATAGAGGTGGCGAGTCCCGACAACCAATTGCTTTTAGGTGCACTTCCCAAGCTGACGTGCACACCTTAAACCAAACTATATCCCAAATGGGTGTATCCCACATCATCGCCGTACATCCCGTCACGTAACAAACACACGTGCATGCAATGGTGATCTATGGACCGAAATGTCCTCAAACTACAACGTTGTCTCCAAGATGGTGACAATGGACCGTAACGTCCTTAAACTAAATTCTCACCTCAAAAATGGTGATCTACAAACCGAAATGTCCTCAAACTACAATTCCTCCTCCAAAATGGCGATAAGGGACCGAAACGTTCTTAAACTAAAACAACAGAGCCCAAATGCTCAATGCTCTCTTATTGGATCTGAAACAAAAATTATCCTAACACTATGTTAAGTAGATCTTAGTCTCAAATTGGATTAACGTATCCTTAAAAAAAAACAATCGAGCCCCAAATGCTCACAAACATTTAAGTCGATCTTGATCTCAAAACAGATCAACGATCCTTAAATCAACCCAAACCTAAATCTAAGATATATGGAATTGGACTAATCCACACCCTACGGGCGACAACATAAATTATTCTCCGTATACAATCCACGGGCAACCAAAAATAAAACAAACACACATGACACAAAGTGAACCTCTGGAGCAGGAGAAAGTGGTTATCACAATGCGGTAACATAATTAACTGCAGGGGCTTGCGCCTGTAGGGAAGAGCGTCCCCACAATCAAAAACCCCTCGCAAATGAGGGGGAATCTAATGAAGTCCGCTACAACGGCCGCATCCGTCCAAACATCCGATATACGGTGCCATAAATCAACTTGGCATATTCGGAGAGGTGGACGGATAAATCCAAATAGCATCTGCTCCTAAATTCAGGCAAGACGACCTACGCGGTTCGTCTCTGTTTTCGGCGGTAAACAGGGTACTTGGACACCATTCTAAAAGGGTTTAGAATGAACGACTTCTAGCGTGGTAGTTTACCCGTAGGTGATGGAGTCACCCTCTGTAAAGAGATAACTTTCAGACTGATTTGAAGGACTCGCATGAATGAAACTCCAATTGCTTTGGCAATTGGTTTAATCATGCGATGTCAAGTACCAGACTAGATGTTGCTTTTGCACTTAGTGTAGTAAGCAGATATTAATCCTGGAGAATCAAAAGGATGCGGTGAAGAACATATCAGGATGTTCTTATTGTAAGGTAATGGCATCCTCCTACTGGAGGCGGTTACCGGTTTTGGCTTCCGATGTGACCTGGATGACAAAATGGCTGTCAGGGTTAAAAGTTTATCCTTTTCTGAGGTGCGGTATGTTGGAAAGGGTTCCAAGCGGATACTGAGGCATACATAGCACAGGATGCTGACTCAACAGAGAATACAACCCAAGAAGTTTGTTGGATAAAATTGTTCATTTATAAACTTGGTCCCATCAAGTATCCAGACAAATTTTAAGGCAGGGTATTGCTTAGTTTGGGAGATTGTTGATCTCCACGAAGTTGAGATATAGAGAGATAAAATTAGAAACATTATAGCAGATCCACTCACCGAGGCTATTTCTCGAACACACGAGATGTTAGTAGAGAAGTTGAGTATTCGGTACCACACGAGCTATGGGTATTCGGTACCATAATAATTAGCCTTAAGTGTAAGTGGGAGATTGTTGGCTATTGTGCTCTCAAGGCAATTATTGTAATTGAAGGTAGACGATTATGATAGTTGAAGGAGGACCTATGCAGGTAAAACAGCTTTACTCGAGATGATAGTTTGTTATCTGGTTTGTCTTTATCATTGATATGTATACGTGTTATGATGGCGATCATACTTGTGAGAGCTGGATAATCCATAAGCACATTCTTAAATGTCACTAGTCGTGAGAGCATCGAAATTGGGTATCAATATTCCATAGTAGACTAATGTATACATTTTTAAAACCCGACGAGGGGCGGTGGATGGTCTCATAGCCATTGGTGTGTTGCATCTAAGATTGTATATAGGTGCTCACTGGAGGTGAGTACACCGGATGGACTCCCCGAGAACTTCTAGATGGTACTATATCTATCGTCAGATAGCAGTTCTTTGGTGACATGAGTACAGGTAGTCCGTTGACCTGAGATCTTTATTTTTCTCATGTGAATCCCCATTGTACTTAGATTACTGGCCTACCACGGCTCTACTGAGTTATACAAACAAGTTTTAGTTAGATACAGTCCCGAGACACATAGAGGCAGTAAGCGATCGTTAGGGATTCGTCTCTCCTGGTATAGAGAGGCGATGTCGCACTGTGTTCGGTTAGCCATCGCCTTAAATCCTTGGCCAGGATGGATGAGATTTATTGATAGGAGATCAGTAGTTTCTTGGTTGGTAATGGGCTTAACCCCGACACAACTTATCGGGTTATTAGGGGTCTGACATTATCCACCCCTAGACCCGGTATGCGACACTCTCAGACGAAGAGACCAGAATGTACGATGAGTGTCACTTACAGGCTCAGTAGGGATACATACGAGCTTGCTTGTTGACCTTCTTTTCGTTCAATACCTGGTAGCCGTTACGTACAGCTAGTGCTATTCATGTGCTTATGGTTAAACCCACTGTCAGCGTATTATTGAGTCTTTAGAGTCCCACACAGAGGGTTTCCCGGTTCATACAAAATGATGTAGTGTGTGTATTTTGATACGTACGGGGGTTTCAATTAAATACGTGTACTTGATACACGTATTTTAATCGGACGTTTTGATAATACTAGCAGGTTTAAAAGATAGTCGGTTCATTGTGAGCTGGTATTAAATCTCTCATGTTCTTTCTTTTGGGTATTTGTATTTTGATATGAATACGGTATTTATATGAATACGGGTATTTGTATGAATATGGGTATTTGTATCTTAATACGAATACGAGTATTTTTATCTCGATACGAATACGGGTATTCGTATTTTTTATACGAATACGGGTATTCATTTTTTTTATACGAATACGGTATTTGTATTTTTATACGAATACAGGTGTATGTATTTTGATACGAATACAGGTGTATGTATTTATGTATGTGTGTGTGAGAGAGAGAGAGAGAGTTGATACACACACCTTTTCTTCTTTACATAGATATGCTCTCTTTTGGATAAGAGGAGAAGAGTGGAGGCTTATGACTCACCTAGGTGAGTCACACACACTCCACTTAGGATAAGAAGGAAAGAGATTGTCACGACCCGAAATAGCACGTGACTGGCACTTGAATCATATGAAATCTATAGGACCCCATCTAATTCAAGTAAGCCAAAAAATCCCAGAAATCTAAATCTTTTTAAATAAGAAGTGAAGAAAACATATTTTAAAACAAGGGGTTTTAAATAACATAAGCCGAATATGCATTTTAAAATCTCAAGTCTTTTCTGAAAATTTCGGCAGAGTTTCCTTTGTAAATACTAGCCCCAAAAGGGGTACAACATGCATAATATGAATAAAGACATCGCTAAGAGGGACCTAGATCTTCGTCAATCGACGGTCACAACCACGCAAGCAATATAATATACAACGCCGAAGGGAGAGGATCAAAACTCCTAAGGAACTCAAAATATCAAGAAAACCATAATAATACAACGCGCGACTCTAAGGTCGAAAGAATATACAATTGGTTTTCTAAGTCTGAATAAATATACAAGTCTGGTTGTTGGAGTTACTAGATACAACTGAATGTAAATAAAATACAATGGTGGTCACGAGGCAAGTGAATCCACCTACCAAAGGAAATCACCCGGAATGGAAGCAGTGTGCCAGCAAAGCCGCAATGAAATCTGTACGGCAAAACCTGTAAGAAATTGTAGCACAACGGGGGTGAGTTGCCAACTCGTGAGTAGAAAACATCACAGAGCAGAAATCGTATGTATGACTCAATCCTAGGTCAATACGATCGGTAGTATATATCCTCAAAATGATACATTCTGAAGCATGATAAGGTGGCAAGGGTAAACATCTATACCAAGTGTAATATCAAGTGCTCGTGTCAGTGCCTCAGGTAGCAACAAATCATAAACATGAGGTATGATCAATGTAATCATCATGAAATCAGTGTCAACTATATCATGAAGTCTATAAGTATGTGGATATCATCCAACTATGTAATCAATGCCTGTATACGTGTGGATCTCGTCCACGGGTCAACCAATGACACAAAACATCATGCATGTAAATATCATAAAGCATATGCATGAAAGTATAAGAATATAAATCAACGTGTGTCTCTCGCGACACATCAAAGTCATGGAACCTGAGTGTCTAGCATCGACACTCGAAAACATCATGAAACCCGTGCCCAGCATCGGCAGGGCTTTGATCCTTGGCGTCGTTGGATAAGAGATTACCAGCCAAGGATGGACCGAGCAGGGTTGCTGCCCGGTTGCCTCTTGATGAGGGCTTTGATCCTTGGCGTCGTTGGGTAAGAGATTACCAGCCAAGGATGGACCGAGCAGGGAAGCTGCTCGGTGGCCTCTTGATGAGGGATTCGATCCTTAGCGCGGGAGGGCAAGGAGTTGCCTGCTAAGGGTGGACCGAGCAGGGTTGCTGCCCGGTTGCCTCTTGATGAGGGCTTTGATCCTTGGCGTCGCTGGGTAAGAGATTACTAGCCAAGGACGGACCGAGCAGGGAAGCTTCTCGGCTTTGCGAGGTTCGGTCTAACCTTCCTTGGTGTGTGAACATCGCGAAGAGTGACCGTCGCGGACGACACGTGTCAGGAACGCATGGGGGAGGCGAAGCGTTTCGAAGAGCCGCGTCAGTTCCGCCACGTGGCGGTGCGGTATTGGAGTAATTTGGGTGGATCCTAGGATTCACGCCCATGCGCGCACGATTTTGGGTCCTTAGGGATGTTGTTTGGGGTTATAAATAGAGAAGGGTGTGTTGTCCCTACTTAGGTTTGCATCCCGAAACATAATAATAGACGGATTCCCTTTCTCCATTTCCGAGATCATTTCCTTCGAAGACGTATATTTGTATGATCAACAGAGCCCCGAGGAGACGTTGCGAGCAGTGGTTCGGCGTGTGGAGGATCATGTCGGCCGCTTGCTTCCCCGGCGATCACCCCTGCTCCAGCTGCTGATGTATTCGGTTTGGAGGGCGTCGCCGGGACTGCACAACCAGTTGTCTGAACAACTGAAGGATGAGGCGGTTGGTAAGCTGAGATCGCTATGTCGTCTTGGCCTGATCTCGATGAGTCGGCGGGATCGCTCGATGGCACTCATCCTCGAGTGTTGCCAACTGAGGCATCTCACCGATGGGTGCCCGCCCGTAGAGCCTTCCGGCCCGTCCGTGGCCTCGAAAGTTCGCGGACAGCATCAGAGGCAGAGGTCCGAAGCGGCCAGGGCTCGGCTGACGGTTTTTCTTCAGAGTACCATGAGCAATGCTTCTTACACCCCCTTCCCCCGCTGTTGTAAGAATTTTTCTTTTTCTTTTTAATGTAAGGCTGAGGAGCCTACA
Organism: Agapanthus africanus; assembly: GCA_030015575.1. Classification (NCBI taxonomy): domain Eukaryota; kingdom Viridiplantae; phylum Streptophyta; class Magnoliopsida; order Asparagales; family Amaryllidaceae; genus Agapanthus; species Agapanthus africanus. The sequence goes on along the minus strand of JASDDO010000028.1, from coordinate 62,822,723 downwards.
ATACCTTTCGAATAAATAAAATTCTCCTTTTTGCGCTGCTCTATTGTTTCCCTCTTATTATTAAATAAAAAGAACTTTAGAAAGATTTACATCGTTTTTGTGAAAGAAGAAATATACATTCATAGATATTCTTTTCAGAGGTACAGCTTGAGCTTCTCGGCGTTATAAGGCCATGGAAATTTGCGACCATTCGCATCTTGTAAACGATAGGCTCCGCCGAGCAGGGCCTCGGAGACGAGGAAGGGACTGTCCCATTTCGGGGAAAACTTATGCAGCTTGCATTGATCGACGAACTCGTTCCGCCTTAGGACTAAATCTCCGGCTTTGAAGAAGCGGCGCTTGACTCGCGCGTTGTAGTAGCGGGCGGTTTGCTGTTGATAGGCGGCGGCCCTGATCTGAGCCCGGTCCCGTTTCTCTAACAACACGTCCAGATTAGTCCGGAAGGCCGAGGTGTTGGCTTCATCCTCGAAGTGCTCGACCCTGTGGCTGGGCAGCCCGATCTTCGCTGGGACTAATGCCTCAGTGCTGCAGCAGAGGCTGAAAGGGGTCTCTCCGGTGGGGGTCTTCTTCGACGTGCGCAAGACCCATAAGACCCGGGGTAGTTCCTCGACCCAACTGCCTTGGCGTCCTTCTAGGCATGTCCGAAGACCTCGGAAGACGTCCCGGTTAGCGACCTCGGCCTGCCCGTTGCATTGGGAATGCGCGACCGCGGCAAACTTCATAAGGATATGGTATTCGCTGCATAATTCCTTAACATTTTCGTTCTCGAAATTTGTCCCGTGGTCGATGATGATACACCTCGAGATACCGAAACGGAATATTACGTTGTTCTGTAGGAACTTGATAGTCGTGGTAGCGTCCGGTTTCCTGATGGGGACGGCCTCGATCCACTTCATGAAGTAGTCCACTGCGAAGAGGACGTACTTGTGTCCGCCCGTACCGGTAGGGAACTGGCCTATCATGTCCATTCCCTACTGGGCAAACGGCCAGGGGGAGGTTAGGGCTGTTAGCTCGGTAGCCGAAAGGCGAGATATGCTGCCATAGAGTTGGCAACTTTTGCACCTCCTGACGAGCTTCTGGGCGTCCTGATGAATCGCCGGCCAATAGTACCCTTAGAACAGTGTCTTCTGGATTAAGGTGCGGGCCCCTTGGTGCGCACTGCCAACCCCTTCGTGAATCTCACGGAGGACGTAGTCGGCCTCGTGGGGGTCGACTCATCGGAGCAGGGGTTGAGTGAAGAATTTCTTGTAGAGGTTCCCATTGCTCCAGACGAAATGGCAAGCTTTGGCTCGGAGGCGGCGGGCTTCCCCTCGGTCTTCTGAGAGTGTACCTTCCCTCAGGAATTCCACGCCGGGATTTCTCCAATCCCGGTCTTCTTCCTGGGCTGTGTACACTTGAAGTGGCGTCGCCCCGTTTCCACGCTGGGCCGTGGTAAGATCTCGAATAGGATGTTTCTCTTGTTGTTGGCCGTATAAGATGAAGCCAGCTTACTCAAGACGTCGGCCTGGGCGTTTAGTTTTCTGGGGATTTGCTCCACTTGTACTTCGTCGAAGTCCTTTCATAATCTTCTCACCTCGGCCAGATACTTCACCATCAGAGGCTCCCGTGCCTCGAATCGGCCGGTCACTTGGCCAACGACTAGGGCAGAGTCACTGCGGATCCGGATCGTTTTCAGCCCTACCCCGGACGCTATCCGTAGTCCGGCCAGCAAGGCATCGTATTCCGCTGCATTGTTTGACGCTTTGAACCTGAGCTTTAGAGAATACTCCATCTCTGCCTCGTTCGGGCCCCGAATGATGAGGCCAGCACCACAGCCTTCCTCGGTTGAGTACCCGTCGACGTAAAGGACCCAATCAGGGACGGAGTCAGGCTTCTCATCGACTGGGGGTTGAGCTCCGGGGGCCAGCGTGGATTCCGGCTCTTTACTGGGGATGGTGCACTCGACGATAAAATCGACCAGGGCTTGTGCCTTGATAGCCTGCCTCGGACGGTATTTTATGTCGAACTGAGACAACTCCCACCTCCATTTCTCCAAACGACCAAAGGACTCGGGGGAGGCGAGGATGGCCCCTAAAGGCCGCTCGGTAAGAACGAGGATGGTGTGTGCCTGGAAATAGTGTCGTAGTTTCCTTGAGGCCACGATGAGTGCCAAGATGATCTTCTCTATGACCGGGTATCTCGTTTCCGCGTCCTTGAAGACGTGGCTCACAAAGTATACCGACTTCTAGACTCCCTCGACCTCTCAGACAAGCACCGAAGCTGCAGCTTGGTCAGACACCGCTAGATATAGCGATAACTCGTCCCCTTCAACTGGCCGGGTGAGCAGCGGGGGAGTCGCAAGGTGCCTCTTTAATTGTTCAAAGACGGTCTGGCACTCCTCTGACCATTTAAATCTCAGTATCTTCCTTAGAGCTTTGAAGAACGAAAGGCGCTTTTCCCCAGACCTTGACATGAAACGACTCAGAGTGGCTACCCGCCCTGTTAGCCGCATGATTTCGACATTAGTCTTGGGCGCGGCCATGTTGAGGATGGCGCTGATTTTCTCCGGGTTAGCCTCGATTCCACGGTGGGTGACCATGAAGCCGAGGAACTTTCTACTGGTGACCCCGAATGCGCACTTGGCGGGGTTCGGTTTCATCCTGTATTTGCGGAGGACGTTGAAGGCCTCGCCCAGATCCTTGGCGTGTTCATCCGACAAGGTTGATTTGACGAGCATGTCGTCGACATAAACCTCCATATTCCTGCCGATCTGTGGCTTGAACATCCGATTAACCAAGCGTTGGTACGTAGCCATGGAGTTTTTGAGGCCGAAAGGCATCACCTTATAGCAGTATACCCCCCAGTCCGTTGTGAATGCGGTGAGATCCTCGTCCGCTGGATTCATATGGATCTAGTTGTAGCCAGAGAAAGCATTCATGAAGCTAAGTAGCTCGTGGCCTGCCGGACTATCGACGAGCTGATCTATCCGAGGGAGGGGATAGTTGTCTTTCGGGAAGGCCTTGTTGAGGTCAGTGAAGTCGACGCACATGCGCCACTTCCCGCTAGACTTTTTAACTAATACTACATTCGCCAACCATTCCGAGTAAAGAACGTTCCGAATGAAGTTGGCAGTGAGGAGCATGTCCACCTCGTCCTCGATCGCTTTTTGTTTGATCGGGGCGAAGCTTCGCTTTTTCTGCCTGACAGGCCGAACCGTAGGGTCCACCCCGAGCTTATGTGTGATGATTTTTGGGTCAATTCCAGGCATGTCGGCAGGCGCCCAGGCGAATACGCCCGAGTTGTTTCTGAGGAATTGGATCAGGTCGTCTCGGCGATTCCCCGTTAAGAGTGACCCGGTCTGGATGGTTCGCCCCTTATCCCCCTCCACAAGGGGGACCTCAGTCAATGGTTCTACTGGGGTCCCTCGGACCTCTTTTTGCTCGTCTCGAGTATCCAGGGAGCTTTTGATATCATCCTCGCCCTCAATGTCATTGTTTGGCCGCTTAGACGTAGATGTTGCTGTGAAGCAAACCTTCACGGTTTGTTGGTTCCCGTAGGCCCGACCTATCCCGCCTTGGTCAATTGGGAACTTCATCGCTGGGTGGTAGGTCGATATCTGGGCCCGAAGGGAGTTCAGCGTCGGGCGACCTAGGAGGATGTTGTAGGCCGATGGAATTCTCGCGACGATAAACTCCACAGGCACGGTGCGCGTACGGCCCGTCTCCCCGATGTTAAGTGGAGGGTGATTACCCCTTCCTCCGAGATGGAGTAGTTAGTAAACACCGACAGGACGTGGAAGGTCGGTCTTAGGTCCGACGGGGTGAGTCTCATACGTAGAAAGCAGTCATAAAAGAGAATGTCCGCCGAGCTTCCCGAGTCAACCAATATCCTCTGCACTTCGTAGTGGTGGACCCGGGCTGTGATCACCAGTGGGTCGTTGTGAGTCAGGGATATCCCGTGGAGGTCCTCATCGGTAAATATGATCGGCTCGACCGCTTTAGCTCTCTTCCTTGGGTGGCTGCCAGTCCCCTCGACCGGTAAGGGGCGTCGCGTTTCGTCGGTCCCCGTAGTACCCCCCGCTGACACGACCATGATTTGGCCGATTGTCAACTCACTGGGAAGGGGATAGTGCTCTTGTTCACGGTCGGCTTACCGCTTGTCTCACAAGTACCTCGCTAAGTGCCCCGAGCGGATCAACTCCTCGATGTAGTCTCGGAGCTGCTTGCAGTTCTCGGTGGGGTGGTCATGCGACCTGTGGAAAGCGCAGTAGGGGCCCTGGGTACGCTTTGCCACCCTATTCGAGACTGGGGGGAGTTTGAAGAACCTCTCACCCTTTGCCTCCTCCAACAGTTCTATCTAGGAGACGTTGAGCGGGGTGTACTCCTGAAACTTCAGGGAGTAGGGATTTGATCACTCAATCTTCTTTTTCTCCTCCCTGGCCCTTTTCTTCTGATCGGCTTGCTCTGTCCGGGGCAAGTTGGCGTTCACCTCGGACTCAAGCTAGATCTCGCGTTCGGTCCAGGCCTTTACCTCGGCCGTGATCTTGGGTTGCGCTAATGCAAAGGAGCGTAGCCACTCCTTGTGCCTAAGACCAGACCTAAGGGCTGTAATGACCGTTTCGTCTCGATGCCATGGGACCTCGAGGAGGGCGTTGTAGAAGCGGGTGACGTATCCCTTAAAGGACTCTTTGTCCCCACTCTTTATGGTGAAGAGATGATCAACGGTTCGCTTCTGCCATCTGTTCCCGACGAAATGACTGAGAAACTGGGTGGACAGCTCATCGAAGGTAGAGATTGAGCATGGCGCGAGTCCTCGGAACCAGTCTCGTCCAGAGTGGATGAGAGTGGCAGGGAAGGCGCGGCATTGCGCGGCGTCGGAATTGTCCTGGAAACTCATCCAGCTGTGAACGCGTCCAAATGGTCTTTCGGGTCGGACTTCCCGTCGAAGAGGGAGACCTTCGGGGGCTTGTTCCGGGAGGAGACGTGAACGGCGAGTAGCTCCTTGGTGAAGGGCTTCGTGAGCGAGTCGGCGGCATATTTATCCCCGTCGCTTGAAGGACGATTTTCCCGGTGCATGCCTTCGATCTTCTTTTCGAGGGCGTCGAATCGGCCGTGGTATCCCGATGATTCGATATACCTTCGCCTGACCGGCGCCTGACCGCGGCTCTAGTTCCGTTCGATGAGGTTCCTTAGGTCCCCTGGAGAGGTCGTTTTCGAGCTACCGTGGTGGGTCTAGTCCGCGCGACCCCGTCGAGGGAGGGGGCGCCGGTCATGCCTGGGAGCAGGCGAGCTGACCGACACATCCTCGGGAGGGACAGGAGTGCGATGGGCCTCAAGACGGGGTGCACTTTCATAAGACCTCGGCGTCAAGCTGTAAGGTGCCCATCGGGTCATCGAATTGGTTGGCCCGGGGGATCTGTGGCCGCCAGAGACAACGAAGCGGCGCTCGGATGTGCCGGCGTGGGCGGTGCCCTCTCTCCCTCTGTAAGGGTCTCGGTCCAGAGGTGGGGGAACGGTGACCTGGGGAGATTGCCCATTCATTTGGACACGGAAAAGCGTATCCACGACGGACGAGAGCCTATTGATCCGCGCAGACAGGGCGTGAATGGTGTTCGAGGGAGGAGGTGATCCGTCCGCGTCCCCGTTGTGAGGAGGGCGGCGGCTAGTACTCGGATCGTCGCGGTGATCGCTCGCCATGAGTTCGAGATCGGAAGATCAACTTTTGTTGAGTGGAATTTTCGCGATTCCTACAGACGGCGCCAACTGATGGATCGCTGGATCTCCTTCAGATGTCCGTTGATCCGCAGCGAGCGTTGATGGATGGCTGAGGTTGGATATGAGGGTTTCCCCTTTGTGCGTGTGGATGTCAATGGGCTTGAAGTGGATGGAGTCGAGCTAGGTGCAAGGAAGGCCCGGGGTGGTTGTGCCACCGAAGACCCTCTGACGATCAAGTTAGACGGGCTAAATGGGCAGAGTAGCGGCCTATTGGGAAAAAATTGCGTTACCCGAGTCGTCTGAGAGAGGGGTTTATATAGTGGCAGTCATGGGCTGGCAGGCGCGAGATTCACGCCGGCCGTTACGCCCCTTGCGTTACGCCTGCGTGAAAGGCGGGATTTTCCATTAATGACAAGATATGCTCGTTGATAGAGGAACGAGATGGCGTGGAACGCGGGATCGTGGGCAGTGGATATCTCGCGCCAGGCGAGATTCTCGGAGCCGTGGCGAAGGCGCCTGTGATCCGTGTTGTGGGTCGGTCGAGGAGACCGAGGAAACGAAGCTCGGGGGGAGGCTCAGAGACGAGCGGGAGGCCGAGCGGGCTTGGTTCATGTGGTAGTTCGGAGGCGAGCTAGGAGGGCTAAGGGAACTCAGTGTGCGGTGGGCCCGGAGACGAGCCAATAGTTGTTTGTAAGGCGGGCACAGGAGTGGTCGGGAAGGCCACTGAAGGTTAGGAACATCCTCGGATTGATGGCCCGGGGCATGCCTCCAATGTACCGTTCCTGCTCATTTCCCGCAAGCTTTGGGACACGTCGTCTGCCACGTGTCATGATCTGGGGAGTGCTCAGTACCGAGCATCATCAATATATATCTTAGGAGTCATCTCCCAACAACTACATTACTTAGCGGATTTTCAGCGATTTGCTTCTGTCTGTCAATCATGGAGCTCTGTTGCGTTGGAGATACGTCGCCTTACACCATTTCAATCTCCTCTGTTGATGCTTCCTAGTGAGGAAGCTTGCAAGACTTGTAACTTGTTTAGTCTTTCTGAAATGAAGGTATGCAAAGTTCCGTCATTCGATTTATCAAGCAGATCCTCAAAAAGATGGTTGATAACGATAGATAATGATTTTAATATCATATTAGTAAATCCACTCTCAGGAGCGAGCTCAAATTCTCTCTTAAATTCTCTCAGGAGCTCAAATTCCTCTTCCACCACATCTGCTCTTTCCCGAGATCCAAAATCGATTTTTCGGACCAAGTACTACAAAGAATCTTTTCATATTCAAGGCTATTTTATCGGAAAGTCCTCTAAGTTCTAACTGCATTGTAGTAGCTATCGTTTTGCTAGGATATCCTTTTGTAAGCTAACAGATGGAAAATGGGCGCTTTTGGAGGACCATTTTTGTCCATTCCATGATATCATATGGTATGCAGGAAAGATCTATGCAGCACACTATCTACAGTCTGCTATAACATGTGAAGTTAGTCAAGATCTTAACGTGAGAGAACTTCTTCGCCTAAAGATAAGGAACGTGGTAATATGAGAACTGCAAGGTATTTTGTAGAATCTTGTGGAGAGTAGTTACTACATATAATGAGGTATGTATATGAAGCAGGATCCCATTTAGAAGTTAAGCTTAACGGGGTTCTTCATCCTATCATACATCCATGTTGCAAGACAACAAAATTTTAAATGTTCAAACTGAATAGCTCAATACTAAATAAAAGGAACCAATGGAATAAGGTTAAAAACTTAAATAACCGGTCATTGTTCTTGGGCGGCAATCGGTCTCTGTCTCTCTTTGCTTGCGATTATCCTGAGTTGAGAAAAATTTGCATTTATTTAGTAGACGATCACATGGAAGCTTACTTTGAGAATGTACACGGATGTCATTGTTGACCTTGTTAGATGACATCTACTCATCTTGATTTTGTTATTGAACAAAACACTATTTAATTATTTTACACACTGACGATACTTGTAGTTGAGTTTTATATTTTTAGTGTGAGAGACATAACATGTATAGCAATATTGAAGAAAAAGAACAAGTATAGCGATATCGGCAAAAGGATATGGTGATTCACAAGGCGCACAGATGAAGAAATCGAAAAGAACAAGCTTGGTGATATTGAAGAGCAAATGGACATGACGACATGGATTATCAAGACGATTATCAAGATATAGCGATGAAGAAATCAAAAGAACGTGACATTATGAATTAACAAGACGAAGAATTAAAGATATCAAATTGAACATGGATTTAGAGATGAAAATTCAAAGCGACTCAAAGAATGTGCTACAAAAGTGTTATATCATGCATTTTCTCTTTATTGAGTCGTAGGGTATCTCGTATGAGTCACACAGTATTTAAAATCTTCAAATATCTGATATGTCAAGTCTTGAACCGGCTCATATAGCCCTGAGCTGTCTCATAAATCCTTTGATCTTTCATTTCGGTTCTTGACTCCATAAGCCGGCTCACCCAAGATTTGAGTCGTCTCATATTGATCTCATGTACCATGTTTTTCACTCTGTTAGCATGAGCCGGCCCACCCAATCTTAAGCCGTCTCACAATTGATTTCCTGCACTATGTTTTTTGTAATGTTGGCATGAGCCAGCTCACACAAGTTTTGAGCCGTCTCATACCGATTCTCTGCACATTGATTTTTACACTGTTGGCAAGAGACGGCTCGCACTCTTTTTGAGCCGGCTCAATTTTTAAACGTTGGATATCCCTAAAATTATTCTTGACCAATTTCTTTCCAATTTTGTGGGATTCTTTCCCAATGCTTTATATATATACTGCCTTGCTCGACTATTTCATTAACAATTCTATAGATCATCAATCATCTCTCTTGCTCAAAGTTCTGGATCTTCTCCAGGCTTTTCGAAACCCTATAACGTAATCCTGTTTTAAATCTTCTTCGGTTTTGAAAAAACCTTTTAATTTTGGTTTTGCAGAGTATTTTTCTAAACTGATTTAAATTTTTTGACTTTGCAAAATCATGATCTCTTGTTCTAAAATCTTTCAAATTATTTTTGAGATCAAACGGGGCTAATCTTTGAAATATCTTATACCCTAATTCCCTTGGTTTTAAAATTGTGGTGATTCATATACGAGATTAGGATTCGGATTGTTCTACTTTTGTTGTATCAAAATCTGGTAAAGATTGTCTACCAAGTTGTAAACCCGATGGAGGTGGTCCATCAAGTATTGAGTTGTAAAAAATTTGATCTGAGCCTTGAAAAAGATTAACCGGTGGAGGTTGTCCATCAGTTGCAAATCTGGCGGAGGTGGTCCATAGCTGTAAAGGTTTCTTCACCTTAAGAAGAGTGGAATAATGGATGTTTCTAGGGGAGACATAGGCGGAGACTAAATACTGCGGTATCGAACTTCGTTACCAATCGCTGGTGTTCTACTGAGTTTACTTTTTCTAACTCTTTATTCTATTATTTGCGTAATTTGTTATTATTCACATTTGTTAGTTATATGTATGCCCTAGAGGCCATTACTGTATATGTGATGTATATTGTAATGGATACTTGGACATATATAGGGAGGATTTTCTTGCTCGACATGATAGTATGCTATCTGATTGTACTTTATCTTAACATATACTCTGATTGTCTCTATATTACATGTTGATAAAGCCCTTAGGATATGTACTCAACTACTGGGACTATGATGAGATCATACTAGTGAGGCCACGGTAGTCGACGAGTACATCCTATAACTGTTCCTAGTCGAGAGTGTATCGAGACAGGACATCGATACACCAGAGTAGACTAGCGTATACGCATCTTGACCCATATGATGGGCGATGGATGATCCCATATTCATCGGTGTTTGACATCAAGGATGGTGTACGGGTGCTCAGTAGAGACTGGGTACACTGGACGGACTTGCCGAGAACTCGCAGATGGTATTATACCTCACGTCAGATGGCAGTTCTCCGGTGACACTGGTATAGAGTAGTCTGTTGACCCGAGATCGTCATAGAGTCTTGTGTGATTCTCACTGTGCTTTGATTTGCATCATACCACGTCCAAGAGGGCGTGCAAAAAGGTGGCTTTTGGGTACAGTCCTAAATCACATGGAGGCAATGAGCGATGGGAGGGGATTCGTCTCTCCCGGTATAGGGAGTTGATGTTGTGCTGTGTTCGATTGGCTATAACTGAAAATCCCTGGCCAGGGTTGCTGAGATTTATCGGTAAGTATTATCAGTAGTTTCTCGAACTGTTATAGACCTCATATCGATACGACTTATCAAGCTATTGGGGTCTGACGTTTACCACCCCTAGGCGAGATATGCGACATATCAGACGAAGATACCGGACTGTACGGGAGTGTTACTGATTGGATTCGCAGGAGAATGTACAGGCTTGCTTGTTGATCTTCTGATCGCTCAATACCTGGGTAGCTGTTACGTTTAGCTGACCGCTTGCAGCTTGTAGGTGTTTGATATGATCATCACCTGCTACCGGCGTATTGACGATTCTTTAGAGTCCTACACAGAGGTTTCTTGACTCAGGCAAAACGGAGTAGGGGCACATATGTGATATGTGCAGGACCGAGGATAATGCGATATGAGATACGGTATTATATTCTCGTGTTATTTTGATATGAACCGGATCATCGGATCAAGTGTTGATTCGATGAATCGGTACATGATATATTAGTCGGTTATATTCGATATAGCCGGATTGTCGGATCAAGTGTTGATTCGATAATTTAATGTATAATAATATATATGATATATTGAATTACATTATCTAATATTGGCCCGCTTTATTGATTCATTTTCTCACCGGGTAATACATTGATATATATGCGATCTATGTTAATTGTATTATTTTCTTTTGTTACAAATATATATTATATATGTGATATATAATATTGTAACATGATATGATTACTAATGCAACATGTTTAGTAGAGATTAAACAAGATTAGGGTTTAATTTGGGTTAGATCTTTCTTGATGCATCTAGAAGGTTTTAGTTTATTTCTAGCAAAGATATTATGCTTGATATTTTGCTTGATATTTTCTAACCCCACCAAAACCCTTCACCCTTGGTTAAATCTCTACATGGGTTAGCCTCTTCATAGTCAACCATGGTTGCATTATTAATTATTATGATAATTTTCATTATTCATCACAAAAGGATTATTCATTGTTCATCTTCTTCTTCCTTCTTACAAAGCTTTCTAGTTTTGATTCTTGTGATGAAAATGGGTGAGATTATGAAAATAAAATAGAGCTAAATTCCTACTTCATCATCCTAATCTATCCTAACCATTTAGATTAGTGTGTTCACTTCATTTAGTGAGTAAGAGCTTGTGTTAAAGAAACTTCAAGGTAGATCATCTTTGTTATCGAAGATTGGAAGCAAGCATGTATCTTTCTCTTCGTGGAGCCTCTCGAGAGTCCGGAACTTGATGATGCAGCAAAGGGACCACAACACGGAGCTTATGAAGTGAAGGACCGGACTACAAAGGTTGTAATCCCAAACTCTTAGATATTAAAGTGTTTAACATGTTTTGTTTCGTCTAATCTCTAGTTTAAAGATCTAGGTTAGGGTTGTTCAGCACGGCTAAATTTTAAATCGGGCATGGTTGATGCCTCGTAGAACCTTGTGAGAGTGCCTAGTAACCCTACAACATTATCATTCCACAACATTTATTGATTTGAGTAATAAAGTTTTAATTGTTAGTCATTGTCCTATTCAACCCTCTCCCCCTCTCTAGAACACTTTTCAATTGGTATCATAGCGGTTAGCTCTCTTTTTAGCTTAACACCCTAGAGTTTAGATCATATGGCTAACAATAATAATATTCTCAAAACAATAGATCATTAGAAGGTCAAGTTACCAATCGGACACCACTCTTTGATAGCACAAACTACAATTTTTGAAAAATCAAGATGCGAATTTTCCTTCAATGCATCGATCTTGATATTCTAGACGTTGTAGAGAATAAATTCATTTCACTGACTAGACCTTATAGTGAAAATGATCGGAAGAATATGGCTTTGAATATTAAAGCAATGAATGCATTACACTACTCTCTTTCACCCGATGAGTTCAACCGAGTATCCATGTATACCACTGCATATGAGATTTGGAAGACTCTCGAAACTTCTCACGAAAGAACTAGTCAGGTGAAAGAAAGTAAAATCAATTGTCTCATGGGCGAATACGAACTGTTTAGAATGAGCGTTGATGAATCGATTGATGTAATATATTCAAAGTTTAATCAGATTATTACTGAACTATTCAATTATGACAAAAATTTTACAGAAAATGAAAAGTGCTTGGAAATCTTGAGGATTTTCACGGAAGAATGGCAACCCAAAGTTACAGCTATTGAAGAAGCAGTCAATCTAGATGTGCTAACTTTAGAGAATCTTATTGGGAAACTCAAAACACACGAGATGAAACCCAATGACATTAGAGTAAGGTAAAAGGACGAAGAACCTTAAAAGAAAAGAAGTCTAGCTCTAAAGGCGAAGAACGTTCTATAAGAAGAATAGGAAAGCGAAAGCGATGAAAGTGAAAATGAAGATAATATGGTCGTTCTCGCAAATCAATTCACGAGATTTATTAAATTACAAAACTTCAAGAAAAGAGGAAACTACCGAGATAATAAAATTTCAAGATCTTCTACTAATCCTACTTGTTATGAATGCCATAAATATGGTCACATAAAGGCCGATTGCCCAACATTAAACAAAGGCAAGAACAAGTATAAGGATGGTAAGGACAAACATGAAAACAGAAGAGCATTTCAAACTAAATAGGATGAGTCAGACTCAGACGCCCCCGACAATGAAGAAAAGATCGTAGCCAATATGTGCTTCATAGCACATAAGGACGACGATGAGGTATGCGACGATGATCTAGATAATTTAGATAGAGATAAGTTGATAGATTTATATATTGAATTGCAATAGAACTTTCAAAAATTATTTTCAAAGTATAAGAGTTTGAAAAAGAAAACTTCTTCTATCTTTTGCAACTCTTGTAATATTTTGAAGAATGAAAATGATGTTTTGAAAGATGATATTTTTTATTTAAGTACTAAGCTTGAAACCATCACTGTTGAGTGTGACAATTTACCATCTTCCTTTAAAAAAATTTAAAATTCAAATGCTAAATTGGAACACAAGCTCGTTAGTATCAAAATAAAGACCACGAAGCTTGAAAAGGCTCTCGTTAAATTCACCCAAGACAAGAACAAGTTGGATGTCGTACTTGGTAAATTTAGTAGGAATCGCAAATCTTTCGGTCTTTGTTTTGATCCTAACACTTTGGCTAGTACTTCAACCAATAGATTTCTAAGGGGTACTGCTTACCGATATGGCTATAAACATGCTTTGAAAACTTGTCACTATTGTCTTACTCTTACCCATACCGTTAGATATTGCCCTATCAATAACAATTCAACGTATAAATATCATTTTGTGCCTAAAAGTAGCATACCTAAAGATAACATTAGATCATCTACATCTAGATCACATTTTCTTGCTACTAACCCCCATGGACCTAAGATGATTTGGATGACAAAGGTCAAAGATAAACATTCTATTTCGGGCACCTCAACCACAACAACGTAAAACCACGTGGTACCTTAATAGTAGGTGTTCGAGGCACATGATCAGTGATATATCTAGTTTCGACTCACTATCAAGAGAGAAAAAATGGTAGTATTACCTTCGGAGACAATAAGAAATGTTATATAAAGGGTAAGGGTAAAATCGTGGCAAGCGATTCTACCAACATTGATGATGTGTTATTAGTTGATAATTTGAAACAATTTACTTAGCATTAGTCAATTTTGCGATAAAAAATACACCGCTTTGTTTGATAAAACATGTGAAAAAATTAAAGATGACAAGTGTAGTCTTTTAGACAAAAGACACTACAACACTTATATTGTTGAACCCAATGATTTTGCTAATATGAAGATTAAGTGTTTAGTTGCAGACTATGCAGATACATGGTTTTGGCATCGTAGGCTTGGTCATACATCAATGGACTTGCTAAACAAAATTACTAATGGTGACCACGTGAGAAGAGTTCCCAAATTAAGATTTGAAAAGGACAAATTGCGTGATGCTTATCAATTGGGTAAACAGGTAAAATCTTCATTCAAGATGAAAACCGAGGTATCATCTTCAAAACCCGTTCAACTATTACATATGGATTTATTTGGTCCATCTAGAATCTTGAGTCTAGATGGAAAATCATATGCATATGTAATAGTTGATAACTATTCATATTTTTGTTAGGTATTCTTCATTAATAGTAAGAATGATATGTTTGGCGCTTTTAAAATCTTTTCTAAACGTATCCTAAATGGATTGGATTTAAAAATCTCTAAGATCCATAGTGATCATGGAGAAGAATTTGAAAATGCCTTATTTAAAGAATTTTGCAAAGATATTGGTTTTAAATATGAGTTCTCTTGTCCAAGGATACCACAACAAAACGGTGTTGTGGAGAGGAAAAATCGGTCTTTACAAGAAATGGTAAGAACCATGTTAAAAGAAAATTCTTTACCTAAATATTTTTGGGCTGAAGTAGTTAACATTGCTTGTTATATTTTGAATCAAATTTCATTGCGAAAAGAAAACCTCTTATGAACAATTTTATGGAAATAATCCAACCATAAAATATTTTAAAGTGTTTGGCTGCAAATGCTTTATTTTAAACATTTTGGATAATTTGGATAAATTCGATTCTAAAAATAATGAAGGCGTCTTTCTTGGTTATTCGTTAACTAGCAAAACTTATAGAATATTTAACAAAAGGACTCAAACTATCCTATATAGTGTTCATTTAAACTTTGATGAGTCTAACATTCCTATCAAGGAAAGTGCTAGTTTCGATGATGCAAATTTAGGAGAAAACTGCAAAAGATAAACATAAAGGATGATGCCCCAGAAAATCCAAAGGAAGATGAACAAACTAGTGATATACATCAAGAGTTTCCTAAGAATTGACGCTTCAAGAAAGATCATCCTAAAAAGCAAATCATTGGTAATGTAGAACAAAGAGTAATTACTTGTTCTTCTAATTTTCTTAGTTGTCTAAACTTGGCATTTATTTCCAAAATTGAACCTAAAACGTTTAAAGAAGTCGAGCCAGACAGTGATTGGATTCTTGCTATGCAAAAAGAGTTGGTACAATTTCGAACGGAACAAAGTTTAGTAACTTGTGTCTAGACCCGACGATAGACCAGTTGTTGATACTAAGTGCGTGTTTAAGAACAAACTTGATGATTCCAGCAACATGGTTAGAAACAAAGCGCGGTTGGTTATGAAAGGTTATAGCTTACACTTACACTTACACTTACACTTACACTCCCGTAGCCAGTTTGAATAAATTGATTACGAGAACACTTACACTCCCGTAGCCAGTTTGAATAAATTGATTACGAGAACACTTACACTCCCGTAGCCAGTTTGAAGCCATTTGTATTTTACTGGCTTATGCTTGTTACAAGAAATTTAATATTTTTCAAATGGATGTAAAGAGTGCATTTCTAAATAGTAAAATAAAGGAGGAAATGTATGTGGAACAACCTCCCGGTTTTGAAGATCACCAATTCCCAAATCATGTGTTTAAACTTTACAAAGCCTTATACGGTCTCAAACAAACTCCTAAAGTTTGGTATAAGCGTCTTAGTGCATTTTTACTAAATATCAGGTTTTCAAAGGAAATTGTTGATAAAACGCTCTTTATAAAACATTTTGATAAAGATATTTTGTTGGTGCAAATCTATGTAAACGATATTATTTTTGGATCCACTAATGAAGGTCTTTGTCAAGAGTTTGCCAAGTCTATACAGGATGAGTTCGAGATGAGTATGATGGACAAATTAAGCTATTTTCTTAGACTCTAAATACGGCAAACTAAAGGAGTTCTCATAAACCAAGCGAAGTATACAAAAGAGTTAATCAAGAAGTTCGGTTTGGAAAGCTCACGTACGTACGACACACCTATACCTACAACGATTAAACTATCAAAGGACGAAAATGATAAGAATATAGATAAGACTCTATACCGATGTATGATAGGTATCTTATTTTATTTAATGGATAGTCGTCCGGATATTATGTTCAGTGTTTGTGTGTGTGCGCGTTTTCAGTTTGATTCTAAAGAATCACGTCTTTCTGCTGTTAAACATATTTTTAAATATTCGAAAGGTACGATTAATTTAGGAATTTGGTATCCAACGAACAATAATTTTTCTTTGACTTGTTGCTCGAATGCTAATTATACGGGTAGTCAAGTAGAACACAAGTGGCACTTATCATCTGCTTGGCAACTGTCATTTTTCTTTGACTTGTTACTCGAATGCTGATTATGCGGATAGTCAAGTAGAGCACAAGTAGCACTTATCATCTACTTGGCAACTGTCTTGACTCGTGGATTTCAAAAAAACAAAACTCAGTTGCGTTGTCCACGCCCGAGACAGAATACATCGCTGTCGGTGCTTGTTGCACACAAACATTTTGGATAAAATATACTTTAAACGATTATGATGAATATTTTTCAAAAATTCCAATTTTGTGCGACAACACTAGTACCATGCGCATGACTAAAAACGCGGACCAACGCTCAAATACTAAGAATATTAATATTCGCTATCACTTTTTGCGCAATCATTATCACAAGGGCAATATTATTCTTAAATATATGCCAACTGAACATCAATTGGAAAATATTTTTAGTAAACCCTTAGATAAGGCTCACTTTGCTACTATTCAAGGATCCCTGCATTTGATAGACATAGATGCATGATTTCTTGGCTTTATGGATTGATTCGAGAGATTTGAATTAAGTTTATTGGTTTGGAAAACGATTTTAAGAAACATGAGACTATATAATATTTTTCTTGGATTCGATGTGTTTTGATGAGATCAATAGTAACTTCTAAGTTTACTTTACCAAACGGCTTTTATAACCCTTTTAGGAGAACTCGGTTGTGAATTTCGTTATTTACAACAAATCCTATTCACGAGTTGTCACGCCCCGCTTCCCAAAATATGGAATACGATGGTGACTAGATCAGCCATGCTCTTATGGCCAAGAAAGAATTCTGTCGTAGTCATACCGCGGTTTCCAGTAAATTCAGAGTAATCAATAAAGGCACATCACAGTAAAAGAAATACATCACTAGTTTATTATATTAACTCACAAATTTACGATAGATCAACTGGAAAAAAATTACTAACCAAGTATGAATATAAGGTTATTTTAGGGAAAACAGTAAAAGCGTTGAAAGTAAATCGCCTGGATCTCTGCAAGCTCGAAAGGTAGATCTGACTCATGTGCTGCGTCCTCTCTAAACTCTGAGCATGCATACTCAGATCGTCAAGGCGATACAATAACAATAATATAATAACAATATAATAAAGTAGTAGTAGCAGTGGAGACACTGAATGCAGATAATCAGTGTATCGGTAATCAATGCAGTCTATGATCTATGTTCCTATTGGTCTCTAAATCAATTTGAAATCGAACCGTGGAAAAGAGTGATCATGTTTAACTAGAGTCCCATGCATATCCGAGACTACGGCCCGCTGTTGCCCGGGACATAACCCTGCCAGCCGGACCGCTAAGTCCATAACCTAAAATATATATACGAGTCGTTGTTCGAATGATCATCTTTTAAATCTCTAAACCTCTCTAAATACAGGTTCTATTCCATTTCGATTTCCCCTTTTTCCCCAGGTCTCAATAGCTATATGTCACTAGTAAAATAGGGGGTTGCCCCTACGGATAGTTTAATCCGTAGGGGCAGAAATAACTTGGACCTACGGATATATCCGTAGGGCTAAAAGGTTGCCCCTACGGGCAAAGACGTCCAAGAATAAAAATATTAATTCTTAATTAGGTGTTTGCCCCTACGGATCCGCAAACAAAGGACCTACGGATATATCCGTAGGGGCAAGTAAATATCGATTTAATAAAATCCCAGATCTCGATCGCCTACGCTCATTTCCCTCTCTCTCTCGATCGGGCGCGAAAATAAGCCCCCAATGCGCCACGCGGTCGCCGCCAAGGTTGTTCTCCTCGTGGCCACCGCCGGTTTCGTCGCCACTGGAGTTCTCGTCGCCACCGCGGTTAAGGTCGTCGCCACCGCCGTTCAGATCGTCGCCCCTGCCCCAGCAGCCGTTCAGGTGAGTAAATCTCGAGGTAAGTTAAAGAATTTATTGGATTATTTTGGGCTTAAGGTTCATGGCGCGCGAGTTGGGGTTGGGCTGGGGTCGCGGTCGCAGTCGGGGTCGGGTTAGGGTTGGGGCAGGGGCTGGGCTGCGGGGTCGGGTTCGGGGTCGGGGTAGGTTTAGGGTCGGGGTCGGGGAAGGGGAAGGGTCAATTTATCAAATTTTTTATTGGGGGTGCGGCTGGGGCTGCGGGCTGGGGCTAGGGCTGGGGAAGGGGAAGGGGAAGGTCAATTTATCAAATTTTTAACAAGATTTGTATTAGTTTGCAAGAACACTTAAGTTTATCACAAAATATTGTTTGGGTTTTCGATTTATATCTTTTAGCGGTATGTATCCGTTGTCCCAAATTTTGAATTATCTTATACTAGTATTTATGCATGTGCAGATCTTCTTTATCCTGACAAAAGATCCATATCCATTATCTTAACTTAAAATCCTTTAGAGGGTGCTAATCCTAAATAACAACAAAATGATGTTAAATATTTCATCCGATTTTCACAAGATCATACTTGAAAAAAATGCAACTACTTTCACAATTTCACAATCCTAACCAACTCCCAATTTATTATGGTATTCGATCATAACTTGAGAACAAATTCTCTTTTCTATTGCCATCCCATATCAAACCCTAGAATCGTGGGCCATTTCAAATTACACCAAATTGAGGTAAGAATAGGATGAAACCAACATAACCAACAATAAAGAGCTTTATTTGGTAATATATATTGATGAACAATGGTTGCTGTGTTAAATCCAACCCTCACATCACATGCATATCAATAAAGGAGAGGACTGACCAAAATGTTGAATTTTAACAATTGTGAAAGTTCTTCGGTCAGGATGTAACAGAAATAAGGAAAAAAAACCTAAAATATTTCTCACAAAAAAGAAAAAGCAAGCTTCTCTCCCATATCATTAACAAAGCTTATCACTTTTGATTCTCGAAATTATTTTACATTATATTTTCATTCAAAACGTTTTGCTAGTTTACTCACCAACCGTTTGATAAAATTCCAAAACTATTTTTACTTTCCTTGCTCACAATTGCTCTTGACTACGTACAAATCTTGAAAACCCATTAACGCTCTTGCAATAATATGCAAAATCACATGAGGATTCACATTCATCACCACCACCTAAGGTTTGGGCTGGGGCTGCGGCTAGGGTTGTGCGTCCTCAAGAGGGCGATCATAGGATCGGTGAAGTGAGGTGGCTGGATATGAGATACGATGGATTTCCATGTGTTCAATGGAATGCTGAGGGTCAGAGTCGGTTATTCATATATCTCCCAAAAAAGAATGAGTTTGTTATCAAAGGTGTATTGATTTCTACATCAAAGAATATCAGTTATATGTCATTCAGTGACTAAGTCTGTTTCTGGCCCAACCATATTTATGAATCGTTTCTTCTTTTTCCTTCTTACGTATATTTACTAGTTCAGACTGTATGCACCTCTGCAATCAACGCCGAGAACTTATACATTATAGGTTAATAGACATATGCTATGAAATCACGGTGCATATCGAATTCATGATATGTTATAGTCCCTCATTATTTTTACTGTGGTGAGAAAGCAGTCGC
The DNA here is from genome assembly GCA_030015575.1 of Agapanthus africanus. Taxonomy (NCBI): domain Eukaryota; kingdom Viridiplantae; phylum Streptophyta; class Magnoliopsida; order Asparagales; family Amaryllidaceae; genus Agapanthus; species Agapanthus africanus. Next base: position 62,803,209 of record JASDDO010000028.1, on the reverse strand, counting down.
TGGTGGCCACAAGCCATAGAATTGGCAGTTGTCCTACCTGCGATAACATCTTACAAATCATCAGTAGACATCTCTGTTATATTAATCTTTTAATGTCAGCTTGCATGCATGTTTATTTGCATATTTCCTCTGCTAATTATATTCTTCTAGATCATGTTTGCCTAATCTATCCGAGGCTTAGCATAATCTAGTGGCGATAAACAATTCCATCTTCTGCTACTATGGTGGCACTGAGAAACTTCCATTTAGAAATGACAACACGTATTTTGTGGAAGTACTGTACATAATAAGAAGGAGAAGACAGTAATGTGGCAGAAGAAGAAGGAGAAGACAGTAATGTGGCAGAAGAAGAAGGAGAAGACAGTATGCATGTATATACATTTGAAATTTAAGTAAAAACAACCCTACACTTAAGCGAAATCATAAATCGAAACACACATATATAGAATACAACTCATACATGAGTATCCTCAAATCTAACTTTCATTGAATTTGCACGCGCACTTAAAATAACAACCTTTATACTAAAAAATTATGTATGCCATTAGTTAGTAGTTTATGGTTTTTAGACGCAAAAGCCATTTGAGAAATACTTTTCCAACCCACTATTAATCCATATTCTCAATATAGTCATTGAATTTGCACGCGCACATAATAAGAAGGAGAAGACAATAATGTGGCAGAAGAAGAAGGAGAAGACAGTAATGTGGCAGAAGAAGAAAAAAATGACATTCCTCGTTCTCTGTTTCAGCATCAATCTTCTGATATGAACTAATGATGGCTTTCACATAGGCTTTTCCCTTTAGAGACTTCTTAGTGTCCAATGGAAAGCATACATCAGATTTGTGCAGGTCGGGTTCTTCTATGACTTTCAAGAGTCTCAACTGATTCTGTAAATTACAGTCTAGTTGGGTGGTACTTTTACCACTTCTCACTGCAGGTGCGCTCTCAAATATCCATTTTGAATGTAATATTATCGATATTCAAAATGGATATTAGAGAGCGCACCTGCAGTGAGAAGTGGTAAAAGTATCACCCAACTAGGGTGTAATTTACAGAATCAGTTGAGACTCTTAAAAGTCATAGAAGAACCCGACCTGCACAAATCTGATGTATGCTTTCCATTGGACACTAAGAAGTCTCTAAAGGGAAAAGCCTATGTGAAAGCCATCATTAGTTCATATCAGAAGATTGATGCTGAAACAGAGAACGAGGAATGTCATTTTTTTCTTCTTCCGCCACATTACTGTCTTCTCCTTCTGCCACATTACTGTCTTCTCCTTCTTATTATGTGCGCGTGCAAATTCAATGACTATATTGAGAATATGGATTAATAGTGGGTAGGAAAAGTATTTCTCAAATGGCTTTTGCGTCTTAAAACCATAAACTACTAAGTAATGGCATACATAATTTTTTTAGTATAAAGGTTGTTATTTTAAGTTTTCCCTTATAGAGATATGATCTAACTGCATCTATCAACTATAAGTGTGCAGAAAATTATGATAAGAAACCATAAGAAAGGGTCGTAGCCATGCATAACCTTGAATCTACATACCAAATCATGCAAAAGCATGCACTTATTGTCACCTTGCCTTGGAATATAAAATATCTTGGAAGACTATAAGCGAGCATTTAAATCTTGATAGCTTTTGACTTCAACATATATTTTTCTCAAGTACCATGAAATATACTTGCTCCGTATAAACCGTTTTCAGGAAGATGGATTAATAATGACAAATTATCCATTGTGGCTCACTAGGTTAGTATTTTCTCTTCTATTGACCATCTTTCTAATCTGCTTGGTAAATTTATTCGGAACCGGCTGCGAATCATTAAAAGACATGCATAAGAAAGAAAGCTAAAATACAGATATATAGCATACCGATACATCGAAACTTCATAGTTGCGATGGCAATCCAGAGATATTTATTTCTACACACGTGGTGCGCGTGCGCGTGCGAATGCGTCAGGCATCATGGACAAATATTTCAGAACATGGAAAGTATTATTCGTATAAAGTAATTAAAACTTTTAAACACCTTGGGTAGATATTTTCTTAGTTGATGCAATCATATCATGAGGACTAAATTTAAGCTATTATACATATGCTTATGTATTTTTCTAACCTAATATATCACACACACACAGAGAGAGAGAGAGAATACCAGGTAGATAGAGAAATCAGGTAGCAGGATCCTGAAGAAATGGAGTCCATAGCATTGCTCATCATCATCATCCGTGATCCCTTTGAAAAAATATTATCAAAGGGATCATGGATGATGATGATGAGCAATGCTATGGACTCCATTTCTTCAGGATCCTGCTACCTGATTTCTTTACCTACCAGGTGTTCTCTCTCTCTCTCTGTGTGTGTGTGTGTGTGTGATATATTAGGTTAGAAAAATACATATGGATATGTATAATAGCTTAAATTTAGTCCTCATGATATGATTGCATCAACTAAGAAAATATCTACCCAAGGTGTTTAAAAGTTTTAATTACTTTATACGAATAATACTTTCCATGTTCTGAAATATTTGTCCATGATGCCTGACGCATTCGCACGCGCACCACGTGTGTAGAAATAAATATCTCTGGATTGCCATCGCAACTATGAAGTTTCGATGTATCGGTGCTATATATCTGTATTTTAGCTTTCTTTCTTATGCATGTCTTTTAATGATTCGCAGCCGGTTCCGAATAAATTTACCAAGCAGATTAGAAAGATGGTCAATAGAAGAGAAAATACTAACCTAGTGAGCCACAATGGATAATTTGTCATTATTAATCCATCTTCCTGAAAACGGTTTATACGGAGCAAGTATATTTCATGGTACTTGAGAAAAATATATGTTGAAGTCAAAAGCTATCAAGATTTAAATGCTCGCTTGTAGTCTTCCAAGATATTTTATTTTCCAAGGCAAGGTGACAATAAGTGCATGCTTTTGCATGTTTTGGTATGTAGATTCAAGGTTATGCATGGCTACGACCCTTTCTTATGGTTTCTTATCATAATTTTCTGCACACTTATAGTTTATAGATGCAGTTAGATCATATCTCTATAAGGGAAAACTTAAAATAACAACCTTTATACTAAAAAAATTATGTATGCCATTACTTAGTAGTTTATGGTTTTAAGACGCAAAAGCCATTTGAGAAATACTTTTCCTACCCACTATTAATCCATATTCTCAATATAGTCATTGAATTTGCACGCGCACATAATAAGAAGGAGAAGACAGTAATGTGGCAGAAGGAGAAGACAGTAATGTGACGGAAGAAGAAAAAAATGACATTCCTCGTTCTCTGTTTCAGCATCAATCTTCTGATATGAACTAATGATGGCTTTCACATAGGCTTTTCCCTTTAGAGACTTCTTAGTGTCCAATGGAAAGCATACATCAGATTTGTGCAGGTCGGGTTCTTCTATGACTTTTAAGAGTCTCAACTGATTCTGTAAATTACACTCTTGTTGGGTGATACTTTTATCACTTCTCATTGCAGGAGCGCTCTCTAATATTCATTTTGAATGTAATATTATAGATATCCATGCCTCTTTATGTCAAAATTACTTATATTGTCAATGTTTGATTGTCTAGTTGTTGGTGATGCGTCCATATCAGGGACAGAGGCCACTCCCGTTCCTCCAGGTATGTTTATATATTATATAGGGCATGTATATTGATTTAGAATGTTATATCATAAATATACACACATTCCTTTTGCTCTTAGTCGTCCAACTCATTATCATGGGCTGCTTGATGAGATTAGATTTGCGCCTGATGATCTACAAGAGCTTGTTCACTCCCTGTCATATGTGTAAGCAGCGCTATATGCGAGTTTACCTTGTTAGTATGTATGTACTGAAATTAATTAATATTATTCAAATTTTGATACATGCAGATACCAGAGGAGCACATCTTCTATCTCTGTAGGTAAGGCTTTGAATTTGTTGATTTTGGTATTTCTTGTCAATTTTATAGACCAGTATGTGCTAAATATAATGTTCTGACAGTTGGTAGGGGAAAGGCAACATTCGAGGCTGCTGACCCCAGTCCTGGACGCCGCACACGGACGGCACCACGGAGGTTGGGAGAGAGGCCGAGGACTGGGCTCTAGCAGGGCCCATATGAGGTTGGACTCCACCCCGGTGGTTACTTCCTCCGTCTCCAGTGAGCGACGTATCCAGCATAAACTGGATAGCTTGAGGGCCAGCGTTCAGGAGTTGAAGGAGATGCTGGTATGTATACTACTTTATAGTAAAATATCATTTCATATTATATACATATCAACATATCCATAATTAGTACGTAGCTTGAGCTTATTTGGTTTTAGACTTAAGTTTGATTAATCATACATACATATGTAATTGAAATAAACAACGCTTTTCCAAACTAGATATCCAAACAGGGTTTCGAAATAACTTAATAATGATACGAATTCGAATAATAAACAGTTCTTACACGCTTCTTACACACGTTATATCCAGACGCGACAGGGTAGATCGGCCGAGCCTCCACACGCATCTCCTTCGGCTGCGGCTCCGCAAGCCACTACATCGGCTGCGGTTCCGCAGACAGCTCCTGTAGCTCCACCGCCCACTCAGACTCCCGCTCGCGACGAATTGCAAAGTTTATTGACCGAGGAGCAGGCGCGCGTTATTCTATCGTTATTCAGAGGTGGAGCTGGACCGAGCTAGGGTAGATTTTTGGTTCTTTTTTTTTGAAACATGTATTTATTTATATCATACACATTGTACTACATTTTGAAACGATATTGATATTGGTTTGTATTTATATCATATTCAGTTTTTGTGTTTCTTTTGTATATTATATATATGCGTGAGATGTGATTATGAATACTGCAATATATGATTTGATTGATGTATATATTATTGTGCACAGGGCGGGAAAAAATCAAGCAGCCCATTTTTTTAAAAAAATTTCAGACAATATGTACCTACGGATTAATCCGTAGGCACACATGATACCCCTACGGATATGTCCGTAGGGGCAAAATATCAGCAGTAACTGATATTTCCCCCAGATCTCAGTGCCAGGGGGGGTTGGGAAAGCCCCTACGGCTATATCCGTAGGGGCCACTGACTCTCCCCTACGGTTTTATCCGTAGGGGCAAAATATCAGGAATCCTGAATTTATGCCCCTACGGAAACGTACCTACCCATATATCCGTAGGGGGCAGTACATGCCCCTACGGGTATATCCGTAGGGCCAAGTAATTTATTAAAATAAACCGTAAATAATATAAAATCTTATACCCTACGGCGTAATCCCTAGGGGAAACTGGACCTACACATATATCCGTAGGGACAAGAAATTAACCGTAGGGGCAAGTTCAGGGCCTCAACTTGCACCTGCGGCCTTTTCACCTACGGGGTATTTTTTCGTCCCTACGTATATATCCGTAGGGGCAGTGTGTTGCCCCTACGGATAAATCCGTAGGGGCAACCCTTCTTTGTAGTAGTGTGTATGGGGCTAGTTAGGTACAAGTACGCATCAATAGCACTGTTTTATTCACTTTTCATTGCATTGTTCACTTTCACGAATCATTCACTTTTCACTGGCGTACTTGACACAACTAATCTGATACCACTCACATTCGACAATGCAATAATTGATAAGAATTAATAACAACGTTCGCTATCACTAAAGATATCACGGTCGGATAAGTATGTGAATTATATCACTAATCAAGTCATGTACAATATGAATCACAACGTGCTTTATGAATTCAGAAAATCATATTAAATTGTATGATCGTAATTTGGAAAAATGATACAATAGACGTAGAAAATAAACTTAAAAAGAAATCCAAAAAAATTGGTTTCAGGTCAATCAGGTTCTAGGTTTGTGAGTTACGGTCATACCATTTTAAGTGTTAATTGCTGGAAATCCAATTCCTGAACTGAAAGTCCGTTTTGCAACATGTTTTACTCCCTGTTGGGACACAGTTAGGCGATGCTACAGTTCAACTATTTGTAGGGTTATGAGTTAACTCTACGGCGCAGAAGACGGATTAACAATAGTCGTCTTAATTTAGGAGTCATGATCAGTTTACTGATGAAGGGTGTAAACTGAAATTTCAGAAATCTGCCGTACATATCATCTGTTTAAAAAATGTTTTAAAATACCAAATGATACTGGAATTCAGTGAAACTGGTACTATTAGAAAGCTAAAACAATTTTCTACGCATAGATAAATGGCTCCGCACACTATCGCAATTAAACAATAAGGTTTCATGTGTATAAAAGCATGTTAAGGAGTGAATTCCTACTATGGACTGCAGTCCAAACTCAGGTAAATTCTCTGTTTTCAATGTTCAAATGATATATTTAACGGTTAAACTATAAATCATGTTAAATATTATAGAATACACTTCACAACGAACCCAAGCACGTTGCAATTGAATTTTTCTGGAATTAATTATGAATTTAACGGTGTCAAGTGTTCGGTAAAACGCATGTTTCGGTATAGACGTTAGGAGCGTCACTTCATGTGTGAAATTACATCCTTTTGTTACGAAACTTTAACATGTCGCTATTTATCACTAAAAAAACATAAGTTTCAGTGGTACCGCCATCAAAGGCGTACGGACGATGATTGGCCTAAAAAGAGCCGTTTTAGTCTGTTTCGATACTCGACTTTGGGGTATCGAATCCGTAGTCAAATATTATCCGATCGGTGTCAATTTTCAATATGTTGTTCGTTATCATGTTTAAAGTTCATTAGTTACGTGTTCTGCAAACATTAATGTGTAATTTACACTAGGGTTTCGTTTTCGGTTCAGTTAATATTAAAAGTATTATATTTATACATTAAATGTCCTAACTATATCATGAAAATAAGTGAATTGGTTCACTTGCCTTTTTTACGGTATCACAGAGATGATGGATCGAATGGGCACTGCAACGCACGTCCTGGATACGAAAACGGTCGCTGCGATGAAATCGGAGCTCGTGGGGAATCGCAGTGGTGTGGTCTCAAATCCTTACTTTTGATCGGCTACAGTTTGCACAGATCGAAGTTGATAGGGACGTTGGAACCCTTGACAACGGCGATGGTGACGATAAGGGTTACAGTGGAGGTGACGGCGGCTCGGCGAGGAGGTTGAGAACGTCGTAGGAGAAGACGGCGAGGTGGGAGGCCGTCGTAGGCAAGGAGATGCGCCGGCTATGGGTGAGGTGACTTGCTGGTGATGGCCGGGGCTCCGACGACGAGGTAGTGTCGTGGTGATGATGGTGATGACGGTGGCAGGGAGCGTCGGCAATGGTGGCGGGTGGAGGTGGCAAAAGAGGAGGCGAGAGGGGCTTGTGGTGAGTGGAGGTGGCGAAGGAGGAGGCAACGGTGAGGTGATGGCGATCGTGGCCGGCGCCAGCGTGGAGATGGGCATGATGGGGGAAAGTTCGGTGGGGGAATTTTGAGAGAAAAGAGAGGGAGAGAGAGAGTGAATGAAAAGAGAATTAATAGAATTTAAGGAGAATTAATAAGGAATAAAGAGGTGTTAATGGGTTTTATGGGTGTTGATTGGGAAATGCACGGGTTTTGATTTTTTTTTGAAAATCAAAAGGAGATGGAGAAAAATTAGAGTGGGGAGGGGAACTGGTTGAGTGTGTAAGGGGAGAAATTGGGATTTGGTTTGGGTTTGGATCTGGGAGTTGGGTTTGGGTTTGAGTGCTGGGCCTTTGGCCTAGAAAAAAGAAAGAGGAAGGGAAAAATCTTTGGATGAAAATACATGGAATAAATTAAATAGAAAAATATTGGGGAAAATATTTTATTCAAATACGAGAAATAATACAAATAGAACTGGGTATTACAAGAGTCTAGAAGATATGTTTAAAGAATCCTTCGCGGGGTATTTGATTCATCAAGTGAGAAATGAAATTAAACCATCCCCCTCATGTTTTCAAATTGGTAATTTGATGTTAAAAATGTTTTTTTAAAACTTAATATTATATTTTTATTAAGTCTCCAATACTAAGAAGTTGATAAACGAGCGAAAGTACACTTAAAATCCTTATTATGTCAGTGTTTGAGCTGTCTCAAATTTCTGTGAGCTGTCTCAAAAGCTCTGTCCTTTGAACATTTTCTGAATTTTGGACATATCAGATTTTGAGCCGGCTCACATCCATGTTGAGCCGTCTCAAACTTTCTCACATTCATGTTGAGCCGTCTCAAACTTTGAAACTTTTTTCTGCTTGAGCTTCTGTTCGTTTGAGTTGGCTCAAACAATTTTTGAGCCGTCTCAATCAAACTTTTAGCAAATCTTTTGTTCCCTTTTAAAGACGTCCCTAGCTCTATTTCTATCTTTTGAGCCGTCTCTCCCATATTCAATCAAAATCCTAGAATACAAAATCCCAATTTTTCCGACCTAAATCCTTTGTTTTTGATCGATTCTACTCGTTTTCTCCATCAATTCTCATCGAAACTCCCCTCTCCTCTCGATTCTCTAGATTTCGACCGGTTTTGATGGCTCCTAAAGAAAAGAAATCCACGGCAAAGGCGAAAAAAACCCTAATCGATGTCAATTCTGATTCTAATGAACGTGATGAAGCTCAGCCACGACAATCGAAAAGCAAACTACTTTCTCCTGACAGCAACATGAACTTCAAGCTTCTAGCGACCCATTCTTAAACCTAGAGGTAATCTTCGTTCGTCGACATCTACTACTTCTTCGATACCTAACCTTACACCCTCTACATTTACTGTTCCCATGTCTTCTACGCCTACCGTTTTTTATGCATCTACATTACGTTTGATCCCCATTATCATAAACGAGGCCATTTTGAAACTTTTAAGAAAAACTTAACTCGCAAAGTGTTGACGGGATCCGTGATGATTTTGATGGTTTGGATGAATGGCATGTCATCTTTGTTTGAGTATCAGGGTTGGTTAGAGTTCCTTTCGCTTAATTGTTTGACGTAACCATATGTTGTTCAATGTGTGTTTGCAAATTTCACTCATGGCTAATTCACTTAGCTCCTACTTCTATCGAGACTTTACTTTTGACCCCAGCATTCTGAGTACTATCTTGCATATATCTAACTTGGGTCATGACATCTTCGACTTCACTGTTTCCTCGTTTCCTTCATATTCGGAAAACGTAAGTCCTGCGACTGCCACATTTTTAATCCATAACGATGCGACACTTGTTGATTCTGAGCTTTCAGATTCCTCGACTTACGCGCCCACCTTATCGCCAAAATTCTTGGATTCTGCATTCTTCCCAAGACGGGAAGCCGTTATAAGTATACTGATTGTCATACACTTCTTGTCTATTGCATTTTGAAGTAGATTCGTGTTAACCTTCCTCTACTTCTGTGCAAACACATGTGGGACTTTGTTAAAGCTCGCAATACCCTTTCCTATGGATAGATTATTACCAAAATTCTTGATCATTTTGATATTTTCGTTAGTAAATTCCCGATTAAAGTCTCCGATAAACACTTCATTCAACACAACATGAAGTTTATGGATCTCTCTCTCGATGATTCTGTTGTTTCTGATGATGTTGTTGATTTTCACTCTACTCCTTCCGAGCCGGAGCCCGCTTACAATCCAAAACCATCTTCCTCGGCTCCTCCTCCTCCTTACACAGTTGATTCCTCTCCACACTCGGATCCTATTCCCAATAATGATCATCCTCACACTGACGGCTCCACTCCATCTATGACTCATATTCCTACGGATATTGAACTTCTTCTTCATATGATAAATGTCCTTGAAGCTTGCCGCCTTTCAAATAGGCAAAATGAATCTGAAGACTGGATGTATGCTTTTCGAGCTGATTTCTTTGGTACGAATCCTCCGCATTCTACTCCGTTCCTTCCTATTCCCAATCTGAACGGTCCCCCTACATATCCTACTCATATATCTCCACCTCACATCTACCCTTCACCTACACGCGTTCTTTCTCCTACGACCTCGACTGATCCAGCTGCTCTCGCACTTTAGCATTTTGATGATGGCAACTATTGGAGCATAATTATAGTTTTGTTTTTTATAGATTTCTGTTGGATGTTATGTTTGAGAAACAAAGGGATGTAATATTTTTTTGTTTGATATGGTGGACATGGTTGTGCTTATGGTTGTGATGATAGGTATGGATATTATGGTGGTCTATGGATATTTTTATGTTGGATTTATGGATATTTTGGTTTGCCACATGGATATGAATGTTATTTTGATGATATATTGTGTTGGATATCATGTTTTGATTGTATGCCTATATTTTTGAATATTGTTTTGATATCATGGATATGGATATATATATATATATATATATATATATATATATATATATATATCTTTGTGTGCATGATCGTATTTTTTTGGTATGCATGTTATTATTGTCGTGATATATCTACAGGTACTGTCTTTTTGATTTTCGAAAAAAAAGGGGAGAAAATTGTTATTTACAGATATTTGCGACATACTTTTGTGATCGATATTGATATGCACATGTTCTTAAACTTTCAATTTGGATTTTTTAAGGTTTCCACTCAATATTGGTTTAAAACATGAATTATTGCATATTTATATAGATATAGAATTCAGAGGGAGTTTCTATAGTTTTTACTGTGCTCTTACATACTGGTTTTGTCTCAAATTCATATTCTGCAAATATGTTTTGTCAAATATCAAAAAGGGAAAGATTGTTGACCTTGTTGGGTAACATCTACTTACCTTGATTTTGATATTGGACAAAACACTATTTAACTATTTTACACACCGACGATGCTTATAGTTGAGTTTTATATTTTCGGTGTGAGAGACATAACATGTATAACAATATTGAAGAAAAAACAAGTATAGTGATATCGTACGACAAAAGGATATGGTGATTCACAAGACGCACAGATGAAGAAATCAAAAAGAACAAGCTTGATGATATTGAAGAGTAAAAGGACATGGCGATATAGATTATCAAGATATAGCGATGAAGAAATCAAAAGGACATGACATTATAAATTAACAAGACGAAGAGTTGAATATATCAAATTAAACATGGATTTAGAGATGAATATTCAAAGCGACTCAGAGAATGTGCTTCAAAGGTGTTATATCATGTATTTTCTCTTTATTGAGTCGTATGATATCTCGTATGAGTCACTCGGTATTTAAAATCTTCAAAATCTTCAAATATCTGATATGTCAAGTCTTGAGCCGGCTTATATAGCCCTGAGCCATCTCATAAATCCTTTGATCTTTCATTTCTGTTCTTGACTCCATGAGCCGGCTCATCCAAGATTTGAGCCGTCTCATATTGATCTCCTGCACCATATTTTTCACTATGTTAGCATGAGCCGGCTCATCCAAATCTTGAGCCGTCCTATAATTGATTTCCTGCACCATGTTTTTTGTACTGTTGGCATGAGCCGACTCACACAAGTTTTGATCTGTCTCATACTGATTCTCTGCACATTGATTTTCACACTGTTGAAAAGGCTCACGCTCTTTTTGAGCTGACTCAATTTCTAAACATTGGAAATTTCTGAAATTATTCTTGACCAATTTCTTTCTAGTTTTGTGGGATTCTTTTTCAATGCTTTATATGCTGCCATGGTCGACTTTTTCATTAACAATTCTATAGATCATCAATCATCTCTCTTGCTCAATGTTTTTGATCATCTTCTCCAAGCTTTTCGAAACCCTAGATAGTAATCTTGTTTTAAATTCTCTTCGGTTTTGAAAGACTTTTAATTTTGGTTTTGCAAAGTATTTTTCTAAACTGATTTAAATCTTTTGACCTTGCAAAATCTTGATCTCTTGTTCTAAAATCTTTCAAATTATTTTTGAGATCAGAAAGGGTATTTTTTGAAATATCTTAATCCTTAATTCTTTGTTTTAAAATTATGGTGATTCATATATGAGATTATGAGTTGGTTTGTTCTACTTTGATTGTATCAAAATCCGGTAGAGATTGTCTACCAAATTCTAAACCCGGTGGAGATGTTCCATCAAGTGTTGAGTTGTAAAGGTTTGATCTGAGCCTTAGAAAAGATTAGCCAATAAAGATTGTCCATCAGTTGCCTGTAATATCCAAGCAGTTGAGCGAATACAAGACCTAAATGAAATACTGACCAGGGAATTTTTCATAAAGATTTCCCAACAATTTCAAAAATTACAGAAGGTTTTAGACAACTTCCAAGCGGGCCGGAGGCCTTTTTACAATTTACCCTTTTTGGCATTGAAAGACTCTTTGTAAGGATTATAGAATTTTATTTTATTTTTTTTAACCGGATGCATGCAGAGTTCGGCATGCATAATTCGAACCCAGATCTTCTGCGTAGCTACTAAAAGGTTTTACAAGCTATAGTAGCACTCGCGGAGAATTTTAGTTAACATAATGAAAACATCAACATCAAACTGCATAATGCTGGTAATAATCATCAATCCTCTCTTACTCTACAGAAATAAACTTTGGATGCATGTAAATCCACTAAACCAAAATTTTCCAGTTAACATTAATCACACAAGCACCTGAAATATCATAAAGCTTCTATCCAAGTCTATTTCTGCATCTGTTTCACATTTGCATGTTTTGTTTTTGAATGATAAACCACTGAATTTTGTTCATCCAACAAGACAACATGCAAATTTTGATATGCCTAGGTCATCGATCTTGGGATCTTTAGTATGATTATATTTATATTTTGATTAAGACATGCATATATATGATTTCTTTTCTAGTTGGAATTTCCGAATTAGAAATAAATGATAATGGGATTGTTAGAGGTTAAGAAAAGATTGGTCATGCCATTCATATTTGATCAACATAGAATCTACACATTTTGTACTGCTCACTGCAAAAACATGAAGAAATTCATATAGCTTTCGCTCTGCCCAATAAATATAGCACCCTTCATGTCTTTCTCAATTATACTTCTAAAAGTTTTAATATGGGTGACTTCTACTATGTTTTAGTTTTTGAAGAGGGCAACTATTATTGCAAAAAGCATGGGGTTTTCAGAAGTAATTATACAATGACTTCTCACAACAAAACATTGCATAAAGGTAACGACTGCATTTGTCGGCATTGTTTGAAGGCTTTTAGGACTCAAGCATAACTTTCAGAGCTTCACGTGAAGCTGAGTTTGTTGGAAGGCATAGCTTCCCTTATGAAATGGTTGAGGATGTTGTCGAAAAAGATAACGATGGCGACGAAGGATCAGAATTTGTGATTGTCAAAAGGTTGAAGGTGCCAAGAAATCCGAACTAAACCGGTGAAGAAAGTTACTTTGAGAAGAGCATTTTAATGATTGTTCTCTCTTTCTTAGCTTCCGACAAAGTTATGTTAGGGGAAAAAATTTAGTGATGGTTTTTCTTTTCTTTATTTTCTTTCTTATATTATATGATCTCTTAGAAAGACTATGAGCCCATATGAAAAACTACTGTTTTTAAGAATTTATGCAGTGTTATAAGTATTCCAATAAAATTTTGCCATCCAGTTCTATTACAATAACTCATTGGGCTAGCACTCTTTAACAGTAGGCCATTTTCAGTAGGGATAGAGGATTAATCACGAGAGGTTGTTTGATTTCAAGATTTACTAGGGCCGTTTGGTTGTAGGATTATGAAAGGTTTGGTTGTAGGATTATGAAAGATTTGGATTGTAGAATCCAAAAATTTGAGAGGATTCCATAATTTTGTGTTTGGTTGTGGGATTTGGATTTGTAGGATTACTTTGTTTTTTATAGGAGCCCTGCCACAAAACAAGGATCCTTGAATACTAAAAAATTTGGAGAATTTACAAGGATTTGGCACTATTAATTGTACTTTTAGATGGGACCCGGTACTTTATTTATTTAATAATCCTCTTTCTATCTATCTCTCTCTAAAATCCTCAAATTCAAATCCCACTTTCTTTTCACCAACCAAACAAAGATTACAATAATCTACAAATCCAATACCAATCAAACAACAAATTACCAAATCAAGAAATTTTCAACCGTACTGTTTTGGAATCCAAATTTCATAATCTTGCAACCAAAGGGCCCCTAAATAAGATAAACTGAGCAAACTTTGTTTAATTCAAGGTTTACTAATATTAAATAATGGAGTAGCATATTATGAAATGATTGATTTGAGTTTCAGACATTAATTTGACAAAAAACCAAACTAGTAAGATTTTTATTTTTATTAGAACTGAACACAATTGCTGAAAATAGTCTAAAATGAGGAAAACCATCTCCGATGTCAAAATCCAACATATAATGAACCAAGTAATCATCATATAATTTTCACAAATACTGTGCTATTCATCGAACAAATATAACCATACAAATATCCCTTATTAAAAACTCACAAATGGAAAATCAATTGATTAATATACACAAAGTTCGTAAAAAGAAATATATTGGAAGATCAAACCAGCACTCGAAACCAAACAAACAAACGCCCGAAAATGCACAAAAAGGGCAAAATATAATCAGCTAACGAGTTTGAACAGATGGTAGAACAAACGAGGTGAAGAGAGAAATCAAACCTCATTAAGAGGTTCCTTTGATGACGACGACTGGGCATGATACGCGATTAATGCAATAGTTGCTTACGCTCCCCAAAAACATCCTGCAATAATAACAGAAATTTGAAACTTAGTAAGCTTTGAATAATGATGGTTCTTCAATCCAGTATGCATGGTCAATTCCACAACCCACCCACCCACCCACCCCCCTAGTTTACCCTGAACAGAACTTATATTCCGTTAAGTGATTTATAAGCACAAAAGGCCCATCTCATCAACCAGAACACTCGAAAACAACCTTAAGAAATTTGAATGATCGTCTAGTTTGATAATGGTTATGTTTGTATTGTTTATGGCAAAGATTTGAGTGTTTAGTTAGGGTTTGTGACCGACAAGAGCGAGCGTTTGCGCTAATAAATCCCTTTAGGGGGGTATATAAGTGCTATAAGAGGTAAGCTACAAGGGATATCTCGCAATTAACCCAAGAAAGTATCATAGTTCTTTCTGTTTACAGAGATGAAAAGTAACTAACAATAGAATATAGTGAAAGTAATGATATTGGATGTCATTTGCTTCTCTTTATTTATTTATTATCGGTATTGTTTTTCAATTGAAAAGTCTCTGTAGTTTCGTCTTACAAGAACAAGAAGATAATCATTAGGCCTTAACTCTTTCTTGCCTCCCAGTCCCTCTTTCTAGAACAGAAGAATAGTAAGCTCCAGAGGAGAATTGTCCTCGGCCCAGTCTTAATCATGCATTAGTACAAGTTTACTGACTATAACTGCTAAAATTAAGATCAGTCAAATTTCAAAATCGGTTAACAACATGAAGATGCTAGAATATTGACGTTCATAAATAAAAAGTTTTAATCTCCTCACATCTATTTATATTTTATTAGTGATGTAGAAATGTGTCTGAGTTTCACTCTTTGCTTTCTATATGCCTTAGAAGTTCAACAAAATATCCTATAACATATATATCAACTTTTCCTTTCAAAACTTTCCCCAAAATCTAGAAATATAAGGAGAACCCTGAGTGGTCATTTAAGATTAAGGCCAGCTCCTCTCATCCATAGTTTATTCAGAGGGAGGGACCAATTCATGTCAATAACTCGGAAAAAATGACAATTTTTTCATGAGTTTGGCCCTTTCTTTATGGGAGTAGGCCTCGAAGATGATATTCTTTAGAAAGGGGTGTTGGAATGACCAAGGAGGAAAGGAAGACAAGGTTACACGCAACAAAAGCTGTTCCTAGTATCTGAAGAAGTTAGACAAAATGTCTGCTGACTCAAAGTGCTAGCATCCCCTATCGTGTTTGATTTGGCAGTATCGGTTAAAGTACAAGCAATTGGTGCAGGGGTTAACATTTGTTGTTGCTGGATTTTTCAACTTTCAACTTTGTTGTTCCCCTTTTTAGTACAGTATAAGTGACGTGGCTACAAACTTCAGGCAAACTTAAATTACCTGAAGTGGAATCAAGTTAACCGCATAACAATTTTAACCCTTTTTACGATGTTAAATACCCGAAGGCAAAGGTTTACAATCTGACGAGCATACCATATTTGGTCCACGCTTAACTTTGCATTCATGCGAAATCCCTCACGTTTTGGATATATACGGTTCACCAAAATATGGATGTGTTTCAAAACCACCCTTCTAAGCTAAAGCTCCTCTTCATCATTAGCATCAACCAAGCTTTTCTCATAAAGTTTTCACAGCATAGGGTGCAATTGCCTATTGAGTTATCAGAAATTCCACAGTAACCTAGTAGACTGCAGATAATAAGATTTGCTACAGAAAATTACATCCTTCTTTTTTGCATGAAATAAGCCAAAGAGCCAAATGGAGATATTTACTTGGATCCTTTTTAAACTCAATTTGGGACAATACGAATAAGAAACATCCTTCGAAGGAGATCCCTTCCCTAATCAAGTGAGGTGAACCCTTTCAATATTTGCTTCCTCAAGCATGAAGGAGGCAGACTACTCAGCAACCTGATGTGTAATATTGATGAGTTCATCTCTCCACCACAAATCCTAGTTAAATTTGGGAAATTGTTCACATCTTGAAAATTCAATCTACTCAACCCATCTGCAATGAGTTAACCCAATTTAAGCCCAAATTGAACCCATGGAGAGGCTATCAGTAAGATCAGCATGTGATACATTTACCTCATTGTGACTAAATAATTCACCTTTCTAAAACTAATTTATGCAAATTCTAACCATTCATGCGGGAAGTGAAGCTTTGACATTTTTGGTAGGTTTAATACCTGGATTAAAATTATATAAACTTCTGGAGTTGCTGAATAACAATTGAACTCACAATTGCTGTTATAATTCATATGTATAGTGATTCTTATGTATAGTTGATGGGTAACATTCCTATCACAAGATCAGGCTACATCCCGACTAAGTAAGATTAGTCATTTGATGACGTCTATTTAAAATATAGATCTTCCAAAAAAGTTCCAGAATATTACAGAACTGCCATTTTCTACTGTTCATCTTAACTACGAATTTGCCATTCAAAACATTATTCAAAATCATGAAATCTATTTAAAATATAAATCCTGAGTTCAAAAAATGTAAATATATAAGAAAATTTTGGGGAGAGATTTTAGGAAATCTATTTAAAATATAAAGGGTATTTTTCCTTTTTTATTTGTATTATTAATTGTAATTAAATCTTATTTTGATTGATTTGTTATGAATACAAATATTAATATTATAACAAGATTTAAATTTAAAATCATAAAATTTACGAATCTGCCAAAAATATTCCAAAATTCATATGATTTTGAATAATAAAATATTAGATATATGAGAGATGAGAGATTGGTATATTATTTCGTTAGGATTTTTTTGTTTGTATTATTAATTGCAATTAAATCTGGTTTTGATTGATTTGTTATGGATACAAATATTAATATTATAACAAAATTTAAATTTGAAATTATGAAACCATGAAATCTACGAATCTGCCAAAAATGTTCCAAAATTCCTATATCATTTAGTTAGGATTTTTCCTATATTATTTAGTTAGAATTTTTTGTTTATATTACTAATTGCAATTAATAATGATTTTGATTGATTTGTTTTGGATACAAATATTAATATTATAACAAGATTTAAATTTAAAATCATGAAATCTACGAATCAGGCAAAAATATTCAAAAATTCCTATGATTTTGAATAATGAAAGATACGAGATATGTGAGATTGGTATATTATTTAATTAGGATTTTTTTATTTAAAATATAAATCTTGTGTTCTAAAAATGTATAAAAATGTATATATACGAGAAAATTGTGGGAAGAAATTTTAAGAAATCTATTTAAAATATAAAGGGTGTTTATCATTTTTTGTTTATATTATTACTTCCAATTAAATTTGATTTTCATTAATTTGTTATGAATACAAATATTAATATTATAACAAAATTTAAATTTTATAAAATGGTGGGTCTACGAATCTGCCAAAAATGTTCCAAAATTCCTATATTATTTAGTTAGGATTTTTTTTGTTCGTATTTTTAATTCCTATATCATTTAGTCATGTAAATATAAGTTTTTCTGCTGTTTTTTTTCGAAAGTCGATATATTTTACTGTAATATGAATTATCAAGTTGTCAATTATTTTCAACAACATGGTCTAGCTTTCAAGATCGATAACTATGTTCTTGTTGTGTATGAAGGTTTCTGCAATTTAAAATAGGTATAAATCTCATCTTTTTCTCTATATATTTACATGACTAAATGATCATTAAGATTTTGTTTTTTTATAAATCTATTTTTTTTCTAAATCTTTGTAATTGATTATGAGTTTTTCCAAATATTAGAGTATATAGCAACTAGAAATTAGTTTGGTCTGTTTTAGATTCTCTATAATATGATTGCAACAAGTTATGGTCTTTCCAAATATTAATATTATACCAAGATTTAAATTTTAAAAAAATAGTGGGTCTACGAATCTGCCAAAAAAGTTCTAAAATTCCTAATTGTTTAGTTAGAATTTTTCAATATGTTTTATTATCATATAGCTATAATAAACTTTATCACAGTGTTTAATATAACTTCAATTTCTTGATTCAGAATTTTTGAAGTGATGTTCCAATGATTGTGGACATAGCAATTACTAAGACATATTACAGATATTTCTATTTTAGAGGCTGTTGACTAATAGTTGAAAGCACACTTTTGGTGCATTTTAGAACTCTGTATATATATCAATCGACTATTGACAGATTCCAGAGAAAAGTCGGTGGCTTATTTTTTGTCTTTATATACATATATATTAGTGGTGTTCGTGTTAATTGTGTAAATTAGCAATCTCTCTTTTCTCAGCCAAAATTCATGATTATACATGATCATACCTTTTTGATTCAAGGTACTCTTATATTATCTTATATTATCTTCTATTTTCTGTATTCAGTTTGTGAGCTCTAGATTATACCACCGAAGGGACCGCTGGAAGGCATTCATTTTGCTTATCCGGGTGCAACGCACGGGCAACACACTTGTTTATAATACTCATTATGACAACATTTTGGTTGATTGCTGAACCATGTAGGTAATAAATAATTTATCAGCACAGTGTATAGAAAATGGATGATTCTCTCACAAAAAGATAAAGAAAAGAAACCCAATCATGACAAAAGGTGTGGACTAATTTACTTAAGACCAAGGAAGACTATTGATGGTATTTGATGGAGATAGTGGAAGCAACATATGAAAATCGCAAGGTTCGAGAACTCGGTTTCGGTTTCGGTCTCTCATAATTTTATTAGTTTCGTTGGATTTCGGTTAGATTTGCTAATCTCGGTTCGGGTTTCGATTTCGACGGTAATACAACATACATAAGGGTAGATATATTAAACACTTAAATTTATGGTTGTATACAATAAGACGATGATCCTAATGTTTAAAAATCCAACAATGATACAAAATATATTGAAAAGTGCAGTTAGATAAAAATAAATATAGAGTTTGGGGGGTTTTTTGCGGTTTTCTAACAACGAAGCCCTACAATGATCACAATGGCAGTAAAAATGATATTAAAAATAAGTTTTAAGGGTTTCGGACGATGGTTGATTTCGTATCGGTTTCGGTTTTGGTCTCCACCGAAACCGATACGAAACCACCATGTATCGATGGTTTCGGCCGAAACCTCGAACCTGGGAAAATAGAAGTCAAAATATTGAGCCAAACAATACTGCAGAATGTAAGGTGTGAAGAAGCTACAAGCATGAATAGCTTGATCCTGAAGCGGTATCGTGAAGGAGTTATATGTTGGCAGATAAATACTGATTTATAAATGAAGCTTTGAACAAACAAAATGAATGCCATCCTAGGAGATGACTATCTGCTGGCGTCCATGGGACCACAGGTGTCTTGATTCTGCACCCTCAACTTTATACCCTTATTTACCTTGTCCGATATACCTCTATTAGGTTTCTTCTGCTATTGAACTTTATTTTATAGAATTGGATGTCCGAGCTTTCACCTTCAACTATATTAGCTTGTTGATATAATTGACATTTGTGCTTGGCAAAACCGTTTTCTGTCAAATATATGGGAAGAATCCAAGCTTAATCTGGAATTGTTACATATAATGTCAGAGATTTCCTTGACCTCTTGGAGTGCATCGTAGCCTGTAACTCACTGACTGATCCAATATTTCCTGTAAGATAATTATTCTTTATGATTAATTTACATATCATTATTACAAGTTTACAGCAGATCACTTGCAAAGCTAGAGAATCCAATTTCCTTGCATGTAGATTGTGATACACTACAATTCTTTTTTGGAATCCTCACATAAAATCGATATAGGCAGTCCTCATTTGACTGTAGGATCTGTTCAATCCTCATCTTCCAATTGTTATTCCCTATCCACATAAAACTCAAGGGTCAAAATCGGTACTTACCAGTAAGTTATAATGATAGCATCAGGCTGATCATACCTATATCATAGCACAGATGAAGTTTCTCTTCCAATAGAACACTGCCACCCGTGAGCCTTAGTTTGGATCCACGTACTTCCAAACTGGTTTGTATTCTTAGTTACTTGCCAAAATCTATAAATTTGATTATTATTTATGTGTACTACAATAATTTAAAAACATACTGTATCCCAACGAGTCGTATCCTAATGTTTTGAAGGATTAGCTAATCCCACTTGTATCGTATCTTGAATCCATATATGAATCCATGCTGCTTAGGTATCAACTAATGACGGACAAAATATTCCAACAACATGCAATCATTTTTTGTAAATTACCTGCTAGGAACAAATTATCAGGACATGAACTATAGGGGTAGCAGATCTCTATGCTGATGATGATGAGCAATGTGCATAATCCTTAACCACACCTTCCTAGCCAATAAGATATGTGAACACCTGGCAGTTTCCCCTCTCATACTTATCGGCAAAAATCATTAGCTTGATACAAGGAATGTCCTATCCTGTAAGGCTGTAACAATCGAGGATCTGAAACATATTAAGTGCATGCACAAATTGTTTCCAACAACTTGCCGGCACTACTATTCTGCCTGTGAATTCCAAGGCAATAATGCATCATGTTATACAGGAGTTATAAGTATGTTAGCAAGAATCCAGCCTACCAGTATGGACTGAAATAAAGAAACTATCATATTTTTTTAGGTAAATGAAGAGCGCTCCGGCCAAAGGGGAAAAATTGAGGCAATCAAGCTTCAAGTGTCATTTAAGTGTATGTTCCTTCGGGGCATTGGATTGAACTAGGGTTATGTAATTATGTATTGTGTTGGCTCTGGGACTTAGTTTATGATTGGTCATGCATGCTGATATGTAGAAGTCATCAAGAATCACATATCTTCTTGTCTCTTTTAAATTACATATGTGCAAAAACTCCCGCTAATAATGAACAAACTAACGTTTTACTCCATCCAATTTTAATTCATCACAGCAATCCAGAAACCAAACAAAAATCACATCTATAATATTGCAGAGCCGAGTTAACAAAAAAAATCTAACTGAGAAAAGATCCAAGAATAAGGAGTTCACCTCTTGATCGGGCCATAAGCACGGCAACCCATCACCAACAAATCTGCTTTAGAATTCACAACCACCTCACATATAGTCTCCTTGGGATCCCCCACCACAACCTGTGTCTTCACTTCGACCTTCAAAATAATTGAACAATATTAAATACATAATTATCCGTTAATTTTTCCTGAGACAGAATGTTTACAAAATTAAGCAACAATATATCCATTTATTTAAGATTGTGTTATACACTATGTTCGCCAACAAGCCACCAACTTAATCATCTCAGTACAGTCCTTATCTAACATGGTATCACAGTATCAAGAGGTCTTAGACTCAAATCTCATCCCGCCAATTTAAAACAAATTTTCTTCATCTTGCATGGGCTGCCTTTCCAAGCATTACATGTGTGAACCATTAACCTTTGGGTTCACTTGACATGTATAGTAATTTCACAATCCACATCAAATTTAACAAATTACTGTAAACATATTATACTTTTAAGCATGGTATAGGTTATGCTTCATATTCATCCTAGCTTCTTCCCTTCCTTTATTGGCATATTACATAACTGAATTTGGAGTAGATTTTAGCCATAACCCCAGTAATCCCAACTTCAAAAACCACAGCCAACAAGATAAAGTTGGAATCTTTGAAGCAAATGTTCAGATTACTCTACGAATTCGAAGTCAAAACTCACATTATTCTCTTTGCAGATCTGCAGCGCATGCGCTAAGATGGCCTCCGTGATCCGCCGCTGGTGTGCCTCGATCGCCGCCGTGAACGCCGGCACCTCCACATGACCTTCAGATCAAAATCGACCAAATCAAAACCCCAAGAACAGAAATCAAAACTTCAAAACTAGGGTTAGGGTTAGGGTTTTTTACTTGGGCCGCCGAAGGGGATGGATCCAGGGTTGAGGCCAGCAGCAATGGAAGGCGGGGACTGAACGTGAAGGACGACGAAGGATCCAGCGTCGGAGTCGTCGGACTTGGGGCGCAGGCGGAGGTTGAGGAGGGCCCAGCGGAGGGCGTTCATGCTCTCCTCGCTGCCGTCGACGGCGATGATGACGGAGTTGAGGTTGCTGGTCGCCATGGCCGAGAGAGGTCGAAGTGGATTGAGATTGTAGTGAAATTCTTGATGGTCTTTGATTGTTGCTAAGTTAATGATTGATTCTGTTTTTTTAATTGGCGGCTTCTGCTGCTGCTGTTTTTGCAGAGTGTTAGATGGGAGAGCGAAGGAGAGGTGTGTGTAGGAACGAGAAAAAACTAGTATGGAAGGTTTTGCATGTGCAACTCATTTACAAGTTCTTGGATGGTTTTGGGATGTGTGTAAGAAAAGTTATCTAAAGACTTTGTAAGTGGTTTGCACCATGCAAGCCCTTGTAAAGAAGTTTTTTCCGTAGGAACGAGAGAGCGTCGTGTTCTGATAGAGACTGTATGAGCTCTGGACTCTGTCCCGTGGAAACTCCAAAGGTCGCGGGTTTTTTTTAACTAATTTTGGGTTTATTTCAGTAAAATTCTCTTTTTATTTTATTTGGAAAAATCAATAAACATCTTGATTTTTAAATTACATTTAACTTCTTTGAATTTTTTTTCATAATTGGTTGTTTGGTTTGAGGAAAAAGTTCGGAAATTTCCCTTTCTCGTTTTTTTCCTCCAAGCAAACACATGTTTGGTACACTGTGCTGTCACATCAGCAAAATACAGAAATCCATTTCAGAGTTTTTAGCTTTGATAAGCTATCGAATAAACTATTATTATATACTAACGTATTCTCCTCTTTCTCTCTCTTTGTCTCCACGTCCAAGCGAGGTCATCTCACGTTTCTTTTCTTCACGAACCACATCATGCCATCCAAACAAACAAGGGAAGCCTAATAGTTTCTTTTTCTTTATCCATTTCCTCTATGATTAAATGAAAAAAGATATTGAAATGAGAAGTTGTGATATGAGTTTCCTCTGATAAATGTCAAAGCATGTTTTATCTTTCATCAAACAAGCAACCCCTTGACCCGAAAACATTTCTTTGCAAGGTTACGGAAATCTCATGTAATCAAATAATCATGAAATTTCCTTTAAATTCTTTTATTTTACCTTTGAAAACATAATATTCTTTCTACTTCTTCATAATTGTTTTCACTCTTTTAATAACCATGAAAAGTTTATTCTTTTTTATCCACTCTATGGTTTTCTTCTTCCTCCTCTTCCTCTGCATTCAACTCAGGTGCTTATAGAATGATGCAATCCCATCTTTTCAAAATTTCACTTCTTTCTCTTCCTAGATTTGAAATTGGAGATCTACAACTTATGAAACTTAGCAAACTTACATGAATTCAGTCTTAAGGTCAAAATGGTCTTCTTTTTAATCTCAATAGACTGTAGTTGTTTATTAACTAGGTTTTTTCTTCTTTGCATGCAAAAGATGAATGAAGTCAAAAATACTCAGTAGCTCCTAACAAACCTGCAAATGCTAAAATAAGCTCGAACTTAAAACGTAACACCATGTATCTAGAAATACCAATAAAAAAAGTATTTTTTCATATTTCCTTCGATTCCATGTCCAATTAAGGCGTTTAGTATCATATCAGATCCAATATCATTAAATATCAGTTCTTGATGTCAGCTCATCGCTGCTTGAGATGGTTCAAAATTCAATTTCAATATTTACTTCCTCTCTGGATGCATAAGACGGCTCAACATCTTTTTGAGACGGCCCATGACCATCTTGAACCGACTCATGAGTCCAGAGAAGTTCCTTACAAGTTCCTTGCTTTCTGTGTGTATGAGACGGCTCAACATCTTCTTGAGACGGCTAATGGCTATCTTAAGCCGACTCATGGGTCCAAAGAAATTCCTTACTTTCTTTGTGTATGAGACGGCTCAACATCGCTTGAGCCGGCTCAACATCCCTCGAGACGGCTCATGGTCCAGAGACTCACCTGAACCAATTATTTTATTCTCTATCTCGTTGAAACGGCTCAACATTGTTTTGAGCTGGCTCAAACTCAATTTGATCAAATTCCCGATATTTCTTGTGGATATTATTTCACGTAACCGACCCAACGCCTATTTAAACCCACGACCATACATGATTGAAACCCTAATTTCTATAGCCTTCTTCCTCTCTAAAAACCCTAGATCTCTTTCCCTCCAAAACTCTAGCCAAAACTCTCGCTTCCTCAACATCGTTTCGATCGTCGACATCATTTTCGACTCTTCTTCTTTCTCGAGGTCAAGCGCATCGATCCAAGCACACGGGTCGAAATCGTTCGTCATTTTCATCCATTTTCAAGATCCAACGAGAACCTCACCTAAAGGCAAGTACTCTTGCTTTCCCTCACATTAATCGATGCGACATCGAATACCTTGATTATGATTGTTATGATTATGAATGAAACCCTAGGTTTTTAGCACACCCATTAGTTAACTGTTTCATCCATGCTCATTTTGTATTTGATAAAATGCCAAATCCACTTATCAAATGAAAAAGGGCTCGTGTGATTTAATATATAATCCGTGTTTATCGGTAGTGTTGCGACCATACCATTACTTACTTATTATTATTGATTAAGACCATGGAATTACTCATTAACATCGACATGCATGAGAATCCTTTTGATATGCAATTTACATATTTAAGGCTACTAATATCTATATAGTTACATGATTTCTGTACAACCCACAGTTAAGATATTGTTATGACACGATTTCCATTATTAACATCATGCTTAATCAACCCCTAAATCATGTTTAAAAAATGTGTTTGGTTTAAGGATGAATTCGATTACCATATTGAGATATTGTATTAGAATCTAACAGGCAAGATATATATTGTATTAGAATCTAACAGGTGTTATCTCGTGATTCATGATTACTCTCTTTCATTAGTGATTGTGTGATAATGTTATACTTATTTTACTTTACATGCACGGAATTCATTGACATACTATATCTTTTGTGATCAGTATAAATTGATATTAAAATGCAATCGACTGGAATGCCGTACTTCATGTCCTGAAATAATTATTCGTGTTTACATGTCTCCTGCCCAATAATAGCATCGTGAATAATCATGGTTCAAGTTGTCACACCCCGCTTCCCAGTAGACGGAAACGGTGACGTGGTAAGTCCGCAACGTATTTATTATGAGAATGTCGTTTCCCTTAATAAATACAGTAAGCGTAAGTAAACAATATAACAAAGCGCAAGAATAACAAGAGTAATAAAATCCAACATCGATATATTACATTCAAGATTTCATAATTTTCAACCGATACAATACGTCTGAATAATAAACATAAGATAAAGGTAAAGAGCCTAAACATGTGGTATACTAAAAGGAAAGCTGTAATAACTGCGAAGATGAACAAAACTATTCGTCCACTTGAGATGTAAGATGAAAATACTCCTCGTTGACTGCTTCTAAATTCTCTGTCCCAAATTCAGCTGATGAACATTCTAAGAAATAAAGAGATGGGTGGAATGCTCTCAGCGAATTTGCGCTCGGTAAGTCCAAAAAGAGAGGTGTAATATATAGATTGAATGCAAGATGACATGTAATATAGTATAAATGGAAATCGTAATATGTGAACAAGTATGGTAATATATATGGCAACTATGTAAGCATGACAATGGAACATGAACATAGCAAACAAGTATAGAAATGGCTGTGTAGTATAGATATAGTGAACATGAAGTGAATGTCAAAGTGTAATTATGATTATTCTAACGTTGTTGTTTGTAGTTTGATAAAAAAAGATATTCATATATACGCGAGCAATCCAACTTATCCCGTGAACTAAGATAACATGTAGTACAAGGTCCCGTCATAACCTACGGGACAATAGCACGTGAATTCATATGGGTGACTTTTAAAATGACATCTCGTGCCACGATATACGTTCCATATCAATCTACCCCTTATCCTCGCATATTGTAGTGTATAGTTCAAGTTACAGGTCTTAGCCGAATGCATGAATATAAAGAATACAAGTTCAGATTCAAGTTGTATTCAAATATTCATGTCAAGTTTATGTCAAGTTATATTCATGGTTTGGTCAAGTCAGTCTAGTATGTAATTGGATTATGTCAAATATATAATATCTAATTATGTCTTCATGTACATGTAATAATTCAAAGATCGAGAAAAACAAGATAAACATGTTCGAATAACATGAAATGAGTCAAGTATATTATTCAAATAATTACCATAAACAATATTATAAAGAAGTGTTGTGTATAACTAATTAATCAAGTCAATAAAATTAGAAATATAAACAAAAGTATAGATCTAAGTGTTGTGCACGTGTGAGTTCCAGTCGCGTTTAAATACGATTACCGATTTGGGAGATATACTCATTTTTGTTTCATCACGCAGAACATATCAGAATCTGTCCAGCACCGTCGCATATTTTTAAAATATAGTTTGGGTCAATTTCCATCAGGTTTCAAGTTACGAATATTATTAGAAAACTGTAGATCTTTTGATATACTTATCCAAAACACTAAGATTTGCATAATTTGGATTTCTGAAGCTCTAGTTATGATTATTTTAATATCAGCGTTTAAAACAGAAATTCAGATTTCTGAACCGCAACTATATATTATATTGCAAAGCCTATATCGGGTTGTTTTATGCATTTCTAAGTAATCTAATATACAGAAAATTATATCTCTATCAATTTTGCATCTACACATCTAAATTTTGTCACGAATGGACATCGGGGGTTCGAGTTATGTCCTATTTAAATATAGTGTGTGAACTAGGACAAATTCTGTCCAGATTCGTCGCTTAATATTTTAATGCGGTTTTCTATATTTTACGTCGGTTTTCAGTAAAAACTTAAAACTAAGAAAATATAGATCTTTCGATATATATGTCGAAAACACATGAGCTTACTCAATTTGGATATCGGTAGACTAAGTTATGTGTCTTAGAACTTGACCAATAAATACAGTTTTCTGTTTTTACAAACAATGAATAAAACGATAAAATTCTTAAACCGTTAAACGACTCGATCTAAAATTTTTACAGCGTGTACAAAATAATATATTCTATCATAGATAAATTTCTTGAAATTTCCAGAAATAAAAATTAATTTCTAAAAATTATTTTAAAAGTAAAGGTATTAATATGTCATATGTGAGAATGAGAAAATAATGGTATTTATTCGTAAATTCATTTTTCTTTTATAAAAATATAAATAAAATAATTTAAAATACAGCAATAAACGATGTAAACTAATTGGTCTCCGCAATCTTAACATATGAATTGCGAATAGCGACAAAACTTATACAAAACTTATTTTCCTAAGAACTTATATATGAATGTGTATCATGCCATATCATTTTCCTCTAGATTCATGGTATTATTAATTAGGGTAAATCTATATGCAAGACATGGAGGAAGGTTATAATACAATTAAACGACAACGTAATTTAAACAAGAGACAATCACAATTATAATCGAAATTATATAATTATATGTGTTTGTTTTAATGTGTTTCCAATATTTATATATGTAACAATATTCATTCAAAGTTGCTCAAACTACCGTGGAATAAAACGTATGTGTCACACCATGAAACTTTGGGAGAGAGTGATTGAACGCGGGCTAAGAAAGGATATTAAGATAACAGAGAACCAGTTTGTGTTCATGCCTGGACGATCGACGACAGAGGCTATTCATTTGCCCCGTCAACTTGTCGAGCATTTTCGAGAGAGGAGAAGAGATTTGCATATGATTTATTGATTTAGAGAAAATGTACGACAAGCCACCTAGAGAGGTATTATGGAGGACAATGATGAAGAAGGGGGTCCCCGTCAAGTATATTGACATAATCAAGGATATGTGCGATGGAGTAGCGGCAAATGTCAGAACTTGCGGCGGCCTAACGAGTGATTTTTCGATTACAATTGGTTTACATCAAGGATCTACATTAAGTCTATTCCTGTTTACCATCGTGATGGATGAGCTTACTAGAACTATCCAAGATGGGGTACCTTGGTGTATGCTATTCGCTGATAATATTGTTCTAGTAAATGAGACGAAAGCAGGGGTTAATGCCAAATTGAAATTATGGAGGCAAACATTGGAATCTCGGGAGTTCAAATTGAGCAGGTCCAAGACAGCATATATGCATTGCAAATTTAGTAAACAGAGAAGTCAAAACCATATTGGTATAACATTGAAAAGGCAAGAGATATCACCGAGCAATCAGTTTAGATATCTAGCTTCCATCATCCAAAAGGATGGGGAGATCGACAGTGATGTTAATCAAAGGATCCAAGCTAGTTGGTTGAAATGGAGGAGTGCAACAGGGATTTTTTGTGATCGTAACTTTCCGTTAAAATTGAAAGGGAAGTTTTATCGAAGCGCTATTCGGCATGCCTTATTATATGGTACAGAATGCTGGGCTCCTAAGAAGCATCATACACAGAAGATGCACATGGCGGAGATGCGCATGCTTCGTTGGATGTGCGGTAACACTGGAAAAGATAAGGTATGAAATGAGGATATTCGTGCAAAAGTTGGTGTAGCACCTGTGGAGAAGAAGATGTGGGAAAACCGGCTAAGATGGTTTGGTCGTGTGCGACGCAGACCTATGGAAGCACCAGTTCGACTAATAGATACTCTCGATATGGGCAATGGCAAAAAGGCAAAAGGGAGACCGAAGAAAACATGGATGGAGGTGATACGAAACGATATGGTTGCCAAATGCCTCAATGAAAGTATATTGTTCGATAGGAGTGAGTGGAGGCGAAGGATTCATGTGCTGGACCCGGCGTGATTCTCATATTGGTTCATGTAACCTACCCCATATGCTTGGGATAAAAGGCTCAGTTGTTGTTGTTGTATTTAGGAGCTATGATATGAGAAGGGAAGCTTTTCACGGCAATATGACAAAAGAAAAATAAAGAGAAAGAGATGGAGGGAGAAAAAAAGAGAAGGGACTTATATGCACAAACCGATATCGTCACCAGGCTTGTCTATCCGACGATAGTCTCGCGTTACTAGCGAGACTTATTGAAAGTTTCTTCATGTTCTTCTTTGAGAACTCGAGATGAAGAGAGAAGAGGAGATGAATAATATTTTGAAAGAAAGAAAGAAAGGAGAGAAGTTGTTGTTCTTTCTAATTTATTTTAAGAGAAAGGAGAATAAAAATGTAGGATGGGTATATAAAAAAAATTTGTCCCATTAATTCAAATTAATTTGAATTCATAATGAGAGTTAAAGAGAAATTGAAAGGGTGCCCATTCATTTGGAAATTAAAGAAAATGAAAGGTCTCATTTGTATATTATGAGAGTAAAAAAATAAATAAAAATGATTGCAAGACCTAAGATTCAAACATGTAGCCTATAGAATAATAATATAAGGAGTTAACCAATGAGCTACAAGATTGTTCATGCACAAATTTAACAAGAATTAAATATATGGTGTTGTTTGAAAAGAAAGTGGGCTTTTGGGCTCATAGTTTTATAAAAAAAAAATGAGATTGGATTTGGGTTATGAGCTGGGTTAGGTCTTGTGTTTAATTTGAAAAATGTTAAGATTTAGTTTTAAAGAAATATGTTTGGGAAAAATAGATGGAATAATAAAATAATATATTTAATAGAAAATAAAATATACGGAAAATACTAAGAATAAATAAATACAATATTTTAGTAAAGAAAAAAAACACGAAGATATAGTAATACTGGGGTCGTTACACCAGTCCAGAACCTGTCCAGTCATCATGCGTGTTTAGTGAGTGTATTACTATGGTACTGAGCTAAATCGGTAAGGTGAGGGTGTATTGCTATGGTGCCGTGCTAAAATGGTAAAGCGAATGTGTTGCTAAGGTACCGGGCTGAAACGGTAAACTGATTACTTATTGAATCGAGTCGTGTTTCCTTACCCTTAGACTTTACCCTTGTAGTGATATTTAGGACTTGACATTACCTGTTTACATATTTATTCTTATCACTGCTATATTCATGCTTGTATGTGAACGCAAGCATTTTACGACACTCTTTATTATGCTGCGATTTGTCATCTCAGATTTAAAGGCAGATCCATCCGTAGCGTAGGATCAAGACTATATTCAGGAGCTTGCTAAAGAATATTAGTTTAGTGCAGGTTTCTACTTTTATTTCAGTTCATATTTAGAATTTGCGTACCTCGTGGGACTATGATTTATGTATCTCTTTATTGAAGCCTATTGTTATTCCGTGAAATTTTATTTGAATCTATTCTCATCTTGTGGACCCACTTTGTATGCCTCGTTATTTGATATGGCATGAGTATTAGTTTTATCCTTGGTGTTTTTGGTATATATGTATGATATCATCGTTACAGGTTTAGGTAGAAACCGTAGCGTGATTATGGAAGGATAATTCCTTACCGTAGAAGCATGGCTGGTCTTGGTTACTTTCCGTATTCCCGTGTTTTGAGAAGCAGGACGTGACATAAAATATACAGGGGAAAAAAAGAGAATGTCGCTTTTAGAAGCATGTGTTTAAAAATATCTTAAAAGTCTTATAAGTTATAAGTGGATGGTAGAAGCCACTCCCCTCTAAGTAAAGAGGGCCAGCCTTCAATCCTTGGGCTTGTATTTAAAATAGCTTAATACAAATTTTTTTACATTAAAGACCGAAACCACTCGGGCTGGCTACGTATCCTTCCCAAATATTGATCTCAATGAGAGGGAATTAGGTCTATGTAGTACTTTTTCTATTATTACAAATCTTACTCACTACTCGTCGACACCGGTTGTGATTCCTCCTCCTTCGGTGTTGGTCTCGTCCGATCCTGTAAGCTCCTCAGGTAGATAATCCGAGTCCAAGTGATTACATTTTATTTCCTGACGGCTGCTGCTTCCCAATCTTGTGAGAAAATCATGCACTCCATTGTGTCATGCGCCAAGCTGCATCTCTCCTCGCTTAATATCTTACTACATGTAATAAAAGCACTTTCCGACGCTACTGTGGACACTGGAACGGTTAGTAAATCACGGGCTATAGTAGAAAGCACCGGATACAAATGTCCATTGCTTTTTCATCAGGCTAAAATATCAAAATCATCTATAGTTAAATCTATATTTGACTCAGTTTAGCGTATATCCGACCGTTAATAGTCGTTGGATGGGAATTCCAAGGTGAGGCAAAGTGGTTCTTCGAGCAGACGGCTATAATGACTCTGAATTTACTGTACAAAATTTTTCAGTTCAATATACAGAAAGGAGTTTACAAGTTATAAGTAAATTTTGTTTAAGAACAGCAAGAAACAACTTGTAGCTCACTGATAAAACCTTGCACCGCTGTGACGTAGCCCTTGTGTTCGAATCCCTTCAGACACATAAATTTTTTCTGATTTATTTTTAAAACTTTTTGGAAGCCTAAAAGTTTACACGTGCAATGCACACAAAAATGAAAAGACAGAAAAATCAAACATGTGCACAAGGATTTTGTTAGTTATATGTATGCCCTAGAGGCCATTACTGTACATATGATGTATATTGTAATGGATGCTTGGACATATATAGGGAGGACTTTCTTGCTCGACATGATAGTATGCTATCTGGTTGTACTTTATCTTAACATGTACTCTGATTGTCTCTATGTTACATGTTGATAAAGCCCTTAGGATATGTACTCGACTACTGGGACTATGATGAGATCATACTAGTGGGGCCACGGTAGTCGACGAGTACATCCTATAACTGTTCCTAGTCGAGGGTGTATCGAGACAGGGCATCGATACACCAGAGTAGACTAGCGTATACGCATCTTGACCCATATGATGGGCGATAGATGATCCCATATCCATCAGTGTTTGACATCAATGATGGTGTACGGGTGCTCAGTGGAGACTGGGTATACTGGACGGACTCGTCGAGAACTCCCAGATAGTATTATACCTCACGTCAGATGGCGGTTCTCCGGTGACACTGGTACAGAGTAGTCTGTTGACCCGAGATCGTCATAGAGTCTTGTGTGATTCCCACTGTGCTTTGATTTCCATCATACCACGTCCAAGAGGGCGTGCAAAAAGGTGGCTTTTAGGTACAATCCCGAATCATATGGAGGCAATGAGCGATAGGAGGGGGTTTGTCTATCCCGGTATAGGGAGTTGATGTTGTGCTGTGTTCGATTGGTTATAACTGGAAATCCCTGGCCAGGGTTGCTGAGATTTACTGGTAAGTGTTATCAGTAGTTTCTCGAATTGTTATAGACCTCATATCGACACGACTTATCGAGCTACTGGGGTCTGGCGTTTACCACCTCTAGGCGAGATATGCGACATATCAGACGATGAGACAGGACTGTACGGGAGTGTTACTGACTGGATTCACAGGAGAATGTACAGGCTTGCTTGTTGATTTTCTGATCGCTCAATGCCTGGGTGGCTGTTACGTTTAGCTGACCGCTTGCAACTTGTGGGTGTTTGATATGATCATCACCTACTGCCGGCGTATTGACGATTCTTTAGAGTCCTACACAGAGGTTTCTTGACTCAGGCAAAACGGAGTAGGAGCACGTATGTGATATGTGCGGGACCGAAGATAATGCGATATGAGATACTGTATTCTATTCTCGCGATATTTGATATCAGCCGGGTCATCGGATCAAGTGTTGATGCGATGAATCGGTAAATGATATATTAGTCGGTTATATACGATATAGCCGGATTGTCGGATCAAGTGTTGATTCGATGATTTAATGTATAATTATATATATGATATATTAAATTGCATTAACCAATATTAGCTCACTAAAAGATTCTTTTTCTCACTCGGGTAATACATTAACATATATGCGATATATATTAATTGTATTATTTTATTTTGTTACAATAAATATTATATATGTGATATATAATATTGTAACATGTTATAATTACTAATGCAACATGATTAGTGGAGATTAAATAAGATTAGGGATTGATTTGGGTTAGCTCATTCTTGTAGCTTCTAGAAGCTTTTCTTTTTGTCATGAGCAAAGATATTTGTGTTGATATTTTTAAGTGACTCATACTTTAACCCAACCCAAACCCTATCTCTAGTTAAATCTCTACAAAGGTTACATGAACCATGGTTGTATAAATGATTATGACAACATTTCATTATTCATCACAATTGATTATTCATCTTCTTCTTCCTTGAGTTCTTTCATGAAAAGCTTTTTAGCTTTTTCAAAGGTGATGAAAATGAGTGAGAAATAGAAAACAAATGAGAGCATAAATCCTACTTCATCATCCTTATCTATCCTTGCCATTTAGATGAGGGTGTTCACTTCATTTAGTGAGTGAGAGCTTGTGTTAATGAAACTTTAAGGTAGATCATCTTTGTTATCGAAGATCGGAAGCAAGCTTGCACCTTTCTCTTTGTGGAACCTCTCGAGAGTCAGGATGCACGATGATCGCAGCGAAGGGACCTCAACACGGAGCTTAAGAAGTGAAGGACCGGATCTACAAAGGTTGTAATCCCTCTCACTTAATGTTAAAGTGTTTAACATGTTTGTTTTCGCCTAAGCTCTAGTATAAAGATCTTGTTTAGGGTTGTTCGGCACGGCTAAATTTTAAATCGGGCATGGTTGATGCCTCGTAGACCCTTGTGCGTGTGCCTAGTAACCCTACAGTGGTATCAAAGCCAAGCTAGAGCTTTAGGCGAAATCTAGACGAAATTTAAAGTCCGATCGAACCCCGAAACCCTAGTTTTTACCCCTTTCTGGAAATTTTCTAAAATTGTGATTTTTTCTGTATTAAAAATGCTCAAAAAAATCAGCAGGGTATTTTAGGAATTACTGTGCAAAACATGCCATTAATGCGCTTAAAGCGCCGCGGAACCGCGGCCGTACCCTTGCTTGCACGGCGGTTCCGCAGCGCAATAGTAAGATTATTGGATCCGCTTTCTACAGTAATAACCTTAGTTACTTCCTGATTCTTCTGGGAATTTTTAATTCATACTCAAGAGTTGAGTTTTCTGGGTTGTATTGGGGACTCGTTGATTCGATCGGATAATTTAACTTCGTTTAGTTTGTCTGGGTAATTTTTAGAACGTGTTAAAAAGTTTGAACGGATATCAATAACTCATTTTTTCCCCTGCCGGAAAATTTCCAAGTGTTGGATTTTTCCGTAGTTTAATAACGTTCTAAGTCGTGCAAGTAACGCGGTGGACCCTCTAGAAGACAACAAACCTTAACTCGATTATGTGACCGTCTTGAACTGCCTCTGAACCTTAGGGTTTGGGGCAGTACGGCGTGCCACATGTGAGGCGTTGGCTTGACCCTTCTACGGCTGGACCATTGGTACTGTGGCATGTGATGGATGTTTTTAAACTAATTTTAAGTGTTGAGAACTATTTGGGAAATCTTGGGTGTTTGATTATTCGATCGGAAAGTTTAACATTGTCTATTTATCTGGAATGTGATACAATATTTGGAATCCACAAGTAGTTATGAGATAACTAATTTGAATGTTATAAATCTAGCAGTTCAGTCTCAATTGATCGGTTGCCATGGAATTTTGATGTGATCAAAAGTCCGTCGCAATCACGTAGCGTACGCGGATACTCGCCAGGTAAACTTAATAGACAGCCATGCCCTATAGCCCCGACCAAGTGACTGTAGGAGAACCCCGTCGCCAAAAGCATCCATTTGGGTGCTCGCGGCAATGGTGTTCCGCCTTAGTGCACTTCGTCGACGGCATCGGGGGTGCGGCCGTCTACTAAAGTTTGCGACGAGCATTCGATCAAGTTTTCGGGAATCTTGTTGAATTGCCCGACTAGATATTGAAAAGAGTTTTCGATGATGAGACTAAAATGCGGTGTTTATAATTGTTAGGCATGCGATGTCTAAGGAATTCATTTGGTTAGGCATGCGATGTCTAAGGAGGTTACGGATTCCAACTGTTGTAGTTTTACACTTTCTTTTCTGTGACCGTAAGCATAGTATGTGGTGTATCGCCGGCTTCATTGCTATACATCAACGACAATCGGGATACGCATACTTGCTTACGTTGATGATATGAGATATTATGTGTTGCTGTGATATGTTGTATTGGATCGTCGCGTTCGAATAGCCGGGGGTTTTATGTGAGATGAGAGTTTTTCTTTTTCATTCATGTAAAATTCATTTGTATGTAATATTCTTTTATTGGGGCACTTCCGGGCTGAGGATGATGTCACCATTGTATATTATTTACTTTTCCGCATTAGGTAGACCCAAGGCGGGGAGCACAAGTGACCGGGTTCTAGGGTCCAGTGGGAGACCATCTCGAGGAGTCGAGACCGGGTCTCCTAACCCTAGAATTAGCAGTGTTGCTTGCCGCTCTCGTAGGGGTCTAGGGATGTGGGTTTGGCTATTCATCGCGACCGTGGAATCCGTGTTTTATACAGGCTCGTATTAAAACACAGACGTCCTAGTATATCCAATATTTCATATATGTTCTTCTGCTGCAATGTTCTGTGATGAGATCATATTACTGCCTGAGACGAATGTTTATATTATATATATGAGATATATGTTATATTGCAGATTTCGTTTCAAATGTGATGCTTATGAAGCATATTAAAATGGGACTTCATTAATGAGATTAATGAAATAAAAGAAACCTAAAGATGTTGTAGAAACTTGTTTAAAAACTGGTAGCTCTAGTTCTTACTTTGCATAGCGGTGTTCCTTGTAGAACATCCAGCACTTTATTCGATAAGGAAAGAGTCGAGATCCCTTCACCGGGAGTGACCTCTTTAGTTAAACTAGCAGATACTACAAACTCGGTTTGTCTTTTGATTGCTTCTATAGTTCTTGCTTTGCATAGTGGTATTTGTGAAATATCCTGCACCTTATTCGATGAGGAAAGAGCCGACGATCCCTTCACCGGGAGTGACCTCTTTAGCAAAACTAGAAAAGCCTAAAAAACACTCCATTTAAAATCACTCGATTCTACGACGATATCAAGTTCATTACGCAAAGGGTTTTCATAAAAACATGTCGTAGCCCTCCGTCATTTCAGATAAGTCCTACTTAATATTCGTGCTACGTTTGTTGGCCTGCGTCAAGGCGTAGTGTGCGGTAGCTAACTAGTATTTATCTGTTTATGCATATGATGCAGATTGGATTAGGGTAGTCGTGCGACTTTGTTGGCCTGCGTCAAGGGTCGTGCGGGTGGATTTAATTCAATCAAGAAATGACGGGTTGAACTTGACTAGCGCACTGTGGTTTGTTGGCCTGCGTCAAGGTCATAGGGGGTAAAATATTATTGAGAATTTCAAGTGTTGAAATTTGCAATGAGATTGCATACCTTCTATGAGATAGTTGGATCCCGATACCCGCTGCGAGTAAGAGTTACTCCTGGGAGAGTTTTACACATTACAATTAGCCGATCAAGTAGGTGTCTAGAAAGGTGTCAACGGGGTTACGCCCCTGGGAAAACGAGGTTTACTTTAATTAGGTTCGTGCGAAAGCACGGGGAACCTCCCTCAAAATACCGACACTGACCTGGCTGAAAGATTGGCGAACTTATAGCGTGTAATTAATCCTGGCTAGTCTTTCCATTTAGGGTTTGAAGGAAGATTTGACTAAAATAGGGGGAGACATCCTGATTAGATATATTAGATAACCAATCTGATCTTGCAAGAGCATACGCTAAGTGTTTTCTTCTCTCTCTCTCCAGGTAGCGACCATATCACGCCTTAATCAAGATAATAATACGGATGTATTGACCGAACCCGCTTGTTATACTGAACTATGGAACGTTGGTCCCTCTCCAATTTATAATTGTTATAAGACAGAGCAGGAAATAGGAGATTACCAGAATTCCCGTGCCGCCCAAACGAAGAAAGTGCATACTGATGCATCTTCTTCGGATGTGTTCATTACAAAGAACTGTTTCTCAGTATCCTTTACGTCCTGAGTATGAGATACCGAATCAGGATCCCGCATATGTAATTTGTTACATGGGCTACAGATAGGTAGAGAACTGAGAACGGGTGATAAGTTTCATGAGATAGAAAACAGTGCAATTGTTGCAACCAAATCTGTTGGTAACTATCACCCTGTATTAGCAAATACATTGATTCTGAACGAATGTTATTAAATACCGAACCTGATATACAACATCATATCAGTCTCTTTATTAGTAAAGAAGGATATAATTTTGTATTGTTGGATAATATTTTGAACATTTCCTATATCAAGAGTTGATCGGTCCAGGCACGTTATCTAAAAGTATTGACGTTCTAAATCAAACTACAGTTCTTAGTATACAGAACACACACAAGAGGAAGAGTTCAGAAATGAACGGATCCTTCTTGAGGCATTGTAGACTAGATCATATCAATGCGACCCGACTAGCTAAGTTACATTTAGATGCATATTTAAATTAGTTTGAATTTACATATTATGAAACTTGCCGGTCATGTCACAAAGATAAGATGACCACAGCTCTGTTTATTGGAAACAGAGAAAGAGTTAGTGAACTCTTGGGATTGATACATGCTGATGTATGAAGGTCCCCTGTCTGCACATGCCAAGACCGGTTCTTTATACTTTATTATATTCACTGATGATCTCTCAAGATTCGCACATGTGTTCCTGTTGAAACACAAGCCCGAAGCTTTTGAGATATTCACAGAATATAAGTTAGAAGTAGAGAACCAAAAACGGGTATAAGTATTATGTCCTTTGATGTGATCAAAGAGGAGAATACTTGAGCACGGAATTCCTGGACTATTCTAAAGGAGAATAAGATTCTCTCTCGGCATTACTCCTCCGTATACACCATAGTACGATGGTATATCGGGGCAGAGCAATAGCACCCTATGTGATATGGTGTGCTCTGTGATGAGTACTACTGAGTTTCCTATTTCCTTTTGGGAGTTATGCACTTGAGAAGTTGCATACCTATTGAATAGGGTTCAAATCAAATCAGTTGCTTACCACTTCATATGTGATATGGAAAGGGAAGAGCCCATATCTTAAGTTTGTTAAGATTTGGGGTTGTCCAGCCTATGTCTAAAAGCATAATCCGAACAAGCTCGAGACAAAGTCAGATCTGTGGAAGTTTGTTGGATATCCCAAGCATACGCAAGGGAATATCTTCTACCTAACCGAGGAACAAAAGATATTTTGTTTCTCAGCATGCCACCTTTGTGAAAGAGAATTTCTTGTGGAAAAATTAGTGGTTATGAGGTAGAACTGGAAGGAGTTCCAGCTATATAAACTACAGCAGATGATTTGGTAGAACCAAAGGATTCAATAGATTCTAACGAACCTCAGCCTCTCCGCCGATCTAGTAGGGTTCCTCACCCACCTGAGAGATACTTCGGTTTCTTGATTAGTGTAGGATTTTAACGATTAAAAATATAATTACCGCAATCAAGAACGACGTCGCTTGGTAGCTAGCCGGTGAGTACGGGTCGGTCCACAGGGATTTTGTGTTTTCCTAATCGCGCTAACGAGTTAATTCCGATGGGTGTCGGATTGATTATCTCTAAAAGCTAATATTAATTTATACTAAGATTATCTAGATCTAAGTCTTGCTAGGGTTAGGTTTAGGGTAAGTTGAGAGATTAAAGGTTTCCTCACCGCTTTCAATGCCCTATTTTAGATCTATTAGGTGTTATGGTAATCATCAATAAAAGGGATTAGTACCATCGGGAAGAAACGGTATTTCTTCCTCTAGGTTCTTGTCCTTCCTTTATCGATCCTTACCCTAACCTCCATGGAAAACACGCGCAACCGGGCCTTTATACTACGGTATCACCGTTACCTCATGGGGTAAGGTGCCGCAGGGAGCGGTGTGTGCGTGTATGCATGGAGTTCTAATTATTATGTGTGATGGGGCAAGAAAGGGGTGAGAGATCTCATCTCTCAAACCTTTCCCTAAAGCTAACCCTAACAAGCGAGGAGACTACTCGCTCATTAGGGGATTAAAAGACATTCTAAATTAAAAGTAAACTAAGGCAAAGAAATAAAGAATTTACTAATTTTTATTGATGGCTCTCTCCAAACATCAACGCAGTACAGATCTGAATTTATGAAGTGAAAAGAGCCATACCCCAAAAGAGGTATTAGGGCTTCTATTTATAGATTCATAGAAACCCTAGGTTACAATTGACTCGCACATCTGCTTTTACGAAAATACCCCCTAAGAATCCCAACAAATGCACCGACGCACCGCCAGAATTTTTCTGCACCGACACGTGCAATAGACGGCCGCGGATTCGCGGCCAGAAGCAGGGTTTGGCCGCGGATCCGCGGCCAAGTGAAGGCTTCAGGAGCTGAATTTTTCTGGTTTGGTTCTTGGTGTTTTTGTCTTCTTATTTCTTTGGTTCTTTTCTCAGGTTGGCTTCTAGGTTTCTTCCAGATCTTTCCAGTGAACATTGTTGTGGACTTTTGCCGTTGCTTCATGACAAAGTCTTGAATCTTGCGTTGCCTTCTACTTTGTGAACTGATTTTCGTGTAGGCTTGATCAAGGTTCTCCCATCTGTCGGTCTTAGTCTCACTTTTTGCATCGTCTTCTGTCTTTTTCACTGTTTTTGTCCAAGAACCTGTAACCTGCAACTATGTAGCAGACATGGGTCAAAAGCACCTGTTTATTTGTAAAATGACTAGGTATGGGGAATATAATAATGCAATATTATGATATGAACAAATACCCCCAAACTTATCTTTTGCTCGTCCTCGAGCAAACCTAGTTTTATTCTCAACAAAAACCTAACCTCACTTTCGCAGGGAATCGCGATTGCACTGAGCTCGTGCAATAAGCCGTTAAATCTCTAGGTGTCCCTAGTAGGAGGAGTGTTGTCTCCTGAGGGTTTTCAGCGGATACTACCCACAAAATCCTATCAATTAGACTCATTGACTTTTATTTTTCAATTAGGTTTTCCAACAAGAACTCTATTATCTTCGACTCGTAAATTATCCACCCACATTCTTCACGCTTCCTTATTATTTAACTTAAGATTATATATGTTCTATAGACTTACTCAGCTTTCGGCATCTCTTAAGTTTTCCTTCTAGGGTTCTATCTCAACTTAGGAATTTTTATCATCTTTATTAAAGATATAAGTCCTATTCTTCATTCCTATCTCTTATCTAAACCCCAATCACATACCCTTACGTGTGTGTATATATCATCCCTACACTTGGAAATTCAAATCAAGCAATCATACTCTTGTCCGTTGTCCAAAGTACTTATTAATTGGTGAATTTTTAAATGAGTTTGGCTTACACATCCTTCATGCGACCGTTAATACTTCTTGAGGTACCAACGACCGATTACAAAATGTGTTTGCACTTTAAAGCGTACTTCCTAGTCTTGTAACACCTAAGGCTTTTTAACAGTGACTCCCAAACCAGTTGGTCTAAGGCACTAGGTGATGAAGCACCCTCGCTAAATATTTTTCTATTTTTTTCAGCCTTAAGTAATTACAAAAACCAGTTTTCATTTTTTTCTTTATTCACACTTGAATTTTTCTTTTATTTTCTTCGTACTAAGGACATTAGACAAGAGCATTTCAAGGTCTCTTCCACTATTCCAAGTTTCAAGGTGCGTGTTTGTGCAAGTTGTAGGGTATATATTTTCAGAATTTAGACTTAAGTTAGGAATTATTTTTCAAACTTATACTCTAATTAAAATATCAATACTCT
Organism: Agapanthus africanus; assembly: GCA_030015575.1. Taxonomy (NCBI): domain Eukaryota; kingdom Viridiplantae; phylum Streptophyta; class Magnoliopsida; order Asparagales; family Amaryllidaceae; genus Agapanthus; species Agapanthus africanus. The sequence goes on along the minus strand of JASDDO010000028.1, from coordinate 62,762,063 downwards.
TCCCTTGTTTTAATTTCGCCCAAGAAGTGAGCTCAAAATTTGCCTATTTCTAAATAAACTACAAAGACATATACTTTCTACCGTTAAATTTTAAGAAAGGCTATTTTTAGGATTTTTAATTTACTAAGTCTAAGATCTAGTTGTTCCTAGCTAGTTAACCTTTTAGTCAAACTCAAGTCAATTAGGCCAAAATTGAATACATTAATTTTTATAATTTTTGAAATTTTCAATTTTTTATGGGTTTGAAAATAATTATGGAAATGCAAAAAATGTAATATGAATGCGAAGGAAGAAGGCTTCTCAGGTTGGCTTCTTGGTTTCTTCCAGATCTTTCCAGTGAACATTGTAGTGGACTTTTGCCGTTGCTTCGTGACGAAGTCTTGAACCTTGCACTACCTTCTACTTTGTGAACTGATCTTCGTGTAGGCTTGATCAAGGTTCTCCCATTTGTCGGTCTTAGTCTCACTTTTTGCATCGTCTTCTGTCTTTTTCACTGTTTTTGTCCAAGAACCTGTAACCTGCAACTATATAGCAGACATGGGTCAAAAACACCTGTTTATTTGTAAAATGACTAGGCATGGGGAATATAATAATGCAATATTATGATATGAATAAATACCCCCAAACTTATTTTTTGCTCGTCCTCGAGCAAACCTAGTTTTATTCTCAACAAAAACCTAACCTCACTTTCGCAGGGAATCGCGATTGCACTGAGCTCGTGCAACAAGCCGTTAAATCTCTAGGTGTCCCTAGTAGGAGGAGTGTTGTCTCCTGAGGGTTTTCAGCGGATACTACCCACAAAATCCTATCAATTAGGCTCATTGACTTTTATTTTTCAATTAGGTTTTCCAACAAGAACTCTATTATCTTCGACTCGTAAATTATCCACCCACATTCTTCACGCTTCCTTATTATTTAACTTAAGATTATATATGTTCTATAGACTTACTTAGCTTTCGGCATCTCTTAAGTTTTCCTTCTAGGGTTCTATCTCAACTTAGGAATTTTTATCATCTTTATTAAAGATATAAGACCTATTCTTCATTCCTATCTCTTATCTAAACCCCAATCACATACCCTTACGTATGTGTATATATCACCCCTATACTTGGAAATTCAAATCAAGTAATCATACTCTTGTCCATTGTCCAAAGTACTTATTAATTGGCGAGTTTTTAAATGAGTTTGGCTTACACATCCTTCATGCGACCGTTAATACTTCTTGAAGTACCAACGACCGATTACAAAATGCGTTTGCACTTTAAAGCGTACTTCCTAGTCTTGTAACACCTAAGGCTTTTTAGCAGTGACTCCCAAACCAGTTGGTCTAAGGCACTAGGTGATGAAGCACCCTCGCTAAATATTTTTCTATTTTTTTCAGCCTTAAGTAATTACAAAAATCAGTGTTCATTTTTTTCTTTATTCACACTTGAATTTTTCTTTTATTTTCTTCGTACTAAGGACATTAGACAAGAGCATTTCAAGGTCTCTTCTACTATTCCAAGTTTCAAGGTGCGTGTTTGTGCAAGTTGTAGGGTATATATTTTCAGAATTTAGACTTAAGCTAGAAATTATTTTTCAAACTTATACTCTAATTAAAATATCAATACTCTTCCCTTGTTTTAACTTCGCCCAAGAAGTGAACTCAAAATTTGCCTATTTCTAAATAAACTACAAAGACATATACTTTCTACCGTTAAATTTTAAGAAAGGCTATTGTTAGGGTTTTTAATTTACTAAGTCTAAGATCTAGTTATTCCTAACTAGTTAACCTTTTTGTCAAACTCAAGTCAATTAGGCTAAAATTGAATACATTAATTTTTATAAATTTTGAAATTTTTAATTTTTTATGGGTTTTAAAATAAGTATGCGAATGCAAAAAATGTACATATGAATGCGAAGGAAGAAGGCTTACCGAGCATACCCCCAAACTTAAACCTGACAGTGTCCTCACTGTCATGCCACACCAAGATGGTCAAAATGTCGGCACTCCCCTGTTTATTTATTTATAATATTTTTTTTATTTTTTTGAATTGTTAAAAGAAAAACAAAAATATATATACAGAAAGGTCCCCTCAAACTTCATTGAAATAGAGTTAAACGGCATTGCCAAACTTTGCAAAGACCAAACGTCAACACCAACCAGTCGAAAAATTTATCGGTAAAGAGTATCGGTTGGTGGAAGAATATGTTGTACCGATCCAAAAAGAATTGGGGAAGATAGAAGTGGTGGTATGGAAAGTGTGGAAGTGAATAGATAGGAGGTGGTGATGAATCAATACGAGAATGTGAATGATCAGCAATCAGTGGAATATTGGCATTCTCGTAGCTTATTAAAAGAAAAGGGGGTGGTTCAACTTCTAAAGGAGGAGGTTGACAAACCACACTATCCCCAAGATACTTCTGTGGATCCTTTATCGACTTGGCATCATCCATCATATGCATATGATATTCAATTATGAGGGAACTAATCTCCTCGATGTTCGCCATAGTCCAGCCGAAAGCTTGCCGTCTATCTTGTAAGACCATTAAAAGGGCTCTCTCTTGCTCGAGGGCTAGAGAGGCCGATATGATAACGGGAAAGGTCCCATTCTCACCTATGTAAGCATATTTAAGGTGAGACGGTAAGGGCGTGAGTTCGAGTTTCGGAGGCGAAACAATCATAGGCAAAATTGGGAAATCTACCTCGAATTCAAAGGACTCCAACACAGGTTCGAAATCACTGCAAACAACCGAATCAGATGGTTCAACTAACTCATCTAAAAATTCAAAAGACTCATATTCGGGCTGTGAGTCGTTATCATCCGAAAAAATGAAACATTCATAATCAATATCGGTTGTGTCAAGTGTGGTAGATTCAAGGAGGGACGCACTAGTGGCGTCAAAACTGTTTTCCTCAAATAAAAATCTCTTAAGCTCGTAGTCCTCCTGCGTGATTTCGTGAATAGAGCAAACTTCTCGTGTACTAGTTTTAGGCACGGGGGGCAGACTTCCTAACTTGTAAATGTTGAACTCACTAGATGTCTTCCCGAAGGATAGAGTCATGGAGCCATTGCGACAATTTATTACTGCATTGGAAGTGGCCAAAAATGGTCGACCGAGGATCACCGGAATTTAGTTCAGTGGGTTAGCAACAGGTTGTGTGTCCATAACAATAAAATCAACGGGGAATATGAAGTCCCCTACTTTGATCAACACATCCTCTAGCTCACCCCTAGGATGGGTGATTGATCGATCAGCCATTTGGAGAGTACAACGAATGGGTTTCAACTCTCCAACCCCTAATTGCTCGTACACGGAGTAGGGAAGCAGGTTAACACTAGACCCAAGATCTAAAAGTGCTCGATTGATTTTCTTATCCCCAATAGTTATTGAAATCGTAGGACAGCCGGGGTCCTTTCGTTTTTGGGGTAAGGGTTGAGGTTGGTTAATAGCATTGCTCACTGCACTAGCCACTAGCACTTTCTTGGGTATTTGAGACGACTTTCTCTTTGAGGTGCATAAGCCCTTTAAGATTTTTGCGTACGAAGAGACTTTTTGGATTGCATCCAAGAGAGGTATATTTATGCTAACCTGTTTAAATAACTCCACAATCTTCTCCATTTGTGCAGTTGGTTTATTGGGACTCAACCTGTTTGGAAATGGAGCATTTTGAAAATCTATTGAGTCCAATGTCTGTGGAGTAGAATGTGGAGTTGGAACGGATCCCAGTGTGGGTGTGTTCGTGAAGTGAGAAGTGGGTCCGTTCGGATTAGAAGAAGAAGAGCCTTTTGAAGAATGAAGAATAGGCTCTAGCGAAGAAGATGAAGGTGAAGAAGAGGATGGAGAAGAAGAAGAAGGAGGAGAAGGAGAAGAAGGAGAACCACCGGCGGAGATGTCATCACTAATACCCACATTATTTTGCAACACTTTTCCAGATCTCAACGTGGTCACCGCATTTACATTATGATTTTGATATGCGTTGTGTGTGTGACCGGGAATTGGCAATGGTTGAGATGGAAGCTTTCCCTTTTCTCTCTCGCTCAACGCAGCAGTTAGTTGTGCAATTTGTGCCTCAATAGATTTGATACTGTTGGGGATAAAAATTTACACCCCGGTTGACCAAGTCAAAATCAAAGTCAACCCCAAGCCAAGTGGGCCCAAGCCCAGATCCAGTGGGCCCATGCCCGGGTCGAGCCCGAACATGAAGCGGCCGGCCTCCCCCCATGCCAAGATAAAAATTTTGTAATAAATAATTTTGTTGCATTTCTTTTATTTTATTTATGGATAAATGTAAGAAAAATAGGCATAAAGCCAAATTTTTGTAAAGCCCATGGCTTATGTGCAAAAAGAAATGGCACATGAGCCATGAAATAGGCAAAATGCCATTTTGTGAAGCCCAAGGGGCTATGTGTAAAGTGTATAGCCTATAAAGGCAAGGATAATGAAATATCCCAACAACTTTTTCTCTCCAAAAAAAGTTTCAGATCTGAGATCTTTCTTCTTTCTTCAAGGTTCCAAAACCTTCTTCTTTCTTTTGAATTAAATCAAGAGTTCTACTCTCCTTTTTAGAAAACAAATTAGTTTTTCACCACAAAACCCATCAAGGGGAACTCAGATCTTCCATTAGATCTCAAAAAGGAGTGATTTTTAAAATCCCATATCTCTTGATCTTCAAGATCCAGCTAACAGAGGAGGAAGAAGAAGAACCCCTTTCACTAAACCCAACAAAAAAAACACTCAGGAGTCCAACTCCTCTTTGATTTCTCTTCAGAGAAATCTTTTTAGGCTAAAAGCCCTCTTTTTCTCTCCAGCGCACTGCGCCCGAGCGCAAAGCGCCCACGTGCCGACACGTGGCGCGCGCGCTTGCGCTCCAGCGCACTGCGCCCGAGCGCAAAGCGCCCACGTGCCGACACGTGGCGTGCGCTTGCGCTCCAGTGCGCTTGCGCTCCAGCGAGCAGCGTTCATGCGCAAAGCGCCCACGTGCCGACACGCCGCGCGCGCGCTTGCGCTCCAGCGCGCAGCGTTCATGCGCAAAGCGCCCACGTGCCGACACGTGGCGCGCGCGCTTGCGCTCCGGCGCGCAGCGCTCATGCGCAAAGCGCCCCCGTGCCGACACGTGGAGCGCGCGCTTGCGCTCCTGCGCGCAGCGCTCATGCGTAAAGTGCCCACGTGCTGACACGTGGCGCGCTTGCGCCTGAGCGCACAGCACCTAAGCGCACAGCGCCCAAGGTGTTGCCCCACGCATCCTTTGGATGTCTTTTCCCTTTTTTTTATATATATACATATGTATACCAATGTACACATACACATACTCCACGACACTGTCCCTGTTAGAAAAAAATTTCTAACGGGGCGCTGCCCCGCACCCCGCAAGGGGCCTGCTAGCCTCCTTGACCCCCAGCCCGCTATCCGGGTAGCGGGACCCCCGTAAAAACTCTGCGTGGCTCCCGATATATCCAATACCCCCTTTCAAAACAAAACACATGTACACTGCATATTGAGTTCGCATGACCAGTTTAACCCGTTAATCGGAGGTTCCCTCGCCCCAAAGGCGAGGGGTAATTAACGGCAGCTTAGTCCGCGGCTGCCGGAGATTCGGATCCCCACAATCATTAAACCCCAGCCTACCCTAGGCAGGGGGAATCTGTAGTACGCCTGAGACGCGTGCGTGTATTCCCATCTCAATGGGGTGACGAAAAACACCCTACAGATTCTGGCACGCCCGGTGGGACCAATCTCTCCTCCCATATTTCGGGTTAAACGTTCATGCGAACTCAATCAATATACATATCGATTGCCTATACTGAAATGATGTTCTTTTTTTCCATGCAGCAATCAACCTTCGACGACAATGTCTCCCCAGACGAATTCAGCTTCCAACGTGACCCCGATTCCGTACGTGGTCAAGATCAACGCTCGTGTGGTTCTCCCCGCGAGCCTCAGTCGACAGTGGGAGGAACCACCCCGCCAATTTGGTTCCGTCATCATCTACCCTGCCGGGAGTGCTCATCTGGCGGAGATCCCAGCGGAATAGGTGGCCAAGCCGGTCTCAAGGGATAAGAGGCCGAATGTCGTGATCGCCAAAGCACCACAACCGAAACTCAAGACGGTATCTGAACGATTCTCTGGTGCTCCAGCGGGGTGCAAGAACTTCGGTACAAAGGGCAAAATCAAATGTTGCAGACGAGCTCAGGCGATGACTCCAACATATGCACAATCGAGCGTATCTCCAAGGCCCTCCATCGCCCGGTCTACGGCGTCTTCCCAAAGAGCTGAAGTCTGCCAGGTGCTTAGAACAGAAAAGTTAAGGCAGAAGCGGCTCAGGTATCGAGCCAACAAGAAGGCCAAGGCTTCGGCCAAATGGAATCATGTGAAGTGCCAAGTGCAGGGTTGCCCCGCGACGACGGCTGAGTCGGACGTAAGAATCAGTAATTCCTTTGAGCCTCTGAAGTGGGTTCAGAAAAATGCCATGACCGCCAGAATCAAGAAGACAGCGGTCCGAACGATTCTACAAAGAGACGTGTCCCGGCCCCAACAGAAAAAGTATGACACTGTTTCTTCAAAAGTCTATCAAGCACTCTGTGCAGCACGAAAGCAGCGGGGCAGACCCAGAAAAGAAGCGCCATCACCATTCAAGAACCTGGTTAGGCCAGCCGCCTTCAATCGACTACCAGCCACCGAAGCAAGAGGGTCAAGACAGCGATCCGTGAAATCAGCCGCCAATGATAGAAAGACGGCCGGATATATCATCCATACGGTCTATATGGCGGGCGGGCGCCCTAGCGACAACCTTCGCAGCAAAAGCAAGGACGGGGCCACCACATCCCAAGCCCAATCTAGCCTGAATGTGGTTGCCGCCGCCCAAGAACAGCCGCCCCCGTTGGATGAAGAAAACCCTCTCGATGAGGATGATAGGCAGAAAGACCCCTCGATCCATGCAGAGTCAAGCTCGGATAGCGAGGAAGAGCCGACTTTCCGCCCCAGGACCGCGGAGCAAGAGCTGCTTCAAGAGCTTCGAAAATAGCTCAGGAGCAAAGATAAAGAGATGGCCAAGCTCTATTCGAAGATTGATGACTTAACGAACGTGGTGATGCAGCTTACTGCTCAAATTGCTCGAGCGCCTCCCAATCAAGCACAAGCCGCTACTAATCAGCCGGGTGATGACAATCCGAGGCAGCCAATACCTGTTCCTTTGGGACCAAGACTGGTTGAGCCGAATGAAAGCCGGCCACATTCCGCTTCTGGGGACGCCTTGCCCCCAGATAGCACTATCCCGCTAACACAGGATCGGATAATGGATTTGGTCACCAGCAAGGTTAAAACATTGGTGGCCGAAGCTGAAGCTCAAAAAGAAATCGGCAGTAGTGGGCGACCATATCCCGCGCAGTACGATCTGATTGAGTTCCCAAGCGGCTACGTCATTCCTAAGTTCGGAAGATTTGATGGAACGGGGAATGCAAATCAGCACGTCGCCCACTTCAAAGCATCGTGCGGAAATACAGGGGGCAATGACGCGCTCCTTCTTCGTCAGTTTGTCAACAGCCTGACCGGCGTCGCCTTCGACTGGTATGCGAGTATACCGGATGGGTCCGTCATTACCTTTGCCCAAATGGAGTCCCTGTTTCGGCAAAGGTTCATGAGTGTTAGTGATAAAATCTCCATTGCCGACCTTGTGAGGACCAAGCCGGGGAAGAATGAAAGCAACACCAACTTTATCGCTCGATGGCGTAATCTCACAGTCAAGTGCGAACCGCCGCTGGAGCAGGACCAGTCCGTCAGCCTTCTCATTGGGAACCTCAGCAATTGGATGGTCCCATTTTTGTGTACGGCAGGCCTCAAGACATTTCAGGAGCTAACCAAGAAAGTCCAAATGCTGGAACGCTCGAAGCAAGAGTCCCCGCTGGATTCTCAGAGAGACAAAACTTGGAAAAGCAAGCGGGACGACAACCGTAGAAGCGGGAGTTCCAGCAGTACCAATGTCTTCAATGCGTCCGACAATGAAGAAAAGCGAAGGGCGGGCGAATCCAAAACCAACCGGTCTCGAAAGCCATTGCTGGGAGGAGATGGGCCTTCCCTAGAGGAGAAGAAGAACAAGGTTTACTCTTTCAGAAGGGACAAGGTCCGTAAGACATTTAAAGATGCCTTGAACAACGGCCTGCAATTGCCGGAGTCGAAAAGACCCCAAGAAGCAAAAATGACCGACAATCCTCTGTATTGCCCGTACCACCGAGTAGTGAGCCATGCGATCGAGGATTGCTATATCTTCAAAGACTGGGTCGAGAAGCAGTACAAGGCTGGAGAGATCGAGCTGTCCAAAAGTGTGTTGGTGAACAATCAAGTTGCAACCACCAACTTTATACAGACAGAAACTGAAGCCTTCTGGGAGCAGACAGCCGAACCCGCTGCCCTGAGAAATGAAACGGACTCATCGCGGCCTCCGTGGAGTACGCACATATCTAATAAAACGAAGAAGATGATAAAGCTACTTTGGAAAGAACCCAGGACGGAATGGGAAGGGCAGAAGAAGCCTACCAGTCCAGCTGCCAATGCGGCTCCATCAGGCTCAAAATCCAAGAAGCTCAAGAAGAAGAAAAGTGCAGCTCGACGCGAAAAAGAGTCTGCAGGGAGATCGACCATTCAAAAATATATCGATTCCCTCGAAGAATATGAACAAAAGGAAAGAACATTGATTCAATTGAAGGAGTTCTTCCCTGTACAAGCGGCTGAAATTCTGGAGGAGTTAGAAGAAGACTCCAATGAAGAGATCCCAGTAGTGACCTGCTATGCCATCCATCTTGGCAGCGACTCCGAGGATGAGCTCTGTTTTCCTGAAGAGGACGAGGAGCTCACCATAAAGGCCAATCAGATCCAACTCAGAAGCGGCAGGGCTCTATCGCAAAATCAGGGCAACACCCCAAAAGGGAAGGAAAAACAAGTAGCTAATGAAGAAGATGGCAGAGAACCGGCTGATGAAAACACAAGTCCTTCCTCGGTGGACTATAATGTCTTGGCACATCTCCGGAAGCTTCCGTCTCTCCTGAGCATCTACGACGCCTTGGTCCTATCTAAGGAGCTTAGAGATGTTCTCATTCACGCTCTACAAAACCCCGAGCGGTATCAGGCTCACTTTGCGGAAATTAATATGAAAGAAGCCCAGCATGCTTTGCATGCCGCCGCAGTCACATTTAAGGATGAAGACTTGCTACTGGGAACGGCTGAGCATAATCGGCCGCTTTACGTGACCGGGTACAGCGACGGAGATCAAATTAATCGCATATTGATTGATCCGGGGTCCTCAGTGAACATCATGAACTTGCGAACTCTGAAGAGTTTGTCAATGGACGTCCGACACCTGTCAAGGAAAAGGATTGTCATTCAAGGGTTCAACCAAAATTGCCAGCAAGTTCTAGGGTCTATAGCTTTGCCAATCAAATTTGGGGATCTGCAAACTGAAGCTAAGATATACGTGATCGACGCCGACACATCTTATAAGATTCTCTTAGGGCGGCCATGGCTCCACGATTACGGCATCATTCCATCAACTCTCCATCAATGCATGAAGTATACTAAAAATGGCGAAGAAAGACGCATTGACGGAGACATCCAGCCGTTCGGTGTGCATGAAGTCTGATATGAAGATTCTCGGTACTTTATGAACCACCAAAATGCTAAGCCACAACTGACTGAGGATAGACCAGCCCCAAGACTCAAAAGCAAATCTGCGCCGGCTATCACTTTCAAAAGCAAAAATACCCAAGTGCGCCCGCATTTCGGCAGCGACACTGATGAGTCCGACGCTGGAAGCCCGTCCTTCCGCAAAACTCGCCCTCATTTCGGCAGCGATACGGACGAATCTATTACTGAAAGCCCATCTAGCAGTAAAGTCCGCCCTCATCTTGGCAGCGACACTGGAGAGTCAGAGGAGGAGGACCTGTCGTGCAACAGCGGTGCAGATTGGACCCCCACGCAACAAGCGAAACTACGAGAGACCTTTGAAGTTGCAGAAGGGTCCCTAGCCGTTACAAAGGTACCAGAGCAAATGTGCAAAGAGCTCGATGCATTATCAATCTCCACCGTGGACCAGCTGAAAACTTTCTACGTTCCCGGGAGGAAAAGTGGACAGAAGGGCATCCTGTTTTATGGGTCAAACCCCGTTGTGCACCCGGGAGATTTGTCTATCGCGTGCCTTCCATATGAGAGAGGCATAAGAGCCGTCCTCAATCCCAGATACTATGCGCCCGAGATGCGGGAATACTTTAAAAAGTGCGGATGCCGGTTATATCAAACGGAGTCCGAAGCGAAGTTTTACGAAGGACTATGGCATCCTCCCCAGGTCCGAGCACTCATCGACGGGCGAATTCCAGATAAACGGGGCATAGGCTACGTTCAACCTGATTCCAGAGCGTGCTACATGATCCATGTTGGTGAGGCCAGTGAAAGATCAAATGATGATGACGAGATAGCCGAGCCAGAAGAAGCTCCTCAAGAGCTCAAAGATGGCGGACAAGCAACCTTTGATGAGCCAGCCGAGATTGACTTAGGAACGCCTGATAATCCAAGGCCGACCTACATCAGCTCACTCTTGTCGGAGGAAATGAAAGAGCAGATAATTGCCCTGCTGCGTGAGTTCGTCGACTGCTTCGTGTGGACGTACAAAGAAATGCCTGGCCTTTCTCCTGAGGTAGCCGTGCATAAGCTGGCTATATCTCCTGATGCTAAGCCAGTCAAACAAGCTCCTCGAAGAATGAGAAGGGAGTTGGAAGAAAAGGTCATCGAGGAAACCAAGAAACTCATCGATGCCGGCTTCATCAGGGAAGAGAAATATGCAGACTGGATCGCATGCATAGTCCCAGTGAAGAAGAAAAATGGGCAGATCCGAGTTTATGTCGATTTCAGGGACCTCAACAAGGCATGTCCTAAAGACGACTTCCCGCTACCGGTCATGGAAATGATGGTCGATGACACCTCAAATTACGAACTGTTCACCTTTATGGATGGCTCGTCTGGATATAATCAGATCAAGATGTCGCCTGAGGATGAGAAGCACACAGCATTTCGAACCCTGATCGGAATATATTGCTACAAGGTAATGCCATTCGGACTGAAGAACGCAGGTGCTACATATCAAAGGGCAATGACTAATATCTTTGATGACCTAATCCATAAAGTCGTCGAATGCTATGTTGATGATCTGGTCGTCAAGACTAAAGCCAAGGCCGATCATATCCAAGATCTCAGGACCGTTCTCACCAGACTGAGAGAATACGATCTGAAGATGAATCCTCTGAAGTGCGCTTTTGGCGTGTCATCGGGAAAATTCCTGGGCTTCATAGTCCGACATCGAGGGATCGAAGTTGACCCATCAAAGATAAAGGCCATCATGGAGATGCCCCCTCCGAAGAGTCTAACGCAGCTAAGATCTTTTCAAGGCAAGCTTGCTTATATACGGAGGTTTATCTCAAATTTATCAGGGAGATGTAGGCCCTTCTCAAAGCTCATAAAGAAAGGAGCTCCTTTTATCTGGGATGCCGAATGTCAAGTAGCGTTCGAAAGCATCAAACAATACTTGTTGCACCCTCCAGTGCTGGCCGCTCCCATTCCAAATAAACCGTTGATTCTCTACACTGCCGCGCTGGACGAGTCACTCGGTGCGCTCCTTGCCCAGAATAATGAGGAGGGAAAAGAAAATGCCCTCTACTACCTCAGTCGAACTCTAGTCGGAGCGGAACACAACTACTCCCCAATCGAAAAGCAATGCCTGGCTCTGATATTTGCTGTGAAGAAGCTAAGGCACTATCTGCTCGCTCATCGGGTTATGCTGATCTCCAAGGTCGACCCGCTCAAACACTTGATGACCAAAGCAAGCCTAGCCGGCAGAATGGCAAGGTGGGCTGTCATGCTACTTGAGTTTGACATAGTTTATACACCTCAGAAAGCTGTAAAAGGGCAAGCTATTGCAGACTTTCTCGCTGCTCATCCCATACCAGAAGGGTCGCCGCTAAATTGTGAGTTACCCGATGAACAAGTACTGCACCTCGAGGAAGATGAGCCATGTTGGGAGCTCTACTTCGATGGAGCCTCGTCAATAAGGACCTCCAGTAAATCAAGCGTCCCGGAGATAAAAGCAGGGATAGGATTGGTGTTCATCACACCATCAATGGGAACCCTACGGCGTTCTTTTGCTCTCACCGAGCCTCGGACAAACAATGAAGCTGAGTATGAAGCTCTGATAGCTGGTTTGGAGCTTGCCGTAGAGATGGAAATCCGTCGGCTACGAGTCTACGGTGACTCCCAGCTTGTCGTCAACCAAGTAAGCGGCGACTATAAGATATACAAACCCGAGTTAGCTCGGTACAGAGGTCGAGTGGTGGAACTCATGAAACGGTTCACTCATATTGAACTAACGAGAGTCCCTAGAGCGTTGAACGGAAAGGCTGATGTACTCGCTCGCTTGGCCAAGGAGCTGGCTGATCCTGACATGGACGAAATTCTGATCACAGTCAGGAGCCGGCAAATTTTACCCCCAGTCTCTCTACGAGAAGAGGAAAGCGTGGAACAGAAGAGCAGTCCTGCGGAAGAAGCTTCGATCATCCAAGATGAGCCCAATTGGAGAGAACCCTTCATAGAGTACCTCCGATACGAAAAGCTGCCCGAAGAAAAATCTGCGAGGATTCAGCTGAAGAAAAGAGCTCTCCGATACATGTTTGTAAATGACACGTTATACCGCAGGTCATATGACCAACTCTGGCTCAGGTGTCTGTCACTGGCCGAAGCCCAAAAGGTCATGAAAGATGTCCACTCGGGCGTTTGCGGTGCTCACCAATCTGGCCCCAAGATGCGACTTCAAATCAAACGGCTTGGGTATTACTGGCCCACCATGATACGGGATTGCGGAGAGCATGCAAAGAAATGATATATCTGCCAAATTCACGGTGATTTTATTCACAAGCATCCCAATCCATTGCATCCTATGGTGGCGTCGTGGCCCTTCGAAGTCTGGGGCACCGACATTGTTGGCCCAATTGATCCTCCATCATCTAAAGGCCACCGGTTCATACTGGCCACGACAGACTACTTCTCCAGATGGGCTGAAGCTGTCCCGCTAAAAGAAATCAAGACAAAAGATATTCTGACATTCTTCCAGCATAATATTCTATACCGCTTCGGTACACCAAGAAGAATCATTTCTGACAACGGGCCTTCTTTCAAGAGCTTCAATGTCTCAAGGTTCGCTACTCAGCATAAGATAGACTGGAGATATTCCTCCATCTATAATCCAAGAGCCAATGGGCTAGCAGAAGCCTTCAATAAGACTCTATGCAAGCTCCTGAGGAAAAATGCTTCAGCCAACAAGAGAGACTGGAATCTCAGACTTCACGAGGCGTTGTGGGCATATCGTACCACGCACCGTACTCCAACTCAGTCCACTCCATACTCATTGCTCTTCGGAGTGGAGGCGGTCCTCCCCCTCGAAGTCGAAGTTCCAAGCTTAAGAATGGCCGTTCAGCACGAGTTGACGGAGGAGGAAAACGTGCTCCTTCGACTTGAAGAACTCGATGCCCTCGAAGAAAAGAGGCTCGCGGTGCAGCAAAATCTGGAGCTATACCGAGCCCAAATGTCACGGGCCTATGACAAGATAACCCGTCTCCGCGCTTTCAAGAAAGGTGAATTGGTGTTGGTCCTCAAAAGACCGATCATCCCCAATCGACATGCCAAGGGAAAATTCGAGCCGAACTGGGAAGGACCATACGTCATCGAGAAAGTGTTCGACGGAGGATCCTACCAACTAATAAGTGCCGAGGGAGAAAGGCCCATGCCACCCATCAATGGTCGATATCTTAAGAAATACTACACATGAATGCTTCAAGTCGCAGGCGAATTGAGCACATCAGCCCTACGGTCTGGATCAGACATCTTGCAAAACCGTATACAATCCACGGGCGTAAATGACCCATATTTCTCCCAAATCCTGCCGGCGAGACTACTTTAAAGTCCCACCAGCGGCAAAAAAAAAAGAAGAGAAAAAAAAAGAAAGGAGATGAAATAAACGGTATGTCCACAAGCAAAATGGGCACGGATGAAAACCCGAAAGGGCTCCGTGAGTAAAAACAGCAGGACCACCGGCGAGTCTGTGAAAACCCGAAAGGGCGCGAACTCGTGAAATGAGATGAAGTACACTCACAAAGTCCTCTCGACCTTGTGAGGAGAAAACCCCTGCGTGAGATCCTTACGACTCACAAAGGAGCAACACACTTAGGAATCCTCACGATTCCTAAGGAGAAAATACACCTGCGGGATCCTTACGACTCGTAGGGAGAAAATGCTTTTATGGGACCCTCACGGCCCATAAAATTGAAAAGCCTTAGGTGGTAGGGACCCAAGCCTATCTCCTAAGCCATCGTTCCTTAACGGGTAACGGGAAATGATGAGTCGCTCCTGGCATTCCGCTTCAGTGTTAGCGGTGCTGATGCCGACCAAAAACCCAAATCCCAAGTCCTCCTAAGGCAAATGATGAGTTGCTCCTGGCATTATTCCAGTGCAGCAATACTGATGCCAAACAAGATCCAAATTCCAAGTCCCCAAACGGCGAATGATGAGTCGCTCCTGGTACCACATTCCAGTGCAGCGATGCAGACGCCAACAAAGCCCTGAAATTTTTTCGGCCCTACGGTCTGGATCATACATCCTGCAAAACCGTATACAATCCACGGGCGTAAAACAATCCCGATCTCTCCAAAAAAAAATAGATAGAAAAAAAAATAAACGGTATGTCCACAAGCAAAACGGGCACGGATGAAAACCCAAAAGGGGCCCCGTGAGTAAAAACAGCAGGACTACCGGCGAGTCTGTGAAAACCCGAAAGAGCGCAAACTCGTAAAAAAAAGAAAGGAGATGAAATGCACTCTCAAAGTCCTCTCGACTTTGAGAGGAGAAAATTCCCGCGTGAGATCCTAACGACTCACAAAGGAGCAACACCCTTAGGAGTCCCCACGACTCCTATGGAGAAAATACACCTACGAGATCCTTTCGACTCGTAGGGAGAAAATGCTTTTATGGGACCCTCACGGCCCATAAAATTGAAAAGTCTTAGGTGATAGGGATCTAAACCTGCCTCCTAAGCCATCAATTCTCAAATTCTCTCGGAGCAAATGATGAGTTGCTCCTGGCATTATTCCAGTGCAGCAATGCAGATGCCAAACAAAAACCAAAATCCCAAAATCCTCTCAATGACAGATGATGATTCGCTCCTGGTACCATATTCCAGTATAGCGATGCTGATGTCAACCCCAATCAAAATCAGCAAGTCAAGTCTACCCCTGACACTGCAAGAAGCAGAGCAAGTCAAATCAAGCACCGACCGTCCACGTCGCTAAAAGGGCAGCACCGACCGTCCACGTCGCTAAAAGGGCAGCACCGACCGTCCAAGTCGCTAAAAGGGCAGCACCGACCGTCCACGTCGCTAAAAGGGCAGCACCGACCGTCCACGTCGCTAAAAGGGCAGCACCGACCGTCCACGTCGCTAAAAGGGCAGCACCGACCGTCCAAGTCGCTAAAAGGCCAGCACCGACCGTCCAAGTCGCTAAAAGGCCAGCACCGACCGTCCAAGTCGCAAAAAGGGCAGCACCGACCGTCCAAGTCGCAAAAAGGGCAGCACCGACCGTCCACGTCGCAAAAAAGGTAGCACCGACCGTCCACGTCGCTAAAAGGGCAGCACCGACCGTCCATGTCGCTAAAAGGGCAGCATCGACCGTCCATGTCGCAAAAAGGGCAGAACCGACCGTCCAAGTCGCTAAAAGGGCAGCACCGACCGTCCAAGTCGCAAAAAGGGCAGCATCGACCGTCCACGTCGCAAAAAGAGCAGTACCGATCGTCCAAGTCGCTAAAAGGGCAGCATCGACCGTCCATGTCGCTAAAAGGGCAGCACCGACCGTCCACGTCGCCAAAAGGGAAGCAACGACCGTCCAAGTCGCTAAAAGGGCAGCACCGACCGTCCAAGTTGCAAAAAGGGCAGCGCAGGATTCCTACAAAGCGGGAACCAGATAACTCCGGGCCAGGGAAAACGTCTATCACGGACACTCCTTCTCGGAGACATGTCAAGCAACGACCGTCCATGTCGTAAAAAGGGCAGTGCCAGCTTCCCAAAAAGCGGGAACCAAATCAAGTCGCCTCCACGTGAAAGAAGATCAATCAATTTCATGCACACGACCCACATATGTGGTGTGCATTTATTGATAGGGGGAAATTTGTTGGGGGTAAAAATTTACACCCCGGTTGACCAAGTCAAAATCAAAGTCAACCCCAAGCCAAGTGGGCCCAAGCCCAGATCCAGTGGGCCCATGCCCGGGTCGAGCCCGAACATGAAGCGGCCGGCCTCCCCCCATGCCAAGATAAAAATTTTGTAATAAATAATTTTGTTGCATTTCTTTTATTTTATTTATGGATAAATGTAAGAAAAATAGGCATAAAGCCAAATTTTTGTAAAGCCCATGGCTTATGTGCAAAAAGAAATGGCACATGAGCCATGAAATAAGCAAAATGCCATTTTGTGAAGCCCAAGGGGCTATGCGTAAAGTGTATAGCCTATAAAGGCAAGGATAATGAAATATCCCAACAACTTTTTCTCTCCAAAAAAAGTTTCAGATCTGAGATCTTTCTTCTTTCTTCAAGGTTCCAAAACCTTCTTCTTTCTTTTGAATTAAATCAAGAGTTCTACTCTCCTTTTTATAAAACAAATTAGTTTTTCACCACAAAACCCATCAAGGGGAACTCAGATCTTCCATTAGATCTCAAAAAGGAGTGATTTTTAAAATCCCATATCTCTTGATCTTCAAGATCCAGCTAACAGAGGAGGAAGAAGAAGAACCCCTTTCACTAAACCCAACAAAAAAAACACTCAGGAGTCCAACTCCTCTTTGATTTCTCTTCAGAGAAATCTTTTTAGGCTAAAAGCCCTCTTTTCCTCTCCAGCGCACTGCGCCCGAGCGCAAAGCGCCCACGTGCCGACACGTGGCGCGCGCGCTTGCGCTCCAGCGCACTGCGCCCGAGCGCAAAGCGCCCACGTGCCGACACGTGGCGCGCGCGCTTGCGCTCCTGCGCGCAGCGCTCATGCGCAAAGCGCCCACGTGCCGACACGTGGCGCGCTTGCGCCTGAGCGCACAGCGCCCAAGGTGTTGCCCCACGCATCCTTTGGTTGTCTTTTCCCTTTTTTTTTATATATATACATATGTATACCAATGTACACATACACATACTCCACGACACTGTCCCTGTTAGAAAAAAATTTCTAACGGGGCGCTGCCCCGCACCCCGCAAGGGGGCTGCTAGCCCCCTTGACCCCCATCCCGCTATCCGGGTAGCGGGACCCCCGTAAAAACTCTGCGTGGCTCCCGATATATCCAATACCCCCTTTCAAAACAAAACACATGTACACTGCACATTGAGTTCGCATGACCAGTTTAACCCGTTAATCGGAGGTTCCCTCGCCCCAAAGGCGAGGGGTAATTAACGGCAGCTTAGTCCGCGGCTGCCGGAGATTCGGATCCCCACAATCATTAAACCCCAGCCTACCCTAGGCAGGGGGAATCTATAGTACGCCTGAGACGCGTGCGCGTATTCCCATCTCAATGGGGTGACGAAAAACACCCTACAGATACTTTGATCGTGTGAAGCATTGTTGTGCACCAAAGACTGGACGGAATTTTCCAACCTTGCTGCGGATTCTGTAGATTGCTTGAGAAATGCATCTAGACTTTTTTCTAGCGAGATAACCTTATCATCATTTGGTTGAACCAAATTGTTCGTTTGATTTGGATAAGGTTGTGGTTGAAAAGGTTGCTGGTATTGAGTTTGTTAGGGTGCTTGTTGTGGAGGAGGAGGAGGCCTTTGAAAGTTGTTGTTTTCTTAGAATTGTTGATTTTGATTCCAAGCAAAATTTGGGTGACTCCTCCAACCCGGATTATAGGTCGAAGAGTAAGGATCATTTCGTTGTCGTTGCTGAAAGGCAGCATTGACTTGATCTTATCCTTGAACAGGTGGATTGTAAGGACACTCTTCGATAAGGTGTGATGGATCCGAACAACAAGCACAAACAGTTTGTGGGGGTAAAGCAGGGGCAGGAGAAGACGATGAGATTTTGGTCTCAATGGCTTCTAGATTTTTCATAAGTGCGGCCATCTCGGCCTTCATAGTAATCGACATATCTAATTGATGTATGCCTGCCCTAGATTGACCAATAGAAGAAGATGAGGTGGTCTTTGTGCTCTCCCACTGAATTATTTGTTCACTAAGATCCTCGAGAAACTGCCATACTTTCTCACTAGATTTGGTTAGAAAGTTACCTTGACTAATGGTTTCTAGCAACTGCTTCGTTGCCGGGTTCAATCCCTCATATAATGTTTGGCAAAGTTGCCAATTTTCGATCCCATGGTGAGGGCATTGAACAAGTAGGTCTTTGAATCTTTCAAAACACTTCCAAAATGGTTCGGAAGGAAGCTGGGAAAATTGTATTATCTCATTTCGAATTCTCGCGGTCTTGTGATGAGGATAAAACTTTTTAAGAAAAGCTTTAACAAACTCGTCCCAATTTCTAATTGAATGTGATGCTGTGCTGTTTAGCCACTTCTCGGCTAAGTCACATAAGGTGAAAGAAATGACCCTTTGCCTTATAGCATCATCACTTAATTGGGTTGTTTTCATCATGGCGCAAACGTTTTGGAATTTATTGATAAAGATATAGGTATCTTCAGATTCCAATCCGTGAAATTTTGGTAGCATATTGATGAAGTGGGGTTTTATCTCAAAATTGTCCCCATTTGCCGGTGGGGGTGAAAGACAGGTAGGTAAGGAGGTGCGGATAGGGTAGAAGAGATCCTGGAGCGCGATTCGTTGGGGCGCTACAACAGGCGGGTGATTCGGGTTATTCGCACCTAACGGAGGTGGAATCAGTCCCGTAGGTAAGGTGTTGTTGGGATGATATCCCGACATACCTTCGGAAGAAGAATTTGAAGGTGGAGGTAAGGAAGTGGTAGGAATTTCGACTTCGGAGTCGAAAGGTTCGTCGATCGGTACCGACGAAACACGGTCTAATCGGGCGCTAGTGTCCCTAGTCCAACCGGACATACACTTAAGGAGGTAGTGTAGTAAAAAAAATGAAAAACAGAATGTTGAGGTAAGAAAATGCCAATGAGAAGAAAGTGAGTGGTGGTGGGGTGCAAGGATTTTTTTAGCGACAAGTTGCAAGTTTTTATAAAAGATTTTTCCTTTTTCCCTTTTTTTTTTATTTGGAACTTTTTGCAAAAAAGATTTTCGATAAAGGGCTAAGACACACTTTCGATCAACCAAAAATGCACAATCAGGCCTAAATCTAGGGTCACCTAGGACAGCTAGACAGCTCCTAACTGTTCCAAAGGGCTAGAAATAGGACCTCAAACCGCCTCTTCACCGCAAATTGCGGCCAGGTAAGTGCCAGGTAAGTGGGAGGCTCCCCGCTACAAGTAGCGGTCCTAATTAAGTAACCACTCGCCTTAGACACACTTGCCTAGACACTGCAAAGTCAGGTTAGGATTAACGGCTGATGCCTATAACTAGTCCTCTGTCTTATTGAGCTCGAAGTCCTTAGGGCTGAGTCTAGTATTTTTTAATTAAAGATTGGTCAATGCAAATGCTTTATGTGATTTCTGGGGTCCTGGGAAGGGTGATGAAATGCCCACCCAATCTTAATTGGTCTCAAGACCCTTAAAGTCTGATTAAAGATATGCAAAACAGAAAAAATCACTTACAATCAAAGATTTTTTATTTTAAGCGCGGCGCAAAGAATCCTACACAAGATTTGTTATTGGAAGGAGGAAGATTTTTTTAAGCGCAAAGAATCCTGCAGAAGATTTGACAAAAGATATATGGAGATTTGCAGAGGGGGGAGAGAGAAACAAACAGAGGAAATTGCGTGTGCTGATGTCAAGGGACGGCCGCGGAACTGCGGTTCTGAGCGCGTTACGGCCGCGGAAGAGCGGTCGCATGGAGGGTTCAGTTCTCTGAAAAAATTATACTGTTCTGTTGTGGAATTCCCCCTCTGTTCTGATCTACCAATTTCTGTTTCGCCCTCTGGATTTTTCCAGATCCGTCGATCCTGCAAAGATTCACAAAAAATACCCTTCAAACAATAAATGATAAAATTTTTATAATTTTCTCCCCTGTTTTTATGATTTTTTTATAATTAAATTAACCTGAAATTGCAAAAAGGAAATACTACGCCATCCCCGGCAACGGCGCCATTTGATTAGTGTAGGATTTTAACGATCAAAAATATAATTACCGCAATCAAGAACAGTGTCGCTTGGTAGCTAGCCGGTGAGTACGGGTCGGTCCACAGGGATTTTGTGTTTTCCTAATCGCGCTAACGAGTTAATTCCGATGGGTGTCGGATTGATTATCTCTAAAAGCTATTATTAATTTATACTAAGATTATCTAGATCTAAGTCTTGCTAGGATTAGGTTTAGGATAAGTTGAGAAATTAAAGGTTTCCTCACCGCTTTCAATGCCCTATTTTAGATCTATTAGGTGTTATGGTAATCATCAATAAAAGGGATTAGTACCATCGGGAAGAAACGGTATTTCTTCCTCTAGGTTCTTGTCCTTCCTTTATCGATCCTTACCCTAAACTCCATGGAAAACACGCGCAACCGGGCCTTTATACTACGGTATCACCGTTACCTCGATGGGTAAGGTGCCGCAGGGAGCGGTGTGTGCGTGTATGCATGGAGTTCTAATTATTATGTATGATGGGGCAAGAAAGGGGTGAGAGATCTCATCTCTCAAACCTTTCCCTAAAGCTAACCCTAACAAGCGAGGAGACTACTCGCTCATTAGGAGATTAAAAGACATTCTAAATTAAAAGTAAACTAAGGCAAAGAAATAAAAGAACTTACTAATTTTTATTGATGGCTCTCTCCAAACATCAACGCGGTACAGATCTGAATTTATGAAGTGAAAAGAGGCATACCCCAAAAGAGGTATTAGGGCTTCTATTTATAGATTCATAGAAACCCTAGGTTACAATTGACTCGCACATCTGCTTTTACGAAAATACCCCCTAAGAATCCCAAGAAATGCACCGACGCACCGCCAGAATTTTTCTGCACCGACACGTGCAATAGACGGCCGCGGATCCGCGGCCAGAAGCAGGGTTTGGCCGCGGATCCACGGCCAAGTGAAGGCTTCAGGAGCTGAATTTTTCTGGTTTGGTTCTTGGTGTTTTTGTTTTCTTATTTCTTTGGATCTTTTCTCAGGTTGGCTTCTAGGTTTCTTCCAGATCTTTCCAGTGAACATTGTAGTGGACTTTTGCCGTTGCTTCGTGACGAAGTCTTGAACCTTGCACTATCTTGTACTTTGTGAACTGATCTTCGTGTAGGCTTGATCAAGGTTCTCCCATTTGTCGGTCTTAGTCTCACTTTTTGCATCTTCTTCTGTCTTTTTCACTGTTTTTGTCCAAGAACCTGTAACCTGCAACTATGTAGCAGACATGGGTCAAAAGCACCTGTTTATTTGTAAAATGACTAGGCATGGGGAATATAATAATGCAATATTATGATATGAACATTTCTCTATGACAGTGGGAGCGAGGATTGCATCATGAGATGATGACCCAACTAGTTTCGAGCTGGCCATCAGGAGTGAGACTCTGTAAGAATGGCTGGATGCTTAGTGATCTGAGATGGAATCCTTATACACCAACAAAGTATGGACTTTGGTTGCTTTATCTGAAGGGTTAAATCCCCATCAGGAGCAAGTATATCTTGAGAAGATTACTTGGTGTACATGGAAAAGTTGAGACTTTCAAAGCTATGCTTAAGTCCATCCAGATCCTACTTGCCATGGCTACATACCATGACTACGATATCTGGTGGTTGGGTGTCATGACTGCTTTTCTAAATGATGTTTTAGAATAGAGCGTCTATAAATACACAACCAGAGGGCTTCGTAGACAGTGGGAGCATCGGAAACGTATGCAAGATATTTGATGTGATAAAGCAGGCATCGCGGAGTTGGAACATCTGTTTTGATGTGGTAGTCAAAGAGTTTGACTTCATCAAAATGGTAGATGAACCTTGTATATACAAAAAGGTAGTAGGGAGTATGGTGGTGATCCTCGTAGAGTACGTGGATGACATACTCTTGATAGGGAAGGAGTTTCCTATGCTACGCTCGGTCAATCTCCGCTTATCACAAGGATTCTCCATATAGGATCAAATCGATACCTCCTAAATCCTGGGTTTTGGATCTATGAGATAGATCTAGTTGGATGTTAGGATTCTCACTAGTTGTAGTGAGATGGTATCAATCGATCCTGGGGAGAATCACTAGAAAGGTTCCAGGGTGATAAGGACAACTGAATGTCAGTCGCAGGCATTGTCTTTACCCTCAGTGGAGGGAAGGTATGTTGGAAGAGTTCCAAGCTAGATACCGTGACTTACTAGACGATTAAAGGCAAGATACATCGTTACCGAGGATGCTACCAAAGAGGCAGTCTGGATATATATAAGTTCATGAGATGAACTCCGTTCATACCATTGTGTGACAATGGAGTTATGGCTTATACCGAGGAACGCCCGTCCCATCAGAAATCCAGATATAATTTTTAGGCAGTATCACCTGATCATGGAGATGGTTGATCTCCAGGGAGATTGAGGTTAGGAGAGTAGACACAGAGCACAACAGCGCGGATCCACTCACAAAGGCCTTTTTTCCCTGTAGAGACTTTTATGGGATGGTTGAGTATGAGATACTTCAACCACAGCTAATTGTTGGGTATGTGATACCACAACAGATGGCCCTAGTGCAGCTGGGAGATTGTTAGTTATATGTATGCCCTAGAGGCCATTACTGTACATATGATGTATATTGTAATGGATGCTTGGACATATATAGGGAGGACTTTCTTGCTCGACATGATAGTATGCTATCTGGTTGTACTTATCTTAACATGTACTTTGATTGTCTCTATGTTACATGTTGATAAAGCCCTTAGGATATGTACTCGACTACTGGGACTATGATGAGATCATACTAGTGGGGCCACGATAGTCGACGAGTATATCCTATAACTGTTCCTAGTCGAGGGTGTATCGAGACAGGGCATCGATACACCAGAGTATACTAGCGTATACGCATTTTGACCCATATGATGGGCGATGGATGATCTCATATCCATCGGTGTTTGACATCAAGGATGGTATACGGGTGCTCAGTGGAGACTGGGTACACTGGACGGACTCGCCGAGAACTCCCAGATGGTATTATACCTCACGTCAGATGGCATTTCTCCGGTGACACTGGTACAGAGTAGTCTGTTGACCCGAAATCGTCATAGAGTCTTGTGTGATTCCCACTATGCTTTGATTTCCATCATACCACGTCCAAGAGGGCGTGCAAAAAGGTGGCTTTTGGGTATAGTCCCGAATCACACGGAGGCAATGAGCGATAGGAGGGGATTCGTCTCTCCCAGTATAGGGAGTTGATGTTGTGCTGTGTTCGATTGGCTATAACTGGAAATCCCTAGCCAGGGTTGCTGAGATTTACTGGTAAGTGTTATCAGTAGTTTCTCGAACTGTTATAGACCTCATATCGACACGACTTATCGAGCTACTGGGGTCTGACGTTTACCACCCCAGGCGAGATATGCGACATATCAGACGACGAGACCGGACTGTACGAGAGTGTTACTGACTGGATTCACAGGAGAATGTACAGGCTTGCTTGTTGATCTTCTGATGGTTCAATACCTGGGTGGCTGTTACGTTTAGCTGACCGCTTGCAGCTTGTGGGTGTTTGATATGATAATCACACACTGCCGGTGTATTGACGATTCTTTAGAGTCCTACACAGAGGTTTCTTGACTCAGGCAAAACGGAGTAGGTGCATGTATATGATATGTGCAGGACCGAGGATAATGCGATATGAGATACCGTATTCTATTCTCGCGATATTTGATATCAGCCGGGTCATCGGATCAAGTGTTGATTCGATAAATCGGTAAATGATATATTAGTCGGTTATATGCGATATAGCCGGATTGTCGGATCAAGTGTTTATTCGATGATTTAATGTATAATTATATATATGATATATTAAATTACATTAACTAATATTAGCTCACTAAAAGATTCTTTTTCTCACTCGGGTAATACATTGATATATATGCGATATATGTTAATTGTATTATTTTATTTTATTACAATAAATATTATATGTGTGATATATAATATTGTAACATGTTATAATTACTAATGCAACATGATTAGTGGAGATTAAACAAGGTTAGGGTTTGATTTGGGTTAGCTCATTCTTGTAGCTTCTAGAAGCTTTTCTTTTTGTCATAAGCAAAGATATTTGTGTTGATATTTTTAAGTGACTCATATTTTAACCCAACACAAAACCTAGCCCTAGTTAAATCTCTACAAAGGTTACATGAACCATGGTTGTATAAATGATTATGACAACATTTCATTATTCATCACAATTGATTATTCATCTTCTTCTTCCTTGAGTTCTTTCATGAAAAGTTTTCTAGCTTTTTCAAAGGTGATGAAAATGAGTGAGAAATAGAAAACAAATGAGAGCATAAATCCTACTTCATCATCCTCATCTATCCTTGCCATTTAGATGAGGGTGTTCACTTCATTTAGTGAGTGAGAGCTTGTGTTAATGAAACTTCAAGGTAGATCATCTTTGTTATCGAAGATCGGAAGCAAGCTTGCACCTTTCTTTTCGTGGAACCTCTCGAGAGTCTGGATACACGATGATCGCAGCGAAGGGACCTCAACACGGAACTTAAGAAGTGAAGGACCGGATCTACAAAGGTTGTAATCCCTTTCACTTAGTGTTAAAGTGTTTAACATGCTTGTTTTCGCCTAAACTCTAGTATAAAGATCGTGTTTAGGGTTGTTCGGCACGGCTAAATTTTAAATCGGGCGTGGTTGATGCCTCGTAGACCCTTGTGCGTGTGCCTAGTAACCCTACAGATTTAAATACAGACATGAACACGTGGCATCAATCTAACGATCCCACTCCCATAAATGGCCGGCGGATCTTCTTTTTTAGCCGGTACTGACGGTCAGCCCTGTAGGGTGTTTTTCGTCACCCCATTGAGATGGGAATACGCGCCGCTTGTCAAGCGTATACAGATTCCTCCGGCCTAGGGTAGGCCGGGGTTTATTAATTGTGGGCATCTGAATCTCCGGCAGCCGCGGACTAAGCTGTCGTTAATTACCCCTCGCTTTTAGAGCGAGAGAACCTCTGATTGACGGGTCAACTAGTCATGCAAACTCAATATGCAGTGTGCGTGTGTTGTGTTTTGGAAGGGTTTTGGATATATCGGGGGCCCCACAGAGTTTATGGGGGTCCCGCTACCCGGATAGCGGGCTGGGGTCAAGGGGGGTAGCAGCCGTCTTGTGGGGTGCGGGGCAGCGCCCCATTAGAAAAAATTTCCCAACGAGAGACGTGTTTTGGTGTGGAGTGCATGAAAAAATGAGGGGTGAGGAGCGTCTTAAAGACGCGTGCATGGCACGTGGGCGCTGGGCGCCCATGGGTCACGTGTCTGGCGTGTGGCTGCTTGGCGCCCGCGGGTCACGTGCCGCCCGCGGGTCACGGGGCCTGTGCGCAGCACGCGACCGCTGGGCGCCAGCAGGTCACGTGAGCTGCACACGACCGCTGGGCACTGAGCAGGTCACGTGCACAGCACGCAACCGCTGGGTGCTGAGCGCCTGCGGGTCGTGTGAGGCGCACGTGGGCGCGTAGCGCACGCGGGTCGCGTGCCCTGCACGTGACCGTTGGGTGCCCACGAGTCACGTGTGCGGCACGCGGTCGCTAGGCGCCCGTGGGTCAGAAAAGGGCTTAGCCCCTGGGTTAGAAGTTGAACTCCCAAGGGGCTTTAGAGTTGAACTCCTAACAGGGATTATGTATAGATTTAGAATTAAACTCCTAAAAAGGGGTTTGATTTATGGAGTTAAACTCCAACAGATCTTTAATGGAATTAAACTCCTAGAAATCTTTGGATCTTCTTTTGAGTCTCGGATCCTTCCGGAATGGGATTTTTTTTGGAGATGGGTATCCTTCTTCTTCCTCTCTGTTGGCTGGATTTTGTGGGAAGAAGGGGAGGTGGGACTTAAAATCTCCCCCTTTTAGGGATTTGATGGGAGATCCAAGCTCCCCTTTGTGGGTTTTATGGTGAAAAACTATTTCGTTTTGAAAAAGGAAGAGTCAAACTCTTAATTTAATTCAAAAAGGAGAAGAAGGCTTAGAATCTTGATGAAGGAAAAGGAGACACAAACCCTAGTTTTTTTTATGGGGAATGAAAAGTTATATTTTATTTCATTATCGTATTGCCTTATATAGGCTTACAAATTTACATATAGCCCTTTGGGCTTTACAAAATGGCATTTTGCCCATCTCATACCTCATGTGCTCATTCCTTTTGCACATGAGCCATGGGCTTTACAAAAATTTGGCTTTATACCCATTTTTCTTACATTCATGCATAAAAAATTATATCAAAATTATTTATTACATGATTTCATTTTGGCATGGGGGAGGCCGGCCGCGGGGCTCGACTTGGGCATGGGCCCACTTGATCTGGGCTTGGGCCCGCTTACTTGGGGTTGACTTTGACTTTGACTTGATCAACCGGGGTGTAATTTTTGACCCCAACAAAGTTCCCCCCATCAATAAATACACACCGCGTGTATGAGTTGTGTGCATGAAATTGATGGATCTGGGAATTGGACTTCAAGGTGGAGCATCGTTCCGGGGGCATAATTCTGGTGATCGGAGCATAATTCTGGGGATCGGAGCATAATTGTGGAGACCAGAGCATGATTCCAAAGATCGGAGCATGATTCCAAGGATCGGAGCATCTTTCTGGGAGCATAATTCCGAGATCGGAGCATAATTCCAACGATCAAAGCATAATTCCGGGAATCAGAGCATAATTCCGAGGATCGGAGCATAATTCTGAGGACCGGAGCATGATTCCAAGGATCAGAGCATAATTCCGAAGAGCAGGGCATCATTCTGGGAGCATAATTCCGATGATCGGAGTATAATTCCGGGGATCGGAGTATAATTCTGACGAGCGAAGCATAATTCCGGGGATTGGAGCATAATTCCGACGAGCGGAGCATGATTCCAAGGAGCGGCAGATATTCTGACTGAAACATAATTTTGATGCAGAGGTTGATTCCCAGGCGAAGCAAAATTCCGACAGGGAAGGCAGATACTCCGAGGCGAAGCATGATTTCAACACGGGGTACATTTTGAGACGAAGCATGATTTCGTCGCAGAGCTTGTTGGTTGACTTGATTCCGAGGCGGAGCTTAATTCTGACGGATAGGTCGTTGGTTGACTTTATTCCGAGACAAAGCATAATTTCGACAAGGAAGGCAGATACACCTAGGCGAAGCATGATTTCGACACGGGGTACACTCTGAGACGAAGCATGATTCCGACACAGAGCTTGTTGGTTTGATTTGATTTGGGTTGACATCAGTATCGCTCCACTGGAATATGGTACCAGGAGCGAATCATCATTTGCCATGAGTGGATTTGGGGATTTTGGTTTTGGTTTGGCATCAGCATCGCTTCACTGAAATACGGTACCAGGAGCGAATCATCATTTGCCATGAGGATTTCCCTCGTTCCCAGTTAAACGACTTAGGGGTCATCTGTTCCCAGTTTAACGACTTAGAGGTCATATGTTCCCAGTTTAAAGACTTAAGGGTCTATTGTGCCTAGTTTAACGACTTAGAGGTCATATGTTCCCAGTTTAAAGACTTAGGGGTCTATTATGCGCAGTTTAACGACTTAGAGGTCATATGTTCCCAGTTTAACGACTTAGAGGTCATATGTTCCCAGTTTAACGACTTAGGGGTCTATCGGATCGGAAGTTTGGAATTTTGGGGTAGGGGTCGGCATCAGCGTTGCTAACACTGAAGCAAAGGTGCCAGGAGCAATTCACCATTTGCCTTTTCCTGTTGGGAAGCGATGGCTTAGGAGACAGGTTTAGGTCCCTATCACGTAAGGCTTTTCAATTTTATGAGCCGTAAGGGTCCCATAAAAGTATTTTCTCCCTACGAGTCGAAAGGATCTCGTAGGTGTATTTTCTCCTTAGGAGTCGTGGGGACTCCTAAGTGTGTTGCTCCTTTGTGAGTCGTAAGGATATCACGCGGGAATTTTCTCCTCACAAAGTCGAGAGGACTTTGCGGGTTTTCACAAACTCGTCGGCAGTCCTGCTGTTTTTACTCACGGAGCCCTTTCGGGTTTTCATCCATGCCCGTTTTGCTTGGGGACATACCTTTTTTTTTGGTGTCTTCATCGCTGGTGGGACTTTAAATGTAGTCTCGCCGGTAGGACTTGGGTGAGATTGGGATCGTTTTACGTCCGTGGATTGTATACGGTTTTGCAGGATGTATGATCCAGACCGTAGTTGTTCCCGCCAAAAATTTCTGCGCAGAAGAGTCCAAGATATCAAATGACAGCGATACGCTTAAGGAAATGGGAACCAGTATCTTCCGGGCTATTTTTTGACACACTCCTGAATGAGAAACAGATAAATTCTGATGGTATCGAAAGTGGCTCGAAAAACTCTTCGATTTGATATATTATGGGCCTCGTAATTCATTCGGGAACAAAAGTTATGAGGAATTACGTGTCCACACGTGATGGGCCTTTAAGAACCCGCTGGAGGAGTCAAAAGATATAATAAAAACTCAGAAAAGACCCCAATGGGGCATCACGTGCCCACACGTGACCATGGGTCACGTGCAGACACATGATGGGCTTTTAAAGCCTCTAAAATAATGAATGGAATTTAATTCTAAAAGTCAGAAAATACCTCAACGAGGTATCACGTGCTTACACGTGACCAATGGTCACGTGTTGACACGTGATGGTTAAAACTGAAACATAAATAAGCGGCTGAGAAAGGAACCCAATTGGGGGTCACGTGCTCACACGTGACCAAAGGTCACGTGCCAGCACGTGACTGGCTTTAAAAACCTTATAATTTAATAGAATTGAATTCTAAAAGTTTCTGAATCCTTCCAAATGGAAAAGGGTCATGGGGAACCGTTGGATTAAAAATCCAAGGGTGATTAAAAATCACCAATTTATGGAAGAATCCCAAATAAGGAAAGATTCCCCCTAAATCTAACCGAGATAACAAATAGAATATCTTTTGGATTTAAAATCCACGGTGAATAAAATTCACTGAATGATCTAAAGGCCCAGAATTAATGATAAATATAAATCAAATCTCTCAACAATCAAATCAAATCTTTCAATGAGAGATTTGCTAAACAAATTGATTCTTTTCATTCTCCTATAAATAGGAGCCAAGAAGAGAAGAGAAGGGATCTACTTTTTTGGAGAGAAAAACAGAGAGAGGAGAATTTAATTCTCTGCAAAAGAAAAACCCTAGGTAAGAAAAAAGAGGCTTCAAAAGAGAATTTAATTCTCAAAAGAGTTTAACTCTTACATAAAGAAAAGAACTTAGTTCTTTCTCTGGTTGAGGATCTGCAAAGTGCACATCTCCCCATGAACTGAGAATTTAATTCTCATTGGGTTGAGATCCTGCCATGCAGATCTAAAACACAGAGGAGGAATTGAGTTTTGAGAATTTAATTCTCCCAAACTTTCAGGAATTTAATTCCTCCTAAAACAAAACTAGGGTTTAACCCTAATCAAGAATTTAATTCTTTTACAGATCTGGGAATTTAATTCCTTTAAAAAGAAATCAGGGTTTCATCCTAAATAAGAATTTAATTCTTTCACGATAGGAATTTAATTCCTCCAAAATCATAATTAGGGTTTAACCCTACAAAGAATTCAATTCTTAAAAGATCTCTGTTCATGAAAAGAACTAGGGTCACGTGCCCCCACGTGACCCTTGAAAAGATCCCCCGCAAAAAACTTTGAAGCATCACCTCACGTGCTCCCACGTGACCCCCAAAACGCAGAAAGAAAAAGCAAAGGAAATGAAAGCTTTGGGCGCTCTCACGTGTTATCACGTGACCCCTCAGCAAATGTTTTAACAATTGGCGCACAGATCCCCATCACGTGCCAACACGTGACGCTCTAAAATAAAAATAAAAGTGTTTAACACTTGTTCGCAGATTTGAGGATAAACCAAAAGGAGATCTGGCTCCACATTTAGGGCGCCCTCACGTGTCACCACGTGACCCCTAATGAGCATTCCAACAAACCAGAGCGGGGGCCTTCATCACGTGCTCACACGTGATGACCGCCAGAATTAAAAGAGATAAACACTGATCTGCAGAATAAAATAAAGGGAATCAGGGCGCTCTCACGTGTCCACACGTGACCCCTCTCTCCTTAGTGTTTAACACTAATCTGAAGACTTTGTCCTCAGTGTTTAACACCGATTTTCTTAGTGTTTAACACTAATTTGGAAAACTCTATTGGCAGTGTTTAACACTGATTTGCTTAATGTTTAACACTAATTTGAAAACTCTGTTCCCAGTGTTTAACACTGATTATCTTTTAGTGTTTAACACTAACTTGCTAATCTTATTCCTAGTGTTCAATACTGTTGGCCTCTAGTGTTTAACACTAGCTTTAGCCCAATTGGCTAAGTTTCTAGAGGCAAAGCCTCTCCTTCAATGGACCAGCAGAGAGCCAATATTTCAAACACAATTGGACTTAGCCCACATAAGTCCTCAAATCATCTTGAACTGAGCACATCTGCTCTTTCAACCAACTCATTGGTTCAAGGGTATATCTCGGAACTCCTCTGATATTTGTCGTTGTAATCCTTCAACGTCTTCAGAGAGGTGACGGGTCCCGACAACCACACATCAACACGGACTGTGGGGTCCTTAAACTCATGGACTTATGCGTCCCTAAACCAAGATACGGACTGCGGGGTCCTTAAACTCGCGGACTTATGCGTCCTTAAACTAACGGACTAATGCGTCCTTAAACACACCCATATGGACTGTGGGGTCCTTAAACCCATGGACTTATGCGTCCTTAAACTACCAATGGACCACCATGTCCCTAAACTGGCAATGGACCACCACGTCCCTAAACTGGAACTTGGACCACCACGTCCCTAAACTGGCAATGGACCACCATGTCCCTAAACTGGAACAATAGAGCCCCCAAATGATCTTTTGTCGGATCTAAACGATCCCGTTTAAGTTGATCTTAGCCTCAAATATGGCTAACGCATCCTTAAACCTTTCAAACAGACTTTAGTCCCAAATTGGACTATAGATTCCCTAATCAACTTTAGTTCAAGGGTACATCTCTGAACTCCTCTGACATCTGTCGTTGTAATCCTTCAACGACGTCAGAGAGGTGACGGGTCCCGACGGCCATACATTCAATGGACCCTCATGTCCTTAAACTGGCAATGGACCCCTATGTCCCTAAACTGGAACAATAGAGCCAATTGCTCTTTTGTCGGATCTAAACGATCCCGTTAAGTCGATCTTAGTCCCAAACTGGACTAACGTATCTTTAACAACCGTTTAAGTTGATCTTAGCCTCAAATACGGCTAACGTATCCTTAAACTTTCAAACAGACTTTGGTCCCAAATTGGACTATAGATCCCCTAAGCAACTTTGGTTCAAGGGTACATCTCTGAACTCCTCTGACATCTGTCGTTGTAATCCTTCAACGTCGTCAGAGAGGTGATGGGTCCCAACGGCCATACATGCAATGGACCACCATGTCCCTAAACTGGAACAATCGAGCCCCCCTAGACGCTCTTTTGTCGGATCTAAACGATCTCGTTAAGTTGATCTTAGTCTCAAACTGGACTAACGTATCCTTAACAAACGTTTGAGTTGATCTTAGCCTCAAATACGGCTAACGTATCCTTAAACCAAAACCCCAAACCCAAATCTAAGAAAATACGGATTTGGACTAATCCGCGTCTACGGGCGACGACATAAATCAGTCTCCGTATACAATCCACGGGCAACCACAAACAAAACAAACACCCACGACACGAAGTGACCAGCTGGAGAAGGAGAAAGTTGTTACCGCGATGTGGTAGCGTAATTAACTGCAGGGGCTTGCGCCTGCAGGGAAGAGCGTCCCCACATTCAAAAACCCCTCAAGCGAGGGGGAATCTGACGAAGTCTGCTACATCGGCCGCATCCGTCTAAACCTCCGATACACGGTGCCATAAATCAACTTGGCATCTTCGGAGAGGTGGACGGATAACACCTATTAGCATCTGCCCCGAATCTCAGTGCCAAGACATCGCAGTCTTGTGCGCCGTCTTTCGGAGGGGAACAGATTCTGGCACGCCCGGTGGGACCTCTTCCTCTTTCCACTCCACACTTCGTGTGTCGTGTTCGCGAACGAATCGCGGTTTGCTGTGGTTGCCTGTGGATTCGAGGTACTAAGATTTGGTGTCTTGCTCCGTGCAGAAAACAGAAGATCAATGGCTTCAAACTGCACTACCTGCAACTGCAACTCTCGCTCCGTCCTTGTTGGAGGAGTAACTTATGGGCCCCAAGCGGCCTCCATCTTCGCTATGCCGGTGGAACAAGTGACTCAGGCCACCACTGGGCTATTCTTCGGGACCATGATCCCACCAATGAGCTTCAATGCCCCATTACCATCGCAAGAAGTTCCGAAGAAATCGGTCTTCGATCAGCTTACAACTATAGCGGCCCCTCTCAACGGGTCGCCCAAGCCCAATGCCTCAGCTTTCAGCAAACTGGGCCAAAACTCATGTGGGCCCATGAAGAAGCCTGCAATACCAGAAAAGGTTATTCCGAAGAGGATAGCCATCCCTGCTCCTGAAGTCGTCAAGGCGGCTTCTCCTGCCAAAGGGTCGGACTTCACAAGACTGACTATTCCGGCTCCCGTTCCTGCTCGAAGGTCTGTCTTTGACAGATTGGATACCGCTACTCAAAAGACGTCAGTCTTCAAGAGACTGGCACCAGCAGCGCTTCATCTGGACAGGGGGCAAGACAAAGCCATCCCCATCGCTGAACCAACGCCGACCGCTCGACATGCTCGCCGTCGTCACTGGTGCCGAGTGAGGAAGGCTGGGGGCAACTCCCCCTCTGGGATAACTCCGCCAGCTCAACCGGTGGGGATCGATGCTGCTGTTCCAACCGAGAACAGCTTTGAATTGCTCAACAAGGTGCGCAGAAACTCTCCTACTGCAGTGCTGAAGAGAATTCCTTCACCTGTGAAGAATGCTACAGAGAAGAAGCCGGAGCAACCTCCTCAACGGCTATCCTCTGAAATTTACAAGGTTTTGCGACAGGTCCAAGAGTCGGTGATTGATGAAAACTATCTCCGCCGGCAGAAAAAGATGAAGGTTCGGCAGGAGAAGGATTACTCTGTCAAGCCACCAAAAGCGACAACTACTTGGGTACCCACTACAACAGCCCCCTCGACTTCAACTGCTCAAAAGGGGAGGAAGCCAAAGAAAGCCCCTGTGACTGCGGCAAATCGTAAAGACGCTGAGCCCAAACGCCCTAAGTCTGGGGGCATGGTGGTGCATACCGTCCACATGGCATCCGGGAAAGAGGATAGCCGCGCTTTTATGGGCCACCGACCGCTCACCCGATCCCTGACAAAAGCTCAGGAGGAACAGCAGAAGTTTCAAGAGATGATGACTGCTATGGCCGCACTAACCAGGCCAAAAGAAAGCCCGGAGGCATCATCAGAGCAGCGTCATGAACAAGAAACTGACGCTGACTACTTACGCAGAGTCCTCGAAAAGAAGGACAAAGAAGCCGCAGAACAAGCGGCCAACATAAAACGAATGGCGATCCTCTTCCAAGATATGGTAGGGATGATGCTACAGCCAGACCCTCCAGTTGAAGACCCTCCGATCATTACTGAAGACGATAGAGGAGAGACATCTAATCCTCCTCCAACTCTTTCAACAGCCAAAGATGAAACCATTTCCAAGGCTGCGCTGGATGGCTATATAGCTCATCAAATACGGGCTCATCAAGTGAATGAAGCGGCTGAGCAAATTGTTAAAACCGGACGGCCCTATCCGAGCTGGTATGACCAAATCAGTTACCCGCCGGGATATACGATCCCTAAGTTTCACGTATATAAAGGGACAGGGAATCCCCATCAGCATGTCGCTCAATTCAGAGCCTTATGCGGCAACACTGGAGGCAACGACAAACTGTTGCTTCGCCAATTCGTCGGCAGCTTAGCAGAAACGGCCTTTGAATGGTACTCGGAGCTTCCCAACAACTCTGTCAAAACATTTGCAGAGATGGAGCTGCTGTTTACACAGAGATTCGCGAGTGCTAGTGGACGCACCCCGATAACAGCACTGATCAACGCCAGGATAAGGCCAGGCGAAACGTGGGTTCAATACGCAACACGGTGGCGGAATCTGTGGTCGAAATGCGAACAGCGAATCGAAGAAGCACCTGCGGTAGGCATGTTCGTGGGCACTCTTGATCCGCAAGCGACCATCTCGCAATTCATGATGTTCTTCAAGCCAACTACTTTCCAGGCCTTGATTGACAAGCTGGCCCAAATGGACCAGGTGGGCCATCAACCATTTCCTTCAAAGACAGAACCTTGGAATGTAAAGGGCAAAAGGAAAGCAACCTTTGTTGCCAATACTCAACAACGGTCGAGCAACTTAAAGCCGGTTGTCCGTCAAAACAATATGCATCAACGCCCATCCCTCGAGGAGAGACTGGGACGTCCTTACTCGTTTCCTCAGGATAAAACGAGAAAACTGTTCGAGCTGGCAGTGCGCAACAGACTCATTAATCTGCCGAATCCAAAACGTCCGTTGCAACCAGGCGATGTCAACGATCCCAATTATTGCCCTTACCACCAAACGGTAAGCCATCCAATCGAGGATTGTTTCGTCTTTAAGGGGTGGATCGAGGATCAGTACCTACAAGGAAAGTTCGCGCTGTCTGAAAAGTGGAAAGTAAACCCACCACAGCCGCACACTCCAAAGAAGACGGACACACCGGGGGCAACTTGTCATGTGATCTCCCACTCATTTACGGACAGTGAAAAGACTCCTTGCACTGAGAAACTGGGGGCAGAGCCTGAGCCGGAATTCGTGTGGCCGTCAGACGAAATGATCGACGCTTTTCTAGATGAGATTCGTCTAAAAAGTAAAGCTAATCGGGAGCGCGAGATGGCCATATTTGAAAAGGCCAAACGCCGGCGACTGGACGAAAGGGTCGAAACACTCCCACTATATCAAGGTGCATCCGCCGCAAATGAAAGCAGGATCAAAACAAGGAAACGATTCGCCAAAGCCATATCAATAGGGATGAGGCCGCCCTCTTTCAGAGAAAATTCTCCTGGTGGTATACATTTTGATGAAACGGACGTACACCCCAACTTCTGCTTATATCATCAGAGGATCGCACATCCTACTGAAGACTGCAGCTCTTTTAAGTGTTGGTGGCAAGGATATGTCGCTCATAGACAACACGTCAATAGAATAAAGCGGGAAGCTCGTAGACAGCAAAAGAATACGACAGATGAGCATAAAAGAGTTGCCGGCAATTGTCATAGGGACGAGCCCAGGGGACCACGAGTTCTCACCTTTGGAAGCGATTCTGACGAAGAAGCCGCCCTCAACCCTCTCTTCAAGGAATTCATTTCTAAAACAAAAGAATTGGAGAGTTGCGAGAACGTTCAGCCGTACAATCTCACGCTACCCGGAAAGAATCTCGGACCCGCAAACGACGGAGCAAACGAAATGAGAAAGGAAAAGGAAAAAACGGCCTTTGTTGCCAACACTCAACAACAGCCGAGTAACCCGAGGCCGTTTTGTCGTCAAAACAACAAGCCGCGATACCTCAATGAGAAGTTGAAACGTCCTTACTCGTTTCCCAAAGATAAAACAAAGAGATTGTTCGAGCTAACAGTGCGCAGCAGGCTCATCACTCTGCCAGATCCAAAACGTCCATTGCAACCAGGTGACGTTAACAATCCTAACTATTGTCCCTACCACAGAGTGATGGGTCATCCACTCGAAAATTGCTACGTCTTCAAAAACTTGGTTGAAGACCAATACCAACAGGGCAAGTTCGCGCTGCCCGAAAAGTGGAAAGTAAACCCGCCATAACAACATGCTCCGAAAAGGGTGGATATGCCGGGGGCATCATGCTCATTCATAGGGAAAGCCCCATAGACCGAAAAGTCAGTAAACTAGAGATGCGCCTCAAATACGACGACGGCAGACCGAAACGTCCTTAAACTAACGGCGGACCGCAATGTCCTAAAACTTGCGAATGACCGAAACGTCGTTAAACTACTCCCAACCCGCAGCATCTTCAAGCTGACGTGGTAAAAAAAAACGGTATGTCCATAAGCAAAATGGGCACGGATGAAAACCCGAAAGGGCTCCGTGAGTAAGAACAGCAGGGCTACCGGCGAGTGTTTGTGAAAACCCGAAAGGGCGCAACCTCGTTAAAAGACACTTATAGGGTCCTCTCGACCTTGTAAGGAGAAACCACCTGCGTGAGATCCTTACGACTCACAATGGAGCAACACACTTAGGGGATCCTCACGATTCCTAAGGAGAAATTACACTTGCGAGATCCTCACGACTCGTAAGGAGAACTCTTTTATGGGACCCTCACGGCTCATAAGATTTGAAAGTCTTAAGTTACAGAGACCTTAACCTGTTCTTAAGCAACCCTCACAACCTTCGATATGGCCCTACAAGCGGCTCAATACTTACCCTTGTATACAATCCACGGACGCGAATAAACATTTCCCTAACCAAGTCCCACCCGTGACTGGGGATATGTCCGTACGGTGAACAACCCTTATAAGTCCTCTCGACTTGTAAGGAGAAAACCCTTTTGTAAGATCCTTACGACTTACAGGGGAACATACACTTAGGAATCCTCACGATTTCTAAGGAGAAAACACACCTACGAGATCCTCACGACTCGTAGGGAGAAATACCTTTGTGAGACCCTTACGGCTCATGAAGTCAAAAGCCTTAGCCGACGGACCCTTAACCCTGTTTACTAAGCCACCTTTGTTCAATATCGACAGAGGCAAATGATGATTCGCTCCTGGCAATATCCCAGTTGCAGCGATGCTGATGCCTAAACCGGTATCAAATTCTAAGTCCTTTCACGGCAAATGATGATTCGCTCCTGAAAATATTCCAGTCGCAGCGATACTGATGCCAAGATTGGGATCAGATCCCAAATCCCCTACTCGCAAAAAAAAAAAAATCAGCGAGCCAAAAAAAATGGATACGAAATGGCCGAAATGATGGGGCAACTTGCAAACAGAATCAGCAAGTAAAAATGTATGCATACAAAATAGCCGAAATGATTGGGCAACTCGCAATAAAAAACAGCGAGTAAAAATAAAATAAATAGCCGAAATGATTGGGCAACTCACAATAAAAAACAGCGAGTAAAAATAAAATAAATAGCCGAAATGATTGGGCACCGCGAAAAATAGCCGAAATGATTGGGCAATCGCGATTTTCGCGATATAAAAAGCTGAAATGATAGAGAATAAAAAAATGATGAAAGAATGAAACTTTTTGCCCTACAGGTGATGCTACATCAATCCCTGTATACAATCCAGGGGCGCAAACAAAGAAGGAGTCGCACTCTTCCTCCCCAGGTTTCATTAGAAGAAGAAGCCGAATCTTGACGGGCCACAAATAACCTAGAGATCATCTCAACACTCGTCTCGTCACAGCGGACATATCATCAAGCAAAGCGGAACAGCGGCAACCCCCAGTTCCATGACTCGACGATGTACTCCCACAGAGAGTCAAATCCCAACTCCGTGAAATGCGGATATAATCAACAAAATTCCTGGTCACGTGGAACGCGGATAACGTCACTCTTTGACCCCGTGGAAAACGTCCAGAGCGGATCCTGGTCCTCGCAGAGCACGGCAGTGAACCCGTGTGAAGCATCCAGAGCAGAGCCTAGTCCTCGCCTAACGCGGCAGTGAACCCGTGTGAAGCATCTAGTGCAAAATTCCTGGTCACGTGGAACGCGGATAACGTCACTCTTTGACACCGTGGAAAACGTCCAGAGCGGATCCTGGTCCTCGCAGAACACGGCAGTGAACCCGTGTGAAGCATCCAGAGCGGAGCCTAGTCCTCGCCTAACGCGGCAGTGAACCCGTGTGAAGCATCTAGAGCAAAATTCTTGGTTACGTGGTACGCGGATAACGTCACTCTTTGACCCCGTGGAAAACGTCCAGAGCGGATCCTGGTCCTCGCAGAGCACGGCAGTGAACCCATGTGAAGCATCCAGAGCGGAGCCTAGTCCTCGCCTAACGCGGCAGTGAACCCGTGTGAAGCATCTAGAGCAAAATTCCTGGTCACGTGGAACATGAATAACGTCACCTTTTGACCCCGTGGAAAACGTCCAGAGCGGATCCTGGTCCTCGCAGAACACGGCAGTGAACCCGTGTGAAGCATCTAGAGCGGAGCCTAGTCCTCGCCTAACGCGGCAGTGTACCCGTGTGAAGCATCTAGAGCAAGATTCCTGGTCACGTGGAACATGGATAACGTCACCTTTTGACCCCGTGGAAAACGTCCAGAGCGGATCCTGGTCCTCGCAGAGCACGGCAGTGAACCCGTGTGAAGCATCCGGAGCGGAGCCTGGTCCTCGCAGAACACGGCAGTGAACCCGTGGGAAGCATCCAGAGCAAAATTCTTGGTTACGTGGTACGCGGATAACGTCACTCTTTGACCCCGTGGAAAACGTCCAGAGCGGATCCTGGTCCTCGCAGAGCACGGCAGTGAAACCGTGTGAAGCATCCAGAGCGGAGCCTAGTCCTCGCCTAACGCGGCAGTGAACCCGTGTGAAGCATCCAGAGCAAAATTCCTGGTCACGTGGAACATGGATAACGTCACCTTTCGACCCCGTGGAAAACGTCCAGAGCGGATCCTGGTCCTCGCAGAACACGACAGTGAACCCGTGTGAAGCATCCAGAGCGGAGCCTAGTCCTCGCCTAACGCGGCAGTGAACCCGTGTGAAGCATCTAGAGCAAAATTCCTGGTCACGTGGAACATGGATAACGTCACCTTTTGATCCCGTGGAAAACGTCCAGAGCGATCCTGGTCCTCGCAGAACACGGCAGTGAACCCGTGTGAAGCATCCAGAGCGGAGCCTAGTCCTTGCCTAACGCGGCAGTGAACCCGTGTGAAGCATCTAGTGCAAAATTCCTGGTCACGTGGAACGCGGATAACGTCACTCTTTGACCCCGTGGGAAACGTCCGGAGCGGATCCTGGTCCTCACACCAACATGGAGTGATCACCACCGCGACATTCGTCTCGATACAGCAGACGCGATACCAGCAAACGAAGCGAAGGCCAAATTCCTAGCTTCAACGTCTTAACGACAAGTCATATAAAGCCTGAAAGACCATCAGAGATCATCCCACACCAGCGTGGAGCGGTCACCACCTCGACGTTCGTCTCGATACAGCAGACAAGATGTCACGACAGCGTTCTTCCTCCAACAGAATCCGGACAAACCAAAGAAAACGAAGCGAAGGCCAAATTCCTAGCTCCAGGGTCTTAACGGTAAGTCATATAAAACCGGAAAGACGATCAGAGATCATCTCACATCAACATGGAGTGATCACCACCTCGACGTTCGTCTCGACAAAGCAGACGCAACATCACCGAAAGGAGTCACGACAAAATCCCTGGTTCCAGACCTCGACGGTTCACCAACAACCTAGAGACAGCTGCGACATTCGTCTCGATACAGAGGACGCAATGCCAGCAAACGAAGCGAAGGCCAAATTCCTAGCTTCAACGTCTTAACGGCAAGTCATACAAAGCCTGAAAGACCATCAGAGATCATCCCACACCAGCGTGGAGCGGTCACCACCTCGACGTTCGTCTCGATACAGCAGACAAGATGTCACGACAGCGTTCTTCCTCCAACAGGATCCGGAAAAACCAAAGAAAACGAAGCGAAGGCCAAATTCCTAGCTCCAGGGTCTTAACGGTAAGTCATATAAAACCGGAAAGACAATCAGAGATCGTCTCACACCAACATGGAGTGATCACCACCTCGACGTTCGTCTCGACACAGCAGACGCAACATCACCGAAAGGAGTCACGGCAAAATCCCTGGTTCCAGACCTCGACGGTTCACCAGCAACCTAGAGACAACCGCGACATTCGTCTCGATACAGAGGACGCGATGCCAGCAAACGAAGCGAAGGCCAAATTCTTAGCTTCAGGGTCTTAAAGGCAAGTCATATAAAGCCTGAAAGACAATCGGAGATTATCTCGCACCAGTGCGGAGTGGTCACCACCTCGACGTTCGTCTCGATACAGCAGACGCAACATCACCAAAAGGAACCACGGCAAAATCCCTAGTTCCAAACCTCGACGGTTCACCAGCAACCTAGAGACATCCATGACATTCGTCTCGATACAGAGGACGCAATACCAGCAAAACGAAGCAAAGGCCAAATTCCTAGCTTCAGGGTCTTAACGGCAAGTCATATAAAGCCTGAAAGACTATCGGAGATCATCCCACACCAGCGCGGAGTGGTCATGACTCATCGGGGCTCTCCAAAATGAGCCTAACCTCAAGTAAAAAGCTGCATGGCAAATTCCTAGCGCTTGCTCTTCCGACGGTCAAACTGCCAAGGAGGATTGCTTGAAGACGTCTTGTCCAGCCTCCGAAGGGATCAGAGACACGGCAGTCGCAGGGCTACTCGAACAGCACGATTGCCTATCGAGGAATATATCAGCCCATGCGACGGTACGACGGCCAAAACCCTAAGTACCACAGACCCTAACGGACTTCTGTCGTAAAGAGCAGAGGTTAACTGTGACGTTAGGATATTCTTGCGAGATCTGCTCGATCCATTTCGACTCGTGAGGAAATTGATGTCTTTGCGAGAACTTCTCGATTCGTCTCGACTCGTGAGATAAAGCCTTAGGCAGTAGGGATTAAAAAACCTGTTTCCTAAGCACTGGGACCCTGCAAGTCGGCCCAAAACGGTCTCTTGCATACCATCCACGGGTCCCACTCTCCAAAGTCGAATCTTGACAAGGAGGGAAACAACCGCTTACGGGTCCTCTCGACTCGTAAGAGGGAAAAGTCTCTTATAGGATCCTTACGACTTATAAGAGAAAACACACTTAGGAATCCTCACGACTCCTAAGGAGAAAATACACCTACGAGATCCTCACGACTCGTAGGGAGAAAAGTCTTTATGAGACCCTCACGGCTCGTAAAGTTGAAAAGTCTTAGGTGGCAGATCCTACCCCTGTCTCCCAAGCCATCACTGCCCTGCAAAGGGGTCAAGATGGACCATCTATGAGCCACACTTGCCAAAGCTACATGCCACTGAAATGGAGAAGCTCATGAGCATATAAACTACTTCCCGCCAGAGTAAGACATAAAGAGATAGAAGGGTGCGGCTCATGGAGTTAAGAGTTTGGAACTATATCTCTTAAGAGTCAAGATTTGAGTCAATGATAAATGACGACGCTTGTGTCCGCTCGTTATCTTCTCAGATCAAGATTCCGAAAGTTATATACCAACCCGAAACTGGTCATATGCTATACATTACTCTACACTACTTCACCCACGTACATACTTACGTGGGCAAAGTAGTGGGGGGCATTTGTTCCCGCCAAAAATTTCTGCGCAGAAGAGTCCAAGATATCAAATGACAGCGATACGCTTAAGGAAATGGGAACCAGTATCTTCCGGGCTGTTTTTTGACACACTCCCGAATGAGAAACAGATAAATTCTGATGGTATCGAAAGTGGCTCGAAAAACTCTTCGATTTGATATATTATGGGCCTCGTAATTCATTCGGGATCAAAAGTTATGAGGAATTACGTGTCCACACGTGATGGGCCTTTAAGAACCCGCTGGAGGAGTCAAAAGATATAATAAAAACTTAGAAAAGACCCCAATGGGGCATCACGTGCCCACACGTGACCATGGGTCACGTGCAGACACATGATGGGCTTTTAAAGCCTCTAAAATAATGAATGGAATTTAATTCTAAAAGTCAGAAAATACCTCAACGAGGTATCACGTGCTTACACGTGACCAATGGTCACGTGTTGACACGTGATGGTTAAAACTGAAACATAAATAAGCGGCTGAGAAAGGAACCCAATTGGGGGTCACTTGCCAGCACGTGACTGGCTTTAAAAACCTTATAATTTAATAGAATTGAATTC
Organism: Agapanthus africanus; assembly: GCA_030015575.1. NCBI lineage: Eukaryota > Viridiplantae > Streptophyta > Magnoliopsida > Asparagales > Amaryllidaceae > Agapanthus > Agapanthus africanus. The sequence goes on along the minus strand of JASDDO010000028.1, from coordinate 62,719,869 downwards.
TAAAAGTTTCTGAATCCTTCCAAATGGAAAAGGGTCATGGGGAACCGTTGGATTAAAAATCCAAGGGTGATTAAAAATCACCAATTTATGGAAGAATCCCAAATAAGGAAAGATTCCCCCTAAATCTAACCGAGATAACAAATAGAATATCTTTTGGATTTAAAATCCACGGTGAATAAAATTCACTGAATGATCTAAAGGCCCAGAATTAATGATAAATATAAATCAAATCTCTCAACAATCAAATCAAATCTTTCAATGAGAGATTTGCTAAACAAATTGATTCTTTTCCTTCTCCTATAAATAGGAGCCAAGAAGAGAAGAGAAGGGATCTACTTTTTTGGAGAGAAAAACAGAGAGAGGAGAATTTAATTCTCTGCAAAAGAAAAACCCTAGGTAAGAAAAAAGAGGCTTCAAAAGAGAATTTAATTCTCAAAAGAGTTTAACTCTTACATAAAGAAAAGAACTTAGTTCTTTCTCTGGTTGAGGATCTGCAAAGTGCACATCTCCCCATGAACTGAGAATTTAATTCTCATTGGGTTGAGATCCTGCCATGCAGATCTAAAACACAGAGGAGGAATTGAGTTTTGAGAATTTAATTCTCCCAAACTTTCAGGAATTTAATTCCTCCTAAAACAAAACTAGGGTTTAACCCTAATCAAGAATTTAATTCTTTTACAGATCTGGGAATTTAATTCCTTTAAAAAGAAATCAGGGTTTCATCCTAAATAAGAATTTAATTCTTTCACGATAGGAATTTAATTCCTCCAAAATCATAATTAGGGTTTAACCCTACAAAGAATTCAATTCTTAAAAGATCTCTGTTCATGAAAAGAACTAGGGTCACGTGCCCCCACGTGACCCTTGAAAAGATCCCCCGCAAAGAACTTTGAAGCATCACCTCACGTGCTCCCACGTGACCCCCAAAACGCAGAAAGAAAAAGCAAAGGAAATGAAAGCTTTGGGCGCTCTCACGTGTTATCACGTGACCCCTCAGCAAATGTTTTAACAATTGGCGCACAGATCCCCATCACGTGCCAACACGTGTTGCTCTAAAATAAAAATAAAAGTGTTTAACACTTGTTCGCAGATTTGAGGATAAACCAAAAGGAGATCTGGCTCCACATTTAGGGCGCCCTCACGTGTCACCACGTGACCCCTAATGAGCATTCCAACAAACCAGAGCGGGGGCCTTCATCACGTGCTCACACGTGATGACCGCCAGAATTAAAAGAGATAAACACTGATCTGCAGAATAAAATAAAAGGAATCAGGGCACTCTCACGTGTCCACACGTGACCCCTCTCTCCTTAGTGTTTAACACTAATCTGAAGACTTTGTCCTCAGTGTTTAACACCGATTTTCTTAGTGTTTAACACTAATTTGGAAAACTCTATTGGCAGTGTTTAACACTGATTTGCTTAATGTTTAACACTAATTTGAAAACTCTGTTCCCAGTGTTTAACACTGATTATCTTTTAGTGTTTAACACTAACTTGCTAATCTTATTCCCAGTGTTCAATACTGTTGGCCTCTAGTGTTTAACACTAGCTTTAGCCCAATTGGCTAAGTTTCTAGAGGCAAAGCCTCTCCTTCAATGGACCAGCAGAGAGCCAATATTTCAAACACAATTGGACTTAGCCCACATAAGTCCTCAAATCATCTTGAACTGAGCACATCTGCTCTTTCAACCAACTCATTGGTTCAAGGGTACATCTCGGAACTCCTCTGATATTTGTCGTTGTAATCCTTCAACGTCTTCAGAGAGGTGACGGGTCCCGACAACCACACATCAACACGGACTGTGGGGTCCTTAAACTCATGGACTTATGCGTCCCTAAACCAAGATACGGACTGCGGGGTCCTTAAACTCGCGGACTTATGCGTCCTTAAACTAACGGACTAATGCGTCCTTAAACACACCCATATGGACTGTGGGGTCCTTAAACCCATGGACTTATGCGTCCTTAAACTACCAATGGACCACCATGTCCCTAAACTGGCAATGGACCACCATGTCCCTAAACTGGAACTTGGACCACCACGTCCCTAAACTGGCAATGGACCACCATGTCCCTAAACTGGAACAATAGAGCCCCCAAATGCTCTTTTGTCGGATCTAAACAATCCCGTTTAAGTTGATCTTAGCCTCAAATATGGCTAACGCATCCTTAAACCTTTCAAACAGACTTTAGTCCCAAATTGGGATTCCCTAATCAACTTTGGTTCAAGGGTACATCTCTGAACTCCTCTGACATCTGTCGTTGTAATCCTTCAACGACGTCAGAGAGGTGACGGGTCCCAACGGCCATACATTCAATGGACCCTCATGTCCTTAAACTGGCAATGGACCCCTATGTCCCTAAACTGGAACAATAGAGCCAATTGCTCTTTTGTCGGATCTAAACGATCCCGTTAAGTCGATCTTAGTCCTAAACTGGACTAACATATCTTTAACAACCGTTTAAGTTGATCTTAGCCTCAAATACGGCTAACGTATCCTTAAACTTTCCAACAGACTTTGGTCCCAAATTGGACTATAGATCCCCTAAGCAACTTTGGTTCAAGGGTACATCTCTGAACTCCTCTGACATCTGTCGTTGTAATCCTTCAACGTCGTCAGAGAGGTGATGGGTCCCAACAGCCATACATGCAATGGACCATCATGTCCCTAAACTGGAACAATCGAGCCCCCCTAGATGCTCTTTTGTCGGATCTAAACGATCCCGTTAAGTTGATCTTAGTCTCAAACTGGACTAACGTATCCTTAACAAACGTTTGAGTTGATCTTAGCCTCAAATACGGCTAACGTATCCTTAAACCAAAACCCCAAACCCAAATCTAAGAAAATACGGATTTGGACTAATCCGCGTCCTACGGGCGACGACATAAATCAGTCTCAGTATACAATCCACGGGCAACCACAAACAAAACAAACACCCACGACACGAAGTGACCAGCTGGAGAAGGAGAAAGTTGTTACCATACGGTAGCGTAATTAACTGCAGGGGCTTACGCCTGCAGGGAAGAGCGTCCCCACATTCAAAAACCCCTCAAGCGAGGGGGAATCTGACGAAGTCTGCTACATCGGCCGCATCCGTCTAAACCTCCGATACACGGTGCCATAAATCAACTTGGCATCTTCGGAGAGGTGGACGGATAACACCTATTAGCATCTGCCCCGAATCTCAGTGCCAAGACATCGCAGTCTTGTGCGCCGTCTTTCGGAGGGGAACAGTAGTGCCTGGAGAATTTTAGGACTTTGTTGGCATCTGCATCGAAGTACTGGAATATGGTACCAGGAGCGACTCATCAATCGCCGTTGGGATATGGGATTTGGAATTTGGTTGGCGTCTGCTTCGCTGCACTGGAATATGATACCAGGAGCGACTCATCATTCGCCCTTTGAGAATTTGGATTTTGGCTGGCGTCTGCATCGCTACACTGGAATATTGTACAAGGAGCGACTCATCATTCACTATTGGGATATTCAGAAATTTGAAATTTTGGTTGGCGTCTGCATCGCTGCATTAGAATATGGTACCAGGAGTGACTCATCATTCGCCATTGGGATATTCAGAGATTTGAAATTTTGGTTGGCATCTGCATCGCTGCACTGGAATATGGTACCAGGAGCGACTCATCATTCACCGTTTTTTTTACCGCGATTGCTCTATATTTTCAGCTTTTCTTATCGCGAAGGTCACAATTGCCCTATCATTTCGGCTATTTATTCACGGTTACCCCATCATTTCGGCTTTATTTTTCATCTTTATTTTGCTCGTTGATTTTTATTGCGAGTTGCCCCATCATTTCGGCTTTTCTCTTTTTTCCCTTTTTATTTACACACATTTTTTTACACTCCCAGTTCAACGACTTAGGGATCGTTTGTTCCCGGTTTAACGATGTGGTGGTCCGCCCTTTTTAGAGAAAGGCAGATGTCTGAGAGAATCAGGTTCCCGAAGGACTTCGGTCTCCGTTTGTATGAAATTGGCGGTCACAGCTTGACTGTTTGTTAACACGTCTTTAGACAGTTCCATCTCTCCCGCCTTGTATTGCTTTTCAACCTAATCTTTGAATACGAAGCAGTACTTAATGGCATGACTTATCACTTTGTGATAGGGGCAATATTTAGGGTCGTCGGTCATATTCGCTTCTCGCGGTCTCTTTGATTCGGGCAATTGTAGACCGTTTCTCAGGGCGTCCTCGAATATCTTGTGGACTTTGTCCCTTCCGAATGAATAGACCTTATCCAGCTTCTCTTTCAGTGGAGATTCTCCTCCCTCTCCGAATACTGGCTTCCGAGGCTGGTTAGCATTAGGCCCGCTCATCCCTCGCTTATTTCGGTTAGCCGAAGCGTTAAAAGATTCAGCATCGTCGGAATTTCCGCCTTTGCGATTATCGTCCTTTCGGTTTCTCTAGGACCTATTGTTATTTTGGGAATCAAAGGAGGACTCCTGCTTTGATCGCTCTAACATCTGGACTTTCGTGATCAGCTCTTGGAATGTTTTGAGACCCGCGGTGCATAGAAACGGGGCCTTCCAATTATTGAGATTTCCGACGAGAAGACTGACAGATTAGTCCTACTCTATCGGCAGTTTGCATTTGACGGAGAGATTGCGCCAGCGGGTTATAAAATCCGTGCTGCTTTCGTTGTTTTTTGGCTTGGTCCTTACGAGGTCTGCAATGGTGATCTTATCGCTGACACTCATGAACTTTTGTCGGAACAGAGATTCTATTTGCAAGAAAGTAGTAACGGAGCCATCCGTTATGCTCGCGTACCGGTTGAAAGCAACATCGGTCAAGCTATTAACGAACTGGCGGAGGAGGAGGGCATCATTGCCCCCGGTATTCCCGCATGAGGCTTTAAAGTGGGCGATTTGCTGATTCGCATTTCCTATCCCATCAAACCTTCCGAATTTGGGGATGACATAGCCGCTAGGAAATTCTACCAGATCATACTGAGCAGGATATGGTCTTCCGCTACTGCTAACATCTTTTTGCGTTTTGGCTTCGGCTACCAATGTTTTGACTTTGTTGGCAACCAAATCCATGATTTGATCTTGAGATAGCGGGCTATTGTCATCGGTAGCCAAGAAATTTCCCAAGATAGGATGCGACTGACTTTCATGCGGTCCGCCCACCTTTGGATTTGAGGTAATAGGCGTCGGCTGTCTCGGGACACCATTTCCCGGTTCATGAGCAGAGTCCTGCGCTTGATTTGGCGGCTGAGAGGCAATTTGGGCCGTGAGCTGTAAGACGACGTTTGTCAAGTCGTCAATTTTTTAGTAGATCTTGGCCATCTCCTTGTCTTTGTTTTTGAGCTGCTTCTGGAGCTCTTGGAGAAGTTGCTGCTCCGCGGTCTTAGGACGAAAGATTGGCTCATCTTCGCTTTTCAAGTCCGACTCTTCATGAACCGAGAGATCTCTCTGCTTATCAGCCTCATTGGGAGGGTTTTCATTACCTTCGAGATGAGGCTGGTCATGGGAAATGGAAGTCACATTCGCCCCAGACTGGATTTGAGATGTGGTGGCTCCATCTTTGCTCTTGCTGCGCGTGCCCACCATGTAGACAGTGTGGACCATATATCCAGCCGTCTCTTTATCTTTGGCGGGGTAACCCTGTTCTTGGAACCTTATGAAGTTCAGCCTAGCATGAGCCTTAGACCTTTTGTTGGCTCTGTATCTGAGCCTTTTCTGTCTTAGATTCTCAATTTTGAGGGTTTGGCGGGCATCCGTTTTCTGGGAAGCCACTGTGAGTCGATTGATGGGGAGCTTGGAGAAGATACCCGATCGAGCAGTTGTCGAGGGCACCACTAGAGCTTGCTCGAGATGCCTTATTGCTCTATTGGTGTTGATGGTCTTGCCCCCGGCTGGTGCAATAGAGAGTCGTTCGGAAACGGATTTGTGCTTGGACTGAGATGCCCTCGCGACTATGACATTCAGCCTTTTCCCTTTTGAGGCTGGTTTATCCATCACCGGGGCTTGAAGAGAAGGGATGGCGTTAGCTGGCATGAACAGAATAGAGCCAAATGGTAGCAACGGCTCCTCCCATTGTCGCCCGAGACTGGCCGGAAGGACCGTCCTGGCGTCCATTTTCATCGTGTAGGAGATATGAGTTGTATCGAGATCTGAGCTTGTCCTTGGAGACATTTTTGCTACGTTCAAAGATTGCAATTGGAAATTGTTAACCTGCACAAAGAAGCATGATTTCAGTATATGCAATCAATATATATGTTGATTGAGTTCGCATGAACGTTTAACCTGAAATATGGGAGGAAAGACCAGTCCCACCGGGCATGCCAGAATCCGTAGGGTGTTTTCGTCACCCCATTGAGATGGGAATACGCGTCGCTTGTCAGACGTATACAGATTGCCCTGGCCTAGGGTAGGCCGGGGTTTATTAATTGTGGGGATCTGAATCTCCGGCAGCCACGGAATAAGCTGCCGTTAATTACCCCTCGCTTTTGGAGCGAGAGAACCTCCGATTGACGGGTCAACTAGTCATGCAAACCCAATATGCAGTGTGTGTGTGTTGTGTTTTGGATATATCAGTGGCCCTGCAAAGTTTACTGGGGTCCCGCTATCCGGATAGCGGGCTGGGGGTCAAGGGGGCTAGCAGCCCTCTTGCGGGGTGCGGGGCAGCGCCCCGTTAGAAAAATTTTCCCAACGAGGGACGTGTTTTGGTGTAGAGTGCATGAAAAATGAGGGGTGAGGAGCGTCTTAAAGACGCGTGCATGGCACGTGGGCGCTGGGCGCTCACGGGTCACGTATCCGGCTTGTGGGTGCTGGGCGCCTGCGGGTTACGTGCCCGGCACGCGACCGCTGGGCGCCAGCGGGTCACGTGAGCTGCACGCGACCGCTGGGCGCTGAGCGCCTGCGGGTCGTGTGAGGCGCATGTAGGCGCTTAGCGCCCGCGGGTCGCGTGCCCTGCACGTGACCGTTTGGCGCCCGCGAGTCACGTGCGCGGCACGCAATCGCTAGACGCCTGTGGGTCACGTGCACGGCACGCGACCGCTGGAAACACCAGCGGAAAAATGGCTTAACCCCTGGGTTAGGAGTTGAACTCCCAAGGGGCTTTGGAGTTGAACTCCTAACATGGATTATATATAGATTTGGAGTTAAACTCCTAAAAAGGGGTTTAATTTATAGAATTAAACTCCAACAGATCTTGAATGGAGTTAAACTCCTAGAAATCTTTGGATCTTCTTTTGAGTCTTGGATCCTCCCGGAATGAGATTTTTTTTGGAGATGGGTATCCTTCTTATTCCTCTCTGTTGGCTGGATCTTAAGGGAAGAAGGGGAGTTGAGACTTAAAATCTCCCCCTTTTAGGGATTTGATGGGAGATCCGAGCTCCCCTTTATGGTTTTATGGTGAAAAACTATTTCTTTTTTAAAAAGGAAGAGTTAAACTCTTGATTTAATTCAAAAGGGGGAAGAAGGCTTAAACCTTGAGGAAGGAGAAGGAGGCACAAACCCTAGTTTTTTTTATGGGGAATGAAAAGTTATATTTTATTTCATTATCGTGTTGTCTTATATAGGCTTACAAATTTACATATAGCCCCTTGGGCTTTACAAAATGACATTTTGCCCATCCCATGCCTCATGTGCTTAATTCTTTTGCACATGAGCCATGAGCTTTACAAAAATTTGGTTTTATGCCTATTTTTCTTGCATTTATGCATAAAAAATTACATCAAAATTATTTATTACATGATTTCATTTTGGTACGGGGGAGGCCGGCCGCGGGACTCGACTTGGGCATGGGCCCACTTGATCTGGGATTAGGCCCGCTTACTTGGGGTTGACTTTGACTTTGACTTGGTCAATCGGGATGTAATTTTTGACCCCAACAGGCCTTAGCCCAATGAGGCCCGGGCTTTGCACACAAACCCTTTCCCCTACCCCTAACTCTCTTGCACTGTTTATTGCTCTGCAATCAAACAGAGACCCTTCAATTCCTCATTTATCATCATTTTAATGCATTTTAATTCACCATTTTAATTCCAAAACCCTAATTCTACACTATAAATACTATCCCATGCTCTATCCCTTAATCATTCTGAAATCCCTAGCCAAAACTCTCAAAATTTTCTAAGTACAAGAGGAGTAGAAGAGGAGTTAGCAAGCGGTCAACTTCTGGCGAAGAATCAAAACTTTTCCAACAATCCCACGACGCCACGAAGTTTACACCTCTCTCTTCTATTTTTTCATAGGCTAACTAGTTAGTAAGTCCCTCTCAATCTCACTTCTTCTTCCTTGAAAATCTTATTGCAAAACATATGTCGATAAGTGGAGTTAATACCGATATCTTCTTCTAAATCCTAGAAATTCCACTTTTTATTAAACATTGCTCATCCATATTCTTACACCTGCTTGTAATCATAAAACCAATGCTTAGAACCAACTTTTAATCAAAAACATCATGCAAAATAACTTTAGCTTAACTTTTACATTAAAACACCATGAACTTTGTATATCATCTTTTAATGTTTTGCTTAAACATACCTTTAGGAAAATTCACGAGGTAACGACCCACCTCTCACGTACACGCTTGGTTTCCATAGCACGATACTCTTGAACGTATTTTTTGTTACGATTACAATATTACATTAAAATACCATTTACTATAAAACCTGATTTCTTTTAAATTGTATTTTAAATTCCTTCGCAAATATGCCTCTACAACCCTCTTTAGGGGACCCGCTATTGGATGGTGTGGATTATCGCACATCCTTGGGCTAGTAGAGCGAGATGCAGACCTCCTCACGGAGCATTCGGTCTCGAAAGGTTTTTAATACGGTTTTTTAAGAAAAACGCAATTTTCTACTTAAATAAAAAATTTAATTTTAATAATTATATAAAATATTACAAATCCATATATTTTCAAAATATAATAAACTTACATTTTTAAATGAAAGAATTATAGGTTTCATTAAAATACTATCAAGATACCAATAAAAAAACAAGTTTTACAATAAAATACCATGAACTTTCCAAGCTATGTTATTATCACTAAAATACCTCAAATTCTTAAAATTCACATCCATGAAAACCATAAATAAAATAAATAACTTCTCGAGGTTTATTTTGAAATTTATAAAAAATATTTTTTATAAAACCCCCTCGAGTTATATAAAACAATATTTAAGGATTTTAGTAAATATAGGTTTAAGCGAGATCAATTCTCTTGAGCTCCACAGAGCCGGAGAAAGCGAGTGCTTGCTTATTTAAGATAGAAAACTTAACGAAATTATCAATGGTAATTGTCTTGGACAAAGACACAAATCCTGCCGTTCATGTGCAGCGGTTACTGATAACTCCCGAACCTAATTCAGGATCTAAATCAGTTACAAGTGTCTGACTCATGTTTGGGTCTAAACTCAACTCAGAGTCCAATTCAAACATAAATCCAAAGGCTAACATGAATACTTGAACATGAACCTGAATACCTGAATTCAAACTTCAATATCAAACCCGAATGCATGACTTGACTTGACCGAACCATGACTATAACTTGACTTAATTTCATGACTACAAGATTACATCCTAAACCTGTTTACTTGAACAACTTGTATCCATGGTCTCGGCAAACCTTGTAATATAATCCATACAACACATTACACGGGGATAACAGGGTAGATTGGTACGAAATGTATTAACATGGCACGAGATGGTCACTAAAAGGCACCTACATGAACTCTCGTGCCGTTGTCCCGTGGATTTTGACGGGGCCTTATACTACATGTTACCATAGTCCACGGGGTAAGATGGACTCCTCTCATATACACAACTACCTTCTGTACTAAGCTACAAACAACTACGTTAGATTAGCAATCTTATAATTGTACATATTACCAGTTCCATTCTCATTACTTGTTATATTCGTTTCTTTCTTTTAGGACTTACCGAGCGCTAGTTCGCTGACGACATTCCTGTCTATTATTTTCTTTGGAATGCTTGTCAGGAGGACCGGACTCTTAGGAGATCGAGCCGAGCCAGGAGGACTTGGACTAGTTCACTGCCCAGCCGGACTTCTAGCTCACTTTGTACTTATTTCAGTTTGTATGCCACTGTTTAGGCATTGCTTTATATCATTGTATCTTTTTTTCAAAGCAGTTGTATTGTAAAGATGAATGTTAATAAAAATTGTTGTTTATTTTATATCTCTTGTCATTCTTGTGCATTATATATATATATTGCTTAATTACACTTAACGTATTTATTTCTTAGTAAATACGTTGCGGGCTTGCCACGTCTCCGCTTCCATACACCGGGAAGCGGGACGTGACAGCGGCCGAGTTCGAGGTGAATCCATGACGAATCAGTCAACAAGGCGAGACGAATCGGTGAGCCATGCTGATTCGTAGCGAATCGTGGCGATTCCCGAAGCGAGGCGAGTTGGCGAGTTAGGCGAGACGAACTACGACGAAGCACGGCCGAAAAAGTTGGGAACCCGCTCGCTTCGCCAATTCGTTACCGGCGAGGCGAATCGATTCGCCAAATTCGCCCACGTTATCACGAAGCGAATTTTATTCGCTTCGTGACGAGGCGAAGCGATCAATTCGCCATCAATTCGCTTCATTAGCCGGGCCTAATTCAGACTCATCTACCTCTGGCCCAAATCCGACCCATTAATCCCTATTGATCTTTTGACCTCTCCAAATCATTCCTCATCCCCCTCCCAATCAAAGAACCCTAATCCTCATCTCTACCCAACAATTAAGCTCCCAATTCAGAACAAATTGGCGCTTAAAGGATGTTGATTTCTCTCCATTCAACAGCTTCATCATATTTACATGTCCTAAGCACCGAGCCCAAGACCAATTTGAGGATATTGTTCTTGAATATATATCGACCGACTCCCAGTTAGCCGATATATCCACCAAACCCTTAGATAGAACTTGTTTTGCAAATATTAGAGGTGAACTAAATATGTTCGAACAAGAAACATAAACTATATACAATAAAAACTCTTAAACACTTATAATTTTTCAAGTAAATTTTTAGTCAAATAGGATATGGATGTCCCTAGGACGTCTATAATAGTGTCTGTTCATAAACTGCAATGTAGTTTCATGAATTTTTGTTTTTAAAACAATTTAATTTTTCAAAATTCAAACAAAAGTAGTTTTTAAAATCGCCATTCAGTTTTTTTCCTGAATTTCTTCTATAAATAGAATCAAACACAATAATGGTTTCATTTATTTTTGTGTTTATTCCATTTTCTTCCAAAAACCGACACACCATACACACCATGTCCAAACGCACGATGACTACTGGGACCACTCCCCTTTCAGAGAAAGGTTCACCATCGTCAAAAAGAGTCAAAGATAAACCAACCTCACCGGTTCGTCCCTCTCCCAATCTGTCAAGAGTTCTCCCCTTTTCCTTACCAAAATTATCTTCACTGGCTTTTTCTGAAAAAGACCCTTTGGAAGAACCATTCGAGGAATTTACGTTCCCAACTCTTCCAATTGGTGAAGATCCTCCACCAGTTTATCTGCCAACACAAGGACCACCACCCGACAGTCCTAACGCAAATCGTTATTACCATGCCCCAAATGGTTTTGAGACTAGAGAAAATGACCCATTTTACGTTCATCCTGGTCATGATGAGCGTATAATATTTATTGCTCTATTCGAAACGTACGAAACTCAGATTCAAGTGTTTGACAGAGTGAAAGGGGAAGTTATCAAAGAAAATGAGACAAAGATGACTGAATTCTGAAAGTATCTTTCTCGCTTCTAATTTTCATAGTTTTATCAAACATCTATGTATTGTGTGTTTGTTTATGTTTGTTTTCATGTTTATGTATTGGTTCATTGTTGTACTAGTATAGATTTCTATTTCACGTTTTTTTGTACTTTTTATTCTAATGATATGTGTGTGTGTGTGTGTTTTCTTAACTAAAATTGCATCTTTCTGTCTATTAGGGCCTACACACACACACACACACACACACACATTAACAACCAACTATAGACACCAACGCAACCCTTCAAACCCAACTTTTCAACTAAACACCCCTTGCACTGTTTTTCAGAAAAACATTTGCAGGGATGCCTAAATAGACGTCCCTAGAGGCGTCCATTTGGCCATAGACGTCGTTAGGACGTCTATATATCTGAATTTGGTCTGAATTGACCTGAACCTATATTGAAAATTCATGTCCATTGGATGTGCTGCTCAAGGCGAAGCCGACGAAGAAGAAGAAGTTGAAAAAGAAGATGTTTTGTTTGCCTTCATCAACACCAGGGTCTTCCCTCTCTATGATCGACTTGTGAAGAAAAAAATCGCCACGGACGCTTTTGTCTGCTTCAGCGAAATTGCCCACTTTATACTTCCTTGTTTTTTATATTTTTTCCTACGTACTTAAACTTTTTGATATTTCCAAAAAGGGAGAGAACTAATGTGCATATATTTAGGAGGAGCATACAAGCATATGACTATATTATGAATATATTTTCAAATGAGAGCATATGAATATATTTTCAAACTATTTTTAAGTGTTTTGTAAAATATCAAATAGGGGGAGATTGTTAACCTATGAATCTCTTTATATTTTGATTATTTTATAAAATCGTATTTCAAATATACTATATATTACTAACAATGTCAGATTAGTCAAATGCTACACAACCAGAGTTATTCAAGTATAAGAACACTCAATATTGCAAATGACATCTCAACGGTAGCATCGACAAATATCGGCAAGACTTAAAAGAACTCAATGTATATTCAAAAGCTATAACGGAGAAGTCACATATTGGAAATATTCAAAACTTTTCTACTTTATTTGAGTCTAGAGTCGAGTCGATATCAAACGGTTAGAATCAATTTTTATATCTTATTTCAATTCTATTTTCAAAAACCAAAATTTCATTTTAAACTTTATTTTCAAAATCAAACTGATGTATATGAAATATATCAGTTATAGACGTCCATGATAGACGTCTATTATAATTTCTTAATTTTTAAAATTTTAAGATCTCGTGAGATTTTCAAAATTCCAACGGCAAAAAACGACCAATAACTATCCTATCTTTTAGGGGTAGTTACAATAATTGTCCCAACCGTCCGTTTTCAACTTCTATATATATGATTCATTTTTCTCAAGTTTTTCACCGAATCATTCATTGTCATTTTTATTTTCTGATTTCGTGAAAACTCTGTCTCTCTTTGCTCTCAAGTTTTCATTATTCATTTTCTAGGAGAATTTTCTGGGAGAAAAGATCTTTCTTAGCGCTTTAGACTTTTCTATTACATTTAGAAAAAAAAGATCTCTAAAAGTTTCGAAGAAGTAGTCGTTTTTAAAACTTGTTTAATCTTTGAAAAACTTCTTCGATTTGGTTTTTAAACTTTTGTTAATCTCTGAAATACAATCTCTCATCTTCTTGAATTGAAATTTTGATTTATTTATTTGAGATCGTTAGAATTGTTGAACTTGGTTTGTAAATATTGTAAAATCTTACGTTGTACACCCTGCTGAAGAAAGGTCTAAGATTTTCACGTTGTAAAGGTTTTGATTTGAGCCTTGGAAAAAGTCTAGATGTCCACAGCCTGCAATTGTAAAGGTTCTAAGATCCAAGCCTAGGAAAAGATCTGGGTTTCTCCACCCGCAAGAAGTCACTAGATATTGAAGTTGAATACTGAGCAGGAGTTTTTAGGCGGGAATTAGCACAGGGTTGGTGAACTTCGATAACAATTCTCTATGTCAATCTGTGCTGTTTTACTTTTTGTTTCTTTATAATCTCTATATATAATACGAATACCCTTGGTTAGAGGTCCACCCTTCTCATTTTTTCTAGAAAAAATGAGAAAAATTCTCACCTCTCAAGCCCTCCACATCATCTCTCTCACCTCTCAAGCCCTCAAAGTCATCTCTCTCTCCCTCCTAAAAAACAATTAATTATTTATCTAGAACCTTCCATATCATCTCTCCCAATATATATATATACACTCTCTTTCCTAAAAAACAATCAATTGTTTATCTAAAACCTTCCATACCATCTCTCTCAATAAATATATATATATATATATATATATATATATATATATATAAGAATAATGGAGGAAAGAGGCTATAGGAGGGAATTTCCTCCTATGGCGTCAAAAAAATACGCCCCCATCGTGTTTTCCGACGATCGGAATCCACCATCTTCATCGTTATCATCTAAGATGTGGGTACACGAAATTTTATGTGATTCTACAACTTTTTCACCATTGATTTAGCAATGTAAAAAGTTCTATTGTCGGTAAAATTTTGAATCCACTAATTCAACGGTGAAAAAGTTGCAGAATCACGTGAAATTTGGTGTACCCACATCTTATATGATAACGATGAACATGATGGGTTCCGATCGTCGGAAAACAAGACGGGAGGGGGGGTGTATTTTTTCGACGCCATAGGAGGAAATTCTCTCCTATGGCATCTTTTCTCCATTATTCTCTCTCTCTCTCTCTCTCTCTCTCTCTATATATATATATATATATATATGAGATTAATGGAGGAAAGAGGCCATAGGAGGGGATTTCCTCCTATGGCGTGAAAAAAATACCACCTCCACCATTTTTTCCGACGATCGGCACCTATCATCATCATCGTTATCATCTAAGATGTGTGTATACCAAATTTCATGTGATTCCACAACTTTTTCACCGTTGATTTAGTGGGTTCAAAATTAACGGTTTACCGACAATAGAACTTTTTACATTGCTAAAACAACGGTGAAAAAGTTGTAGAATCACATGAAATTTGGTGTACCCACATCTTAGATGATATCGATGAAGATGATGGGGGCCGATCGTCGAAAAATTTGGTGGAGGTTGTACTTTTTCCACGCCATCGGAGGAAATTTCCTCCTATGGCATCTTTTCTCCATTATTCTCTCTATATATATAATGCAAAATAGGGGTTGATTAGAGGCCCCTCTCCCAATTTTTTTTAAAAAATAAATAAGACTCTAGAACTCTCCACATTTCTCTCTTCCTCCTTAAATTTTTTAAACTAACACGTACAACGCACGTGCATAAATTCTAGTTGTTGATAGTTTTAGTATCTTACACTCTGATTTTATATTCCGCTGCATAATTTCTTAATTTGTCATAAAATTAATCCGTGTTTACCATAAAACGTTATTCAGCCCCTCTAAGGCTGTTTTCACATGAGACTATACCGACATCCGTATTGGATATTAGATCCGCATATAGTACTGAGAATCAGGACAAACTCAATCCAGGGCAAAACATGTCCATCTAATCATAGATAACAGTTAGCCGGTGCTTAATATTTATGAACAGGTTTGAAATCAATATCTGGATCTGAGATAATAGAATCTACATCAAGACTTCAAGTAATGCAATCCGACTTAATATGAAGATATTTCATTGATTGAAGAAACACATGCATTAGTTTAACTCATAATTTTTCACTTTTATAAACTTTTTTGCCGATTATAGAGATTTTATCATGTTTGAACAATTTTGGATCCAAGCCGGGCATCCAGTCCGCTTCAGACTTTTTAACCGGTCCAACCATTTTCGGAATCCAATCGGTGACCTCATCCATGCTTTGGCGGGAAGAAAAGTGGAAGATAAGTTCGACTTTTGGTAGTTCAAACTCATCCTCCTCTGGCCCAAACCGGCCCATTAATCCCCATCGATCCCTTGATCTCTCCCAATCACTCTTCATCGCTCTCCCAATCGAAGAACCCTAACCCTCATCTCTACCCAACAATTAAGCTCCCAATTCAGATCAAATTGGCGCTTACAGGATGTCGATTTCTCTCCATTCAACAGCTTCATCGTGTTTACATGCCCTAAGCACCGAGCCCAAGACCAATTTGAGGTGAAATCTCAAGCTCACATTTTTTTCTCCCCTTCTTCAAATTTTTGCTTTGCTCTGTTGTTTTTTTATTCTAATTATCCATTTGTTGTCATTCTTCTTGGGAACAGCTGTTCAACGAAAGTTGTTGTGGGATTAAAGTCCCAACCTTTAGGTAAAAAGTTTGTTTTTTAAAGCTTAATTAGATGGGATAATTGGAGTGAATTGATTATTTGATTTAAATTTGTTACTAAGCAGGTGCCTTTGGTACTGGAAAGCCCAATGTAAATGCTGATTTCCACAGCAGGGTACATAAAAGCCTCTCGTTAAGGTGCCTATTTTTTTTAATTGTTACTACACTTGATCGGTTATTTTTATACTTTTCTTTGTTCATAATTTCCGGCGTTCACAATGTAATCGAGTCTGCTGTCTTGTTGTCTTATTACTGATTTGTAATCCAATTTGATGGGGTTTTAGAGTTAGATAATCGTCTCTTTCATGTTTTAATATTTATGAACATTTGAAGATTCTCTCATTAATAGACGGGTCTGATTTCACTCTTATCTTTAGTATTGTTAATTATTTTTTCCAACATATATTTTGACTTGGATTATGAATATGAATAAAAATAAAATTTTAAAATATTTTATTGGTTTGATTTTGGAAATATTCTACATGTATAAAATTTACATATATTGCTTGTATCAACGCATCAATTACTCAAGATAAGTTTGCATGCATTTTATATTTAAATAATATTGATTTTTAATTAATTTTTTTCTTTTATGTCATTAATAAGCATGCAATCATTAAATATTTATGTTTAGTGCAAGGGTGTTTGTCAATGAATTTGTGCTAATTGAATTAGATTAGATTTATTTACAAAATTTCAGAAATGTAGAACTGGTAGATATCATATTTGGGACATAACTTTCATTCTCTTTGGCAACTGATGTTTACTAGATGCCCTCGATATATTCCAAGATCGGCCATCCAATATGGAATTTGTCTAGTTGACATGAACATGACATACAACATTTAAAACATTGGTTTTACAACAAACAAGAAGCTAGGTACAATAAATGCAGACGGGTCGTTTAGATCTCTTGAAGGCCACTGAGATATAGCGGCAGAGAGTGTAGAAAACGAGATATATGTGATTGCTACCATCGCATGGGAATATATCTCTTTACAAAGTTTAGATTATAATTCTAAAGCTTGGCTCACGATTAAAAGCCTTGGCCTCAAGGCTGTGTGGCATAAAAAGGGAAGGATAGAAATAAAACAAGAATGGCCTTTCATTGCTTAGTTCCAAGCAAAAACAAAAGTGAAGGAAAAGAATGTGAGAACCTTTTTCTTAACAACACTTTTTCTCATTTTCCTTTATGTTGAAAGCAAGAGAGTCTAAGGCTCATGCAACTATAGTATTGGAACTAGAATTGAAAACCTGAATTTTGTTATAATTTGATCTCATTTGAACTTATGTTATTTATACGTGATCAAAATTATTTTTTTGCTTTTAAACAGTGTAATAAAATAAACTGTAATTCAATAATACGAATGACGCTATTGAGAAATAATTATTAATTCGAATTTAAAATAAAATTACTATATAGTAATATTACGTTAAATTAGATTAACAATCTTTATACATTATTTTCTCCAAAATATTAAGCAAATTTTTTGACTGATAAATGCATGAACGAACTATTAATTAAATCAAATAGGGTAAACTTTACTAAATACCATCGGCTTTTCGGAGTTTTTGGGATAACACCATTAAACTTAAGAAATGCTATAAAACCCCGTTGAAGAGCGTTGTCGTAAAAAAATAAAGGTATTTTTGTCCGTAAAAAAATAAAGGTATTTTTGTCCAAAAAAATGCCATATTCCATTCATTTTGAGTCTAGTCAATATCCTTGAGACATTTTGGAGTTATTCGGTTCAATTGTGGCTTGCACGGAGTAATCAAACTAACGATTTTACACAACATTGATAGGTCAAGGTTTTTTTTATAGAATTTTTAAAGTTCAATGGCGTTATATCAAAACCCCAAAAGATGGATGGTGTTTAGTAAAGTTTATCCAATCAAATATGGTATTTCATGCTCCAAAAACTCATAGCATTTCCACTACAACATAATAATAATCGATAAAAAAAGAAATGGAAAAAACAAGAAACGGAAAAAACTGATCAATAAATATTTTAGTTGAATTCTTGAAAATATATAATTATATTTTCATTTTTTAACTAACAAATCTTATATTTAATTATTATTAGAAATAATATCAATTATATTTAATTAGTATCAATAACTTAATTTTAAAAGACAAGAAATAAAAACATTAGAAATTAAATTAACAATCTTTCTAATCCAATATTTTAATAAAATTAATGCTTGACTAATTTTCTTATTTTGATACGAGAGAGAGAGAGAGAGGAGGGAAGGGGGGAGAGGGATCTTTTATTGTAGTTTCACTTTTTCAATATTTGTCCCACTCAAATAGATGGGATTTAGGCTAAAATTAGAAGTTTTTATACGATGGAACTAAAAATTGGAACTTTTTAACCCATTAATTTCAGTTCTAGTTCCATCCATGACTAACACAAAAAAATGGAGCTGCGGTTCCAGTTCAAATTGACTGGTAACAAAAGTAAAATTACCCCAATAAATTACAATTCCATCTAAGGGTTCTATTGGCTAACACCCCATAGGATGCTCAAGCCTCATTAGATGGTACTTGAGGTATATCAATTCTTACCCGAGTGTCATAATTTCACATGATCATACTTGAATATCTCTATTTCATATTTGAAATTCACGGACAAGGAATACAACTTCCAAAATTCTTTTAGATTCCAAACAAGTAATACAACTTCCTCTGCCTTTTCCCCCCCACCTTTGGTTAATCTTTCCTTTAAATGTTCGCCCTCACTTTCACTCTAACCCGCATAGATTTTTTCCTGTTTTCCTGTTCTTACAGAAGTCTTTAACTTGAATAGATGACCAACAACACATTTAGTCCTACAATTTTTTAGGTAGTAGAAGGTTAGTGAATACTGGTTTCATGTTGTTGCTTCACCATAGAATAGACTGGATTTTAATTAAAAATTAATGCTAAAATGTATTGTACATCACTGTTTAGGTTGATTACATCAATAATAAAAATAGTTTGTTGGTAAGGTTTGCTATTTTGTCCAACCTATATATATATATATATATATATATTGATTTATCATACTTCTCAAAATCTAAATTGATATTTCTTTTCGACATACATAATTTAAATTGTATTTTTGTCAGAAAATTGGTAGTCTTAGCTTTGTCTTCATTCAATTTATAGCTTATGTAAATATCTTCTGTGCTTTAGGGCTTCCAGTGTGAACCCGACACGTGCAAGGATATCTATGATGCCCATTGGTACACCAAGAGTGCCATTTCGAACTCCTGGTGAAGGAACTTGGCAGTGGGTTGATCTTTGGAATGCTCTTGTAAGATGAAAGTTTTTTTTACATGTAGAGCTTATTATCTTCTTGTTGTCCTTATTTTGTTCATCGATGAATTAAGAGTTGATTAGCTTTTTGCAGTATAGAGAGCGTGTCATCTTTATTGGACAACATATAGATGAAGAATTTAGCAACCAAGTACTGGCAACAATGTTGTACCTTGATAGCATTGAGTCATCAAAACGTCTACATTTATACATCAATGGGCCAGGTGGTGATGTGAGTAATCCATGATACCATATTCCTCACTATATATATTCTTTCTTACTGTTCCAGCTTTGTTAGTATTTATACTCTTAATACATTAAGATAATCCATTGATTCTCAAGAGGCACCACAACATTTTAACTTGCATGTGTTTATTGACCATGGAACTTCAATGAGATATAGAACTACACTTTCTGCTGAATTTATTTCCTAGCGTTTCATGTAGCAATATGACAACATAATCAGGACATGTTTGGTTTCTTACGGGTGATTAAATTTATGACACATAACAGGATGGTGACGATGGCATGACTGCAATCTAAGATACATAGACATGGACCTGGGACACAGACATGATTCGACATGTGAACGGTGAAATGATAGTTCCTTAAAAAAGCAGGATATGGGGGCATAACTATATAATTATTGATTTTTTGATCATCTATCATCCTAAATAATGGTAAGAATAATTAATTACACTAATAAAGAAGGGGTTGTACCCAACTGCATGCATGTACATGCACGTGCATGACATCCACACTTATTTCTAATGATGTGATTACATATAATGCTTTCACCTATATTTAAAATTATCCTATCATACATTTTTGGGTTTTTTTATGTAGGCCTCCTAAAACATTGCAATTTTGAAAAACACCCCCTAAAACTTCATATTTTGAAATACACCCCCTAAAACTTTTAATTAAACTAAATTGGTCCCTATGCTTAATTATCATTCTTAATACCGTTAGAATTCTCCATTAGGGAGCTAAAATGACAACTTTGTCCTAATGGCTTTATATTTGCATGTGAGAGAGAGAGAGAGAGAGAGAGAGCATATTGTGTAGGATTGAAGGAAAAAAATATGGGTTTTGCATTTATGAATTGAGAAGAGCGTAAAATGGATTGTGTTGGAGGGTGAGGGGGGCGATGGGGGGGGGAGGGGGGCGAGAGAGAGGATTTTGAAGATGAGAGTTGGAAAGAGTGAGAATGATGGGTTTTGCATGAAAATGAAAAGAGATGGGGCTTCTTAAAGAATGATAAGGGTATAAAAGACTTTTTAAGCCACAATTCATCATGTTAGTCCTACTCTAATTTTTAATCCTAATTAACACAAGGGAAAGGGTGTTTTTAGTTAATGGATGGGTTTTAGGGGGTTTTAGGAGGTGTTTTTCTAAATAGCAATGTTTTAAGGGTCCTATATCAAAAAAACCTACATTTTTATACATTTATACCTTGGCTCTTCAACCTTTTTTTGTAAAATAACTTTACTGGATCTCACTTCTTTTACCAAAACCTGTTCTAGTGTTATACAAGTCCTATCTTTGATGTCCATTTTCCTCTAAATGGTAAGAGACAAGAACATAATAAATATTAAAACTTGAACATTCACTTGATTCTACCCTGTGTATTATTCATGTCAGTTGTTAGTGGACAAACCCAATCTCCTTGGTATTTCAAATCACATTAACTTTTTTGTTTTAATCTAAGGCTTGAACTTTTTGCAGCTTACGCCGAGCATGGCTATATATGACACCATGCAAAGCTTGAAAAGTCCAGTTGCTACAAACTGTGTCGGCTATGCCTATAATTTAGCTGGATTTCTTCTTGCAGCTGGAGAGAAGGTTTGATTGCTTTGCATTTTATTTTTCTGAGAGTTCAATTTATCAATCTGGATCAAATATCTGCTTGGAATATTTATATATTGTCTGTTTTCGTTTTACATCTTATTAAGGGTAGCCGTGTTGCTATGCCTCTCTGTAGAATCGCACTTCAGTCACCAGCAGGAGCTGCACGAGGCCAGGTTTTGATACTTATCACAAAAACGAGGACATAAAGTAACCTGGTTACCGCTGTTTAATCGATGGTATTTTAATTGTCAATATATATTGTAACAGGCTGATGATATTCGTAATGAAGCAAATGAGCTCCTTCGAATTAGAGACTATCTGTTTGGGGAATTGGCTAAAAAGACCGGTCAACCTGTTGAAAAGGTACATTCAACTTGATTAATAATTTTTGACATCCTTCCAATTGCACTTGTTTCATAAAATTTCTTAGCTTTTTACGGTTGCTTTATATTCACTTGTATTCTGGCATGGCCTGATATTTCAAGGAGTGTCTGTCCGGTTTTCTTTGCTTACATGCTTTGGTTACTTCAACTGGAGTCTTATGCCATACTTGTGGCTTATGGTAAAAAGCAGAATGCTTTTGGCCATTTATCATACCCTTTGCAAGTTATATTTCGGCTATATCATATATGATGCTTCATCCTGCTCAGCTGTGGTTTAGACATTTTTGTTTTCTGAAAATCCTCATCGTTTTGGCATGTGATGTCGCAAACATATCTTTCTTAAAATAATAACTTGTACCAGGTATTGATAACCTGTCTCTTTCCATTCAGCTCTTATAAGGGTCATCTCCTCTATTATATCAGCGACAAACATATTTTTGCAATATCCTCTATTCCTGATCGTCGAGGCCTAAGTTTGCTCTTTGTGCTCCATTAATTACTATTAATAAATTCTAATTGTGGATTTATCACTCTCTACTGCACGTCTCCAACCATTTCAATTAATTCTCCTCATCTTATCCTCTCTGTGAGCTTCCTTTGATTTAAATAAATGCACTCATTTTCTTAAGTAATCTCTCAAGTGTTGCCACTCATCTATATCAACATTCTCATTTAATCTACACTAATTTGTACACGTGTTTAATTGCTCATTGTAATGCATTAACATTGCTGGCTTATCTGCTTGGAGAATTTTTTTCTTATATCCGCTTGTACAATTTTTCCTGTAATTTCATTGCTACCCTAATATCTCATAATAATCCTCAAGCACTTGTCCACTTTGACCTCCAGAACCACTTTTTTCTTGATTCACCATGAATGATCGATCCTAAGTAACAAAAATGTTCACTCCCAGATATTTTTTTGACCATTAATCTATATTGTACACATGTTACTTCTTATGGTTTTGCTAAAACCATATTTCATGTATCATATGCTTTATACTGCATGGATTTGTCGTCGAGGAGACATCCATATCGGATTTGTATCCATATTGGATTCTTTTGGATTCATTGAGGATACTTATGGAACAGTTTGTGGCACATCCTACTACTTATATTGTATTGTAGAAGAAGCGAGCACTTATCAATAGCTATTAGCTAAGACCCAATGATCTATGTAGGGGTGCAAGTCGGGTCGGGTTTGAAACCCTCCTGCATTTATAGGGATTTTTTCCCTTAAAAAACTCAGGCGGGTTTCTTTATTTACAGTTTTTCCGGGAGTGGGTTTGGGTTAGAGTAAGAAACCGCCCCCCGAACCAGACTTAAACCCCCCGCCCGTACCCCTGCCCCGCCCGAACCCGAACCCGAGGGTGAAACCTAACCCACCCATTTTTGCCCAGCCAATTCAAAATATAAACTTAGGATCTAGGCCATTTATCACAGGATGCTAAATATAAACGGTAGTTGAAAAGCTGTTTTCCTATTCAACTCTTGGCCCTAGGATTTGTTGTGGCTGCCGCCTCTCTACCCTCTCTTCTCTTATGATCTCATCTCAACTCTCTCATGATATCAAGTCTCAAACCAATTTCTCTTAGTTCTGTCATCAAGCATTCAAGCTAATTCCCCCCCCCCCCCCTTCAGATTGAAATGCTAAACTTTGTATATGAGAAATTGTAATTTTAAAATTGTATATGAAACCATTGTAATTTTTGATAGGTGAACACATTTTATTTGTATCTTTGACATGAATAAGAAATTTGAACCATTCTCCTTTATGTTTGGCAATTGACTTATCTCCTTTACATATTTTGTACTATTCTTGATGAGAATTGACCACTGGACATGGTACAAGAAATTTTATGAAATTGTATATATTCAAATTTGATGAGGAATGGCATCAGCGACAATTATACCCAAAAAATGTTTATATCAAACCAAGCCTGATCCCGATTATACCCGACCCGCCAATTGAAACTGGAAGCCTGCCCAAAACCTGCCCGAACCTGTTTGTAAGGGTTTGGGTTTTAGTTGTTTCAAACTTGACGGGTTTGGGCCCGGCCCGACCCAGTTTCACCCCTAGATCTATGCATCAACACTTGACAACCTATTTGTATTCTTAGTCTATCGTTTTTAACAAATAATTTTACGTTAACTCACTATGCATGTGTCTGTGCGTGGGCGCATGACGGAGCCAGGGGGGCGCGCAAGGGCGGCCGTCCCCCTCCAGCTCCTAAAAAATCTGCAACCTCAGCTTCTAAAAATCCTGCGACCAAGTATATACGTGGGATAATTGATGGAATTTAATAAATGTCCCTAAATATTCTCCTAAAAAATATTTTCTTGTGGAAATTGAGGTTGAATGGTTATGCAAATAACTGCTAAAAACTACACCTATCTCCTAAATTTTAGGCCAATTATCCTTCAAAATAGAAGATTTTTTTTTAAAAATTTATAGATTTATGCAGATTTTATTGATCTCTCAAGATGGGGCCACTACTATTATTT
Organism: Agapanthus africanus; assembly: GCA_030015575.1. Lineage (NCBI taxonomy): Eukaryota > Viridiplantae > Streptophyta > Magnoliopsida > Asparagales > Amaryllidaceae > Agapanthus > Agapanthus africanus. The sequence continues at coordinate 62,695,811 of JASDDO010000028.1, read as the reverse complement.
TTTAAAAAGACCCCACTTTCCTAACTAGTTAAAAGATCCTCATGAATCAATCAATTTGTAATCGTTTATAATTATCCCTAGATCAATTACACCCCCTAAAGTAGATTTTGTTTCTTCGTCCTTCCCTCTTTCATGATGATGTCTAAGTTCTTTATCATGTTCTACTAGCTAGAGGAGAAGAAGAAAAGATGTGGTTACATATTATTTTCTTTCTTAATGTTTGAAATTTACTCAGTTTGAAAATTTGTCACATTTTCGGTTACTTCATTTATATGTAATAAACATGGATTTTAATTTTGTTAGATTGATTTCACTATGCAATCTTGTATTACTTAGCCTTCTCATCCGCCCCTGCAAACTTGAAATCCTGGCTCCATCCCCGCGTCCATCCAACCCATATCATGTCTTGTATCCATATCCGAATCCGTGCTACTTAAATTTTATGGAGCACCTCTCTCTCTCTCTCTCTCTCTCTCACTCTCTCCCCCTCTCTAAATCGATATGTGTACTATTGCAGATCCACAAGGATCTTAGCCGGATGAAGAGGTTCAATGCTCAGGAAGCCCTGGAGTATGGATTAATTGATCGGATCCTGAGACCAGGCCGAATCAAGGCTGATGCACCTCGCAAGGAAGCAGCAGGAACAGGCCTTGGTTAAAGATTAATTTATTCTTTTGGTTCAGCTGCAGCCCATGCCTGATAAATTTGAATGATATCCCATATGTGTTGAATCCTTGCGAGCATCCATGAATGAATTTACATATGGCAGCTGGAAACAATGTTTATAATAGTTCAATTGGTGGCTACTTCATTCTGTATTTAAATTAACATATGCAGTTGAGAAGGTCTGAGAAAAGTTGGGAGAGCTATGTCAAATTCTTCTTGAAAAAAGAATCTGAAGGACCATTTTTTCACATTTTCCTGCCCAGATATTACACGATATTATCATTAAGAACTGTACGTTGTCAAAATAATTTATCATGCTATATTGCCTCCTAAAACCACTATCTGAGTTGCATAGCGTTTTCTTTTGAAGCTTTTATGAGAAAAGCAGGTGTGCAACCAAATTGTTCTGACCATCATATTCCACTTTAGTTTAATTATTTGCTCCATGTCCAGTTATCCCCCTTTCCCATGGTGTGTATTTGAAATCCAAGAAACTTATGGATAGTGCAGCTTTATAATATATATAAAAGCTATATGATTATTTTCTCATGGGACTTTAAGGGGAAAATTGCTATCTAACCCATATTTAATTCTCTTTCTAAATTCGGTTCGTGGTACTCAATATTTATCTTGTTTTACTCCATACAGATGCTTATATGGTGAAAAAATTACGATCGGTTTTATTCTTTAAAATCTTTTTTTATTATTTTCTCACCACTTAGGTTTTACTGGTAAAATATTGAAAAATTTCTCGATTTTTATGCGACTGCGTGTAAAATAATGAAAAATAAAAACAGAAAATTTTTAAGAGTTGAATATTTCGCACTTTCCGTTTGGCATTGCAAAAAAAAAATTTGTAGAAAAAATGAAAATATTGACATCATAAAAAATTGTACCATATTCAGATAAATATGTAGAAAAAAAGAAAATATTGACATCATAAAAAATTGTACCATATTTAGATTTATTGCTAAAATATTAATATTAAACCCGAAACTCCCGATGGATGGTCAGTGGCCTAAGGAAACGAAAGAATTTTATTTGTTATTTTTATGTGCTGTAACATGTAAAATAATAAAATTTTGACAAAAACTAAAAAAATGATATTTTAAAAAATTTCGCGAGTTCTATATGCTATTCATGCATAATATAGAAAAAAGAATTTTGAGGTTTTTTTGTAAATTCTGTGATTTTCATGTGCAATTATTGCATGTAAAATATAGAAAGAATGGAAGAAAAAGAAAATTATTGAGACTCTTGAAATTCGTGATTTCCGTGTGCTATAACAAACTAAGAATATGAAAAATCGATGAAAACTGAATTTTTTTGAGATTTTTGAAGATTTTGCGATATTTATAAGCAAGCAAAATATTGAAAAACAAAAAATCATCTTCGAGATTTTTGAAAATTTCACAATACAAAATATTGGAAATTTAAAGAATGCAAAAAAATCGGGGTCTTTCAAAATTTCGCGTTTTTATATTTTATCAGTGGTTCTCAGTCATCCGGACCAGATTTTTTTGTTCTGTTAGGTTCTTTACCGCAATCGGCGGCCTTTTTTATACTTCACATAACCTTTTGTCTTCTTGATACTCGGGAGTTCTCCAAAAATATTAGCAAGTAAAATATTGGGAAAACATAAAATTTCGAGTTTTTTGAAATTTCTTGATTTTTGTGTGCTTATATATAACATGCAAAATAATGAAAAAAAGAAAACAAATTTTAAAATATTGCAATTTTCATGTGTTATATCTTGTAAAATATTGATGAGTGAAGAAAATAAAAAATTTGAGATTTTTAAATATTTTTGCGATCTTCTTTTATTATATAGCAAGCAAAATGCTGAAAACCGAAGAAAATAAAGTATTCTACGATTTTTTAAAATATTGCAATCATCATCCTTTATATAAAAAGAAAAATAATAATAAAAAACAGAAAACAGAAAATTTAGGGATTTTTGAAAATTTCACAATTTTTCTGTGCTATATAAGAGAGAAAATTGTAAAGCCGAAGAAAAAAAATGACATTTTTAAAATTTTAGCTATTTTTCTTATGCTATATGAAGCAAAATATTGAGAAACGGAAGAAAATGGAAATTTTTGATATTTCAGAAATGTTCGTGATCTTTGTGTGTTATATTGCAAACAAAATATGAAAACCGAATAACAAAACATATTGAGATTTTATAAAAGTTCGCAATTTTTGTGTGCTATATAGCATGTAAATATTGAAAATTTGAAAAAACATAAAAAAATAAATTTTAAATAATTCGTGATTTTCATTTGCTATATGTATACAAAATATTAAAAATAAAAAAAACAGATTTTTTTAAATTTTAAATAATTCGTGATATTCATGTGATATATAGCATGCAAAATATTGAAAATTTCGAGATTTTTGAAAATTTCATGATCTTCATATGTTATAACATGTAAAATGTTGAAAAACTGAAAATGCGATTTTCGAAAATTCATCTTAGTGTATAAGCATACAAAATATAAACAAATTGAAGGGAACTGAAGATTTTTAAGAATTTCGTGATTTTTGTCTACTATAATAAGCAAAATATTGAAAAACCTGTATATCCCCAGTTCCGTTATGTTTCCTGTATTTGAAAATTTTAATCCCAATAAATTCTCGTTCAAATTCCCAAATTAAATTCCTAAATATTTTTCATTAAACCTTAATTTAATTTCCTATATAATTTTCCAATTTTTTCTACTTCTATTATTTTTTAACCCAAACCCTATTCCCCAGCCCGAGCGCAGCCCAAACCTACACACCCTCTTCCCTGACCCGACCCAAACCCATCTTTTCTCTCTTCCCTCTCTTTCTCGCTCTCGCTCCCTCTCTCTTTCTCCTTTCTCAAACCGCTTCCTCCTCTCTTGTCCCCAAGACTTGCGCCTACCCACAACTGAGGCCCACTCCCAACGACCCCCCGAGAGATCCCCGGCGCCTCACTTCCGGATCGCCTCCCCCTCTCTCCCTTTCTCTTCCCTCCTCTTATTTTTCATTCTTCTTCTTCTCTTTTTCTTACGAGCCTCTCCCCACCTCACACCACTGCTGCCTCCTCCGTCGACCTCGTCGCGGTAACCTCCAGCCATTCTCTTCCTGCAACCGAGCCCGCCACACCATTCTTCCCGTGAAACCCATCTCCACCAACCTTTAGCTCCTCTTACCGCCAAACACCACCTCACGCCGCCACCGACCGCATCGACGTCAATGAGCCACCACCTGGACCGCAGCCACCTCGACACCAGCACCTCCTCCCAACACGCCGCCCCTCGCTGCAACCCACCTTGCCGACGAGCCCCTAGGACCATCGACCCCTCCTCGAGGCCGACCAACACACAACCCCACAACGCCGTGCCTCACCTTATCTCGCCAGCGAACCCTTTCCACCACCGAGCACTGCCTACATCGCCGACGAGCTCTCTTCCACTACCACAACGTCCGAGCCCACCACCAATTTGCAACTACTGCATCTCCGTCGCCTCCCATTGAAACCCAGACCACTGAGGTCGCCGCGACGAGCACCTCCGGCCGCTTACCTCGCCGTCGACCTTTCCCAGAGCCAGAGCCCATTACCTTCCTCTCCAGAGCCCGTGGCTAGGCCAGTTGATCGCTGTCGCAGCCGTGAAGTGCCGTGCTTGTGGCCGTGCCCTTACCGTGTTCGTGTCCGTGCGATCACCGTCGTCGTTCCGTCGTCGCAGGCATGTAAAAATCTTCACTTGTTTTCATGCTATAATATAGGGAGATCATAGTAGAACTAGTTACGCAAACAAATGGCATATATATATATATATATATAACGAATCCTCGTGCCATTGCAATTTGAATATAGCTCGACTAGGGCTTGTTACTGTACTGGCAATCCGTATGAGTCAAGTGTTTGACATCTATTTAAATCAGCCAGAGGAAACGATAAATTCGATCGATAACTAAATGGTTGTTATGGGTGTTTGATGCGGTATTTAAGTGGAAACCTAATCACATATGGCGGAACTTAGGTCTATTGGTTTACCTTAGTGATAATGGATAACGGGTAAAAATTTAGGTTGATGACACGGGGTTTAACACCATAGAATGTCATCCTCTTTTAAATCCGCCAAATCTGAAACTTTCCGTACATGTAACTTGTGAAAATCATAGTAAATTAGATACACGCCGGAATATTGTATTCGAGGGCTCATATCGAAGCCGACTCAACAACCTAGAACCCCCTGTAATTCATGTTTCGTTTCTGTTTTAAAACGATGACGAAAACTGTTCGGGAGTACGGCTATGGACTGCAATCCAGAGCAGTACCGCTTGTCGACACCTGTTTTAATATGTTCTTATAACTCTGTGTGAAAATGATATTATGTGTAACCCTATACTGTTGCGAAGATAATCCTGTTATCTAACTATAGGGAGTGGTTTCATTTGATTTTACTATCGTTTGATATTTTAATTGCATTTTAAACCTCCGATGTGTACTGCAGTTTAGAGCAGTGACAGAATGTATACCCCAACCTTAGACAAGACATAACTCCCAGCACACAGCGGATATTGTCGATCCGTCTGGTGCGTTGGAAACATAAATGATAGAACTAAATTTTACTTAACTGTAGCATTGCATAATTATGATCTCAACAGGGATTAAAATGTGTTACGAATTGGACTTTCAGTTCAGGAACTGAATTTCCAGCGATAAAAACTTAAAATGAAACGACTGCATCTCGCAAACCTGAAACCTGATTGACCTGGAACCAATTTTGTTGGGTCTCTGTTTGAGTTTAATTACAGCCTATTTTGTAGCATTTTGTATAATTACGATCGTACAAATTAATATGTTTTTCTGAACTTGTAATGCACATTGTGTTTCACATCATACATGACTTGCTATATTGCATCATTCCCGTATTTTACCCGACCGTGATACTGTAGGGTGTTTTTCGTCACCCCATTGAGATGAGAATACGTGTCGCTTGTAAGGCGTACTACAGATTCCCCCTGCCTAGGGTAGGCGGGGGTTTATTGATTATGGGGATTCGAATCTCCGGCAGCCGCGGACTAATTTGCCGTTAATTACCCTTCGTTTTTGGAGCGAGAGAACCTCCGATTGACGGGTCAAACTGGTCATGGGAACTCAATGTGCAGTGTGCGTGTGTTGTGTTTTGAAGGGTCTTGGGTATATCGGGGGCCTCGCAGAGTTTACGGGGGTCCCGCTATCCGGATAGCGGGCTGGGGGTCAAGAGGGCTAGCAGTCCCCTTGGGGGATGCGAGGCAGCGCCCCGTTAGAAATTTTTTCTAACGGAGACAGTGTTGTGGAGTGTGTGTATATATAACAAAAAAGGAAATAGCGTCCAAAGGATGCGTGAGTGCCAGCGCCTTACGTGCTTGGCACGCGGGCGCTGGGCGCCAGCGCCTCACGTGCTTGGCACGCGGACGGTGGACGCCAGCAGGAAAGGAAGGGGGGGCTTAGCCCCCTATACTGGGAGTTGTACTCCCAATTGACTTTTGGAGTTAAACTCCTTAAAAAGGATTTATTATTATTATTTATTTATTTATTTTTGTGGAGTTAAACTCCTAAGAGATTTTTGGAGCTGATAAAAGGGGATCCCTTTCTTCTCCCTTGGGCCCTGGAAGTGCGATTCTTGGAGATGGATCTCCTTCTTTCTCTTCTCTGTTGGCTGGATCTTGGGGGAAAAAGGGGGGTGGGACTTAAAAATCTCTTCTTTTAGAGATCTGATGGGAGATCTGAACTTCACTTTATGGGTTTCATGGTGAAAAACTATTCCTTTTTGGGAAAAGAAGAGTGAAACTCTTGATTTAATTTAAGAAAAAAAGGGAGAAGGTTTAGAACCTTGAGGAAGGAGAGGGGACACAGAACCCTAATTTTTTTAGAGAGAAAAAGTGATCCTTTGATTTTTTTTCCATAATGTTGCCTTTATAGGCCACACACTTTACATATAGCCCCTTAGGCTTTGCCAAATGACACTTGTGCCACCCCATGCCTTATGTGCTTATTTCTTTTTGCACATAAGCCATGGGGTTTACAAAATTTTGGGTTTTTGCTCATTTTACATACATATATTCTAAAAATTATATTTAGACTAATTTATCGCTTCTTTTTAGGCATGGAGCCAGCCTCTTCCATACTTGGTCTTGACTTGGGCTTGAGCCCACTTAGTTTGGGTTCGGACCCACTTGATTGGGGGTTGACCTTGGTTTTGACTTGGTCGATCAGGGTGAAACTTTTGACCCCAACAAAATGCCCCCCATCAATACATGCACACCACATATATGAGTTGTGTGCATCTTCTTTTGCGTGGAGGTTGACTTGATTTGTCTCCCGTTTTGACGACGTGGTGGTCGATGCCGCCTTTTTCGCAATGTGGACGGTCAGTGCTTCCATTTTTGTGACTTAGACGGTCGGTGCTGCCCTTTTAGCGACGTGGACGGTGTAAGTCGACGTTGTACACCCCACGAGTTGCGGGGAGGCGGAAATATGAAAAACAATCTTTTTCTTTAAACTAACATCGACTAACCGAAAGGATCTTTGCTAAACTATAACTAACACTTACATAGGAGTAATTAGCTACTATGAAAGAAGATTATACCTAATGAACCAAGTCCTTCTTCTTCTCGTTAACCACCTCCTCGTCGGCCTCCTCTTTGTAATAGACGATCCACCCGAGAGCTTTTACTCCAAGCTTTGCCTCTAATCTTGAGGTAACTAGGTTACTCTAATTGCTAAACAAAGTCACCTAGGGAATATAGAGTATGATTATGGATTAATGAGTCTTGCTAATTCTTGATCTCAACACATGAGAGGTTAGGATTAGGGTTTGAAGAGAGAGAGCTTGAGGAGAGAGAAGGTGAGAGTGAGAATGAGAATGAAATAATATCTCATCTTGAATATATGAAGCATGATGATTTATTAAATGAATAAATCAAATGATTTATCAACCATGCTTCATTTATTCACTTTGTGTGATTCATCACATGAGTCATCAAACATTAAATGCAACACTAACTCCTTTGTATGAATCACACCATGAGTCATTAAATCATTTAATGCAAATGCCACCTTAGCCTCCAAGTCATCATCCTTCTAGAAGCTTCTCGACAATTTACGAGAACACCCCTCCTATCCGTGAAAACATGGAAAAACTTTAGACTGTATAAATCCAATAATCCGATATTAGAATCTGGCTTAAACCAAAGCCCGCTAGTAAAAACTGTCCGAACATCGTACGTGCATAAATGCACGTGCGTGTCCAAACCCTGTCGTAAAACCATACGACCTCTATATCGTTTCGCCCGGAGTAGGGAAACTCTCTGTGTGGGACTCTAAAGACTCAACTACTACGCTGGCAGTGGGTTTAACCACAGACCGCAAGCGACACTAGCTGTACGTAACGGTCCCTAGGTAGATGTCGATAAGAAGGCCGATGAGGAAACCCATCCAAACTCCTACTGAGCCTGATGTGACAATCTCCGTACAGTCCGGTCTGTTCTTCTAGGACTATCGCATATCGGGCCTAGGGGGGAGGCAAGCGTCAGTCCCCTAAAAGCGGTATAAGTCGTGTCGGAGCGAAGCCCATTACACCTTGAGAAACTACTGGAAAACCTACCAGTAAATCTCGCTTGCCCTGGACAGGGACTTTGCGTAATGGCTCTTCAGACACAGCACGATATCAACTCCCAATACCGGGAGAGACGAATCCTGTCTAACCACTACTGCCTGCAAGTGCTCGGGACTGCACCCAACTGCTACCTGTTTGCATGACTCCTTTGAGCCATGGTAGGGTAGCAATCTAAGAACAGTGGGACACACAAGAGGCGAAGTAGCAGTGTCAAGTCTGCGGACTATGCTGTACTCATGTCACCTGGGAACTGTTAACTGACGACGGGTATAATACCAACCAACAGTTCCCTGCGAGTCCTGTCCGGTGTACCCGTAACCCAACGAGCACCTGTATACTATCTTCAGTACGACGTACTGATGGCTGTGGGACAGACCATCTCCCCAACTGGGATGAGAAGCGTACACACTAGTTTACTCCGGAGTATCGATGCCCTGTCTCGATAATCCTACGACTAGGGACCTGAAAAAGGATGTGCTTGTAGACTACCCAGCCCCCACTAGTGTGACTGCCATCACAACGCTGGTAGTCAAGCAAGATCCTAAGGGCTCTATCAATACGTACACACATATTAAGATAGATAAAACCAAGTAGCATACTACCATGTTTAGCAAGACTGTTAATATAACTGTGAATATTCCAAGCTTCTATTAAGTAATATACAAGCTAGTATGATACAATAATGGCCCCTAGGGCATATACACTAACAATCTCCCACTTGCACTAGGGCCATGTACTGGCATATCGAAGACCGATCATCTCGAGTAGCCTCTCGAACTGAATCTGAGGTAAGGCCTTTGTGAATGGATCAGCAATGTTCTCCTCTGTAGCAACTCTTCGGAGCTCGATCTCCCGGCGATCTATGATCTCCCTGTCAGGTGATACCGCCTTAAGATGTGTCTGGACTTCTGATGGGACCTGGGTTCCTTTGTTAAAGCTATAGCTCCGTTGTTGTCGCAATACAGCGGTATTGGATCAACAATGGCAGGAACCACCTGAAGTTCTGTGAGGAACTTCTTCATCCAGACCGCTTCTTTTGCGGCATCGCAAGCAGCAATATACTCCGCTTCCATCGTCGAGTCAGCAACGGTGTCCTGCTTAGAACTCTTCCAGCACACCGCCCCTCCATTGAGGGTAAAGACATAACCTGACATGGACTTGGAGTCATCCTTATCACTCTGGAAGCCGGAATCAGCAAAGGCCTCGATCTTGAGGTCTTTTCCGCCGTAAATCAAGAACATCTCCTTAATCCTTCTTAGGTACTTGAGAATGTTCTTTACTGCTATCCAGTGCTTCTCCCCTGGGTCTGACTGATACCGGCTTACCACGCTCAGTGCGTAAGCTACATCTGGTCTGGTTTACAACATCGCATACATTATAGAGCCTACCGCAGAAGTGTAGGGTATAATAGACATGCATTCCCTTTCCAAATCAATCTTGGGAGACATCTCTTTGGAGAGGGTGATTCCGTGACAAGCCGGTAGATTACCGCGCTTAGAATCTTCCATACTGAATTTTTTCAGTATAGTGTTGATATACCTGGATTGCGAAAGTCCCAACATCTTCTTGGATCTATCACGATAGATCCGGATCCTCAGAATGTAAGAGGCATCACCCAGGTCTTTCATGGAGAAACTGTGTGACAAGAATCCTTTGACAGATTGTAGCATAGGAATGTCATTTCCTATCAATAGAATGTCATCCACGTACAAGACGAGGAATACGACAGTTCGTGCTACAATTTTACTATATATACATGGTTCATCTGGATTTTTGATAAAGTCATATTCTTTGACCGTTTCATCAAAACAGATGTTCCAACTCTGCGATGCCTGCTTTAGTCCATAAATGGACTTAAGCAACTTGCACACTTTCCCGCTGCTCCCACTCTGATTGAAGCCTTCTGGCTGATCCATATAGACGCACTCTTCCAAATTACCATTTAGAAAAGCCGTCTTTATGTCCATCTGCCAGATCTCATAATCATGGAAGGCGGCAATAGCAAGAAGGACCCGAATGGATTTGAGCATAGCCATTGGAGAAAAAGTTTCGTCATAGTCCAAACCAGGTCTTTGACGAAAACCCTTTGCAACAAGTCTAGCCTTATAGGTTTCTACCTGTCCATCTACACCAATCTTTTTCTTGAAGATCCATTTGCATTCTATGGGTTTTACCCCATCTGGAGCAAAGTCCAAAGTCCATACTTTGTTGATGTACATGGACTCCATCACGGTCCGCATTGCATCCAGCCATCGTACTGAGTCACCGCTCTGGATGGCCTGCTGGAAGCTACTAGGTTCATCATCATCAATGATGCAATCCTCTCTATCCCCATCTATGAGAAAACCGTAGTATCTCTCAGGCGGATGAGACGGCCTACTAATCCTGTGGAGGGGTGCGGGAATATCCTGTTCTTCTTGAACTACTGGTTCTACCAAACTTTCAGTAGTAGTTTGTGGTTCTGGAATTTCTTCCAGTTCTATTTCGCTCCCACTTGTTTCCTTTTCTAAAAACTGCTGTTCTAGAAAATGGGCATTACGAGAAACAAAAACCTTTTGTTCCTCTGCGTAATAGAAGTAATACCCCTTGGAGTTCTTTGGATATCCCACAAACTTACACTGTACTGATCGTGCCTCGAGTTTGTCCGCATGCTGCTTTTTAACAAAAGTTGGACATCCCCATATCTTCAGATACTGAAGATAGGGTTTCTTCCCACTCCACATCTGATATGGCGTGGTAGGCACAGTCTGGTAGGAGCCCTGTTCAAAAGATATGCCGCTGATTCTAGCGCATAACCCCAGAAAGATCGCGGTAACTCAGCATTACTCATTATGGAACGTACCATATCCAATAGGGTTCGATTCTGTCTCTCCGATACACCGTTATGCTGTGGAGTGTATGGAGGAGTAAGCTGAGAGAGAATTCCTTTCTCTTTTAGGTAACCTAGGAACTCGGCACTTAAGTATTCACCACCTCGATCAGATCTCAGTGTCTTGATACTTTTGCCGGTTTGGTTTTCTACTTCATTCTTATACTCTTGGAATTTCTCAAAAGCCTCGGATTTATGTTTCATCAAGAAAATGAATCCGTACCTAGAGTAATCATCCGTAAAAGTAATGAAATAGAAAAAACCACCTCTTGCATGTATAGACATTGGACCACATACATCGCTGTGTATGAGTCCTAAAAGCTCGCTCGCTCTTACTCCATGTCTAGTGAATGGAGTCTTTGTCATCTTTCCTTTGAGACATGATTGACAAGTGGCATAAGATTGATATTTGAATGAATCCAAAAATCCTTCTCTATGTAACTTAGTTAATCTTGTCTTATTGATGCGACCTACTCTACAATGCCATAAGAAAGCCTTATTTAAATCTAGAGACTTTCTTTTTAGTGTGTTCTGGACATTGAAAATCTGTAATTGGTTTAAGACATATATACCGTTATCCAGTGTACCGGACCCAATCAAACCATGATTAAGGTGGATGTTAACAATATCGCTTACAAACGTGAAATCATAACCTTTATTTGATAACAAGGAAACTGATATGATATTACACGTTAAACTAGGTACACAAAAACAGTTATGCAAAACCAAAATATGTCCACTCGTCAATCCCAGGTGATAATCCCCTACGGACACAGCTCCCACGCTAGCTCCGTTAGCAACCTTCAGGGTCATATCACCAACCTTCAGCACTCTACGGTTTCTCAGTGCCTGCAATGAATTGCATATATGAGATCCTGATCCGGTATCCAATACCCAGGAAGTAGAGTTGATTGACAGACAATTCTCAATTATAAACACACCTGAAGTCGAAGCCACAGCTTGCTTCGGTTCCTGGTTCTTGGCGTTCCACGCCTTGCAATCTTTCTTCCAGTGCCCTTTCCTATGACAGTGGAAGCACTCATCCTTTGCCACTACTGGCACCGCAATCTTTTTCTTTCCCTTCACTCCCACCTTACTAACACCTCCTCTAGGTTTGGTGGCGGCCTTATTCTTCCTTCCTTTGGCCCTAGCCTTGGACCCAGAAGAAGAAGCACCGCGAACAAACATAGCGGGTGTTTCCCTTGCCTTCTGCAAGGTGCCCTCTGCACTCCTCAACATGTTAAGGAGTTCTGGAAGTTCAACTTCTTTTCTTTGAATGTTGAAATTCAGAATAAACTGGGCATAGGTGGAAGGAAGGGACTGGAGAATCAAGTCTGTATAGAGCCCGTTCTCCAAAGTCGTCCCCAGGTCTGCGAGCTCTTCTATATAGCAAATCATCTTTAGGACATGTTCTCCTACAGACGATCCGACGGCCAACCTCATCTGAAACAGGTTCTTCGAGGTCTCGTATCTTGCTATACGAGATTGCTCCCCATACAGATCCTTTGTATGGAGAAATATGGATTCAAGATCCATATCCTCGTGCCTTCTCTGATGTTCATTGTTCATCGAGGCAAGCACGATGCACTTAGCCTTCGCACAATCTAATTCCCAAGTTTTGTGGATTTCCTTATCCGCAAGACTGGATTTAGGACCAGGGACAGCAGGTGCCTTAGTGGTAAGGACATACCCCAATTTGTCATAAGTCAAAGCCATCTTGACATTCCGCAGCCAATCTTTATAGTTTGGCCCTGTCAATATATTTTTTTCTAGTAGTAACTTAAGGCCTGTCATGTTTTGGGTCGCTGCAATGAGAGAGAGAGGGAACACTTTAGCATGATGCTCTTGCAAGTTTAGAGTGGTTTTTAGTTTATCTAAACAGGATGGCTCCCACTGTTTTTCGAATCCCTCCTCAAACCAAAAAGGAAGAACTAGCCATGACTATTCTCACCGTACAATACTTACTTAACCGTTCAGCCAGGCCGGTGTCGGTACTTCGAGGGAGGTTTTCCAACTCTTTCACGAAGTTCCTTAATTAAATAACCTCTTTTCTCTGGGGGCGTAGCCCCGCTGACACCTTTCTCGGCACCTACTTGGTTTATAGCATTGATCGTTAAGTGACGAATCTCCTGATGAGTAGCATATACTCACAGTAGGATCATGATCCAAATATCATCGTATAATAATACTGAAGGAATCCTACCAACATTCATCACACTCCAAATGGTATGCATCTCTTTGCAAATTTCAGTTTCTTTAGAAATTCCCGATATAAATTTTTGCCCCATGCTCTTATGACCTTGGCGTTGGTCAAAATGTCATAAGTCACATGTCAAGTTCTACCCATCATTATCTTGTTAATTTGAACCCATCCGTACATATCCCTGACGTTGGCCAAATGATAATACGACTGCCCCAAACTAACTCATCTATCTATGCAACAAATGAATAACCAGCAGCTACCAAACACTATGCCTTGGCGTTGGTCAAAATACATAGCTTGAATACTACTGAATACCCAAATGAAATGACGGAGGGCTACGAATGGTTTTGGCGAAACCGTGAACGTAGTGAACTTAAGATGATCGAAGGAACCTGATAGCTTTTAAAAGGAGTGGTTAAAGCTCCACAATTTAAAAAAATATCCTCTGTTTTAAAATAACCGAGTGGTTTCTTTTAAACTGTTCCAACGATTCAACTTTGGTTTATTTTCTTTGCATTAATATAATGCGTCCCATCAATTAACCTATCATTGCAGAAAACAACGAAAATACAACGTCCTCTTATGCCATCCGCATTCGCCACTGGGTCCCGTCATCACCCGTTAGGTTACTTAACTAACGACAGAACGGGGGCTGGGCTAGCACGGGTGTTAAACATAAGTGACGTCTAAATAGCTATCATATATAGATATTGTACATTCGTCTGACGCAATAATAAGCATTCCAGATCACAGATGAACATTATTGGATATAAAAGCAATCCGCGTTTCCTTTGAGCCTGCAACAAAAGACGGATTACACAGTTGTGATGAATAGCCATTACCCCACCCTAGACCCCTACGGGTACGGCAAACTACCCGCCAAGTAGCCGAAGTGAAGCGGTCTCCCTCAACAACATGAGTAGGCCACTAAACACTTCAAAGTACCCGGTAGTTTGTGCACCTCACCTTGGGTCTATCCTAGGAGCAAAAAATCAGTAAAAGAAATAATACAACAGTGGCTACAACCGCAATCTGGATGTGCCCCGCAAAAGAATATTATATCATATTATAATTTACATCGAATGAATGAATATAAAAACCCATCTCAAACCCCGGCTAATCATCACAACGATCCAATCAAGTTCATAAACACAAACAGTAAAATCATTACAGAAATGTGCAACCCCCTGCCAACCGACATACTAGCAGTTAGGGGAGGTTTACGAACACATTATACAAATCACAGATATAATCTAATTAGCCAAATATCTTAGAATTTCGATCAAGCAAACGCAATTGATTCTACTCCAAAAACTTCTCTGTGCACCTGAGACTTGAGCAGAAACAAAACATTACAGAAAGAACAAAATTAACACAGAAGAGTTACTGGGGAAATTTGGGGTGAATCGGCTTCAACTCGGCCGCGGATCCGCGGCGGATCGCTTGGATCGGCTGCGGTTCCGCGTCTTTTTGTCGATTTAGGAACCCAAATTTCTCCAGTATTCTTATATTTTCCTGCCTGTAATTTTAGAGGTCCCTGAAAAATTTTTGGACCCTGTTTTAAAATCGACAGAAACTTAGTAAAAGTGATGTTTTTTCCGGTTCGTTTTGCGATCGAATTTCTAACGACTTTGCTGACAAGTTAGTTATGGTTTAGCGAGGCTCTGATACCACTGTAAGTCGACGTTGTACACCCCACGAGTTGCGGGGAGGCAGAAATATGAAAAACAATCTTTTTCTTTAAACTAACATCGACTAACCGAAATGATCTTTGCTAAACTATAACTAACACTTACATAGGAGTAATTAGCTACAATGAAAGAAGATTATACCTAATGAACCAAGTCCTTCTTCTCGTTAACCACCTCCTCGTCGGCCTCCTCTTTGTAATAGACGATCCACCCGAGAGCTTCTACTCCAAGCTTTGCCTCTAATCTTGAGGTAACTAGGTTACTCTAATTGGTAATCAAAGTCACCTAGGGAATATAGAGTATGATTATGGATTAATGAGTCTTGCTAATCCTTGATCTCAACACATGAGAGATTAGGATTAGGGTTTGAAGAGAGAGAGCTTGAGGAGAGAGAAGGTGAGAGTGAGAATGAGAATGAAATAATATCTCATCTTGAATATATGAAGCATAATGATTTATTAAATGAATAAATCAAATGATTTATCAACCATGCTTCATTTATTCACTTTGTGTGATTCATCACATGAGTCATTAAACATTAAATGCAACACTAACTCCTTTGTATGAATCACACCATGAGTCATTAAATCATTTAATGCAAATGCCACCTTAGCCTCCAAGTCATCATCCTTCTAGAAGCTTCTCGACAATTTACGAGAACGCCCCTCCTATCCGTGAAAACACGGAAAAACTTTAGACTGTATAAATCCAATAATCCGATACTAGAATCTGGCTTAAACCAAAGCCCGCTAGTAAAAACTGTCCGAACATCGTACGTGCATAAATGCACATGCGTTTCCGAACCCTGTCGTAAAACCATACGATCTCTATATCGTTTCGCCCGGAGCAGGGAAACTCTCTGTGTGGGACTCTAAAGACTCGACTACTACGCTGGCAGTGGGTTTAACCATAGACCGCAAGCGGCACTAGCTGTACGTAACGGTCCCCAGGTAGATGTCGATAAGAAGGCCGATGAGGAAACCCATCCGAACTCCTACTGAGCCTGATGTGACAATCTCCGTACAGTCCGGTCTGTTCGTCTAGGACTATCGCATATCGGGCCTAGGGGGCGGCAAGCGTCAGTCCCCTAAAAGCGGTATAAGTCGTGTCGGAGCGAAGCCCATTACACCTTGAGAAACTACTGGAAAACCTACCAGTAAATCTCGCTTGCCCTGTCCAGGGACTTTGCATAATGGCTCTCCAGACACAGCGCGATATCAACTCCCAATACCGGGAGAGACGAATCCTGTCTAACCACTACTGCCTGCAAGTGCTCGGGACTGCACCCAACTGCTACCTGTTTGCACGACTCCTTTGAGCCGTGGTAGGGTAGCAATCTAAGAACAGTGGGACACACTCGAGGCGAAGTAGCAGTGTCAAGTCCGCGGACTATGCTGTACTCATGTCACCTGGGAACTGTTAACTGACGACGGGTATAATACCAACCAATAGTTCCCTGTAAGTCCTGTCCGGTGTACCCGTAACCTAACGAGCACCTGTATATTATCTCCAGTACGACATACTGATGGCTGTGGGACAGACCATCTCCCCAACTGGGATGAGAAGCGTACACACTAGTCTACTCCGGAGTATCGATGCCCTGTCTCGATAATCCTACGAGTAGGGACCTGAAAAAGGATGTGCTTGTAGACTACTCAGCCCCCACTAGTGTGACTGCCATCACAACGCTGGTAGTCAAACAAGATCCTAAGGGCTCTATCAATACATACACACATATTAAGATAGATAAAACCAATTAGCATACTACCATGTTTAGCAAGACTGTTAATATAACTGTGAATATCCCAAGCTTCCATTAAGTAATATACAAGCTAGTATGATACAATAATGGTCACTACACAAACAAACGGTCGGTGCTGCCATTTTAGCGACGTGGATGGTCGGTGCTGCCCTTTTTGGGACTTGGACGGTCGTTATTGCCATTTTAGCGACGTAGACGGTTGATCCTGACATTTTAGAGACGTGGATGGTCGGTGCTGCCATTTTAGCGACGTGGACGGTTGGTGCTGCCATTTTATCGACGTGGATGGTCGGTGCTGCCATTTTTACGACTTGGACGGTCGGTGTTGCCATTTTAGCGACGTGGACGGTCGGTGCTGCCCTTTTTGCGACTTGGACGGTCGGTGCTGCCATTTTAGCGACGTGGACGGTCGGTGCTGCCATTTTAGCGACGTCGACGGTCCGTGCTGCCATTTTAGCGACGTGGACGGTCGGTGCTTCCCTTTTTGCGACTTGGATGGTCGGTGCTGCCATTTTAGCGACGTGGACGGCCGGTACTTGATTTGACCTGCTCCGCTTTCTACGGTGTCACGATTTGATTTGACTTGTTCCGCCTCTTGCGGTGTTAGGGTTGAAGTTGACTTACTCCGCTTCTTGCGGTGTCAGGGTTGATTTATTTGATTTGATTTATTTTGAGAGTTCTCTACTTGTCCAGCGGGACTTTGAGCTTGGAAGTGCTACCGGGTGGGACATTAATTTGACCTGTCTGATTTCTGCCTTGTTTGACGGGACTTTTGAATATGAGAGGAACTTGGAATTTGGATTTTGTTTGGCATTAGCATTGCTGCACTAGAATAATGCCGGAGCAACTCATCATTTGCCCCGGGAGGATTTGGGATTTGGTTTTTGGGTCGTCATCAGCACCGCTAACACTGAAGCGTAGTGCCAGGAGCGACTCATCATTTTCCTTTGGGAAGACTTGGGATTTGGTTTTTTTTTTGGGTCGGCATCAGCATTGCTGCATTGGAATAATGCAAGGAGCAACTCATCATTTGCCCCGGGAGGACTTGGGATTTGGTTTTTGGGTCGGCATCAGCACCGCTAACACTGAAGCGTAGTGCCAGGAGCGACTCATCATTTGCCTTTGGGAAGACTTGGGATTTGGTTTTTTTTTTGGGTCGGCATCAGCATTGCCGCACTGGAATAATGCCAGGAGTAACTCATCATTTGCCCCGGGAGGACTTGGGATTTGGTTTTTGGGTCGGCATCAGCACCGCTAACACTGAAGCGTAGTGTCAGGAGCGACTCATCATTTGTCGTTGCCCATTGGGGAGCGATGGCTTAGTTGACAGGTTTAGATCTCTATCACCTAAGGCTTTTCAATTTTATGAGCCGTAAGGGTCTCATAAAATCATTTTCTCCCTACGAGTCGAGAGGATCTCACAGGTGTATTTCTCCCTAGGAATCGTGGGGATTCCTAAGTGTGTTTCTCTTTTGTGAGTCGTAAGGATCTCACGCGGGGATTTTCTCCTCACAAAGTCGAGAGGACTTTGCGAGTGTATTTCATCTCTTTTTCACGAGTTTGCGCCCTTTTGGGTTTTCATAAACTCGCCGGCAGTCCTGCTGTTTTACTCACGGAGCCCTTTCGGGTTTTCATCCGTGCCCGTTTTGCTTGTGGACATACCCTTTTTTTTGGCAGATCTTTATCGCTGGTGGGACTTTAAATATAATCTCACCGGTAGGACTTGGGAGAGATAGGGGTCGTTTATGCCCGTGGATTGTATACGGTTTTACAGGATGTATGATCCAGACCGTAGGGCCGGTGTGCTCAATTCGCCTGCGACTTGGAGCATTCACGCGTAGTATTTCTTGAGATATCGGCCATTGATGGATGGTATGGGCTTTTCTCCCTCGGTATTTATCAGCTGGTAGGATCCTCCATCAAACACCTTCTCGATGACGTATGGTCCATCCCAGTTTGGTTCGAATTTTCCCTTAGCATGTCGATTAGGGATGATCGGTCTTTTGAGGACCAACACCAATTCGCCTTTGTTAAAAGCACGGAGACGGGTCATCTTATCATAGGCCCGTGACATATGGGCTCGGTACAACTCCAGATTTTGCTGTACCGCGAGCCTCTTTTCTTCGAGGGCGTCGAGCTCTTCGAGCTGAAGGAGGACGTTATGCTCCTTCGTCAACTCATGTTGGACGACCATTCTTAGGCTTGGAACTTCGACTTCGAGCGGGAGGATTGCTTCCACTCCGAAAAGTAGTGAGTATGGAATGGACTGAGTTGGAATGCGGTGTGTGGTACGATATGCCCACAATACCTCGTGGAGCTTGAGATTCCAGTCTCTCTTATTGGCTGAAGCATTTTTCCTTAGGAGCTTGCATAGAGTCTTATTGAAGGCTTCGGCTAGCCCATTGACTCTTAGATTATAAATGGAGGAATATCTCCAGTCTATCTTGTGCCGAGTAGCGAACCTTGAGACTTTGAATCTCTTGAAAGAAGGCCCGTTGTCAGAAATGATTCTTCTAGGTGTACCGAAGCGGTATAGAATATTATGCTGGAAGAACATCAGAATATCTTCTGTCCTGACTTCTTTTAGCGGGACAGCTTCAGCCCATCTGGAGAAGTAGTCAGTTGCGGTCAATATGAACCTGTGGCCTTTGGATGACGGAGGATCAATTGGACCAACTATGTCGGTGCCCCAAACTTTGAAGAGCCATGATGCCACCGTAGGATGCAGCGGATTAGGATGCTTATGAATGAAGTCATCGTGAATTTGGCAGAGATGACACCTCTTCGCACGCTCTTCGCAATCTCTTATCATGGTAGGACAGTAATACCCAAGCCGTTTAATTTGAAGATGCATTTTAAGGCTAGATTGGTGAGCTCCGCAGACGCTTGAGTGAACTTCTTTCACGACTTTTTGGGCTTCGGCCGATGACAGACATCTGAGCCAGAGTTGGTCATATGATCTGCGGTATAACGTATTATTTACAAACACGTATCGAAGAGCTCTCTTCTTCAGCTGAATCCTCGCAGATTTTCCTTCGGGAAACTTGTCGTATCGGAGGTACTCTGTGAAGGGCTCTCTCCAATCGAGCTTCTTTTGAATGATCAGAACTTTTTCGGCAGGATTGCTCTTTTGTTCTGCGCTTTTCTCCTTTCGTAAAGAGACAGGAGGAGAGGGAGGGGGAGGGGCAGAATTTGCCGGTTTCTGACTGTTATCAGAATTTCATCCACATCGGGATCAGTCAGCTCCTTGGCTAAGCGAGCGAGTACGTCAGCTTTTCCACTCAACGCCCTAGGAACTCTCATCAGTTCAATGTGGATGAACTGTTTCATAAGCTCCACCATCCGGCTTCTGTACCGAGCTAACTCGAGTTTGTATATCTTATAGTCGCCACTTACTTGGTTGACAACAAGCTGGGAATCACCGTAGACTCATAGCCGAAGGATTTCCATTTCTATGGCGAGCTCCAGACCAGCTATCAGAGCCTCATACTGAGCCTCGTTGTTTGTGCGAGGCTCGGTGAGTGCAAAAGAACGCCGTAGGGTTCCCATTGATGGCGTGATGAACACCAATCCTATCCATGCTTTTATCCGTGGGATGCTTGATTTGATGGAGGTCCTAATTGATAAGGCTCCGTCGAAGTAGAGATCCCAACATGGCTCGTCATCCTCGAGGTGCAGCACTTGTTCGTCGGGTAACTCGCAATTAAGCGGTGACCCTTCTGGTATGAGATGAGCAGCAAGGAAGTCGGCAAGAGCTTGCCCTTTTACTGCTTTCTGAGGAGAATAGATCATATCAAATTCAAGCAGCATGATAGCCCATCTTGCCATTCTACCGGCTAGGCTTGCTTTAGTCATTAAGTGTTTGAGCGGGTCGATCTTGGAGATCAGCATAACCCGATGAGCGAGAAGATAGCGTCTTAGCTTTTTCACGGCAAATATCAGGGCTAGGCACTGCTTTTCGATCGGGGAATAGTTATGTTCCGCCCCGACTAACGTTCGACTGAGGCAGTAGAGGCCATTCTCTTTTCCCTCCTCGTTGCTCTGGGCAAGGAGCGCACCGAGTGATTCTTCTAGCATGGCAGTATAGAGAATCAACGGTTTATTTGGAATAGGAGCAGCAAGCACCGGAGGGTGCAACAGGTACTGTTTGATATTTTCGAACGCTTCTTGACATTAGATGTCCCAGACAAAAAGAGCTCCCTTCTTCATGAGCTTTAAGAAAGGCCGACATCTCCCCGATAGGTTCGAGATGAACCTTCGTATATAAGCGAGTTTGCCTTGAAAGGATCTTAACCGCGTAAGATTCTTTGGAGAAGGTATCTCTATGATGGCCTTTATCTTTGATGGGTCAATTTCGATCCCCGATGTTGAACTATGAAGCCCAAGAATTTTCCCAACGACATGCCAAAAGCGCACTTCAGAGGATTCATCTTTAGATCGTATTCCCTCAGTCGGGTGAAAACGGTTTTGAGATCTCAAATGTGATCGGCCTTGGCTTCGGTCTTAATGACCAAATCATCAACATAACATTCGATGACTTTATGGATTAAGTCATCAAAGATTTTGGTCATTGCCCTTTGATATGTGGCGCCTGCATTCTTCAGTCCGAACGGCATCATCTTGTAGCAGTATATTCCAATCGGGGTTTGGAATGCTGTGTGTTTCTCGTCCTCGGGCGACATCTTGATCTGATTATATCCAGGCGATCCATTCATGAAAGTGAACAACTCGTAATTTGAGGTATCGTCGACCATCATTTCCATGACCGGAAGCGGGAAACCGTCTATAGGCATGCCTTATTGAGATCCCTAAAATCTACGCAAACTCGTATCTGCCCGTTCTTCTTTTTCACCGGGATGATGCACGCGATCTAGTCCGCGTATTTCTCTTCTCTGATGAAGCCGACATCGATGAGTTTCTTGGTTTCGTTGATGACCTTTTCTTCCAATTCCCTTCTCATTCTTCGAGGAGCTTGTTTGACTGGCTTAGCATTAAGAGATATAGCCAGCTTATGCACGGCCTCTTCAGGGGAAAGGCCAGGCATTTCTTTGTACGTCCATGCGTCGCAGTCGGCGAACTCATGCAGCAGGGCGACTATCTGCTCTTTCATTTCCTCTGACAAGAGCGAGCTGATGTAGGTCGGCCTTGGATTATCGGGCGTTCCCAAATCAACCTCGGTTAGCTCATCGAAGGTTGCTTGTCCGCCATCTTCGAGATTTCGAGGAGCTTCTTCTGGCTCGGCTATCTCGTCGTCATTATTTGACCTTTCTCTAGCTTCACCAACATGGATCATGTAACATGCTTTCACAAATTACCGAGAATCTTCATATCGGACTTCATGCACACCGAACGGCTGGATGTCTCCGTTAATGCGTCTTTTTTCGCCATTTTTAGTATACTTCATGCATTGATGGAGAGTTGATGGAACGATGCCGTAATCGTAGAGCCACGGCCGTCCCAAGAGAATTTTATAAGACGTGTCAGCGTCGATCACGTATATCTTAGTTTCGGTTTGCAGATCTCCAAATTTGATTGGCAGAGCTATGGATCCCAGAACTTGCTGGCAATTTTGATTGAAGCCTTGAACGATAATCCTTTCCCTTGACAGGTGTCGGATGTCCATTGATAGACTCTTCAGAGTCTGCAAGTTCATGATGTTCACTGAGGATCCTGTATCAATCAATATGCAATTAATCCTGTCTCCGTCGTTGTACCCTGTCACGTAAAGCGGCCGGTTGTGCTCAGCTGTTCTTAACATGTCTTCATCTTTAAATGTGACCGTGTCTGTATGCAGAGTGTATTGGGCTTCTTTCATATCAATTTCCGCAAAGCGAGCTTGGTACCGCTCGAGGTTTTGTAGAGCATGAATGAGAACATCTCTAAGCTCCTTAGATAGGACCAAGGCATCGTAGATGCTCAGGAGAGACGAAAGCTTTCGGAGATGAGCCAAGACATTATAGTCCACCGAGGAAGGACTCGAATTTTCATGAGCCGGCTCTCCGCCATCTTCTTCATTAGCGACTTGTTTTTCTTTCCTTTTTGGGGAATTGCCCTGATTTGGTGGTAGATCCTTGCCGCTTCTGAGCTGGATTTGGTTGGCCTTTATGGCGAGCTCCTCATCCTCTTCGGAAAAACAGAGCTCCTCCTTAGAGTCTGTTTCCCCAATCAGAGCAAAGCTCTGTTCAAATTCCAAGGCTGGAAATGAAGCGACGCTTCTGTTTCCCCCAATCAG
Source organism: Agapanthus africanus (assembly GCA_030015575.1). Classification (NCBI taxonomy): domain Eukaryota; kingdom Viridiplantae; phylum Streptophyta; class Magnoliopsida; order Asparagales; family Amaryllidaceae; genus Agapanthus; species Agapanthus africanus. The sequence continues at coordinate 62,672,754 of JASDDO010000028.1, read as the reverse complement.
AGAAAAGCTTTGTTTTGAATTTCAAAATTCAAAAATTGAAGCAACGCTTCAGATCCCGTGCGCTGCGCGCTGCGCGCTGCGCGCTGCGTGTCAAAAGCAGACACGCCAGCGCCAGGAGCGCTGTGCCCTAGGCAGCGCATCCCCAATCAGAGCAAAGCTCTGTTTCAAAATTCAAAATTTAAAAGTTGAAGCAATGCTTCAGATTCAGCGCTCTGCGCTGCGCGCCACGTGTCTAACACAAGTGCGCTAACGCAGTTGCGCTGCGCCCTGTGCTGCGTGCCACGCATCTAACACAGATGCGCTAGCGCAGTTGCGCTGTGCTCTGCGCCACGTATCAAACACGGGTGCGCTAGCGCAGTTGCGCTGCGCTCTGCGCTGCGCGCCATGTGTCGAACGTAGGTGCGCTAGCGCAAGATACGCCAGCGCAAGATACGCCAGCGCTGGAATTAAAAATTCCCCTACCGTCAGATCTAAAGATCTACTAATAATAAATTATTAATCAGAACTAAAATTTTGTTATGGAAAGATTTTTCAATCTTATTAAAACAAGAAGATAATCTTCTGTAAAACAGAAACCTTAGAATCAAAGATCCAACGGTGGGAAATGTTCCCAAATCAATCAGAGAAAGATCTCTTAAACTGATTTAACAAATCAATTGGCCCTATATAAAGGCTCCAAGACTTCAATTCTCATATAGAAAAAACCCTCTGCAAATTTTGAGAAAACTCAAAGAAAAAGAAAGGCAAGCCCTTAGCAAAAGAAGATCATTTCTTTAAGGTAAAGGATTAATTCTTGAACAACAGAGATGAAAGCATCTCGTAAAAAAGAAGAAACATCTTTTAAAAAGATCTTAGATCTATAAAAAGACCAGGGTCTTTGATTAAAAGGAAAAGATCAAAAGATCTAATCATAAAAATATAAAAATAAAGAAGAAGTATTTTACTTCATCTTTTGATCTATAAAGGCAGAGCCCCTTTTTATTAAATAAGAACTTTTGTTCTTGAAACTTGAGGCAAAGCCTCCTTTAAGAAGAACATAAAATTTGTTCTTTGATCTTAAAATTGATCAGATGCGCATTGCGCTATTGAAAAGTGCTTTGCACTCATGAACTGCGCCTTTGCGCTCCTTGGATCGGCGCTCAGCGCCAAAACATGTCACGTGTCAACCATAGACACGATCTGCGCTTTGCGCTCCTGAAAACAGCGCACTGCGCTCTTGGGTTGGCGTTCAGCGCTAAGCGTGCCATGTGTTACTCACTTGCACAGCGCGCTCATAAATTAAAAACGCAGCGCGCTAACAAACTAGCGCTTAGCGCTAAGCGCGACACATGTCCTCCTCGTGTACGCTAACCGACAGAAGCTCAATGCGCTCTTTGACTGGCGCAAAGCGCTTGGTGTGCCACGTGGCGCGCTGTCAGAACACATACTGTTCTGATGAATGCTATGCATTCAATACAAGACAAAAAATGTCAGAGCCTAATGCTTGGCATTATTAAAAGAGCAGAGCCCAAATAAAGGCCTAACAGGCAGAACAAAAATAAAATGTTAGACATTTTTAACTGGACTTAGCCCAATTCTGGCCATAAGTTCTCAATTTAAATTGAACTGAGCTCATCTGCTCTTCCAATCAATTTACACCCGTTTTGAGGGTACATCTCTTTACTCCTCTGATATTTGTCGTTGTAATCCTTCAACGTCGCCAGAGAGGTGACGGGTCCCGACAACCACACATTACTACGGACTGTGGGGTCCTTAAACTCATGGACTATGATGTCCTTAACCTCAACCGTGATGTCTTAAAACCAACGTCGGACTGTGAGGTCCTTAAACTCACGGATTATGATGTCCTTAATCTCGACCGTAATGTCTTAAAACTAATATTGGACTGTGAGGTCCTTAAACTCATGGACTATGATGTCCTTAATCTCGACCGTGATGTCTTAAAACTAAGACCGGACTGTGAGGTCCCTAAACTCACAGACTATGATGTCCTTAACCTTGACCGTGATGTCTTAAAACTAACAATGGACCACAATGTCCTTAGACTAATTATCGACCGCAATGTCATTAAACTAAACAACAGAGCCCAATTGCTCTTTTGTTGGATCTAAATGATCCCGTTAAGTTGATCTTAGTCTAAAATGAGACCAACGTATCCTTAACATACATTTAAGTCGATCTTAGTCTCAAACGAGGCTAACGTATCCTTAAACCCAAACCCCCAAACCCAAATCTAAGAAGATACGGATTTGGACTAATCCACGTCCTACGGGCGACAACATAAATTAGTCTCCGTATACAATCCACGGGCAACCAAACACAAAACAAACACCCACGACACGAAGTGACTATATAGAGAAGGAGAAAGTTGTTACCACGATGCGGTAGCGTAATTAACTGCAGGGGCTTGCGCCTGGAGGGAAGAGCGTCCCCACAATAAAAAACCCCTCAAATGAGGGGGAATCTGACAAAGTCTGCTACATCGGCCGCATCCGTTTAAACCTTCGTTACATGGTGCCATAAATCAACTTGGCATCTTCGGAGAGATGGACGGATAACACCAATTAGCATCTTCCCCCTGATTCAGGCAAGACGTCCAGTCTTCCCGGCTTCCGATGGTAAACAGATTCTGGCACGCCCGGTGGGACCTTTTCCTCTTTCCACTCCACACTTCGTGTGTCGTGTTCGCGAACGAATCACGGTTTGCTAATGGTTGCCCTTGGGTTTCGAGGTACTAAGATTTAGCGTTTTGCTTGGTGCAGAAAGCAAAGGATCAATAGCTTTCACCTGCTCAAAGTGTTCCACATGCAACTGCAACCCACGTCCTGCTTCAACCGGAGGCATAGCCTACGGGCCCCAAGCGGCTTCCCTATTCACGATGCCCGTGGAACAGGTCACTCAAGCCACCACAGGGTTGTTTTTCGGGACCATGCTCCCGCCAACGAGCTTCACCGCTCCTGTGCTGACACCGGAAGCTCCCAAGAAGTCGGTCTTTGATCGGCTTACACCTACTGCGGCCTCTCTCAATGGGTCGTCCAGCACCGGCGCCTCGGTCTTCTCCAGATTAGGCCAGAGTTCCTATGAGCCTACGATGAAGCCTGCAACTCAAGAAAAGGTTATTCCGAAGAGAGTAACCAACCCTGCTCCTGAAGTCGTCAAGGCGGCTTCTCCTGCCAAGGGGTCGGTCTTTACAAGACCGACTGTCCCAACTCCCACTCCCGCTCCTGCTACTCAAAGGACATCAGTTTTCAACAGGCTGACACCAGCAACAGCCCCTCACCTGAACAGGGGGCAAGACAAATCCATCCTCGTGACCGAACCAACTCTATCAGCTCGACACGCTCGACGTCGCCACTGGCGCCGGGTAAGGAAGGCCGGGGGAAACTCCCCCTCTGGGCTAACTCCACCAGCCCCAACGGCAGAAATTAATGTTGCTGTTCCAACCGGGAACAGCTTCGAGCTTCTGAATAAGGTGCGTAGGAATTCTCCAACCGCCGTACTGAAAAGATCTCCTCCTCCGGTGGAGAATGTTGCGGAAGCCAAGCCAGAACAGTCCCCTCAGCGCCTGTCCTCCAATATCTATAAAGTCTGGCGGCAGGTTCGGAACTCAGTAGTTGATCAAGATTACCCTCGCCGACAGAAAAGGGCGAAGGTTCAACAAGAAGAAAGCCATCCTGCCAAGCCACGAAAAGCTATTTGAGTGCCCACTGCGACGGCCCCCTCAACTTTGACCGCTCATAAGAAGAGAAGGCCGGAGAAGATCCCCATGCCTGCGACAAATGTCAAAGGCACTAAGCCCAAACGCCCTAAGTCTGGGGGCATAACGGTCCATACTATTTACATGGCATCCGGTAAAGAGGATAGCCGCGCTTCTACGGGCCACCGACCACTCACCCGATCCATCACAAGGGCTCGGGAACAGCAACATGAGAAGCTCCAGGAGATGCTGACTGCAATGGACGCACTCACCGGGCCAAAAGAAAGCCCGGAGGCGTCATCGGAACAACGTCACGAACACGAGACTGATGCTGAATTCCTTTGGAGAATGCTCGAAAAGAAGGACAAGGAGGCTGCGGAACAAGCGGCCAATATAAAGCAAACGGCTCTTCTGTTCCAAGACATGGTGGGTATGATGATCCAGCAGGACCCTCCAGCTGAAGATCCTCCGATTATCCTCGAAGACGACAGAGGAGAAACATTAAATCCACCTCCGGCTCTTTCAACAGCCAAAGAAGAAACTATCTCCAAGGCCGCCCTGGATGATTATATTGCTCAACAAATACGAGTTCACCAGGCAAATGAAGCAGCTGGCTAGGTCGTGAAGACTGGGCGACCATATCCGGGCTGGTATGACCAGATAAAATACCCGCTGGGATACACAATCCCCAAATTCCATGTGTACAAGGGGACGTGCAATCCCCACCAGCACGTCGCCTAGTTCAGAGCTCTGTGCGGAAACACCGGGGGCGATGATAAGCTTTTGTTCTGCCAATTCATCGGCAGCTTATCAGAGACGGCGTTTGAATGGTACTCCGAACTTCCAAACGACTCCGTCAAAACTTTCGCAGAAATGGAGTTATTGTTCACCCAGCGATTCGCGAGCGCAAGTGAACGTATCCCGATTACCGCATTAATTAACGCCAGGGTAAAGCCAGGTGAAACTTGGGTTCAATACGCAATCCGATGGTGAAATCTGTGGTCAAAGTGCGAACAGCGTATCGAAGAAGCACCAGTGGTGGGCATGTTCGTGGGCACCCTAGACCCTCATGCAACTATTTCACAGTTCATGATGTTCTTCAAGCCGACCACATTCCAGGCTTTAATCGACAAGCTAGCCCAGACGGATCAGATGGGTCACAGACCGTCTCCTCCGAAACCGGAATCGCGGAACGAAAAGGGTAAAGGGAAGGCCACCTTCGTTGCGAACACCTAACAGCAGCCTAGTGCTCAAAGACTAACGGATCAGTTGGAGGAGAGACGGCGCTATTACAATGATAAAATGAAGCACCCTTACTCATTCCCGCGGGATAAAACGAAGAGGTTGTTCGAGCTGGCTATGCGCAACAGGCTTATCAATTTGCCGAATCCCAGGCGACCGCCGCAACCCAGCGAAGTGAATAATCCCAATTATTGCCCTTACCACCAAACGGTAAGCCATCCGATCGAGGATTGCTTCGTCTTTAAGGGATGGATCGAGGATCAGTACCTACAAGGCAAGTTTGCGCTGTCTGAAAAGTGGAAAGTAAACCCACCACAACCGCACACTCCTAAGAAGACGGACACACCGGGGGCAACGTGCTCTTTTGTTGAAGAAACTCCATGGGAGGTCGTGATTTCAGCCAAAACCAAAAGGATGCTGAATGATCTCCAAACATGCCCAGCAATCAGGTGGGAGAATCCGCTGGAACCCCAGATCATCGAAGGGATGCTGAAGCCGCGCCCAACTCCAAAGATTGATGGTGATAGCCAGAGTGTTCACACCCAGCCATCAAAATCTTCGAAAAAGAAGAAGAAATCCAAGAAGCCCGTGAAGCCTGGCGACAAGCGCACGGACTTACAGAAGCAGATTGACGCGCTGGAAGAGTATAACCAGAAGGCGCGAACTCCAATCACGCTCCAAGAGTTCCTCAACCACGTTCTTGAAGACGGAGATGATGGTGAAGAATCGTCGGACGGATCTGAGGATTACGTAGCAAGTTGCCATGTGATCTCTCATTCATCACTAGACAATGAAGTGTTGGAGATAGTGCTCTCAGAGTCAATTATTGGATCACAGGCACGTGATTGCAATGATTGAGAGAGGACCTATACCGTTAGAACAGTCTTACTCAAGATGATAGTATGCTATCTGGTTTATCTTTATCATCGTGTACTGTTTTAGGTGACCTTACAGATCACTATTGCGCGTTGATAGAGCCCTTAGGATTCTTGCTTGACGGCCAGCAGTATGATGGCGATCATATATGTGGGAGCTGGGATCTATAAGCACATCCTTAAAAGGTCTCTAGTCGTGGGAGTTTTCGAGATAGGGCATCGATACTCCAGAGCAGACTAGTGTATACAGTCGAGACCCCAACGAGGGGCGGTGGCCGGTCTCACAAGCCACTGGTGTCAGTTGGTTCACCTAAGATGTATACAGGTGCTCATTGGGTTATGAGTACACCGGACAGGACTCGCCGGGAACATGCTAGTTGGTCTTATACCTGACGTCAGATAGCAGTTCCCTGGTGACATGTGTACAGGTTAGTTCATCGACCTGGGATCGTCATTTGTCTCGTGTGAGTTCCCACTGTACTTTGATTACTACCCTACCACGGCTCAAAGGAGTCGTGCAAACAGGTTTTAGTTGGGTACAGTCCCGAGCCACATGGAGGCAGTGAGCGGATCTGCAGGGGTTCGTCTCTCCGGTATTAGGGGTGAGTTCGCGCTGTGTCTAGGAGAGCCATTACACAAAGCCCTCGGCCGAGGCAGGAGATTTACTAGTAGGTATTCCAGTAGTATCTCAGGGTGTTCTGGGCTACACTCTGACACGACTTGTACCGCTTTTGGGGGTCTGACTTTTACCAACCCCCTAAGCCCTCCATGCGATGCTCATAGACGAACGGACCGGACTGTACGGATATTGTCACTGACAGGCTCAGTAGGGTGTCAGGATGAGTTCGCTCATCTACCTCCCTTTTGGTCAATACCTGGTAGCTCGTTACGTACGGTTAATACCTCTGACGTGCTAGTGGTTAAATCTACAGCCAAGGTATTGACGAGTCTTTAGAGCCCCCCACAGACAGTTTCTCAAGTTTCGGGCGAAACGTTGTAGAGGCCGTATGATATATGGCAGGGTTCGATCTTATACGTGCGGTATTGCACGGATCATGATCGGACGGATCATACTAGTGGGCTTTGGTTTAAGCCAGATCCTAGTATTAGATTTGTTGGATTATTTTAGTCTCATCGCATTCGCATTCAGTCGGAATGCGGGTGCAGGTATGTATATACAGGTGAGGGGTATTCTCGTGTTCCGTCACGAGTTTACTTTAGATGTTGCCGGATTTTCTTTGTTATGGCAAACATTTGGATTAATGTTTGCTTAAGGAAATAATGAGCTAGATTTTCATCATGACAATGCATTAATGTGACATGGACTTGTATCATGAGTCATGGTCTCTTTCTTAGCAAATGTGTCATATTAATGGATTGATTTGTGATGATATGAGAGGAAGAGAGAGAGAGAGGGGCTGCCATTGGGTTATTGTTAGCTCTCATATTATTTTCCTCACTCTCTCATTTCTATCATACTTACAACAAAAGAAAAGAGGATGAAACTCCTTCTTCTTCCTCTTTCTTCTCTAGCTCATTGCTTCCATCAATGGCATCATCCTTAACCTCCATCCAAAGCCATGGATGCAAGAGACAAAGTGATCACAAACATTCTCTACAACACCTTGGACGCGTCGGCTAGCACACTTCGTGCCCGAGTTGCTTCGGATGAAGCGGGAGCCCGTAAAAAGACTTCTCGATGTGGTGCCCTTTCCGACGAGGAGGTGATGACCGGAGATTCCGCGAGGAGATCGGGACGGAGGCCGAAGACCGAAGGACACGGATCGCTCGGTATAGCATTCTATCCCTTCTCTAGTTTGCTAGCATTAGGTTAATGGTCACGATCCGGGATTTTAGGATGCGGTAGTGCCGGTTTAAAGTCAAGAAAATTTTCGTTTCCGCATTTTGGCCTCGGATAGACGGCCGGGGCGCTACCGTAGTCCTACATGGTATCAGAGCCACGCCATTAACCTAGTCTAGCTTGCTCTAACGTGTTTAAAGTATCGATCGAACAAAATTTCCGAAACCACGTTTTCATTTGATCAGTTTCTGTCGAATTTTTGCAGTGGACAAAAAATTATTTGGTGTATTGCAGAAATGCGTGCATGGTTTTCTAAGAGTTCTGTGAAAATTTGGTGCCCTAATTTTACTGTTCCGCCGCGGAACCGCGGCCAAACCCATGCTTTGGCCGCGGTTCCGCCGCAACATTGATTCCTATTTGCACCAAATTTCTACAGTGTCTCTCTGACTTGAAAATAGGGTTTTGGTATATTCTGTTTGGGCTCAGATTTATTTTGAGTGCTGTAGTAGTGCTTGGGGCCCACTTCGGAAAATTTAGTCGATCGAAAATCTTAAACATGTTAGTTCATAGTATTTACATTATATCTGCGACCGTGAATGTCACTTGATCGGTAAATCCTGTCTAACTGCTATAGCCCTTTTAGACGGATTTGCGAACGTGACATTCACGTTGATGTTCTGTGTTGTGCTGTGATGTTGCGGATTTGTCGTAGTGGATAGCCTGTATGCAATGGTAGTACAGTTTGGTTATTTATGTACATTTGATATTGCGGGGCAAGCGTCCGACATGTGGACTGCCTTACTGCCTGTTTGTATATTATTCTTTTTGGGGCACGACCGGGCTGAGGTCGATGTACCCGTTGTATGTATATTTTACTTTCTGTACTAGGATTGCCCCGTGGAGGGGTGCACGGATAGCCGCGTTCTAGAGGGCAACGGGCCTGCATCTCATGGCGTTGAGACGGAGGGGTCTTCACTCTAGAATTGACGGGCTATTCGCCGCACTCATAGGGGTTATAGGTTGACCCAGGAGGGGTGCCCAAGTTACCGGATTCCGTGAAGTGCTGGGTGGTCCATTCACGTTGTTGAGGGGGGCTGCCTCGCTTCAGGTTTTGGCGGGTAACTTGCCGCGCCCGTAGGGGTCTAGGATTTCATTGCACAGGCTATACACACGACCAGGGGAACGTCGGGTTTCAGTAGCGATTCTATGAAACCCGGGGATCCCAGATATCTGTATTGTTCTGTGATGCTGGTTACATTTCTGTGATGTTGCGTTTTATCACGCCTTGAGCGATTATTATATATTGATATATATATTAGTAGATGTTGTATATGTTTTGCATCCGCGCTAGTCCAGTCCCCGCTCTGTCGTTAGTTAAGTAACCTAACGGGTGATGACGGGACCCAGTGGCGAATGCGGATGGCATATACGTACATCATTATTTTCGTTCTTTATTGGTGTGATCAATTGATGGGACTGCGTTGATTCGGATCAATGCAAGCTAAACAAACCTATTCTGATGTTGTTGGAACAATTTTCAAAAAGCTGTTATTGCAAGGGCGTTCTCTTTTGTTTTGCATAGTGGTATTCGGTTATGAAAATCCAGCACCTCAGTCGATGAGGCAAGGGCTGAGATCCCTTCACCGGGAGTGACCCCTTGGACAGAAGTTTGCGTCAGGGAAATAACTTCACTATAGTTGATTACTTTTGCTTTGCATCGTGGTATTCAGTTGGAATATCCTGCACCTCATTCTACGGGGAAAGAGCCGAGATCCCTTCACCGGGAGTGACCTCTTTAGTAAAGGTTTTCGTCACTATATTTTTATAAAAGCTATCATGTTCCTTCAACGATATCATGTTCATTACGTTAAAGGTTTTTCGCCAAAAACCATTCGTAGCCCTCCGTCATTTCAGTTAAATGTTCGGTAGTATTCAAGCTATGTATTTTGACCTACGCCAAGGCATAGTGATTGGTAGCTACCGGATATTTATCTGTTGCATAGATAGATGCGTTAGTTTAGGACAGTCGTACTACTATTTTGGCCTACGTCAAGGGTATCAACGGGTGGGTTCAAATTAACCTGGACAATGACGGGTAGAACTTGGCATGTGACTTATGATATTTTGGCCTACTTCAAGGTCATAAGAGCATGTGGCAAAAATCACATCGGGAGTTTCTAAAGAAACTGAAACTTGCTAGATATGCGCATACCTTCTGGAGTGTGATAACGTGAGTGGATTCCGTCACATTATCATGCGATGATAGTTAGATCCCGATTCCCACTGATGAGTTGGTTTACTCCTCGGGTGATCCCGACTAATTCTTCTTTCAGGTTTGGGGAAGAATTTGACATTACAGTGGGAGGTTTCCTGATTAGATAAAGTGATAACCATTCTGATCTAGGTTAGAGTGCACGCTGAGTGTTTCTTTTCTCTCTCTCTTTGGCAGCGACCATGGCCCGACCCTTGGCTATGACTCAGTGACCAAGTTGACCGAACCTTTTTAAACACTGGCTTTTGGATTGTCAGAGTTGCATACCTCATTGCCACTCCTATTTTTACCCTTTTCTCCAGAACACCCCGTATTACTACGAATGTTCACTTCCATTGGATAAAACCATCGTATGGATATATACGAACTCGAAGGAATTTATTCGAGGATGGTTTCTGGTTCTGGAGAAAACGAATAGGACTATTCAGTTGTCTTTTCCTTTTACCTTTTCTCAGGCTGCGAGTGCTCCTTGGATTAGGGGATAGTACGCCTGTTACGCTTATTGGATAGTCTTCTTCCAAACCATAGGCAGGTGCCGATCGGTAGGGAATGAAGAAAACCAATTAGCCTAATGATGGGGTGCAGAAGGTATTAAGTAAAGACAAATAAAGGGATTAGTATGAGGGCAAAGTAGACTGCGACTGCTATTCACGACCAAACCAAGTACTTCTTCGCCAATCCTGCGTCACCTTTGTATTTCTCTAGAACACTCCGTATCACTACGAAAATCCACAGTTATTTGGATACTCCATCGTATGGTTATATACGAACTCGAAAGGAACTTGTTCCAGTTCGGGGATGGATTTTGGTTCAGGAGAAATATGAATAAGGTTTATTCGGTTGTTTTTTATCTTCACCTTCTCTCGCATTGCGAGTGTTCCTAGGATTAGGACAGTACACCTATTATGCTTATTGGATAGTCTTCTTCCAAACCATAGGTTGGTGCCGAACGGTAGGGAAGGAAGAAAACCATTTGGCCTAAAGGGGTGTACAGAAGGTAATGACTAAAGACATATAAAGGGATTTGGAGAGATGACAAAGAAATATACGGTTACAGTTGTGAATCTGATAATGGAAGAGGCATTACTAGGAATACCCGGATACCCCATCGAAACATTTCAATGTTTCAGTTTCACTGTGTATTGTTAAAAGAAAACTGATTTCCCAATTAGATACTTGCTCCAGGGTATGTATTTACCAGATATGATTATTACAGATGATGAGTGGGAGTAAGTTATTGGGAATTAGGTGATCATCCTTATTATATCGGAATTCGCTGTAATTGGTGATATCTGAGGAAATCACCTGGGTAGTTTGCCGGACGGCAGATATTTGGTTTTGAATATTCGTTGTTATGCACTAATTTCAAATTGATGTATCTGTACGTCTATTTTTATAGAGTGAGATATACTTTTTTGAAATTATGTCCATGACATTTACCTATATCAGTGGATGGTTAGGTAAGGGACATTAAACAGCGGTGTAATTCTTCTTAACTATAAGTACAGTTTTCAACCTACGACACACATGGAATGAGTTATTAGACTCAAGGGACTTATACAGAGTATTGTATGTTGTCCAGTGTCCATTAGGACAGAGGGGTTGGTTCTCGTACTATATTCTGTTTACTTGTGACTTCTCTAGTTCTTAGACATGTGTTTTCTAGAAATACAAGGTCTGAGTTTTGAGAAGTTATAGGTATAAGAATAGAGTAGAGAACCAGGTGTTGCAAGTATCGGGATTCTTCAAGGTGATCGAAGATGTAGATACTTATGTATGGTGTTCAGTTGATAGTAATGATTGAGAGAACTTGCTTCTCTTTCAGGTTACTCATAATTGGAAGCACTCCTAAGTTGAGTAATGCTGATCGGCCTCTTTCCATTTAGTTGACATGCACTGGAGACAGCTGCATGATTTGAATCTAGTTCAATTAAATCAGTGCCTCTGTTTCTGTATTGGATATAGAACAGTTCATATCTTGACATTGTTAAGGTACGGGGAGTTGTCCAGCTTATGCTTAAAACCAGACACTGGACAACTCAAGGCACGTTTCTGTAATGGCTGTTTGTGGGTTGACCCAGGCTATGACGAGGGTTGACTTTCTACCATCTGGAAGATCAATAGTGATATTGTTCTTGACTCGCCACAGTTTTAATAAAAATGAATTTTTTCAGAAAACAGTAGTGGGAGTATGGTAGAACTGGAAGTGATTCCAGAACCGCAAACGATTACTGAAAATTTGATAAGAACCTAAAGATTCAATCTGGTTTGACATTCCATTGGCCACTCCGCAGATATGGTGGGTAACCTCAGGCACCCGAGAGGTACTCCGGTAGCCTCAAGGACGATGATAGGGAGGTTCTTATTTACCCAGACTTGCCATTGCTGTTGTTCCAGACTGTGAGACCCGGCAGGAGGATGAGTATAGCGTCGTTCTAAACTAGCTTTAGAAGTGTACGTGTATATGACTCTGCCAGAGGGTTGTCGTAGTCAGTGGGAGCAGCGGAAGCATAGTGGACAAGTGGCTTATGTCTATTTATAGACTAAAGCAGATATAGCGGAGATAGATCATCTATTTCTGATATGACAGTCATAGGTTTGACTTCATCAGAATAGGGGATGGATCTGTTAAAAAGGTAGTAGGGTGTGATGTCCTGGTATTGGGATGACATACATAGAGTAGGAAGTGAAATTCCTATACTACGGTCGGTTATACTTTGGTTGTCGCACAGTGGTTTCTCCACATAGGATATAGATGTTGTTTTTGCACTAGATGCAATAAGATGATATTGATCCAATTCTGGAGAAACGTTCGGAAGCAGTTTTAGAACATAAGTGGATGTTCTAGGGATATGATAACGACAGCCTCATTCAGGAGACAGTTATCATTCCAAGCTTCCAAGGTGACCTGGATGACAGAGTGGCTGTCAGAGTTATAGTTTCTCCTTCTGACGAGGGGCAGTATTTTGGACAGGTGGTCCAAGGCAATACTGAGGGAGGCATGGCGCTGGGTACTGATTAAGTTCAGTTATCGATACAGTCTAAGAAGTTTGGATTTGGAGTTCATTTATGAACTAGGTCCCATCAAATATCCAGACATATTCTAAGACAGGTATTACTCATTTTGGGAGATGGATTTCTCCGCGAACTTGAGAAAAAGAGAGACATAGAAAGAAACATTAGAGCGGATCCACTCACTGAGGCTATTCCTCGTACGCATTAGTTTCGCAAGCGGGTTTTGTGAGACTGATTAGTAGAGGAGTTGGGTGTTCGGTATCACACGGGCTGTGAGTATGCGACATCGCAATAATTAGCCTTGAGTGCAAGTGGGAGATTGTTGGAGATAGTGCCCTCAGAGTCAATTATTGGATCACAGGCACGTGATTGCAATGATTGAGAGAGGACCTATACCGTTAGAACAGTCTTACTCAAGATGATAGTATGCTATCTGGTTTATCTTTATCATCGTGTACTGTTTTAGGTAACCTTACATGTCACTATTGCGCGTTGATAGAGCCCTTAGGATTCTTGCTTGACGGCCAGCAGTATGATGGCGATCATATACGTGGGAGCTGGGGTCTATAAGCACATCTTTAAAAGGTCCCTAGTCGTGGGAGTTTTCGAGATAGGGCATCGATACTCCAGAGTAGATTAGTGTATACAGTCGAGACCCCGACGAGGGGCGGTGGCCGGTCTCACAAGCCACTGGTGTCAGTTGGTTCACCTAAGTTGTATACAGGTGCTCATTGGGTTATGAGTACACCGGACAGGACTCGCTGGGAACATGCTAGTTGGTCTTATACCTGACGTCAGATAGCAGTTCCCTGGTGACATGTGTACAGGTTAGTTCATCGACCTGGGATCGTCATTTGTCTCGTGTGAGTTCCCACTGTACTTTGATTACTACCCTACCACGGCTCAAAGGTGTCATGCAAACAGGTTTTAGTTAGGTACAGTCCCGAGCCACATGGAGGCAGTGAGCGGATATGCAGGGGTTCGTCTCTCCCGGTATTGGGGGTGAGTTCGCGCTGTGTCTAGGAGAGCCATTACACAAAGCCCTCGGCCGAGGCAGGAGATTTACTGGTAGGTATTCCAGTAGTATCTCAGGGTGTTCTGGGCTACACTCCGACACGACTTGTACCGCTTTTGGGGGTCTGACTTTTACCAACCCCCTAGGCCCGCCATGCGATGCTCATAGACGAACGGACCGGACTGTACGGATATTGTCACTGACAGGCTCAGTAGGGTGTCAGGATGAGTTCGCTCATCGACCTCCCTTTTGGTCAATACCTGGCAGCCCGTTACGTACGGCTAATACCTCTGACGTGCTAGTGGTTAAATCTACAGCCAAGGTATTGACGAGTCTTTAGAGTCCCCCACAGACAGTTTCTCAAGTTTCGGGCGAAACGTTGTAGAGGCCGTATGATATATGGCAGGGTTCGATCTTATACGTGCGGTATTGCACGGATCATGATCGGACGGATCATACTAGTGGGCTTTGGTTTAAGCCGGATCCTAGTATTAGATTTGTTGGATTACTTTAGTCTCATCGCATTCGCATTCAGTCAGAATGCGGGTGTAGGTATATATATACAGGTGAGGGGTATGCTCGTGATCCGTCACGAGTTTACTTTAGATGTTGCCGGATTTTCTTTGTTATGGCAAACATTTGGATTAATGTTTGCTTAAGGAAATAATGAGCTAGATTTTCATCATGGCAATGCATTAATGTGACATGGACTTGTATCATGAGTCATGGTCTCTTTTTTAGCAAATGTGTCACATTAATGGATTGATTTGTGATGATATGAGAGGAAGAGAGAGAGAGAGGCTGCCATGGGGTTATTGTTAGCTCTCATATTATTTTCCTCACTCTCTCATTTTTATCATACTTACAACAAAAGAAAAGAGGATGAAACTCCTTCTTCTTCTTCTTTCTTCTCTAGCTCATTGCTTCCATCAATGGCATCATCCTTAACCTCCATCTAAAGCCATGGATGAAAGAGACAAAGTGATCATAAACATTCTCTACAACACCTTGGACGCGTCGGCTAGCACACTTCGCTCCCGAGTTGCTTCGGATGAAGCGGGAGCCCGTAAAAAGACTTCTCGATGTGGTGCCCTTTCCGACGAGGAGGTGATGACCGGAGATTCCGCGAGGAGATCGGGACGGAGGCCGAAGACCGAAGGACACGGATCGCTCGGTATAGCATTCTATCCCTTCTCTAGTTTGCTAGCATTAGGTTAATGGTTACGATCCGGGTTTTTAGGATGCGTTAGTGCCAGTTTAAAGTCAAGAAAATTTTCGTTTCTGTATTTTGGCCTCGGATAGACGGCCGGGGCGCTACCATAATCCTACATGAAGAAGCTCCCTGCACAGAGAGATTGGGGGCAGGTCCCGAGCCGGAACTTCTATGGCCGTCAGACGAAATGATCGACACCTTCCTGAATGAGATTCATCTGAAAAGTAAAGCCGATCGGGAGCGTGAGATGGCCATATTTGAAAGAGCCAAATGCCGATGACCAGACGAAAGAGTCGAGACACTCCCGCCGAATCAAGGAACATCCGTCGCGGATAAAAACAAGTTCAAGACGAGGAAAAGGTTTGCTAAAGCCATATCAATGGGAATGAAGCTACCACTCTCTGAAGAAAACACTCCCGGTGAAGCAGAAACACATCCTAGCTACTGCTTATATCATCGAAAGATTTCGCACCCTACTGAAGAGTGCGACGCTTTTAAAAGATGGTGGCAGGGATATGTTGCTCACCGGCAACATTTTAAGCGGATGAAATGCAAAACTCGTCGGGAGCAAAGAAGTGCGACCGAGGAGCATAAAAGAACTACCGGTAACCGTCGCATGGTCAACACCGGGGGATCGCAGGTTCTCACCTTCGGAAGCGACTCTGACGAAGAGATGGCTCTTGGCCCTCTCTTTAAAGAATCCACCTTGGGGAAGGAGGAAGAACCGAAGGCCTGTAAAAACATTCATCTGCGCAATCGCACGCTTCCAGAAAAGAATCTCGGACCCACGAGTAGAAAGGATAAGGGAAAAGAAAAGGTCTCTGAGGATATCGCCCTGGATGACCAAGTCATGAAAGAGCTGACCGCTAAGGACCCGCCAAAGAAGAACAAGGTGGACTACAACGTTCTGGCGCACTTGAGGAAGTTGCCCTCACAACTCAGCATTCTCGACGCCCTTTTACTATCCAAAGAAGCGAAAGATTCATTGATCAAGGTGCTACAAGAGCCAGAGCAATTCCAAGCTTTCCTCGCTAAAGAAAAGATGAAGGACGAGCTGGAGGAAGTACACACAGCCGATATCACCTTCGGCGATGAAGACCTCCTCCTTGGGACATGCGAGCACAACCGCCCCCTCTATGTCTCAGGGTACTGTCACGATATCAAGAGAGAAAAAATCCTGGTTGACAATGGGTCTTCCGTCAATCTCCTCAACGTGCGAGTATTGAAGGAAATCTGCATAAGCGTCCAGCATCTCGCTCGTGATAAAATCACCATCTCTGGTTTTGACTCCCAGTCATCGCGAACTCTCGGGTCTGTGATATTGACATTACTATTCGGGTTGCTTGTCACGGATATTAAATTTCATGTCATTGACGCCAAGACATGCTATAACGCTTTGCTCGGCCGGCCTTGGTTGCACGAGTACAAGATCATCCCTTCTACACAACATCAGTGTATGAAGTATTTCAAGGATGGTCTCGAGTATACTGTGACAGGAGAGCTAAACCCATTCTCCGTGAACGAAGTCCGCAAGTACAAAGATGCAAAATACTTTTTGCCAGATTTCGAGGACACGGAGAGATGTCACAAACCGGAGAACAAAGCTATCACCACCATTCCTGTCTTCGGGAGTGATACTGAGGAAGAGGAAGAGATAGTTTATTCAGGTCCACCCCAGTACAACAAGCCAGGACCGTCCGCTCCTATGTTGATCTTTGGCAGCGACTCGGAAGATGAGGTCCATGCTATATTCTCCGCTCGGCCACCAATACAAGCATTTGCTGGTGATAATCAGAGTTTGCAAATTACCATGATTTCGCGGGAACACTACAAAGATCTCGACGCACTTGAAGCTTATAGCGTGCAAGAGTTACAAACATTTTACGTCCCTCCCGGGCGAAAAGGTGAACATGCAATCCTATTCTACCGATCCACGGAAACAAGAGTGGAGAAAGAAGTTTGGCATGGCGCGGATTCTACACTTGACAGGCTCCAGCCCATCCATCTGCCTAGATATTACACAGAAGGCTTGAAAAGGCTATTGAAGCGCCAAGGGATACCCTTCAAACAGACCGCTCGAAAAGCTAAGTTCTATGATAGGATTGGAATGTTCCCGGAACTCAGCTCAAGTTGCCCAACGGGAGAATGGAAGCGATCGGGCTTGGATATGTTCGGTCCAAGAAACGGGAGCTACTCCGCGACTAGTATGTCGTACATGACTTTGATGAAGAAGGGGATGCTCAATGGGAGAATGCTAACCTTGAACTAGAAAGAACCCCCGATGTGAAAATGCCCAGTCCGTCGTTCGAAGAACAAATGGACAAGCTTATAAGGGAAGCTGGTCAAAAAGTTCGAGACGACCATTATCGTGAAATGACCATCTACGAGAAAGCCAGGACGCAACGCCTCCTTCAACAGGCTGCGAAAGATGAAAATGCCCCTCCCTATCAACCTGTTGTACAAAAGGCTTGACGCAGAGGCAGAAACAAGTCAAAGAGCGGAAAAGGCGTTCGACAGCGACAAAGCGGGACCAAGAAGTCACGCGATCAAGAATCGAGCGGTCCGGATTTGTCCCTTATGAAGAAGATGAGTCGAGCATACTCTTTTCCTCAAGACAAGACAAGGAAGATACTTGATCTTGCCATAAGACATCAAATGATTACACTTCCGGAGTCTAAACACCCTGAGCAAGCCAACGAGGTCTCTCACCCAGACTATTGCTCTTATCACCGAGCAATAGGACATCCTCTCGAAGATTGCTTCACCTTCAAGAACTGGGTCGAAGATCAATATCAGCTTGGAAAATTCGCTCTATCCAGCAGTTGGAGGGTAACACCGCCGCAGAAGCATGAACCCAAAGCCGCGAGAATAGAACCAGATCAACCTCGGTCTTGGAAGCGAGCTCGTACTTGTCATATGATAACGCTGTCAGAAGAAGAGCCCGAGAATATGGATAACCTCCCCTTGTGCTTCGAAAACAATGATGACGAGGTGATCTCAGAGTTTCCACCAGCGCCAAAAGAGCTGGAAGATGGAATACACACCACTGCACTGCAGATAACCTCAAGAAAATTGATTTGGGGACGGCAAGTGACCTGCGACTGACATTCGTCAGTGAGCTGCTATCTGAAGAAAGGGTGGCTGTGCTAAAAGACGTGCTTATGCAGCATAGAGATTGCTTCGCATGGAACTATTCCGAAATGCCAGGAATAGATCCAGAGATTGCGGTCCACAAATTGGCCATATCCCCGGACGTCAGGCCAATCAAACAAGCACCGAGAAGAATGCGGCTCGAGCTTGAGATGAGCATTAACGCCGAGGACAAGAAGCTGATCGACTCTGGCTTCATCCAAGAGGTTCAGTACCCTGACTGGATCGCCAACATCGTCCCAGTAATGAAGAAGAATGGGACGGTGTGCATCTGCGTAGACTTTCGGGATCTCAATAAAGCCTGCCCGAAGGACGATTTCCCAGTACCGGTCACTGAGCTGATGATAGATAACATGTCCACTCACGAAGTTTTCTCCTTCATGGACGGCTCATCAGGATATAATCAGATAAAGATGCATCCCGAAGACCAGAAGCACACCGCTTTCCGGACCCCTTTAGGTATATTCTGCTACAAGGTGACGCCTTTCGGTCTAAAGAATGCTGGTGCCACCTATCAGAGGGCCATGACGAAGATCTTCGATGACCTCATACATGAAATCGTCGAATGTTATATCGACGACCTCATGGTTAAAAGCAAATCATACGAGGAACATCTCGAACATCTGAAGATCGTATTTCAACGCCTTCGGCAATACAACTTGAAGATGAACCCTCTCAAATGCGCCTTCGGGGTGTCCTCAGGTAAATTCCTAGGATTCATCGTCCGACACTGAGTTATCGAGATAGATCCGTCACAGATCAAGGCGATCATGGAAATGCCTCCGTCAAGGACTTTCAAACAATTGCGGTCTCTCCAAAGGAAGCTCGCGTATATCCGGCGATTTATAGCCAATCTCTCTGGCAGGTGCCGTCCTTATAGTCACCCGATGAAGAAGGGAACCCCGTTCGTCTGGGATCATAAATGCCAAGGCGCGCTGGACGAAATCAAGCAGTATCTGCACAACCCGCCAGTGCTGGCCGCTCCGGTCAAGGGAAAGCCCCTTATTCTTTATACAACAGCCCTCGAAGGTTCCTTAGGCGCATTATGGGCACAAGAGAACGACCAAGGGAAAGAAAAAGCTCTCTATTACTTGAGTCGAGTTCTCCTGGGGGAAGAAAGTAATTACTCTCCCATCGAAAAACACTGCCTGGCGTTGATCTTCGCAATAACGAAACTCAGGCACTATGCGTTGGCGTATGAGGTCCATCTCATATCAAAAGTGGATCCTCTCAAATACTTGATGTCGAAGGCCATATTAACAGGACGGCTTGCTAAATGGGCCCTACTCTTGATGGAATTCTCGATAACTTATCGGCCTCTTAAGGCAGTGAAAGGCCAGGCCATCGCCGACTTCCTCGCTGAACATCCGATACCGGCCGATTCTTCCTTGAATTGCGAACTGCCAGACGAACATGCGTTTGACACGATCGACGGAAGTGGTACCCAGTGGGAACTTTATTTTGATGGAGCGTCTTCCATGAAGAATCGCAAACAGAACACGCCCATAATCAAATCAGGGGTAGGCCTCATCTTCGTGACTCCACAAGGAGGGATAATGCGCTTTGCTTTCTCCTTAACAGAGCCGAGGACAAACAATGAAGCCGAGTATGAAGCTTTGATAGCAGGCCTCGAGATCGCCATCGACATGGGAATTGAAAACCTCCTCATATACGGAGATTCCCAACTGGTCGTTAGTCAAGCAAACGGTGACTATCAAACGTGCAAACCAGAACTGGTAAAGTACGGCGAGAGGATATAGCAACTGCTGACCCAAATACCTTCCTACATCTTGGAAAGCATACCGCGTGCAGAAAATAGCAAAGCGGATGCACTAGCTAAGCTCGTTAAAGAACTGACCGACGAGAACCTCGATGATGTGAGAATCGTTGTGCAAAGCCGCCGGGTTCTTGCGCCGGCGGAAATGTCTCCGGAATCGTCCGAAGAAAAAGAAGTGATTGAGCAAATAGCTATGCGAATAAAAGACCAGGAAAAGACTGAGGATTGGAGAGAAGTCTTTACAGACTACTTCAAATCCCGTCGAACGCCTGAAGATGCGTCCTTAAAACATCAGCTCATGAAGCGAGCCCTATCTTTCGCCTTCGTCAATGATACTCTGTACAATAGGTCGTTTGATTCTCTGTGGTTGAGATGCCTGGGACCTGAAGAAGAAAAAAGAGTTGTCCAAGAAGTTCACGACGGACTCTGCGGTTCTCACCAAGTAGGCCCGAAGATGAAGTTGAAGATTAAACGGATGGGCTACTACTGGCCCACGATGATTCAAGACTGCCTTGAGTATGCGAAGCAATTCCACTCATGCCTGATCCATGGGGACTTTATCCATCAACATCCAAATCCATTACATCCGACAGTGGCTAGCTGGCCATTCGAAATGTGGGGAACTGACATAATCGGCCCCATCAAACCGGCATCGTCCAGAGGACATCATTTCATTTTGGCGACAACTGATTACTTCTCCAAATAGGCAGAAGCAGTACCGCCGAGGGAAGTGAAGACGGAGAATAGCCTCCATTTCTTCAAGACACACGTTATTTATTGGTTTGGAACTCCGCGACGGATCATCTCCGATAACGGGCCAGCCTACAGAAACCACAAGATCAGCCGCTTCGCACAACAACATAACATAGACTGGAGATACTCCTCAGTTTATAATCCCCGAACTAATGGTCTAGCTGAGGCTTTCAACAAAACCTTGACGAAGATCGTAAAGAAGATGGTGTCTCGAAATAAGAAAGACTGGCACGAGAGACTGCAAGAAGCTCTCTGGGCATATCGAACTACGTTCAAGACGGCCACGAACACAACGCTGTATGCATTGGTATTCGGTACAGAAGCAGTTCTTCCCCTCGAGATAGAGTTACCCTCTCTACGAGTGGCATTTCACTACGAGCTAACGGACGAAGAGAACACTCACCTTCGTCTTGAGGAGCTCGATGCCCTTGATGAAACTCGGCTCGTAGCGCAGCAAAATCTGGAAGCTTATAAAGCAAAGATGACGCGCTCATACGAAAGATTGACTAGGCCAAGGACATTCCGCCAAGGCGAACTCGTGCTAGTGGTTAGAAGACCTATGATCCCTAATCGCGCTAAGCGGGGGAAATTCGAGCCGAACTATGAAGGCCCATATTTCATAGACAAGGTCTATCAGGGTGGAGCCTATCTACTCATGGACATGCATGGCGAAAGACCTTTCAGACCGATAAACGGTCGCTTCCTGAAGAAGTACTATGCTTGACGAGTCACGGCCCAGGTCAATGATAGATGACGACGACTATGTCCGCTCGCTATCTTCCTAAGCCCAAGCTCTATAAGTAGTGACAGGCCTTCTTCAACAATGGACCGAAACGTCCTTAAACTAACAACGGACCGAAACGTCCTTAAACTACCAACGGACCACTATATCCTAAAACCAGCTGCTGACCGAGATGTCGATAAACTATGGTGGATTGCAGCATCCCAGAGCTGATACAAAAAAATAATAAAGAATAAAAAAAGAGGAAAACGGTATGTCCGTAAGCAAAGTGGGCACGGATGAAAACCCGAAAGGGCTCCGTGAGTAAAAATAGCAGGGCTACCGGCGAGTCTTGTGAAAACCCGTAAGGGTGCAACCTCGTTAGAATAAAAAAAAAGAATAAACCAAAAAAAAAAAGAAAACGGTATATCCATAAGCAAAATAGGCACGGATGAAAATCCGAAAGGGCTCCGTGAGAAAAAACAGCAGGCTATCGGCAAGTGTTTGTGAAAACCCGAAAGGGCGCAACCTCATTAAAAGACACTTACAGGGTCCTCTCGACCTTGTGAGGAGAAATCACCCGCGTGAGATTCTTACGACTCACAAGGGAGCAACACACTTAGGGATCCCCATGATTCCTAGGGAGAAATTACACTTGCGAGATCCTCACGACTCGTAAGGAGAACCCTCTTATGAGACCCTCACGGCTCATAAGATTCAAAAGTCTTCAGCTACAGGGATCTGAACCTGTTCTTAAGCAACCCCCACAACCTCCAATACTGCCCTACAAGCGGCTCAATACCGACCCTTGTATACAATCCACGGGCGCGAATAAAAATTTCCCTAACAAAGTCCCATCCGTGACTAGGGATATGTCTACACGGTGAACAACCCTTGTGAGTCCTCCCGACTTATAAGGAGAAAACTCTCTTATAAGATCCTTACGACCTATAAGAGAACATACACTTAGGAGTCCTCACGATTCCTAAGGAGAAAACACACCTACGAGATCCTCACGACTTGCAGGGAGAAATACCTTTGTGAGACCCTTACGGCTCATGAAGTCAAAAGCCTTAGTCGACAGGATCCTAACCCGGTTCGCTAAGCCACCTTTGTTCAATATCGACAGAGGCAAATGATGATTCGCTCCTGGCAATATTCCAGTTGTAGCGGTGCTGATGCCGAAATCGGTGTCTAATCTCAAGCTTGCAGCAAAATGCTAGCGAGCCACACATGCATACGAAATAGTCGAAATGATGGGGCAACTTGCAAAAAAAAATCAGCAAGTAAAAATGTATGCATGCAAAATAGCCGAAATGATTGGGCAACTCGCAATAAAAAGCAGCGAGTAAAAATAAAACAAATAGCCGAAATGATTGGGCACCGCGAAAAATAGCCGAAATGATGGGGCAATCGCGACCTTTGCGATATATAAAGCTGAAATGATAGAGTATCGCGAAAAGAAATAAAAAAATGAATGAATGAAATTTAGGCCCTACAGGTGATATTACATTAATCCTTGTATACAATCCAGGGGCGCAAACGAAGAGGGAGTCACACTCCTCCTCCCCAGGTTTCATCAGAAGAAGAAGCTAAATCTCGACGGGTCACAGATAGCCTAGAGATCATCTCAACATTCGTCTCATTGCAGCAGACACAACATCAAGCAAAGCGGAACAGCGGCAACTCCCAGTTCCATGACTCGGCGGTGTACAGACGACCGAGAGTAAAATTCCGACGCCGTGAAATGCGGATAAAGTCAACCCATCCTGGCTACGTGGAACGCGGATTATGTCACTTCTGACCCCGTGGAAAACGTCCAGAGCAGATCCTGGTCCTCGCAGAGCACGGCAGTGAACCCGTGTGAAGCATCCAGAGCGGAGCCTGGTCCTCGCCGAACACGGCAGTGAACCCGTAGGAAGCATCCAGAGCAAAATTCCTGGCTACGTGGAACGCGGATTATGTCACTTCTGACCCCGTGGAAAACGTCCAGAGCGGATCCTGGTCCTCGCAGAGCACGGCAGTGAACCCGTGTGAAGCATCCAGAGCAGAGCCTAGTCCTCTCCGAACACGGCAGTGAACCCGTAGGAAGCATCCAGAGCAAAATTCCTGGCTACGTGGAACGCGGATTATGTCACTTCTGACCCCGTGGGTAACGTCCAGAGCGGATCCTGGTCCTCGCAGAGCACGGTAGTGAACCTGTGTGAAGCATCCAGAGCGGAGCCTAGTGCTCGCCGAACACGGCAGTGAACTCGTGGGAAGCATCTAGAGCAAAATTCCTGGCTACGTGGAACGCGGATTATGTCACTTCTGACCCCGTGGAAAACGTCCAGAGCGGATCCTGATCCTCGCAGAGCACGGCAGTGAACCCGTGTGAAGCATCCAGAGTGGAGCCTAGTCTTCGCCGAACACGGCAGTGAATCCGTGGGAAGCATCTAGAGCAAAATTCCTGGCTACGTGGAACGCGGATTATGTCACTTCTGACCCCGTGGAAAACGTCCAGAGCGGATCCTGGTCCTCGCAGAGCACGGTAGTGAACCCATGTGAAGTATCCAGAGTGGAGCCTAGTCCTTGCTGAACACGGCAGTGAACTCGTGGGAAGTATCTAGAGCAAAATTTCTGGCTACGTGGAACACGGATTATGTCAATTCTGACCCCGTGGAAAACGTCCAGAGCGGATCCTGGTCCTTGCAGAGCACGGCAGTGAACCCGTGTGAAGCATCCAGAGCGGATCCTAGTCCTCGCCGAACACGGCAGTGAACCCATGGGAAGCATCTAGAGCAAAATTCCTGGCTACGTGGAACGCGGATTATGTCACTTCTGGTCCCGTGGAAAACGTCCAGAGCGGAGTCTGGTCCTCGCCGAACACGGCAGTGAACCCGTAGGAAGTATCCAAAGCAAACATCGGAATGTGGAGTCCTTAAATCCACGGACTATGATGTCCTTAACCTCGACCGTGATGTCTTAAAACTAACATCGGACTGTGGGGTCCTTAAACCCATGGACTATGATGTCCTTAATCTCGACCGTAATGTCTTAAAACTAACATCGGACTGTGAGGTCCTTAAACTCATCGACTATGATGTCCTTAACCTCGACCGTGATGTCTTAAAACTAACATCGGACTGTGAGATCTTTAAACTCACGGACTATGATGTCTTTAACCTTGACCGTGATGTCTTAAAACTAACAATGGACCGTAATGTCCTTAAACTAATTTTACCTTGGTTCAAGTGTACATCTCTTCACTCCTTTGATATTTGTCGTTGTAATTCCTCAACGTCTTCAAAGAGGTGACGGGTCCCGACAACCACACATTTCACGGACTGTGGGGTCCTTAAACCTATGGACTATGATGTCCTTAACCTCGACCGAAATGTCTTAAAACTAAAATCGGACTGTGAGGTCCTTAAACTCATGGACTATGATGTCCTTAACCTCGACTGTAATGTCTTAAAACTAACATTGGACTGTGAGGTCCTTAAACTCGCGGACTATGATGTCCTTAACCTCGACCGTGATGTCTTAAAACTAACAACGGACTGTGGAGTCCTTAAATCCACGGACTATGATGTCCTTAACCTCGACCGCGATGTCTTTAAACTATGGTATCCTGGAAAACGTCCAGAACGGAGCCTGGTCCTCGCCAAACACGGCAGTGAACCCGTGGGAAGCATCCAGAACAACCCCTGACGCCGTGAAATGCGGATAAGGACAATGTTCCCGCCGAAAATTTCTGCGCGAAAGAGCCCAAGGTATCAAATGGCGGCGATACGCTTAAGAAAATGGGAACCAGTATCTTCCGGGCTGTTTTTTGATAAACTCCCGAATGAGAAACAGATAAATTCTGATGGTATCGAAAGCGGCTCGAAAAACCCTTCGATTTGATATATTATGGGCCTCGTAATTCATCCGGGATCAAAAGTTATGAGGAATTACGTGTCCACACGTGATGGGCTTTTAAAAACCCGCTGGAGGAGTTAAAAAATATAATAAAAACTCAAAAAAGACCCCAATGGGGCATCACGTGCTCACACGTGACCATGGGTCACGTGCAGACATGTGATGGGTTTTTAAAGCCTCTAAAATAATGAATAGAATTTAATTCTAAAGGTCAGAAAATACCTTAACGAGGTATCACGTGCTTACACGTGACCAATGGTCACGTGTTGACACGTGATGGTTAAAACTGAAACATAAATAAGCGGCTGAGAAAGGAACCCAATTGGGGGTCACGTGCTCCCACGTGACCAAAGGTCACGTGCCAGCACGTGACTGGCTTTAAAAGCATTATAATTTAATAGAATTAAATTCTAAAAGTTTCTGAATCTTTCCAAATGGAAAAGGGTCATGGGGAACCGTTGGATTAAAAATCCAAGGGTAATTAAAAATCACCAATTTATGGAAAAACCTTGGACAAGGAAAGATTTCCCTGAAAATCTCACCAGGATAACAAATAGAATATCTTTTGGATTTAAAATCCACGGTGAATAAAATTCACTGAATGATCTAAAGGTCTAGATTAATGATAAATATAAATCAAATCTCTCAACAATCAAATCAAATCTTCCAATGAGAGATTTGCTAAACAAATTAACTCTTTTCCTTCTCCTATAAATAGGAGCCAAGAAGAGAAGAGGGGGGATCTACTTTTTTGAGAGAAAAACAGAGAGAGGAGAATTTAATTCTCAAGAGGGAAGAAAAGAAAGGAGAATTTAATTCTCAACAAAGAAAACCCTAGGTAAGAAAAGGGAAAAAGATAAACTTCAAACAGAGAATTTAATTCTCAAAATCCAAGAGTTTAACTCTTATACAAAAAGAACTTAGTTCTTCTTCTGGTTGAAGATCTGCACAGAGCACATCTCCCCATAACTTGAGAATTTAATTCTCATCGGGTCGAGATCCTACCATGCAGATCCTAAACTTAGAAGGGGAATTGAGTTTTGAGAGTTCAATTCTCCTAAAACAAAACTAGGGTTTAACCCTAATCAAGAATTTAATTCTTTTACAGATCTGGGAATTTAATTCCTTTGAAAAGAAATCAAGGTTTTATCCTAAATAAGAATTTAATTCTTTCACGATAGGAATTTAATTCCTCCAAAATCATAATTAGGGTTTAACCCTACAAAGAATTCAATTCTTAAAAGATCTCTGTTCATGAAAAGAACTAGGGTCACGTGCCCCCATGTGACCCTTGAAAAGATCCCCTGCAAAGAACTTTGAAGCATCACCCCACGTGCTCCCACGTGACCCTCATTATATATGGAACAAAAGTAAAGGCAGAAACAATTCTGGGCGCTCTCACGTGTTACCACGTGACCCCTAATAAATGTTCTAATAAATCAGGGCATGATTATACATCACGTGCCCACACGTGATGGCTATGAAAATTAAAAGTGTTTAACACTTGTTTGCAGAACAAAATAAAGGGGATCTGGCCCCACTTTTTGATGCCATCACGTGCTCCCACGTGACTCTCAAAACGCAGAAAGAAGGATCAATGGGAATGAAGGCTTTGGGCGCTCTCACGTGTTTACCACGTGACCCCTTAGCAAACGTTCTAACAGTCAGCGCATAAATCCCCATCACGTGTCAACACGTGATGCTCGAAATAAAAAGGAAAAGTGTTTAACACTTATTCACAGATTTGAGGATAAAACAAAGGAGATATGGCTCCGCATTTAGGGCGCCCTCACGTGTCACCACGTGACCCCTAATGAGCATTCTAACAGACCAGAGCGGGGGCCTCCATCACGTTCTCACACGTGATGGCCGTCAGAATTAAAAGAGTTAAAACACTGATATGCAGAATAAGATAAGGGAAATCAGGGCGCTCTCACGTGTCCACACGTGACCCCTCTCCCCTTAGTGTTTAACACTAATCCGAAGACTTTGTCCTCAGTGATTAACACTGATTTTCTTAGTGTTTAACACTAATTTGGAAAACTCTATTTGCAGTGTTTAACACTGATTTTCTTAGTGTTTAACACTAATTTGAAAACACTGTTCCCAGTGTTTAACACTGATTATCTTTTAGTGTTTAACACTAACTTGCTATCTTATTCCCAGTGTTCAACACTGTTGGTTTTTAGTGTTTAACACTAGCTTTAGCCCAATTGGCTAAGTTTCTAGAGGCAAAGCCTCTCCTTCAATGGACCAACAGAGGGCCAATATTTCAAACATAGTTGGACTTAGCCCAAACTGGCCATAAGTCCTCAAATCATCTTGAACCGAGCACATCTGCTCTTTCAACCAACTCATTGGTTCAAGGGTACATCTCTGAACTCCTCTGATATTTGTCGTTGTAATCCTTCAACGTCTTCAGAGAGGTGACGGGTCCCGACAACCACACATCAACACGGACTGTGGGGTCCTTAAACTCATGGACTTATGCGTCCTTAAACCAAGATACGGACTGTGGGGTCCTTAAACCCGCGGACTTATGCGTCTTTAAACTAACGGACTAATGCGTCCTTAAACACACCCATATGGACTGTGGGGTCCTTAAACCCATGGACTTATGCGTCCTTAAACTACCATTGGACCACCATGTCCCTAAACTGGCATTGGACCACTATGTCCTTAAACTGGTATTGGACCCCCATGTCCCTAAACTGGAACAATAGAGCCAATTGCACTTTTGTCGGATCTAAACGATCCCGTTAAGTCGATCTTAGTCCCAAACTGGACTAACGTATCCTTAACAACCGTTTAAGTTGATCTTAGCCTCAAATATGGCTAACGTATCCTTAAACCTTCAAACAGACTTTATTCCCAAATTGGACTATAAATCCCCAAATCAACTTTGGTTCAAGGGTACATCTCTGAACTCCTCTGACATCTGTCGTTGTAATCCTTCAACGTCGTTAGAGAGGTGACGGGTCCCGACGGCCATACATGTAATGGACCCCTATGTCCCTAAACTGGAACAATAGAGCCAATTGCTCTTTTGTCGGATCTAAACGATCTCGTTAAGTTGATCTTAGTCTCAAACTGGACTAACGTATCCTTAACAAACGTTTGAGTTGATCTTAGCCTCAAATATGGCTAACGTATCCTCAAACCAAAAACCCAAACCCAAATCTAAGAAAACACGGATTTGGACTAATCCACGTCCTACGGGCGACGACATAAATTGGTCTCCGTATACAATCCACGGGCAACCACAAATAAAACAAACACCCACGACACGAAGTGACCATCTGGAGAAGGAGAAAGTTGTTACCGCAATGCGGTAGCGTAATTAACTGCAGGGGCTTGCGCCTGCAGGGAAGAGCGTCCCCACAATCAAAAACCCCTCAAGCGAGGGGGAATCTGACGAAGTCTGCTACATCGGCCGCATCCGTCTAAACCTCCGATACACGGTGCCATAAATCAACTTGGCATCTTCGGAGAGGTAGACGGATAAAACCAATTAGCATCTGCCCCGAACCTCAGGCAAGACAGCCCATGTCTCGGCCGCCGTTCGGAGGGGAACAGATTCTGGCACGCCCGGTGGGACCTTTTCCTCTTTCCACTCCACACTTCGTGTGTCGTGTTCGCGAACGAATCGCGGTTTGTTGTGGTTGCCTGTGGATTCGAGGTACTAAGATTTGGTGTCTTGCTCCGTGCAGAAAACAGAAGATCAATGGCTTCAAACTGCACTACCTGCAACTGCAACTCTCGCTCCGTCCTTGCTGGAGGAGTGACTTATGGGCCCCAAGCGGCCTTCCTTTCCAAGATGCCAGTGGAGCAGGTAACTCAAGCCACCGCTGGACTATTCTTCGGGACCCTGCTCCCACCAATGAGCTTCAATGCCCCAATGACATCGCAAGAAGCTCCAAAGAAGTCGGTCTTTGATTGGCTTGCTACTGCCGCAGCCCCTCTCAACGGGTCGCCCAACTTCAATACCTCAGTTTTCAACGGACTGGGCCAGAATGTCTATAAGCCCGTGATACCCGAAGCTGCCATCCCAAAGCGGATATCCATCCCGGCTCAAGCGGACAAAATTATTGGAAAGGCTACTCCTTCCAAAAAGTCAGTTTTTACAAGGCTGGCCATTCCGGTTGCTGCTCCAGGTGAGGTCCTCAAAGCTGCTTCCCCTGTCCAGAGGTCTGTCTTTGACAGATTAGACATTGCTTTTCAACGGGTGTCAGTCTTTGACAGGCTAGCACCAATAACGGTCTCTCCTCAAAGCAGGGGGCATGACGAAGTTGCCCCTACGGCCGAAACAACTCCATCCGCACGACACGCTCGACGTCGCCATTGGCGCCGAGTAAGGAAGGCTGGGGGCAACTCCCCCTCTGGATTTACTCCACCAGCTCCAACGGTGGGGATCGATGTTGCTGTTCCAACCGGGAACAGCTTCGAGCTGCTGAACAGGGTGCGCAGAAACTCTCCTACTGCAGTGCTGAAGAGATCTCCTCCACCCGTGGAGAATAATACGGAAAAGAAGCTAGAGCAGCCCCCTCAACGGCTGTCCTCTAAAATTTACAAGGTCTGGCGTCAAGTCCAAGACTCCGTAATAGATCAAGACTATCTCCGCCGACAGAAAAAGATGAAGGTTCGGCAGGAGAAGAATTACTCTGTCAAGACGGAAAAAGCAACAGCTGGATGGGTGCCCACTGCAACGGCTCCCTCAACGTCAATCACTCAAAAGAAAAGTAGGCCGCAAAAAGCCCCTGTGAACATGGCGAACCATAAAAGCGCTGAATCTAAACGCCCTAAGTCTGGGGGCATGGTGGTGCATACCGTCTACATGGCATCCGGGAAAGAGGGTAGCCGCGCTTCTATGGGCCACCGACCGCTCACCCGATCCCTGACAAAAGCCCAGGAGGAACAGCAGAAGTTTCAAGAGATGATGACTACGATGGCCGCACTCACCGGGCCAAAAGAAAGCCCGGAAACATCATCAGAACAGCGTCACGAACAGGAAACTGACGCTGACTTCCTACGAAGAGTCCTCGAAAAGAAGGACCGAGAGGCAGCAGAGCAAGCTGCCAACATAAAACAAATGGCGCTTCTCTTCCAAGACATGGTGGGAATGATGTTACAGCCGGACCCTCCAGCTGAAGACCCTCCGATCATTATTGAAGACGATAAAGAGGAGACATCTAATCCTCCGCCGGCTCTTTCAGCAGCCAAGGAGGAGACAATTTCCAAGGCCGCACTGGACGACTATATAGCTCAGCAAATACGAGCTCATCAGGCGAATGAAGCGGCTGGGCAAATTGTTAGAACCGGACGGCCCTATCCGAGCTGGTATGACCAAATCAGGTACCCGCCGGGATATACGATCCCTAAGTTTCACGTATATAAAGGGACAGGGAATCCGCATCAGCATGTCGCTCAATTCAGGGCCTTATGCGGCAATACTGGAGGCGATGACAAATTGTTGCTTCGCCAATTCTTCGGCAGCTTAGCAGAAACAGCTTTTGAATGGTATTCGGAGCTACCCAATGACTCTATCAAGACATTTATGGAGATGGAGCTGCTGTTTACACAGAGATTCGCGAGTGCTGGTGGACGCACCCCGATAACAGCACTGATTAATGCCAGGATAAGGCCAGGCGAAACATGGGTCCAATACGCAACACGATGGCGGAACCTATGGTCGAAATGCGAACAATGCGTAGAAGAGGCTCCTGCAGTAGGCATGTTCGTGGGCACTCTTGACCCTCAAGCGGCCATCTCCCAGTTCATGATGTTTTTCAAGCCGACCACCTTCCAGGCCTTGATTAACAAGCTGGCCCAAATGGACCAGATGGGCCATAAGCCTTCTTCTTCAAAGACAGAGCCTTGGAATGAAAAGGGCAAAGGGAAAGCAACCTTTGTTGCCAATACTCAACAACGGTCGAGCAACTTAAAGCCGGTTGTCCATCAAAACAATATGCGTCCACGCCCATCCCTCGAGGAGAGACTGGGACGTCCTTACTCGTTTCCTCAGGATAAAATGAGAAAACTGTTCGAGATGGCAGTGTGCAACAGACTCATCAATCTGCCGAGTCCAAAACGTCCGTTGCAACCAGGCGATGTCAACGATCCCAATTATTGCCCTTACCACCAAACGGCAAGTCACCCGATCGAGGATTGTTTCGCCTTTAAGGGGTGGATCGAGGATCAGTACCTACAAGGAAAGTTCGCGCTGTCTGAAAAGTGGAAAGTAAACCCACCACAGTCGCACACTCCAAAGAAGACGGACGCACCGGGAGCAACTTGTCACGTGATCTCCCACTCATTTACGGCCGATGAAAAAACCCCTTGCACTGAGAAACTGGGGGCAGAGCCTGAGCCGGAATTCGTGTGGCCGTCAGACGAAATGATCGACGCTTTTCTAGATGAGATTCGTCTAAAAAGCAAAGCTGATCGAGAGCGCGAGATGGCCATATTCGAGAAAGCCAAACGCCGGCGACTGGACAAAAGGGTCGAAACACTCCCACCAGATCAAAGTACATCCGCCGCAAATGAAAGCAGGATCAAGATAAGGAAACGATTCGCCAAAGCTATATCAATGGGGATGAGACCGCCCTCTTTCAGAGAAAATTCTCTCAGTGGTATACATTTCGATGAAACGGACGTACATCCTAACTACTGCTTATATCATCAGAAGATCGTACATCCTACTGAAGACTGCGACTCCTTTAAGTGTTGGTGGCAAGGATATATCGTTCACAGGCAACACTTCAACAAGACAAAGCGTGAAGCTCGTAAACAGCGGAAAAATGCGACAGATGAGCGTAAAAGAATTGCCGGCAATTGTCATAGGGTTGATCCCGGGGGATCGCGAGTTCTTACCTTCGGGAACAACTCCGACGAAGAAGTAGCCCTCGGTCCTCTCTTCAAGGAATCCATCTCTGAAACGAAAGAATTGAGGAGCCGCGAGAACATTCAGCTGTGCAGTTGCACGCTACCCGGAAAGAATCTCGGACCCACGAACAAGGGATCAGATAAAAGGGATGAGGGGAATGGAAAAATGACCTTTGTTGTCAACACTCGACAACAGCCGAGTAACCCGAGACCGTTTTGTCGTCAAAACAACAAGCCGCGATACCTCAATGAGAAGTTGAAACGTCCTTACTCGTTCCCTCAGGATAAAACGAGGAGATTGTTCGAGCTAGCAGTGCGCAACAGGCTCATCACTTTGCCAGATCCAAAACGTCCATTGCAACCAGGTTACGTTAACAATCCTAACTATTGTCCCTACCATAGAGTAATAGGTCACCCACTCGAAAATTGCTACGTCTTCAAAAACTGGGTTGAAGACCAATACCAACAAGGCAAGTTCGCGCTGCCCGAAAAGTGGAAAGTAAACCCGCCACAACAACATGCTTCGAAAAAGGTGGATATGCCGGGGGCATCATGCTCATTCATAGGGAAAGCCCCATAGACCGAAAAGTCAGTAAACTAGAGATGCTTCTCAAATACGGCGACGGTGGACCGAAACGTCCTTAAACTAACGGCGGACCGCAATGTCCTAAAACTTGCAAATGACCGAAACGTCGTCAAACTACTCCCAACCCGCAGCATCTTCAGGCTGACGTGGTAAAAAAAAAAAAAAAACGGTATGTCGGGCACGGATGAAAACCCGAAAGGGCTCCGTGAGTAAAAACAGCAGGGCTACCGGCGAGTGTTCGTGAAAACCCGAAAGGGCGCGACCTCGTTTAAAAAAAAAGAAAAAAAAAAGAAAAAAAAGGAATTAAAAAAAAAAACGGTATGTCGATAAGCAAAATGGGCACGGATGAAAACCCGAAAGGGCTCCGTGAGTAAAAACAGCAGGGCTACCGGCGAGTGTTCGTGAAAACCCGAAAGGGCGCGACCTCGTTTAAAAAAAAAGAGAAAAAAAGGGGAAAAGAATAAAAAAAAACGGTATGTCCATAAGCAAAGTGGGCACGGATGAAAACCTGAAAGGGCTCCGTGAGTAAAAACAGCAGGGCTACCGGCGAGTGTTTGTGAAAACCCGAAAGGGCGCAATCTCGTTAAAAGACACTTACAGGATCCTCTCGACCTTGTAAGGAGAAACCACCTGCGTGAGATCCTTACGACTCACAAGGGAGCAACACACTTAGGGATCCTCACGATTCCTAAGAAGAAAATACACTTGCGAGATCCTCACGACTCGTAAGGAGAACTCTCTTATGGGACCCTCACGGCTCATAAGATTTGAAAGTCTTAAGTTACAGAAACCTTAACCTGTTCTTAAGCAAACCCCCCAACC
Source organism: Agapanthus africanus (assembly GCA_030015575.1). NCBI lineage: Eukaryota > Viridiplantae > Streptophyta > Magnoliopsida > Asparagales > Amaryllidaceae > Agapanthus > Agapanthus africanus. Next base: position 62,639,030 of record JASDDO010000028.1, on the reverse strand, counting down.
TCCGATATTGCCCTACAAGCGGCTCAATACTGGCCCTTGTATACAATCCACGGGCGCGAATAAATATTTCTCTAACCAAGTCCCACCCGTGACTGGGGATATGTCCATACGGTGAACAACCCTTGTAAGTCCTCTCGACTTATAAGGAGAAAACCCTTTTGTAAGATCCTTACGACTTACAGGGGAACATACACTTAGGAGTCCTCACGATTCCTAAGGAGAAAACGCACCTGCGAGATCCTCACGACTCGTAGGGAGAAATACCTTTGTGAGACCCTTACGGCTCATGAAGTCAAAAGCCTTAATCGACAGGATCCTAACCCTGTTTGCTAAGCCACCTTTGTTCAACATCGACAGAGGCAAATGATGATTCGCTCCTGGCAATATCCCAGTTGTAGCGATGCTGATGCCTAAACCGGTAACAAATTCCAAGTCCTGTCATGGCAAATGATGATTCGCTCCTGGCAATATTCCAGTTGTAGCAATGCTGATGCTGAGATTGGCACCAGATTCCAAGTTCCACACTCAAAAAAAAAAATAGCGAGCCATACGTGCATACGAAATAGCCGAAATGATGGGGCAACTTGCAATAAAAATCAGCAAGTAAAAAAAATGTATGCATGAAAAACAGCCGAAATGATTGGGCAACTCGCAATAAAAAGCAGCGAGTAAAATAGAAAAAAATAGCCGAAATGATTGGGCATCGCGAAAAACAGCCGAAATGATTGGGCAATCGCGATTTTCGCGATATAAAAAGCTGAAATGATAGAGCATCGCGGAAAGAAAAAAAAAGAATGAAATGAAAGAATGAAACTTTTTGCCCTACAGGTGAGATCACATCGATCCCTGTATACAATCCAGGGGCACAAAAAAAGAGGGAACCATACCTTCTCAACAGGCTCCACCAAAAAGCGAAGCCAAATTTCGACGGTTCATAGATAACCCAGAAACAACCTCGACATTTGTCGCAATATTGCAGACATAATGTCAACAGACGAAGCAAAAAGAAAATCCCGAGCTTCAGGATCTCGACGTCAACATCGACAACTTAGAGATCACCAACGGCGTTTCTCCTCACTCCAACCAGATGCAGACGCGACGTCAACAATCGACCTCAGAGTCGCAACGAAACGGAACCCTGGCAAAGTTCTTAGTTCCAAATTTCAAATGGCCACATCTACAGCCTGGAGACCAACAACGGTGTGCCTCCTCATTCCAGCAGTACACAGTGGTTACACCATCAAGCGGAGCGATGGCAAAATCCCAACTCCGCCTTAGCATTCGTCTCATTACAGCAGACGCAATGTTAACAACGGCGTTCCTTCGCAGTCCAGCAGGATGTACATGCAAAGCTAATAAAAGACCCCATGGTCAGCAAAGCGGAGTGATGGAAAAATCCCAGCTCCACCTCAGCACTCGTCTCGTCACAGCGGACACATCATCAAGCAAAGCGGAACAGCGGCAACTCCCAGTTCCATGACTCGACGATGTACTCCCACAGAGAGTCAAATCCCAACTCCGTGAAATGCGGATATAATCAACAAAATTCCTGGTTACGTGGAACGCGGATAACGTCACTCTTTGACCCCGTGGAAAACGTCCAGAGCGGATCCTGGTCCTCGCAGACCACGGCAGTGAACCCGTGTGAAGCATCCAGAGCGGAGCCTAGTCCTCGCCAAGCACGGCAGTGAACCCGTGTGAAGCATCTAGTGCAAAATTCCTGGTTACGTGGAACGCGGATAACGTCACTCTTTGACCCCGTGGAAAACGTCCAGAGCGGATCCTGGTCCTCGCAAAGCACGGCAATGAACCCGTGTGAAGCATCCAGAGCGGAGCCTAGTCCTCGCCTAACGCGGCAGTGAACCCGTGTGAAGCATCTAGTGCAAAATTCCTGGTCACGTGGAACGCGGATAACGTCACTCTTTGACCCCGTGGAAAACGTCCAGAGCGGATCCTGGTCCTCGCAGAGCGCGGCAGTGAACCCGTGTGAAGCATCCAGAGCGGAGCCTAGTCCTCGCCTAACGCGGCAATGAAACCGTGTGAAGCATCTAGTGCAAAATTCCTGGTCACGTGGAATGCGGATAACGTCACTCTTTGACCCCGTGGAAAACGTCCAGAGCGGATCCTGGTCCTTGCAGAGCACGGCAGTGAACCCGTGTGAAGCATCCAGAGCGGAGCCTAGTCCTCGCCGAGCGCGGCAGTGAACCCGTGTGAAGCATCTAGTGCAAAATTCCTGGTTACGTGGAATGCGGATAACGTCACTCTTTAACCCCGTGGAAAACGTCCAGAGCGGATCCTTGTCCTCGCAGAGCACGGCAGTGAACCCGTGTGAAGCATCCAGAGCGGAGCCTAGTCCTCGCCGAGCGCGGCAGTGAACCCGTGTGAAGCATCTAGTGCAAAATTCCTGGTCACGTGGAACGCGGATAATGTCACTCTTTGACCCCGTGGAAAGCATCCAGAGCGGAGCCTAGTCCTTGCCTAACGCGGCAGTGAACCCGTGTGAAGCATCTAGTGCAAAATTCCTGGTCACGTGGAACGCGGATAACGTCACTCTTCGACCCCGTGGGAAACGTCCAGAGCGGATCCTGGTCCTCACACCAACATGGAGTGATCACCACCGCGACATTCGTCTCGATACGGCAGACGCGATACTAGCAAACGAAGTGAAGGCCAAATTCCTAGCTTCAGGGTCTTGACGGTAAGTCATATAAAGCCTGAAAGACGATCGGAGATCATCCCACACCAGCACGGAGTGGTCACTACCTCGACGTTCATCTCGATACAGCAAATGAAATGTCACCCCAGCGTTCTTCCCCCAGCAGGATTCGGAAGCGACAAAGCAAACGAAGCGAAGGCCAAATTCCTAGCTTCAACTTCTTGACGGTAAGTCATATAAAACCGGAAAGACAAACAGAGATCATCCCACATGGAGTGGTCACCACTACGACATTCGTCTCGATACAGCAGACGAAATGTCACTACAGCGTCCTTCCTCCAACAGGATCCGGACACACCAAAGAAAACGAAGCGAAGGCCAAATTCCTAGCTTCAGGGTCTTAACGGTAAGTCATATAAAACCGGAAAGACAATCAGAGATCATCTCATACCAACATGGAGTGATCACCACCTCGACGTTTGTCTCGACACATCAGACGCAACATCACCAAAAGGAGTCACGGCAAAATCCCTGGTTCCCGAGCTCGACGGTTCACCAGCAACCTAGAGACAACCATGACATTCGTCTCGATACAAAGGACGCGATGCCGGCAAACGAAGCAAAGGCCAAATTCCTAGCTTCAGGGTCTTAACGGTAAGTCATATAAAACCGGAAAGACAATCAGAGATCATCTCACACCAACATGGAGTGGTCACCGCCTCGACGTTCGTCTCGATACAGCAGACGAGATGTCACAACAACGTTCTTCCTCCAACAGGATTCACACATGAAAAAGCAAACGAAGCGAAGGCCAAATTCCTAGCTTCAGGGTCTTAACGGCAAGTCATATAAAGCCTGAAAGACCACCGGAGATCATCCCACATGGAGTGGTCACCACCTCGACGTTCGTCTCGATACAGCAGACGCAACGTCACCAAAAGGAGCCACGGCAAAATCCCTAGTTCCAAACCTCGACGGTTCATCAGCAACCTAGAGACAACCACGACATTCATCTCGATACAGAGGACGCAATGCCAGCAAACGAAGCAAAGGCCAAATTCCTAGCTTCAGGGTCTTAACAGCAAGTCATATAAAGCCTGAAAGACTATCGGAGATCATCCCACACCAGCGCGGAGTGGTTATGACTCATCGGGGCTCTCCAAAATGAGCCTAACCTCAAGTAAAAAGCGGCATGGCAAATTCCTAGCGCTTGCTCTTCCGACGGTCAAACTGCCAAGGAGGATTGCTTGAAGACGTCTTGTCCAGCCCCCGAAGAGATCAGAGACACGGCAGTCGCAGGGCTACTCGAACAGCACGATTGCCTATCGAGGAATACATCAGCTCATGCGACGGTACGACGGCCAAAACCCTAAGTACCACAGACCCTAACGGACTTCTGTCGTAAAGAGCAGAGGTTAACTGTGACGTTAGGATATTCTTGCGAGATCTGCTCGATTCGTTTTGACTCGTGAGGAAAATGATGTCTTTGCGAGAACTTCTCGATTCGTCTCGACTCGTGAGATAAAGCCTTAGGCAGTAGGGATTAAAAAACCTGTTTCCTAAGCACTGGGACCCTGCAAGTCGGCCCAAAATGGTCTCTTGCATACTATCCACGGGTCTCACTCTCCGAAGTCGAATTTCGACAAGGAGGGGAACAACCGCTTACGGGTCCTCTCGACTCGTAAGAGGGAAAAATTCTCTCATAAGATCCTTACGATTTATAAGAGAAAACACACTTAGGAATCCTCACAACTCCTAAGGAGAAAATACACCTACGAGATCCTCTCGATCCGTAGGGAGAAAAGTCTTTATGAGACCCTCACGGCTCATAAAGTTGAAAAGTTTTAGGTGGCAGATCCTAACCCTGTCTCCTAAGCCATCACTGCCCTGCAAAGAGGTCAAGATGGACCGTCTATGAGCCACACTCGCCAAAGCTACATGCCACTGAAATGGAAAAGCTACTCATGAGCATATAAACTACTTCACTCCAGAGTAAGATATAAAGAGATAGAAGGGTGCGGCTCATGGAGTTAAGGGTTTGGAACGATATCTTTTAAGAGTCGAGATTTGAGTCAATGATAAATGACGACGCTTGTGTCCGCTCGTTATCTTCTCAGATCAAGATTCTGAAAGTAATATACCAACCCGAAATTGGTCATACGCTATGCATTATTTTGCACTACTTCACCCACGTATATACTTACGTGGGCAAAGTAGTGGGGGGCATTTGTTCCCGCCGAAAATTTCTGCGCGAAAGAGCCCAAGGTATCAAATGGCGGCGATACGCTTAAGAAAATGGGAACCAGTATCTTCCGTGCTGTTTTTTGATAAACTCCCGAATGAGAAACAGATAAATTCTGATGGTATCGAAAGCGGCTCGAAAAACCCTTCGATTTGATATATTATGGGCCTCGTAATTCATCCGGGATCAAAAGTTATGAGGAATTACGTGTCCACACGTGATGGGCTTTTAAAAACCCGCTGGAGGAGTTAAAAAATATAATAAAAGCTCAAAACAGACCCCAATGGGGCATCACGTGCTCACACGTGACCATGGGTCACGTGCAGACACGTGATGGGCTTTTAAAGCCTCTAAAATAATGAATAGAATTTAATTCTAAAGGTCAGAAAATACCTCAACGAGGTATCACGTGCTTACACGTGACCAATGGTCACGTGTTGACACGTGATGGTTAAAACTGAAACATAAATAAGCGGCTGAGAAAGGAACCCAATTGGGGGTCACGTGCTCCCACGTGACCAAAGGTCACGTGCCAGCACGTGACTGGCTTTAAAAACATTATAATTTAATAGAATTAAATTCTAAAAGTTTCTGAATCTTTCCAAATGGAAAAGGGTCATGGGGAACCGTTGGATTAAAAATCCAAGGGTAATTAAAAATCACCAATTTATGGAAAAACCTTGGACAAGGAAAGATTTCCCTGAAAATCTCACCAGGATAACAAATAGAATATCTTTTGGATTTAAAATCCACGGTGAATAAAATTCACTGAATGATCTAAAGGTCTAGATTAATGATAAATATAAATCAAATCTCTCAACAATCAAATCAAATCTTTCAATGAGAGATTTGCTAAACAAATTAACTCTTTTCCTTCTCCTATAAATAGGAGCCAAGAAGAGAAGAGGGGGGATCTACTTTTTTGAGAGAAAAACAGAGAGAGGAGAATTTAATTCTCAAGAGGGAAGAAAAGAAAGGAGAATTTAATTCTCAACAAAGAAAACCCTAGGTAAGAAAAGGGAAAAAGATAAACTTCAAACAGAGAATTTAATTCTCAAAATCCAAGAGTTTAACTCTTATACAAAAAGAACTTAGTTCTTCTTCTGGTTGAAGATCTGCACAGAGCACATCTCCCCATAACTTGAGAATTTAATTCTCATCGGGTCGAGATCCTGCCATGCAGATCCTAAACTTAGAAGGGGAATTGAGTTTTGAGAGTTCAATTCTCCTAAAACAAAACTAGGGTTTAACCCTAATCAAGAATTTAATTCTTTTACAGATCTGGGAATTTAATTCCTTTGAAAAGAAATCAAGGTTTTATCCTAAATAAGAATTTAATTCTTTCACGATAAGAATTTAATTCCTCCAAAATCATAATTAGGGTTTAACCCTACAAAGAATTCAATTCTTAAAAGATCTCTGTTCATGAAAAGAACTAGGGTCACGTGCCCCCACGTGACCCTTGAAAAGATCCCCTGCAAAGAACTTTGAAGCATCACCCCACGTGCTCCCACGTGACCCTCATTATATATGGAACAAAAGTAAAGGCAGAAACAATTCTGGGCGCTCTCACGTGTTACCACGTGACCCCTAATAAATGTTCTAATAAATCAGGGCATGATTATACATCATGTGCCCACACGTGATGGCTATGAAAATTAAAAGTGTTTAACACTTGTTTGCAGAACAAAATAAAGGGGATCTGGCCCCACTTTTTGATGCCATCACGTGCTCCCACGTGACTCTCAAAACGCAGAAAGAAGGATCAATGGGAATGAAGGCTTTGGGCGCTCTCACGTGTTTACCACGTGACCCCTTAGCAAACGTTCTAACAGTCAGCGCATAAATCCCCATCACGTGTCAACACGTGATGCTCGAAATAAAAAGGAAAAGTGTTTAACACTTATTCACAGATTTGAGGATAAAACAAAGGAGATATGGCTCCGCATTTAGGGCGCCCTCACGTGTCACCACGTGACCCCTAATGAGCATTCTAACAGACCAGAGCGGGGGCCTCCATCACGTGCTCACACGTGATGGCCGTCAGAATTAAAAGAGTTAAAACACTGATATGCAGAATAAGATAAGGGAAATCAGGGCGCTCTCACGTGTCCACACGTGACCCCTCTCCCCTTAGTGTTTAACACTAATCCGAAGACTTTGTCCTCAGTGATTAACACTGATTTTCTTAGTGTTTAACACTAATTTGGAAAACTCTATTTGCAGTGTTTAACACTGATTTTCTTAGTGTTTAACACTAATTTGAAAACACTGTTCCCAGTGTTTAACACTGATTATCTTTTAGTGTTTAACACTAACTTGCTATCTTATTCCCAGTGTTCAACACTGTTGGTTTTTAGTGTTTAACACTAGCTTTAGCCCAATTGGCTAAGTTTCTAGAGGCAAAGCCTCTCCTTCAATGGACCAACAGAGGGCCAATATTTCAAACATAGTTGGACTTAGCCCAAACTGGCCATAAGTCCTCAAATCATCTTGAACCGAGCACATCTGCTCTTTCAACCAACTCATTGGTTCAAGGGTACATCTCTGAACTCCTCTGATATTTGTCGTTGTAATCCTTCAACGTCTTCAGAGAGGTGACGGGTCCCGACAACCACACATCAACACGGACTGTGGGGTCCTTAAACTCATGGACTTATGCATCCTTAAACCAAGATACGGACTGTGGGGTCCTTAAACCCGCGGACTTATGCGTCCTTAAACTAACGGACTAATGCGTCCTTAAACACACCCATATGGACTGTGGGGTCCTTAAACCCATGGACTTATGCGTCCTTAAACTACCATTGGACCACCATGTCCCTAAACTGGCATTGGACCACTATGTCCTTAAACTGGTATTGGACCCCCATGTCCCTAAACTGGAACAATAGAGCCAATTGCTCTTTTGTCGGATCTAAACGATCCCGTTAAGTCGATCTTAGTCCCAAACTGGACTAACGTATCCTTAACAACCGTTTTAGTTGATCTTAGCCTCAAATATGGCTAACGTATCCTTAAACCTTCAAACAGACTTTAGTCCCAAATTGGACTATAAATCCCCAAATCAACTTTGGTTCAAGGGTACATCTCTGAACTCCTCTGACATCTGTCGTTGTAATCCTTCAACGTCGTTAGAGAGGTGACGGGTCCCGACGGCCATACATGTAATGGACCCCTATGTCCCTAAACTGGAACAATAGAGCCAATTGCTCTTTTGTCGGATCTAAACGATCTCGTTAAGTTGATCTTAGTCTCAAACTGGACTAACGTATCCTTAACAAACGTTTGAGTTGATCTTAGCCTTAAATATGGCTAACGTATCCTCAAACCAAAAACCCAAACCCAAATCTAAGAAAACACGGATTTGGACTAATCCACGTCCTACGGGCGACGACATAAATTGGTCTCCGTATACAATCCACGGGCAACCACAAATAAAACAAACACCCACGACACGAAGTGACCATCTGGAGAAGGAGAAAGTTGTTACCGCAATGCGGTAGCGTAATTAACTGCAGGGGCTTGCGCCTGCAGGGAAGAGCGTCCCCACAATCAAAAACCCCTCAAGCGAGGGGGAATCTGACGAAGTCTGCTACATCGGCCGCATCCGTCTAAACCTCCGATACACGGTGCCATAAATCAACTTGGCATCTTCGGAGAGGTAGACGGATAAAACCAATTAGCATCTGCCCCGAACCTCAGGCAAGACAGCCCATGTCTCGGCCGCCGTTCGGAGGGGAACAGACAACTTCACCCATCACTTGCGGGTCCTCACGACTCGTAAGGGAGTAAATTCTCTTGTGAGATCCTTACGACTTTCAAGAGGAAACGCACCTAGGAATCCTCACGATTCTTAAGGAGAAATTACACCTACGGGATCCTCTCGACCGGTAGGGAGAAAATTCTTTATGAGACCCTTACGGCTCATAAAGTTGAAAAGTCTTAGGTGACAGATTTTAACCCTGTTTTCTAAGTCACCACCGCCCTACAAAGAGCACAAGACTAACAGCTATATGCTACCTACAGACCGCACTCGCTAAAATCTTATGGCAACAACACAGCAAAGAGAAGAAAGCAACAAGGAGAACATCTGATTTCTATTTAATTAAGCGTTCGAGGCATACCCCATTCATGTATGTGCAAAAGACTTAGAACATGAAATAAAACACGCTAAAATGAGAAATTTGCCATTCATATTGCGAAAATATTCTTACAATTATAAAAACAATAAACAAAGACATTATTAAAATAATTACAATGGCAAAACCTCAGATCCAGGGCATGGATTGAGGAACTCAAAAGTGACTTTGTCCAGAATTTTCCAGGCCTGGCGAACCATCCTAGTATGCTTTCTTTCGCGATCGCAAGCGACGGGATCCCCACGGATGTCCTCCACCCTCCGATAGGCAGCAAGTATGGCCGACTATTGAAAAGCCTGGTGCAGAAGGTCGACAAGATTGTCTCGCCTTCTCTTTGAGATTAGGCCCATCAGATACACCGAGTGCACCTTATCCTCGGCGGCATCCTATTGGAGATAGTGCCCTCAGAGTCAATTATTGGATCACAGGCACGTGATTGCAATGATTGAGGGAGGACCTATGCCATTAGAACAGTCTTACTCAAGATGATAGTATGCTATTTGATTTATCTTTATCATCGTGTACTGCTTTAGGTGACCTTACATGTCACTATTGCACGTTGATAGAGCCCTTAGGATTCATGCTTGACGACCAGCAGTATGATGGCGATCATATACGTGAGAGCTGGGGTCTATAAGCACATCCTTAAAAGGTCCCTAGTCGTGGGAGTTTCGAGACAGGGCATCGATACTCCAGAGTAGACTAGTGTATACAGTCGAGACCCTGACGAGGGGCGGTGGCCAGTCTCACAAGCCACTGGTGTCAGTTGGTTCACCTAAGATGTATACAGGTGCTCATTGGGTTATGAGTACACCGGACAGGACTCGCCTGGGAACATGCTAGTTGGTCTTATACCTGACGTCAGATAGCAGTTCCCTGGTGACATGTGTACAGGTTAGTTCATCGACTTGAGATCGTCATTTGTCTCGTGTGAGTTCCCACTGTATTTTGATTACTACCCTACCACGGCTCAAAGGAGTCGTGCAAACAGGTTTTAGTTGGGTGCAATCCCGAGCCACATGGAGGCAGTGAGCGGATCTTCAGGGGTTCGTCTCTCTCGGTATTGGGGGTGAGGTCGCGCTGTGTCTAGGAGAGCCATTACACGAAGTCCTTGGCCAAGGCGGGAGATTTACTGGTAGGTATTCCAGTAGTATCTCACGGTGTTCTGGGCTACACTCCGACACGACTTGTACCGCTTTTGGGGGTCTGACTTTTACCAACCCCCTAGGCCCGCCATGCGATGCTCATAGACGAACGGACCAGACTGTACGGATATTGTCACTGACAGGCTCAGTAGGGTGTCAGGATGAGTTCGCTCATCGACGTCCCTTTTGGTCAATACCTGGCAGCCCGTTACGTATGGCTAATACCTCTGACGTGCTAGTGGTTAAATCCACATGCAAAGTTTTAACGAGTCTTTAGAGTCCCCCACAGACAGTTTCTCAAGTTTCGGGCGAAACGCTGTAGAGGCCGTATGGAGATATGGCAGGGTTCGATCATATACGTGCGGTATTGCACGGATCATGATCGGACGGAAAATACTAGCGGGCTTTGGTTGAAGCCGGATCCTAGTATTGTACAGTATAGATTTTGTCTCATTGCATTTGTATTCGGTCGGAATACAAATGCGGGTATGTATATACGGTCGCGGGGTTTTCCTGTGATTTATTACAGGATCAGTTTTTTGAAGTTGCCAGTTTGTATTCCGTTCCGGCCAGTTTTCTTTTGTTCCTTCACGGCCGGATTTTTGTGATGGAGGGGCTAATTTGCATATTTGCAAATTAGCAATTATGGAGGGTTTATTTGGATATGGAAAGATTATGATAGCATCTTTTCTTTTCATGCATCATTTCATAGCTTTATGAGATTGGATTAGTTTTGATGGTGGTGTGACCTTTTTACCTCATTTTCTTCACATGGCTTATGGTCACCCTTTGCTTTTCCTGCACTCACCCTCTTTGTTTTTTCCTCCACCATTTTTCAATAAGGGGCTGGCCACATTATGAGTAGAGGAGGGCAATTCATTTGGAGAAAAAATTTATCCATCTCATTTGTTTGCTTGCAAAAATTCCTAACACCTCTCCAAAGTTCATTTTTCCTTCTCCAATTAAAAATGGCAACTTCACAACCCCAATTGAGACAAACGATTCTACACTTTGCCTATAGCATTCTTGGACACGTCGACTCGCCAACTTCGTGCCCGAGTTGTCTCGGTCCAGAGGTGGGAGCCCGTAAAAGAACCCGGCGATGTGGTGCCCGTTCCGACGAGGAGATGAAGACCGGAGATTCCGCGAGGAGATCGGAGTGGAGGCCGAAGACCGAAGGACACGGATCGCTCGGTATAGCTCTCTACCCTTTCTCGTATTTGCTAGCATTAGGTTAATGGCCCGATCCGGGTTTTATAGTGCGCGGTAGGGCCGGTTTACAAGTTTTTGAAAAGTTTCGTTTCCGCATTTTGGCCTCGAAATGACGGCCGGGGCACTGCCGTGCACTTACACTGGTATCAAAGCCACGCCATTAACCTAGTCTAGCTTGCTCTAACGTGTTTATAAGTTCGATCGAACGGATTTTTTAAAACCGCATTTTCATGTCCAGTTTCTGTCGAATTTTTGCAGTGCTCTAAAAATTATTTGGTACATTGTAAAAATTCGTGCAGGGTTTTTTATGCATTCTGTGAAAATTTGGTAGGCCGAAGTTACTGTTGCGCGGCGGATCAGCGGCCAAAACCACGTTTTGGCCGCGGATCCGCCGCCGAAATTTGGCTTCACTGCTTCAAATTTTTACAGTGGCTCTCTGACATGGAAATGGGGTTTCTGGTATATTCTTTTTGGGCCCAGACGTTTTTGAGTGCTACAGTTGTGCTTGGGGCCCTTTTCGGGAAATTTAGTCGATCGAAAATTTTAAACATGTTAGTTCACAGTATTTACATTATATCTGCGACCGTGAATGTCATTTGATCGGTAAATCCTGTCTAACTGCTATAGCCCTTTTAGACGGATTTGCGAACGTGACATTCACGTTGATGTTCTGTGTTGCGCTGTGATGTTGTGGATTTGTCGTGGGGATAGCCTCGATGCAATGTTAGTACAGTTTGGTTTTTTTATGTACATTTGATATTACGGGGCGAGCGTCCGATATGTGGACTGCCGTCACTGCCTGTTTGTATATTATTCTTTTGGGGCACGACCTGGCTGAGGTCGATGTACCCGTTGTATATTTTACTTTCTGTACTAGGATTACCCCGCGGAGGGGTGCACGGGTAGCCGGGTTCTAGAGGGCAACGGGCCCGCTTCTCACGGCGTTGAGACGGAGGGGGCTTTACTCTAGAATTGGCGGGCTATTCGCCGCACTCGTAGGGGGTATAGGTTGACCCAAGGAAGGGTGCCCAAGTTACCGGATTCCGTGAAGTGCTGGGTGGTTCATTCACGTTGTTGAAGGGGGCTGCCTCGCTTCAGATTTTGGCGGGTAACTTGCCGTGCCCGTAGGGGTCTAGGATTTCGTTGCACAGGCTATCCACACGATCAGGGGAACGTCGGGTTTCAGTAGCGGCTCTATGAAACCCGAGGATCCCAGATATCTGTATTGTTCTGTGATGCTTATTACATTTCTGTGATGTTGCATTTTATCATGCCTTGAACGAATATTATATATTGATATATATACTAGTAGATATTGTATATGTTTTGCATCCGTGCTAGTCCAGTCCCCGCTCTGTCGTTAGTTAAGTAACCTAACGGGTGATGACGGGACCCAGTGGCGAATGCGGATGGTATATACGTACATCATTATTTTTGTTCTTTATTGGTGTGATCAATTGATGTGACTATAGTCACAAATTCGTCGTTCGGGAATAATTCGGCGAGGTCAAAAATTCGGATTCGGAGAGCTATTCGGAAAAAATCGGCAGGTATTCGGGAAAGATTCGATAAGTGTTCGGGAAATGTTCGGGAAGGATTTCGAGCAATAAATTAATATATGAGACGCTAGGTTTTGATTTTGTGAATTATTTGCTGGTTTTTTGAATTTTTCGTTGTTTTTCACATAATTCGCGAATAATTCGCGAATTATTCGGCCAGTTCGACAATGGCGATTAATTCGGAGATTAATTCGTCTGATCAAAAATTCGTGAATTATTCGCGAATTCGGCGAATAATTCGCGAATTATGTGACTATGGATGGGACTGCATTGATTCGAATCAATGCAAGCTAAACAAACCTATTCTGATGTTGTTGGAATATTTTTCAAAAAGCTGTTATTGCAAGGACGTTCTCTTTTGTTTTGCACAGTGGTATTCGGTTATGAATATCCAGCACCTCAGTCGACGAGGCAAGGGCCGAGATCCCTTCACCGGGAGTGACCCCTTGGACAGAAGTTTGCGTCAGGGCAATAACTTCACTATAGTCAATTCCTTTTGCTTTGCATCGTGGTATTCAGTTGGAATATCCTGCACCTTATTATACGGGGAAAGAGCCGAGATCCCTTCACCGGGAGTGACCTCTTTAGCAAAGGTTTTCGTCACTATATTTTTATAAAAGCTATCCAGTTCCTTCAACAATATCAAGTTCATTACGTTAAAGGTTTTTCGCCAAAAACCATTCGTAGCCCTCCGTCATTTCAGTTAAATGTTCGGTAGTATTCAATCTATGTATTTTGACCTACGCCAAGGCATAGTGATTGGTAGCTACCGGATATTTATCTGTTGCATAGATAGATGCGTTAGTTTGGGACAGTCGTACTACTATTTTGGCCTACGTCAAGGGTATGTACGGGTGGGTTCAAATTAACCTGGACAATGACGGGTAGAACTTGACATGTGACATATGATATTTTGGCCTACGTCAAGGTCATAAGAGCATGGGGCAAAAATCACATCGGGAGTTTCTAAAGAAACTGAAACTTGCCAGATATGCGCATACCTTCTGGAGTGTGATAACGTGAGCGGATTCCGTCATGTTATCATGCGATGATAGTTGGATCCCGATTCCCACTGATGAGTTGGTTTACTCCTAGGTGATCCCGACTAATTCTTCTTTCAGGTTTGGAGGAGAATTTGATGGTACAGTGGGAGGTTTCCAGATTAGATAAATTGATAACCATTCTGATCTAGGTTAGAGTGCACGCTGAGTGTTTCTTTTCTCTCTCTCTTTGGCAGCGACCATGGCCCGACCCTAGACTATGACTCAGTAACCAAGTTGACCGAACCTTCTTAAACACTGGCTTTTGGATTGTCAGAGTTGCAAACCTCATTGCCACTCCTACTTTTATCCTTTTCTCCAGGACACCCCGTATTACTACGAATGTCTACTTCCATTGGATAAAACCATCGTATGGTTATATACGAACTCGAAGGAATTTATTCGAGGATGGTTTCCGGTTCTGGAGAAAACGAATAGGACTATTCAGTTGTCTTTTCCTTTTACCTCCTCTCAGTATGCGAGTGTTCCTTGGATTAGGAACAGTACACCCATTATGCTTATTGGATAGTCTTCTTCCAAACCATAGGCAGGTGCCGACCGGTAGAGAATGAAGAAAACCAATTAGCCTAACGATGGTGTACAGAAGGTATTATGTAAAGACAAATAAAGGGATTAGTGAGAGGGCAAAGTAAACTGCGACTGCTATTCACGACCAAACCAAGTATTTCATTACCACTCCCACTTCACCTTTGTATTTCTCCAGGACACTCCGTATCACTACGAAGATCCACAGTTTATTGGATATTCCATCGTATGGTTATATACGAACTCGAAAGGAACTTGTTCCAGTTCGGGGATGGATTCTGGTTCAGGAGAAATAGGAATAAGGTTTATTCGGCTGTCTTTTATCTTCACCTTCTCTCGCATTGCGAGTGCTCCTACGATTAGGACAGTACACCCATTATGCTTATTGGATAGTCTTCTTCCAAACCATAGGCTGGTGCCGAAAGGTAGGGAAGGAAGAAAACCATTTAGCCTAAGAGGGTGTACAGAAGGTAATGACTAAAGACATATAAAGGGATTTGGAGAGATGGCAAAGAAATATACGGTTACAGTTATGAATTTGGATAATGGAAGAGGCATTACTAGGAATACCAGGATACCCCTACGAAACATTTCAATGTTTCAGTTTCACTGTGCACTGTTAAAAGAAAACTGATTTTCCAATTAGCTCTTGCTCCAGGGTATGTATTTACCAGGTATGATTCTCACATCTGTATGGTTTTACAGATGATGAGTGGGAGTAAGTTATTGGGAATTAGGTGATTATCTTCATTATATCGGAATTCGTTGTAATTGGTGATATTTGAGGAAATCACCTGGGTAGTTTGCCGGATGACAAATATTTGGTTTTGAATATCCGTTGTTATGCACCAATTTCAAATCGATATATCTGTACGTCTATTTTTATAGAGTGAGATATACCTTTTTGAAATTATGTCTATGACATTTACCTATATCAGTGGATGGTAGGTAAGGAGCATTAAACAACGGTGTAATTCTTCTTAATCATAAGTACAGTTTTCAACCTACGACACACAGGAAATGAGTTATTAGACTCAGGGGACTTATACAGAGTATTGTATGTTGTCCAGTGTCCATCAGGACAGAGGGGTTGGTACTCGTACTATATTCTGTTTACTTATGACTTCTCTAGTTCTTAGACATGTGTTTCGTAGAAACACAGGGTCCAAGTTTTGAGAAGTTATAGGTATAAGAGTAAAGTAGAGAACCAGATGTTGCAAGTATCGGGATTCTTTAAGGTGATCGAAGATGTAGATACTTGTGTATGGTATTCAGTTAATAGTAATGATTAAGAAAACTTGCTTCCCTTTCAGGTTACTCATAATTGGAAGTACTCCTAAGTTGAGTAATGCTGATCGGCCTCTTTCCATTTAGTTGACATGTACTGGAGACAGCTGCATGATTTGAATCTGGTTCCAATTAAATCAGTGCCTTTGTTTCTGTATTGGATATAGAACAGTTCATATCTTGACATTGTTAAGGTACGGGGAGTTGTCCAGCTTATGCTTAAAAACAGACACTAGACAACTCAAGGCACGTTTCTATAATGGCTGTTTGTGGGTTGACCCGGGCTATGACGAGGGTTGATTTTCTACCATTTGGAAGATTAATAGTGATATTGTTCTTAACTCGCCACATTTTTAATAAAAATGGATTTTTTCAGAAAACAGTAGTGGGAGTATGGTAGAACTGGAAGTGATTCCAGAACCGCAAACGATTACTGAAAATTTGATAAGAACCTAAAAATTCAATCTGGTTTGACATTCCATTGGCCACTCCGCAGATATGGTGGGTAACCTCAGGCACTCGAGAGGTACTTCGGTGGCCTCAAGGACGGTGACAGGGAGGTTCTTGTTTACCCGGACTTGCCATTGCTGTTGTTCCAGGCTGTGAGACCTGGCAGGAGGATGAGTATAGCGTCGTTCTGAACTAGTTTTAGAAGTGTACGCCTATATGACTCTGCCAGAGGGTTGTCGTAGTCAGTGGTTGCAGCGGAAGCATAGTGGACAAGTAGCTTATGTCTATTTATGGACTAAAGCAGATATAGCGGAGATAGATCATCTATTTCTGATGTCACAGTCATAGGTTTGACTTCATCAGAATAGGGGATGGATCTGTTAAGAAGGTAGTAGGGTGTGATTTCCTGGTATTTGGATGACATACACAGAGTAGGAATTGAAATTCCTATACTACGGTCGGTTATTCTTTGGTTGTCACATAGTGGTTTCTCCACATGGGACTTGGATATAATATCAAGACATTCTGGTGACTGGATCTATGGTTTTAGATCTAGATTTGGGTAGTTTCCCAATCTGGGTATTTAGACAGCATTCTAAAGGTATTTAGAATGAAGGACTCCTGGTACGGTAGTATACCTGCAGGTGATGGAGTCACCCTCTCTAAAGGTGTCTTACAGACTAAAGGGGAGAGGGATGTGCATGATTGGCAGATCACTTGCTTAGGCAATTGAGTCAATATAAGATGTCAAATACCACACCAGATGTTGTTTTTGCACGAGTTGTAATAAGTTGATATTGATCCTATCCTGGAGAAACAATCGGAAGCAGTTTTAGAACATATGTGGATGTTCTAGGGATTTGATGATGGCAGCCTCGTTTAGGAGACGGTTATCATTCCAGGCTTCCAAGGTGACCTGGATGACAGAGTGACTGTCAGAGTTATAGTTTTCCCTCTGACGAGGGGCAGTGTTTTGGACAGGTGATCCAAGGGGACACTGAGGGAGGCATGGCGCACGATACTGATTAAGTTCAGTTGACGATACAGTCTAAGAAGTTTGGATTTGGAGTTCATTTATGAGCTAGGTTCCATCAGATATCCAAACATATTCTAAGACAGGTATTGCTCATTTCGGGAGATAGTTTTCTCCGCGAACTTGAGATTAAGAGAGACATAGAAAGAAACATTTGAGCGGATCCACTCACTGAGGCTATTCCTCAAACGCATTAGTTTTGCAAATGAGTTTTGTGAGACTGATTAGTAGAGGAGTTGGGTGTTCGGTATCACACAGGCTGTGAGTATGCGACATCGCAATAATTAGCCTTGAGTGCAAGTGGGAGATTGTTGGAGATAGTGCCCTCAGAGTCAATTATTGGATCACAGGCACGTGATTGCAATGATTGAGGGAGGACCTATGCCATTAGAACAGTCTTACTCAAGATGATAGTATGCTATCTGGTTTATCTTTATCATCATGTACTGCTTTAGGTGACCTTACAGGTCACTATTGCACGTTGATAGAGCCCTTAGGATTCATGCTTGACGACCAGCAGTATAATGGCGATCATATACGTGGGAGCTGGGGTCTATAAGCACATCCTTAAAAGGTCCCTAGTCATGGGAGTTTCGAGACAGGGTATCGATACTCCAGAGTAGACTAGTGTATACAGTCGAGACCCCGACGAGGGGTGGTGACCGGTCTCACAAGCCACTGGTATCAGTTGGTTCACCTAAGATATATACAGGTTCTCATTGGGTTATGAGTACACCGGACAGGACTCGCCGGGAACATGCTGGTTGGTCTTATACCAGATGTCAGATAGCAGTTCCCTGGTAACATGTGTACAGGTTAGTTCATCGACTTGAGATCGTCATTTGTCTCGTGTGAGTTCCTACTGTACTTTGATTACTACCCTACCACGGCTCAAAGGAGGCGTGCAAACAGGTTTTAGTTGGGTGCAGTCCCAAGCCACATGGAGGCAGTGAGCGGATCTTCAGGGGTTCGTCTCTCCCGGTATTAGGGGTGAGGTCGCGCTGTGTCTAGGAGAGCTATTACACGAAGTCCTTGGCCAAGGCAGGAGATTTACTGGTAGGTATTCCAGTAGTATCTCAGGGTGTTCTGGGCTACACTCCGACACGACTTGTACCGCTTTTGGGGGTCTGACTTTTACCAACCCTCTAGGCCCGCCATGCGATGCTCATAGACGAACGGACCGAACTGTACGGATATTGTCACTGACAGGCTCAGTAGGGTGTCAGGATGAGTTCGCTCATCGACGTCCCTTTTGGTCAATACCTGGTATCCCGTTACGTATGGCTAATACCTCTGACGTGCTAGTGGTTAAATCCACAGCCAAAGTATTGACGAGTCTTTAGAGTCCCCCACAGACAGTTTCTCCAGTTTCGAGCGAAACGCTGTAGAGGCCGTATGAAGATATGGCAGGATTCGATGATATACGGATCATGATCGGACGGATCATGATCGGACGGAAAATACTAGCGAGCTTTGGTTTAAGCCGGATCCTAGTATTGTACAGTGTAGATTTTGTCTCATTGCATTTGTATTCGGTCAGAATACAAATGCGGGTTTGTATATACGGTCGCGGGGTTTTCCTGTGATTTATTACATGATCAGTTTTTTGAAGTTGCCAATTTGTATTCCGTTCCGGCCAGTTTTCCTTTGTTCCTTCACGGCCGGATTTTTGTGATGGAGGGGCTAATTTGCATATTTGCAAATTAGCAATTGTGGAGGGTTTATTTGGATATGGAAAGATTATGATAGCATCTTTTCTTCATGCATCATTTCATAGCTTTATGAGATTGGATTAGTTTTGATGGTGGTGTGACATTTTTACCTCATTTTCTTCACATGGCTTATGGTCACCCTTTGCTTTTCCTACACTCACCCCCTTTATTTTTTCCTCCATCATTTTTGAATAAGGAGCCGACCACATTATGAGTAGAGGAGGGCAATTCATTTGGAGAAAAAAATTCATTCATCTCATTTGCTTGCTTGCAAAAATTCCTAACACCTCTCCAAAGTTCATTTTTCCTTCTCCAATTAAAAATGGCAACTTCACAACCCCAATTGAGACAAACGATTCTACACTTTGCCTACAGCATTCTTGGACATGTCGACTCGCCAACTTCATACCCGAGTTGCCTCGGTCCAGAGGTGGGAGTCCGTAAAAGAACCCGGCGATGTGGTGCCCGTTCCGACGAGGAGATGAAGACCGGAGATTCCGCGAGGAGATCGGAGTGGAGGCCGAAGACCGAAGGACACGGATCGCTCGGTATAGCTCTCTATCCTTTCTCGTATTTGCTAGCATTAGGTTAATGACCCGATCCGGGTTTTATAGTGCGCGGTAATGCCGGTTTACAAGTTTTTGAAAAGTTTCGTTTCCACATTTTGGCCTCGGAATGACGGCCGGGGCGCTGCCGTGCACTTACACATCCAATGCCCTAAGCGGCACGCCGGTAAAGAATAGGGGAAGCGCTTCCCAGATCGCTCCCACAATTAGCTTCAGAAGAGGGGAATGCCGAGAAAGCAGTTGACCATTGTATGCGTCAAAGCGACTCATAATTTCGGCACACTCGGCGTTTGTGAATTCTCGATTCTGAGAACGGCCGAGTGAGCGGATGTCTCCGTAAGAGATAATCTCGTCGAGATCATACATGTGAGCGTCCATTATTCCTGTAAAAGAAAATCAACAAAATTAGCAGACAGACTGATTAAGCAATTTCTTATTCAAAACAGGCACAGGAGGTTAAACTCCTCGAGAGCATTGCTCTACAGACAGGAGTGACACCTGTCAAAATCAATTATGAGGGGAACTTAAAGAAATCCCCCGAGAACATTGAGAGCTTTGCTCTGGGAAGATGATATAATTCATCAAAAATAAAATTCCATCTTTAATTTTCAAGATCCATGAAAAACTCTTAAGAGTTCTTCTATATGATTTGAAAGGAGCAAAGCTCCATTAATGAACTAAGAAATCATAAGAAAAATCCTTCTAGAAAGCAGAGCTCTATTAATGGAACCCTAATAGGGTTCTCTTTAGTTCTCTTTAGATCTCTTTAGACCTATGGAGCAAAGCTCTACTAGTGAAACCCTAAATGGGTTTTCTTTAGATCAAAGATCTATTAAGAGCAAGGCTTTCTTAATGGGTAAAAACCTTAATTTCTTAAAATTAATTTAATTTAACCTAAGTTTGGAAAGAGTTCTAACTCTTGAAAGTTCTTGAACGGAAAAGCAAGGCTCTGAATAAAAATTCTTATGAAGAAGATGGTAATCATCTGAGGACCAAAGGTCCTATTTATAAGCATTGAGAGCCGTTTCAACTCCCCAAAAGTTATCCAACAACTGAGATGCTACCACTGCCGCACTCACATTTGGGGCCACTTAAGCGCAACGGTGGGGAGGAGGGCATTTGTTTCCCCAATCAGAGCAAAGCTCTGTTCAAATTCCAAGACTGGAAATGAAGCGACGCTTCTGTTTCTCCCAATCAGAGCAAAGCGCTGTTTTGAATTTCAAAATTCAAAAATTGAAGCAACGCTTCAGATCCCGTGCGCTGCACGTTGCGCGCCACGTGTCAAAAGCAGACACGCCAGCGCCAGGAGCGCTGTGCCCTAGACAGCGCATCCCCAATCAGAGCAAAGCTCTGTTTCAAAATTCAAAATTTAAAAGTTGAAGCAACGCTTCAGATTCGGCGCTCTGCGCTGCGCGCCATGTGTCTAACATGAGTGCGCTAACGCAGTTGCGCTGCGCCCCGCGCTGCGTGCCACGTGTCTAACACAGGTGCGCTAGCGCAGTTGCGCTGCGCTCTGCGCCACGTGTCAAACACGGGTGCGCTAGCGCAGTTGCGCTGCGCTCTGCGCTGCGCGCCATGTGTCGAACGTAGGTGCGCTATCGCAAGATGCGCCAGCGCTGGAATTAAAAATTCCCCTACCGTCAGATCTAAAGATCTACTAATAATAAATTGTTAATCAGAACTAAAATTCTGTTATGGAACGATTTTTCAATCTTATTAAAACAAGAAGATTATCTTCTGTAAAACTGAAGCCTTAGGATCAAAGATCCAACGGTGGGAAATGTTCCCAAATCAATCAGAGAAAGATCTCTTAAATTGATTTAAAAAATCAATTGGCCCTATATAAAGGCCCCAAGACTTCAAGTCTCATATAGAAAAAACCCTCTGCAAACTTTGAGAAAACTCAAAGAAAAAGAAAGGCAGCCCATTAGCAAAAGAAGATCATTTCTTCAAGGTAAAGGATTAATTCTTGAACAACAGAGATGAAACCATCTCGTAAAAAAGAAGAAATATCTTCTAAAAAGATCTTAGATCTATAAAAAGACCAGGGTCTATGATTAAAAGGAAAAGATCAAAAGATCTAATCATAAAAATCTAAAAAAAAGAAGAAGTATTTTACTTCATTCACAGATCTTTTGATCTATAAAGGCAGAGCTCCTTTTTATTAAACAAGAACTTTTGTTCTTGAAACTTGAGGCAAAGCCTCCTTTAAGAAGAACATAAAATTTGTTCTTTAATCTTAAAATTGATCAGATGCGCATTGCGCTATTGAAAGGTGCTTTGCACTCATGAACTGCGCCTTTGCACTCCTTGCATCGGCGCTCAGCGCCAAAACATGCTACGTGTCAACCATAGACACGATCTGCGCTTTGCGCTCCTGAAAACAGCGCACTGCGCTCTTGGGTTGGCACTCAGCGCCAAGCGCGCCACGTGTCACTCACTGGCGCAGCGCGCTCATAAATTAAAAGCGCAGCGCGCTAACAAACTAGCGCTTAGCGCTAAGCGCGACACGTGTCCTCCTCGTGTGCACTAACCGACAGAAGCGCAATGCACTCTTTGAATGGCGCAAAGCGCCTGGCGCACCACGTGGCGCGCTATCAGAACACATATTGTTCTGATGAATGCTATGCATTCAATACAAAACAAAAAATGTCAGAGCCCAATGCTTGGCATTATTAAAATGGTAGAGTTCAAATAAAGGCCTAACAGGCAGAACAAAAATAAAATGTTAGACATTTTAAACTGGACTTAGCCCAATTCTGGCCATAAGTCTTCAATTTAAATTGAACTGAGCTCATCTGCTCTTCCAATCAATTTACACCCGGTTCGAGGGTACATCTCTTTACTCCTCTGATATCTGTCGTTGCAATCCTTCAACGTCGCCATTGACGGGTCCCGACAACCACAGATTACTACGGACTATGGGGTCCTTAAACTCATGGACTATGATGTCCTTAACCTCGACCGTGATGTCTTAAAACTAACGTCGGACTGTGAGGTCCTTAAACTCACGGACTATGATGTCCTTAACCTCGACCGTAATGTCTTAAAACTAACATTGGACTGTGAGGTCCTTAAACTCATGGACTATGATGTCCTTAATCTCGACCGTGATGTCTTAAAACTAACACTGGACTGTGAGGTCCCTAAACTCACGGACTATGATGTCCTTAACCTCGACCGTGATGTCTTAAAACTAACAATGGACCGCAATGTCCTTAAACTAATTATCGACCGCAATGTCATTAAACTAAACAACAGGGCCCAATTGCTCTTTTTTTGGATCTAAATGATCCCGTTAAGTTGATCTTAGTCTAAAATGAGACTAACGTATCTTTAACATATGTTTAAGTTGATCTTAGTCTCAAACGAGGCTAACGTATCCTTAAACCCAAACCCCCAAATCCAAATCTAAGAAGATACGGATTTGGACTAATCCACGTCCTACGGACGATAACATAAATTAGTTTCCGTATACAATTCACGGGCAACCAAACACAAAACAAACACCCACGACACGAAGTGACCATATGGAGAAGGAGAAAGTTGTTACCGCGATACGGTAGCATAATTAACTGCAGGGGCTTGCGCCTGCAGAGAAGAGCGTCCTCACAATCAAAAACCCCTCAAACGAGGGGGAATCTGACGAAGTTTGCTATATCGGCCGCATCCGTTTAAACCTTCGATATATGGTGCCATAAATCAACTTGGCATCTTCGGAGAGGTGGACGGATAGCACCAATTAGCATCTGCCCCCAGATTCAGGCAAGACGTCCAGTCTTCCCGGCTTTCGGCGGTAAACAGAGTCGCTGCCCAGATGAATGGCGTAGCAGGTCACTATAGGGATCTCTTCATTGGAATCTTCTTCTAGCTCCTCCAGAATCTCAGCTGCTTCTACAGGGAAGAACTCTTTCAATTGAATTAGAGTTCTTTCCTTTTTTCATAGTTTTCGAGGGAATCGATATATTTTTGAATGGTCGATCTCCCTGCAGACCCTTTTTCATGTCGAGCTGCACTTTTCATCTTCTTGAGCTTTTTGTATTTTGAGTTTGATTGAGTCAAATTGGTAGCTGGAATGGTGGGCTCCTTCTGCCCTTACCATTCCGTTTTGGGCTTTTTCTGAAGCAGCATTAGCATCTTCTTCATCTTTTTAGACATGTGCATGCTCCATGGAGGTTGCGGCGAGTCAGTTTCATTCTTCATGGTAGCAGGTTCAGCTGTCTGCTCTCAGAAGGCTTCAACTTGTGTCTGTATGAAGTTGGTGGTTGCAACTTGATTGTTCACCAATACACTCTTGGACAACTTGATCTCCCCAGTTTTGTACTGCTTCTCAACCCAGTCTTTGAAAATATAGCAATCCTCGATCGTATGGCTCACTACTTAATGGTATTGGCAATATAGAGAATTGTCGGTCATTTTTGCTTCGTAAGGTCTTTTCGACTCTGGCAATTATAGACCGTTGTTCAAGGCATCTTTGAATATCTTACGGACCTTGTCCCTTCTGAAAGAGTAAACCTTGTTCTTTTTCTTCTCTAGGGAAGGCCCTTCTCCTCCCAGCACTGGCTTTCGAGACCGGTTGGTTTTGGATTCGCTTGCCTTTTGCTTGTCTTCATTATCGGACGCATTGAAGACATTGGTATTGCTAGAATTCTCGTTTCTACGGTTTTTGCCCCTCTTGCTCTTCAAAGTCTTGTCTCTTTGAGAGTTTGGGGTAGACTTTTGCTTCGAGCGTTCCAGCAATTGGACTTTCTTGGTCAGCTCCTGAAACGTCTTGAGGCCTGCTGTATATAAGAATGGGACTATCCAATTGTTGGGGTTCCCAATAAGAAGGCTGACGGACTGGTCCTGCTCTAGCGGCGGTTCGCACTTGACAGTGAGGTTGCACCATCGGGCAATAAAGTCCGTGTTGCTTTCGTTTTTCCCCGGCTTGGTTCTCACGAGGTCAGCGATGGAGATTTTGTCACTAACACTCATGAATCTTTGCCGAAACAGACACTCCATTTAGGCGAAAGTAGTGACGGACCCGTCTGGTATGCTTGCGTACTAGTCAAAAGCGACACCAATCAGGCTGTTGACAAACTGACGAAGAAGGAGCGCATCATTGCCTTCTGTATTTCCGCACGACGCTTTAAAGTGGGCGACGTGCTGATTTGCATTTCCCGTCCCGTCAAATCTTCCGAACTTAGGAATGACGTAGCTGCTGGGGAACTCGATCAGATCGTACTGTGCGGGATATAGCCGCCCACTGTTGCCAATTTCTTTACGAGCTTCGGCTTCGGCCACCAATGTTTTAACCTTGCTGGTGACCAAATCTATTATCCGATTTTATGTTAGCAGGATAGTGCTATCTGGGGCCAAGGCGTCCCCAGAAGCGGAATGTGGCCGGCTTTCGTGCGGCTCACCCAATCTTGGCCTAAGGGGATATGCATCGGTTGCTTCGGGTTGTCCTCACCCGGCTCATGAGTAGAGACACGTGCTTGATTGGAAGGCGCTCGAGCAATTTGAGCCATGAGCTGCATCACAACATTCGTCAGGTCATCGATTTTGGAGTAAAGCTTGGCCATTTCTTTATCTTTGCTCCTGAGCTGTTTTCGAAGCTCTTGAAGCAGCTCTTGCTCTGCAGTCCTGGGATGAAAAGTCGGCTCTTCTTCGCTGTCCGAGCTTGATTCCACATAGATCGAGGGGTCCTTCTGCCTATTGGCCTCATCGAGAGGGTTTTCATGGTCCAGTGGAGGCGACTGACCTTGGGAAATGAAAACTACATTCAAGCCAGATTGGGCTTAAGATGTGGCGGTCCGATCCTTGCTTTTGCTGCGCAAGTTATTGCTGGACCGCTCGCCCGCCATATAGACCGTATGAATAACATATCTGGTCGTCTTTTCATTATTGGCAGTGGATTTTGTGGACCGTTGTCGCGGCCCTTCTGTTTTGGTAACGGACAATCGATTAAAGATGGCTGGCCTGACCGGATTCTTGAGCAGCGCCGGCGCTTCTTTTCTGTATTTTCCCTGCTGCTTTCGCGTGGCACAGAGCGCCTGATAGACTCTTGAAGAGACAGTATCATGCTTTTTCTGTTGGGGCTGGGACACGTCTCTTTGTAGCAACGTTTGGACTGTTGTCTTCTTAATTCTGGCGGTCATGGCATTTTTCTGAACCCACTTCAGAGGTTCGAAGGAATTGCTGACTTTTACGGCCGACTCAGCCATCATCACGGGGTAACCCTGCTTTTGGAACCTCACAAGATTCCACTTGGACAGAGTCCTGGCCCTCTTGTTGGCTCGATACCCGAGCCTCTTCTGTCTTAACTTTTCTAATTTGAGCACTTGGCTGGTTACGGCTCTTCGGGAAGTAGCCGTAGACCGGGCGATGGAGGGCTTTGGAGATACGCCTGATTGTGCACTTGTTGGAGTCGTCGCCTGAGCTCGTCCAGAACGTTTGATATTTCCCTTTGTACCGGAAGTCTTGCCCCCAGCTGGAGCACTAGAGAGTCGTTCGGACACCGTCTTAAGTTTGGGTTATGGTGCCTTAGCGATCTCAACGTTCGGCTTCTTGCCCCTTGAGACCGGCTTGGCCACCTGATTTGCCGGGATTTATACTAGATGAGCTCTTCCGGCAGGGTAGATGACGACGGAACCAAATTGACGGGGTGACTCCTCCCATTGCCGGCTGATACTTGTAGGGAGAACCACGCGGGCGTTGATCTTGACCACGTACTGGATCGGGGTCTCGTCGGAAACGAAGCTCGTCTTAGGAGACATGATTGCTGAGTTCGAGATTGTAACTGAAAGCTGTTAACTTGTACATGTTAGTTATATGTATGCCCTAGAGGCCATTACTATACATAGGATGTATATTGTAGTGGATGCTTAGACATATATAGGGAGGACTTTCTTGCTCGACATGATAGTATGCTATCTGGTTGATCTTTACCTTAACGTGTACACTGATTGTCTCTCTGTTACATGTTGGTAAAGCCCTTAGGATGTGTACTTGACTACCTGGACTATGATGCGGATCATACTAGTGGGGACATGGTAGTCCATAAGTACATCCTTCAAGGTCCCTAGTCGTGGGTGTATCGAGACGGGGCATCGATATACCAGAGTAGACTAGCGTATACCTTCTCGACCCATACAGATGGGCGATGGATGATCCCATATCCATTGGTGTTTGACATCGGAGATGATATACGGGTGCTCAGTGGAGACTGGGTACACTGGATGGACTCGCCGAGAACTCCCAGATGGTATTATACCTTACGTCAGATGGCAGTTCTCTGGTGACACTGGTACAGAGTAGTCTGTTGACCCGAGATCGTCATAGAGTCTTGTGTGGTTCCCACTGTGCTTTGATTTCCATCTTACCACGTCCAAGAGGGCGTGCAAAACGGTGGTTTTTGGGTACAGTCCTGAATCACATGGTGGCAATGAGCGATAGGAGGGGATTCGTCTCTCCCGGTATAGGGGGTTGATGTTGCGCTGTCTTCGATTGGCTATAACCGGAAATCCCTGGCCAGGGTTGCTGAGATTTACTGGTAAGTGTTACCAGTAGTTTCTCGAAGTGTTATAGACCTCATATCGACACGACTTATCGAGCTATTGGGGTTTGACGTTTACCACCCCTAGGCGAGATATGCGACATATCAGACGACGAGACCGGACTGTACGGTAAGTGTTACTGGTTGGATTCACAGGAGTGTGAGCGGGTTTGCTCGTCGATCTTCTGATCGCTCAATACCCGGGTGGTCGTTACGTTTAGCAGACCGCTTGCGGCTTGTGGGTGTTTGATATGATCATCACCTGCTGCCGGCGTATTGACGAGTCTTTAGAGTCCTACACAGAGGTTTCCTGGCTCAAGCGAAACGAAATAGGAGCGCATATGAGATATGTGCGGGACCGAGAATAATGCGTGTATGTGATACCGTATTCTATTCTCGCGATGAATGTATCGAATGGTTGTATGTGATATAACCTAGTTATCGAATCAAGGATTGATCCGATAAGTCGATACATTGGATATTAGTCGGTCATATGCGATATGACCGGATCGTTAAATCAAGCGTTGATTTAATGATTTAATGCATAATTATATATTTGATATATTACTTTGCATTAACTAGTATTGGTTCACTTAAAATGGATTTTCTCACTTGAAGTGCATATTGTATATGCGATATAATTTTTGTGCACTTGATTGTATCATGTTTGATGATACATGCATGTTTGGGTGTATGTTTAGTTTAAACCTTGGTTAGGGTTTTAATTTATTTACTCATTTATTTACTTTATTCTTTTTGGCAAAAGAAAATAAAATGGTGGCTTGTTTGTTTTATCTTTGAAGCTTCAAGAAGCTTTGACAATTTTGTTTCTTTTGCTAAACCTAACCATTCACCTAACCCTAGTTTATTCTCTACACTTAACCATAGTTGCTATATGATAAGTATTATCTTATTTTCTATTTTCTATGAATACTTATCATATTCTTTCTTCTTCTTCTTCTTCTTGAACAAAAGAAGAAAACCTTGCTTCCATCAATGGCAACTTGAGAAAAAGAATGAGAAATCCAATTCTAAAGTGAACCCACTTCCTATTTCTTCATCCTCTACCGCTTGCCAAGTAGTATAGGGTGTTTTCTTCACAAGTTTCATGAATTGGTAAAGTTGGAGTTTGATCTTGAGTTGCCTCGACGTAGATCATCTTCGGCATCTAAGTCGGCGACCTAGCCCGGTCTTTTTCTCCGATGAAACCACCGTGAGAGTCTTGGATTCCGATATGGACAGCGAGGGGACTTCATCACGGAGCTATGGAGGTGGAGGACCGGATCTACAAAGGTTGTATTTCCGTTCACTTAGTTAAGTTGTTAACTAGTTGCATGTTTCGCCTAAACTCTAGTTAACGATCCGTATTAGGGTTTCTCGGCACTTGTAAATTTTGAAATTGGCATGGTTGTTGCCTTGTGAGACCACATTAGCGTGCCTAGGAACCCTACAGTACACACAAGAAAGGAAAAGAAAGAAAAAAATGACTTCAATACACGCAATCGATATATATGTTGATTGAGTTTCCATGAACGATTAACCAGAGATACGGGAGGAGAGAAAATGTCCCACCGGGCGTGCCAAAATCTGTAGGGTGTTTTTCGTCACCCTATTGAGATGGGAATACGCGTTGCTTGTCAGGCGTACTACAGATTCCCCCTGCCTAGGGTAGGTGGGGGTTTATTAATTATGGTGGTCTGAATCTCCGGCAGCCGCAGACTAAACTGCCGTTAATTACCCCTCGTCTTTGGAGCGAGAGAACCTTCGATTGACGGGTCAAACTATTTATGAGAACTCAATGTGCAGTGTGCGTGTGTTGTTTTTTGAAGGGTCTTGGGTATATTAGGGGCCTCGCAGAGGTTACGGGAGTCCCGCTACCCGGATAGCGGGCTAGGGGTCAAGGGGGCTAGCAGCCCCCTTGACGGGTGCGGGGCAGCGCCCCGTTAGAAATTTTTTCTAACGGGGACAGTGTTGTGAAGTGTGTGTATATATAACAAAAAAGGAAATAGCGTCCAAAGGACGCATGAGCGCCAACGCCTCACGTGCTTGGCAATCGGGCGCTGGGCGTCAGCAAGAAAAAGGGGGGGCTTAGCCCATAATACTGGGAGTTATACTTCCAATTGACTTTTGGGGTTAAACTCCTAAAAAAGGATTTATTATTATTATTTATTTATTTTTATGGAGTTAAACCCCTAAGAGATTTTTGGAGCTGATGAAAGGGGACCCCTTTCTTCTCCCTTGAGCCCTGGATCTTCCCAAAATGGGATTCTTGGAGATGGATCTCCTTCTTCCTCCTCTCTGTTGGCTAGATCTTGGGGGGGGGGGGGGAAGGGGGATGGGACTTAAAAATCTCTCATTTTAGAGATTTGATGGGAGATCTGAGCTTC
This sequence comes from Agapanthus africanus, assembly GCA_030015575.1. Taxonomy (NCBI): domain Eukaryota; kingdom Viridiplantae; phylum Streptophyta; class Magnoliopsida; order Asparagales; family Amaryllidaceae; genus Agapanthus; species Agapanthus africanus. Next base: position 62,609,516 of record JASDDO010000028.1, on the reverse strand, counting down.
CCTTTGTGGGTTTCATGGTGAAAAAATATTCCTTTTTGGGAAAAGAAAAGTGAAACTCTTAATTTAATTGAAGAAAAAGGGAGAAGGTTTAGAACCTGAGAAAGGAGAAGGGGGTACACAACCCTAATTTTTTTTAGAGAGAAAAAGTTATCCTTTGATTTTTTCATCATGTTGCCTTTATAGGCTACATACTTTACATATAACCCCTTGGGTTTTGCCAAATGGCACTTGTACCACCCCATGCCTTATGTGCTTATTTCTTTTTGCACATAAGCCATGGAGTTTATAAAATTTTGTCTTTCTACCCATTTTACATATATTTATTTCTAAAAATTACATTTAGACTAATTTATCCTTTTAGGAATGGAACCGGCCTCTTCCATGTTTGGTCTTGACTTGGGTTTGGGCCCACATAGCTTGGGCTCGGACCCACTTGACTTGGGGTTGACCTTGGTTTTGACTTGGTCGATCGAGATGAAACTTTTGACCCTAACACCGTGATACATTTAGTGATAACGAACGGTCATAGTGATTTATAGCGAACTTTGTATTGTCGAACGTGAGTGGTATTGGATTAGTTGTGTTAAGTACGCCTATGATAAGGGATTGATTCGTGAAAGTGAAAAGCGAAAGCGAAAGCGAATAAGATCGTGATTTGGCACGTGTTTGTATACAATTATTCCTAGTAACCTGGGGAAATAGCGAAATCAAGATGTAATCGAACTTGCATTTAGCGAGGTACAGTGACTTAGAGGATGATCATTCAATATTATATATATATATATAGATAGATATATTAGGTCGTGGGCCTATTGGCACGGCTGTAGGGTTATGTCCCGTACAACAGTGGACCGTAGTCTCGGGCATACACGAGACCCTTGTTAAATACGATCATCATTTCCATCGATTGATTTCATTTGACTTAGCGACTCATAGATGTTTGATATAGTGCCCTCAAAGTCAATTATTGGATCGCAGGCACGTGATTGTAATGATTGAGGGAGGACGTATACCGGTAGGACAGTCTTACTCGAGAGGATTGTATACTATCTGGTTTGTCTTTATCATCGTGTACATGTTTTAGGTGACATTGTAGTTCACTATTACATGTTGATTGATAATAGTATGCTATCATGGTTTGTCTTTATCATCGTGTACTGCTTTAGGAGACCTTACAGGTCGCTATTACACGTTGATAGAGCCGTTAGGATTTTTGCTTGACTGCCAGCAGTATGATGGCGATCATATATGTGGGAGCTGGGGTCTATAAGCACATCCTTAAAAGGTCCCTAGTCGTGGGAGTTTCGAGACTGGGCATCGATACTCCATTAGTAGACTGGTGTATACAGTCGAGACCCCAACGAGGGGCGGTGGCTGGTCTCACAAGCCATTAGTGTCAGTTGGTTCACCTAAGATGTATACAGGTGCTCATTGGGTTATGAATACACCGGACAGGACTCGCCGGGAACATGCTAGTTGGTATTATACCTGACGTCAAATAGCAGTTCCCTGGTGACATGTGTACAGGTTAGTTCATCGACATGAGATCGTCATTTGTCTCGTGTGAGTTCCCACTGTACTTTGATTACTACCCTACCACGGCTCAAAGGAGTCGTGCAAACAGGTTTTAGTTGGGTACAGTCCCGAGCCACGTGGAGGCAGTGAGCGGATCGGCAGGGATTTCGTCTCTCCCGGTATTGGGGGTGAGATCGCGCTGTGTCTAGGAGAGCTATTACACGAAGTCCTTGGTCAAGGCAGGAGATTTACTGGTAGGTATTCCAGTAGTATCTCAGGGTGTTCTGGGCTGCACTCCGACACGACTTGTACCGCTTTTGGGGGTCTGACTTTTACCAACCCCCTAGGCCCGACATGCGATGCTCATAGACGAACGGACCGAACTGTATGGATATTGTCACTGACAGGCTCAGTAGGGTGTCAGGATGAGTTCGCTCATCGACCTCCCTTTTGGTCAATACCTGGTAGCCCGTTACGTACGGCTAGTACCACTGACGTGCTAGTGGTTAAATCCACAGCCAAAGTATTGACGAGTCTTTAGAGTCCCCGACAGACAGTTTCTCAAGTTTCGAGCGAAACGTTGTAGAGGCCGTATGATATATGGCAGGGTTCGATCATATACGTGCAGTAGTGCACGGATCATGATCGGGCGGATCATACTAGTGGGCTTTGGTTTAAGCCGGATCCTAGTATTAGATTTGTTGGATTACTTTAGTCTCATCACATTCGCATTCAGTTGGAATGCGGATGCAGGTATGTATATACAGGTGAGGGGTATCCTTGTGATCCGTCATGAGTTTACTTTAGATGTTGCCGTATCTTTTTATTGTTGTAAACATTTGGGTTATTGTTTACAATTGGAAATTGTGAGCTTAAGCCATCATTTTGTGCATTAAATGAGACATGTACTTCATAGGTGACTCATGGTCTCATTTCTTATGCAAATGTCATATTATTTGATGGATGTGTGAGTTGAAATGATAAGGAGAGAGAGAAAGGCAGCCATATGAGAGCTAGCTCTTGTATTTTTGAGGAGGCACTCTCTCATTTTATCATTGCAACAACACACAAAAGAAAGTTCTTCTTCTTCTTCTTGCTCTAGCTCACAACCTCCATTAATGGCATCATCTCTAAACTCCATCCATACAATAGATGCAAGAGACAAAGTTGTCACACACATTCTCTACTTCACCTTGGACACGTCGGCTAGCGAACTTCGTGTCCGAGTTGCTTCGGACGAAGCGGGAGCCCGTAAAAAGACTCGATGATGTGGTGCCCTTTCCGACGAGGAGACCGGAGCTCGGAGATGCCGCGAGGAGCTTGGGATGGTGGCCAAAGACCGAAGGACACGGATCGATCGGTATAGCTTTCCAACCCTTTCTCTAGTTGCTAGTTATAGGTTAATGGTTCGATCCGGGGAAAGGTTAAGGTAGCGCCAAGTTTTTGAAAAGTTTTTATTTCCGCATTTTGGCCTCGGACAGACGGCCGGGGCGCTGCCGTAACCTTACATGGTATCTGAGCCACGCCATTAACCTTTACTAGCTTGTTCTAACGTGTTTAAAATATCGATCGAGCGAAATTTCCAAAACTGCGATTCCAATTTGTGCAGTTTCTGTCGAATTTTTTTTGTCGTCGAAAAATTATTTTGAGTATTGCAGAAAATCAGGCAGGCATTTCTAAGACATTTATGAAAATTAGGTTGCATGATCCTACAGTGCCGCCGCGGAACCGCGGCAATAACCCTATTCTGGCCGCGGTTCCGCCGCCATCCTGTAGCTTCTATGCACCAAATTTTCTACAGTGCTCTCTGAGTTGGAATTGGGGTTTCTGGTATTTTTAGTTTTGGCCCAGATTGTTTTGAGTGCTGCAGTTGTGCTTGGGGCCCACTTCGGGAAATTTTGTCGATCGAAAATTTTAAATATGTTAGTTTATAGTACTTATATTATATCTGTGACCGTGAATGCCATTTGAGCGGTAAATCTTGTCTAATTGCTATAGCCCTTTTAGACGGATTTGCGAACGTAACATTCACGTTGATGTTCTGTGTTGTGCTGTGATGTTGCGGATTTGTCGTGGTGGATAGCCTGGTGCAATGGTAGTACAGTTTGGTTATATTTATACATTTGATATTGCGGGGCGAGCGTCCGACATGTGGACTGCCGTCACTGCCTGTTTGTATAATATTCTTTTGGGGCACGACCAGGCTGAGGTCGATGTACCCGTTGTATATATATTTCTTTTCTGTACTAGGATTACCCCAAGGTGGAGTGCACGGATAGCCGGGTTCTAGAGGGCAACGGGCCCGCATCTCATGGCTTTGAGACGGAGGGGGCTTTACTCTAGAATTGGCGGGCTATTCGCCGCACTCGTAGAGGGTATAGGTTGATCCAAGGAGGGGTGCTCAAGTTACCGGATTCCGTGAAGTGCTGGGTGGTCCATTCACTTTGTTGAAGGGGGCTGCCTCGCTTCAGGTTTTGGCGGGTAACTTGCTGCACCCGTAGGGGTCTAGGATTTCATTGCACAGGCTATCCACACGACCAGGGGAACGTCGGGTTTCAGTAGCGGCTCTATGAAACCCGGGGCTCCCAGATTATCTGTATTGTTCTGTGATACTTATTACATTTCTGTGATGTTGCATTTTATCACACCTTGAGCGATTATTAAATATTGATATATATATACTAGTAGATGTTGTATATGTTTTACACCCGCGCTAGTCCAGTCCCCGCTCTGTCGTTAGTTAAGTAACCTAACGGGTGATGACGGGACCCAGTGGCGAATGCGGATGGCATATACGTACATCGTATTTTTGTTCTTTATTGGTGTGATCAATTGATGGGAATGCATTGATTCGGATCAATGCAAGCTAAACAAACCTGTTTGATGTTGTTGGAACATTTTTCAAAAAGCTGTTATTGCATGGACGTTCTCTTTTGTTTTGCATCGTGGTATTCGGTTATGAATATCCAGCACCTCAGTCGACGAGGTAAGGGCCGAGATCCCTTCACCGGGAGTGACCCCTTGGACAGAAGTTTGCGTCGGGGCAATAATTTCACTATAGTCGATTACTTTTCGCTTTGCATCATGGTATTCAGTTGGAATATCCTGCACCTCATTCTACGAGGAAATAGCCGAGATCCCTTCACCGGGAGTGACCTCTTTAGCAAAGGTTTTCGCCACTATATTTTTATAAAAAGCTATCCGGTTCCTTCAACGATATCAAGTTCATTACGTTAAAGGTTTTTCGCCAAAAACCAGCCGTAGCCCTCCGTCATTTCAGATTAGTATTGCTTAGTATTCGCGCTACGTTTGTCGTTGCTATTTGCCGAGGCGTAGTGTGCGGTAGCTCTGTAATGCTTTTCTGTCGCATAGATATGTGGATTGGTTAGGACGGTCGTACGACTTTGTTGATTATTCGTCAAGGGTCATGCGGGTGGGTTTAACGCAATCAAGATAATGACGGGTTGAACTTGACTAGGACCTTTTGATTTGTTGATTATTCGTCAAGGTCACTTGCGTCCTAGGGGTAAAAACACACATCGGGAGCTTCTAAAGAAACTGAAACTTGCCAGGCATGCGCATACCTTCTGGAGTGTGATAACGCGAGTGGATTCTATCACGTTATCATGCGATGATAGTTGGATCCCAATTCCCACTGATGAGTTGGTTTACTCCTTGGGTGATCCCGACTAATTCTTCTTTCAGGTTTGGAGGAGAATTTGATGTTCCAGTGGGAGATTTCCTGATTAGATAAAGTGATAACCATTCTGATCTAGGTTAAAGTGCACGCTGAGTGTTTCTTTTCTCTCTCTCTTTGGCAGCGACCAAGGCCCGACCCTTGACTATGACTCAGTGACCAAGTTGACCGAACCTTCTTATAACACTGGCTTTTGGATTGTCTGAGTTGCATACCTCATTGCCACTCCTACTTTTACCCTTTTCTCCAGAACACCCCGTATTACTACGAACATCCATTTCCATTGGATAAAACCATCGTATGGTTATATACGAACTCGAAGGAACCTGTTCCAGATTCGAGGATGGTTTCTGGTTCTGGAGAAAATGAATAGGACTATTCAGTTGTCTTTTCCTTTTACCTTCTCTCAGGTTGCGAGCGCTCCTTGGATTAGGAAGGTACACCTATTACGCTATTTGGATAGTCTTCTTCCAAACCATAGGCAGGTGCCGAACGGTGGGGAATGAAGAAAACCAATTAGCCTAACGATGGTGTACAGAAGGTAATATGTTAAGACAAATAAAGGGATTAAAAAGAGGGCAAAGAAAATTGTGATTGCTATTCTCGACTAAACCAAGTATTTCATTACCACTCCTACTTCACCTTTGTATTTCTCCAGAACACTCCGTATCACTACGAAGATCCACAGTTATTTGGATACTCCATCGTATGGTTATATACGAGCTCGAAGGAACTTGTTCCAATTCGGGGATGGATTCTGGTTCAGGAGAAATAGAAATAAGATTTATTCAGTTTTCTTTTATCTTCACCTTCTCTCAGGTTACGAGTCCTGTCCGGCTTATGCTTAAAACCAGACTCTGGATAACTCAAGGCACGTTTTTGTAATGGCTGTTTGTGGGTTGACCCGGGCTATGACGAGGGTTGATTTTCTACCATCTGGAAGATCAATAATGATATTGTTCTTGACTCGCCACAGTTTTAACAAAAATGGATTTTTTTTTCAGAAAACAGTAGTGGGAGTATGGTAGAACTGGAAGTGATTCCAGAACCGCAAACGATTACTGAAAATTTAACAGGACCTAAAGATTCAATCTGGATTGACTTTCCATTGGCCACTCCGCAGATATGGTGGGTAACTTCAGGCGCTCGAGAGGTACTTCGGTATGCTCAAAGACGGTGATAAGGAGGTTCTTGTTTACCCAGACTTGACACTACTGTTGTTCCAGACTATGAGACCCGGCAGGAGGATGAGTATAGCGTCGTTCTGAACTGGCTTTAGAAGTGCACGTGTATATGATTCTGCCAGAGGGTTGTCATAGTCAGTGGGAGCAGCGGAAGCATAGTGGTCAAGTAGCTTATGTCTATTTATGTACTAAAGCTGATATAGCGGAGATAGATCATCTGTTTTTGATGTGACAGTCATAGGTTTGACTCCATCAGAATAGGGGATGGATCTGTTAAGAAGGTAGTAGGGTGTGATGTCCTGGTATATGGATGACATACACAGAGTAGGAAGTGGAATTCCTATACTACAATCGGCTATACTTTGGTTGTCACACAGTGGTTTCTCCACATAGGATATAAATATAATATCTGACATTCTGGTTACTAGGTCTATGGTTTTAGATCTAGATTTGGGTAGTTTCCCAATTTGGGTACTTAGACAGCATTCTAAAGGTGTTTTAGAATGGATGACTCCTGACATGGTGGTGTACCTGTAGGTGATGGAGTTACCCTCTCTAAAGGTGTCTTACAGACTAAAGGGGAGAGGGATGTGCATGATTGGCAGATCACTTGCTTAGGCAATTGAGTTGATCATGAGATGTCAAGTACCACACCAGATGTTGTTTTTGCATTAGATGCAATAAGTTGATATTGATCCAATCCTGGAGAAACATTCTGAAGCAGTTTTAGAACATAAGTGGATGTTCTAGGGATATGATAACGGCATCCTCCTTCGGGAGACGGTTATCATTCCAGGCTTCCAAGGTGACCTGGATGACAGAGTGACTGTCAGAGTTATAGTTTTCCCTCTGACGAGGGGCAGTATTTTGGACAGGTGGTCCAAGCGGATACTGAGGGAGGCATGGCGCAGGATACTGATTAAGTTCAGTTGACGGTACTGTCTAAGAAGTTTGGATTTGGAGTTCATTTATGAACTAGGTCCCATCAGATATCCAGACATATTCTAAGACAGGTATTGCTCATTTTGGGAGATGGCTTTCTCCGCGAACTTGAGATTAAGAGAGACACAGAAAGAAACATCAGGGCGGATCCACTCACTGAGGCTATTCCTCGAACGCAGTAGTTTTGCAAACGAGCTTTGTGAGACTGATCAGTAGAGGAGTTGGGTGTTCGGTATCACACGGGCTGTGAGTATGCGACACTGCAATAATTAGCCTTGAGTCCAAGTGGGAGATTGTTGGATATAGTGCCCTCAAAGTCAATTATTGGATCGCAGGCACGTGATTGCAATGATTGAGAGAGGACTTATACCGGTAGGATAGTCTTACTCGAGAGGATTGTATACTATCTGGTTTGTCTTGATTATCGTGTACATACTTTAGGTGACATTGTAGTTCACTATTATAGGTTGATAGAGAATAGTATGCTATCATGGTTTGTCTTTATCATCGTGTACTGCTTTAGGTGACCTTACAGGTCGCTATTACACGTTGATAGAGCCGTTAGGATTCTTGCTTGACTGCCAGCTGTATGATGGCGATCATATACATGGGAGCTGGGGTATATAAGCACATCCTTAAAAGGTCCCTAGTCGTGGGAGTTTTGAGACCGGGCATCGATACTCCATTAGTAGACTAGTGTATATAGTCGAGACCCCGACGAGGGGCGGTGGCTGGTCTCACAAGCCATTGGTGTCAGTTGGTTCACCTAAGATGTATACAGGTGCTCATTGGGTTATGAGCACACCGGACAGGACTCGCCGGGAACATGCTAGTTGGTATTATACCTGACGTCAGATAGCAGTTCCCTGGTGACATGTGTACAGGTTAGTTCATCGACCTGAGATCGTCATTTGTCTCGTGTGAGTTCCCACTGTACTTTGATTACTACCCTACCACGGCTCAAAGGAGTCGTGCAAACAGGTTTTAGTTGGGTACAGTCCCGAGCTACGTGGAGGCAGTGAGTGGATCGGCAGGGGTTTCGTCTCTCCCGGTATTGGGGGTGAGATCGCGCTGTGTCTAGGAGAGCCATTACACGAAGTCCTTGGCCAAGGCAGGAGATTTACTGGTAGGTATTCCAGTAGTATCTCAGGGTGTTCTGGGCTACATTCCGACACGACTTGTACCGCTTTTGGGGGTCTGACATTTACCAACCCCCTAGGCCCGCCATGCGATGCTCATAAACGAACGTACCGGATTGTACGGATATTATCACTGACAGGCTCAGTAGGGTGTCAGGATGAGTTCGCTCATCGACCTCCCTTTTGGTCAATACCTAGTAGCCCGTTACGTACGGCTAGTACCACTGATGTGCTAGTGGTTAAATCCACAGCCAAAGTATTGACGATTCTTTAGAGTTCCCCACAGACAGTTTCTCAAGTTTCGGGTGAAACGTTGTAGAGGCCGTATGATATATGGTAGGGTTCGATCATATACGTGCAGTAGTGCACGGATCATGATCGGGCGAATCATACTAGTGGGCTTTGGTTTAAGCCGGATCCTAGTATTAGATTTGTTGGATTACTTTAGTCTCATCGCATTCGCATTCAGTCGGAATGCGGATGCAGGTATGTATATACAGGTGAGGGGTATCCTTGTGATCCGTCACGAGTTTACTTTAAATGTTGCTGTATCTTTTTATTATTGTAAACATTTGGGTTAATGTTTAGAAATGAAAATTGTGAGCTTACGCCATCATTTTGTGCATTAAATGAGACATGTACTTCATAGGTGACTCATGGTCTCATTTCTTGTGCAAATGTCATATTATTTGATGGATGTGTGAGTTGAAATGATAAGGAGAGAGAGAAGGGCAGCCATATGAGAGCTAGCTCTTGTATTTTTGAGGAGGCACTCTCTCATTTTATCATTGCAACAACACACAAAAGAAAGTTCTTCTTCTTCTTCTTGCTCCAGCTTACAACCTCCATTAATGGCATCATCTCTAATCTCCATCCATACAATGGATGCAAGAGACAAAGTTGTCACACACATTCTCTACTTCACCTTAGACACGTCGGTTAGCGAACTTCGTGTCCGAGTTGCTTCGGACGAAACGGGAGCCCGTAAAAAGACTCGATGATGTGGTGCCCTTTCCGACGAGGAGACCGGAGCTCGGAGATGCCGCGAGGAGTTTGGGATGCTGGCCAAAGACCGAAGGACACAGATCGATCGGTATAGCTTTCCAACCCTTTCTCTAGTTGCTAGTTATAGGTTAATGGTTCGATCCGGGGAAAGGTTAAGGTAGCGCCATGTTTTTGAAAAGTTTTTGTTTCCGCATTTTGGCCTCGGACAGACGGCCGGGGTGCTGCCGTAACCTTACAATAGGTAATGACATACATTTTGCGTGGATTGCTGACATGATACATATACCATATTGTTCATATTCACTTGATATTTCTTATTTTCATGTTACTGTATTCTTCGTTACATTTCATGTTTAATAACATAGTACACACTATATATTTATTGCTATATGTGTCGCCCTGAAGATCTGAGTGTGCATGATCAGAGGACGAAGTGGACCCAGCTCAGGAGCATAACCTGCCATTCGAGATCGTGGAGGCTTAGACCGCGACATCAGCTCTATCGCTGTTAGGTCCACGTTACCCACCCCGGTTCTTTCGGGGAGGCGGAATAGGTAAAAATCAAAATTTTTCCTCAAAAGGTAACATGGACCATCCATGAAGGATCTTTTCTAAACAAAAACTAACATATAAACTACAAGTTCTAACTACTATGTAGAATGGTTATACCTAGGTCTTGAACTCCTTCTCTTCTTTTGGTGGTTCTCCTCCTTGCTAGCTCTTTGTAGTGGCTTGAACGGCTTCTCCTCGTCGTCTCCTCTTTGCCGTAGATGGATCCACCCGAGGGCCTCGAACTTGAGCTCCTATCTCAACCTAGAGATAACTAAGGTGCTTGGTTTGCTAAACCTAGAACCTTAGAATGAGTAGAGAAGAGTTATGGTGGTTTTGTCTCAAAGGTTCATGATTTCCAACTCATGGAACACTTGAACTTTTTGAGAGAGGAAGAGGGAGAGCTTTCTTTCAAGGAGAGAGAAAGAAATTGATAGAAATGAGCTCTCATAATGCAACCATGCTCAGAAAAGCAAGAATAATCATGATAATAATAATAATTAAGAATTGTGATGGTTAGTTTCATTGACCATTATCATTTCATGCATTTAATGCATTTTTGTAAAGAACAACAAGTAAACAAAAGTCATAGAAATGAAATGATGATAGTCAACAAGTCTACAATGGTCAACCGGTCAACAAAGTCAACAAGTCAACAAAAGTCAAATGTTCAACTCAACCATGGCACAATAATACTTAATTAATATTATTAATCATATTTCTCATTCTTATTAGGGTTTAGAAAAAGTCAACGGTCAACAAATCAACCAAAGTCAAATGGTCAACAACCCTAATGAGAATCCTCTGCCTCTGCCAACTGTGCATACACACCCGCATCTGTGTTCCAAGGAACACGAATACACTGAGACACAACCAATCCCAAAACAAGTACTAGGATCTGGCTTAAACCAAAGCCCGTTAGTAATAACTGTCCGGACACCAAACGTGCACAAGTGCGCGGATGTGAACGAACCCCGTCGCAAAACCATGCGACCTTTACTCTGTTTTGCCCAAAGGCGAGTAACCCTCTGTGTGGGACTCTAAAGGCTCGACACTACGCTGGCAGTGGGTTTAACCACAGGCCGCAAGTGGTACTAGCTGTACGTAACGGTCCCCAGGTAGATGCCGACAAGAAGACTGACGAGGTGAACCCATCCGAACTCCTACTGAGCCTGAATGTGACAATCTCCGTACAGTCCGGTCTGTTCGTCTGAGAATATCGCATGGCGGGCCTAGGGGGCGGTAAACGTTAGTCCCCTAATAGCGGTACAAGTCGTGTCGGAGTGTAGCCCAAAACACCCTGAGAATCTACTGGAAAACCTACCGGTAATTCTCGCTTGCCCTGGCCAAGGACGACAATATGTAATGGCTCTCCTAGACACAGCACGATATTAACTCCCAATATCGGGAGAGACGAATCCTGTCTAACCGTCACTGCCTCCAAGTGCTTCGGGACTGCACCCAACTACTACCTGTTTGCATGACTCAGTAGAGCCGTGGTAGGGTAGTAATCTAAGAACAGTGGGAACACACTCGAGGTGAAGTGACAGTGTCAAGTCAGCGGACTAAGCTGTACTCATGTCACCTGGGAACTGTTAACTGACGATAGGTATAATACCAACCAACAGTTCCCGACGAGTCCTGTCCAGTGTACTCGTAACCTAACGAGCACCTGCATACTATCTCCAGTACGCCGTACTGATGGCTGTGGGACAGACCATCTCCCCTGCTGGGAAGAGAAGCGTATGCACCAGTCTACTCTGGAGTATCGATGCCCTGTCTCGATAATCTTACGACTAGGGACCAAAATGAGGATGTGCTTATAGACTACCCAGCCCCCCACTAGTGTGATCGCCATCACAACGCCGGTAATCAAGCAAAGATCCTAAGGGCTCCATCAATATGTTTTTAGCGATATGTTAAAAGAAGCATATACACATATTAAGATAGAAACAAACCAAGTAGCATACTACTATATCGAGCAAGACTGTCGTAAACCCGTATATATATATCCCAAGCCTCCAAAATGTATTATACAAACTAGTACTATACAATAATGGCCTCTAGGGCATACATATTCAACAATCTCCCACTTGCACTAAAGGCCAGTAATTGGTGTACCGCATACCCAACGTCTGCACTAAGGCCAGCTGCTGGTGTACCGCATACCCAATAGCTCAAAAAGTCGCTCGAACTGTGTTTGAGGGAGGGCCTTTGTGAATGGATCCGCCGTGTTGTCTTTTGTGTTCACTCTCCGTACCTCGATCTCCTGGCGATCAATGATCTCCCTGATCAGGTGATACCGCCTTAAGATGTGTCTGGATTTCTGATGGGACTTTGGTTCCTTTGCTAAAGCTATAGCCCCGTTGTTACCGCAATACAAAGGTATTGGGTCAACAATGGACGGAACCACCTGAAGTTCACTAATGAACTTCTTCATCCAGACCGCCTCTTTTGCGGCATCGCTTGCAGCAATGTATTCAGTCTCCATCGTCGAGTCTGCGAAGGTGTCTTGTTTGGAACTCCTCCAACATACCGCCCCTCCGTTGAGGGCAAACACAAAACCCGAGACAGACTTGCTGTCATCTTTGTCACTCTGGAAGCTTGAATCGGTAAAGGACTCGACCCTGAGGTCTCCATTATCGTAAACCAGGAACATCTCCTTAGTCCTTCTCAGGTACTTGAGAATGTTCTTCACTGCCGTCCAGTGGCCCTCACCTGGGTCTAACTGATATCGACTCACCACGCTCAGCGCGTAAGCTACATCTGGTCTTGTACATAGCATCGCATACATTATAGATCCTACCGCCGAAGCGTAGGGTATAGTGCTCATGCAAACACTCTCCTCGTCAGTCTTAGGAGACATCTTCTTGGAGAGGGTGATTCTGTGCAATGCGGGTATATTACCGCGCTTGGAATCTTCCATACTAAATCTCTTTAGTACGGTCTCTATGTACCTGGACTGCGAAAGTCCCAGTAGTCTCTTGGATTTATCTCTGTAGATCTTGATCCCCAGAATGTACGAGGCATCACCCAGGTCCTTCATGGAGAACCGTTGTGACAAGAATAGCTTGACCGATTGTAGCATAGGAATGTCATTTCCTATCAAAAGAATGTCGTCTACGTACAAGACTAGAAACACGACAGTTCGTCCTACAATCTTCTTATAGACACAAGGTTCATCTTCGTTCTTGATGAAATCAAATTCCTTGATTGCCTCATCAAAACAGATGTTCCAGCTTCGCGATGCCTGCTTTAATCCATAAATGGATTTAAGCAACTTGCACACCTTCCCGCTGCTCCCACTGTCTACGAAACCTTCTGACTGATCCATGTAAACGCACTCTTCCAAATATCCGTTTAGAAAAGCCGTTTTAACGTCCATCTGCCAGATTTCATAGTCATGGAAGGCAGCAATGGCAAGTAGGATCCGAATGGATTTGAGCATAGCCACTGGAGAAAAAGTTTCGTCATAGTCCACACCAGGTCTTTGACGAAAACCTTTTGCAACGAGTCCAGCCTTATAGGTTTCCACCTGCCCATCTACACCAAGTTTTCTTTTGTAGATCCATTTGCATCCAACGGGTTTTACCCCAGGTGGAGCAATATCCAAGGTCCACACTTTAGATCCTAACCCTGTTTTCTAGTCCTCGCCGAACACGGCAGTGAACCCGTGGGAAGCATCTAGAGCAAAATTCCTGGTTACGTGGAACGCGGATAACGTCATTTTTGACCCCGCGGAAAACGTCCAGAGTGGATCCTGGTCCTCGCAGAGCACGGCAGTGAACCCGTGTGAAGCATCCAGAGCGGAGCCTAGTCCTCGCCGAACACGGCAGTGAACCCGTGGGAAGCATCTAGAGCAAAATTCCTGGTTACATGGAACGCGGATAACGTCATTTCTGACCCCGCGGAAAACGTCCAGAGCGAATCCTGGTCCTCGCAGAGCACGGCAATGAACTCGTGTGAAGCATCCAGAGCGGAGCCTAGTCCTCACCGAACACGGCAGTGAACCCGTGGGAAGTATCTAGGGCAAAATTCCTGGTTACGTGGAACGCGGATAACGTCACTTCTGACCCCGTGGAAAAATGTCCAGAGTGGATCCTGGTCCTCGCAGAGCTCGGCAGTGAACCCGTGTGAAGCATCCTGAGCGGAGCCTAGTCCTCACCGAACACGGCAGTGAACCCGTGGGAAGCATCTAGAGCAAAATTCCTGGTCACGTGGAACATGGATAACGTCACTTCTGACCCCGTGGAAAAACGTCCAGAGCGGATCCTGGTCCTCGCAGAGCACGGCAGTGAACCCGTGGGAAGCATCCAGAGCGGAGCCTAGTCCCCGCCGAATACGGCAGTGAACCCGTGGGAAGCATCTAGAGCAAAATTCCTGGTCACGTGGAACACGGATAACGTCACTTCTGACCTCGTGGAAAACGTTCAGAGCGGATCCTGGTCCTCGCAGAGCACGGCAGTAAACCCGTGTGAAGCATCCAGAGCGGAGCCTAGTCCTCGCCGAACACGGCAGTGAACCCGTGGGAAGCATCTAGAGCAAAATTCCTGGTCACGTGGAACACGGATAACGTCATTTCTGACCCCGTGGAAAACGTCTAGAGCAGATCCTGGTCCTCGCAGAGCACGGCAGTGAACCCGTGTGAAGCATCCAGAGCGGAGCCTAGTCCTCGCCAAACATGGCAGTGAACCCATGGGAAGCATCTAGAGCAAAATTCCTGATCACATGGAACACTGATAACGTCACTTCTGACCCCGTGGAAAATGTCCAGAGTGGATCCTGGTCCTCGCAGAGCACGGCAGTGAACCCGTGTGAAGCATCCAGAGTGGAGCCTGGTCCTCGCCAAACACGGCAGTGAACCCGTGGGAAGCATCCAGAGCAAACATCGGACTGTGAGGTCCTTAAACTCATGGACTATGATGTCCTTAACCTCGACCGTGATGTCTTAAAACTAACAATCAACTGTAATGATTTTAAACCAATGTCACCTTGGTTCAAGGGTACATCTCGTCACTCCTTTAATATTTGTCATTGTAATTCCTCAACGTCTTTAAAGAGGCGACGGGTCCCGGTAACCACACTAACATTGGACTGTGGAGTCCTTAAATCCACGGACTATGATGTCCTTAACCTCGACCGCGATGTCTTAAAACTAACATTGGACTGTGGAGTCCTTAAATCCAGGGACTATGATGTCCTTAACCTTGACCGCGATGTCTTAAAACTAACATTGGACTGTGGAGTCCTTAAATCCACGGACTATGATGTCCTTAACCTCGACCGCGATGTCTTAAAACTAACATTGGACTGTGAGGTCCTTAAACTCACGGACTATGATTTCCTTAACCTCGACCGCGATGTCTTTAAACTACGGTATCCTGGAAAACGTCCAGAGTAGAGCCTTGTCCTGCCAAACACGACAGTGAACCCGTGGGAAGCACCCAGAGCAACCCCTGACTCCGTGAAATGAAGATAAGGACAACTTCACCCATCACTTGCGGGTCCTCACGACTTGTAAGGAAGAAAATTCTCTTGTGAGATCCTTACGACTTTCAAGAGAAAACACACTTAGGAATCCTCACGATTCTTAAGGAGAAAATTACACCTACGGGATCCTCTTGACCAGTAAGGAGAAAATTCTTTATGAGACCCTCACGACTTATAAAGTTGAAAAGTCTTAGGTGACAAATCCTAACCCTGTTTTCTAAGCCATCGCCACTCTACAAAGAGCCTAGGACTGACAACTATACGCTATTTACAGACCACACTTGCTAAAGTCACATGGCAAACACAGCAAGAAAGAAGAAAGCAGAGAAATGACACAAGACATTACGAAGAACGTGTATCTTTTATTCATGAATTCGATTGGGTACAAAGTACATCATATGAAAGAATAAAATAACAAATAAATTTTATTCAAAATTACAAATAGTACAAAAATTTTATTGAGAGGAAAGCGCTTTCAATAATCCAGTCAACCGCTCGCGCACTTCCCTCAGCCCTTCTTCTTGATCAGCTGCCGCGGCCAACTCTGCTTCGACCTGGGCTCGCTGCTGCAAGTAAGACGAGAGTTGTTCCTCGACGTCCCGCTGAGCTGCTTCACGATCTTGTGCATCCCGCTTAACTACATCAAAGCTTCTGCCTCAATATTAACCCATCAGAGATACATCGCAGAAGGCCTTCGAAGATAACTTTCAACTGAGCAGCGTTCGCATCGACCTCAGCATGCAGTCGAGCAGACTCGCTTGAAGTTTCCTTACATTCCCTTCGCTTTAAAGCCACTTCTTGTTCAAGATGGCGGAAATAAGAAGCGATCTGCTCGATCCATGCCGCCCGTTGAGTGCTCATAGCCAGAATCTCAGGTGCCGGACGCTTAAGCTCAAGCTCATGCAAGTAAGCCTCGATCTCCCGACAGCGATTAACCCAAGACTCAACGACGCCCTCACCATGAAAGTTCATGAGCGTCGCCAGCATAGGGTTAACCTCTGCGGCAAAATCCGCAGCAGATGTGGGAGTCTCTGCGTCAAACTCCTTGATATACTCGCTCAGCATGCGTAGGCTGGTCACAGCACCTTTGGATGATGGATGCCTGGAAAAGGGCCCGGCCGGCATTATAATACGAGACTCGAACGGGGCTGGAGTCGATGTGATTGCTCCAAAATAGATCATAATCAGAGGTCGGCTCAGGAAATAAAGAAAACACGCAAAAAGTAGAGTCTACTGTACCGGCTGCAGCAGGGGGCAGAGCTGGGAGTACTGGTGGCGCAACGCCAACATCGTTTCCCCTTCAATTCGTAAGGCTACAAACAATATAAAGAAGATTTAGCAATAATACGACTGCCCGTCAAAGAAAAGGACGTCGTTTAAAGAAAGTACTCACCAACACCAGCAGGTGGCCTAATTTTTGACAAGAAGGAGAAGTGTGGGTGCAACACCTGGTACAGGTGGTCAAAAAGGACTCCTACAAAGACACAATAATACAACGTCAGTACATAAATTATACAGCCTAGAGATAAGACCAGTGGATCACAAATCTATACCTTCCAGCATCCGAGACGGTGCGAGAGAAGGAAGAGAAGTGGTCACCGTCAGAGCGGTAACTGACGGCGCTCCCTCGGGTAACGCGGCATCAGCACTAGCCGCACCTGCGTTAGAAACAAGATAAACCCTGTCAGGAAGGATTGCAGAATAAAAAAAGAAGGGCGGTGACCCAAAATTTACCTGATGAGTCGCCAGCCGGAGCCGTGATGAGGGCGTCACTTGATGCAACGGTGGCGTCCCCCTCCTCCATTGGGGTGGTCTCACCTCCCATTGCCTCATCCCCTGACTCTACAGGAGCCGTCGTCACACTAGCGACTCCAGGAGACGACAAGGAACCGTAGGCAGGGAGAGCAATAATCGGAGCGGTGCCCGACTCTTAAGAAAGAGCGGCCATCTCGTGCCCAGCGAGCGTACTCGTTTCGCCCGCTACCATCTCGGGCTCAGTGGTCGCAGTCGTTTCGTCCACTGCTGCCTCAGGCTCGGCCGTAGCAGCCGTCTCACCCGCCGCTACCTCGAGCTTGGCATTGGTAGCCATCTCGGGCATAGCAGTCATGATTGTCTCGTCAGCCAATATCTCAGGCCCGGCAACTATGGCTACATCGCCTACCGTCGCCTCGGGTTCAGCAGCTACCTCCTCCACCGTCCCCTCAGAATCAACGGTTGCTGCCACTCCCTCAGTAAGGCTCGGCCCTGTAGGACAAGATATATAAGAACTGATAGTTTAAAGCTTTAACAACAAATCCTCAAAAACACATTACCTGAGGTGGATTTACCGTTGGCTTCCCGAGCTGCACGTGCCGCCCATCTATGGGCAGTAGACAAGGCAACCGGGAGCTCCTCTGAAGGAGTAGCAGCGGAAGTAATGGCGCTTGAACCTGCTCCCGCAGCCAAAGCAGCGCTACGCTCCCTTGCTGCGCGCTTCAGGCGCTTCCTTTCCTCCCGGGCCGTCACGACAGACCTTTTAGAAGCCTCCTTCAGCAAGGCGTCATCGTCCGCATTCAGGGTTACCTCCAGAGCCGTTAAGGCTTCCATCATCGATTTTTTAAGTAGGGCCTCTTGCGGCAATCCCGAAGAGGCCGGGACTTCGATAGCTGGCCCGGGGAGAATTTTCGCATCGGCTTGCGAGGTAGGTCTTGTGGTCCCTGCGATAAGACAAAGAGAGGGTCAGATTACTCATAAGAAATGGAAGCAGAAACATGGCGAACCGAAATGTACCAAGGCTTAAGGATGCTCTAAGTCGTTCCTCCTCTTCGAAAGTCTTGAGAGAAGCAGCGAGGGCTTCTTCGGTAGAAATGCCTGTTAAAGAAGGAAAAGCGTTAGTCAAAAACAACGATAGAGGTACGATGCAATGATAAAAAAATACAACTAATGATTACCTGATTGCGCGAGTTTAGACAACCACTCGTCGCGCCTTGCCAATCGCTCGGAAGCTGCGATGGCAGCCACCAGATCAGTGTCATCTGGCGGCGTGAATAGGCCGTCATTGGTCCCGTACTCACTCAAGTCCTCTCTATAAGGAGCATGAGGTTCCTGACCCAATACAACATCAGCAGAGAGGATCGACTTCTTCTTCCTCTTCTGCGCGCAAACTCCGGTCGCACCCAAAATCAGCTTACGCTTCGTGGGCACCTTGGGACGGCGAGTCCCGATATCCGAGCCCACGCCGGATTCTGGTGAAACCACGTTTACCGTCTCCACGGGAACACAGGGCGCTGATGGCACGTCCACAGGATCGCGGGGCAATTCACGTGTGGGGCTTAGCACACGTGGAGGCTCAATTCCAGCATCTCCTCTTAGTGGAGGAGGGACAGGGGTCCTTCGCTTTAAAGGAACGTTGCGATCGCTGGCGGGGGGCGCACCCTTGCGATCAAGCAGCAGCCGCTTCTCTTCCCTGATGACAGTGCCCATCGCGTGCTGATACCAAGCCCCGTATACGTTGAGGGCCCTTGGAATGCAACTCGGCTCGCTAATGAAGAAGTGGGAGCCCGTGTTTAACCGCATAAAGTGATGCAATGCGCTCCGTATTCCCTCTCTGGTGGCCGCAGGCTCTTCCAAAAACGCCTCCAGTGGGACCCCGTGGTTATAACTTAGCTGCTGAGCAAAACGATGGGGGTTGTATCTCATAAAAAGCGCCGCCTCATTTTTCCTGAATACGAGGAAGCCCGGCCTGATGGAGTATAGATGTAGAATCTCTCGGGCTTTCAACACGGAGGCCCTGTCCTTGAAATTATCGCGCACCGCCAGCACCGCCTTGGAGGTTTTCGGGCCGATTGTCAGGACCTTATCCGTAAAAGATATACCCGTTCCGACCGTGCGCGGACGAAGAAGCAACCCCCTAACCTCCCGCGGAGGCGGATTCACGATAGAAGCATCGATCAACCGCATAATCCTCGGGAATCTGTACTTCTCGTAAAACGAGGGTCTTTTATGAATACCAAATACCCCGAGCACGTGCATTTCCGTCCACGAAGTAAAGTAGTGCATCGGGAAATTGGCGGCTTGCACCCCCGGTTCAGTTGTGTCCGCCGCCACGCTAAGACCATGGTACAGGTGGGCCAACCCGGCAATCCCGATGGCCAATTGTATGCCAGCCACCATTCGATGTGCTGGGTAGAAGACGGACGGCCTCATATAGCGAGAGTGCATGGGGAGCGCGAACCAGCACAACCATAGCCCCAGAAACCCGAGAAAGAAAGTCTCCTCGTCAATGCCCGGAGCAGCGATTTCCGACAAAGGGATGATTGCGGCATCGGGGAGATAAAAGCCCCTTTGATCGTCTTCCAGTACCGGTCGACGATCTAAGCCAAAGCCGAAGGGGTCGTCGACCTTGGCAATTTTTTCGCCCCGTTGTGATAGAATCTCCGGTCGAAGAAAGCGGGCAATGAAGTCTGCGAAACTAACTCCCCGGCCTCCCGATTCCAAGAAAAGACTCTCATACATATTCAGCACCTTTATCAGACTCGGAAACTGATGCTGAATAGCGTTCTCTGGTGTTAAGTCCATCACCAATGGCTTGGTGGCAAAAACGTATTCGTCCGGAGGAAGTAGCTCCTCATAGTGCTCCCCCCTCACCGGCAGACCGGAAATCTCATCAAATTCTTCTAGAGAGATGGAAACTTCCCTGTCCATTAGAAGAAAGGTATGGGTGGGGATATTCCATTGCTCCACGAACACCTTAATCCACCATGTCGGAGAAGCAGAATACTCAAACAGTGAGGCGTAAACCGCAGGGTATAAACCGATCTTCAGCAAATGTGCCTTCTTCGTTGACAAAATATACCTGGCCCACTGCAAATACCCGGCCGAATGTCAAGGAGTCAACCCAATGTTGTAGGGTTGTCCGCAAGGGCGCGACTCGCCCTGGCATATGTGCCGCCCCAAAATATCTAAGGCTGCCGGCAACTGCATGGGTATGGCAGCGATCGAAGGTTGAAGAAGACCCTCCGAAGTCCAATTAGCGACCTCCACGGCATAGTTCACCGGAGGTATATCTGCATACGAGATCGATGAGATTGGATCCGATGGTGTCGCACAAGAGAAGCTTCGGCGACCTTTGATTATTTGGTCGTACCACCTACCCCACAGGTGAAGGCTTTTGTACTCCGGGTCATAGTCCTTAATAAGAGCAAGAACCTCCCGGTCTACCAGTGCTTCAGGGAATCCTCCCTCTGAGCGGAAAAAACGGGAAAGAGAGATCAGGATACATGTCGCCTGCAAGAAAGAAACGAAATTCAGTTATCAGTGTCATAATTTAATTTTTTAAAAAAAATCCCGACGCTCGGTGCTTTAAAATTTGTACCACACTGCAATGCAGTGGAGAGGGGACCAAAGGGGGACCCACAAAATCCAGATGATAATGCATCAATTAATAAGACATCTTCATCATTGGATGAGACTGTCAATTAATGAGGAAATCCTCAAAGAATATTCTCATTGAATGAGAAATCTCTCGAGAGAAGGAGAAAATCTCCCTTTCAGAGTAAAGCTCTATAACAGAGTGACACTTGTCAAACTCTGGTCACGAGTGAATAAAATTCCTTAAAGAGCCTACCTCTGTAATGACGATGGAAAATCCATTAAAGATTAATGAAAATTAATTCCGGAGAATTAAAATTCTAGGATCTTAAAGATCCATAAAAAAAAACTTTTAAGAGTTCTTCATCAAAAGATCTATATTGTCAAAAGAGCAGAGCTCTGACTCCTGGGCTAAGAAACCTTAAGAAAAGATCTATTTAGATCTATGGGTTCATGAGAGCAAGGCTCTGTTTATGAAACCCTAAAGGGGATTTCTTTAGATCAAAAGATCTATGAGAGTAAGGTCTGCTAATGGGTAAGAACCCCAATTTATTAGAATTAATTTAATCTAATTTTTATTTAAATTTAGTACAGTTCTAACTCTTGAAAGTTCTTGAACAAGAGAGCAAGGCTCTGAAATAAAAAAATTCTTGAGGAGAAGATGATAATCATCTGAGGACTAAGGGTCCTATTTATAGGCGCCGAACCGCCTCCTCAATTTCTGAGTCGATCCAAGGGCTCAGATGTTGCCACCGCTGCACTCACGTGTGCGCCACGTGAGCGCAACGGTGGGGGGGCATTTGTTTCCCCCAATCAGAGCAAAGTTCTGTTTTGAATTTCAAAAGTTCACAAATTGAAGCAACGCTTCAGATTCCGTGCGCTGCGCGCCACGTGTCAAAAGCAGACACGCCAGCGCCAGGAGCGCTGCGCCCTAGGCAGCGCACCCCAATCAGAGCAAAACTCTGTTTCAAAATTTAAATTTTAAAAAATTGAAGGAACGCTTCAGATCCAGCGCTCTGCGCTGCGCGCCACGTATCAAGCATAAGTGCGCTAGCGCAGTTGCGCGGCGCTCTGCGTTTCCCCCAATCAGAGCAAAGCTCTGTTTTGAATTTCAAAAATTCACAAATTGAAGCAACGCTTCAGATCCCGTGCGCTGCGCGCCACGTGTCAAAAGCAGACACGCCAGCGCCAGGAGCGCTGCGCCCTAGGTAGCGCACCCCAATCAGAGCAAAGCTCTGTTTCAAAGTTTAAATTTTAAAAAATTGAAGTAACGCTTCAGATCCAGCGCTCTGCGCTGCGCACCACGTATCAAGCATAGGTGCGCTAGCGCAGTTGCACTGCGCTCTGCGCTGCGCACCACGTGTCAAACACAGGGGCGCAAGCGCCAAGTGCGCCAGCGCTGGAATTAAAAGAATTCCCCAAGTCAGATCTAATAATAATAATAAATTATTAATTAATCAGAATTAAAATTCTGTTCTGGAAAGATCTTTCCAATCTTATTGACAACAAGAAGATTGCCTTCTGTAAAACAGAAGCCCTAGGATCAAAGATCGAACGGTAGGGAAATATCCCCAAATCAATCAGAGAAAGATCTCTTCAACTAATTTAACAAATCAATTGGCCCTATATAAAGGCTCCAAGACTTCAAGTCTCAGAAATAAAAAACCCTCTGCAAACTTTGAGAAAAACTCAAAGAAAAAGAAAGGCAAGCCTTTTAAGAAAAGAAGATCATTTCTTCATCGTTAAAGGTAAAGAACTATGTTCTTGAATAACAGAGATGAAATCATCTCATTAAAAAAAAAAGAACCCTTTTCTAAAAGGATCAGAGATCTAAGAACAAGATCAAGGTCTTTAATAAAAAAGAAAAGATTAAAAAGATCTAATCATAAAAAGACTAAAAGAAGTACTTTACTTCATTCACAGATCTTCTGATCTACAAAGGCAGAGCCTTTTAATAAAGAATAAGAACTTTGTTCTTGAATTTTGAGGCAAACCCTCCTTTGAAGAACATAAGTTTGTTTTTTAATCTTAAAATTGATCAAATGCGTTTTGCGCTATTGGACAGTGCATTGCACTCATGAACTGCGCCCTTGCGCTCCTTGGACTGGCGTGCTACCGCGCGTGCGCCTGCGGTGCGGTAAGGCACCGCTCAGCGCCATAACATGCCACGTGTCAACCACATATACGGCTTGCGCTCCTGAAAACAGAGCACCGCGCTCTTGGGTTGGCGCTGAGTGTCAAGCGCGCCACGTGTCATTCACTGGCGTACCCACGAACCAGCGCAGCGCGCTCATGAATTAAAATCGCAGTGCGCTAAAAAACTGGCGCTTAGCGCTAAGCGTGACATGTATCACCTTCGCACGCGCTAGCGCAACGCGCTCTTTTATTGGCGCAAAGCGCCTGACGCACCACGTGGCGCACTATATGAACACCATTTTGCTCCTGATAAATGCTATGCATTTAATTGCATCCAATGTCAGAGTCCAATGCTTGTCATTACTATAAGGGCAGAACCCAAATAAAGGCCTAACATGCAGAACAAAAATAAAATGTTCAACATTTTTAACTGAAGTTAGCCCAATTATGGATATAAGTTCTCAATTTAAATTGAACTGAGCTCATCTGATCTTCCAGTCAATTTACACCCGGTTCGAGAGTACATCTCTTTACTCCTCTGATATCTGTCGTTGTAATCCCTCAACATCGTCAGAGAGGTAACGGGTCCCGATAACCACATATTACCACGGACTGTGGGGTCCTTAAACTCATGGACTATGATGTCCTTAACCTCGACCGTGATGTCTTAAAACTAATATCGGACTGTGGAGTTCTTAAATCCATAAACTATGATGTCCTTAACCTCGACCGTAATATCTTAAAACTAACAACGGACTGTGGTGTCCTTAAATCTACGGACTATGACGTCTTTAACCTTGACCGTGATGTCTTAAAACTAACGTCGGACTGTGGAGTCCTTAAATCCACGGACTATGATGTCCTTAAGCTCGACCGTGATGTCTTAAAACTAACATCGGACTGTGAGGTCCTTAAACTCACGGACTATGATGTCCTTAATCTCGACCGTGATGTCTTAAAAGTAGCACCGGACTGTGAGGTCCTTAAACTCACGGACTATGATGTCCTTAACCTTGACCGCAATGTCTTAAAACTAACAATGGACCGTAATGTCCTTAAACTAATTATCGACCGCAATGTCATTAAACTAAACAATAGAGCCCAATTGCTCTCTTGTCGGATCTAAACGATCCCGTTAAGTTGATCTTAGTCTAAAATTAGACTAACGTGTCCTTAACAAACGTTTAAGTTGATCTTAGCCTCAAATAAGGCTAACGTATCCTTAAACACAACCTCCCCAAACCCAAATCTAAGAAAGATACGAATTTGGACTAATCCACCTCCTACGGGCGAAAACATAACTTAGTCTCCGTATACAATCCACGGGCAACCGAACGCAAAACAAACACCCACGACACGAAGTGACCATCTGAAGAAGGATAAAGTTATTACCGCGATGCGGTAGCGTAATTAACTGCAGAGGCTTGCGCCTGCAGGGAAGAGCGTCCCCACAATCAAAAACCCCTCGAACGAGGGGGAATCTGACGAAGTCTGCTACATCGGCCGCATCCGTTTAAACCTTCGATACATGGTGCCATAAATCAACTTGGCATCTTCGGAGAGGTGGACGGATAGCACCAATTAGTATCTGCCCCGAATTTCAGGCAAGACGGACCTGCGCGGTCGCGTCTCTGTGTTCGGAAGGGAACGGTCATCAAGGAAGGCCCTCCAGAAAAGATACAGGAATTAAAGCAAACAATGATTACCTCAAAAAGGAAGTCGGCTGAATTCATTTCAGGATATTTCCACTTAAGAAGACCTTCATGGGTACGGGGACATACGGATCATCCCATCCCTGCTCAAAAGAACCACAGAAATTAATTATGTTATAAACATGTCTTAATGCCAAGAAGGACAAGGTACAATTAAACCAGAAACTACTAATCTTCTGCAACTATATTGGTACAGGTCAATTCTCTACCGTGCATTAGTTATTAA
This sequence comes from Agapanthus africanus, assembly GCA_030015575.1. NCBI lineage: Eukaryota > Viridiplantae > Streptophyta > Magnoliopsida > Asparagales > Amaryllidaceae > Agapanthus > Agapanthus africanus. The sequence goes on along the minus strand of JASDDO010000028.1, from coordinate 62,584,572 downwards.
GTAAAGAAAACTAGATAAGCTTCTTCCCGCATCACATTTACCCAGGCTGCTAAGAGGCCGCAAAACAAATAGATATCTATGTGCATACGTGATTAGCAGGCACTGCATTTTCACCTAAACACAAACAATGCATTTGCCACGTAGTGGGACGCAGACCTGACACAGGCTCAGTAATAATAAAAGACGCATTAAACAAATCACAATAACCTCCCTACTAAATTCTAGTCCCATATTATCCTTTCAACATTCTGTTTTGCCTTCTAAGTTTTCCATCAAATAATGCTCCTAGCCAAGTTAAATGGGAGTAATAAAAGAAATAGTACAAACTGGAATTTCAGACCATAGAAATAACTTAGAATATTAAAGCTTGCAAAGAAGCTAGATTGCGTTGGAAATCATGGAAATATGCTCTCACAGAAGCATAATGGTTGTGGACTTTCTAGTAAATGTGGCTGTAGAGAGTTTGATTAGAGATATATACACTAATTAATAATTACATTTTTTAACAAGTTCATAATGAGACAGCTGCTAACAATTTTCATAATATTACAACGATACGATCATTCCACTGGCTTTCGATATCCGAAACTAAAAGGCATGTTTGGAAAAACAGAAATTCGGAATGTATTTGTCACGCCCCGCTTCCCAAAATACGGAAATACGGAGAGTAGCGAAGATCGGTCGTGCTACGGTAAAGAAAGATCTTCCATAGTCACATAAAAACTGTCTAGCTAAACCTGTCAAGATAATGTTCAAGACAGAATAGATAACACTGATAATCATGCTGCAACAAAATCACAAGGAATACTAAAAATAGATAGATAATTGATGCAAATAAAGATGCAATACAATAGGTTCGAAATAAAAACAAGATCCGAAAAGAGACATATAAGTCCTATTGTCCTAAAGGGCGCACATGCTAAATACTTACTGAAAAAAAATAAACCTAGGAGCTACTGATTTTCGGTAAAGTCCTGATAGCCTCTCCGATCCTGTTTAGCCTGAAAATTTGTCTCTAATATGAGAAGGCAAATCTCAGGGATATCAGAATATCCCAATAAGTACTCAACGTATAAAATGTGTGTATGTTGTTTGATAACATGAATATATGAGTGTTGTGAAGTCCGTATGCGCATGTAGATATAGATATGTGGATATAGTAATAATATGAAATAGACATGTACACAGGTCAAATCATATCCTAACTGGTCACTAAAAGGTAATCTATCCTATCGTGAGTTCGAGTGTGTGCGTCAACCTCTGCAGGAGTATTCCTAACCTAAGGGTAGGACCCTATGGGCTAGGAAATACGGGGCCAACTGTGGAATGAACAAGCGACCGATATAGCCCGGTACGAGCTGTAATAATTTGCGACCGATATAACCCGGTACGAGTTACTGGCATGGGACTCCTGAGATTCTGTTGTACGAACGCATACTCAAACTATCCCAACACCCCACGTATTTATATCTAACATGGTAATAAACTGAATCATTAATTAAGAATGCTGAGTGGACTGGAACTTGTAATATCATATTAATTGTATGGAAATGAAACTTGTAAACAGTATAGATGGCGTCATGGCATGTAATTCAGTATTCTAATTAGAGATCTCGTTTTTATATAAGTAGGCTGGAGTAATGAGTCATCATAGCATGTCAAGTTCGGTCGTTACTATGAAATAGTATCTATGAACATTAATAACATGTAAGGGTTATTCAAGTATGTCAATAGCACTAGTCTCAAGTGGCATGTTAAATACAATCGGTATATTGATATACAATAAAATGCTGAAAAATAACATGCCATCTATACTATTATGTTAACTATATTATAGATATACTAATTATATTTTCCTAATTGCTGAATGACTAGTATACATATATATTAAAGATAGATCAACAACTTTCAAAATTTATTTGTATTTAATTATATTTCCCTTATAGATCCATGCTTAATCTATTTCCGTCAACTTTACCTTTTAAATACGTCAACTTACTAATGCATTATTAACTTGTATACAAGAAACATATGATTTTGTATTATTAAGGTATATGAAGTTGCGTTCTAACACAGTTTTATTCGAACAATATAGGTTAAAGATATATTTAGGAATCGCCGATGTTGCATCGACCAAAATTACTTGTCGGAAGACGGATAAAGCACAACGATACGAAGCAAAATTCCAAGCTTGGTGCTCGGCAAGGCTCGATTAGGTGTTGAAGATGGTGAAGAAGGATATGATGGCCTTGGTGTTAAGGGTTAATCCACCCATAAGAATGATAAGTCACACGCCTCTGTTTCTGAACTTGGTACATTTGGACGTGAGATACATAAATTGCATTAACCTCGAAGCCCTTAACATTTGCATTGCTTCCAGCATTCTTAAGCAAATCCAAGATGAACTTGATTGATCTCATAGACCAGTGTCCCTGACCATTAGAGTGACGATTCTTAGCTTGAGCGGTTCGGCCAACACCTCGACAAAACTACAGAAAGGGAATAGCCTGCTTATGAGCAATGACATCCTCGAGGTATCCCTTGACCTTTCCCAATGGCAGCTGCAATGGTGCGAGGAAGACGATAAAGCTAACGATGGTGGCTGCAGCGTCGTTGCCGGTGATGGAGAAGAGGGTATAGGTTTTAAAGGGTTACCTACAACGGCAGCAATGTGTTCCCCTCTGAAAGACGCGACTAAGACGCGGCGGACGTCTTGCCTGAATTTCAGGGCAGATGCTAATTGGTGCTATCCGTCCAGCTCTCCGAAGATGCCAAGTTGATTTATGGCACCGTATATCGAAGGTTTAAACGGATGCGGCCGATATAGCAGACTTCGTCAGATTCCCTCTCGTTTGAGGGGGTTTTGATTGTGGGGACGCTCTTCCCTGCAGGCGCAAGCCCCTACAGTTAATTACGCTACCGCATCGCGGTAACAACTTTCTCCTTCTCCAGATGGTCACTTCGTGTCGTGGGTGTTTGTTTTGTGTTTGGTTGCCCGTGGATTGTATACGGAGACTAAGTTATGTTGTCGCCCGTAGGGCGTGGACTAGTCCCAATCCGTATCTTTCTTAGATTTGGGTTTGGGAGGGTTGAGTTTAAGGTTACGTTAGCCTCATTTGAGACTAAGATCAACTTAAACATTTGTTAAGGATACGTTAGTCTAATTTTAGACTAAGATCAACTTAACGGGATCGTTTAGATCCGACAAGAGAGCAATTGGGCTCTATTGTTTAGTTTAATGATATTGCGGTCGATAATTAGTTTAAGAACATTACGGTCCATTGTTAGTTTAAAGACATCGCGGTCGAGATTAAGGACATCATAGTCCGTGGGTTTAAGGACCCCGCAGTCCGATATTAGTTTAAAGATATCACGGTCGAGATTAAGGACATCATAGTCCATGAGTTTAAAGACCTCACAGTCAAATGTTAGTTTAAATACATCACGGTCGAGATTAAGGACATCATAGTCCATGAGCTTAAAGACCCCACAGTCCGTTGTTAGTTTTAAGACATCACGGTCGAGATTAATGACATCATAGTCCATGAGTTTAAGGACCTCACAGTCCAATGTTAGTTTAAAGACATCACGGTCAAGGTTAAGGACATCATAGTTCATGAGTTTAAGGACCCCACAGTCCGATATTAGTTTAAAGACATCACGGTCGAGGTTAAGGACATCATAGTCCATGAGTTTAAGGACATCACAGTCCAATGTTAGTTTTAATATATCACGGTCGAGATTAAGGACATCATAGTCCATGAGTTTAAGAACCCCACAGTCCATGAAATGTGTGGTTGTCGGGACCCGTCACCTCTTTGAAGACGTTGAGGAATTACAACGACAAATATCAAAGGAGTGAAGAGATATACCCTTGAACCAAGGTGAGGTGGTTGAAAGAGCAGATGTGCTCAATTCAAAATAAGTTGAGGACTTATGGCCAGAATTGGGCTAAATCCAATTAAAATGTTTTAACATTTTATTTTTGTTCTGGCTATTAAGCCTTTATTTGGGCTCGGCCCTTTTAATAATGCTAGGCATTGGGCTATGACATTTTTGTCTTGTATTGAATGCATAGCATTTATCAGAAACAAAGTTTGTTCTAACAGTGTGCCATGTGGCGCGCCAGGCGCGTTGTGCCAGTCAAAGAGCGCACTGCGCTTCTGTCGGGTAGCGCACACGAAGAGGACACGTGTCGCGCTTAGCGCTAAGCGCTAGTTTGTTATCGCATTGTGCTTTTAATTTATGAGCGCATTGCGCTATTCCGTTGGCGTACCAGTGAGTGACACATGGTGCGCTTGGCGCTGAGCGCCAGCCCATGAGCGCAATGCTCTGTTTTAGAAGCGCAAAGCGCAGATTGTATTTTTGGTTGACACGTGGCAGGTTTTGGTGCTGAGCGCCGGTCCAATGAGCGCAAGGGCGCAATTCATGAGTGTAAGGCACTTTTCAATAGCGCGAGGCGCTTCTGATCAATTTCAAGATCAAAGAAAAAATTTATGTTCTTCAAAGGAGGCTTTTTCCCTCAAGATCCAAGAACAAAAGTTCTTGTTTTTATAAAAGGGTCTGCCTTTATAGATCAAAAGATCTGTGAATGAAGTAAAATACTTCTTTTGGTCTTTTTATGATTAGATCTTTTTGATCTTTTCTTTATTAAAGACCTTGGTCTTTTTCTTAGATCTCTGATTTTTTTAGAAGATAGTTCTTCTTTTTACGAGATGGTTTTATCTCTATTATTCAAGAACATAGTTCTTTTTATCTTGAAGATGAAGAAAAAATCTTCTCTTTTCTAAGAGCTTGCACTTTTTTGCAGAAGGTTTCTCTCTCTCTTTTCTACTCTGTATTCTGTATCTCTCTATTCTGTATCCTTTAGACTTGAAGTCTAGGGTCCTTTATATAGGGCCAAATGATTTGTTAAATCAGTTTTGAGAGATCTTTCTCTGATTGATTTGGGAATATTTCCCACCGTTGGATTTTTGATCTTAAGGCTTCTGTTTTACAGAAAATAATCTTCTTATTTTAATAAAATTGAAAAATCTTTCCATAACAGAACTTTAGTTCTAATTAATTAATAAGTTATTATTAGTAGATCTTTTGATCTGACGGTGGGGAATTTTTAATCCCAGCGCTGGCGCATCTTGCGCTAGCGCACCTACGTTCGACACGTGGCGCACAGCGCAGAGCGCAGCGCAACTGCGCCAGCGCACCCGTGTTTGACACGTAGCACGCAGCGCAACTGCGCTAGCGCACCCGTATTTGACACGTGGCACGCAGTGCAACTGCGCTAGCGCACCTGTGTTTGACACGTGGCGCGCAATACAGAGCGCTGAATCTGAAGCGTTGCTTCAATTTAAATTTTGAATTTTGAAGCAGAGCTTTGCTCTGATTGGGGTGCGCTGCCTAGGGCGCAGCGCTCCTGGCGCTGGCGTGTCTGCTTTTAACACGTGGCGCGCAGCGCGCAGAACCTGAAGCATTGCTTCAATTTTTGAATTTTGAAATTCAAAACAGAGTTTTGCTCTGATTGGGGGAAACACAAGGTTTTGGGAGGTATCGTCCATGCCAAATTAAAATTTTGCCGATTTAGATAACCCTAACATAGATCGTCTACTAGAAATATACGGAAAGATATATGCAAACACTTTGCAATAACTAAAGAAAGCGAGGAATACAACCTTTGTAGACCGGTCCTTTACTTCAAATAGCTCCGTGTAGTAGTCCCCTCCGCTGCGATCTCAAGCTCCGGACTCTAGAGAGGCTCCATAGAAGAAACGAACGTTCTTGCTTCGAAGACTTTGAGGCCGAAAATGATCTACGTCGGGGAGACACTAACTCAAGCTATTCCTTTACTAGGTCAAGAACTTTGTGAAGAGAACACCCTATACTATATGGCAAGTAGTAGAGGATAATGAAGTAGAAAGTGAGCTCACTTTAGAATTGATTTTCTTACACTTTTTCTCATAGCACCATTAGAGCTAGCAAGATTTTTCATGGAGCTTGATGAAGAAGAAGAAGTCTAATGAATAATTCATCCAAATGAATTATTGTGACCATGGGTGAGTTAAAACTATCATGCTTAACTCATGTAGAGACTAAACCCTAGGCTAGAGTTAAGGTTTGAGTTAAGGAAAATATCCTAAGGAATGACAAAAGAGTGGACTTTGTCAAAGTTTCTACAAGCTTCTCCAAGCTTGTCAACTTTGACAAAATCTTCTCTCTTTTGTTAAACCTTAAGAAATAAACCAAACCCTAATTTAACCTTAAAATGGTATAACTCTCATACACCTATCTTGTATGTATCATCAAGCATGACACAATACATGTACACAAACATACATATCACATATATACAATGTGTACATCAAGTGAGAGAAAGAAATCATTAGTGAGCTAATACTAGTTAATGTAATGTAATATATCAAATATACAATTATACATTAAATTATTAAATCAACTCTTGATTTAATAATCCGGCTATATCCGACTAATATCATGTGTAACAACTTATCGAATCAACACTTGATCTGATAATCCGGCTATATCGCATACAACCGATCAATGTTACAAATCGCGAGAATAGAATACGGTATCTCATATCGTATCAATCTTGGTCCCGCACATATCACATATGTTCTCCTACTCCATTTCGCTTGAGCCAGGAAACCCTTGTGTAGGACTCTAAAGACTCGTCAATACGCTGGCAGTAGGTGATGATCATATCAAACACCCACAAGCCGCAAGCGGTCTGCTAAACGTAATGGCCATCCGGGTATTGAGCGATCAGAAGATCAACAAGTAAGCCTGCTCACGCTCCTGCGAATCCAATCAGTAACACTACCGTACAGTCCGGTCTCTTCGTTTGATATGTTGCATATCTCGTCTATGGGTGGTAAACATCAGACTCCAGTAACTCGATAAGTCGTGTCGATATGAGGCTCATAACGGGTTGAGAAACTACTGATAACTCTTACCAGTATATCTCTGAAGCTGCCTTGGCCAAGGACTTCCTGTTATAGCCAATCGAGCACAGTGCAATATCAACTCCCTATACCGGGAGAGACGAAACCCCTCCTATCGCTCATTGCCTCCATGTGACTCGGGACTGTACCCAAAAGCCATCATTTTGCACGCCCTTTTGGACGTGGTATGATGGAAATCAAAGTACAGTGGGAATCACACAAGACTCTATGACGATCTCGGGTCTATAGACTAATCTGTACCAGTGTCACCAGAGAACTGCCATATGACATGAGGTATAATACCATCTGGGAGTTCTCGGCGAGTCCATCCTGTGTACCTAGTCTCCACTGAGCACCCATATACTATCTCTGATGTCAAACACTAATGGATATGGGATCATCCATCGCCCATCTGTATGGACCGAGAAGCTATACGCTAGTCTACTCTGGTATATCGATGCCCTGTCTCGATACACCTATGACTAGGGACATTTGAAGGATGTACTTAACGACTACTTTGTCCCCACTAGTATGATCTGCATCATAGTCCTGATAGTCAAGTACTCATCCTAAGGGCTTTATCAACATGTAACATAGAGACAATCAGAGTAGATGTTAAGATAAAGAGCAACCAGATAGCATACTATCATGTCGAGCAAGAAAGTCCTCCCTATATATATCCAAGCATCCACTACAATATACATCGTATGTACAGTAATGGCCTCTAGGGCATACATATAACTAACAATCTCCCACTTGCACTAGGGCCATCTGTTGTAGTATCCCATCCCTAACAATCAGCAGTGGTTGAAGTATCTCATACTCAACCATCCCATAAAAGTCTCTCCTGAGAATAGGCCTTTGTGAGTGGATCTGCCCTGTTCTCCTCTGTATCTACTCTCCTAACCTCGATCTCCCTGGAGATCAGCCATCTCCATGATCAGGTGATGCTGCCTAAGAATATGTCTGGATCACTGATGGGATGGGGGTTCCTAGGCATAAGCCACAACTCCATTGTCATACAATGGTAGGAACGAAGTTCATCTCATGAACTTATATACATCCAGACTGACTCTTTGGTAGCATCTTAGGTAGCAATGTATTAGCCTTTATCGTCTAGTATGCCACGGTATCTAGCTTGGAACTCTTCCAACATACCGTCCTTCCACTAAGGGTAAAGACAATGCCCGTGACTGACATTCAGTCATCCTTACCACCCTAGATCCTATCCAGTGATTCTCCCCAGGATCGATTGATACCATCTCACTACACCTGGTGAGAATCCTAATATCCAATTAGATCTATCTCATAGATCCAAAACCCAGGATTTAGGAGGTATCACATTGATCTATATGGAGAATCTTTGTGATAAGAGGAGATTGACCGAGCGTAGCATAGGAAACTCCTTTCCCATCAAGAGTATGTCATCCACGTACTATACGAGGATCACCACCATACTCCCTACTACCTTTTTGTATATACAAGGTTCATCTACCATTTTGATGAAGTCAAACTCTTTGACTACCACATCAAAACATATGTTCCAACTCCGCGATGCCTGCTTTAACTCATAAAGCAACTTGCACACGTTTCCGCTGCTCCCACTGTCTACGAAGGTCTCTGGCTGTGTACTTATAGACGCTCTCTTCTAAATCACTATTTAGAAAAGCAGTCATGACACCCAACCGCCAGATATCGTAGTTATGGTATGTAGCAATAGCAAGTAGGATCTGGATGGACTTAAGCATAGCTTTGAAAGTCTCAACTTTTCCATGTACACCTAGTAATCTTCTCAAGATATACTTACTCCTGATGGGGATTTAACCCTTCAGATAAAGCAACCAAAGTCCATACTTTGTTGGTGTATATGGATTCCATCTCAGATCGCTTAACATCCAGCCATTCTCACAGAGTCCCCACTCTTGATGGCCTGCTCGAATCTAGTTGGGTCATCATCTCATGATGCAATTCTCGCTCCCACTGTCATAGAGAAACCGAAGTATCTCTCAAGTGGATGAGGAACCCTACTAAATCGGCGGAGAGGCTGAGGTTCGTTGGAAGCTATTGAATCGTCCGGTTCTACCAAATCATCAGCTGTAGTTTGTATAGCTGGAACTCTTTCCAGTTCTATTTCATGATCACTGATTTCTTCACAAGAAATTCCCTTTCAAAAATGTGGCATGCTGAGAAACAAAACACTTTTTACTCCTCAGTTTGGTAGAAGATATTCCCTTGCGAATACTTGGGATATCCAACAAACTTCCACAGAACTGACCTTACCTCGAGCTTGTCCGGATTTTGCTTTTAGACATAGGCCGGACAACCCCAAATCTTAACATTCTTAAGAGATGGGCTCTTCTCATACCATATCGCATATGGAGTGGTAGGCATTGATTTGATTGGAACCCTATTCAATAGGTATGCAGCTTCATAAGTGCATAAACCACAGAAAGGAAATAGGTAACTCAGTAGTACTCATCATAGAGCACACCATATCACATAGGGTGTGATTGCTCCGTCCCGATATACCATCGTGCTGTGGTGTATGCGGAGGAGTAATGCTGAGAGAGAATCTCATTCTCCTTTAGAATAATTCAGGAATTCCGTGCTCAAGTATTCTCCTCCCTGATCTAATCCTAGGACATAATTCTTATACCCATTTTGGTTCTCTACTTCTAACTTATATTATTTGAATATCTCAAAAGTTTCAGACTTGTGTTTCAACAGGAACACATGTGCGAATCTTGAGAGATCATCAATGAATGTAATGAAGTATTAAGAACCGGTCTTGGCATGTGTAGACAGGGGACTTTCATACATCAGCATGTATCAATCCCAAGAGTTCACTAACTCTTTCTCTGTTTCCAATAAACGGAGCTATGGTCATCTTATCTTTGTGACATGACTGGCAAGTTTCACAAGATGTAAATTCAAACAGTTTTAAATATACATCTACATGTAACTTAGCTAGTTGGGTCGCATTAATATGACCTAGTCTACAATACCACAAGAAGGATTCATTCATTTCTGAACTCTTCATCTTCTGTGTATTCTATATGTTAAGAACTGTAGTTTGATTTAGATCCAATATAACATATCACAGCAACACATAACATCACATGTCATCAACGTAACTAAATATGCGTATCCCAATTATCGTTGACATATAGTACCGAAACCGGCGATACACCACATATTACACTTACGGTCGCAGAAAAGAAAGTGAAAAACTACAACAGTTGGAATCCGCAACCTCCTTAGACATCGCATGTCTAACCAAATGAATTCCTTAGACATCGCATGCCTAACAATTATAAACCCCGCATTTTAGTTTCGATCTCGAAAAAAAATTTCAATATCTAGTCGGGCAATTGAGCAAGATTCCCGACATCCTGATCGAATGCTCGTCGGAAACTTTAGTAGACGGCCGCACCCTCGGATACCGTCGACGAAGTGCACTAAGGCGGAACACCGCTGCCGCGAGCACCCGAACGGATGCTTTTAGCGACGGGGTTCTCCTACAGTCACTTGGTCGGGGATATGGGGCATGGCTATCTATTAAGTTTACCCGGTGAATATCCGCGTACTCTACGTTATTGCAACGGACTTTTGATCGCATCAAAATCCTGTGGCAACCGATCAAATGAGACTAAACTGCTAGATTTATTACATTCATTCTAGTTATCTCATAACTACTTGTGGATTCCAAATATTGTATCCCATCACATAATATCCGGACGACGATAAACTCTTCGATCGATTCATCAAAATCCCACATTTTCCCGACAGCTCAACACTTGAGCATATTAGATCGGCTAGTCTTTCCTTTTAGGGTTTGAAGGAAGATTTGACTAAAACAGTGGAAGCCGTCCTGATTAGATATATTGATAACCAATCTAATCTTGCAAGAGCATACGCTAAGTGTTTTCTTCTCTCTCTCCAGGTAGCGACCATGTCACGCCTTAATCAAGATAATAAAACGGATGTATTGACCGAACCCGCTTGTTATACTGCGCTAGGGAACGTTGGTCCCGCTCCAACTTATAATTGTTATAAGACCGAGCAAGAAATTGGGGATTGCCAGGATTCCCGTGCCGCCCAAACGAAAAAAGTGTGTGCTGATACATCTTCTTCGGGTGTGTTCATTACCGAGAACTGTTTCTCAGTATCCTTTACGTCCTGGGTATGAGATACCGGATCAGGATCCCGCATATGTAATAAGTTACACGGGTTATAAGATAGGTAGAGAACTGAGAACGGGTGATAAGTTTTAAGAGTTAAAAATGGTGCAAGTGTTGCAACCAAGTCTGTTGGCAGTTATCACCCTGTATTACCAAATACATTGATTCTGAACGAATGTTATTAGATACCGAACCTGATGTACAAAATCATATCAGTCTCTTTATTAGTAAAGAAGGATATAATTTTGTATTGTTGGATAATGTTTTGAACATTTCCTATATCAAGTGTTGATCGGTTCAGGCACGTTATCTAAAAGCATATACGTTTAGAATCAATGTATTTGGTAATACAGGGTGATAACTGCCAACAGATTTGGCTGCAACACCTGCACCATTTTTAACTCTTAAAACTTATTACCCGTTCTCAGTTCTCTACCTATCTTATAGCCCGTGTAACTTATTACATATGCGGGATCCTGATCCGGTATCTCATACCCAGGACGTAAAGGATACTGAGAAACAGTTCTCGGTAATGAACACACCCGAAGAAGATGTATCGGTAGGTTTTGCAATGGGTTCTCGATTAAAGATGGAGGAGGTGGACGGGGTTAGGGTTTCGTCCTAGGAGTTGATGGGTTCGGCGACGGGGATCACGAGCTAGTGTTGCGGTGTTGGTGAGAAGAAGAGGGAGTTGGGTTGGTGCAGGCGAGGGGGTGGTCCCAGGGAGAGAGGAGGGGTCGCCGGCGGTTGATGGGCGAAGGCACCAGTGAGGAGTTCGAAGGTGAGGATGGTGGTCGGGGTCTATGTGTGCGGGCTGGAGATGGTTCGATGGGAATTGAGACGAGGATGATGATGATGGCAGTAGGTCGGGCAAGGGTCTCGATGAAGGCTTGGGTTTTTTGAAGGAAAAGAGATGATTATTACGTTGTTTTTTTTTATAGAAAAAGAGATATGCTATAAAAGATTGGAGAGATATTATTATAATTGGAGAGAGAAATATTCTGATGAGATAAGACTTGGGTTTGATTTTAAAAGAGAAAGATATATAAATATAAAAAAGAGAGGGTTGTTATATACTTTCATAAGATATTAGAAAAGTTGTATATATACATATTAGTTTGTATATAGTTAGGATAATAGGAAAGTATATTTATATACATATATTAGTATATAATAAAAATATATATAGATATGTATATGGTTATGGGTTTGTTAAAATAAATATAATATATATATATATGGTTTTATTAGAACACAATCTTTTGACTTCACGAATCCAGCAAAGGCTTCTCTTGAAAAATATATTGAAGTCAAGGCAATATATAAAGCGAGACATAAAATCTGCAAAGACCATACGAAGATGCAACAACACTATTTTAGAAAGGGGAAAAGGCCCCACAACCAGCAAACCGAGACAATTACACATAAACAAATAATTCCAACAACTCACAAGGAGAATAGGATTGTTATAAAATAAAATAAAGATATCATTAAGTGAAATGATACCTTTACCACAAAGCGGCCACTTGGTGCCATCATATCATATACTCCATCTATCCCTTTTTACTTGACGTTTTAGAGAAATGCACACCGATTAAGGAAAGCATTATCACTTTCTTAATATCAGCAATTAATCTACTGCCACATCACCACTAAAAAATTCATACCATTTCTGCCCTCAACTACTCCACCGATTAAGGAGTACATCTATTTTGGAAAAATTAATTTTCTAGGCTATTTTTGGTACTGTATCATTTATTGATATCTTTATCATTAATGATTTCCTCGTTATTCCAAAACGTCAAGTAAAGTGAGACTTTTTTCTCTCCAAAACTTCAAGTAAAAAGGGACAGAACGAGTATCAAATATCTTCTCTTCAATCCACAATCAGGAATTTTGTCAATCGCCATTAAGCAATGTCAAGTGGTGGAAACCCTTGCATCGGTGAATCTCATAGATTTAGAGAGAGGGGGAGAGAGAGAGAGAGAGAGTGTATGTGTGTTGGGAGGGGGGTGTGTGTGTTGTATGTGTGTGTGAGACATCATTAAGTTAAATCAAGATTGGTACGTGCCAACCTCATCCATATTCCTCATGGGAAATCGCATCTGAATTCTCCGGAAAAAAATTTTCGGTCAATTAAATAGCAGCCATGGGCGGTGATAAGCATCATATATATATCGGGTTCCATTAGCATTCCATGTAGCGTAATAATACCTCTGCCTTAGTAACTGCAGATTTTCCCTGCATACATAACATATTGTTTGAGAGTTAAAATTCCAAGCAACTGCTGATATGGTAATAAATAGGCAACAGTAAGTTAATTCAAGAAAAAAATTGATTACTTTACAGTTATTGGGTCGATGATGTGCACATACACAGTGAGAGAATGACCTTCAGACAGAAATTAGATAAAACATGAATCTGAAACTAACTAAATATGCCAGATCCAACACAGAATAATTTCATTTGGTCTTGCATGTGAGGCATAAAATATTTCTGGAGGTGTCTAAGGGTATACAAGCATTTAGAGTCTATCAAGTATCAAAACCAACATAATAGATCAATATAAATACTTAATCATTGACAAAGGCAAGGAGGACACATGAATGGGTGGGGGTACCGTAGGGGAAAATTATAGGAAATTTGGAAATAGCTGCCAGAGGACAAGCAGAGTAGTCAGAGCCATGACTACTATCGGCCCTCTATAACCTTCTTTTGTTGCCTAAAATGCATTAGAGAATCAAATATTTCATAAATTCAAGAAGATAAACAGTTGTTTTACTTTTCCTCTCATAACTATGTGGTTTGACTTCTTCAATAGTATCATAATGGAAATTTTGCTTGGGGAGATATGGCCACTTTTCACTCATACAAGTGAAAAAAAATAGAATAGAAAATAGAATAGAAAATATCAATGGTTCACTCCTTCCATAGAGTAGTATGTTCGGTATTTTATTATTATATAGCACAAGGAGCATTTCTCTAATATAACTAACGTTGGAAGGAACGTTAGCTGTTTGGTATTAGGCTCATTCTGAAATAAAAGTTGTCTAAAATTAATTGCTAACCAGCAGTCGGAAAGGGAAAGAAATCTAAGACAGCAACAACCAACAAGGAAACCTTTATTCCCAACTTTTCGGTCGGCAACATTGAATGTTTCTTGACATTTAGCTGTGCTAAGGGCAATTTTCTCAAATAAATTGATTATTAAAGCTTTTATTGTCGGCTTAGCTGTGATGCACTTTGCTTCAATTTCACGAGAATTATACTCCAGAATCATTTGTCCACTTCTAACCATCCTGATTTGATTCTAAAAACCGCATCCCCAATCTAACCATCATAATAAATAACTAGCCATTATTAACAAAAATGGCAACTCCTAAATATTTCTCTCGTATAAATTCATTCCAGATACCCATTCTCATAGTTGCTAAAAAAACTACATTCCAAAATTTTTGCTTCCATTGTGCAATTGATCTTTCTTGTTCTAAATCTTCTATCCAAGGTTGGGAAAAGCGCTAGGTGGAGCTGGGCAATTGGAGTACCGCCTAATCGTCGCCTAGGCAGATTTTTTAATTTTCATTAATTGTATTTCATACATATATATAAAATAGCAAAAATCACAAAAAAGTTATAACAACAATATAATTAGAAAACATACCAACTTCATATAGCAACTTCATATTGAATGGAGTGCGTAGTATTAAAAAATTATAATACATGACATTGGATGGAATATAAAGATAAATCTTAAATTCCAACAGAACGTTTCAGCTTGCAAATTACACAACTCATGAGATGATATTGAAAAAAAGAGTTATACGAGAGTATTAAATGATTTTGTCGGCAATCTTTTGGAGACTTGAGAGAAAAGCAACAAGAGGAAAGCACCAACGAGAATACTTTAGGTTTTCTTCGTTCACATAATTTAAAAATAGATCGAGACGTGTATTGTCATTTAGAAAGGGTTTTGGGTTAGGTATATTTAGAAGGAAAAGACCCTTAAACCTAATCCATGAAACTTGTATTATAATCCACTTAAGCACCCATCTTGACGGGAGAACATACCTAAGAGCTTAAACCGCGCATAGACCGTTTAGTGAAATCGCTTAGGGTCAAAGCAGAGCGGCTTGGGACCGCTTCCGAGCGGCCATCTAGACAGCTTATTAGAACATTACTTCTATCCACATTTTTACTTAAAAAATTATCCACTCTCTAGACTCGTCAACTAAAACAACGTTATCAGAACAACTTGCACCATAACCAACTTGCACCATAACCATTAAGCATCATTTTGAATACCCCTCGTAAGTTGACATCCATAATTAATGCAACAAAGATAAAGAGACCCTTGATAGAAGTCTCTAGTCATTGAAAATGGTTTTATGTGCCCTTCAATTGTACTCAATCTAGGAGTTGTTCTAGGATTCACATCAATATATCTACATATCATATGTTTCTTCTCTAAACTTTGCCACAATATCTCAAAGGATGTTATATCAGGAACCAACAATTACTCAAGAATAGGGGATCGTGTTCGTGTTTGCGGTCAACAACTATCGGACACCAGCACTTGCACGTGTATCACACACACTGCATATGCCTCCACACATGTCGTATGTGTGGTTGTATACATGTCACATGCATGTGTAAACACGTCTCTATTATAATAACATGTTGGCATCATATTTTGTTTATATGAACTTGATTATGTCTACATCTAATACAAGTTTCTTAATTTATTCTAATACATATAGTTTATAACTTGATCTTAAATTAGATTTTTAGTTCACTGTATTAACTAGTTATTTTTGTGTGATATATTTGTCTCTATTTATGGACAATGGTCTTTTCTTTCAGACGGGCATGTCTATTGATTACTAGCTAAATTATGACTAAATATTTAAAATAAAATCTTTCTAATTATATCCCCAACTAATATAATACTCAATTCTAATAGAATTTCTAACTAATGTAATTCGAATCAATCTTAGAAAATATTTAAAATTAAATCAATATAAAAAATAAAATCAAAATTTTCAAACTTCTACTTCATGAACAGTTTCATGTAACTCCTCTTCTACCTTGCAAAATTATCCCTTGTGCTGTGCCTCTTGTAATCAAGACTTCACTACACATCCGATGACACAAATTTCAGATTGCTTTGATAACTTCATATATAAAATTGATAACTTTGTCCAAATTTGTGCAGTACAATACAAAACAAATGCCTCTGATATCTGAATTAAAATAGCATGGAAAAACTAAACCTGTTGAGAGAAACAGGGTGTGATCCTGGGAATTGTGCATTTCTTCTTCCTGTTGAGCATGAAAACAGCATAATGTTAAAAGATTGAATAATTTAAACAGATCTTCATTTGCAATACTTTTAGTAAGTATATATCAAAGACGATTAGGATATAATGTAGAGCACTTAATAATTGTTGATATTGTAGCAAGCCATTTCACGCAGGCACACATAAGTCATCATCTTCATCATAATACAAACCTTATACAATCAAACATATAGATGGCTGGCGCATGGCACAAAGTCGATAAAGACCAAGAAAAGAAAGGACCAAGCGATAAGAGGAAGTCAATGTATGGTCGCCTCATATTCAGTCATAATCTTCATCATAATCAAAGCCTCATACCACCAAAACATAGAGGGTGGTGCATGACTCAAAGTTAGTAAAGACCAAGAAAGAAATGACTAAGTGGTAAATCAATGGTAGTCCAATCGTATGTTCCTCACTTATAATTTGGTGTCGAATTCTACGCTAAGGCAAATATCAGAAAGAAAGTCTCTGTCATGAAAGTATGGAACATTCATGGCCCTATTTGCAGGTAGCTTGGTCCGAGGTTAAGCTCATGTAACCAAGGACAGGCCTCTTAAGTCCATGTAGGCAAGGAGAACTCCAAGACAGAGTAAAAGATACAAGGATCAAATTTGCTACATGAAAGCGTGTTCATCATTTACAAGCATAATAAGACAACGAACCAAATAAGATCAAATTACCAGATACATTAACAATAAAATACATGTGAGATTCTAAGAAATGTTGCATTATTTCATTGAATTTGAAACCATTGACCTATATAAATTAAAAAATTATTGCAATTAATATTATGATGAGTATATTGTCTCTACAAATTGTAAATAAGAAGCCATCACCTATGACATAAAAAAAAAGATGATGTCGGTTACATACACTAGGAGTCAAATCAAATAACTGATAGCAAATATGACGCATAGCATTTTTCTGATCATAAGGTACCGGATCACCGAGGACATCATCATTCGTTATAAGTTTGTTTTCTACATGCTCCTGAAAATATGAAAAAAATTCCAAGGTCATTGTTTTGCAACTTCATTCCCCAAAATCAATTCTATATCAACTGCAGGAAAATAGTATCACAAAATGAAGGAAATGCAATATATACATTAAACGAGACCAAGATAAAATAGGTAATATGAGAACACAGCAAGCACTTAGCTTATAACATAAAGGCCTAATTCCCAAAATCTACCAAAATCTTAGGGCATGTGACAAGTAACCACCAAATTCTTTGAAAACTACATGAAACTGAACACTTTGGTAGTTATCTGCAATTTTCAAAGCATTTGGTAGTTACTTGTCACGGCCCCTAAATTTTTGGTAGTTTTTGGGAATTAAGCCTAACATAAAATCACAGCCAAATTTCATGGACTGGTGCTCCAGACAGAGAAATGAGAATGTAAGGAACATAGATTCATTGTTTATAACTGAATATGTCGCCAGGAAGTGGAGGATGAGAGGGTGACACCACATCCTTTGCAAGTATTTTCTAATTCTCTATAACTACAATTACTTTGGACTTCAACACTAAGATTAATTGCAATATTGCTATGACTTGATACATATCAATGTTTCTAGTCATTTACATAGATCAAAAAATGATACGCCTGCTAATATAACTTGGTACAATATGTGTTTTCAAATAAAGTTTTAGGTATTTCTATATGTGTGAGCTGGGGTGGGATGGGGGTTGCGGGTGTGGGTGTTACATCTAATCACCACATGAAAATGCAACAAATGAAACATACTGCTTCCTAGCACAAATATGATTTTCTGCACACAGAATAACGAAAGGGTATTGCTTAATTACCGTGTACAAGAAGGGGTTGTTGTACTTCTTTAAAAAGGCATTCCCAGCTCAGGACGTTGATGTAACTGATTTTCTGCTTCCCACAGGAATTATAAACTCGGCTGGTTAGGTGACCGGCGACTCTACCTGGTACCTACGTATCACGATCAGTTAATTTTGAAGCTGTGTAGGTGTTAAATATAGACACCAACTCTTCAACGCATTATTGAACACCTCTCTAACATGCATTCAAATTAAAATCCTATTTTATTTTATACCTAAAGACATGATACACCAAAGATATACTGGATTTCACTCTTGGCTAATGGATTTAGGGTGGAAAATATTCTATCGTGATAAAAATGTGAATTTTGATGTCATCTAATGCGAGTGCGAGGAAAATAAAAATTACAAGATTTCTAATGTATTTAGGTCTTAGGCTGTGGAGATCACGATGCCGATCATCCGGATTAAATAGTGGAGGGTTGAATTTTTTGACCATCAGTAGACGACAATTTTTCCTATGGTAACTAATTCACATTGTCTCCCTTGCATCTATTGTCATGCTTGTTGTCCTACTTTCTAGCCATGTCCAAATCATAACATGATTGTATCCATGTTTCTTAGATTTATGCAATCATCCTATTCAAAATTTCTTGTCTATTAATCCAAAGAAATATAATATAATGCACTTGTAAGATCTTTGATTTAAAGCAAAGCCAATTTGAAATTCAATATGCAGCATAGGTAATTCAAATGGGTGACCCAAGCTATTCAATTATGATCTGCAGTACCAAGAACCCCATAGACACACCATTCAAAATTTCCAGTGATGCAATGCCACCGAGTATGTGAGACATGAAAGCTAAAGCTACTGCAGACTAGAAAACACAAATTACGAGCGCTATAACAAAAGGCTTGATATGGTAGATAAGCATGCAAAGGAGTATCAGTATTGCCATCATCATCCTCTTCAGGCACTGCTTCACCATTCAAATCAAGATCTGAAGAAAAATCAAATTTTCAGGACTTTCATTGTAAAACGTATTTAATGCTTCAATATGATCTTGCTTGTAGATTCCTGGAGGCCGTTGTTCGGCAAACGTGTGTAATGCCTGCGCAGATTAAGATTATGAGCAGTTTTGAACAAGAAGAATCTCATAATTACTCATAAGAAACAACAGAATTACCTGAGTGATAATACTCGATATTGGCGACCTCCAAGATCGGGACACGTGGCAGGTGACGTGACCCAAGGCTTAGAAGAAAGCGCCCACCAGGGCCGACCAGGCCACCCGGTGCCCGGCTGCGAGCACAAACCGGCCCACCTCGGGGCCCTCTGCGAATACGTCCCCTCGGCCACTCAGCTCACCCCGAGCTGCCGTAAGACCAAGATGTCTCGGCCCTCCCGCTCTTTCTCGAGCTCGCCCACCGAGGCCATCTTCCTCGGTCCCTCCGACCGACCTGCTCCACCGCTCACAGGCGTAACCGCCGCTCTGCGAATCTCGCCGTGCGCAGATTCTCCGCCGGTAACATCTCTCGTTCCACGCCATTGCGATCCCCATTAATGGACGATCCGCTTATCACGCGGACGTGACGTCGGGGACGTAACTGCCGGCGAGATTCTCGCGCCTGCTGCTGTGCGCTGCCGCCACTATATAAACCCCCATCACGGAGGGGTCAAGTAAGCGATCTTTGACACTTAAGCCGTTACTCTGCTCGGATATAGTCACTGACTTGAGTGTCGGAGGGTCTTCGGTGGTACCAAACCACCCCGGAACTTGTTTGCAGGTACACGGCGATCACTTCCTCACCACTCCTCTTCCTCCAAAAATCCATTGAGACCCACATGCATCAAAGGGCAATCAACTCAGTTCACCTCGAGATCAAAGGAAGACAATATCTGATGGAGGCCCGAAAAGGAGCTCCATCAGTTGGCGCCGTCTGTGGGAATCCAATTTCCCAAAATACAAAGTTGACCTTTCCATCTCCTCTCTCATGTCGAACGACCATCATGGGGATCCCGGTACCAGCCGTCGCCTTCCGCTCACCGAAGGCGAGGACGAACCTTCCCCCATGACCGTAATCAACGCCCTCGCAGGCCGTATAGATCGCCTGCAATCCCTCATAGAAGCCCTCGTCCGAGTCCAAACAACTGCGCCCGGGCCCCAGATCGCTGCACCTCTGCCGCCAGAGGGCCCCGCCCCTGTCTGGACGGTCGACCACCAGCAAACTGCATCCCCTCACCACCGGTCCCTCGAACCGACGCTCCCTGAGGCCCGCTGGGCGCCCCAGGGCTCCACGCCGAGATCCACGCTGAGGAAATGTCGGGCACCTCTCCTAACAGCGAGCGTGGCCGACCCCATCGTGGTCGGCAGGAACGCACGGAAGGGGCCCATCCTGACGGCTCCCAGGCTTCCCCGTCCCGGGACCCGAGGCACCTCATCAGGAGAAACCAGGACCGCTCCGATGCGCAGTCCGCCCAGAGTGGGGCCCGGGAGTCACAAGGTGCCGGTTCCTCCAGGTACCACGGTCGGCTCGACGCCATCGAGAAGAAAATTGAGGGCATGCGCCGGGAAGCCCACTCCTCGAGCGACGGAGCCAAGTACGCCTCCGACTCGCTCACGAGGCCATTCACCGAGGAAGTGCTCGCTGTACGCATCTCCTCGCGCAACAAGCCTCCGAAGATCTCCCTGTTCGACGGGAAAACCGACCCGAAGGACCACTTGGACGCTTTCACCGCTGGAATGAGCTTCCAAGATCACTCCGACGCCGCCCAGTGCAGGGCCTTCCCGGCCACCCTCATCCGCACGGGTCGGGACTAGTTCCGGGGGCTCGAGCCCCGCTCAATCTCAACCTTCGGCGAGCTGGCCACCCAGTTCCTCGGCCACTTCGTGGGGAACCGTCGACAGAAGCGTACGATCGACTGTCTGTTTACGATCAAGAGCGGGGACAAAGAAACCTTTAAGGCCTATATTGCCCGTTTCTACAACGCCCTCCTCGGAGTGCCCGAGCACCGCGACGAGACCGTCATAACGGCACTTAGATCAGATCTGAAGCACAAAGAGTGTCTGCGTTCCTTCGCGCTAGCCCAGCCTAAGACCATGGCCGAAGTCAAAGCGTGGACTGAGCGCGAGGTCCAGCTGGAATCCGAAATAAACGCCAACCTTCCCCGGGCGGATCGGACCGACCAGAAGAAAAGAATTCGGGAGGACAGGCTAGAGCGGCAGCAGCCCTACCATCCGAAGTTCTAAGAGTATGCCCCCATCAATGTCTCCCTCGCGGTGTTGCTGGAGGAGTCCCAGAATGAAGAGTTCTTCAAGTTCCCGCCGGTCCCACGCCAGGCCGCTAAAAGAACCTGGGGCCCCTACTTTGCTTTCCACCGGGTACTGGGCCACGCCACGGAGCACTGCAACCAACTGAGAGACTACGTCGAGGAGCTCATCCGGTCCGGGCACCTCGCCACCTACCTAAGGGACAAGCGGCGGGACGACCGCGAGCGAGAGCCGCCCCGCCCTTCCGGCGGCCAGACTGTCAGCCAGATCATGCTCGTCTCGGGAAGCAGCCGCCCGGGGGCCAAGGGGGCCGACAGCCCTTCGGGAAACTCGGCTCAGGCCGACCAAGTCATCCTTTAATCTGTACTTGCCCTTCCTCTTTCCCTTTTCTAAAGCAATGTAAATTTATCCTAGGATCTACTGTTGACTGAATAAAAGATCAAGGGAACATTGCGAAAAAGAAAGATCTTTGTTCATTCAAAGGGTATTATGGCCCCCCCGGCCATACAAAAATATATGAATAAAAAAATGTGGGGGGGGGGGTTTACAATAACGGGGGCAATGGGTGCGCCAAGTACTGTTCGTGGTACTCGGCGAAGATCTCCATCAACCGGGGACGCGCAAGTTCCCGGTTGATGCTCCCGATTCCCCCCACGGGCGTCTACCTCGAGCCTTAGTTCGTAGCATTCCCGGATGAGCGCCTCCGAGCGCGCCGGACGGTTTGCGGAGATCAAGCCGAAGCGCCTCAAGGACCGCAACTTGCCCACGGCCTCGTCGAAGAGCTGCTCTGACAGGGGGTTGTAAAGCCCCGGCGACGCCCTCCAGATGGAATACAACAGCAGCTGCAGCAAGGAGGAACGCCTGGGGAGCAGCCGGCCGAAGTGCTCCTCGATGCGGGCAACCACCAGCTGCACCGTGGCCTCGGTGCGGCCGCGGTCATAGAGATACACGTCAGTGGAATTAATGATTTCGGCGATGGTGAATAGGAAATCTTCTATTTTAATGGCCTACCTGCGAAAGGGAATCAACGGTGCCCCTTATATAGCCCGCTGTGCAGCCCAACGGCCACCACGCGGCGCCCCTCGAGCGTCCCCCGAACGAAATGAAGCGGCGCGCCACATGGCGACCAACGCTGGTTACCCGGAGGAAACGAAACGATGCATGCCTGCCGCTTCACCTCCTTCGGCGTTCAATGTGCTGGATGCACACGCTGTTGCCTTGCCCGTCCCCATTCCCCGTGCCTGTAGCCAAACGACCAGGCCGCACCCCGTGGAAGATTCAGCTCAGCAGAAACCCCGGGCAGCTTCACTGCCACAAGGACGAAGATCAAAAAAGCCCTCATACTGAGGCCCCGAGTAGCTACCCTGCTCGGTCAATCAAAGAAAAGGAAAAAGAGGAACCGAAAAGCCCTCCCAGAGGCAGTCGGGCGCGAGGTTCCCTCACTCGGCTATCCCCTGTGGGCAGCTTCCCCACCGCAACGCCAGGGATCAAACAAGCCCTCCCAGAGGCAGTCGAGGCATGAGGTTCCCTCACTCGGCTATCCCCGGCGGGCAGCTTCCCTGCCACAACGCCGGGGATCAAACAAGCCCTCCCAGAGGCAGTCGAGACACGAGGTTCCCTCACTCGGCTATCCTTCAGGACAAAAGCCCTCGCCAAGAGGCACCGGGCAGTAACCCTGCCCGGCCAAGGGTCCTTGGTGGCTCCCTACAGCCGTATAGCTTTCCTTGCGCCAAGGGCCAAAGTCCTCCCAGAGGCAGTCGGGTCATTACCCGGCTATCCCCGGCTGGTAGCTTCCTACCACAACCGACAGGGATCAAAGTCCTCGCCATGAGGCGCTGGGCAGTAACCCTGCTCGGTCCTCGTCCTAAAGGATCAGAAAGCCCTCCTAGAAGCAGTCGAGGCCCGAGGTTCCCTCGCTTGGCTATCCCCCGCGGGCAGCTACCCTACCACAACGCCGGGGATCAAAAAGCCCTTATACTGAGGCCCCGAGCAGCTACCCTGCTCGGTCAAACGAAAGGCCGCCCGCAAGGGATCAGAAGGCCCCACAAGAAGCATCGGATCAACTAACCCGACCGCGTAGCTACCCTGCCCCGCCAACCCCAGACACTCTATCTAAAAACCGAAGACAGGGCAGTTCTAATCTGAACGATCTCCCCTCGACTCCGGGGCCCATAGAGATACCTCCTCGAAAAAGATCGTCGGCAAGCGATTGCAGTCAACTCGACGGACGATCGTTAGACAGAGGGTCGACCTGGCAGGAAAGCACGATGGTGCAGGCAAGAATAAGTAGCATTCTTCACAAACAGGCAGAGCATGGAAGCTAAGGAAAAACTTCATCAATATCAACAAAAACAACCTTTGATTGTTTACAAAAGGGTATTTTCCGGCCCCCCAGCCTTACAAAATTCAAACGAAAACAAAATAAAGACACGAGAGCGGGAACTCTACGCCTCGGGGCTGGGCGCGACTGTAGGGTTCCTAGGAACCCTAATGAGGTCTCACAAGGCATCAACCATGCCAATTTCAAATTTAAATGGTGCCGAGAAACCCTAGAACGGATCGTTGGCTAGATTTCTAGGCGAAACAATAAACTAGTTAACACTTAACTACAAGTAAACGGAAATACAACCTTTGTAGATCCGGTCCTCCACCTCCACGGCTCCGTGATGAGGTCCTCTCCGCTGTCCAAATCAAATCCCGGGCTCTAGCGTCGGCTTCATCGGAGAAAGAGCGGGCTAGGTCATCGACGACGTGCCGAAGATGATCTACGTCGAGGCATCGCTAGATCAAGCTCCAACTTCACCAAGTCAAGAAAACTTGTGAAGAAAACACACTCTACTACTTGGCAAGAGGTAGAGGATGAAGAAATAGGAAGTGGGTAGACTTTAGAATTGGATTTCTCACTCATTTTCATCAATCACCATTGATGAAGTGAAGCTTTCTTCATTAAGGAAGATGAAAAAGAAGAAGCTAATATTATGATAAGTTCATCTAAAAAAGAAAAGAAAATGAATTCTTATCATAATAGAACCATGGTTAGGTGTAGAGAATTAATTAGGGTTAAGTGGAATGGTTAGGGTTAAGAATGAGACAAAGTGGTCACAAAGTCAAAGTATTCATGAAGCTTCATGAAAGAACAAAGAATGCCACCATTTTATCATTTCCTTTTCTTTTTCCAAAAGAATAAATAAATGAATAAAATGAATAAGCAAATAATAAACCCTAACCATTTCATTAACCAAGGTTTAATTCTTTATACTTAACCAATTTTACATGCACCATCAAACATGATACAAGCATGTGCACAAAATCATATCACATATATAATGCGCACATCCGAGCGAGAAAATCCATTTAAACTGAACCAATATTAGTTAATGCAAAGTAATATATCAAATATATAATTATACATTAAATCATTAAATCAACACTTGATTTAACGATCCGGTCATATCACATATAACCGACTAATATCCAATGTATCGGCTTATCGAACCAATCCATGATTCGATAACTAGGTTATATCGCATACAACCATTCGACACATTGTTCGCGAGAATGAAATACGGTATCACATACACGCATTATTCTCGGTGCCGCACATATCTCATATGCGCTCCTATTTCGTTTCGCTTGAGCCAGGAAACCTCTGTGTAGGACTCTAAAGACTCGTCAATACGCCGGCAGCAGATAATGATCATATCAAACATCCACAAGCCGCAAGCGGTCTGCTAAACGTAACGGCCACCCGGGTATTGAGCGATCTGAAGATCGACGAGCAAGCCCGCTCACACTCCAGTGAATCCAACCAGTAACACTTACCGTACAGTCCGGTCTGATCGTCTGATATGTCGCATATCTCGCCTAGGGGTGGTAAACGTCAGACCCCAATAGCTCGATAAGTCGTGTCGATATGAGGTTTATAACAGTTTGAGAAACTACTGGTAACACTTACCAGTAAATCTCAGCAACCCTGGCCAGGGATTTCCGGTTATAGCCAATCGAACACAGCGCAACATCAACCCCCTATACCGGGAGAGACGAATCCCCTCCTATCGCTCATTGCCTCCATGTGACTCGGGACTGTACCCAAAAACCACCGTTTTGCACGCCCTCTTGGACGTGGTAAGATGGAAATCAAAGCACAGTGGGAACCACACAAGACTCTATGACGATCTCGGGTCAACAGACTACTCTGTACCAGTGTCACCAGAGAACTGCCATCTGACGTAAGGTATAATACCATCTGGGAGTTCTCGGCGAGTCCGTCCAGTGTACCCAGTCTCCACTGAGCACCCGTATATCATCTCTGATGTCAAACACCAATGGATATGGGATCATCCATCGCCCATCTGTATGGGTCGAGAAGGTATACGCTAGTCTACTCTGGTATATCGATGCCCTGTCTCGATACACCCACGACTAGGGACCTTGAAGGATGTACTTATGGACTACCATGTCCCTACTAGTATGATCCGCATCATAGTCCAGGTAGTCAAGTCCACATCCTAAGGGCTTTACCAACATGTAATAGAGAGACAATCTGTGTACACGTTAAGGTAAAGAGTAACCAGATAGCATACTATCATGTCGAGCAAGAAAGTCCTCCCTATATATGTCCCAGCATCCACTACAATATACATCCTATGTATAGTAATGGCCTCTAGGGCATACATATAACTAACAATCTCCCACTTGCACTAGGGCCATCTGATAGCAGTGGTTGCAGTATCTCATACTCAACCATCCCATAAAAGTCTTTCTCTGGGAACAGGCCTTTGTGAGTGGATCCGCTGTGTTGTCCTCTGAGTCTACTCTCCTAACCTCGATCCCCTGGAGATCAACCATCTCCATGATCAGGTGATACTGCCTTAGAATATGTCTGGATCACTGATGGGACCTGCGTTCCTTGGCATAAGCCACAACTCTATTGTCTCACAATGGTTGGAACGTAGTTCATCTCATGAACCAATATACATCCAGACTGCCTCTTTGGTAGCATCTTAAGTAGCGATGTACCGAGCCTTTATCATCTAGTATGCCACGGTATTTAGCTTGAAACCTTTCCAACATACCGTCCCTTTTACTGAGGGTAAAGACAATGCCTGTGACTGACTTTCAGTCGTCCTTATCACTCTGGAACCCTTCCAGTGATTCTCCCCAGGATCGATTGATACCATCTCACTACAACTAGTGAGAATCCTAACATCCAATTAGATCTATCTCTAGATCCAAAACCCAGGATTTAGGAGGTATCATTTTTATCCTATATAGAGAATTATTGTGATAAATGGAGATTGATCGAGCGTAGCATAGGAAACTCCTTCCCTATCAAGAGCATGTCATCCACGTACTCTACGAGGATCGTCACTATACTCCCTACTACCTTTTTGTATATACAAGGTTCATCTTCCATTTTGATGATGTCAAACTCTTTGACTTATTCATCAAAACAGACGTTCCAACTCCGCGATGCCTGCTTTATCCTATAAAGCATCTTGTACACGTTTCCGCTGCTCCCACTGTCTACGAAGCCCTCTGGCTGTGTACTTACAGACGTTCTCATCTAAAACATCATTTAGAAAAGCAGTCATGACACCCAACCACCAGATATCGTAGTCATGGTATGTAGCCGTGGCAAGTAGGATCTGGATGGACTTAAGCATAGATCCTTAGAAAAGGTTTCAACATAATCCATACCTGGTCAATAATGCAAACCCTTTAATAAGTCTAGCTTTGAAAGTCTCAACTTTTCCATGTACACCAAGTAATCTTCTCAAGATATACTTGCTCCTGATGGGGATTTAACCCTTCAGATAAAGCAACTAAAGTCCATACTTTGTTGGTGTATAAGGATTTCATCTCAGATCACTAAGCATCCAGCCATTCCTACAGAGTCCCACTCCTGATGGCCAGGTCGAAACTAGTTGGGTCATCATCTCATGATGCAATCCTCGCTCCCACTGTCATAGAGTAACCGAAGTATCTCTCAGGTGGGTGAGGAACCCTACTAGATCGGCGGAGAGGCTGAGGTTCGTTGGTAACTATTGAATCCTTTGGTTTTATCAAATCATCTTCTGTAGTTTGTATAGCTGGAACCTTTCCAGTTCTACATAACTGACCTTGCCTCGAGTTTGTCCGGATTTTGCTTTTAGATATAGGCCAGACAACCCCAAATCTTAACTAACTTAAGATATGGGCTCTTCCCTTTCCATATCACATATGAAGTGGTAGGCATTGATTTGATTTGAACCTAATTCAATAGGTATGCATCTTCTCAAGTGCATAACTCCCAAAAAGGAAATAGGTAACTCAGCAGTACTCATCATAGAGCACACCTTATCAAATAGGGTGTAATTGCTCCACCCCGATATACCATCGTGCTTTGGTGTATTCGGAGGAGTAATGCTGAGAGAGAATCTCATTCTCCTTTAGAATAGTCCAGGATTTCAGTGCTCAAGTATTCTCTTCCTTGATCTCATCAAAGGACATAATACTTATACCCGTATTGGTTCTCTACTTCTAACTTATATTCTGTGAATATCTCAAAAGGTTCAGACTTGTGTTTCAACAGGAACATATGTCTGAATCTTGAGAGATTATCAGAGAACGTAATGAAGTATAAAGAACCAGTCCTGGCATGTGTAGACAGGGGACCTACATACATCAACATGAATCATCCCAAGAGTTCATTAACTCTTTCTCTGTTTCCAATAAACAGAGCTGGTGTCATTATATCTTTGTGACATGACTGGCGAGTTTCACAAGATGTAGATTCAAACTGATTTAAATATGCATCTACATGTAACTTCAGCTAGTCGGGTCACATTGATATGACCTAGTCTACAATGCCTCAAGAAGGATTCGTTCATTTCTGAACTCTTCCTCTTGTGTGTGTTCCGTATACTAAGAACTGCAGTTTGATTTAGAACATCAATGCTTTTAGATAACGTGCCTGAACCAATCAACTTTTGATATAGGAAATGTTCAAAACATTATCCAACAATACAAAATTTTACCATTTCTTTACTACTAAAGAGACTGATATGATTTTGTATATCAGGTTCGGTATCTAATAACATTCGTTCAGAATCAATGTATTGGTAATACAGGGTGACAGTGACCAACAGACTTGGCTGCAACACTTGCCCCGTTTTCTGTCTCATGAAACTTATCACCCGTTCTCAGTTCTTCTACCTTTCTGTAGCCCTTTGTAACAAATTATATATCTGGGATCCTGATTTGGTATCAAATACCCAGGATGCGGAGGATACTGAGAAACAGTTCTTTGTAACGAACACACCCGAAGATGATGCATCAGCATGCACTCTCTTCGTTTGGGCGGCACGGGAATTCTGGTAATCCCCAATTTCCTGCTCTGTCTTATAACAATTATAAGTTAGAGCGGGACCAACGTTCCCCAGCTCAGTATAACAAGCGGGTTCGGTCAAATATCCGTATTATGATCTTGATTAAGGCGTGATATGGTCGCTACCTGGAGAGAGAGAGAAGAAAACACTCAGCGTATGCTCTTGCAAGATCAGATTGGTTATTATTTTATCTAATCAGGATGGCTTCCACTGCTTTTTATCAAATCTTCCTTCAAACCCTAAAAGGAAAGACTAGCCGGGATTAATTACACACTACAAGTTCGCCAATCTTTCAGCCAGACCAGTGTCGGTACTTTGAGGGAGGTCCCCCGTGCTTTCGCACGAACCTAATTAGTGTAAACCTCGTTTTCCCAGAGGCGTAACCCCGTTGACACCTTTCTAGACACCTACTTGATCGGCTAATTGTAATGTGTAAAACTCTCTCAGGAGTAACTCTTACTCGCAGCGGGTATCGGGATCCAACTATCTCATAGAAGGTATGCAATCTTATTGCAAATTTCAACACTTGAAATTCCCGATAATATTTTGCCCCTAGCGTCCTATAACCTTGACAGAGGTCAACAAACCATAGGCTGCTAGTCAAGTTCAACCCGTCATTTCCTGATTGAAGTAAACCCACCCGCACGACCCTTGACAGAGGTCAACAAGGTCGCACGACTACCCTAAATCAATCACATCATATGCTTATACAGATAAGCACTAATCAGCTACCGCACACTACGCCTTGACAGAGGTCAACAAACGCAGCACGAATACTACCAGTACATATCTGAAATGACGGAGGGCTACGACAGGTTTTTCTGAAAACCTATTGCGTAATGAACTTGATATCGTTGTAGGATCGAATGAATTTTGAAATGGAGTGCTTTTGAGGCTTTTCTAGTTTTGCTAAAGGAGTCACTCCCGGTGAAGGGATCGTCGGTCCTTTCCTCGTCGAATGAGGTGCGGGATATATCATATATATCACTGTGCAAAGCAAAAACTCTTAAAAGCAATCAAAAGACAAACCGAGTGTGTAGCATCTGCCAGTTATTACTAAAGGAGTCACTCCCGGTGAAGGGATCTCGGTCCTTTCCTCATCGAATAAGGTGCAGGATATATCACATATACCGCTGTGCAAAGCAAGAACTGTAGCTACCTGTTTTATTTTGAAATTCGATTCTACAACATCATTAGGTTTCTTTTACTTCATTAATCTCATTAATGAAGTCCCATCATTTAAATACCTAAACATCACAGATAAATACGACGTACACTTATGCCATCCACATTCGCCTCGATGTCCCCTCGTGCACCGTTAGGTTAGGTAACTAACGGCAGAGCAGGGCAGGGCTAGCGCGGGTGTAAAACATAAGTAACGTCTATATAATATATCATATATACTATATACTGTATTTATCACAGAACATCACATGATCACATCACAGATATCGCAGCAGAAGAAACATATGAAATATTGGATATACTAGGACGTCCGTGTTTTCAATACGAGCCAGTATAAAACACGGATTCCACGGTCGCGATGAATAGCCAAACCCACACCCCTAGACCCCTACGAGAGCGGCAAGCAACCCTACCAATTCTGGAGTTAGGAGACCCGGACTCGACTCCTCGAGTTGGTCTCCCACTGGACCCCAGAACCCGGTTACTTGTGCTCCCCTCCTTGGGTCTATCCTAGTGCGGAAAAGTAAATAATATACAAAGGGTGACAACTTCCGCAACCTGGAAGTGCCCCAAATAAAAGAATATTACATACAAGTTTTTACATGAATGAAAATGAAAAACACTCATCTCACATAAAAACCCCCGGCTATTCAAACACGACGATCCAATATAACATATCCAGCAACACATAACATCACATGTCATCAACGTAAGTAAATATGCGCATCCCAATTGTCGTTGACATATAGCAACGAAACCGGCGATATCACATATTACACTTACGGTCACAGAAAAGAAAGTGTAAAACTACAACAATTGGAATCCGCAACCTGCATAGACATCGCATGCCTAATCAAATGAATTTCTTAGACATCGCATGCCTAACAATTATAAACCCCGCATTTTAGTCTCAAAATCGAAAACTCTTTTCAATATCAAGTCGGGCAATTCAACAAGATTCCCGACATCCTGATCGAATGCTCGTCGCAAACTTCAGTAGACGGCTGCACCCCCGATACCGTCGACGAAGTGCACCAAGGCGGAACACCGCTACCGCGAGCACCCGGATGGATGCTTTCGGCGACGGGGTTCTCCTACAGTCACTTGGTCGGGGCTATGGAGTGAGGCTGTCTATTAAGTTTATCCGGCGAGTATCCGCGTACGCTACGTGATTGCGACGGACTTTTGATCACATCAAAATTCCGTGGCAACCGATCAAGTGAGACTAAAGTGCTATGTTTATAACATTCATTGAGTTATCTCATAACTTTTTGTGAATTCCAATTATTGTATCACATTCCGGATAAATAGAAAATGTTAAACTTTCCGATCGAACAAGCGAACACCCAAGTTTTCCCGAAACGGCTCATCACATGAAATAAGTCTAAAAACATTCAGTTCGTGCCTCAGTACCAACGGTCCAGCCGTAGAAGGGTCAAGCCAACGCCTCACATGTGGCACGCCGTACTGCCCCAAACCCGAAGGTTCAAAGGGCAGTTCAAGACGGTCACATAATCGAGTTAAGGTTTGTTGTCTTCTAGAGGGACCATCGCGTTACTTGCACTACTTAGAACGTCGTTAAACTACGGAAAAATCCAACACTTGGAAATTTCCCGACAGGGGAAAAATTGGGTATTTATATCCGGTCGAACTTTTTAACATACTCTAAAATATCCGGAAAGCCACACAGACAAAATTTGATAATCCGATCGAACATTCGAATTCCCAAAACAACCTAGAAAAATTCAACTCTTGAATAAAAATTAAAAATTCCCATAAAATCCAGCATCAGAAAAGAGGAGTTACTGTGCAACAATGACAGTGAGATACGACCGTACGGCCGCGGAACCGCCGCATGAGCCATGCTCATGCCGCGGAACCGCGGCGGTTTAGATGAATTAGGATGTCGTATTTCACCATAACTCTTTGATCTTCCTGCTGAATTTTTTACGAATTTTTAATCTGGAAAAATCCCAAAATTTAGAAAAAGTCCAGAAAGCATGGAAATTTTGGGGTTTCGGTTCGTTCGGACTTCAAACTCCGTCTAGACTTCGCCTAAGACTCTAGCTAGGCTCTGATACCACTGTAGGGTTCCTAGGCACCCTAATGAGGTCTCACAAGGCATCAACCATGCCAATTTCAAATTTAAACGGTGCCGAGAAACCCTAGAACGGATCGTTGGCTAGATTTCTAGGCGAAACAATAAACTAGTTAACACTTAACTACAAGTAAACGGAAATACAACCTTTGTAGATCTGGTCCTCCACCTCCACGGCTCCGTGATGAGGTCCTCTCCGCTGTCCAAATCAAATCCCGGGCTCTAGCGTCGGCTTCATCGGAGAAAGAGCGGGCTAGGTCATCGACGACGTGCCGAAGATGATCTACGTCGAGGCATCGCTAGATCAAGCTCCAACTTCACCAAGTCAAGAAAACTTGTGAAGAAAACACACTCTACTACTTGGCAAGAGGTAGAGGATGAAGAAATAGGAAGTGGGTAGACTTTAGAATTGGATTTCTCACTCATTTTCATCAATCACCATTGATGAAGTGAAGCTTTCTTCATTAAGGAAGATGAAGAAGAAGAAGAAGCTAATATTATGATAAGTTCATCTAAAAAAGAAAATAAAATGAATTCTTATCATAATAGAACCATGGTTAGGTGTAGAGAATTAATTAGGGTTAAGTGGAATGGTTAGGGTTAAGGATGAGACAAAATGGTCACAAAGTCAAAGTATTCATGAAGCTTCATGAAAGAACAAAGAATGCCACCATTTTATCATTTCCTTTTCTTTTTCCAAAAGAATAAATAAATGAATAAAATGAATAAGCAAATAATAAACCCTAACCATTTCATTAACCAAGGTTTAATTCTTTATACTTAACCAATTTTACATGCACTATCAAACATGATACAAGCATGTGCACAAAATCATATCACATATATAATGCGCACATCCGAGCGAGAAAATCCATTTAAACTGAACCAATATTAGTTAATGCAAATTAATATATCAAATATATAATTATACATTAAATCATTAAATCAACACTTGATTTAACGATCCGGTCATATCACATATAACCGACTAATATCCAATGTATCGGCTTATCGAACCAATCCATGATTCGATAACTAGGTTATATCGCATACAAGCATTTGACACATTGTTCGCGAGAATGAAATACGGTATCACATACACGCATTATTCTCGGTGCCGCACATATCTTATATGCGCTCCTATTTCGTTTCGCTTGAGCCAGGAAACCTCTGTGTAGGACTCTAAAGACTCATCAATACGCCGGCAGCAGATGATGATCATATCAAACATCCACAAGCCGCAAGCGGTCTGCTAAACGTAACGGCCACCCGGGTATTGAGCGATCTGAAGATCGACGAGCAAGCCTGCTCACACTCCAGTGAATCCAACCAGTAACACTTACCGTACAGTCCGGTCTGATCGTCTGATATGTCGCATATCTCGCCTAGGGGTAGTAAACGTCAGATCCCAATAGCTCGATAAGTCGTGTCGATATGAGATCTATAACAGTTTGAGAAACTACTGGTAACACTTATCAGTAAATCTCAGCAACCCTGGCCAGGGATTTCCGGTTATAGCCAATCGAACACAGTGCAACATCAACCCCCTATACCGGGAGAGACGAATCCCCTCCTATCGCTCATTGCCTCCATGTGACTCGGGACTGTACCCAAAAACCACCGTTTTGCACGCCCTCTTGGACGCGGTAAGATGGAAATCAAAGCACAGTGGGAACCACACAAGACTCTATGACGATCTCGGGTCAACAGACTACTCTGTACCAGTGTCACCAGAGAACTGCCATCTGACGTAAGGTATAATACCATCTGGGAGTTCTCGGCGAGTCCGTCCAGTGTACCCAGTCTCCACTGAGCACCCGTATATCATCTCTGATGTCAAACACCAATGGATATGGGATCATCCATCGCCCATCTGTATGGGTCGAGAAGGTATACGCTAGTCTACTCTGGTATATCGATGCCCTGTCTCGATACACCCACGACTAGGGACCTTGAAGGATGTACTTATGGACTACCATGTCCCCACTAGTATGATCCGCATCATAGTCCAGGTAGTCAAGTCCACATCCTAAGGGCTTTACCAACATGTAATAGAGAGACAATCTGTGTACACGTTAAGGTAAAGAGTAACCAGATAGCATACTATCATGTCGAGCAAGAAAGTCCTCCCTATATATGTCCCAGCATCCACTACAATATACATCCTATGTATAGTAATGGCCTCTAGGGCATACATATAACTAACAGCGACATCGAGGTCCTCGATCTCCACCACCGGGGGTGCGGCGTCTTCGGGCATCTCCTCGCCGGGGACTACTCCCCCTTGTTCGTCGGTGCCCACGAGGGGGAACTCGGCCCGCAGATCCGTGTCGTCGAACTCTTGCATCCGGGACTTGACGTCGTCAAGGGCGTCGTGCCAAATACGAGTCGTGGCCATGGCCAGGTCCTGGTAGAAATCCTTCGACTTCTTATAGGACGCCACCGCCCTCGACTCGGCAGACATAACCGTCTCGGCCGACGCCCCCAGCTCCTTCCGGAGGGTCTTCATCGTCTTCTTCAGGTTGCCGACGAGCATCTGAGAGTCCTTGAACTTGCCCGCGGCGATCACGGTGGCCTCGTGATGCCGGGCGACCTCCCTTTTCCGGGCGTTCACCTCGCCCTCCAAGGAGGCGATCCTTGCCGACATCGCCTCCTGCTCCCACCTGGAGCTCTCCTTCAACGCGGCGAGCTGGCCCGCGGCCTCCATTGCCGGGGCAACCACCTCGGTCTCCATGCGAAGGGCGACGGCCACGTGCTGGAGAGTCTGGAAAGACACAAAAAGGGAAAGGATAAGGAATATGGAGGGGGACACTAAAATTTTGCCGCGCACTGAGGGCTTACATGCACGGGTTCTTGGGCGATTGACGCCAGCTGGGCCTTGAAGGTTTCCCCTGGAACCCGACCTCTCGCCGAGGTCTCTATCTCGTGGAGGAGGCTGTCCGCGACCGACAGCCCGGATGGCACCGTGAACTGGAGCCCCCCTTCCTCTACCACGGTCGGCGAAGACTAAACCCGGGGAACTCTCCGATGACTCCTCCTAAGCGGTTCGGGTGGGGAGCCAATCTCCTCTTCGGAGGCCGTGTCCTCCACAATCAGGGCCCGCTTCCGGCCCGACGTCCTGCTGGGTCCCGAGGCGGGATCCACCGCCGAGCGCCCTCGGGGGACCCGCCGCCAGGGCGGCTGGAGCGGGGGCTGCCTGCGCCCGGGAAGAGCCGGCACCCCCGGCAGGCTGCCTCGGTTGGCGCATCGCATCTTGGAGAACGCGGAAGTCCATGGAGCCTACACAAAACAAAGACCCCACTTATCAGCAACGCGAGTAAAACATAAACCCAGGAAGTAAGCCTAACTTACCGACGAACTCGACGGGACTGAGCCCGGCCCAGCTCAAGACCCTCTCACAGCAACACATCATAACGGGGGATGGGCTCCCACGAAGCCACTCTCACCGCGGCGGGGTCGTTGGACAGGTTCCTGGACAGGCACTTCTCCCTCGACCATTTAGTGGGCACTGGCTAGTCTTCACCCTCGGGAGGGGAAACGAAGAAAAATTTCTTCTTCCAATCATGAATGGAGGAGGGAAAGGCCATGACACCAGTCCCGGCGGCAACGACGGGACGTTTCCTAAAGGCAAAGTACACCCACTTGGGATCGCCCGCTCGACCGCCGGGGTGCCTTTTGACTATAAGGGAGGAATCGAGGAGGGAAAGACTAAAGGGAACCGCCTGCAGCCTCAGGCGGATCAAGAACCCGAGGAGAATCCTCCATGAATTCGGCACTAACTGGCCAGGGGCCAGACCGAAGAAGTTTAGAGCGGCGATGACCTCGGGAGAGAAGGGCAGGTTCATTCCGTCCCAAAAAGCCTCCAGGTACAGGGCAATCTCCCTGCCCCGCACCTGATCGGCCCTCTCTCCCTCCCTGGCCAGACGAAGCGTGAAATGCGGGGGGATGTGGAAGCGAGCTCGAGCGTTGGCGAGCTCGTCCTCATGCCTCACCCAGCACGGGGTGCTGGGGGCCACACCTATCGCCTCCTCCCTGAAGGCGTCCCCCGCCTCACGACCCTGGGGAGAGGGGCCAGCCCCTGCCCCCCTGGAAGACTCGGGCACATCTAAAAGAACCCTAGTACCTACCCTTACAACATCTATCGATTCTACAGAAGAATAAGACATCTAACCTTGGAAAAGAAATTCTGTGGGGGTTGGAGCGAAGGAAGAGAGACGAACGCCGAGCAGCAGGGGGCCTGAAGAACAAAAATATAAAGGAGTAGGGACCCTAGGCTGGGCCCCACCCCATTTATCACCGCCTGCGACCTCATCCAACGGTACCCGTCGTCTCCCGCCGAAACGGTCCATTGCGCCCTGCGACTCAGATCGCTCCACGTGGCGGCCCCACGATTCACTGCATCCCATCAGATGCCGCAGACCTGCACGCGTCACGTCAGCCGATCGGCGCCTGACACGTGTACCGTCGCTTCAGCTGCAGAGCGCACGAACCGGCGTACCTTCTTTAAATGCAAAGATCTTGTCTTGATTCGCTAGCGGAAAAGACGTTCAACGGCCCGAAGACTAACCCCGATGAAACCTTAGAAGAAATCTCGCCTCGGGAGGCCCAGCTGACCACTCCTGACCCGACCCGCTAGCTGGTCAGGACAAGAGTGGGGGGGCTAATGATAATACTCGATATTGGCGATCTCCAAGATCGGGACACGTGGCAGGTGACGTGACCCAAGGCTCAGAAGAAAGCGCCCACCAGGGCCGACCAGGCTACCAGGTGCCCGGCCTGCGAGCACAAACCGGCCTACCTTGGGGCCCTCTGCGAATACGCCCCCTCGGCCACTCAGCTCACCCTGAGCTGCCGTAAGACCAAGATGCCTCGGCCCTCCCGCTCTTTCCCGAGCTCGCCCACCGAGACCATCTTCCTCGGTCCCTCCGACCGACCTGCTCCAACACTCACAGGCGTAACCACCGCTCCGCGAATCTCGCCGTGCGCAGATTCTCCGCCGGCAACATCCCACGTTCCACGCCATTGCGATCCCCATTAACGGGCGATCCGCTTATTACACGGACGAGACGTCGGGGACGTAACTGTCGGCGAGATTCTCACGCCTGCTGCTGTGCGCTGTCGTCACTATATAAACCCCCATCAGGAGGGGTCAAGTAAGCGATTCTTTGACACTTAAGCCGTTACTCTGCTCAGATACAGTCTCTGACTTGAGCGACGGAGGGTCCTCGTTGGTACCAAACCACCCCGGGACTTGTTTGCAGGTACACGACGACCACTTCCTCACCACTCCTCTTCCTCCAAAAACCCATTGAGACCCACACGCATCAAAGGACAATCAACTCAGTTCACCTCGAGATCAAAGGAAGACAACATCTGACGGAGGCCCGAAAAGGAGCTCCATCACTGAGCGACATGCATAAGCTGTGAGGAAATGAATACTTTGTCACGACCCAAACGTGGCACGTGACCGACACTTAAATCACGTGACATATCAAGACATCGACGCGGTTTAAATAAGCCGAAACCCGGAATCTAAACTCTTTTTGAAAATATTGGAGGCGAGCTTTAAATAATCAGCCGATAATATCAATTTAAAATAACATTTAAATTTAACTAAGTATGTTGAAAAACCTTTATGACGTTTTGAAACTTGTCATCACCTCCTTTGCATTTTTATAAAAACCCGATACAACATAATAAAATAGTATCCCAACGGAAGCTAGTCTCCACGTCCAAACGATGGAACAACCAATCAATCTAAAGCAGAAGTCGACTCCAAAGAGTGCGACAACTCAAGACACAACTCTAATTCTTGCTTCTAAGTCCATAATATACCATTTCTAAGTTGATGGAGTTTCCGCTAGATACAAGAATATATGAATAATCAAGAGTGAGTAGGATACAATAATAACTCACTTACCCATCAATCCCCAAAAGAATGTGTGCCCAAATCGCTGATAATCCAAGCGGGAAAAACCTGCAAGAACTGTGGCACAACAGGGATGAGTTACCAACTCAGTGAATAAAAGTATATCTAAAGGTAGATATCGAAATGCATGACGATACCTAGGTCATAAGTATAGTACTATCAAAACCTGTATCGATATACTATATGATATGCAAAGGTACAATACTAACAATCATGCAATCACAAGTATAATATCTCAATGTCATATGAATCAAAATCATGAATCTATTATCTGTATTGGAATTCCCTTTTTGTCTATGAACGTCTATACAAATATAAGCAGGTACTGTCCCTCGGATCAGTCCTGGTGGAATCCAATAAATACATATCTAACTGTGTACCTCATGATAATGATCACATCAATATACATATAGATGTCCAGCATCGATATCGAAATCCGCAATCTCTTGTGTCCAGCATCGACACGTAAAAACAGATACCGTCGACACCATCTCAACAGATGATCGCCACCCGATATCCTG
The DNA here is from genome assembly GCA_030015575.1 of Agapanthus africanus. Taxonomy (NCBI): domain Eukaryota; kingdom Viridiplantae; phylum Streptophyta; class Magnoliopsida; order Asparagales; family Amaryllidaceae; genus Agapanthus; species Agapanthus africanus. The sequence goes on along the minus strand of JASDDO010000028.1, from coordinate 62,545,932 downwards.
GCTACGATCAGTATCCCCTGGATATCTGCCGTACCTAATCGAACCCCGGTCAGTACCCCTTGGATATCTTCCGTGTTCATTTCTATTTCCGGAATTGAGTCACCTCGTTAGGCTCCCCGTCTATAATGCGGCTATCCTGCCCCTCGGTCTCGACCGGGTCCACCATGTATCCAACTATTTCCCCACCGACTCAGTCTGGATTAAATTGTAAAATCTGTAACCGTATACCCACAGACTCGGTCCGGATATCAAAATCAGAAAGCACAAATCTCATGATGGACGCTTACTCATCATATAAAAATATCAAGTGAGGAATAAGAAACTTGCATAGCTTGTATTGATAATATATTATACACACTCACACACACATATAACAGTGTCTCATACCATCGATATATATCATCAGGAGTAAAATACCCAAAAAATCCAAAGAATCAAATACAGCATTGATATTAGTAACATTCGCTATTTACAACAGGAATAGAGAAGACTACGTAATTATATCACATAATTTAATGATTTCAATTCTACTGTGTCATGATATTACTAATGATGTGTAGTGTAGCATGCGCGTCTGTGCTCGTGCAACATGGCAATCATTAGTAATTGTGCAAGTGTTCTATGGTGTAATATCCTATTTATTTTAATACCTATATAAAAACACTGTTCTATAGTGGCATAGCAGTACCAATGAGGTGTAGAGTAACATATATTCACGTGCTTGTACAGCATAGTACTCATTGGTATTTATGCAGTGTTTTATCAGAGTGTGCGTAACGCAGAAACATATAAAATAGATAATAAAATGCAAACCCGTAAAATAATCTAAACGTACTTATTGTAATTACTTGTTATGAGCTATACCATTATCTTTAGAAATGGTCGGAACGTTAAGTTTGAAATAACGAAGCTGCCTTAGATTTAAAATAGATGTTTGTTTTAGAAACTGGCACGCATCCTGGTAATTTATTTAAAAGACAACGCACCGTGATTTTTAAAATAATATAGCTCATACCAGTATTACATCCTAAAACAGAACATAATCTATCTCTACTAGCCAAAGAATAATTAAATTGGCCGTTATTCGGCATACCAAGTTCATCATTTCCGATACGTATAATTCCTTATTATATAGCTCATCATATCGCTATATCCATATCATCTTAAGTACGGCATGATCTCTCGTACAAACTCATCAAATCATACCCACATCACATGGATCAAATATCATGTATATCTCATTTAAAACAACATATGAAACTTATGCAAATGGAGGGTATACAAGATGTAATAACATATCAATGTTTTGATGAAAAGCTAATCTTAAATAGCTATCATAATAATAGTTATAAAGTTGCGGGGGTGCTATACGCCATCCACCCGACTTCCCCCGTAGATGTAAATCTACTCACCAACTTAGAAGCTCGCTGAATCCAAGCTGCTACATCGCCAACTCCGTCTCGGAATTCTCGAATCGTACCTATATTCGTATTTAAATCTCATAGAAGTAAATATCATATTGAAAACCAAAACAATAAGCTAAACGTCCGTACCTTAGAACCTACATCACACTTAACCCAAAAATAACAATATACTTCTGTCGTTAACGTATAAACATCAACGGTTCAGTTTCAACATCAAAATACGGAAGCTCCATATCGTAAATATCAGAATTTTGGTAAAACCATTTAAAACATTCCCAGATTTCTCTGTATGAATAATTAGGCAAAATAAACAATACAGAGACTTATAAAATACCAAAACAAAGTTACAAAAGAGAAACCAACACCAAACTCTCAAGAGGGGCCGGCGTCGCCGGAATTTTTAAGGCGGTCGCCGGATTTTTGTGGTGAGTTTGGGGCTCTGGTTTTTAGTGTAATCTTCTAGTTTGCTCATTATACTTCCGATCTCGCCGGTTTTTTAATCATAAAACTCGTACGGTTATGCCCATGAGTACAATGGACAAGATTATACTTCTTTGACTGCTTATAGCAAGAGAGGAATTGCATCACCTGAAATTGGTTGATAGAGAAATCAAGAGTCACGGTAACACTTGAAATATAGAATTATAGGATATATTCATCACTATGCAAGCACCAAAAATCAACTAGATAAAAAAATCAGGTTCTAACAGCATACCGAGACAGGCAAAGATTTACTCTCCAATCTCAAATTACCCTCTCATTCCCTCTATTGTAAGAACCCGTCTGGCCTCTCTCAAATTACTCTTCAATCTTTCGAAACTTCCATCTCCTTCTATTTCTCCTCATACCCAGCCAATTGTTGGAGACAATGCTCTTCCCATTCAATGTCCGGAGGATTTTTCTTTATTTACTTCATATCAAATAGGGTTTTATCTTCTTCTTTTCTTCTTCATGTCTTTTGCGGTTAGTGTTGGATTAGAAATTTGATCAGGTGTTGTTTTCTATGGATGATAATTGAGGTGAGCAGTTAAAGGAGAATTTCTATGATTTGTTTTGCGCTTGAAAATGAAGAAGAGATGAAGAATTAATTTTTACTTGAAGCAATTGATGTTGAAGTAGCTCACCCAAGATAGTTAGAGAGAATGGAACAGCAACCGAGCTGCTAAAATCAAGATAAGAAACTCAATCAGATTCTCCAAATCCATACTCAAACAAGCATTTTTTTTTTATTTGGGTTAATGAGGGAACGAGGTTTGGAGATATTAAGCACAAGCATGCAATGGTTAGAGAGGGTAAATTCGTCATTTTAGACCCTAACGGTCCATGTTAATGAAAATGAATTATATATATAAGATAGTAAATATGTATGTAACAATACAAGCAACAATTTAATACATATAAATTACTTAAATGATCATTAAAAAAAATCAAATTAACAATTGATAAAACACGTAAAAGCCACTTAATTCCAATCTATACGGGTTGATCTGCTTAAACTTTGGGCTGCAAACACTTTAACCACTTCTGCTTTTTAGAACTATGATGGGGGTAATTTATGCTCATAGCATAAAAATATTTTTCAAATTCTTTTAAAAAGAAAAAAAAATGACAAAAATTGTACTTGATAGTGCAACGAGGGATAGAGATTGACAAAAATAATTGGATGGAGACGGTAAAATAAGATATGTTACTTTGAAATTTAATCAAGGAGACAGCCATATACAAAGCAGAATGGAAGAGAGGTATTATTAATGCAGCCTAGCCCAAAAGTTAAGGATAAATGGTGGTGGTTACTACATGCACATACGTTTTCAATTTGGCATAAAGTAGAAATTATAATAATATTATTATTATTATTAGGTAGTAGTACATTAAAGTCTTTACTAATCTATATTCGTATTTTCTATTATATTCACGGCATACCAAATTAAGAAAAGAAATCCCTCAAAAAACATTAGCTATAATAATCACATATTAAAGGCTCTGCTTTTGTATTCCGTATTATAGTTACTGCACGACCGGTTGTTGAGAAAAAAAAGTCCACCGGTAAAAATTGGAATCTTGAATGTTAAAGACTCTCTGCGTGAGTGAATGTGTGTGTGTGTGAAAGTTGTCGATTTGATTATAAGTTGTGCTTGCTCACGCAATCTAGGAGCAGTGATTACAAAAAAACCTCATCACTCATATTGCAACCCCATTTCTCTCAAACTCTCCCTTGTTCCTACTCCCTACCGACCACTCACGCCCCAAAAAATAACCCGGATGCTTACTTATGACCAGAATGAGTCTATGGCTGCACTCGCATTGCAGTCGTTGCAAGGTCACTATAATTTGAATGTTTCATCTTGAATGGAGTTAGTCATGTCCATTTTTTTTAAATATCCGGAAGGCCAAGCATGGAGATTGGAACATTTGAAAAAATAATGAAAAAATTCAAACAAAAGCATAAAACCCTTTATTAAAAGAGTAGATAAATTAACATGCAAAACCAGTTTCATAATATTAGTTTGACTTATTTATCAAAAACTACCAAATGGTTTCACCCTGTGGCAGAAAACTACCAAAAACTATGAAAACTAGAGAAAACCATGGAGACTCGCTTAACGGTCCTAAAGAGTATATAAAATGATCTTTTTGCCCTTTTCATAAAAGCAATTAATTAAATTATTAGCTGTTAATATTTATTAATAATCTAATAATTGTTAAATACTTAATATTTATTATTGTTATTTATTTAATAATCAGTTATTAATACTTATTATTTATTTAATAATTAAATAAAAACACTTCACAGAGTTAGGGTTTGGTCTATGGAAGATGAAAGAAGGCAAGGGCGATGCTGGCAGCGACTAAAGTAGAGTTAGGATTAGGATGAAGAAGGAATTGTGGGGATTTTTGTATTTTTTTGATGACGTGGCAACTTAAACGAAGGTATTAATGTGGTGATGATGTGGCGCCGTTAATCATAGTAGTTTTCTCTAATTTTTCATAGTTTTTGGTAGTTTTCTGCCATAAAGTGTCACTATTTCATAGTTTTTGATAAATAAGCCTATTAATTTGATGCAAGTAGATAAATAGATATCTTATATCATATTTTTCTTTAATAAAGTTAATAATGGGTAGTCAACAATTATTGATATTGAAAATATTTTACTAGTGCCTCAAAATATATACAAAAGTTAAAATACCATGATGAAATACTAAATATATATATATATACAATAATATAAGCATTCGGATTAGGATCTTTAGATATCTAAACTAAACCGCATAGAAACCTTATATATTTACTATTCTAACGCCAATATCCGACGCTTCCCGTGTCAAGATCTCATCGAGTTACCTGCACGAAGCCATGTGGTCGGCGGATATCATGAATACAAAGGGAAAAGTGTATATATGCCCTCATTTACTTTTTAGGCCTTTAAACCTTTGCCTCTGGAGGGCCCAGATAAGGCTCTCCATCGAGTGAGTCTTTCATCAAAAACAAAAGAAGAGGGGGGGGGGGGGGGGGGGGGGGGCATTAAATATGGCAACAATGGTCCATGAAAAAAAGTTTATAAATAAAACATTATAATTCTATTTTTCATATAAAAATAGATTTTCGAACATGCATCTTATTCCACATGCATTTATTCAATTGTTTTGAAATATTTATTCTTCAAACTTACATCTAATAATAAAAAATATAGATAATTTAAATAATGGTTTTTTTATTAGATTCGTTCTCAAATTAATATAAGTTTTAATTCAAAATAACATGTAGTGCTGTAAAACCTAATGGTAATACTAAAACCAATTACACTTATACGGTTATGTTAAATTCAACAGGTTAATAGCAGTTAAATCTTCTAATTTTTGACAAATACGTCCTAGAGTCTGCAATTGTAAAAACGTACATAAAAATGCTTATTACTTTTCATTTTACATATAAAACAACTTAATTATACATATCTGTATTGTCATAACTCAAAGTCTAGGGGGCTGCATGGCACTCTCAAGTTTAATTCAGATAAATATTCAGAAAAACAAGAAAATCCTTAATTATATGATGGTAGACATCAATTTTTTGCATGTGCGATGCAGTGGGTATAAGTTAGCAGCACCATAGGCAAAAGATTGAAAAGATTCGTAAAGATTTTTAATTAAGATAAAAGATTCTTAAAAACTTTTAGTTAAGAAAATGAAGATATCCACATCAAATCTATAGTTTAATACATACGTTCATTTCACATGCAAAATATTAGTATAAGATAATGAACAAAGAAGAACGCATCCAAAAGCACATGGTACACTTACTTCCTGCCCATTTCTTTTCACAAAATTCACCACATGTCTTGAAGAATATCTCTTGCCTGGTAACACTAAATCATTATAGGGCTCATCAAAAGGAACCTTAGAAGGGATCATACATCCCATGGGTTGTCCATATGAAGGGCAATCCAACCAACCTGCAAAACAAACAGAAACACGAGACTGATATTTTTGAAAAAATAAGAATCCGCAACTCCGGTAACTGTCGGCATGTTTAAAATGACAAATGATCAATAGATGTTTACACTAGATCCGTGTCAAGACAAAGGGGAAAGCGAGAAAACAAAACTCCATTTCATAAATGACCGCAGTGACACATGAAACAGTTAAGAGATTGGAAATCACGTCTAAGAAACTTGCCTGACAGCATCAAAGTTCAGTGATGAAGCCCCCCCCCCCCCCCCCCGCGCGGCCAAAAAGAAAGGAGGAAGCTCTGGTATCAACTAACATAAGAAAGCAACTCATGAACAATGAATCAATGAAAGAGTCGCCTCAAAACAATGTCCATTAGGAGTTAGGTAATTTAGAAGTTTGGTAAAACGCATGAGAAATCCAAGCCATTACCTTTTGACTATTCCTATTTATCCTATTTATTTTGAGTTATGTTTACAGTTATCCAAACTAAATTAGAAGCACACCCTCTATGATCAGAAATCGGCAAGAGGAAATCGTTTTGGCCCATGCTACACACAAATATATATTTGATATGCATATGAAATGATACCGGTCCCTTAATTAAAATCCTGAAAATCTGTGTAACGATACGTTGTGAATGTGTACGAATAAAACTATGTGTACGATATGGATTATAAGTACATCGTAAGCGACACAGTTAAGCAGCAGTTAGATATATAAACTATTTCCAAGTTAGATAAATCAATGGTTACTGTAGAATCATAACTATATTAAAATATCTATAAAAAAACAGGCGGAGCTTTAAAACCTACCTTGTGAATTAGATTCCGGCTTCTTATTATCAGATACATATTCACTGTGTCTTAGATCCATTTTATACCTTAGGAAAAGTCATAGGAGTATTGGTCAGCTACATATCTACTGTGTCTTAAATCCATGATAAATTTTAGGAGAGGTCATAGGAGTACTGGAGGAGTATTCATCACGTATCCAAGTATGATGTATAGGATATAGGCACGTCCCTTTTATCGAATCATCCATGCAATGCAGCTTTTAGCATTATAATTTGATAGTTATTTCCCTTAATGGAACATCTCTTGGTCGGCTATAAAAATACTGACTTGATAGCATTCATTTACGATTCATCTAAATGTGCTTGCTTGTGCTCCATGAGCAAAGGGAGCGGTTCCATACATTTAGAAAGACTATTATATATCTTGATCGTGTAACCAAAACATGAATGGATAAATTTCATTTGTTTCATCAGAAATCTCCTAGATGCTCTTCTGTAATTTTACTGGAGTCCTAAATTTGCTTTTAGAGTTCATAAGGAAATTTGTCATCAGACATTTAATATGCCCTGCGTATTGTTAGTATGTTCATTGCCAACCCTCTGCAATACCTTTTTGTATTTAGGCAGAAAAGATTGATCTGTTACTAATAGACAATGGATTGTTGCTGAACATCTTGCATAAGTTTAATAAAAAGGAATTAGACAATAAGTAATGCTGTTTTATTAAAATGAACAGAATGGTTGTGTGTGCTGCCCCTTTCATACCCCACCTCATCACAACAGAACAACACTCTCCAACAGCACCATCACGCCCATCCCCGTCCCTTCTTATAAACCAGTCAAGTACCCCCCCGGGACCCACATCTCCCACAACACAACACCATCTCCCTTCGCTTCTTCGCTTCCAAATCTCTCCTAAAAAATACATCATTTAGCAAAGAACCCAACAATGCTCTTCATCAGCACCATAGAAGAAGAAGCAAAGCACGGCGAATTAGCCGACGGATCCAGCATCGAGGTCGCCAAGCGTCCCCGCGGCTCCAAAAACAAGCCCCCCCCCATCATCATAGCCCAGGAATCCCTCCCCTCCTCCGCCATGCATCCCCTCATCCTCGACATCCCCGACGGCCACGACGTCCTCGCCTCTCTCCTGGCCTTCTCCCGACGCATGAACCTCGCCCTCTGCGTCCTCTCCGCCGGCGGCACAGTCTCCAACCTCACCCTCCGCCATCCCCCGGCGGCCGAGGGCACGGTGGCGTTCCGCGGCCGGTTCCAGATCCTGTCGATGCCGCTGACGCAGCCGCCTGCGGCGACGGTGGCGGGGCCGCAGGGGCAGGTGATGGGCGGGACGGCGGCGGCGGGATTCGAGAGGCCGAAGGTCTGCCGGCTGCCGCTGGATGATGACGTGGCGAAAGCGGAGGGCGACGAGATGCAGCGGAACGAGCAGCAGAGAGTGAGCGTAGAATCGTGTGGGATGCCTCAAAAGTGCTAGCACATGTTTTGTGAAACCAAAAGTTATCGATTTTCTGCTCAAATTAAATTACTAACTAGATTTGTACAAGCTGCGTTGCACATCTTAATTAACAAATAGATTTTTTGGTACGATTGACGTGATTAATTTTTTTCGGTGGAGAGAAGGGCTGATGTTTTTAGATCACTTGGAGGATTTTTTGGATGCTTGAGAATGTATGATTTTTCTTCTGTTTTTTTCTCACAAAAAAAGGAAACAGTCTTCTAAGCAAAAGTTATTTGCATTATATACAGAGATTTTGAGTTTTTTTCAAGGAATGCTTATCCAAGGCTAATTCCCAGCGGAGTTGAGCTAACACGACGATATATTATCTCATAATTTATACTGTCTTATTATACTATCTGGTTATCACTGTGTCACAGGCTCCAGTTGGTCTTGAGGCGCCGTTTGAATTGTTGGGAAGTGTGTACCATCAGGTGTGTCCGGCTTTCAGTAAATTTTTCTATGGTTTTCTGTGGTTATATGAATTGCGCAATAAAATCATTACATCATGGAGTAATGATGACATTAACTTATCAGTTTCCTTGGCTAATGTTCAATTTGTTATTTCAATTCTGCTTCTTACCTGAAATATTTGTTGTGAATCTACGAACCCTAGGGCTGATGATATGCAAATGATTAACATGAGGAATCAATGTGCTTATCTGTCTAAACTACTTAGTGAAGTCTAAACTTAGATCCTGATTGTAAATTGCAGATGATTTGAGATTCAACTGTAAATAGATTGTGCTGATGTAAATGATATGATGGTAGCAAATAATCATGCTGTGAAATCCTAATTTTAGGTGAACTCAAGCACCCAAGATATTCATTTTGAATCGCAGATGTTCAATACAACTTTGTGTATACGACATTTTCAGCTACTGCATCAAGCAATTTGTGAGCTGAAAGTTATATATATATATATAGTTATATATATATATATATATATATATATATATATATATATATATATATATATATATATCAGAATAATGGAGAAAAGATGTCATAGGAGGGAATATATATATATATATATCAGAATAATGGAGAAAAGATGTCATAGGAGGGAATTTCCTCTTATGCCGTCGAAAAGGTACACCCTCTTTTATTTTTTCCGACGATCGGCACACATCATCTTCATCGTTATCATCTAAGATGCGGGTACACCAAATTTCATGCGATTCTAAGACTTTTTCACCGTTGATTTTGTGGGTTCAAAATTAACGGTTTACCGACAACAGAACTTTTTACATTGCAAAATCAACGGTGAAAAAGTCGTAGAACCACATGAAATTTGGTATACCCACATCTTAGATGATAACGATGAAGATGATGGGTGCCGATCGCCGGAAAAAATAAAAAAGGACGTACTTTTTCGATGGAGGAAATTCTCTCCTATGGCCTCTTCGCTCCATTAACCTCTCTCTCTCTATATATATAATGAAGGAAAGGTGCCGGGAGGGGGGGGGATTTCCTCCAATGGCGTCAAAAAAATACACCCTTCATAAAAAAATTCGGCGATCGGCACCCATCGTCTCCATCGTTATCATATAAGATGTAGATACACTGAATTTCATGTGATTCTACAACCTTTTCCCCGTTGATTTAATGGGTGTAAAATTAACGGTTTACCGACAATAGAACTTTTTACATTGTTAATTCAATGGTGACAAAGTGGTGGAATCACATGAAATTTGGTGTTTGCATGATAAAGATGATGATGATAGGTGCCGATCGTCGAAAAAGTCGCGGAGGATATAGATTTTAGACACCACATGTCGAAAAAGCCTCCTAGAGCCTCTTTCCTCCATGAAGAAAAGAGGTCATGTGAGGATTTTCGTCAAGTGGCGACAAAAAACTAAATCCTCCATTATTTTATTCGACAGCCGGCACCTTTCATCTTGATTTTCATTGTCTAATATGTCAATATTCCAAATTTCATATGATTTTAACACTTTTTCACCATTGATTTGGTGGGTGCAAAATTAACGGTTTGCCGAAAATAGAACTTTTTACATTGCTAAATCAACGGTGAAAAGGTGCTAGAATCACATGAAATTTGGTATATCTACATATTAGACGATGAAGATCAATGTGGACGGTGCCGATCGTCGAATAAAATGGTGGAGTGTGTAGTTTTTTGACGCCGCATGACGAAAAAGACTCGCAGGGCCTCTTTCTTTCATTATTCTTTCTATATAATCATTATTATATATAGAGAGAGAATAATGAAGGAAAGGTGCTATAGGCGGTCAAAAAATACACCCTGCATGATTTTATTCGACGATCGGCATCTATCATCTTCATTTTTATCATCTAAGATGTTTTTTTTTTTAAAAAGATGGATAATTAGCCACCCTATGTCATTAAAGAGGCTTTATCATCTAAGATTTTGATACACCAAATTTCATTTGTTTCCAACACTTGCTAATTCAACGGTGACAAAATGGTGGAATCACATGAAATTTGGTGCATCCACATCTTATATGATAAAGAAAATGATGATGGATGCCGATCATTGAAAAAAGCCGCGGATATAGATTTTAGACGGATGACGGAAAAGCCTAGGCCTCTTTCCTCCATTATTCTCTCTATGTATATTTTGCCAAAGAGTTGAAAGTTTGTATGGAAAATGTTTGCTGGTTATTCAGTACAGAGACATCAAATCATGAAGTTAAATAAATAATTGAACTCCAAAAAAAAAAAATTCCTTGAATGGTCTCCAGTTTTATCTTGAAACCATCCAAGATCAAGCTAATAAAGGTTTTCTAGTTGAGCGTCCTTCGCATGACTGCACATAATATGGTTGAGGAAATTATAATCTTGTAAATTTTTTTCAAGAGATGTGATCAACTGCACCTAGATCTAATCTCCTGGTTAAGGTAGGAAAATGCTTGGATCTGGCCATAACCATGCCTATAGTTAGACAGATACTGATCTGGGTTCCTCCAGAAAAGACGTAAATTGAAGAGAGCAAAATGGTGTCGCTCTTCTTGAAACCACTGCATGTATAGGGCCCAAGGGAGATTCCTTGACAAAAGATTGAACACAACTGCTGCTTCTCTTTATTAAAATTACAGCTTTCATACAGGGTGGTTCGGGTTCATTCACAAAATTCAAAAATCGCAAGGTGGCAAGCCATGTAAATCTACCTTGTTGCAATTTCTTAAGAACGAATATATTTTCCTTTTCTTGTTGAAGCCTGGTGTGCTAGGGGGTCAAATCTTCTATAATCTTGTGCAGTGTTATCTGAAAACATCAAAATCTTTAAGATCAATTGGAAACACTAACACGAATTAGAGACGCGACCGTGTAGGTCCGTCTTGCCTGAATTTCGGGGCAGATGCTAATTGGTGCTATCCATCCATCTCTCCGAAGATGCCAAGTTGATTTATGGCACCATGTATCGAAGGTTTAAACGGATGCGGCCGATATAGCAAACTTCGTCAAATTCCCCCTCGTTTGAGGGAGGTTTTGATTGTGGGGACGCTCTTCCCTGCAGGCGTAAGCCCCTGCAGTTAATTACGCTACCGCATCGCGGTAACAACTTTCTCCTTCTCCAGATGGTCACTTCGCGTCGTGAGTGTTTGTTTTGTGTTTGGTTGCCCGTGGATTGTATACGGAGACTAAGTTATGTTGTCGTCTGTAGGGCGTGGACTAGTCCAAATCCGTATCTTTCTTAGATTTGGATTTGGGGGGTTTGGGTTTAAAGATACGTTAGTCCCATTTGAGACTAAGATCGACTTAAACGTTTGTTAAGGACACGTTAGTCTCATTTTAGACTAAGATCAACTTAACGGGATCATTTAGATCCGACAAAAGAGCATTTGGGCTCTGTTGTTTAGTTTAGGGACATTGCTGTCGATTGCCAGTTTAGGGACATGGTGGTCCAATGTTAGTTTAAAGACATTCCGGTCAAGGTTAAGGACATCATAGTCCGTGAGTTTAAAGATCTCACAGTCAAGGTTAAGGACATCACAGTCCGTGAGTTTAAAGACCTCACAGTCAAGGTTAAGGACATCATAGTTCGTAGAATGTATGGCCGCCGAACCTGTCACCTCTCTGAAGATATTGAAGGATTACAACGACAAATATCAGAGTAGTTCAGAGATGTACCCTTGAACCAATTTTGGTTGGGAGATTTATAGTCCAATTTGGGACTAAAGTCTGTTGAGCATATGGACTCAGTTGATATGAGTTGAGGACTTGCGTCCAATCTTGGGATAACTCCAATAAATGTTTAACATTTTATTGTTCTGGCTATTGAGCCTTTATTTGGGCTTGGCCCCTTTAATAATGCAGAGTATTGGGTTCTGACATCTTTTGTCTTTTATTGAATGCATAGCATTCATCAGAAACAAAGTTTGTTCTGACAGTGCGCTACGTGGCGCGCTAGGCGCTTTGCGCCAGTAGCGCATTGCGCTTCTGCCAGGTAGCGCACACGAAGAGGACACGTGTCGCGCTCAGCGCTAGTTCGTTAGCGTATTGCGTTTTTAATTTATGAGCGCATTACGCTAGTCTGTTGGCGCACCAGTGAGTGACACGTGGCGCGCTTGGCGCTGAGCGCCAGCCCATGAGCGCGGTGCTCTGTTTTAAAAGCGCAAAGCGCAGGTCGTGTTTTTGGTTGACACGTGGCGTGTTTTGGCGTCCGCGCCAGTCCAAGCAGCGCAAAGGCGCAATTCATAAGTGCAAGGCATTTTCTAATAGCGCAAAGCGCATTTGATCAAATTTATGATTAGAGAACAAGTTTTATGTTCTTCTTTTAAAGGAGGCTTTGCCTCAAGATTCAAGAACAAAAGTTCTTGTTTTATAAAAGGGCTCTGCCTTTATAGATCAAAGATCTGTGAATGAAGTAAAATACTTCTTTTGTTCACTATTTTTTTTTATGATTAGATCTTCTGATCTTTTCTTTTTAATCAAAGACCTTGGTCTTTTTTTTATAGATCTAAGCTCTTTTTAGAAGATGCTTCTTCTTTTTATGAGATGTTTCATCTCTGTTGTTCAAGAATTAATTCTTTACCTCGAAGAAATGATCTTCTTTTGCTAATAGCTTGCCTTTCTTTTTCTTTAAGTTTTCTCAAACTTTGTAGAGGGTTTTCTCTATCTGAGACTTGAAGTCTTGGGGCCTTTATATAGGGCCAATTGATTTGTTAAATTAGTTTAAGAGATCTTTCTCTGATTGATTTGGGAATATTTCCCACCGTTGGATCTTTGATCCTAGGGCTTCTGTTTTACAGAAAGCAATCTTCTTGTTTTTAAAAAGATTGGAAAGATCTTTCCAAACAGAATTTATTCTGTGTTTTTGGGTGATTTTTAATCACCATTGGATCATTGATCCAACGGTGCTCTGATTTACAAAACACAATTTTGTTATTTGGAAAGATTTTGAGGAATCTTTCCTTAACAGAATTTAATTCTGATTAATTAAGGATTTATCATTATTATTAGATCTTTGATCTGATGGTGGGGAGCTTTTAGTTCCAGCGCTAGCGCACCCGTGCCTTACACGTGGTGCGCTGCTTAAAGTGCAGCGCACTTAGCGCTAGCGCACATGTGCTTTGCACGTGGTGCGCTGCTTAAATGCAGCGCTCTTAGCGCTGGCGCACACGTGCACTTTGCGCTAGCGCACCTACGTTTGACATGTGGCGTGCAGCGCAGAGCGCAGCGCAGCCTGCGCTAGTGCACCCGTGTTTGACACGTGGCGTGCCGCGCAACTGCGTTAGCGCACCTGTGTTTGACACGTGGCGCACAGCGCAGAGCATTAGATCTGAAGCGTTGCTTCAATTTAAATTTCAAATTTTGGAGCAGAGCTTTGCTCTGATTGAGGGCGCGCTGCCTAGGGCGCAGTGCTCCTGGCGCTGGCGTGTCTGCTTTTGACACGTGGCGCGCAACGCGCAGAATTTGAAGCGTTGCTTCAATTTTTTACTTTGAATTTTTAATACAGAGCTTTGCTCTTTATTGGAAAAGGAAGCGTCGCTTCATTTCAAATCTTGGAATTTGAACAAAGTTTTGCTCTGATTGGGGAAACAAATGCCCCCCTACCGTTGCACTTACGTGGCCCAAGCGTGAGTGCAGCGGTGGTTGGATCAACTTTTTGGAAGTTGAAACGGCTCTGAATGCCTATAAATAGGACCTTCGGTCCCTTAGATGATTTCCATCTTCTTCTTAAGAATTTTCTCTTATTTAGAGCATTGCTCTTCAATTTAAGAACTTTTCAAAAGTAAAACTCTGTCAAAACTTAGGTAAAGTTTAAAAACTTTTAATAAATTAGGGTTTTACCCATTAACAGAGCTTTGCTCTTCATAGATCTTTGATCTAAAGAGAACCCTTTTAGGGTTTCATTAATAGAGTTTTGCCCTCTAAGAGGTTTTTATTTATGATTTCTTAATTCATTAATGGAGCTTTGCCTCTTTCAAATCATATAGAAGAACTTTTAAGAGTTTGTTCATGGATCTTGAAGATAAAAAATGAAATTTTATTTTTGATGGGTTATATCTTCTTAGAACAAGGGTCTCAGCGTTTTCGGGGAATTTCCTTAAATTCTCCGCATAACCGATTTTGACAGGTGTCACTCCTGTCTCCAGAGCATTGCTCTTGAGGAGTTTAACTCCCTGTGTTTGTTTTTCCTCATTGCTAATCTTCCAATAATGTTTCTTTCAGGCACTATGCCTGTTCATTTATACAGTCTGAACGAGTTCATAACTTATGAGGATATCTGCGTACAGGGCCGTCACCAAAACCAAGAGTTTACAGATGCCTAGTGTGCGGAGATTATGGGTCGTCTGTATGCGCGCGTTGGTTGGTTACTTTCTCGCCGTTCTGCTCTTTTGAAAGTTGTACTAGGAGCAATTTGGAGAGCACTTCCGGGGTTTCACGAGGCCATGCCGCTTAATGTGCTGGATGATGCCGAAGACAAGATGCATTCAGTGTATCTGTCGGGGCTGATCTCGAAGAAACGGTGAGATAGCCTCATTGATATTTTGCATCAAATTTTTCAACAGACGACGATAATTGCTGCTTATCAAAGGATGGAGGGCATTGCCGAAGATCTTGACACGCGTGAGCGTGAGAGGATGCACACGAGAATGGTCAGAAAGGTCAGAAAGACTCTAAACGGCCTTACTTTCGACTTCCTCAATCCATGCCCTGGATCCGAGGTTATACCTTTATAAACATTTCAATAATGCTGCTTTTGTTTATTGTCTTTATTGATGTAAGAATTTTCCGAGTATGAATGACAAATCTTTTGCCTCCTTCTTTTTATTTTCTGCTTTGTTATTGGCATATTCATGAGATATAGAACATTCCGTCATGAATACTTTGAGGAGTAGTGATGGTTTAGGAAGCAAGTTCAGATCTGCTACCTAAGGCTTTCAACTTTAAGAGCCGTGAGGGTCTCATAAATACTTTTCTCCCTACGAGTCGAGAGGATCTCGTAGGTGTATTTTGTCACGTCCCGAAAGTACGGAACATGACCGGCACTTAAACTACGAAACGTCTCAAGGCATACGTAATCTAAGTAAGCCGAAAACCCAGAAATCCAAAACCAAGAAAAGTAGTAGAGTGAAGAAAAACCAATTTAAAATCAAGTAGTTTTAATAGCATAAGCCGAATTATGCGGTTTTAAAAACATCAAATATTTCCTGAAAATTTCGGCAGAGTCTCCTTTGTAAATACTGGCCCCCAAACGGAATACAACATGAATAGTATACGAAATCAAAAAAAGGCATCCCCAAGCGGGAGCTAGCTCTTCGTCAATCGACGGTCACAACCACACAAGCAATATAATATACAACGCCGACGGCGAGGATCAAAACTCAAAAGGAAACTCAAAACTACAAGAAATCCGCAAAAATATACGCGCGACTCTAAGGTCGAAAGAATAACATCACTGGTCTCTATCTCAAAAATAAATACATGTTTGGTTGATGGAACTTCTAGATACAACAGAATAATAATATACAAGATGTAATGATGGGTATGATACAAATAAACCCACCTACTAGCAAGTCACCCGGAAATGGAAATAGTGCCAGCAAAGCCGTAATGAAATCTGTACGGCGAAACCTGCAAGAACTGTGGCACAACGGAGGTGAGTTGCCAACTTGTGAGTAGAAAGACATCTACGCACAGAAATCGCATAAATAACGCAACCTAGGTCAATGATCATAATATATCCTCAAATATATGAATAACATGCAGCCTATAACAATGGCTAGGGTAATATCTAACCCGAGTGTGATCTCATGTGCCCGTGTCAGTGCCTCAGGTAGCAATATATCATATGAATGAGGTATGAATGCATGAAAACAGAATACATGTAAATGAAGAACTGTTTTCATAAATTAGTGAGATTTCCTTTGTATTTTTAAAATGAGGTATCATAAATGAAATCAGCATCAACAGTGTCTAGTATCGACACAAAACATAAATCTCAATGTCTCAAAGCCTCAGGCTCCGGCTATCCGGACTGGCCTGTATCATCAAATCTTAGTACCTCAATATCTCGAAATCTCAATGTCTCAATCTCAATCTCTAGGGCGCCGTTAGTCCAGACCGGCCCCTACCATCCATCTCAAGACCACGACGGTACCCTCCGGATATCCGATGCGTCGGGTAAAATCACCGGTAGGTAGTCTCCCCCTGCCAGGCTCATCGTCATCACCACGAGCTTCTTGCCCTGGGATACCTTACCGGGTCCACCATGTACCCGAAACGGTTCATCCAACTCCTCGAATCGGGTCTCGAAATCCATCAGCAAACTCATGGTGGACGACTCATACATCATGGGAAAAACCGCGCTTTTCATTTAAAAAGAGAAAGACGAAGTTTGTATATGTTTTGCGGTTTTCCCCAAATCCAGAAAATCTCATGGAAATCCGAATCCAAAACCTCAATAGCACGTAAAAAGTGAATATATGCATGAGAATCCATGAATGCGGCATAATAATGAATAACAGTATGCATGAAATAGCAGGTAATAACTACAATGTCTAAACTAACATATAAGGCAAGTACACTAATATCATGTCTAAACTATTAGCTAACAGGCTATGTCAAGCAATAATATTTTCTAAGGTGTACGTGACATGGCAATTACCGATGAAGATGTGTGTGAGCCGGCAAGTAAGTGTACGTGGTACATACGCATCATCGGTAATGGTGCTGGTGTCCTAATCAACAGTAGAATATGAAGCATAATATAAGCATGTGATGCGGAGCGAACAACAATAATGAGCGGGAGCTGAATACTAGACGCAACGATAACTAATCTGCATTAACCTAATATAAGTCCTACAATGGTGCCTTTTGAAATAACACGAATCGTGGGGTTTTGAAAATAGGGGCTACGGTGTTTTTAAGAAAAGATACGTTTTTGAAATATCCGTAGAATCCCTTGACCTGTCTTTTAAAATACGCACGATTCGTAAGCTTTGAAATAGGTAGGAACCGAATCTAATCTAACAACTAACTAAACCAAAGGGCTAAGCTACAAGCTAGACTACAGGTAAGGAAACCGCCTAACATCTGAGTCGATACATATACATACCTGTATATATATTAGTCGGTGATCCCGCCTCAATAATATCATATCCGATACCATATCTATAATTAGACATCCCAAGTCAAGAGTGCGGATCAATCATCAAGATATAGCTCGTACGTAAATCCGTCGTACGGCATCCCCAAATCTGGGTACGGGTCAATATCATATTCCTCACACTATTCCTCTGGTATCCTCTTTATCCAAGATCATAGTCTAGGGTACTGACCTATGTCTAGTACAATACTAATATCCTCAATATACTCATTATCTGACTACTGATCGACAATCTCGTACAAACCGATATCGTCAGCACATATCATCATCAAGGGGTATATATCGCCCGATACGGCCTAATATCAAAATCCTAGCATATCATGCCTCATATCACGATCACATGTCGACCATTTTATTTATAACACTATTCACCTGTATCGCCGCCCCAAGATCCGCTATAACACGAGGACGTACCTCAAGTACGAATCCTGCCATATCACCGATATCACAACCACAAAACAAATCTCATCGACTCAACTCAATCCCAAGTATCATCCTCAAATCCGTATGTGAACACATAGTCCCATACCCATGTGAACACATAACTATAAAGAATCCCATGAGCACATACAAATAGGAATGTATGCAAGTATGTATGTGTGTATGTGTAGTGCAACACTACCCTAGGGTTCACAACACTAAAATAATCCAACACACCAATATCCATCCTAACATCGTTATTAATCCCAAATAACATATAATAATTGTTGGTGTGTATACGCATCCGTATACACCACCACGGACTGCGGGGGTGCTATACGCCATCCACCCGACTTCTCCCCGTAGATATAAATCTACTCATCTGGTTCTCGCTCGCCGGTGCCGACGTCGCCACGCGCTTGCATGTCGTCTCGAAGTCCACATGGGGTATCTACATATCATAATGCACCGTATCACATTAAAATCCGACTCATGACCAAAACGACACACGAATCCCACATAGGTCAAAACCTATGGTTGCTTTCACAAATCAACCCCAAAACCCTCGATATCGGCGTACAAACGTCGATTGATCAAGAAAAACACCAACCATACCAATCATGGTTTCAAAACTCGCTAACTGTATAAGAGATATGGTTAAATTCATCAAAACCACAAATTCACCTTAAAAGCCATTTTTCCGAAAATCTAGCAAGCAAAAATTACCCGTTTTAGTACAAAACTCGACGTTTAAACAAATCTAATGGCCATAATACTTATTAAATATCTTAAATAAGTCATAAAAACAATTTCCATAATTTAATCCCAATAAATTTCATTAACCCCAACATCCTAGTTTACAATATACCCAAATTTTAACAATTTAGCAAAAATGCACAAACAACAATTTAGCTTGGATTTTCATAAACTAAAAGCATTAAACCACTCAATACAATATTTATAATGACATGAAAAATTAATTATATTTTAATCTAAGCATTTGATAATTTTTCAAAAACTCTTGTTAGCAAACTAGCTTAATTAGGGCATTTATAAGAAATGGTTGTAATTAACAACTAGATTAGCTTTCAACAAGGCTTAGGATGTTAATCCACATCACATATCCATGCACAATTGATCACAACCCAATTCCACAACAAAACCCTAACTTGAATTCCTTAATCATGCAATTAAACTCATCTAAAACCTAATTAATCACTTAATTAACTTAGATTAAAGCAATAATCAACAATTTAACTACATGGTTAAGATTATACCTCCACAATTTTTGTAGATCCCACTTGCCACTAGCCTCCCAAATTAGCTTCCATCCCCCAAGATCCATGCTAAATTGGCTAAAGAAAAATGGGTAGGGCTTTGATTTTGATTTTATGGGATTTTTGATGCATTTTTTGAATGGTTTTTGAGGTGGAATGAGAGGGGAAAATGGGGGAGATGGGGCTGCCATTTTCGGCCAGAAAATGAGGGAAGGATGAGGGAGTGTGGTGAGGGAATTATGGCCAAGTCAAGGAAAAAACCCCAAGTCAACAAAACCCATATCTCATTCTTTATTAGTTTTCTTTTAATTTCTTGTTTCCTTTTTCATTTTCTTTTTTACTTGAAGTGGGAAAACAATTGGGGAGGGCTGCTGAATTCTGCATAAAAGAGGAGGAAAAATGGGGGTGTGCGAGTGTGGGGGGGTGTGTAGCAAGTTCCAATTGAAGGAAATACCCCCTTATCTCAATTACATTAATTAACTTCACAATTTTAGCATTTTTCTTCGATATTTTCTAACATCGTTTGACAGTTCTATTTCATTTCAAAAACCACATGATAAAATTTTGTTTAATGTGTTATGATGCACAAAATTCGTTTCAACTCAATCCAGTTTGTAATTTTCCCTAATTAAATGTATTAGTGACGGCTTAAAATAATATTAAAATAATTAATTTCGGAAAATTTTTCAGAAAATTAAAAATTTTACCAGTGGCTCAATAAACACCAATTACTAGTAATTACATAGCTAGAATATGTATATTTAATTTTATATTAAAGATATTTACATTTTGACTTTTTACGGAAAACCCCTTATTTTACCGATTTTCCGAAATTACACCGAAACGATTTTCAAAACGTTACAATTTTCCCCCCTTAAAGAAATTCGGTCCCCGAATTTAAATTAAAACTCCCCCCAAATACTAAAACATCTAAGCAAAACCATGAAGTCGTCGGGGCTCCGAAATCGTAAATACATAAAAAAAATCGTAGTGCAGCACATGCGCATGAAAAATGAGCATATAACTCAAAATCAAAACTCCATCCAGCATCCCGCAATCATCGGAGTCATGGTGAAGACACAATGTCCAAATCCAAAATGAAAATCAATATTATATACATCATTAAAACATCTGGAAGCAATGCGTGCCAAATCTTCTTCAAATCGTTGTGCGATGCTCGCAGCACTACACAGTGGCGGACGTTTATTGTAAAAGAAATAACTACATATATATATATATATATATATATATATCCTTTGCTTAATATGCACGTCCCGCCATTTTGGAAGCAATTTCAGAAGGGTTTCCTTTATAAAATGTTTCGTGTCATCTCGGACACGTAGGTAGATACTGAGACTATAGCTCGCTTTTTGGAAATCCCTTCGATAACTATCAATGCATACAAAATACATTCAGGTACTGTCCTCTGACTAGTCCTGCTCAGTACTAAACCAAATAGCAAACATTATAAAATATACTGCTCCAACATAAATCAGTCCTAAATATATATATGAATGCCATGTGCGTCGGGTGCACACGGAAATCGAAATCCATGAATGTGCTATACATATGCACAGAAACAACATCTAAGTGTATCGGGTGTGCACGAAACATCTGTCAAGGGCAACAGGTGTGCCTGACAGCAAAACAGGTGCATCTGACATGCACGAAGAATCTCGATTTAGTGCATCTGGTGTGCACCAAAATCGTATCTCATAACATGCGCCCAACATGCGCGAAAATCCAAATCAGATGCATCCATCGTGCACGAAATCATGAAATCCAATATCAAGTGCCGAACATGCGCAAAATCCAATCAGGTGCATAAGGTGCACAAACAAATATCGAGCATCACCATCGAAATCGAAGTCCAGTGCAACTGTAGTGCACAAAATGCGAATCACTGCACTGCAAGCATATATGAACTATACCGAGTGCAAGAACCAAATCGTGTGCGTACATATACACAAAATCAGCTCAACTGTATGAAACCCATAAAATCATAAACATGAGAAACCAAGGCACGAAAACGATGTCAAGTGCAACAACTGTGCAAAATCGTAAATACTCAGTAGGTGCAACCATGGTACATGAAAACAAATACCATGAAACTCAATCATCAAAATCAGTCATGCGAAAAGATCGTCCAAAATACCGAAATCAAATATGGCGGAATAGTCCCGCTCAAGCACATCCTCCAAGAATCTCTGGCCAACTGTCGTGGTCACTCATAGCATGTCTCGTCGACGATCCTGAACTCTGGCCTGCCGGTGGGCGTAACACGACCACTCCTGGGTCCAAGTCTTCTCGTAATTTATTCCAGAAAGGTCCAGTCGAGGTCTCTCCCAAATCTCGTCTCCGCCGAACTGTCCGAAAGTCATCGTCCCTTACTAGATCTGTTCTCGTCCCGGAACGGCTGCATACTCATCACGACTCTTTCTAGAAGGTATATCCAAGTACAATGCCTCGGCATGCGTATCGCATCTCTGACGTCGGCGGAGTGGAACGTCGTCTCATCAAGATCTCGTACGAACCTCTTACTCCATTTTCTCTAATGTCGACTGCTTCGGACTCGTCTCGTCGTGGCTGCATGGACTGAGCTCCAACGGCTATCCTCGTATCTGGAGTCTCCCAAGAAACGCATCTCACCACCTAGCATCCAAATGAAGTCGAACCATCCGATCGATTCGTCAAAACCTCATAATCCCCCAAGAGCTCAACATCTTGGGTACAGTTTAATAGTAT
The DNA here is from genome assembly GCA_030015575.1 of Agapanthus africanus. Classification (NCBI taxonomy): domain Eukaryota; kingdom Viridiplantae; phylum Streptophyta; class Magnoliopsida; order Asparagales; family Amaryllidaceae; genus Agapanthus; species Agapanthus africanus. Next base: position 62,523,710 of record JASDDO010000028.1, on the reverse strand, counting down.
CGAGTACGTACCACAGCATCGGTGGTCCAGCCGTAGAAGGGCAAACCCAAGCCTCACTAATGGCGCCGCGGAACTGCCGCAAACCCTAAGGTTCAAAGGCTTTCACACGGTCATTAAGTCGAGTTAGGGTTTCATTCTTCTAGAGGGACCATAGAATTGCCTGCATGTCTTTCCGAGTACCTTAAACTTGGAATAGTAGGTTTCTGATATTCGATCGTCTCTGTCGACTCTCAACGTCTCCGCGTGAAGTCGTCTCTAGCTGGAATCAATTTATCTGATGACCTCGCATCGGTAAGCGAACGATCCATACATCCTAGTCATTCTTCCTTGGTGACTAGCGGCCTTCTATAATCTCTTAGTACAACCTCGTACTGCAATAGCTCCCACATCTGGGGCGATATCTCGTCGTTCACAGCAAAAACTGGTTCGCTCATCTGCACGCTGAACCGTGCCTCAATCATCAGGAGTAAGCAATACGCCAACGGTCATCAAAATCTGGTTGGCCTCTGTCGGTGGCCCAATCCTCTGGTGCTGATATGCACGTCTGAGTAACCTCATACAGCGATCCATCAAACGCTCATGGCGCGAAAACACAATAAAAAGACACATCTCTGCAATCGTGTGTCGCCGAAATTACGCCCTGATCAGTCCTCGTTCTTAACGAGCTCGTGCTGACCGCAACTGTAGCCGTAGCTCTCCCTGCCCGTAATCGGGGCAGCAAAACCATAACTGGTACCGATGAGGCTAGATCAGGAAGGAATATAATACTGAACAAGAAAATGTACATTCTAAGGCTTCTTAAGTGGAGTGGCGTGTCGTAAATATGCCGCGGAACATACCAACGGTACGTCACTCTACTTTAGTCACCTATTCCATCAACTAAGGGTCATCCTACGCTCCGAAGGTAAAACCTAATGCTTTGATACCAACTTTGTCACGTCCCGAAAGTACGGAACATGACCGGTACTTAAACTACGAAACGTCTCGAGGTGTACGTAATCTAAGTAAGCCGAAAACCCAGAAATCCAAAACCAAGAAAAGTAGTAGAGTGAAGAAAAACCAATTTAAAATCAAGTAGTTTTAATAGCATAAGCCGAATTATGCGGTTTTAAAAACATCAAATATTTCCTGAAAATTTCGGCAGAGTCTCCTTTGTAAATACTGGCCCCCAAACGGAATACAACATGAATAGTATACGAAATCAAAAAAAGGCATCCCCAAGCGGGAGCCAGCTCTTCGTCAATCGACGGTCACAACCACACAAGCAATATAATATACAACGCTGACGGCGAGGATCAAAACTCAAAAGGAAACTCAAAACCACAAGAAATCCGCAAAAATATACGCGCGACTCTAAGGTCGAAAGAATAACATCACTGGTCTCTATCTCAAAAATAAATACATGTTTGGTTGATGGAACTTCTAGATACAACAGAATAATAATATACAAGATGTAATGATGGGTACGATACAAATAAACCCACCTACTAGCAAGTCACCCGGAAATGGAAATAGTGCCAGCAAAGCCGTAATGAAACCTGTACGGCGAAACCTGCAAGAACTGTGGCACAACGGGGATGAGTTGCCAACTCGTGAGTAGAAAGACATCTACGCATAGAAATCGCATAAATAACGCAACCTAGGTCAATGATCATAATATATCCTCAAATATATGAATAACATGCAGCCTATAACAATGGCTAGGGTAATATCTAACCCGAGTGTGATCTCATATGCCCGTGTCAGTGCCTCAGGTAGCAATATATCATATGAATGAGGTATGAATGCATGAAAACAGAATACATGTAAATGAAGAACTGTTTTCATAAATTAGTGAGATTTCCTTTGTATTTTTAAAATGAGGTATCATAAATGAAATCAGCATCAACAGTGTCTAGTATCGACACAAAACATAAATCTCAATGTCTCAAAGCCTCAGGCTCCGGCTATCCGGACTGGCCTGTATCATCAAATCTCAGTACCTCAATATCTCGAAATCTCAATGTCTCAATCTCAATCTCTAGGGCGCCGTCAGTCCAGACCGGCCCCTACCATCCATCTCAAGACCACGACGGTACCCTCCGGATATCCGACGCGTTGGGTAAAATCACCGGTAGGTAGTCTCCCCCTGCCAGGCTCATCTTCATCACCATGAGCTTCTTGCCCTGGGGTACCTTACCGGGTCCACCATGTACCCGAAACAGTTCATCCAACTCCTCGAATCGGGTCTCGAAATCCATCAGCAAACTCATGGTGGACGACTCATACATCATGGGAAAAACCGCGCTTTTCATTTAAAAAGAGAAAGACGAAGTTTGTATATGTTTTGCGGTTTTCCCCAAATCCATAAAATCTTATGGAAATCCGAATCCAAAACCTCAATAGCACGTAAAAAGTGAATATATGCATGAGAATCCATGAATGCGGCATAACAATGAATAACAGTATGCATGAAATAGCAGTTAATAACTACAATGTCTAAACTAACATATAAGGCAAGTACACTAATATCATGTCTAAACTATTAGCTAACAGGCTATGTCAAGCAATAATATTTTCTAAAGTGTACGTGACATGGCAATTACCGATGAAGATGTGTGTGAGCCGACAAGTAAGTGTACGTGGTACATACGCATCATCGGTAATGGTGCTGGTGTCCTAACCACAAGATATCAACAGTAGAATATGAAGCATAATATAAGCATGCGATGCGGAGCGAACAACAATAATGAGCGGGAGCTGAATACTAGACGCAACGATAACTAATCTGCATTAACCTAATATAAGTCCTACAATGGTGCCTTTTGAAATAACACGAATCGTGGGGTTTTGAAAATAGGGGCTACGGTGTTTTTAAGAAAAGATACGTTTTTGAAATATCCGTAGAATCTCTTGACCTGTCTTTTAAAATACGCACGATTCGTAAGTTTTGAAATAGGTAGGAACCGAATCTAATCTAACAACTAACTAAACTAAAGGGCTAAGCTACAAGCTAGACTACAGGTAAGGAAACCGCCTAACATCTGAGTCGATACATATACATACCTGTATATATATTAGTCGGTGATCCCGCCTCAATAATATCGTATCCGATACCATATCTATAATTAGACATCCCAAGTCAAGAGTGCGGATCAATCATCAAGATATAGCTCGTACGTAAATCCGTCGTACGGCATCCCCAAATCTGGGTACGGGTCAATATCATATTCCTCACACTGTTCCTCTGGTATCCTCTTTATCCAAGATCATAGTCTAGGGTACTGACCTATGTCTAGTACAATACTAATATCCTCAATATACTCATGATCTGACTACTGATCGACAATCTCGTACAAACCGATATCGTCAGCACATATCATCATCAAGGGGTATATATCGCCCGATACGGCCTAATATCAAAATCCTAGCATATCATGCCTCATATCACGATCACATGTCGACCATTTTATTTATAACACTATTCACCCGTATCGCCGCCCCAAGATCCGCTATAACACCAGGACGTACCTCAAGTACGAATCCTGCCATATCACCGATATCACAACCACAAAACAAATCTCATCGACTCAACTCAATCCCAAGTATCATCCTCAAATCCGTATGTGAACACATAGTCCCATACCCATGTGAACACATAACTATAAAGAATCCCATGAGCATATATAAATAGGAATGTATACAAGTATGTATGTGTGTATGTGTAGTGCAACACTACCCTAGGGTTCGCAACACTAAAATAATCCAACACACCAATATCCATCCTAACATCGTTATCAATCCCAAATAACATATAATAATTGTTGGTGTGTATACGCATCCGTATACACCACCACGGACTGTGGGGGTGCTATACGCCATCCAGCCGACTTCTCCCCGTAGATATAAATATACTCATCTGGTCCTCGCTCGCCGGTGCCGACGTCGCCACGCGCTTGCATGTCGTCTCGAAGTCCACATGGGGCACCTACATATCATAATGCACCGTATCACATTAAAATCTGACTCATGACCAAAACGACACACGAATCCCACATAGGTCAAAACCTATGGTTGCTTTCATAAATCAACCCCAAAACCCTCGACATCGGCATACAAACGTCGATTGATCAAGAAAAACACCAACCATACCAATCATGGTTTCAAAACTCGCTAACTGTATAAGAGATATGGTTAAATTCATCAAAACCACAAATTCACCTTAAAAGCCATTTTTCCGAAAATCTAGCAAGCAAAAATTACCCGTTTTAGTACAAAACTCGACGTTTAAACAAATCTAATGGCCATAATACTTATTAAATATCTTAAATAAGTCATAAAAATAATTTCCATAATTTAATCCCAATAAATTTCATTAACCCCAACATCCTAGTTAACAATATACCCAAATTTTAACAATTTAGCAAAAATGCACAAACAACAATTTAGCTTGGACTTTCATAAACTAAAAGCATTAAACCACTCAATACAATATTTATAATGACATAAAAACTTAATTATATTTTAATCTAAGCATTTGATAATTTTTCAAAAACTCTAGTTAGCAAACTAGCTTAATTAGGGCATTTATAAGAAATGGTTGTAATTAACAACTAGATTAGCTTTCAACATGGCTTAGGATGTTAATCCACATCACATATCCATGCACAATTGATCACAACCCAATTCCACAACAAAATGCTAACTTGAATTCCTTAATCATGCAATTAAACTCATCTAAAACCTAATTAATCACTTAATTAACTTAGATTAAAGCAATATTCAACAATTTAACTACATGGTTAAGATTATACCTCCACAATTTTTGTAGATCCCACTTGCCACTAGCCTCCCAAATTAGCTTCCATCCCCCAAGATCCATGCTAAATTGGCTAAAGAAAAATGGGTAGGGCTTTGATTTTGATTTTATGGGATTTTTGATGCATTTTTTGAATGGTTTTTGAGGTGGAATGAGAGGGGAAAATGGGGGAGATGGGGCTGCCATTTTCGGCCAGAAAATGAGGGAAGGATGAGGGAGTGTGGTGAGGGAATTATGGCCAAGTCAAGGAAAAAACCCCAAGTCAACAAAACCCATACCTCATTCTTTATTAGTTTTCTTTTAATTTCTTGTTTCCTTTTTCATTTTCTTTTTTACTTGAAGTGGGAAAACAATTGGGGAGGGCTGCTGAATTCTGCATAAAAGAGGAGGAAAAATGGGGGTGTACGAGTGTGGGGGTGTGTGTAGCAAGTTCCAATTGAAGGAAATACCCCCTTATCTCAATTACATTAATTAACTTCACAATTTTAGCATTTTTCTTCGATATTTTCTAACATCGTTTGACAGTTCCATTTCATTTCAAAAACCACATGATAAAATTTTGTTTAATGTGTTATGATGCACAAAATTCGTTTCAACTCAATCCAGTTTGTAATTTTCCCTAATTAAATGTATTAGTGACGGCTTAAAATAATATTAAAATAATTAATTTCGGAAAAATTTTCAGAAAATTAGAAATTTTACCAGTGGCTTAATAAACACCAATTACTAGTAATTACATAGCTAGAATATGTATATTTAATTTTATATTAAAGATATTTACATTTTGACTTTTTACGGAAAACCCCTTATTTTACCGATTTTCCGAAATTACACCGAAACGATTTTCAAAACGTTACAATCTTCCCCCCTTAAAGAAATTCGGTCCCCGAATTTAAATTAAAACTCCCCCCAAATACTAAAATATCTAAGCAAAACCATGAAGTCGTCGGGGCTCCGAAATCGTAAATACATAAAACAAATCGTAGCGCAGCACATGCGCATGAAAAATGAGCATATAACTCAAAATCAAAACTCCATCCAGCATCCCGCAATCATCGGAGTCATGGTGAAGACACAATGTACAAATCCAAAATGAAAATCAATATTATATACATCATTAAAACATCTGGAAGCAATGCATGCCAAATCTTCTTCAAATCGTTGTGCGATGCTCGCAGCACTGCACAGTGGCGGACGTTTATTGTAAAAAAATAACTACTTATATATATATATATATATATATATATATATATATATATATATATATATATATCCTTTGCTTAATATGCACGTCCCGCCGTTTTGGAAGCAATTTCAGAAGGGTTTCCTTTATAAAATGTTTCGTGTCATCTCGGACACGTAGGTAAATACTGAGACTATAGCTCGCTTTTTGGAAATCCCTTTGATAACTATCAATGCATGCAAAATACATTCAGGTACTGTCCTCTGACTAGTCCTGCTCAGTACTAAACCAAATAGCAAACATTATAAAATATACTGCTCCAACATAAATCAGTCCTAAATATATATATGAATGCCATGTGCGTCGGGTGCGCACGGATATCGAAATCCATGAATATGCTATACATATGCACAGAAACAACATCTAAGTGCATCGGGTGTGCACGAAACATCTGTCAAGGGCAACAGGTGTTCCTGACAGCAAAACAGGTGCATCTGACATGCACGAAGAATCTCGATTTAGTGCATCTGGTGTGCACCAAAATCGTATCTCACAACATGCGCCCAACATGCGCGAAAATCCAAATCAGGTGCATCCATCGTGCACGAAATCATGAAATCCAATATCAAGCGCCGAACATGCGCAAAATCCAATCAGGTGCATAAGGTGCACAAACAAATATCGAGCATCACCATCGAAATCGAAGTCCAGTGCAACTGTAGTGCACAAAATGCGAATCACTGCACTGCAAGCATATGTGAACTATACCGAGTGCAAGAACCAAATCGTGTGCGTACATATGCACAAAATCAGCTCAACTGTATGAAACCCATAAAATCATAAACATGAGAAACCAAGGCACGAAAACGATGTCAAGTGCAACAACTGTGCAAAATCGTAAATACTCAGTAGGTGCAACCATGGTACATGAAAACAAATACCATGAAACCCAATCATCAAAATCAGTCATGCGAAAAGATCGTCCAAAATACCGAAATCAAATATGGCGGAATAGTCCCGCTCAAGCACATCCTCCAAGAATCTCTGGCCAACTGTCGTGGTCACTCATAGCATGTCTCGTCGACGATCCTGAACTCTGGCCTGCCGGTGTGCGTAACACGACCACTCCTGGGTCCAAGTCTTTTCGTAATTTATTCCAGAAAGGTCCTGTCGAGGTCTCTCCCAAATCTCGTCTCCGCCGAACTGTTCGAAAGTCATCGTCCCTTACTAGATCTGTTCTCGTCCCGGAACGGCTGCATACTCATCACGACTCCTTCTAGAAGGTATATCCAAGTACAATGCCTCGGCATGCGTATCGCATCTCTGACGTCGGCGGAGTGGAACATCGTCTCATCAAGATCTCGTACGAACCTCTTACTCCATTTTCTCTAATGTCGACTGCTTCGGACTCGTCTCGTCATGGCTGCATGGACTGAGCTCCAACGGCCATCCTCGTATCTGGAGTCTCCCAAGAAACGCATCTCACCACCTAGCATCCGAATGAAGTCGAACCATCCGATCGATTCGTCAAAACCTCATAATCTCCCAAGAGCTCAACATCTTGGGTACAGTTTAATAGTATCGAGTACGTACCACAGCATCGGTGGTCCAGCCGTAGAAGGGCAAACCCAAGCCTCATTAATGGCGCCGCGAAACTGCCGCAAACCCTAAGGTTCAAAGGCTTTCACACGGTCATTAAGTCGAGTTAGGGTTTCATTCTTCTAGAGGGACCGTAGAATTGCCTGCATGTCTTTCCGAGTACCTTAAACTTGGAATAGTAGGTTTCTGATATTCGATCGTCTCTGTCGACTCTCAACGTCTCCGCGTGAAGTCATCTCTAGCTGGAATCAATTTATCTGATGACCTCGCATCGGTAAGCGAACGATCCACACGTCTTAGTCATTCTTCCTTGGTGACTAGCGGCCTTCTATAATCTCTTAGTACAACCTCGTACTGCAATAGCTCCCACATCTGGGGCGATATCTCGTCGTTCACAGCAAAAATTGGTTCGCTCATCTGCACGCTGAACCGTGCCTCAATCATCAGGAGTAAGCAATACGCCAACGGTCATCAAAATCTGGTTGGCCTCTGTCGGTGGCCCAATCCTCTGGTGCTGATATGCACGTCTGAGTAACCTCATACAGCGATCCATCAAACGCTCGTGGCGCGAAAACACAATAAAAAGACACAACTCTGCAATCGTGTGTCACCGAAATTACGCCCTGGTCAGTCCTCGTTCTTAATGAGCTCGTGCTGACCGCAACTGTAGCCGTAGCTCTCCCTGCCCGTAATCGGGGCAGCAAAACCATAACTGGTACCGATGAGGCTAGATCAGGAAGGAATATAATACTGAACAAGAAAATGTACATCCTAAGGCTTCTTAAGTGGAGTGGCGTGTCGTAAATATGCCGCGGAACATACCAACGGTACGTCACTCTACTTTAGTCACCTATTCCATCAACTAAGGGTCATCCTACGCTCCGAAGGTAAAACCTAACGCTTTGATACCAACTTTGTCACGTCCCGAAAGTACGGAACATGACCGGTACTTAAACTACGAAACGTCTCGAGACGTACGTAATCTAAGTAATCCGAAAACCCAGAAATCCAAAACCAAGAAAAGTAGTAGAGTGAAGGAAAACCAATTTAAAATCAAGTAGTTTTAATAGCATAAGCCGAATTATGCGGTTTTAAAAACATCAAATATTTCCTGAAAATTTCGGCAGGGTCTCCTTTGTAAATACTGGCCCCCAAACGGAATACAACATGAATAGTATACGAAATCAAAAAAAGGCATCCCCAAGCGGGAGCTAGCTCTTCGTCAATCGACGGTCACAACCACACAAGCAATATAATATACGACGCCGACGGCGAGGATCAAAACTCAAAAGGAAACTCAAAACCACAAGAAATCCGCAGAAATATACGCGCGACTCTAAGGTCGAAAGAATAACATCACTGGTCTCTATCTCAAAAATAAATACATGTTTGGTTGATGCAACTTCTAGATACAACAGAATAATAATATACAAGATGTAAATACTGCCAGCAAAGCCGAAAACCCAGAAACCCACCTACTAGCAAGTCACCCGGAAATGCAAATACTGCCAGCAAAGCCGTAATGAAACCTGTTTGGCGAAACCTGCAAGAACTGTGGCACAACGGGGGTGTGTTGCCAACTCGTGAGTAGAAAGACATCTACGCACAGAAATCGCATAAATAACGCAACCTAGGTCAATGATCATAATATATCCTCAAATATATGAATAACATGCAGCCTATAACAATGGCTAGGGTAATATCTAACCCGAGTGTGATCTCATGTGCCCGTGTCAGTGCCTCAGGTAGCAATATATCATATGAATGAGGTATGAATGCATGAAAACAGAATACATGTAAATGAAGAACTGTTTTCATAAATTAGTGAGATTTCCTTTGTAATTTTAAAATGAGGTATCATAAATGAAATCAGCATCAACAGTGTCTAGTATCGACACAAAACATAAATCTCAATGTCTCAAAGCCTCAGGCTCCGGCTATCCGGACTGGCCTGTATCATCAAATCTCAGTACCTCAATATCTCGAAATCTCAATGTCTCAATCTCAATCTCTAGGGCGCCGTCAGTCCAGACCGGCCCCTACCATCCATCTCAAGACCACGACGGTACCCTCCGGATATCCGACGCGTCGGGTAAAATCACCGGTAGGTAGTCTCCCCTGCCAGGCTCATCGTCATCACCACGAGCTTCTTGCCCCAGGATACCTTACCGGGTCCACCATGTACCCGAAACGGTTCATCCAACTCCTCGAATCGGGTCTCGAAATCCATCAGCAAACTCATGGTGGACGACTCATACATCATGGGAAAAACCGCGCTTTTCATTTAAAAAGAGAAAGACGAAGTTTGTATATATTTTGCGGTTTTCCCCAAATCCAGAAAATCTCATGGAAATCCGAATCCAAAACCTCAATAGCACGTAAAAAGTGAATATATGCATGAGAATCCATGAATGCGGCATAACAATGAATAACAGTATGCATGAAGTAGCAGGTAATAACTACAATGTCTAAACTAACATATAAGGTAAGTACACTAATATCATGTCTAAACTATTAGCTAACAGGCTATGTCAAGCAATAATATTTTCTAAGGTGTACGTGACATGACAATTACCGATGAAGATGTGTGTGAGCCGGCAAGTAAGTGTACGTGGTACATACGCATCATCGGTAATGGTGCTGGTGTCCTAACCATAAGATATCAACAGTAGAATATGAAGCATAATATAAGCATGTGATGCGGAGCGAACAACAATAATGAGCGGGAGCTGAATACTAGACGCAACGATAACTAATCTGCATTAACCTAATATAAGTCCTACAATGGTGCCTTTTGAAATAACACGAATCGTGGGGTTTTGAAAATAGGGGCTACGGTGTTTTTAAGAAAAGATACGTTTTTGAAATATCCGTAGAATCCCTTGACCTGTCTTTTAAAATACGCACGATTCGTAAGCTTTGAAATAGGTAGGAACCGAATCTAATCTAACAACTAACTAAACTAAAGGGCTAAGCTACAAGCTAGACTACAGGTAAGGAAACCGCCTAACATCTGAGTCGATACATATACATACCTGTATATATATTAGTCGGTGATCCCGCCTCAATAATATCATATCCGATACCATATCTATAATTAGACATCCCAAGTCAAGAGTGCGGATCAATCATCAAGATATAGCTCGTACGTAAATCCGTCGTACGGCATCCCCAAATCTGGGTACGGGTCAATATCATATTCCTCACACTGTTCCTCTGGTATCCTCTTTATCCAAGATCATAGTCTAGGGTACTGACCTATGTCTAGTACAATACTAATATCCTCAATATACTCATGATCTGACTACTGATCGACAATCTCGTACAAACCGATATCGTCAGCACATATCATCATCAAGGGGTATATATCGCCCGATACGGCCTAATATCAAAATCCTAGCATATCATGCCTCATATCACGATCACATGTCGACAATTTTATTTATAACACTATTCACCCGTATCGCCGCCCCAAGATCCGCTATAACACCAGGACGTACCTCAAGTACGAATCCTGCCATATCACCGATATCACAACCACAAAACAAATCTCATCGACTCAGCTCAATCCCAAGTATCATCCTCAAATCCGTATGTGAACACATAGTCCCATACCCATGTGAACACATAACTATAAAGAATCCCATGAGCACATATAAATAGGAATGTATGCAAGTATGTATGTGTGTATGTGTAGTGCAACACTACCCTAGGGTTCGCAACACTAAAATAATCCAACACACCAATATCCATCCTAACATCATTATTAATCCCAAATAACATATAATAATTGTTGGTATGTATACGCATCCGTATACACCACCACGGACTGCGGGGGTGCTATACGCCATCCACCCGACTTCTCCCCGTAGATATAAATCTACTCACCTGGTCCTCGCTCGCCGGTGCCGACGTCGCCACGCGCTTGCATGTCGTCTCGAAGTCCATATGGGGTACCTACATATCATAATGCACCGTATCAAATTAAAATCCGACTCATGACCAAAACGACACACGAATCCCACATAGGTCAAAACCTATGGTTGCTTTCACAAATCAACCCCAAAACCCTCGACATCAGCGTACAAACGTCGATTGATCAAGAAAAACACCAACCATACCAATCATGGTTTCAAAACTCGCTAACTGTATAAGAGATATGGTTAAATTCATCAAAACCACAAATTCACCTTAAAAGCCATTTTTTCGAAAATCTAGCAAGCAAAAATTACCCGTTTTAGTACAAAACTCGACGTTTAAACAAATCTAATGGCCATAATACTTATTAAATATCTTAAATAAGTTATAAAAACAATTTCCCTAATTAAATGCATTAGTGACGGTTTAAAATAATATTAAAATAATTAATTTCGGAAATTTTTTCAGAAAATTAGAAATTTTACCAGTGGCTCAATAAACACCAATTACTAGTAATTACATAGCTAGAATATGTATATTTAATTTTATATTAAAGATATTTACATTTTGACTTTTTACGGAAAACCCCTTATTTTACCGATTTTCCGAAATTACACCGAAACGATTTTCAAAACGTTACATATTTTCTCCTTAGGGGTCGTGAGGACTTCTAAGTGCGTTTTCTCTTGAGAGTCGTAAGGATCTCATAAAAGAATTTCTCCTCTTACAAGTTGAGAGGACTCGTAAGTGGTTGTTTCCCTCCTTATCAAGATTCGACTTTGGAGAGTGTGGCCTGTAGATAGTCTATCTTGACCTTCTTGTAGGGCACCGATGGCTTAGGAAACAGGGTTAGGATCTGCCACCTAAGACTTTTCAAATTTATGAGCCGTGAGGGTCTCATAAAGACTTTTCTCCCTACGAGTCGAGAGGATCTTGTAGGTGTATTTTCTCCTTAGGGGTCGTGAGGACTCCTAAGTGCGTTTTCTCTTGAGAGTCGTAAGGATCTCACTAGAGAATTTTTCCTCTTACAAGTCGAGAGGACTCGTAAGTGGTTGTTTCCCTCCTTGTCGAGACTCGACTTTGGAGAGTTTGGTCCGTGAATAGTATGCAAGAGTCCGTTTTGGTCCGACTTGCAGGGCCCCGATGCTTAGGAAACAGGTTTTTTAATCCCCGCCGCCTAAGGCTTTTCCTCACGAGTCGAGACAAATCGAGCATTTCTCGCAAGAATATCCTAACGTCACAGTTAACCTCTGCTCTTTACGACAAAAGTCCGTTAGGGTATGTGGTACTAGGGTTTTGTCCGTCGTACCGTCGCGTTGGCTGATGTATTCCTCGATAAGCAATCTTACTGTTCGAGTAGCCTTGCGACTGTCATGTCTCTGATCCCTTCGGGGGCTAGACAAGACGTCTTCAAGCAATCCTCCTAGGCAGTTTGGCCGTCGGAAGAGCAAGCGTTAAGAATTTTGCCATGCCGCTTTTTACTTGAGGTTATGCTCATTTTGGAGAGCCCCGATGAGTCATAACCACTCCGCGCTGGTGTGGGATGATCTTCGATAGTCTTTCAGGTTTTATATGAGTTGCCGTCAAGACTCTGAAGCTAGGAATTTGGCCTTCGCTTCGTTTGCTGGCATTACGTCTGCTGTATTGAGACGAATGTCGCGGTTGTCTCTAGCTTGTTGGTGAACCGTTGAGGTTTGGAACTAGCGATTTTGCCGTGGCTCCGTTGTTTGATTGTCGTGTCTGAATCCTGCTGGAGAAAGAACGCTGTGGTGACATCTCGTCTGCTGTATCGAGACGAACGTCGAGGTGGTGACCACTCCACGCTGGTGTAGGGTGATCTCTGGTGGTCTTTCGGGTTTTATATGAGTTGCCGTCAAGACCCTGAAGCTAGGAATTTGGCCTTCGCTTCGTTTGGTTTGGCGTGTCCGAATCCTGTTGGAGGAAGGACGCTGTAGTGACATATCGTCTGCTGTATCGAGGCGAACGTCGAGGTGGTGACCACTCTACGCTGGTGTGAGATAATCTCCGATGGTCTTTCAGGTTTTATATAAGTTGCCGTCAAGACCCTGAAGCTAAGAATTTGGCCTTCGCTTCGTTTGCTTTGGCGTGTCCGAATTCTGTTGGAGGAAGGACGCTGTAGTAACATATCGTCTGCTGTATCGAGATGAATGTCGCAGTTGTCTCTAGGTTGTTGGTGAACCGTCGAGGTTTGGAGCTAGGGATTTTGCCGTGGCTCCGTTTGGTGATGTTGCGTCTGCTGTAACGAGACGAATGTCGAGGTGGAGCTGGGATTTTGCCATCACTCCGCTTTGATTTGACCGTGAGGTCTTTTGTTGGCGCTGCATCTGCATCCTGCTGGACTGCGGAGGAACGCCGTTGTTGACATCGCGTCTAGTGTAGCGAGACGAATGCTGAGGTGGAGTTGGGATTTTGCCGTCACTCCGTTTTGTTTCGACCGTGAGGTCTTTCGTTGACGTTGCATCTGCATCCTGCCGGACTGCGAAGGAACGGTTTCGTTGACATTGCGTCTGGTGTAACGAGACGAATGCTGAGGTGGAGTTAGGATTTTGCCGTCACTCCGTGATGTATTTCGTTGACGTTGCATCCGCCTCCTAGTGGACTGCAAAGGAACGCCGTTGTAGACATTGCATCTGGTGTAACAAGACGAATGCTGAGGTGGAGCTGGGATTTTGCCGTCACTCCGCTTTGTTTCGACCGTGAGGTCTTTTATTGACGTTGCATCTGCATCCTGCTGGACTGCGAAGGAACGCCGTTGTTGGTCTTCTGGGATGCAGATGTGACCGTTGAGACTTGGCTCTCGTTCTGATGGAGCTTGGTGGGATGCTATGCTTCCTTCTTCGTTTGCGCCCCTGGATTGTATACAGGGATTGATGTGATATCACCTGTAGGGCATAAATTTCATTTTTCTTTATTTCTTTTCCGCGATGCTCTATCATTTCAGCTTTTATATATCGCGAAAGTCGCGATTGCCCAATCATTTCGGCTATTTTTCGCGGTGCCCAATCATTTCGGCTATTTATTTTAATTTTACTCGCTGCTTTTTATTGCGAGTTACCCAATCATTTCGGCTATTTTGCATGCATACATTTTTACTTGCTGACTTTTTGCAAGTTGCCCCATCATTTCGGCTATTTCGTATGCATGTGTGGCTTGCTAGTTTCTTATTGCAAGCTTGGGATTAGACATCGATTTCGGCATCAGCACCGCTGCAACTGGGATATTGCCAGGAGCGAATCATCATTTGCCTCTGTCGATGTCGAACAAAGGTGGCTTAGTAGACAGGGTTAGGATCCTGTCGACTAAGGCTTTTGACTTCATGAGCCATAAGGGTCTCATAAAGGTTTTTCTCCCTACGAGTCGTGAGGATCTCGTAGATGCATTTTCTCCTTAGGGATCATGAGGATGCCTAAGTGCATGATCTCTTATAAGTCGTAAGGATCTTACAATAGTGCTTTCTCCTTATAAGTCGAGATGACTTACAAGGCTGTTCATCGTGTAGACATATCCCTAGTCACGGATGAGACTTTGTTAGGGAAATGTTTATTTGCACCCGTGGATTGTATACAAGGGTCAGCATTGAGCCGCTTGTAGGACAGTGTTGGAGGTTGTGGTGGCCGCTTAAGAACAGGTTCAAAACCCTGTAGCTTAAGACTTTTAAATCTTATGAGCCGTGAGGGTCTCATAAGATAGTTCTCCTTACGAGTCGTAAGGATCTCATAAGTGTAATTTCTCCTTAGGAGTCATGGGGATTCCTAAGTGTGTTGCTTCGTTTGTGAGTCGTAAGGATCTCACGCGGGTGGTTTCTCCTCACAAGATCGAGAGGACCTTGCAAGTGTCCTTTAACGAGTTTGCGCCCTTTCGAGTTTTCACAAAACTCGCCGGTAGCCCTGCTGTTTTTACTCACGGAGCCCTTTCGGGTTTTCATAAAACTCGCCGGTAGCCCTGCTGTTTTTACTCACGGAGCCCTTTCGGGTTTTCATCCGTGCCTATTTTGCTTATGGACATACCGTTTTCTTTTTTCTCTCTCTTTTTTTTCTAACGAGATTGCGCCCTTTCGGGTTTTCACAAAACTCGCTGGCAGCCCTGCTGTTTTTACTCACGGAGTCCTTTCGGGTTTTCATCCGTGCCCATTTTGCTTATGGACATACCGTCTTTTTTCTGCCTTTTTTTTTTACCACGTCAGCCGGAGGATGCCGCGGGCTGGTAGTAGTTTAACGACGTTTCGGTCATTATCCAGTTTTAGGACATAGTGGTCCATGCGGCTTTCTCTATGAATGAACATGATGCCTCCGGCATATCCATCTTTTTCGGAGCATGTGGTTGCGGCGGGTTCATCTTCCAGTTTTCGGACAGCGCGAACTTGCCCTGTTGGTATTGGTCTTCAACCCAGTTTTTGAAGACGTAGCAGTTTTCGATCGGATGGCCCAATACTCGGTGGTAAGGGAAGTAATTAGGATTGTTGACATTGTTCAGTTGTAGTGGCTGTTTCGGCTCCGGTAGAGTGATAAGCCTGTTGCGCACTGCTAGTTCGAACAGTCTCCTTGTTTCATCCCGGGGAAATGATTAAGTACGTTTCAACTTCTCATAGAGGGGTTGCCGCTTGTTGCTTTGGCGAACAACCGGTTTAGGGCCATTCGATTGTTGTTGAGCGTTGGCGACGAAGTCCGTTTTTCCTTTTCCCTTATCCTTTTTGTTCGATCCCTTATTTGTGGGTCCGAGATTCTTTCCGGGTAGCGTGCGATTGCACGGGTGAATGTTCTCGCAACTCCTCAGTTCTTTCGTTTCAGAGATGGATTCCTTGAAGAGAGGGTCGAGGGCTACTTCTTCGTCGGAGTTGCTCCCGAAGGTGAGAACTCGCGATCCCCCAGGATCAACCCTATGACAATTGCCGGCAATTCTTTTACGGTCATCTGCCGCATTTTTCCGCTGTCTACGAGCTTCACGCTTTGTCCTCTTGAAGTGTTGCCTGTGAGCGACATACCCTTGCCACCAACACTTAAAGGAGTTACAGTCTTCAGTAGGATGTGCGATCTTCTGATGATATAAACAGAAGTTAGGATGTGCGTCCGCTTCATCAAGATGTATACCGCCAGGAGAATTTTCTCTGAAAGAGGGCAGCTTTATCCCCATCGATATAGCTTTGGCGAATCGTTTCATTGTCTTGATCCTGCTTTCATTTGCGGCGGATGTACTTTGATCTGGTGGGAGTGTTTCAACCTTTTTGTCCAGTCGCCGGCGTTTGACCTTTTCAAATATGGCCATCTCGTGCTCCCGATCAGCTTTGCTTTTTAGACGGGCTTCGTTCAGGAATGCGTCAATTGTTTCGTCTGATGGCCCTAGAAATTCCGGCTCGGGATCTGCCCCCGGATTCTCTGCGTCAGGAGCTTTTTCACTGTCTATCGACGAGTGAGAGATCATATGGCATCTTGCTACATAATGCTTAAGTTCATCCGACGAGTCTTTGTCATCATCTCCGTCCTCAAGGACGTGGCTGAGGAATTCTCGGAGTGTGACTGGGGTCCGCGCCTTCTGATTATATTCTTCCAGTGCGTCAATATGTTTTCGCAGATCCGTGCACTTGTCATCAAACTGCGCGAGCTTTTTGGTTTTCTTCTTTTTCTTTGAAGACTTTGACGGCTGTGCCTGGGTGTTTTGCCCACTGCTATCAATTCTCAGTGTTGGGCATGGTTTCAGCATCCCATCAATGACCTCGGGCTCTGGCGGACTTTTCCACCTGACGGCTGGGCATGTGTGAAGATCCTTCAGAATTCTTTTCGTCTTGGCTGAAAGAGCGACCTCCCATGGAGCTTTTTCTATAAAAGAGCACGATGCCCCCGGCATGTCCACCTTTTTAGGGGCATGAGATTGTGGCGGGTTCACCTTCCAGTTTTCGGATAATGCGAACTTGCCCTGTTGGTATTGGTCCTCAATCCAGTTTTTGAAGACGTAGCAGTCCAGTTTTTGATGGCCCAACACTCGGTGGTAGGGGCAGTAATTGGGATCATTGACGTCGTTTGGCTGCAACTGACGTTTTGGATCCGGCAAATTTATGAGCCTGCTGCGTACTGCTAGCTCGAACAGTCTTCTCGTTTTATCTTGAGGAAACGAGTAAGGACGTCCTAGTCTTTCCTCAAGGGATGGGCATGGACGCATATTGTTTTGACGGACAACCGGCTTTAAGTTGCTCGGCTGTTGTTGAGTATTAGCGACGAAAGTTGCTTTTCCTTTCCCCTTTCATTCCGAGGATCCATCTTTGAAGGAGATGGTCTAAGACCCATCTGATCCATTTGGGCCAACTTGTCTGTAACACCCGAGTTCATTTGTACTAATTCCAGTTCTCGTATTTTTTTATTCGTGGTATTTCTTGATTTAACGTATTTTTGGGTGCGAATGGTATTTTACATTTTACATTGCATTCGATCCGACCCGCTTGCTTGAAACTTGTTTGATTCATATTTATGAATTACCCTGACTTATTATGTAGACTTGTGCATTTTCAACTTTATCGCATACTGGCATTTTATCTGGCAAGGCATCTTTTACCATATAACATTTTAAATCACGTAAAATATTTTAAAAATACATTTCATAGCCTACATGATACCCCTAACCCCGTGGTAGCATCCGCGCATCTTGTTCTCGTCTCGTTCAGTGAAACGGACGTATTTGGATGGCTACGCGCACGTACGTGCATCCGTTCTTGGGGGTATGCATTTTCGTTACCCGGATATCCAATTTTAGTTTTGGTCGACACATATATTTTTCATATTCCAAATCTGAATTTTAGACCTGACACGGGCGTTTTTGGACAAGATTTACCTGAAAATCCAAAAAAAATTATTAAATTTAATCTACGAGCTAAAATTTTATATTACTAACAGAAATATTATACACTACAAATCTTATAAAAGTTTTAAATCTTTTTCCCTAACCAACTACAGCCCTCTCACTATCTGGCCCGTGGACCCCATTCCCTCTCTCCTTTTTTTTCTTTTTCTTTCTTTCCTTTCTCCTTCTCTCTCTCTATCACACCCGCTGATCTCTCTCCCCCCCCACATACTTCCAAAATTCTATCTCCTCCCTATTCATCCCACTCTCTCTCTCTCCTCTCGATCTCTCTCATCTCTCTATCTCTCTCTCCCACACTCTCTCTCAGCTCGCAACTTTCTCTCTCTATCTCTCTGCCTGCTCTCTCTCTTTCTCTCTCTCACAATTCTCTCTCTCTCTCTATATATATATGTATTTTATATATATTATTTTAAAGGAAAACCCTTATTCTTATACGTCTCTCTCTCTCTTCCTCATCTTCTTCTTTTACCGCCTCGCGATCGTCGAACCCACGCCGAGCCCTCGCCTGCCTTACGCTCGTCGTCGTCGCCTCCCGCCATCGTCCTCGTCATCCTCATCTCCATCACCCCACCTGTCTCTCTCCTCTCTCCAACCCTTGCGGCGAACCCACTGCACCCATCACCGTCTCCCTCACCTCTCATCGCCATTGACCTCCACCATTGGCCTCCCCTCGCACCATCTCCCCTTCTCGATCTCTACCTTATCCTCTCCTCTTCTTCCAAACCCAGAACCCTTGCAAACACCCCAACAACCCAACTCCAACCACCTTTGAACCATCACCGAAACCCTAACCTTAACCCTAGCTCCGACCATCCTCGTCACCTCGGTCTCGCCTCCTCTCCATTTCCTTTCTCTTCTTCCCCCGAGGCCCTCAACCCACTGCAAACCACCAACTCAAGAACCCCGGCCGCAACCCTCTTCCTTTCCCTTCCCTCGCCTGCACGCCTCGCCTCACTGCCGGCGACCACATCGTTGTCGCCTCACCCTCACCCCGTCACCACTACCTTCCTCCCTTCTCTCTGAAAACCATCACCGCCTCCTCTAAACCGGGCTAGAACCCCGTACACCATCACCCGACCACCTATCAGCTTGCCCGCAACCTCGTTGTCCTTTGCCGTGAACCTCGCTGTCGACGCCCCACCGTCGACGTCACCCCCTGCGGCGTCCTCTGACCCAGAACATCTTACTACAGTCCCCTCTTCTTCTTCCCCTGATTCTTCTTCTTCTTGTTCTTCCATTCTTGTTTCTTTTTTTCGCGTTTCCCGGTGATCGCCAGAGCCGGGCGTAACGCCGACGATCCGGGCGACCCAGTGGACATCCCTACCCAGCGTGGTCCGTTCCTGCATTGCGTAGTTCAGTCCCGTGTGCGCCGTATGTGCATTGCAACATTTGCCGACATTGGACGCTGCGTGCGCATCCTGTATCGTGATCCGATCGAGGCAAGTGAAACTTGCTACATGCTATTCATAATATATTTTATACTTATTTAATTATATGTTAAACCTGTAGATTTAATCTAATGTCACATGTTCCATTTTAACATTCGATGTTCCATTATATCATTTTAGTTCTAGAACTTGAAACATATCATGTTACATATTAGATTACGATACACGATACTCATATCCGTATTTGAACCACATAATAATTATTTGCATAGCCCATAGTACCATTTTAAATAATTTATAACTTTTGGATACCCGTTTGCATACATCTAGCCTAATATATATTCAATTACATCCCTAGATCATTTAATACATATTAATGAGATTTTAACATTCCATATTTGATAAAGTGTATTTAATTAGTGTTGGAACCATAACCTTAACCTAAATCGATAATTGTGCATCCTTATGCTTTAATCTGTACCTATTTGCATGCCACATCACAATGTTCCATTTTTTATTGTTCCATTAGTACCCCATACTTGTTTTGTATACCCATGCTTATTATAGTTTAATTATGAGCACCCACTTGTTACTTGTGCACCCCTGACACGACTTGATACACTATTACTTGACACGACATGATACCGTGCACTTTTTGATATGACATGATACCTATATTCTACCTGACTTGACCTGATGTACCATGGCTTTATTTGTTACCTGATCTTGTTACTAATGCCAACTAACTCGACCTGTTGTCCCTACGGACATTTCCTGTTGTCTATCCAGAGAAACCTGTACATGCTTGATCCTGTGTTGGCATTAGTTCCAGATTTATTAATCCCTGACTTGAACATATATAACTTGGGGTATGGGGAAATCAATGATGAAACTTGACTTGTAACTCAACAGTTCGCTTACTTATACTGATCAGTTTTAGAGGCTAGGCCAGCCTTGGGATGCTGCTGCTGACATCATTCATCTATACATATTTCCTATCTTAGAGGCTAGGCCAGCCTTGGGGTGATGCTGCTGACATCACTCATCGTTACATACTACCTTTTAGTGCTTAGCGGCATGTCTCGGCTTCAGCCCGAGAATCTTCACCGTGGTCCCGGGCACGCACGGGATACTATTGAGTTACATCGATAATTCATCAAATTGATTTCAAAGACTTGAGAGTAATTAGCCCAGTAGACCAGTTTAGATTACTCACTGCACATCACTTGTGTCTTACCCTTCACCGTCCTTATTTATGTCACTGTTATACCGTTATTACTGTTCATACTCGTGCCTGCATGACTTATTACCCCCTGTTTATATTATTGCTTGATGTTATGACGCACTGACGTCTGGGTTTTGTATGGCCCAGATCCTCTACCTTTGTCGCAGGCTGATTAGGAGTACTGCCGTTGTTAGACCGAGCAGTGAGGATCCTGTTGGTATCCAGTCTTACTTTCCAGGTGTTTTATTTATTGGATCTTTTGCTTCCGCATATTATATTATTTCTTGACTCATTTATTCTGGTTTATGGACATGTACTAGATAGTTTGGTTTACTTTCCTGTTCTTGATATCTCTACAGTCGTAATGTGACTGTGGAAGGATTTTTCCTATCCACAGGTAGCATGATTGGCTATGTCACGTGTCTATCTTAGCGTACTCTGGGAAGCGGGGCGTGACATGGTTTGTTTGGTATCAGAGCCATAGGATATAGGTTAATCGGGTTTGATTCTTTTTGTAGTTGGGTATTGGACCCAATACACGAATCAGAATACTCGTGATTAGGAACATGTCCTGCCACTTTGTTCTCGTGATTCTTGAATCTTATCTTTCTCTTGATCGTCGTCTTGATGATATGCAAACCGCTTTGCATCTCAACTTGAAACCTTTTGGTTCTCTATTGTTTCTCCCTTTTTCTTAATTCTGATACTAGGATTTGGGCGATTTGAGTGGAGTTATGTGATTGTAACTATGAACCGCAACATAGTTACAATGCGGTACTCTATTTAAGTAACTTGGAGTCCTGGTTTTGATTCACTTCCTTATTCCATGGTCGTTATATTGCTTTGTTTCTCTTGTTTTCCAGTTCATATTTTATCGCAAGCTTGAATCCTGTTTACCATGCTTATCTTCTTCAGTGTTTGGCTTCAGGTGAAATCGTTTCAGGTAACCTACTTGTTCATGTCTTCCCCACATTAGAATTATTCAATTCTAGTGCACCCTTTTGTTTGTCGTCGTCTTGGGAATGGATTTTCTCGGCACTTTCCACGCTCATATTGATTGTAAGGAAAGGAAAGTGATTTTCCAGATTCCCGGACATCCGGAGTTTGTTTTGCTGGAGGAAGCAGTTCTGTCGGGCCAGTCGAGTTTAGGGTTGGCCGACAAACAATGTTCTTTCGTCGATAGAAGTTAATAAGGAGGAAGCGCCATCTGTATTTCGAGAGTTCATGGACGTGTTCGAGGACATCTCGGGTTTACCGCAAAACGAGTTATGGAGTTCGTGATTGATCTTGTTCCTGGTGCAGCGCCAATCTCAAAGGCGTATTATCTGATGGCACCAGTAGAGTTGGAAGAAGTCAAGAAGTAGGTTACCGAATTGCTAGAGAAGGAGTGGATTCGCAGCAGCAACTCACCTTGGAGAGCTCCAGTTCTTCTAGTAAAGAAGAAAGATGGCATAATGAGGATGTGCATCGATTATCGGGAATTAAACTGGGTGACTATTAAGAACAAGTACCCGATCCCTCGCATTGGCGAATTGTTCGAGCAGCTTAGTGGCGCGAGGGTATTCTCGAAGCTGGATTTGCAGTCCGGATATCATCAGGTCCGAGTTAAACCAGAAGATATTTGCAAGACTGTGTTCAGAACTCGGTATGGACATTACAAGTATTTAGTGATTCCATTCGGAGTCACGAATGCACCGGGGATATTTATGGACTTGATGAACCGAATCTTTCCACCGTTCTTGGACCAGTTTATAGTGGTGTTCATCAATGATATTCTGGTCTACTCGAGGAGTATTGAAGAGCATGCGGAACAATTAAAGATCGCACTGCAGACATTGAGGCAAGAAAGATTGTATACAAAAATGAGCAAGTGCGAGTTTTGGCTTAAGGAAGTGAAGTTTTTGGGGTATGTCGTGTCCGGAGATGGGATTGCCGTTGATCCCGAAAAGATTGCAGCAGTTCGAGATTGGCCGATTCCGAAGAACGTTGCAGAGATCAGAAGTTTTCTTGGACTTGCAGGATACTACAGAAGTTTCGTGGAGAATTTTGCTCGTTTGGCTGAGCCTTTGACCAAGCTTACGTGCAAGGAAGCACCATTTGTGTGGACGAATAAGTGTGCGTCAGCTTTTGAGGCGTTGAAACAGAGGTTGATAACCGCTCCTATTCTGACCGTGCCAAACAATTCCGGAGGATTAGTGATTCACAGCGATGCATCTGGGAAAGGATTGGGATGTGTTTTGATGCAGCATGGGAAGGTTATAGCGTACGCATCGAGACAGTTGAAGACCCATGAGAAGAATTATCCAACTCATGATTTGGAGCTAGCAGCTGTGATTTTTTCTTTAAAGATTTGGAGACGCTACTTATTGGGCGAAAGGGTCGAGGTTTTCACCGATCACAAAAGCCTAAAGTATGTGTTCACACAGAAAGAGCTTAATATGAGGCATTGTAGATGATTGGAGCTGAAGGCGGACTACGATTCTTGATCTTAAGTACCATCCGGGGAAAGTTAATGTCGTGCCGGATGCACTTAGTCGGTTACCAGCAATTCAGATGTTGACTGCACATAAGCAACTTATTGAAGACTTTTGGAGATTCGTTTTAGAAGTTGTGCTACCGCATTCTTCAGGACAGTTGATGCAGCTGCAAGTACAATCGTCGTTGATCGAGAGTATTAAAGCAGCGCAGTTACAGGACCCTAGATTGCAAAGGTTTCGAGAACATGTTGAAGCTGGACTTCGAACGGATTTGTTGATTCATGAAAATGGTTCGTTGCGATATGGTAGCCGTTTGTGTGTGCCAAAAGGAGATTCGCGAAGAAGTTATGAAGGAGGCATACAGTTCCGCGTATTCCGTACATCCAGGAGGCATAAAGATGTACCGAGATCTACGACAGCACTTCTGGTGGGAAGGCATGAAACGGGAGATTGCCGCTTTGTGGCAAAGTGCTTGGTGTATCAGCAAGTTAAGGCTGAACATCAAAGGGTTGCTGATATATTGCAACCACTTCCGGTTCCTTAATGGAAGTAGGAACATATAACCACGGATTTCGTGACGGCTTTACCGTGGAGTCCAAAAAGGCAATAATGCAGTTTGGGTGATTGTTGATCGATTGACCAAGACAGCTCATTTATACCATTTCGAGTTGGTCGATCAACAGGAGCTTTGACAGAACGGTGCATGCAGGAGATTGTAAGATTGTATGGAGTACCGGTGAGCATCGTGTCCGACCGTGACACTCGTTTCTTATCACACTTTTGGAGGAGTTTACAGGAAAGTTTAGGGACTAGATTTAAGTTTAGCACAGCTTATCATCCTCAGACAGATGGCCAATCGGAGAGAATGATCCAAACTCTTGAAAATATGTTGAGAGCTTGCATGTTAGACTTCAAGGGTTCATGGGAGAATCATCTACATTTAGTGGAGTTTTCTTACAATAACAGTTTCCAGGCGACTATTCAGATGGCTCCATTCGAAGCTTTATATGGTCGCAAGGGTCGTTCACCTGTTTGTTGGGACGATATTGGAGAACGAAGATTGTTGGAACCGGATTTGATCGTGCAAACAGTTGAGAAGGTTAACACTATCTGAAATCATATGAAAGCAGCACAAGACCGACAGAAGAGTTGGGCAGATATATCGAGGAGACCTCTAGAGTTCGCCGTTGGTGATTTGGTATTCTTGAAGATATCACCGACTAGAGGGGTGATTCGTTTCGGAGGTCGAGAAAAGCTTAGTCCTCGATTCGTTGGACATTTTGAGATTTTGGAGCGTGTTGGAGAAGTGGCGTATCGATTGGCTTTACCGCAATCTTTGGAGAATGTTCATGACATGTTTCACGTATCTCAACTCCGTAAATATGTTCGAGATGAAACACATGCGTTGGATCATTCAGAGCTGACTGTACGTGAAGATTTGACTTTTGAGGAGCGACCGATGTCGATTGTGGATCGAAGAGAAAATGTTCTTAAGAACAAAATTATCCCTCCTGTACTTGTTTCTTGGGGAAATCGCTCGCATGGAGAATCAACTTGGGAACGAGAAGATGAAATCCGACAGAAGTTTCCACATCTACTCTTGTAGTTTCTTGATTGTTTATCCTTTCTTGTTTTTGGAATTTCGAGGACGAAATTCTTTTTGTAGTTGGGTATAATGTAACACCCGAGTTCATTTATACTAATTCCAATTCTCGTATTTCTTTATTCGTGGTATTTCTTGATTTAATGTATTTTTGGGTGCGAATGGTATTTTACATTTTACATTGCATTCGACCCGACCCGCTTGGTTGAAACTTGTTTGATTCATATTTATGAATCACCCTGACTTGTTATGTAGACTTGTGCATTTTCAACTTTATCGCATACTGGCATTTTATCTGGCAAAGCATCTTTTACCATATAACATTTTAAATCACATAAAATATTTTAAAAATACATTTCATAGCCTATATGATACCCCTAACCCCGTGGTAGCATCCGCGCATCTTGTTCTTGTCTCATTCAGTGAAACGGACGTGTTTGGATGGCTACGCACACGTTCGTGCATCCGTTCTTGGGGGTATGCATTTTCGTTACCCGGATATCCAATTTTAGTTTTGGTCGACACATATTTTTCATATTCCAAATCTGAATTTTAGACCCGACCCGGGCGTATTTTGGACAAGATTTGTATTTACCTGAAAATCCATTTTTTTTTATTAAATTTAACATACGAGCTAAAATTTTATATTACTAACAGAAATATTATACACTACAAATCTTTTAAAAGTTTTAAATCTTTTTCCCTAACCAACTACAACCCTCTCACTATCTGGCCCGTGGACCCTATTCCCTCTCTCTTTTCTTTTTCTTTTTCTTTCTTTCCTTTCTCCTTTCTCTATCTCACCCGCTGATCTCTCTCTCTCTCCCCCACATACTTCCAAAATTCTATCTCCTCCCTATTCATCCCACTCTCTCTCTCCTCTCGATCTCTCTCTTCTCTCTATCTCTTTCTCCCTTTCTCTCATTTCGCAACTTTCTTTCTCTATCTCTCTGCCTGCTCTCTCTCTTTCTCTCTCTCACAATTCTCTCTCTCTTTATATATATATGTATTTTATATATATTATTTTAAAGGAAAAACCTTATTCTTATACGTCTCTCTCTCTTCCTCATCTTCTTCTTTTACCTCCTCGCGATCGTCGAACCCACACCGAGCCCTCGCCTGCCTCGCACTCGTCGTCGTCGCCTCTCGCCATCGTCCTTGTCATCCTCATCTCCATCACCCTACCTGTCTCTCTCCTCTCTCCAACCCCTGCGGCGAACCCACTACATCCATCACCGTCTCCCTCACCTCTCATCGCCGTTGACCTCCACTATCGGCCTTCCCTCGCACCATCTCCCCTTCTCGACCTCCACCTTATCCTCTCCTCTTCTTCCAAACCCAGAACCCTTGCAAACAACCCAACTCCAACCACCTTTGAACCATCACCGAAACCCTAACCTTAACCCTAGCTCCGACCATCCTCGTCACCTTTGTCTCGCCTCCTCTCCATTTCCTTTCTATTCTTCCCCCGAGGCCCTCAACCCACTGCAAACCACCAACTCAAGAACCCCGGATGCAACCCTCTTCCTTTCCCTTCCCTCGCCTGCACGCCTCGCCTCACCGCCGGCGACCACATCGTTGTCGCCTCACCCTCACCCCGTCACTACTACCTTCCTCCCTTCTCTCTGAAAACCATTACTGTCTCTTCTAAACCGGGCTAGAACCCCGTACACCATCACCCGACCACCCATCAGCTTGCCCGCAACCTCGTTGTCCTTTGCCGTGAACCCGCCGTCGACGCCCCACCGTAGACGTCACCCCCTGCGGCGTCCTCTGACCCAGAACATCTTACTACAGTCCCCTCTTCTTCTTCCCCTGATTCTTCTTCTTCTTGTTCTTCTATTCTTGTTTGTTGTTTTCGTGTTTCCCGGAAATCGCCAGAGCCGGGCGTAACGCCGACGATCCGGACGACCCAGTGGACATCCCTACCCAACGTGGTCCGTTCCTGCATTGCGTAGTTCAGTCCCGTGTGCGCCGTATGTACATTGCAACATTTGCCGACATTGGACGCTGCGTGCGCATCCTGTATCGTGATCCGATCGAGGCAAGTGAAACTTGTTACATGCTATTCATAATATATTTTATACTTATTTAATTACATGTTAAACCTGTAGATTTAATCTAATGTCACATGTTCCATTTTAACATTCGATGTTCCATTATATCATTTTAGTTCTAGAACTTGAAACATATCATGTTACATATTAGATTACGATACACGATACTCATATCCGTATTTGAACCACATAATAATTATTTGCATAGCCCATAGTACCATTATAAATAGTTTATAACTTTTGGATACCCGTTTGCATACATCTAGCCTAATATATATTCAATTGCATCCCTAAATCATTTAATACATATTAATGAGATTTTAACATTCCATATTTGATAAAGTGTATTTAATTAGTGTTGGAACCATAACCTTAACCCAAATCGATAATTGTGCATCCTTATACTTTAATCTGTACCTATTTGCATGCCACATCACAATGTTCCATTTTTTATTATTCCATTAGTACCCCATACTTGTTTTGTATACCCATGCTTATTATAGTTTAATTATGAGCACCCACTTGTTACTTGTGCACCCCTGACACGACTTGATACACTATTACTTGACACGACGTGATACCATGCACTTCTTGACATGACATGATACCTATATTCTACCTGACTTGACTTGATGTACCATGGCTTTATCTGTTACCTGATCTTGTTACTAATGCCAACTAACTCGACCTGTTGTCTCTACGGATATTTCCTGTTGTCTATCCAGAGAAACCTGTACATGCTTGATCCTGTGTTGGCATTAGCTCCAGATTTATTAATCCCTGACTTGAACATATATAACTTGGGGTATGGGGAAATCAATGATGAAACCTGACTTGTAACTTGACAGTTCGCTTACTTATACTGATCGGTTTTAGAGGCTAGGCCAGCCTTGGGATGCTGCTGCTGACATCATTCATCTATACATATATCCTATCTTAGAGGCTAGGCCAGCTTTGGGGTGATGCTGCTGACATCACTCATCGTTACTACTACCTTTTAGTGCTTAGCGGTATGTCTCGGCTTCAGCCCGAGAATCTTTACTGTGGTCCCGGGCACGCACGGGATACTATTGAGTTACATCGATAATTCATCAAATTGATTTCAAAGACTTGAGAATAGTTAGCCCAGTAGACCAGTTTAGATTACTCACTGCACATCACTTGTGCCTTACCCTTCACCGTCCTTATTTATGTCACTGTTGTACCGTTATTACTGTCCATACTCGTGCCTGCATGACTTATTACCCCCTGTTTATCTTATTGCTTGATGTTATGACACACTGACGTTTGGGTTTTGCATGGCCCAGATCCTCTACCTTTGTCGCAGGCTGATTAGGAGTACTGCCGTTGTTAGACCGAGCAGTGAGGATCCTGTTGGTATCCAGTCTTACTTTCCAGGTGTTTTATTTATTGGATCTTTTGCTTCCGCATATTATATTATTTCTTGACTCATTTTTTCTGGTTTATGGACATGTACTAGATAGTTTAGTTTACTTTCCTGTTCTTGATATCTCTACAACCGTAATGTGACTGTGGAAGGATTTTTCCTATCCATAGGTAGCATGGTTGGCTATGTCACGTGTCTATCTTAGCGTACTCTGGGAAGCGGGGCGTGACATTGTCAATCAAGGCCTGGAAAGTAGTTGGCTTGAAGAACATCATGAATTGCGAGATGGTCGCTTGCGGATCAAGAGTGCCCACGAACATGCCTACCGCAGGTGCTTCTTCGATTCGTTGTTCGCACTTCGACCATCAGTTTCGCCATCGTATTACGTATTGAACCCATGTTTCGCCTGGCTTTACCCTGGCGTTGATCAATGCGGTGATCGGGGTGCGCTCGCTAGTGCTTTCAAATCTCTGTGTAAACAGCAGCTCCATCTCTGCAAATGTTTTGATAGAGTCGTTGGAAAGTTCGGAGTACCATTCGAATGCCGTTTCTGACAAGCTGCCGACGAATTGGCGAAGTAGCAATTTATCATCACCTCCGGTGTTGCCACATAAAGCCCTGAATTGAGCGACATGCTGATGTGGATTCCCCGTCCCTTTATATACATGGAATTTAGGGATCGTATATCCCGGCGGGTAACTTATTTGATCATACCAGCCTGGATACGGTCGCCCAGTTCTAACAGTTTGCCCAGCCACTTCATTTGCCTGGTGAGCTCGTATTTGCTGAGCAATATAGTCATCCAGGACGGACTTAGAAATGGTTTCCTCCTTGGCTGCCGAATGAGCCGGAGGAGGATTTGATGTCTCCCCTCTATCGTCTTCAATAATGACCGGAGGGTCTTCAGCTAGAGGATCCGGCTGGATCATCATGCCCACCATATCTTGGAATAGAAGAGCCATTCGTTTTATATTGGCTGCTTGTTCCGCAGCCTCTTTATCTTTCTTCTCAAGTATTCTCCGAAGGAATTCGGTATCAGTTTCTTGCTCATGGAGTTGCTCCGAGGATGCCTCTGGGCTTTCTTTTGGCCCGGTGAGTGCGGCCATTGCAGTCATCATCTCCTGAAGCTTCTGCTGCTGCTCTTGGGCTTTTGTCACGGATCGGGTGAGCGGTTGGTGACTCATCGAAGCGCGGCTTTTCTCTTTTCCGGAAGCCATGTAAACAGTATGTACCATTATGCCCCCAGACTTGGGGCGTTTGGGCTCGGCGTCTTTGCGATCTGCCGTATTCATAGGGGCTTTCTCTGGCCTCCTTTTCTTTTGAGCAGTTGATGTTGAGAGAGCCGTTGCAGTGGGCACCCAGACGGATGACATTTTCTGTGGTAAAGATGACTCTTTTTTTGCCGAGCTTTAAGCTTTTTGGGTCGGCGAGAGTAATCTTGATCAATTACTGAGTCTTGAACCTGTCGCTAGACCTTGTAAATTTTGGAATACAGACGCTGAGGGGACTGCTCCGGTTTCGTCTCTGTAACATTCTGCACGGGCGGAGGAGATCTTTTTAGTATGGCAGTAGGAGAGTTCCTGCGCACCTTGTTCAGTAATTCAAAGCGGTTCCTGGTTGGAACAGCAACATTGACTTCCACCGTTAGCGCTGGTGGAGTTAGTCCAGATGGGGAGCTGCCCCCAGCCTTCCGCACTCGGCGCCAGTGACGACGGCGAGCATGTCGTGCAGATGGCGTTGGTTCGGCTATAGGGATGGCTTTGTCATGCCCCTGTTTTGAGGAGAGGTTGTTATTGGCGCTAGCCGAAGATTGACGTCCGTTGAGAGGGGATAGTCAGTCTTGCGAAGGCCGACTTTCGAACAGGGGAAACAACCTTCTTGACTTTAGGAGCAGTAATGGTTATCCGCTTCGGGATGGCTGCTTCAGGTATCGCGGGCTTCTTCATGGGCCCACTTGAGCTTTGGCCTAGTCTGCTGAAAACTGAGGCATTGGACTTGGACGACCCGTTGAGAGGGGCCGCGGTATTTGTAAACCGATCAAAGACCGACTTCTTTGGAGCTTCCTACGACGACATTGGGGCATTGAAGCTTATCGGTGGGAGCATGGTCCAAAAGAATAAACCAGTGGTGGCCTGAGTCACCTGTTCCACCGGCATAGTGAAGATGGAGGCTTCTTGGGGCCCGTAAGTCACTCCTTTGGACGGAATGGAGCGAGAGTTGCAGTTGCAGTTAGTGCAGTTTGAAACCATTGATCTTCTGTCTTCTGCACGGAGCAAGGCACCAAATCTAAGTATCTCAAATCCACATGCAACCATATCAAACCGCGATTCGTTCGCAAACACGACACACGAAGTGACACACGAAGTGTGGAGTGGAAAGAGGAAAAGGTCCCACCGGGCGTGCCAGAATCTGTTCCCCTCCGAACACAGAGACACGACCGCGTAGGTCCGTCTTGCCTTATTTCGGGGCAAATGCTAATTGGTGCTATCCGTCCACCTCTCCGAAGATGCCAAGTTGATTTATGGCACCATGTATCGAAGGTTTAAACGGATGCGGCCGATGTAGCAAACTTCATCAGATCCCCCCTCGTTTGAGGGGTTTTTGATTGTGGGGACGCTCTTCCCTGCAGGCGCAAGCCCCTGCAGTTAATTACGCTACCACATCGCGGCAACAACTTTCTCCTTCTCCAGATGGTCACTTCGCGTCGTGAGTGTTTGTTTTGTGTTTGGTTTCCCGTGGATTGTATACGGAGACTAAGTTATGTTGTCGCCCGTAGGGCGTGGACTAGTCCAAATCCGTATCTTTCTTAGATTTGGATTTGGGGGTTTGGGTTTAAGGATACGTTAGTCCCATTTGAGACTAAGATCGACTTAAACGTTTGTTAAGGACATGTTAGTCTCATTTTAGACTAAGATCAACTTAACGGGATCATTTAGATCCGACAAGAGAGCATTTGGGCTCTATTGTTTAGTTTAGGGACATTGCGGTCGATTGCCAGTTTAGGGACATGGTGGTCCAACGTTAGTTTAAAGACATCCCGGTCAAGGTTAAGGACATCATAGTCCGTGAGTTTAAAGACCTCACAGTCAAGGTTAAGGACATCATTGTAACACCCGAGCCCAATAATACTATTTCTATTACTAGTTGAGTGTTATATATTGCTCATTCCAATTATCCTGATTGTTTGGTGTTTATTGCTAAATTTTAACCGGTTAAATCATTTTGGCACATAACAAATTTTAACACTGAAAATGAAATTAAAAATGTCCATATTGGCCTACTCGTCGCCACTAGTCGCGTGGTAGCGTCCGCGCGTCGAGATTTCGTCCCGTTCGGCGAAACGGGCAAGTTTGGATGTCTACGCGCGCGTACAAGTGTCCGACTTGGGGGCATGCATTTTAATCATTAAACACCTCTTTTCAAAATTTGGAACTCGCTTAAAATCCTATAATTTGAATTTGAAATATTTGGGCACAAACCGGGCGCGATTTGGAAATGTTTCATTTAGCGCCAAAATCCCATTTTAATTAATTAAACTAAACTATTAGAATATATTCAAAGTTTAACTGTTACAGAATTTTTAGCCAATCAAATATTCCTGAAAATCTCCTTTAAATCTTTGGATTTTTGCCCTGGCCAATCACGAGGCGTTTAAGTCCTCGTGGGCCCCCCTTCAACCGCCTCTCACTATCTCTCTCTAATCTCCTTCTCTCTCTATCTCTAAAATCTCTCTATCCCTCTCTAATAATCTTCTCTCTCTCTCTCTCTAATATATATATTTTCCTACTGTTCCTCGTCCTCACCAAGGCAACGAGAAACCTCGTGAGAATCCTAACCCTAGCCTCTCGTCGCCGTCGCCGTCGCCGCCGATCTCCCCGCAACACAACCACCACCGTCTTCATCGCCTCCTCGGCCTCGGCAGCATCCCTCTCCTCGCCATCTCCTCCCTTACCCGAACACCCCTGCATCCTAACCCTGCACACACCTTGCCTCGCCGGAAGACCTCGCCTGCCCTCGTCGTCGACCCTCAACTTCGACGTCGCCTCCACCTCCACACCCTCTTTCACACCACCACCATCATCTTCTCGTCTACGACGCCTGCAACCTTCACCCTGCATCACCCACCTGCAGTTCCCGCAAACCCCACCGCCGGCCACTCCTCTAGCCTCAACCCCGATCTCCTTCACCCTCGTCCCGACCTCCTCATCTTCCTCCTCCTTCCCTCGCCGGAGTTGCCACGGCAACAGAACCCACACCCGTTCGCCGAGCACCTCTTGCCGTCGTCGCAACGTTCGAGAACCCATCACCCGACCTCGTCGCCTTTATCTTCGAGGCCGCAGTCGGCGCGTCGCTGTCGTCGTCTCCTTCAAACTCCAGAACCCGCACCCCTTACTACCACTGCAGCACTTTCCTTCACCATTCGACCACCATAGCCGCCGCCGGTTCATCCATCGTCGCCGTTGATTCAAGTGCCGCATCGCTGCAGTCTTCTTCCTGGGCCGGGACCTCACCAGAGCCGACATCCAAGCCAAGACCTTGCTTGGGTCGTGTTCACATCTCCGCCTTGTCGTATCCATCGTGGTCGCGATCGTCGCGTCGAGCGAAAGTCTAGCCGTGATCGTGCATCAGCAGTTTTGTGCTTCATGGTTGCATTACCGTTCGGTTCCCGAGGCAAGTATTTGATACTCATTACCCTGCACTGTTGTTTCATAATATTGCTTATTTCATGTTCACACCTGCATTGCTTATTACCATGTTTATATTATATTATTTGGTTGACATGACGCGCTGACGTCTGGGTTTTGCATGGCCCAGATTCCTTACCACTATCGACGACCGAGCAGGAGTACTTCAGCCAGCAGGCTGAACTGTGAGTTCCTTAGGGTTTAGTTTATTTATTTCATTTCATTTCCAGTTGTGAGCCCGCATTATGGGACGTACTGTCTATTTATTGTATTGGATCATTTGCTTCCGCACTTATTGTTTATTGATTCTTGTTATTATGGATTTGAACATGTATTAGATTAGTTTATTATTTTGTTCTTGATATCTCTACAACCGTAATGTGACTGTGGATGGATTTTTCCTACCCATAGGTAGCATGGTTGGCTATGTCACGTGCCCAATCTTGCGTACTCTGGGAAGCGGGGCGTGACATGGTTCTTTTGGTATCAGAGCATAGGTTAGTTGGGTTGATTCTTTGTAGTTGGGTATTGTACCCGATACACGAATCAGAATACCCGTGATTAGGAAACATGTCCTGCCACCTTGACCGTTTGCCATTCTTGAATCACATTCTTCCGAATTATATCTTTTACGACGTGCAAACTTACTTTGCATGTCGACTCGGAAACCTGATTTCTTGTTATCCTTAGGACTTGGGCGACTTGGGTGGAGTTAAGTAATTGCGGCTATGATACCGCGGCATAGCTACAATGCGGTACTCTATTTAAGTATCTTGGAGTTCTAGCCTTGATCCACATTCAGAATCTATCATCATGCTAATGTTGGGTGTTTTGAGTTCAGGATTATGACAGGTAAGAAGTTGAAGACGTACCAGAGGCGTGTGAACGAAGCCGCCATGCTTGGAGTGATAAGAGAAATGCTAGAAATCAAAGAAACAGACCGAGCTGATCCAGCAGCAAGCGGACTTGTTTCAGGAAGGTTTGCAGATCGTTCAGCAGTCTGTAAATGATGTTGGAACTAGACCAGCTGACCGAGTAAGGACCGTAGCAGATTTCAGACTTTTGGATCCGTCTACTTTCACTGGTCTGGAGGAGCCGTTGCCAGCCGAGCAGTGGCTAGTGACACGGAGAATTTGCTGATTGCGGCACAGATCCCAGAGGACAAGAGGTTGTTGTGGTGCGCTTTCAGCTAGTGGTCTACGCCGAGAGTGATGGCTTGCGGAGGAGACCCGCTTGCCCAGACCAATCAGTTGAGCGGATTTCTCTAAGAGTTTCCTTGAGAAAATTCTTCCCGCGGACTGCACGGGAGGAAATGGAAGAGAAGTTTATCGGACTAAGACAGAATGGAGCAACCGTGGACGTGCATGCAGCAGGATAGACGAGACTCAGTAGTCTCGCTGGACCTTCCACAACCAACTATGTAGACAGCAGTTGCGGTAAGGAAGCAGTTTTGTCGGGCCAGTCGAGTTTAGGGCTAGGCCGACAAACAGTGTTCTTGCAGCTATGGCAGTTGATAGTAATGAAGAGCCGGCAGTTGTTCGCGACTTTATGGATGTATTTGCAGATGTTTCGGGCTTACCGCCGCAGCGAGATGTGGAGTTCGCGATTGACCTTATTCCTGGTGCAGCGCCAGTATCAAAATCTTATTATCCGATGGCACCAGTGGAATTGGAAGGAGTTAAGAAGCAAGTTGGTGAATTACTCGAGAAAGGTTGGATTCGAAGCAGTAACTCGCCTTGGGGAGCTCCAGTTCTTTTAGTAAAGAAGAAGGATGGCACGAGAAGGATGTGCATTGATTATCGAGAATTGAACCGGGTGACTATTAAGAACAAGCACCCGATCCCTCGCATTGGAGAACTTTTGAGCAGCTTAGTGGCGCGAGGGTATTCTCGAAACTGGATTTGCGATCAGGATACCATCAGGTCCGAGTGAAAGCAGAAGACATTTGCAAGACGGCGTTTCGAACTCGATATGGACATTTCGAGTATCTAGTGATGCCCTTCGGAGTAACGAATGCGCCGGCAATATTCATGGATTTGATGAACAGGGTCTTTTCACCATACCTGGACCAGTTTATTGTGGTATTCATTGACGATATTCTGGTATACTCGAAGAGTCCGGAGGAGAATGCTGAGCACTTAAGGATTGCACTGCAGACGCTGAGACAAGAGAAATTATTCGCGAAGATGAGTAAGTGCAATTTCTGGCTGGAAGAAGTGAAGTTTCTGGGGCATGTCATGTCGGGCGATGGAATCACCATTGATCCCGAAAAGATTGCAGCCGTTCGAGATTGGCCTATTCCAAAGAATGTTGCGGAGATAAGAAGCTTTCTTGGACTCGCCGGATACTACAGGAGATTTGTGGAGAACTTCGCTCGTTTAGCAGAGCCGTTAACCAAACTCACGCACAAGGAGGTACCGTTTGTTTGGACGGATGGATGTGCATTGGCCTTCGAGACGTTGAAACAGAAGTTGATAACCGCCCCTATCCTAACTGTACCGGATAATTCAGGAGGACTGGTGATTCACAGCGACGCATCCGGAAAAGGATTGGGATGTGTTCTGATGCAGAATGGGAAAGTCGTCGCTTACGCATCGAGACAACTGAAGACTCATGAGAAGAATTATCCGACTCATGACTTGGAGCTTGCAGCCGTGATCTTCGCCCTGAAGATTTGGAGACACTACCTTTTGGGCGAGAGAGTCGAAGTCTTTACAGATCACAAGAGTTTGATGTATGTATTCACTCAGAAGGAGTTGAACATAAGGCAACGCAGATGGTTGGAGCTGATGGCCGACTACGACCTTGATCTTAAGTACCATCCGGGAAAAGTTAACGTCGTGCCAGATGCTCTGAGTCGGTTACCAGCAATTCAGGTATTGACTGCACAGAGGGAGATCATTGCGGATTTTCGGAGATTTGACTTGGAGGTTGTGCTACCACATGCTACGGGACAGTTGATGCAGTTGCAAGTACAGTCGTCCTTAGTTGAGAAGATTAAAGTGGCGCAATCGCAGGATCCTAGGCTGCAAAAGTTTCGAGAGCAGGTTGAAGCCGGACTACAAACCGATTTACTGATCCATGAAGACGGTTCGTTGAGATATGGTAGCCGTGTGTGTGTGCCAAAAGGAGATGTGCGTGAAGAGCTTATGAAGGAGGCACACAGTTCAGCTTACTCTGTACATCCAGGAGGGACAAAGATGTACCGAGATATTCGACAGCACTTCTGGTGGGAAGGTATGAAACGGGAAATTGCTCGCTTCGTGGCTAAGTGCTTGGTGTGTCAGCAAGTCAGGGCTGAACATCAAAGGGTTGCTGGTTTGTTGCAACCACTTCCGATTCCTCAGTGGAAGTAGGAACATATAACCATGGATTTCGTGACGGCTTTACCGCGGAGTCCAAAGGGCAACAATGCAGTATGGATGATTGTCGATCGGTTGACCAAAGCAGCTCACTTTATTCCTTTTCGGGTTGGTCAATCGACGGAGACTTTGGCAGAGCGATACATGCAGGAGATTGTCAGATTGCATGGAGTGCCGGTAAGCATCGTGTCCGATCGGGACACTCGGTTCTTGTCGCACTTTTGGAGGAGTTTACAAGAAAGTTTGGGGACTCGATTGAAGTTTAGCACAGCTTATCATCCTCAGACTGATGGACAATCGGAGAGAACGATCCAGACCCTTGAAGATATGTTGAGGGCTTGCATGTTAGACTTCAAAGGTTCTTGGGAGGATCATCTACACCTGGTGGAGTTTTCGTACAACAATAGCTTCCAAGCGACTATTCAGATGGCTCCGTTTGAAGCGTTGTATGGTCGTAAGTGCCGTTCACCGGTTTGTTGGGATGATGTTGGTGAACGAAGGTTACTAGGACCAGATTTGGTGATACAGACAGTCGAGAAGGTGGATACAACCAGGAAGCATATGAAGGCAGCTCAAGACAGACAGAAAAGTTGGGCTGACACGTCAATAAGACCTCTAGAGTTCGCCGCGGGTGATTTGGTATTCTTGAAGATATCACCGACTAGAGGGGTGTTTCGCTTTGGAAGTCGGGGAAAGCTTAGTCCTCGATTCGTTGGACCCTTCGAGATATTGGAGCGTGTTGGAGAGGTAGCGTACCGTTTGGCGTTACCACAGTTATTGGCAGGAGTTCACGATGTGTTTCATGTGTCTCAACTACGGAGATATGTTCGTGATGAGACTCATGTCTTGGATCATTCGGAGTTGACCGTACGGGAGGACCTAACTTTTGAAGAGCGACCAGTTGAAATCAAGGATCGAAGAGAAAAGGTTCTTAAGAACAAGGTTATCCCTCTTGTGCTAGTTTCTTGGGGTAATCGATTGCATGGAGAATCCACTTGGGAGCGAGAAGACGAGATCCGGCAGAAATTTCCTCACCTTTTCCAGTAGCTAGCTATCTTGTATTCTTGGAATTTCGAGGACGAAATTCTTTTTGTAGTTGGGTATGATATAACACCCGAGCCCAATAATACTATTTCTATTACTAGTTGAGTGTTATATATTGCTCATTCCAATTATCCTGATTGTTTGGTGTTTATTGCTAAATTTTAACCGGTTAAATTATTTTGGCACATAACAAATTTTAACACCGAAAATGAAAGTAAAAATGTCCATATTGGCCTACTCGTCGCCACTAGTCGCGTGGTAGCGTCCGCGCGTCGAGATTTCGTCCCGTTCGGCGAAACGAGCAAGTTTGGACGTCTACGCGCGCGTACAAGTGTCCGACTTGGGGGCATGCATTTTAATCATTAAACACCTCTTTTCAAAATTTGGAACTCGCTTAAAATCCTATAATTTGAATTTGAAATATTTGGGTGCAAACCGGGCGCGATTTGGAAATGTTTCATTTAGCGCCAAAATCCCATTTTAATTAATTAAACTAAACTAAACTATTAGAATATATTCAAAGTTTAACTGTTACAGAATTTTTAGCCAATCAAATATTCCTGAAAATCTCCTTTAAATCTTTGGATTTTTGCCCTGGCCAATCACGAGGCGTTTAAGTCCTCGTGGGCCCCCCTTCAACCGCCTCTCTCTATCTCTCTCTAATCTCCTTCTCTCTCTATCTCTAAAATCTCTCTATCCCTCTCTAATAATCTTTTCTCTCTCTCTCTAATATATATATTTTCCTACTGTTCCTCGTCCTCACCAAGGCAACGAGAAACCTCACGAGAATCCTAACCCTAGCCTCTCGTCGCCGTCGCCGCCGATCTCCCCGCGACACCACCACCACCGTCTTCATTGCCTCCTCGGCCTCGGCAGCATCCCTCTCCTCGCCATCTCCTCCCTTACCCGAACACCCCTGCATCCTAACCCTGCACACACCTTGCCTCGCCGGAAGACCTCGCCTGCCCTCGTCGTCGACCCTCAACTTCGACATCGCCTCCACCTCCTCACCCTCTTTCACACCACCACCATCATCTTCTCGTCTACGACGCCTGCAACCTTCACCCTGCATCACCCACCTGCAGTTCCCGCAAACCCCACCGCCGGCCACTCCTCTAGCCTCAACCCCGATCTCCTTCACCCTCGTCCCGACCTCCTCATCTTCCTCCTCCTTCCCTCGCCGGAGTTGCCACGGCAACAGAACCCACACCCGTTCGCCGAGCACCTCTTGCCGTCGTCGCAACGTCCGAGAACCCATCACCCGACCTCGTCGCCTTTGTCTTCGAGGCCGCAGTCGGCGCGTCGCTGTCGTCGTCTCCTTCAAACTCCAGAACCCGCACCCCTTACTACCACTGCAGCACTTTCCTTCACCATTCGACCACCATAGCCGCCGCCGGTTCATCCATCGTCGCCGTCGATTCAAGTGCCGCATCGCTGCAGTCTTCTTCCTGGGCCGGGACCTCACCAGAGCCGACATCCAAGCCAAGACCTTGCTTGGGTCGTGTTCACATCTCCGCCTTGTCGTATCCATCGTGGTCGCGATCGTCACGTCGAGCGAAAGTCTAGCCGTGATCGTGCATCAGCAGTTTTGTGCTTCATGGTTGCATTACCGTTCGATTCCCGAGGCAAGTATTTGATACTTGCTTACATGCTAGTGAAGCTTAAAACTTCCCTTAATACAAACTTTAAGTTGCCGTAATATTTACCCATGATATAATAAGGTATTATTCAGTAAATCACATTACATATATTGCTTCCTGTTCAACCCTAGTAGCATGCCAGATTAACTGTTTTCCTGTTGAATCCCCACATAGAAGTGATAATAGTAGAGCTCCCATTAACCGTATCAGGCTCCGCTGTAACCATATGTTTTCGAACTTGAGACTTAATCTCGCATTGAATCATTATAGTAGTTTCTTTTAATTAATCGGTCTGCTATCAATCCATACTTTAACTAATTAAACCAATTAGAACGTCCTTGCTTAACTTGCTAGATCATCCATGTGACTATTATCTATGCTGTAGTTTTAATAGCTTCATTGCTTCGTGTTATTAATATTGTTTTACCCTGTGATTATTGCACCCTAAAGGTGCTCGAACCTGCTAGTATAATACAACTGCATCATATTCTTGTGATTAAGTGAACCGTTATTGTTAATTACTTGTTCTTGCTGCTGTTCATTATTTGCTTGTATACCGGTCGTGAGCACACACTCGATCACATTACATATTGACCTGACTCTGCTGCACCTGACACATACATACATATCGAATCAACCTGTTGAAACATGACCTGACCCGTTACCTGATTTCATGCCCAATGCCGACAAACCTGACTTGGGGTCCTTTTGGACCATTCCTGCTGTCTATCCAGACAGACCTGCTTTTACCGGATTTTGTGTTGACATTAGTCCCGGACTACTGAATACCTGACCTGACATACATAACTTGGGGGTATGGGGAAATCAAAGGTGAAACCGACTTGTAACTCAACAGTTCGATACTTGTTCTGATCAGTCTTACGGGCTTGGCCAGTCCGGGAGTGATGATGCTGACATCACTCATCCATCCTACTACCTATTACTGCTTAGCGGCACGTCTCGGATTCAGCCCCGAGGACCTTGACCGTGGTCCCGGGCACGCACGGGATACTATTGAGTTACATCGACGATTCATCAATTGATTTCAAAGACTTTAGAGTAGAAACCTTATAGAACAGTTTAGTTACCCATTGCACATTACCCTGCACTGTTGTTTCATAATATTGCTTATTTCATGTTCATACCTGCATTGCTTATTACCATGTTTATATTATATTATTTGGTTGACATGACGCGCTGACGTCTGGGTTTTGCATGGCCCAGATTCCTTACCACTATCGACGACCGAGCAGGAGTACTTCAGCCAGCAGGCTGAACTGTGAGTTCCTTAGGGTTTAGTTTATTTATTTCATTTCATTTCCAGTTGTGAGCCCGCATTATGGGACGTACTGTCTATTTATTGTATTGGATCATTTGCTTCCGCACTTATTGTTTATTGATTCTTGTTATTATGGATTTGGACATGTATTAGATTAGTTTATTATTTTGTTCTTGATATCTCTACAACCGTAATGTGACTGTGGATGGATTTTTCCTACCCACAGGTAGCATGGTTGGCTATGTCACGTGCCCAATCTTGCGTACTCTGGGAAGCGGGGCGTGACAATCATAGTCCGTAGAATGTATGGCCGTCGGGACCCGTCATCTCTCTGAAGACATTGAAGGATTACAACGACAAATATCAGAGGAGTTCAGAGATGTACCCTTGAACCAATTTTGGTTGGGAGATTTATAGTCCAATTTGGGATTAAAGTCTGTTGAGCATATGGGCTCAGTTGATATGAGTTGAGGACTTACGGCCAATCTTGGGCTAAGTCCAATAAATGTTTAACATTTTATTGTTCTGGCTATTGAGCCTTTATTTGGGCTTGGCCCCTTTAATAATGCAGAGTATTGGGTTCTGACATCTTTTGTCTTGTATTGAATGCATAGCATTCATCAGAAACAAAGTTTGTTCTGACAGTGCGCCACGTGGCGCGCCAGGCGCTTTGCGCCAGTCAAATAGCGCATTACTGTTCTGTCAGGTAGCGCACACGAAGAGGATACGTGTCGCGCTTAGCGTTAGTTCGCCAGCGTATTGCGCTTTTAATTTATGAGCGCATTGCGTTAGTCTGTTGGCGCACCAGTGAGTGACACGTGGCGCGCTTGGCGCTGAGCGCCAGCCTATAAGCGCAGTGCTCTGTTTTAAAAGCGCAAAGCGCAGGTCGTGTCTTTGGTTGACACGTGGCGTGTTTTGGCGCTGCGCGCCAGTCCAAGAAGCGCAAAGGCGCAATTCATAAGTGCAAAGCACTTTCTAATAGCGCAAAGCGCATTTGATCAAATTTATGATCAAAGAACAAGTTTTATGTTCTTCTTTTAAAGGAGGCTTTGCCTCAAGATTCAAGAACAAACGTTCTTGTTTTATAAAAGGGCTCTGCCTTTATAGATCAAAGATCTGTGAATGAAGTAAAATACTTCTTTTGTTCACTATTTTTTTTTTATGATTAGATCTTCTGATCTTTTCTTTTTAATCAAAGACCTTGGTCTTTTTTTATAGCTCTAAGCTTTTTAGAAGATGCTTCTTCTTTTTATGAGATGTTTCATCTATGTTGTTCAAGAATTAATTCTTTACCTCGAAGAAATGATCTTTTTTTGCTAAAGGCTTGCCTTTCTTTTTCTTTGAGTTTTCTCAAAGTTTGCAGAGGGTTTTCTCTATCTCAGACTTGAAGTCTTGGGGCCTTTATATATGGCCAATTGATTTGTTAAATCAGTTTAAGAGATTTTTCTCTGATTGATTTGGGAATATTTCCCACCGTTGGATCTTTGATCTTAGGGCTTCTGTTTTACAGAATACAATCTTCTTATTTTTAAAAAGATTGGAAAGATCTTTCCAAACAGAATTTATTCTGTGTTTTTGGGTGATTTTTAATCACCATTGGATCATTGATCAAACGGTGCTCTGATTTACAAAACACAATTTTGTTATTTGAAAAGATTTTGAGGAATCTTTTCTAACCAGGATTTAATTCTGATTAATTAAGGATTTATTATTATTATTAGATCTTTGATCTGACGGTGGGAAGCTTTTAGTTCCAGCGCTAGCGCACTCGTGCCTTGCACGTGGTGCGCTGCTTAAAACACAGCGCACTTAGCGCTAGCGCACACGTGCTTTGCACGTGATGCGCTGCTTAAAACGCAGCGCACTTAGCGCTAGCGTACATGTGCTTTACACGTGATGCGCTACTAAGGGTGCAGTGCACTTTGCGCTAGCGCACCCATGTTTGACATGTGGCGCGCGGCGCAGAGCGCGGCGCAGCCAGCGCAGCGCAGCCGTGTTTGACATGTGGCGCCCAGCGCAGAGCGCTGGATCTGAAGCGCTGCTTCAATTTAAATTTCAAATTTTGGAGCAGAGCTTTGCTCTGATTGAGGGCGCGCTGCCTAGGGCGCAGCGCTCCTGGCGCTGGCGTGTCTGCTTTTGACACGTGGCGCGCAGCGCACAGCGCGCAGAATCTGAAGCGTTGCTTCAATTTTTTACTTTGGATTTTTAATACAGAGCTTTGCTCTTTATTGGAAAAGAAAGCGTCGCTTCATTTCAAATCTTGGAATTTGAACAAAGCTTTACTCTGATTGGGGAAACACTGTAATTCCCTGATCATAGCCTTTTGTCTTCCCTCTTTGTCTTGATCATTTCCCAATTGTGCTCTTACTTGCTCATTGATGTGGTGAACCTGTTGGTCATAACTCATAAGTCTCTCTTACTGCTAGCTATAATAATCTGGTCAATTCATTTTGTGAAGCTTTCTTCAAAATTAAGTTGGTCCTTTTACTTTGTGGAGTTTTTGTTAAAATTTATTTCTGCTCCCTAAGAATTTGGTCAATTCAATTTGGAGCTTTTGTCTATTTAGTTACATCCATAACGAACTGTGCTGCTGCTGATACTTCTTATGTTGTATCTCGCAGTTACCCCAATTTTTTGCTATGAGTAGAATTTTTTCCTGTAGTGCAGCTTACCTCCATTATTCTAATTTCCGTCTAATGAAGAGTGGTCAAATCTGTGTTTCTTGTACATGCATGGTCGATGTTATTTTATTATGTAAGATTTCGGTGTTTCACTCATAGAATTAGAGGCATGTTTTCATAAATGTCTTTAAACTGGTTTCTCTTAATCGTCTGAATTGCTTGATTGTAACAGCTCCAACATTTTCATGCTGAGGACATTAAGCAAGACTATGATACTGGTAAAGATGGCTTCAGCATGGTCACCTTC
This sequence comes from Agapanthus africanus, assembly GCA_030015575.1. Taxonomy (NCBI): domain Eukaryota; kingdom Viridiplantae; phylum Streptophyta; class Magnoliopsida; order Asparagales; family Amaryllidaceae; genus Agapanthus; species Agapanthus africanus. The sequence continues at coordinate 62,480,267 of JASDDO010000028.1, read as the reverse complement.
AAAGTAGATTATGATCAAATTGAAGGATCTGGAGGATTCAATCAATTCCTCTTGTAGCAGAAAATTAGAGTTTTTCAAACACTAGCGCACTTTCTACAGTTGCTGTGCTAGTTTATGATCGCATGACCGGGAAAATAAAAGTAACTAAATTGATGAAGGGAAACATAGCTTCACATCAAATTGTGTCATTTGTTACCTATCAGATTGATCTGCAGTTTCCGCAGGTAAATATGTTATTCCATACAAGATACAACAATAAAAGTTAGTGTGTGTGTGTGGGCACCGGCGCGTGCGCTTTTGCTCTGTCCTATGAAATGTTTTGACTTCTTTATATATGTTAATATTTCTCTTTTAAACGTAAATTTATGCGTTCAGTACTATTTATTTATATAGTTCCTAGCTTTTATTCCAGATTTGCATCTGTATTTTACATCCTGTTAATGTGACGGTCAGTCCACCAATTGAATGGATTTTCCTTCTTTTCCTTTAATTACAATCATATGATGAATCATGCTTGCATATCTCGTTGGATCATTCATTTAGCGAAATCTTATTCTGCTTTTTCTTTCTTTATAGAGGTCTAGTAGCACTGGTTCTTTGGCTTGTAAAATTAGAGAATTATTGGGAGAGCATAATTCTGTTAAATGATAACTATTCATTTGTGAAATCGATACATATATTTTGATTTTCCTCTAGCGTTCTTTAGGTACTGACTACGGATGCTTAGGATTTTTTAGTCTGAATTCTCTCTCTTTTTTCTGTATGAAAACTTTGGAGTATCCTCATAAAAGAAGAGGAGGTAATAAGAGTAAGGATTGCAACTTATTATTTATTTGTCTATTCTTTGTATTATGGTGTATACCTTTTTTTCCCTCCTTTCACAGCCCCAATGATCTTTGCATGCATGTTCAAGGTTTTCTGGTGAGTTTGATGTGTTTTCCCTGTCTCTACCATACTGGTCTTTCCACTTGTCTTTTCATTAGGATTTTTTCTGAAAGGGAGGGGTGGGTGGGTGGGTAGGGTTGGGGTCTCTTGTAGACTACTGAATCAGTGTAATGTCTATTTGCTCACACTGCTTTCACAGATGGCAAACAAATCAGCCGTCCTGTGGTTTGTAGTGGGAGTAGAGATGAACACCAATAAAACATATTAGATACAGAATGTGATGTAGACGTGGATGCAAGTAGTGGAATGCAAGCAATCAAACAAGATGATCTGTAAGCAAACCATTAACCTAGTACCTAGGTGACAAGATCTAGAATCTAACATGCAAACTTGAATGAACGAAATTCAACAGGATATATGTGCCCTGATATGATGTTCAACACCCGCGTGTGGTCTTCAACATTGCAAGACTGGGGCCAAGACAACTCTATGTGCGGCGGTTTCTTTGGAAATTCATGGTGTACCTAGGTCAATAGCAAGTTATCAGGTAATTACACAGGCTCTCTGGAAAAACTCAGTTACAACAGGATATATAAAAGATATATATTTATTGAAACAACTACAAGAAAATTGCATATCAATTCATATTACAAATTCAAAACGAGGAAGGTACATAATCGATAAATCTGAACAACGCAAACCTCCCATTAACAAACAAACATAAAGAACACATCTTACAATCTCAATGCCTCATAAATATATTCACTCCAAATTAATGCCGTTAATAATCGACATCAAGGTTTTTATGGACTAGTGGCTGCAGGTGAGGAAAAGAAAGGAATGGACGGTATTTGAACTTCAGGGATCGCAGAAATAGTCGTTGGAATTGTAGGCAACAGAGCTATACCAGCAGGAATAAAAGGAATAGTTGGTATTTGAGCAGAAGGGAGAGGAGGCAGTGTTGTTGGAATTGTAAGGGTTGTGGGAAATTAGGCATTAGTGGCAGTGCAAGCTTGGGCAATGTGGCAGTTGGCATTGGCGGCAAAGCCGCCTTTGTACGTGCAGAAATTGTCGTGAGAGGAGGCAACTGGGTGGTTGGCAATGGGGCTAGCGCAGGGTTTGGGAGTTTTGAAACCATAGGCAGTGTCGGTCTAGCTGGTGCAGCCTCTGGTGTTGCTGGAGTGTTTAAGAGACGGCGAGCTGCGAGGCTTGCATTGATACTTAGCAAGGCTAGAAGTAGATAAGCTAAAGATGATCCCAGTGTATGAAGTAGCCATAGTTGCTCGTGTAATGAATGTATTAGTTTCATCTTCTGTGATTTTTGTAGAAAAGATGTCAGGTGCTGATGCTATATGTAGGGTAGAAATGTTGAATGGCCTTTTGGGTAGTTTAAGAAATTGGTGAATTGTAACCAAGTGTATATGTCCATTGTTTGTTCTTCTCATTTGTTTTGCTAGGAGGCTCACATGTGAATTCGTGCTTTATTGTGGGAAGCTAGAAAATTTGACTGAAACGATTTTTTCCATAGTAAGCACTGTTACATCGGTTGTGGTTTGTTCGTCTGCTCCATAATATTATTAGAAATTCAAGTTTTTATTTTGCTTTACTTCTTCACAAATAATTTACTCACCATCGACTTTAAGGGATGAAAATTTCTGCATTCTAACCTTCAATTCATTTTCTACGATTTTATTTTCTTGTAGTTTATATTCTTGCACCTTAATTGCTTTCTTATTGGTATCTTTACTTTCTTCTCCTGTAATTTAGGGATGAGGTCATGTATAGACTGGACTGTTTCAACGGTATTTTAGATAATTTGTGTCGTGATCATGATGTTATAGTCTGGGAAATAAGGTCAACCAACTTAGAAACACATCACATGCTTGGAACTACTACGTGCTGCTGCTTCTTTGTGCACGCGCGCGCGTTTATCCCCTACTGACACCAAAAGAAAAAAAATAAAATTACAGAACATAATTCCTTTAAAAATTTTTGGAGGTGACTGCTTGTCAGCAATCATGTGATTTTTTTTTACTCAATATTTCGGTAATTTTGGTATGGATAGAATATGATTGGAAAAGTGGGCCACTTGTCATAGCAAGTTACCAACAGAATCATAGTAATGATGGACAGTGACATATTTTAATCTCATTTTTAGATTTCCTCAAGGAGTAATGAACATCACTTTTAACATAAACCATATTTATATGAAACTGATGCAGTAAAAATAAATAATGTTTATAGTTTGGCGCAAATATAAAGAAGCCAGTAATCAATATGCAAATTTTACAAAATCAACAACGGAAAGCAACATTAAAATCCAAACCACACAAACCTCACATTGGAAACAAACATAATAAATTCAAGACAGACATCCTAGTATCCTACAATCTCATTATCTCATACATATAACACACTAACTCCATTTAGAATCAACAGCGAGGTCTTCAAGGGCTAGCGGGTGCAGGCGGTGGAGTAAGGAAAGGAAGAGGTGGTAATTGAATTCTAGGGATCGTAGGAATGGTTGTCGGAATTGTAGGCAATGGAGGATTACCAGTAGGAATAGTTGGTATTTGTACAGAAGGCAGGTGAGGTAATGCTGTAGGAATTGTGCTGATAGTGGGAATTGCAGGCATTGGTGGCAGTGCAAGCTTAGGCAACGTGGCAGTCGGCATTGGTGGAAAAGTTGGCTTGGGAAGTGTTGGAATTGTGGGAAGTGGAGGCAATTGGACGGTTGGAATTGTGGGAATAGCAGGCAGTGTTGGTGCAGCAGGTGCTGCTGGGGTGTCTAAAAGATTGCGGGCTGCGAGGCTCGCATTGATGCTGAACAAGGCTAGAAATAGAGGTGAGATGATCCCATAAGAGGCCATAGCTTTATGCCTAAAGAATGGAAAAAGAACTTTTTTGTGTTTTGTGTAGAGAACTCTCAGGTGTTGAGGTTATATATGGGGTAGAAATGTTGAATGGCCTTTTCTGTGGTAGAAGAAATTGGTGAGCTGTGACAAAGTGTAGATGGCTACTGTTTGTTTACCTATTCCTCTATTTTGCTCGGATTTTCAAAATGAAAATCTTGCTATATTGGTAGGAAGCTGGAACTTAAAACTGAATGATATATTAATTATTATGGATGATTTGTTGTATGACAAGTACAGTTACATTGGTTTTGGTCCTTCCATCCACTCCAAGAAAAAGTTATATAAGTTTTCTTTGCTGGCTTCTAAATAAATAATTTACTAGTTATCAACAACGGGATGGAAATTCTCACTTTTCCAAAAATAATTAGTTGGTTATTTTCTTGTGCATTACATGCTCGCACTTTTATTTCTTTCTTATCCGTTTCTTTACTTTCTTTGCATGCTAGTTATGGATGAGGTTATGTATAGGCTAGATTTTCTTAATAGTCTTTTGGAGGAGAGGAGATGGTGTTAGGCGGTTGTTTTGACTGAGATTAGATGCCAATGATTTGCTCACCTTGTCATCAGTTCTTCTCCCGGTGACAAGGGACTGTTTTATTGGTGGGAAGTTAGAGAACTAATCATGATGATAAGATGGTACTTAAGATTAGTTGCGTTGAAAGATCTTCATTTAATAGAATAATCGAGATCAACAGTTTTCTGGAAGAAAACAGTTGCCCAACTTAGAAACACATGGCATGCTTGGACCGTCGTCTCTTTTTGGGCGTGAATTGTCAGTCCTTCAAAATGATGGAAGAAAATTCCTCTAAATAATTATTTTAGGTGACTGCTTATCATATTTCCCTATAAAAAATATCGAGATATTCTACAGATGAAATTCTGCATTATAAAATATTGAGATCATCAATGTTTACAATACTTATTACCGAGCATTGTCAATTCAAGCCCCTCTTTATTTATTATTGCTGTCTATTCAAGTATCAGTCTAGTTTTAGTATCATGAAATGAATATAGCGTACTTATAAGATTTAAGACGTATGATTTCAGTGTTGTAAATCATTACAGTTGCGAAGCTAGCTTTCTGGGTCATTATCTAGCTTTTTGTAAATAAGGACAATAATCTACTTTGAATATAAAGAATAAACGGATGGTGCAATATATTTATTTTGAGCCATTGGATTCATTATAATTCCTTTTCATGCTTTAGTTTGATGGTACCTTGAAATCCACTTTATCACAGGTGTTTGATTTGCTGCGAAATAAATTCAGTGGTGCCTAATTCTATATTTGATATGCTTAATGCTATATTTGTTAAAAATCTTAGTTCACAATTGATTGTCTGATTATAATACATATTTACTGTAAAAGAAATTTTACTTACAATTTAGAAGTGAATTCTCTTAGATCAATAATATTGTATAGCATCAATTGCAGTTTTTTTCTGCATTTTCCATCCATTTTGGTTGCTAAATTTAATTTTTTTTTTCCGCAGCAAGAACTATGTTCTTGCTTTGCATTTTCCATAGAAATAGACACCGTGAGTGGATATGGAGAGTAGACTGTAGATCCATCTCCTATCGTTCGTTATCGAACATCTTCTTAGCTCGACTTTAATGTAGTTACGTTAGAGTCAGAAGCTAGTAAAAGTTCTTCAGCATTTCTTTTACCTTTCCCTGTACCACTGAAACCTAGGTAGTTGAAAATTTTCCATAGCTGGTATAGGAGGCAAAGTTGGCTTTGGAAGTGTTGGAATTGGAGGCAATTGGGTGGCAGGCAATGGCGGCAAGTTAGGCTTTGGCAGAGTTGGAATTGTTGGTAGTATTGGTGCAGCTGGCGGTGCTGGGGTGTCTAAGAGATGGCGAGCTGCGAGGCTTGCATCGACGCTTAACAAGGCTAGAAATAGAGCTACAAAAATCGTAGTGTAAGGAGAAGCCATAGTTATGTAGAGTGGAATGGCTATAACTTTGTGTTTTGTGGATAATATTCTCTATAGTTGAGGCTATATATAGGGTAGACATGTTTGAATGGTCTTTGTGGAGTAGAGGAAACGGGCAACCTGTGGCCAAGTGTAGATTTCCATTGTTGGTTTACCTTCTCATCTGTTCTGCTTCCCGTCTCTTTAGGAAATTTCTTGATTTATTGGTAGGGAAGTTAGAGAATCAACTTGAGGCTTGAAGGATATCTTAACATCTGTTTAATATCAGCTACTATTGCAAAGTTTTCTGTCTGTTCATCTGCTACAAAATATTAGCAAGAGCTTTATAAGTTTTCTATTTTGATGACTTCTAACGTGACAAATTAACTCGTCGGTAGCACTGGGTTGTGGAAATTAGGTTAGGACAGGTTGAGTAATATTGTAGTTGTGCACTTTACACTGCCTTCTTTTATTTGGTTTCTTATTTTTATGAGTAATACTTTACCTACCGGGCTTGAAATCCCACCATAATCCATCCAAGAGACAAAATGGTGGGTATCCAGTACACATAAATACTAGTGCCAAACAAGTGGGCCAATGGTTTTTGTCTCTTAGGTGGATTGTGATAGATTAGGATAAGCAACTTTCTATTTTTATTGCCTTGCACCTTCGAAGCATTGCCGAATTTACATTAGTGGGAAGTTAAAAAACTAACTGTGTCGATAAATTGGTGCCTATATATATCCTGGCTGTTAGAGAATAATTAATAGGGGCTAGCTATTTGAACACAGCATGTTGTGAGCCTGGTTTCAGGCCTGCTTCATGTCTCGTTGAACCATACAATGTGCTGCATGTTAACGATAACATACAAAAGGATGCAATTTACTGGGATGAAAGTCTCCTATAAGCCATTTAGTTGCCTTCATAACCTATTTTGGGCAAATGAATTGCGGCTGAATCCTGTAGGCATATTAACTGCTAAACCTACAATTTCTCTCATTACTTTCTCTAGTAGCACTGTTCATTCTATGTGAATACTCTCTCACCCATTCCCTCCCCCATTTAGGGATGACATTTTCGTTTATTATGTGGCAGAGGTGACTTCTTACCACAAATAGCTTGCTCAAGTTTTCGTTCTTTTTTTTACTGTCATTAGTGTAACATCCTATAGGGATAAAACGCTGTATTCACCAAGTTCTATAAATTCTGAATTGACTTTACATGGAAACTGTTATGTAATGAATATAAAATCATAAGTGTGAAGACTATAGAGCCGAAGAGATAAAAGTTGCGTGTGCGGGTGCGGGTGCGGGTGTGCGTGTGATGATGCTCGATATCGGCGATCTCCCAGATCGTGACACGTGGCAGATGACGTGTACCGAAGCTAGCAAGAAAGGACCAGGAACCGTACGTCGGTAAAATACCCCGGGTCTGCGACCCATGGACGTAGCTGACCTTCTGCGACCGTCCACACCTTTCCTGTGCCCGTCTTGCAAACAACCGTTGGCTCACCTCCGAGCCCCTTGCACAATTGGCCTTCTTGGCCCTCTCAGCTCGTCTCCAGGTTACCGCAGAACCAAAATACCTCGGCCTCCTGCTTGTCCCCGAGCCTCCCGCCAAGCTCATCTTTTTCGGTCTCATCGACAGACCAACGACACCAATCGCAGGCGCAACTGCCTCACCTCCGCGAATCCCGCCATGCGCGAGATATCCACCGGCCATGTCCCGTGTTATATGCCATCACGATCCCTTATTAACGGGCCCGTCTTGTCATTAATGCGGGATCCCGCCCATCACGCGGGCGTGACGCCGGGAGCGTAACGGCCGGCATGATTCTCGCGCCTGCCTGTCTGTTGCCACCATATAAACCTCTCTTTCAGATGGTTCAAGTAAGTCATTTTCTCCTCACTAGGCCGTTACTCTGCTCGAATATCCGGTCTAACGTGATCGTCGGAGGATCCTCGGTAGTACAACCACCCCGGGACTTCCTTGCAGGTAGCTCGGCCTCAACGCCTCAAACCCATTGAGATCCACACGCTTTAGGAGGCAACCCCCAGCTCAATCTCAGCCGTCCATCGTCGCTCGCAGCAGATCTACGGAAGGTAACATCTTGACGAGATTTAACATCCGTCAGCTGGCGCCGTCTGTGGGAAAACGATTGATTCCATTGAATAAATTTCACCTTCCGATCTCAACTCAATGGCGAGCGATCACCGCGACGATCCTAGCGCCAGCCGCCGCCTCCCCCACAACGGAGGCGCGGACGAATCTCCTCCCCCGAACGCCATCAACGCCCTAACCGTCCGGATAGATCGACTCGCGTCCGTCGTGGATGCGCTCGTCTATGTCCAAACGGAAGGACAAGCTCCCCAGGTCGCCGCTCCTCCACCTCGGGACCGTGATCCATACAGAGGGAGAGAAGACTCTGCTCGCGTTGGCAAGGCCGACCACCGCCTCACTGCCTCCCACCGCCGCAGATCTCCCGGGCCAACATATTCAAGACCCGCTAGGCGTCCCACGGTTCAACACCGAGGTCTGTTGTCAGAGCGCCTCGCCCCGAGCCCCTTCGCGCCCCCGTCCCCCCCGAGGAGATGTCGGCCAGCTCGCCTGCTCCCAGGCATGACCGACACCCCCTTCCTCGACGGGGTAGCGTGGACGGGACTCGTCACGGCAGCTCAAAGACTGCCCCGCTAGGGGACCTAAGGAACCTCATCGAAAGGAACCGCGGCCGCGGCCAGACATAGGTTTCTAACAGCAGAGGCCAAAGATCAGAATGTGCTAAATCGTCGGGATATCACGGCCGACTCGACGCCCTCGAGAAGAAGATCGAATGTATGCATCGGGAGGGTCATCATGCGAGCGACGGGGCTAAGTACGCCGCCGACTCGCTCACAAAACCCTTCACCGAGAAGCTGCTCGCCGTCCATGTCTTCTCCCGGAACAAGCCCCCAAAGGTCTCTCTCTTCGACGTAAGTCTGACCCGAAGGACCATTTGGATGTATTCACCGCAGGAATGAGCTTCCAAGAAAACTCTGACGCCGCCCAATGCCGAGCCTTCTCGGCCACTCTCATTCGCTCTGGACGAGACTGGTTCTGAGGACTCGCGCCATGCTCGATCTCAATATTCGACGAGCTGGCCACCCAATTCCTCGGCCACTTCGTCGGGAACCGACGGCAGAAACGGACCGTCGACCATCTCTTCACAATCCAAGAGCCGAGACAAAGAAACATTCAAAGGGTACGTCACCCGCTTCTACAATGCCCTTCTCGATGTCCCAGAACATCGGGACGAGACGGTCATTACAGCACTTAGGTCTGGTCTTAGACACAAGGAGTGGTTACGCTCCTTTGCATTAGCGCAACCTAAGACCATGGCCGAGGTAAAGGCCTGGACCGAGCGTGAGATTCGGCTCGAGTCCGAGGTGAACGCAAATCTCCCCGAGGCAGAGCAAACTGACCAAAAGAAAAGGGCAAGGGAAGAAAGAAAGAGACTTGAGCGGCCAAAGCCCTACTTCCCGAAGTTTCAGGAGTACACCCGCTCAACGTCTCCCAGACGGTACTGCTTGAGGAGGCTAAGGGCGATGGGTTCTTCAAGCTCCCCCCGATCTCGCGCATAGCGGCAAAGCGTACCCGGGGCCCCTACTGCAGTTTCTACAGGTTGCAAGGCCACTCTACATAGAACTGTAAACAGCTCCGAGACTACATCGAGGAGCTCATCCATTCGGGACACCTGGCAGCGTACTTACGGGACAAGCGGCAAGCTGACCGCGAGCAAGACCAGCATCCCCCTCCCGGTAAGTTAACAATCGGCCAGATCATGGTCATGTCGGCGGGGGGTACGTTGGATACTTACGAGGCTCAGCACCCCACGCCGTACGCGGAAGCCAACAGACATCCGAGGAGCTCAAACCGTGCCAATAAAAAGAACATCTACTAGCTTGTACTTCTTTTACTAAGGCAATGTAAACTTTTCTCAAGATCTTTCTGTTTATATAATAAGAAGGGATCAATAAAACATTGCAAAAAGAAGAGTTTGTTTATTCAAAGGGTACTATAGGCTCCTCAGTCGTACATCGAAAAAGAAAAATTACAATAGCGGGGGAAGGAGATGCAGAGAACATTGCTCGTGATACTTCGAGGATATTTCTGCCAGCCGAGCCCTTGCGGCCTCAGACTCCTGCCTCTGATGCCGCCCGCGAACGCTGGCATCGTGCCGCAATTGGTAGCACTCAAGGATGAGTGCCATCGAGTGATCCCGCTGACCCGTAGAGATCAGGCCGAAGCACCGCAAAGACCTTAGCTTACCAACCGCCTCATCCCTCAGCTGTTCGGACAAAGGATTGTAGAGCCTCGGCGACGCCCTCCAGATGGAGTACATCAACAGCTGGAGCAGAGGGAGCACCAGGGAAGCAGTCGGCCAAAATGATCCTTAATGCGGCCTATGACTAACTGCACCGTGTCCTCGGTGCAGTACTGATCGTAGAGGTAGACGTCCTCGAAACTTACGATGTCGGGGATGGTAAAAGGGAAGTCCTCCATTCTTACGTTTTAGGTATGAAGAAAGGAGTGATCAACGCTTCCTCCGCTTTATAGCACCACTACGCCCCCAAGAGTCCAACAGTCGCCCGTTTCACCCACAACTGTGCCGCCATGTGGCAGACATCGAGCCTTTCTCGGCGAAATCGAAACGACGCGGCTCCGGCGCTTAGCCTCCCCCACGTGTTCATTATACGTGTCGCTTTCGACTGTCCCTATTCCCCATACTCACACCGGGAAGGTCGGACAGAACCTCACGAATCGACCGAGCGGCTACCTTGCTCGGCTATCCCTGGCTGGTAGTTCGCTACCCCGCAACGCCAGGGATCGAAGCCCTCGCCAAGAGACACCGAGCGGCTACCCTGCTCGGTTATCCCTGGCTGGTAGTTCAACACCCCCACGACGCCAGGGATCAAAGCCCTCGCCAAGACGCAGCTGAGCAGCTTCACTGCTCGGCCTGTCCTTAGCAGGCCCATTACGGCCCCTCCCGCGCTAAGGATCAAAGCCCTCATCAAGAGGCAACTGGGCCCGCCCTTGCTTGGTTATCCCTGGCTGGTATTCCCTACCTCACAACGTCAGAGATCAAAGCCCTCGCCAAGAGGCACCGGGCAGTAACCCTGCTCGGCCCATCCTTAAGGATCAAAGCCCTCGCCAAGAGGCACCGGGCAGCAACCATGCTCGGCCCGTCCTTAGCAGGCCCATTACGACCCTTTCCACGCTAAGGATCAAAGCCCTCATCAAGAGGCAACCGGCCCCGCCCTTGCTCGGTTATCCCTGGCTGGTAGTTCCCTACCCCATAACGCCAGAGATCAAAACCCTCACCAAGAGGCACCGGGCAGCAACCCTGCTCGGCCCGTCCTTAAGGATCAAAGCTCTCACCAAGAGGCACCAGGCAGCAACCCTGCTCGGCCCGTCCTTAGCAGGCCCATTACGGCCCCTCCCGTGCTAAAGATCAAAGCCCTCATCAAGAGGCAACCGGGCCCGCCCTTACTTGGTTATCCCTGGCTGATAGTTCCTTACCCCACAACGCCAGAGATCAAAGCCCTCGCCAAGAGGCACCGGGCAGTAACCCTGCTCGACCCGTCCTTAAGGATCAAAGCCCTCGCCAAGAGGTACCGGGCAGCAACCCTGCTCGGCCCGTCCTTAGTAGGCCCATTACGGCCCCTCCCGCGCTAAGGATCAAAGCCCTCATCAAGAGGCAACCGGGCCCGCCCTTGCTCGGTTATCCCTAGCTGGTAGTTCCCTACCCCACAACGCCTGAGATCAAAGCCCTCGCCAAGAGGCACCGGGCAGTAACCCTCTCGGCCCGTCCTTAAGGATCAAAGCTCTCGCCAAGAGGCACCGTGCAGTAACCCTACTCGGCCCGTCCTTAGCAGGCCCTTTACGGCCCTTCCCGCGCTAAGGATCAAAGCTCTCAACAAGAGGCAATCGGGCTCGTCTTTGCTCGGTTATCCCTGGCCGGTAGTTCGCTAACCCGGAACGCCAAGGATCGAAGCCCTCACCAAGAGGCAGCCGAGCGGCTACCATGCTCGGTTATGCTGGCTGGTCGTTCACTACCTTATGAAGCCAGATACCCGAGCCCTCGCCAAGAGGCAACCGAGCAGCTTCACTGCTCGGTCCATTCTTTGAGGATAACCCCGACGCATCTTCACTGTGCGACCCCCACGTTGATTTTAGGGCCATGAAGATACCGACCTCACACCGGTCCTTGCACACTTAGGCAATTGGCAAAATGGTTAAATTCAACTCGGCATGCGGTCGCCGTTCTCTAAGCCCAGCACCGTGCAAACAGAGATTTAACAACAAGAAAAAGGAAAAATTACGCCAAACACCGCAAAAATGCTTCATTCAAAAGTCTTTATAAAGGTATTATCGGCCCCCCGACCTTGAAAAACGCCCGGAGGCTTACAAAATTTCCGAAGCAACAAAAAAAAGATATAAGAAGACAAGGGGATTCAGGCCTTAGGGCTAGGCGCAACCCCGAGGAGCTCCGTCTCCACCGCAACCGGGGCTTCATCTGGTGGATCTGCGCCCATCGAAGGAGCCTCGGCGCCACCCTCGTCGGGGGCATCTTCCCCGGCCGCGCTTCCAGGGGCAGTCCCCTGCGCGTCATCCCCACGAGGATATTCATCCCGGAGCTCTTCATCGGGGAACTCCGGCATCCGAACCTTGACGGCGTCGAGGGCATCGTGCTAGACGAGGGCAGAAGCTGCAGCTAGGTTAGTGTAAAAATGGTCCGACTTCTTATAGTTCTCCACCGCCTTCGACGCTCTGAGCTCGGCTCGCTTCATCCCCTCCATCGCAGCCTCGCACTCCTTCCAGAGGGAGCTCGCCGACTTCTTCAGGATGCCGACGAGCACCTTGGAGTCTTGAAGCTAGGCCTCGACGGCCCGGACGGCCTCACGGCACCTGGCAACCTCCTGCTTCCCGGCTGCCACCTCGTCCTTAAGGGTGGCGACCCTCGCCATCGCCGTCTCCAGCTCAAACCTTGAGCTCTCCTCCAGTGAGGAGAACTTGCTCAAGACCCGCATCGCCGGGGCAATTTTCTCGTCCTACATTCATATAACGAAGGCGATGTGCTGGAGGACCTGAAGAAATCAAAAGGGGGTCAAAAAGAAAAGGGAGGCACCCAATCTCATGAATAAATAAGACGCTGAATGAAAACCCAAGTGGGGTGCGAGCACTAACCTGTACGGCCTCTTGGGCAATGGCCGCCGTTTGCGCCCTGAGAGTCCCCCGATGGATTTTGCCCCCGGCCGACCTCTCCATCTTTGTCAGCAGGCTGTCAGCAACAGAGAGCCCCGCGGGCACCTCAAAGCGGAGGTCCCCCCGTCCACCAAGATCGGGGAGGCCGGGGTGCGCGGAACCGTCCGGTGGAACCTCTTGAGGGACGGCGTCGGGGAGCCAGCCTCTATCTCCGAAGCTCGAGCCTCTTGTTCCCGAACCCGCTTTCTGCTCGGCCCCTAGCTGGACTTCGGGGCATGGGCCGCACTCGAATGCCTAGGTGGAGCGGCTGCTGGGAGAACCGTGGCCGACGTCGGACGGGAGGAGCTGGCACCTCCAGCCCCCGATCCCTTCTTCTGCTCTTGCATGGCCGCTCGGAATTTGCTCACGTCCACGGGTTCTGCATAAGACAAGGTACAATGGAGTCAGCAGCACAAGTAAAAATGAAAATAAACGCAGGTCTAAATAGATCGTCTGTAAACTCCCAACTTACCCACGAACTGGACGGGTCTAAGCCTAGCCCAACCGAGGGCCTGCTCGGAAAGCAGCACGTCAGCCCGGGGAATGGGCTCCCATCCGCCACTTTCACCACGTCGAGATCGCTCGACTGACTCTCCCGCCGGCAACTATCTCTAGACCACTGGGTGGGCACGGGCCAGTCCTCACCCTTAGGCGGCCCAACAAAGAAAAACTTCTTCTTCTAATCATGGATGGATGAAGGTAGCACGACGACCCCCGACCCGGCAGCACTCCCCCGTTGTTTCCGAAAGGAGATATATACCCACCTCGGCTCGCTCGCGTGAGTACCGGCGTGACTTTTGTAACAGAGAGAAGAGACCAGGATGCTCAGCCTGAAAGGGATCATGTGCAGCTTCAAACAGACCAGGAATCCAAGGAGAATCCTCCAGGAGTTCGGCACTAGCTGACCCGGGGCTAACCCAAAATGATTCAACGCTCTAACAATCTCAGGAGAGAAGGACAGACGCATTCCGGCCTAAAAAGATTTCAGGTACATGGAAATCTCCTTACCCCGTACCTGATCTGCCCTCTCCCCTTTCTCGGCCAAACGTAGTGTATAGCCGGGAGGAATGTGGAAATGATCCTGGGCGGTGGTGAGCTCATTCTCGTACCTTATCGTGGATGACAGCCAGGGGCACTCGCAACCTCCGCTCGGGGAACCGCTCCCATCGCGTGACCCCGGGAAAAGGATCTGACCCTAACTTCCCGGAAGGACTCCGACTTAGTGGAAGAAGAAGCAGAAGAAGAAGAAGAAGAAGAAGAAGAAAGGGAATCTACGGGGGCTCCCTAGACTCTACCGATCTATTTCTACAGACTCTTCACAAGAAGACATCTAACCTGGTGGAGAGGATGAGTCCTTGGAAGAGAAAACGCAGGGATCCGACCTAAAAAGGAGAGCACCGAGCTAACGAGACTCTGGACGAGGAAATTATGAAGAGGTATGGGCCCGGATGGAGACCCCACCTCTATTTATAGCTGCCGGAGTACACATCCAACGGCGACAGTCATCCCCCGCCGAAACGACTCATTGCATTCGACGGCCACCATCGCTCCACCTGTCGCACGCGCATTGATCGCATCCCATCAGACGCTGGAAATCTGCGGCCCGTCGTGTCAGCTAACCAACGCCAGACACGTGGGCTGTCGCTTCGGTGAGCGTACGCACGATCCGGCGCATCCTCTTTAATGCAAGATCTGGCCCCTGATCCGCTAACGTCATCAAGAAAATACTGTTGATTGCCCGAGAATGCACGCTTACGATATCTACGAAAAGGAGCTTACCTCGGGTGACCCGGTAGACCACTCTCGACCCGACCCGTGAACAGGTCGGGACGAGAGTGGGAGGCAAATGATGATGCTCGATATCGGCGATCTCCAAGATCGTGACACGTGGCAGATGATGTGTCTCGAAGCTAGCAAGAAAGGACCAGGAACCGTACGTCGGTAAAATACCCCGGGTCTGCGACCCATGGACGTAGCCTACTTTCTGCGACCGTCCACACCTTTCCCGTGCCTGCCTTGCAAACAACCGTTGGCTCACCTCCGAGCCCCCTGCACAATTGGCCTCCTCAGCCCTCTCAGCTCGTCTCCAGGCTACCGCAGAACCAAGATACCTCGGCCTCCCGCTCGTCCCCGAACCTCCCGCCGAGCTCATCTTTCTCGGTCTCATCAACCGACCAACGGCACCAATCGCAGGCGCAACTGTCTCACCTCCGCGAATCTCTCCATGCGCGAGATATCCGCCGGCCACGTCCCGCGTTCCACGCCATCACGATCCCCCATTAACGAGCCTGTCTCGTCATTAATGCGGGATCCCACCCATCACGCGGGCGTGACGCCGGGAGCGTAACAGCTGGCATGATTCTCGCGCTTGCCTGCCTGCCTGTTGCCACCACTATATAAACCGATCTTTCAGACGGTTCAAGTAAGTCATTTTCTTCTCACTAGGCCGTTACTCTGCTCGAATATCCGGTCTAACTTGATCTTCGAAGGGTTCTCGGTGGTACAACCATCCCGGGACTTCCTTGCATGTAGCTCGGCCTCAACCGCCTCAAATCCATTGAGATTCACACGTTTCAGGAGGCAACCCCCAGCTCAATCTCAGCCGTCCATCGTCGCTCGCAGCAGATCTACGGAAGGTAACATCTTGACGAGCGTGCGTGTGTTTTTCAGAGAAATATCCGGCGGTGATGCAACTCACACACTCTCTCTCACACACACGCGCGCGCTCACGGGATAGAAATTTTAAGTGGCCTTTTCTGTAGTATATGAGTTTAATAGTCTGTAGCCTAGTATAGATGTCTGTTGTTGGTTCACCTTCCCATATGTTTCGGTCAAGGTGTAAAAAAAATTATTGTTTTGTTGATTTGGGAAGTTTTACACACACGCATGTATATGTATGTATATATGCTAGTTTTGTGAATGGCGTGGGAGGTTGGTGGCTAAGTTTAGGTGTCCACTGTTTGTTCACCTTCTCATCAGTTATGTTTAACGGCTTGTTTTATTGGTAGGAAGTTAGAGAGTTGATGATAATAACGGAAGTTACTTTGAATAGTTTGTGTCGTAATGTCATCATTTATAGACTAAGTGAAAGGGGGCACTTTCTTTTTTTGGGGAGAAAAGATGATCCAACTTAGAAAACACGTGGCATGCTTACAGCTCTATCTTAATAATTTTAGTAGTATTAATGTTTATATGAGCATGGATTAGGATATTACCTGCATATTCTTTATTGAATACATTAGCTGCATTAGGAGCTACTGTTTAATGGTAGCTCTAGTTGAAAAATTAGATATCAATGAGCTTTTACTGTCGAAAGTTTTATTTATATTGATTTATATTGGTTAGAAAAGATTTGAAGTGTTTGTGAAAGAATTCAAAATGAGTTTTTTAATGCAATTTATTTGGGTACTTGAGCAAATTAACCCTTCTTTTGACATTTTTCTTCTACTCATACATAGGTATGTGATGATTTTGTTATGGAGATAAGATGATCGGAAAAGTGGGCCACTTGTCATGGCATTTTACCAACAGAAACATAGTCATGATGGGTAATGACATATTTAAATCTCATTTTTAGTTTTTCGTCTTTGAGTAATGAACATTACTTTTAACATAAACAATATTGTGTCATATGAAACAGTAAAAATAAATAATGTTTATAGTATGACACAAATATATATAAAGAAGCCTGTAATCACTCCGTAAATTTTACAAAACCAAGAACGAAAAGGCAACATTATAATCCAAATTACAAACCTCACATCGGAAAACAAACATAACAAATCAAGATGTACACATCCTACAATCTCAATATCTCATACATACATCACTCGAACTCCATCTAGAATCAACATGAAGGTCTTCAAGGGCTTGCGGGTGCAGGAGGTGGAGAAAGGAAAGGAAGAGGTGGTATCTGAATTCCAGGGATCGTGGGAATGGTTGTCGGAATTGTAGGCAATGTAGGAATGCCAGTAGGAATAGTTGGTATTTGAACAGAAGGCAGAGGAGGTAATGCTGTAGGAATTGTGGGGATAGTGGGAATTGCAGGCATTGGTGGCAGTGCAAGCTTAGGCAATGTGGCAGTCGGCATCGGTGGCAAAGTAGGCTTGGGAAAGGTTGGAATTGTCGGAAGAGGAGGCAATTGGACGGTTGGAATTGTGGGAATAGTAGGCAGTGTTGGTGCAGCAGGTGCTGCTGGGGTGTCCAAAAGATTGCGGGCTGCGAGGCTCGCATTGATGCTGAACAAGGCTAGAAATAGAGCAAAGAAGATCTTAGTGTAAGGAGCAGCCATAGTCATGAAATGTGGAATTGCTTTAACTTTTTATTTTGTGGATAGCAGTCTCTATACTTGAGGCTATATATAGGATATAAATGTTTGAATGGTCTCTGTGAAGTAGATTCATAGGCGATCTGTGGCCAAGTGTAGATGTCTCTCGTTTGTTCACCTTCTCATTTTTGTGCACCTTGTGTCAAAAGAGGAAATTCTTGTTTATTGGTGTGGGAGTTGGAGAATTGGAGACTGAATGATATATATTAAGGTATTGGTATTGAATTAACAGCTGTCACAACATTTTTGTTGTTTCCCTTTTGGGATTATTCTCGACCTAATCTGGGAAAATATATTAGCGCTAAATCCTTTAGGCATATTTTGTTAGTGTAAACCTATAATTTCTCCCTGTATCTGGAACAATCAAATGCTCATCTGCTTTACTTGTGTGAGTTTTTCTTTTTCATATCTGAATAATAACCTGTCATTCCTCTCTAAATACAGGGGGGATTTTTTTTAACTCTCTCTTTGTATCTATTGCAGGTGAATACTGCTTGTAAAAAAATCGTGTGTTCTAGCTATTCTCTCAAGTTTTTTTCCCATGTCTGAAAAGTGTCTTTGAGGGGGGATGAATAGGACAAATGGTTAACAATTAAAATTTTACTGCTCAATACAATAAATGTTGAGGAAAGATAATATAAATAATAAAATTATGTAAACAATAGAATAAATAAGGATCAGAAAATGCAAACTCAGTAGGACACCGGCGATTGGTAATGAAGTTCGATACCCACGATATCTAGTCTCCGTCTAGGTCTCCCCTAGAAACATCCACTATTCAAACTTTAAGGTGAAGAAATCTTTACAACCGATGAATCACTTTCACCGGATAATCCTTTTAACATGCTCAGATCAAACCTTTACAACTCAACATTGATGGACCACCTCCACCGGGTAATCTTTTACACAGGCGTAGATCAAACCTTTACAACTTTCAGTTACAACACAATAACCAAAACCAATTCCTAATCTCGTATAGAATCAATCACAATTTTAAAACCGGAGAATTATGGTATATGATAAAGTCAAGTTTGTAGCAGCTTTTTGATCTCAAAAGAATTTATAAAGAGTTTAAAATAACAGATCAAGATTTTGCAAAGGCAAGAGATTCAAAATCAACAACTGAACATTTTATCCCAAGGATATGGGGTAGGCTACATGAACCAACATGAGAATCACGCCGGGCCCAGCACATAAATCCTCCACCTCCACTCACTTCTATCGATCAATATACTTTGTCACGCCCCGCTTCCCAGTAGACGGAAATGGTGACGTGGCAAGCCCGCAACGTATTACTATGAAAATACGATAAGCGTAATTAAGCAATATAACAATAAGCAAGAGTAATAAAATGAAACAACTTTATTTACATTCAATTTTACATACAACTGTCTGGAAATAAAAAATACAATAATAATGCAAATGCCTAAATAATGACATAATGAAAGTAAGTACAGCTAGTAAGAAACTAGTAGTCTGGCTGAGTAGCAAACTGGTCCAAGTCCTCCTGGCTCGACTCTATGTCCTCAGAGTCCGGTCCTCCTGACGAATATTCCAAAGAAAGAAAACAGAGAGGAATATCGTCAGTGAACTAGCGCTCGGTAAGTCCCAAAAGAAGTAAGAGAAGATAGTATATAATATGAATAGAAATCAAATGATAGTGGACGATAAAATTATATATGATCATTCACAGGTATAAGATAGTTATTCTAACGTGATTATTTGTAGTTTGGTAAATAAACTATTCATGTATACGAGAGGAGCCTATCTTACCCCGTGGACTATGGTAATATGTAGTACAAGGCCCCGTCATAACCCACGGGACAACAACACGCAAATTCATGTAGGTGTTTTTTAAAGCGACCTCTCGTGCCACGATATACGTTCCATACCAATCTATCCCTTTATCCCCGCGTATTGTATTGTATAGATTAAGATTACAGGTCTTGGCCAAATCCATGGATATAAAATGTACAGGTTCATGTTCAAGATGCAATCATGTATTCAGGTATTCATGTCAAGTTATAACCATAATTCAGTCAAGTTGAGTCAAGTATTCAAGTTTGAGTTTGATATTTGAATTCGAGTGTTCAGATTCATGATCAAATATTCAAGTTTGTGTTTTATTTTGGATTCTGATTTGAGTTTGGATTCAAGTTGGAGTCAGAATCTTATGAAAGGATTTAGTTCTTGAATTTCTTAGGTTCGGGAGTAATCGGACAACTGCTGTACATGGATGGCAGGATTTGTGTTTTTTTCCAAGACAATTGCCATTGATAACTCTGGTAAACTTGTCTAACCTGAATAGGCAAGCACTCACTTTCTCCGGCTCTCTGGGACTCAAGAGAAATAATACCGCTTAAATCTATATTAATCTAGAGTCCTTAAATATTTGTTATTTTGTTGTTTACATTATATTTATATTGTTTACATTTCTCGAGGTTTTATTTTATGAAAAATACTTTAATATTGTTTAAAAATAACCTCGAGGGCGATTTATGATATTTAGAGTTTTTATGAATATATACTTTAATTTTAGTGATAAAACCTAACTTTTAAAAGTTTGTGGTATTTTTATGAAAACTAGCTCTTTTGGAAACTTGACGGTATTTTATTAAAATTTTAATCTTCATTTTAAAAATATATTTTCACAAGTTTTTTTTATTGAAAATACGGATTGGCAGTTTTATATAAATTTTTCAAAGATTGTTTTGTTTAGAAAAGTCGTATTTCTTAAAAAAATCGTATTTTTATTTCCTTCGAGACCGAATACTCCATGAGAAGCTCTGCATCTCGCTTTACTATCTTAAGGATGTGCGATAATTCATATCATCCATTAGCAGGTCCCCTAACAAGGGTTGTAAAGGTGCAATTGCCAAGAATTTAAAAATATCGATAAAAACGTATTTTTTCATAAAAGTGATGGTATTTATTTGAAAAACGTATTCTCTTAACTTAACCATACATCTAAATCTCATGCCATGAATCAAAAGTGTGCGCGTAGGGTGGGTCATTACCTCGTGAATATTCTACAGATACATATACTAGTTATCGATAATACGATTATATTAAAGCTCATGGTATTTTTCTGAAAAAGTTTATTTATATGATCATTGGACATGAAATTTTCGTTACATGATAAGGCAATTGATGTGCATATTACATTGAAGTGATATTAGAGAATTCGTATGAACTTTTAAACATGGCAAAGCGACAAAAATTAGTTTAAATGTTTAGAACATATGTTAACTCCGCTTTGACTAGTCTTAACTCCACTTGTACTTAGAGAATTTTGAGAATTTTTGATAGAATTTCAGAATATGGGAGAGCTAGGGAAATGATGTGGTATTTATAGTGAAGAATTTAGGGTTTGGGAATAAAAATTGGATTAAAAGAATTAAAATTGGTATTAAATGATGAATTGAATGGTCACTGTTTAATTGTAGGGAAATCAAACAGTACATGGGAGTAGAGGGGAGTCGAAGGGACGTGTGTGCAAATCACGGAGTCGAACGGAGCATTTTGGACCATCGGCAGCGGGGATTTGAAGGAAACGTGCGGTTGGGATTTGAGGGTTTGTCTCGAGATTCGTGCCACGTGTTTAGTTTTGTTTTTACTCTTCTTTGCGCCTGTTTGATTTTTTTGAAATCTTTTGATTCTCTGTGAATTGCACATGCAACTGTTGGGCTTCCGAAAAATTAAAAAGAAAAATCTTAAAAATAATTGGGACTGAGCGGATTCGAACACACAGGCTACGTCACAGCAGTGTAGAAGCTTTACCAGCGAGCTATAAGTTGCTTCTTACTTTTATTAAACAAATTTAACTTGTAACTCTACAACAGGCTGAAATACCTTTTTTATACAATAAACAATTAATTTTGTACAAGAATTTTAGAGTCGTTATATTCTACCCTCCTTATAAATATTTCATTCTCGAAATTTACATAAAAGACTAATCTTCGAATAGATGAGGGTATCGTGCACGCATATCGTCTTCTCTCTCCCATGTAGATTCTCCTGGCGAGTCTTTTCTCCACATCACTTGGACCAAGTTCACTTCTTTATTCCATAAGGTCTTCATCTTTCGATCCAAGATCTCGACTGGCTGTTGCTCACAAGTTAGATCGGTCTGTACAGTGATCTCTGAGTGATCAAGTATGTGGCTGGGGTCGCTCACATATCATCGTAGTTGGGATATGTGGAACACATTGTGCACTCTTTCCAATGAGGGTGGTAATGCCAAACGGTATTCCACTTCTTCAACACGTTCAAGTATGTCGAACGACCCGATGTACCTTGGACTGAGATTGCCCCTTGTAACACCCTAGTACGGTTATACGACATTAATTGGTATTTTAACACTTGCTTTATATTTCTTCTATTCTATCTATTGGGCTGCGAATGATTCGAATAGTAGTAGTCGTTATCCGACCCGACCCGCAAGTTTAGAACCTAATATGGTGCAAGATTGTATCTGAGATTTACCAGTAAAGTGTATATATGTGAATCTAGTATAATACCTACATTGTATTTTTAGATCTTTATATATCATATATCTAGATCATCATATATCTTTTAATAACCACAAGTTAAGAATAAGTTATATTTTGTTAACTGTCATCATATGGTTGCCATCCCATATCTTACTTTGCTTTTATCTTTTACGTTTAAATCTCAAGATATCTAATATCAAATATTTACTAAATCTAGATATATTTTTAGAATTCTTTTAAATCTTAAATTAGGGGTATGAGTTATTTAAAATAAATTCTTGCATTATGGTTAAGAAGTTTACATATGTGAATTATTTTCCAAAATATATTTTTGATGAGATTTTGGTGGAGATTGGTTGTAGTTTGATATTATCTATATACATTAAAACCAATATATATTTATAACCTAATTTAAACTATACTATATATATTAATATTAAACACAAAACCTTTCTCTTTTTCTCTCTCCACATAACATATCTCTCCTTCATCAATTTATATACTCTCCTTCTTCGTTCTTTAAGCCGACACAACTCCAGCCGCATCCCAGAAGCTTAACCGAACCATCAAAACTTGGTGTTGATTTGTATAGCGTCATGTTGCTTCCGTTCATCGCGTTTGTTTCGAGGCAAGTTTATAACTTGCTACATGCTATATTTTATGTAATTTACTTATATGTTGTCGTACTATTATCATCATCATCATCATCATACATGTATATCTATATAATTTATATACCGTACTTATTTAACGTTAATCGGTTTTATAATATACAATGTATGCAAGTTTACAACTTGTGACATGCTATAATTATACCAATAAATACATATATCGTCGTAATATTTCTTATTATTATCATTAATTAGTTTATAATCTACATCTATAACGTTATACAAAATATAGTTTGAAACTATTATAGTTTACACATGAAACGTCGTCGCAAAGCAGATACGACAAATCTGAAATTTACTGTACACATTACCTTATAAAATTCGTTATAAATCATCAAAAAATCATTAGCATACGTTCTTTAAGTCATTACGAAGCTAACTCAGAATACTATAACCCTGTAAAATATTTACTTACAAAATAAATTATTTAAATAACGTAAACTGTAAATGAAAGTACCTATGAACCGCTGTTCAGGAAAATTCCAGCAGCAAACTTTCAACTTTGAACGTTCATAACTTTTTGTAGGAACAATCTGAGATACTTTAACTTATAAAAATGAAAACCTTATTGAATTAGATTTGTTTTGGTATATTACATGTCCCTTTTGGAGGACGTTTGTTGTTTTAAAGCTATTTTACAAATCATGATGACGCTGAATTTCTTAACGGAACTTTCTCGTGCATGGTTAATCAATACCATTTTTATAGTTATTAATCGGATTGAATATGTTATCCTTGTTAATATTATTATATCAATATCTATTTAATGAATAATAGTGCATGTGTTTTAATATTAAGCAATTATTACTGATTTACAGTGTTACGTTATCCGTTCGTATCCGTACTGATAATAGCATATCTAATTGCATGCCGGAATATCATGATATCACTACACTACCATATTAGTACAATATGTTATCTAGTTTGCATCATACGTAGTCATGGACATATATAAAGGCTATTACAGATAGACACATATACATCCTGATATCCATCGTGCTTACCGTGTTCAGATATTTGTTACAGTTTTACATTTGGGTATCTATCTGACACATATGCATTACATGACATGTTCACGATATACTACCTGGCTCGTTACTTGATCCTGTTACTAATACCAACAATCCTGACTTGTTGTCCTAATGGACGCAACTTGTTGTCTGCATAGAGAAAACCTGTATCTGCTTGATTCTGTGTTGGCATTAGATTCATATTATAAATACCTGACTTGATGTAACGTTTCTGAAATCGTTATGCGAAAATTTTCATTTTAGGGTAAAATAGTCGGTATTTTCCGTTTTAACCGATTATGATCAAACTTCAGTATAGACTTGTTTACAACTAGTATTACTAGAATGAAGCTAGTTTGCGGGTTTTTGGGGTCACTTGGAAGTTTTGGTTCACTTTGAAAATTTTCCCTAATTAAAGTATTATTTTAATGTGTTATTTAAGCAATTAATTAATTAGTGGTAATTACAATTTTGGTTTGGGTTAACTACTTCTAATGTGGATCCTAGATTAGCCTTAATCCATCCATAGAAATATCTTGATATTTTGTGATTTTAATTGAAATTTTAAAGAAAGAAAAGGTGGCAAAAAGGACTTTAAAGCATTTATTAGCATTTATTGCTATTTCTTACTAGAAATTTCCACACATTTTACACAAACCCACCCCCTTCTTCCTTCTTGGCCGAACTCTTTCCTTGCTGCCCTCTCTTCTTGCACACTCCATTTCACTTCAAAAAACTTCACAAAATTGATCAAAACTCATCACTTTATTCCACAAACTCATAATTAAATCCATACCCACAATTCTTCATGCCTAATCAAGCTTGGATCTTCACTAAAGAGCTTCATTTTGGAGGGTTAATTTTGGTGATGTTGCTAAAATTGAGATCTAGCTGTGAGGTATAAACTCTAACCCTAATCTTTAAATTGTTGCTTAATTCTTAAGTTAGCTATTCATGTTTTTCTAATTCATGATAATTATTAGAAATTTCAAGTTAGGGTTTTGAATGGTTAAAGTGGTTAATCTTGAAGCATAGACTTGGAAAAGTTCAGCAAAATTGTGAGAATGATAATTGTTATTTTTCCTAATTGCCTTTTTAGCTTAATCGCAAATTAGGTTTTTCTAAATCATTTTTGGTTAAGATTAAAAGTTATGGATATGGTTTGGATAACTTAGTTATGCTAATTGGCGATGTTTGCGATCGCTAGAATTGTTAAATTTCTAGACTTGTGCTAAATTGAGATAAAATGATATAAACTGCTTACTAGCTTTTCGGTAAAATTAGACGTGGGTTTTAAATGAAAGTGGAGGTGCGTACATATTAATACCTACGATATTTATTGAGTTGTAAATGCGTATTGGTACTATTGGGTTTTTAATGTGGCAGTTTTCATGTATAGCGACCCTATTTAGGGTTTCGGTTATGTTTTCCGGTATTTGGATTCTTGGTTTTGAGTTTTGGATGTTGTATTTGGTCGTTGGATGTTTGTACGTCAACGAAAAGGGTAGTTGATTGTTTTGCATGTGTAGGCTATAGGTTCTAACCTATGAGCGCATCGCGTGCCGTTTTGGTTTTCGGAACTTGATGTTAATTGCTTTGCGAATTCATATTGATTGTAGGTACATTCGTGTGGATTCCGAGACGACGAAGCGCATCGACTACAGCTAAGCGAGGAGTTTAGCAGGTGAGTAGATTTATATCGACGGGGGAAGTCGGGTGGATGGCGTATAGCACCCCCGCAAACATTGATATGTAATATCGTTTGATGATTTGATCATGATAAATGATATGCGACGGACATGATTATAGGATTTACAAACGATAATATGATAGGAGTTGATGCTAAAGAACATATTGATTTATGAGAATATGAAATGATAAGTGAATCATGATAGGTACGAATTAAAAGAGAACAAGTGTGATGTTTATTTAATGTGATGAACGAGTATACGATATGATTATGATGACTTAGTGTGATATGTCGTTATGTAGATTCGAGTTGAGATGTGATTGTTCATACTTTTGTAGGTCCCCTGATACGAGTTTGACATAGATGTGACTTGAGAGATAGGTATATATATTTATATGGATAATGATTGCATAATGAGTGATATGCCGTACGAGACTTAGATCCGTACCCCCGATGTTGTATAGGTTGATAGAATCCCTATTTGGTTAATGCCGCCGTACGTTAGATTACCGTACGCGATGAGTTTTACTTGTTGATTTATCCATACCCCTGATTAGAGGATGCCGTACGATGGATTGTACCGTACGTGATGTTGTGAGGCTGGATGCCGATTGATAGATTCACCGACTCGGTCTTGTTGATATGTATACCTTATAGCATTTGATTCACTATATGCATTGTGCTGCATTCATGCTATTCTCATTGCATTTCTTATGCCTGTGCTAGTACACCTACACCATTATCGATGATACGTATATTACACTTACACAGATTTCCAGCTCACACACTTCATCATCGATAATTGCTATGTCACTTACACAGTAGAATTGCTATATCATGCTATGATATACTGCCATGTTCACATCACTATGCTAGATTGCATGATATACTGACATGTACACCCACATACTCTGCTACAGCTAGATGTACATCATGCCTACATACTGACATGTACACCCACATATCTTGCTATAGTTGCATATACCCCTAAGTGGTATTGTATTGACATGTGATATTGGGACGTTGATTATTGTTCTATTGCGCTTATGAAATGCATTATTGCGCTTATGAAATGAATCATACATACTTGCTTACATATAGATACTTATACCTTGCTACAGTTACATGTACACATCATATGATGCTGTACTTGTTTTTCGGAGAATTTGGGAACCGCATGATATATTTTAAAACTGGATTCATTTAAAAGAGCGGTTTTTCCTTAATATGCTCATATTGTTGTTTTATGTTGCATATATCAGTTTTCATGGATTTACGCATTGAGATATGGATTTCACGTGATTTATGGATTTAAGAACCGTGGGGGTATTTCAAGAAATTATGTGTTGTTTGAAAACCCGATTTCTCTTGATATGATATTTCAGTGCGTCCACCATATGATTTCTCGGTTCTGAGATTGGCATGTGAAACCCGATTCGAGGAGCGGGAGGCACCGTCTGCGGGTACATGGTGGACCCGGTATGGTACCCCGGGATGAGAGATGATTTCGTGGTGTAGGAGATGAGCCTGACAGAGGGACCACTACCTACCGGTGATATTATTTGGACTCGGCGGATATATGGGGGATACCGACCGGAGTCATGTTCAGACATGCTACGTGGATTGCAAGTGTCGATGTGGACACCCAGGTTCCATGAGATGTACTGACATCAGGGCCGATCATGGTGATGGCGCCTGACAGACGAGGATTTACGTATCGCTGCTGGACACGGGTTTCATGATATTTCGAGTGGTCGACTTTAGACACCCCGGTTCCATGATTTGATGTGTCGTTGATGGACACAAATTCTTTGATATCCTCGTATTTATCTGCATATACTTTTATGATATTTACATGCAGGAGTTGTTGTGTCAGTGGTTGGCACATGGACGAGATCCACTGCATAAATGCATTGATTATATTGTGGATGAGATCCACCTGCATACACGCATTGATTATATTGTGGATGAGATCCACCTGCATACACGTATTGATTATATTGTTGGACGAGATCCACCTGCATACATGCATTGATTATATTGTTGGATGATATTCACTTGCTGTTAGGCATATTTTATATGTTGGCACATATGCAGATACGGTCATCCTAGATATCATAGTATTACCTTTATGATATAGTTGACCTAGGAATCGTTGTTTATTTCGATTTCTACCTGTTGATGTTTTCTACTCACGAGTTGGCAACTCACCCCCGTTGTGCCACAGTTCTTGTAGGTTGTCCGCTTGGATCAGTAGCGGCATTGCTGGCACACAGCTTGCTTTCGGGTGTTTTGCTTTGGTAGGTGGTACATATTGGATCGTGCCCCTCTTATATTTGATATTCATATTGTATCTAGTCACTCCATCAAATTCAGAAAACTAGTAATTGTATATGTTGCAGATTTAGAAGACTTGTAGTTGCGAGACTTGAGCGATGGGTTTTTATGTTCGCTTTTGGGGTTGATGTCTTACTTTACTTTATTTCCTTATGTGGATCTTCGCCGTTGGGCGTTGTATACTTGTTATTTATACTTTTGGTGTTGTTTCCGCCGTTGGGCGTGTTTTGCTTCCGTTTGGGATGCTTTCTTTTTATTCTTTATTATACCCATTTTCGGGGCTAGTTTTTACAAAGGAGGTGCTGCCGAAATTTTTATGAAAACAAAGGAAAAGAGTTAAGATAAGTTTAAGGATTTTTACTTAAAGTTTCTAAATGTTGTAAATGTTTTCTTTACTTACTTCTGTTATAAGGTTTAGATTTCTGGGTTTCTTCTTACTTAGGTTACGTTACGCCTGTAGACGTTGCGTGATTTAAGTGCCGGGCACGAGCTAATATTTTGGGTCGTGACACTTGAACACATAACCTTAGGGATAAGGGGAAATCAATAATAAAACCTGACTTGTAACTCAACAGTTCGATACTTATACTGATCAGTCTTTATGGGTTAGGCCAGCCCCGGGATGCTGCTGCTGACATCATTCATCTGTACATGTTACCTGTTTACTGCCTAGCGGCACGTCTCGGATTCAGCCCGAGAATCTTGACCGTGGTCCCGAGCATACACGGGATACTATTGAGTTATATCGACGATTCCATTAAATTGATTTCAAAGAATTTAGAGTAGATAACCTAGTAGCACAGTTTTAGGTTACTCATCGCACTTCATATACACATACATACCTCACTGTTCATATCCGTGTTATTCTTTATATTCATGTTTGCCTATATTGTTACATCCTGGTTATTACTGATATTTTGGTATTATGACGCACTGACGTCTGGGTTTTGCATGGCCCAGTCCCTCTATCTCTATCGTAGGCTGAACAGAAATACTTTAGCCGTCAAGCCGAGCAGTGAGGGATTAGATTTAGAGATGTTTAGTTTAGTTATTTTTTCCGCAGCTTTATTTCTTGATATGAGCCTATATTGGGACGTATTTTCAGATGTAGTTTATTGGATATTAATTCGTTTCCACTTATACATTTTTCTTGACTCTTTTATTTTGGCAAATGGACATGTACTAGATAGAATTATATATTTTTTACTGTTCTTCATATCCTATAGACAGCCATAATGTGATTGTGGATGGATAATTCCTATCCACAGGTAGCATAGTTGGCTCTGTCACGTGCCGTAGTTAGCGCACTCTGAGAAGCGGGGCTTGACACCCTTTTTGCTAAAACGTATCATTCCTCTGTTTGGAGAGATCTTCAGGAACACATGCTCTCCAGGTTGGAACTCCAGGTGTCGATGCTTTGCATCTGCCTAATGTTTTGTCAGTCTTGGGCTATACGCATCTTTTCCCTGATCGTGCGAACTACATCCACAGTTGCCATGATCATCTCTGGTCCAAGGAGTTCACGATCTCCAACGTCGTCCCAACTCAGTAGGGAACGACACTTCCATCCGTAGAGTCCCAATGCTTTCCTGGTAGCTATTGTTATATGAAAACTCCATAAGGTGTAGGTGATCTTCCTACTAACCTCCGAAGTCTAACATACAAGCTCTCAGCATGTCTTTCAGGATCTGAATTGTTCGCTCGGACTGTTTGTCTGTTGGTGGATGGTACGCCGTGCTGAAATTTAGACTCGTTCCCAGGCTAGCTTGCAGACTCTGCCAAATTGTGATCGGAATCTCGTATCATGATCGGAGATGATGCAAACAGGTACTCCATGTAATCTCACGATCTTCTGCATGTGTTTATGGGTATTAAATATGGTACGTCTTGAAAGTATAAATCATACTTTAGATTTATACTCACCTCCATGCACTTCCTTGCTAATGTCTCGGTTGACTGGCCAACTCAGAATGAAATAAAGTGAGCCGACTTGGTGAGTTAATTAGTCAAATATATTGCATATTTGTATAGAAATTTTCCCTATTATTTTTAAGTACCAAAAGCTGTTAATTGTAAATAAAGAACATATGTGGGTTTATTTGTAAAAGTTTATTATTACATGTTTCTACATTTATAATTAATATAATTAGGGAAAATATATGCATATAATATTTAAATGAAATATTAGTAATTAAAATATACATATCATATCAAATATTCCTAATCAATATTCTTAACATATTATATCATGTAAATGGTTGGAATAATATCTCAAAAATACCAAATGCTACTAACACTTCGGTTTGAAATATTATGCAGGTATTAGTTTAGGTCTGAAATCTATGTAGGAGATTCAAGTTAAATCGGGATATCGAAACCGAATCTGCCAAATTTTAGAAACAAATTAAAGAATTTAGCAATGGCAGAGACTAAGGGCAATATTTTCAGAATCTATATATCAAGAGGATCTCCAAATATCCAGACAAAAGGCCAGAAAAATTCCCAAGTCCCACTAGGAGGCGTCGGATCCGCGGTTAAATAGGGGTATGGGCAGTAGGACCGCGGTCAGATCTGGGCCGTTGGATCTGGGATTTTGGGGACATGATCGTAATATCAACTACTCCCATATGGAATCTAGGGTTTGTACTTTCAGGAGTTATATAAAGGACCGAGAGCTGTGCATTCTAAAATCATCCGAGAATTCAAGATCCCAAATAAAAAGTTCAAGAGAGAGTTCTACGAGCGAAACTAGGGTTCTTGCAATCTACCATTTTAAGGAGAAAAGTTTTAATGCAGTAGTTGATTAATAAAGGTAGTTTTTGTCTTTCGCATTTACTTTCTGCATTTTACTTTACGTATTACTTTTCCACATTAATTTTCCACATTACTTTTCTGCACGTTTAATTATGATTTCATTCATCTTCCATCTCTATTGTGCTACGCTAATAACCATGAGCGAGTAATTTCATGCTTGCTAGGGTTTGTAGGATATGGTAGAATAATAGATGAAAAATCTCTTAACTTTTTTTGACATTTTAATGTTTATAAACCTTAGCATAATAAATAATAACCCTCTTATCGGGTGCGCTATCAATTAATGATAGTCACGACCACGATTTGATATTAGTAAATAATTATTTTGTTAAGTGCTTGAGATGAATAGAGATCAATAGAAGGACAAGAGTCAGTAGAGAGAAACCCTAATCCCTCCAAGAACCCTAATCCACATTCATCGCTATCTTTTTAGTTTTAAACTATTAAAAGATAAAAAAAAGTCATTTCTAAACATTCATCCATTAACTACTAAGTTCTATAAACCCTACAAGCCTTTTTATTATCAATTTTATCTCCATCTTAAAATAAAACGATAACAAACCATCATCTCTTTTATCAACCCGTCTAAGGTAAGAAAAGAAGTTCACGTTTCCCTGCGGACGACCCGTACTCATCGCGGCTAGCTATTTGCGACACCGTTTTGATTGCGGTTATTTACAGTATATACACACACCTTCGCACGAACAATCAAATGGCGCCGTTGCCGGAGAAACGGTCGTAATTATTTTTCTCGTTATTTGGGTTGATTTCTTATAAAAACCGGAAACATAAAATAAAAGAGAACCAAAACCGCATTTTGTGTTTTCAACGATTATTGAGTGAGTTTTGCAAGGACGTCTGGAGTCATTGGAGCAGGCCAGCAGAGATTCAGAAACTTTCAATTTGGACCAGAGGAGCATAGAGGTGCTCTGTGGAAATTTGAAGAAAAGATTTTGCCAAACGGCGGCGGAACCACGACCAAAGTGTGCTTTAGGCGGCGGAACCGCGGTCCCTTTGACGATTTAGGCCCCCAAAAATCTTTGATATTCTCCTATTGCCTTTCTCTCATGTCTAAAACTCAAATAATCTGATTTTACCTACATGATTCTTTGCAAACAACGCAGCTAAAAAAGATAAAAAATAAAAAATAAAAAATCTTTTTGCGTGTTTTGATTTCAGTTTGTTTTGCATATCTAAAACGGACTTTAAGTGGAAATAAACCTAAACTCAGATTAGGTGGGAATTTCATCACCCTTCCTAGGCTCCACAAATCACAAACGAGCATAATATCACCCTATATTAATAAAAAAATATCTAGATCAAGCCTTTAAGAACTGTCGAGCTCAATTAGGACAGAAGAAGGTCGTGGGTAATCTATTGCTTATCCGCATTTCTCTTGTGGTGTCTAGGCAAGCGTGACTAAGGAAAGTGGTTACTTAATTATGCCCGCTATTACAGTGATTCGTATAGCGGATACCTCCCACTTACCTGGCACTTACCTGGCCGCAAGATTAATAAGGAGGTGGTAGATTATTGATCCCACGTCTTGTCCTTTGGAAGTTTAGGAGCGGTCTAGTGACTTGACCTAGGTGACCTTAACTCCAGGGATTGATTGTATATTTTGTGATTGGTTGAGTCGAGCCTCACGTCCGACTTTTTTTCTTCAAAACAAGCCTTCTTAAAATCGTTCTCGCACATATCACACGCTGCCATGTGTACTAAACACGCTTAGTACATCGACTGGACACGGGATTCTAGTGTCCGTCTAGTCCACGTTTTTTCTGTCGACTCCGAAGTCGATACTTCTTCTATTTCTCCTCCACCAACCACATCTCCTGAGATGGACGGATCTCCATCGGGTTTTAACAACACCATTTTACCACCACCCGTAGGTGCGCAAACTCAAAATCCACCATGTATCTCTCTTCAAGATAGATGGTACCCTCTACACGGACCCCTTCCTACGTGTCCGTCTCTTCCACCAGCCAATAGGGATAATTTTGAAATTAAACCCCACTTCATCAACTTGTTGTCCAAATTTCACGAGCTTGAATCTGAAGATGCATACGTTTTTATAACAAAATTCAAAAACATATGTGCGATGATGAGCACCACCCAACTTTCAGGGGATGCTATGCGATTATGTCTTCTCCCTTTTACCTTGTGCGATCTCGCAGAAAAGTGGCTTAATAGCACCACCGCACATTCTATCGCTAAATGGGATGAATTCGTTAAAGCATTCCTTAAGAAATTTTATCCTCATCACAAGACTGTCCGTATTCGGAGCGAGATTGACCAGTTTGCCCAACTTCTCAATGAACCCTTTTGGAAATGCTTTGAATGGTTTAAAGATCTCCTTGTCTAATACCCTCATCACGGAATCGACAGATGAAAACTTTACCAAATTATGTATGATGGTATCAATCCAGCTACGAAACAAATGCTAGAAACCATTTGTCAATGTCATTTCATGTCAAAAGACGACGGCGAAGCATGGTATTTTCGGGAAGATCTTGCAGAACAGACATTACAGTGGGATAGCACTAGACCAACTACATCGTTCATCTAGGGCATGAGAAAGTCTACCCTAGCACCACCATGAGATTTAAACCGGCATCAGGCATGCAATTTTAAAAAATTTGGGGTGCTAAGCTACACTAATTAAGGATCAAACTAGATGATTAGGGTTAACCATGATATATAAAGAACTTTACACTAAGAGATGGAGATTACAACCTTTGTAGATCGTGTCCTTCTCTTCTAAAGCTCCGGATAGTAGTCCTTACAACTCCTCGTAGCTCCACTTGAAGAATTGCACGCACTTTCTTCGCGATCTTCGTGTCGAAGATGATCCACCCGAAGTTTCTCCAATCCAAGCTACATCTTCACTAAACTCTCTTTAGTGAAGGAAACACCCTAAACTTAAGTGCTAATCAAGTGTAGGATGGTGAAGTAGGGGTTCTAAGCTCTCTAGGTTGATGCAAAGCCCTATGGTTCACATCATATGTGAGGGTTATGGTTTTGAGATGAAGGAAGAAAAAGATGGGGAGAGCTAGAGAGTGAAAATGAGCTAAGGAAAATGAACTCAAGTAAAAATGAACTAGTGTAGAATGGCTACACTCTTGACCTCACTTATTGAAGCATGGATTATTTTCACATAAATAATTCCAACCATGCTTCAATAGTGAGTCAAGACTAATAAACAAATGATATGTGCCATGTTCATCCATGCGCAAAATATCTCCCCATTTTCCACCTCTTTTTCTATTTTCATAAAATAGAAAAACCATGCCATGCTTCATTATATATATATCATATATATATATATATAAAATAAGAAAACAAAATAATTAGTGAGCTATAATATTAGTTAATATATAATTATATCAAATATAAATATATATCATATTATGAAATCAACACTTGATTTAATAATTCGGTTATATCACATATAACCGACTAATATCATTTATCTGTATATCACATTATCAAATCAACACTTGATTCAATAATCCGGTTATATCACATATAATCTAACTGATATCTAATAACCGCCAGATTAGAATACGGTATCACATACTCGTATTTAATCAAGGCCCCCGCACATATCAGTATATATGCCCTACTTCGTTTCGCTTGAACTAGGAAACTTCTGTGTGGGACTCTAAAAACTCGTCAATATGCAAACAGTAGGTAATGATCACATCAGTTACCCACAAGCCGTCAGCGGCACTAGCTGAACGTAACGGCTACCCAGGTATTGAGCGAATAGAAGATCAACAAGTAAGCTTGTCCAAAGTCCCATGAAGCCTAGAAGTAACACTTACCGTACAGTCCGGTCTCTTCATCTGATATGTCGCATATCGAGTCTAGGGGTGGAATCGTCAAACCCCGGTAACTTGATAAGTCATACCGATGTGTGGCTCATAACGGTTCGAGAAACTACTGATAACTCTTACCAGTAAATCTCATCAGCCCTGGCCAGGGACTTACTGTTATAGCCAATCGAGCATAGCGCAACATCAACTCCCAATACCGGGAGAGACGAAACCCTTCCTATCGCTCATTGCTTCCATGTGACTCGGGACTGTTGTTTCCCCCAATCAGAGCAAAGCTCTGTTTGAATTTCAAATTCAAAAGGTGAAGCAACGCTTCAGATCCCTTGCGCTGCGCGCAGAGCGCCACGTGTCAAAAGCAGACACGCCAGCGCAAGGGGCGCTGCGCCCAAGGCAGCGCACCCCAATCAGAGCAAGGCTCTGTTTTAAAATTTAAATTTTAAAAATAAAGGAAGCAACGCTTCAGATGACTTGTGTCTGCGCTGCGCGACACGTGTCAGCACAGTTGTGCTGCGCTCTGCGCTGCGCGACACGTGTCAAGCGCAGATGCACTTGCGCCAACTGTGTCAGCACTAAAACTTTAATAATGAATTATTTAATCAGAATTAAAATTCTAGAAAGATCTTTTTAATCTTATTAAAATAAGAAAATTATCTTCTGTAAAACAGAGACCTTAGGATCAAAGATCCAACGGTGGGGAAATATCCCCAGATCAATCAGAGAAAGATCTCTGTAATTAACTCAACAAACTAATTGGCTCTATATAAAGGCCCCTAGACTCCAAGTCTCAGATAAAAAAAGCTCCTCTAAAAGCTTTGAGAAAAACTCAAAGAGAAGAAAAATGTAAACCTTTGAAAAAAGAAGAATTTCTTCTAAAAAGATCAAAGATCTAAGAACAAGATCAAAATCTTCAATTAAAAGAAAAAGATCAAAAAAAGATCTTTTGATCTATATAAAGGCACAGCCTTTTGATGAACCATTGGTTCTTGAAAACTTGAGGTAGAACCTCTTTAGAACTAAAAAGATTCTTTTCTTTGATCTAAATTTGATCAAGATGCGCTCTGCGCTATTGAACAGTGCCCTGCACTCTTAATTTGCGTTGTTGCGCTCCTTGGACTGGTGCAAGTCACCAGAGAGTGCCACGTGTCAATCTGTGCCTTGCGCTCCTAAAAACAGAGCACTGCGCTCTTGGGTTGGCGCGCTGCACCAGAGCGCGCCACGTGTCAGCAGCGCACTGGCGCAGCGCACTGGCGCAGTGCATTGCGCTAACAGACTTGCGCTTAGCAGAGCGTGACACGTGTCACCTCCACATGCGTTGGCGCCTTGCGCTCTTTAATTGGCGTAGAGCGCCTGACAGGCCACGTGGCGCACTGTCAGATTATTAAATGCTATGCATTATTAAACAAGGGCAAAGCCCAATTAAAAGGTCCAACAGACCAGAACAAATGCTATGCATTATTAAACAAGGGCAGAGCCCAAGTAAAGGCCTAATAGGCCTAATACCAATAAAATTTTGAACATTTTCAAATGGACATAACCCAATTCTGGCCATAAGTCCTCAATTTAAATTGAACTGAGCACAACTGCTCTCCCAAATCAATTTACACCCAGTTCAAGGGTACATCTCTGAACTCCTCTGATATTTGTCGTTGTAATCCTTCAACGTCATCAGAGAGGCGACGGGTCCTGACAACCATACATTGCTACGGACTGTGGGGTCCTTAAACTCATGGACCGAAATGTCATTAAACTAACATTCGTCCCTAAAATGGGAATGTTGGACCGAAATGTCATTAAACTAATATTCGTCCCCAAAATGGGAGTGTTGGACCGAAATGTCTTTAAATTAATATTCGTCCCCAAAATGGGAATGTTGGACCACCATGTCCCTAAACTGGAAATCGACCGCAATGTCACTAAACTAAACAATAGAGCCCCCAAATGCTCTTTTGTTGGATCTAAATGATCCCGTTAAGTTGATCTTAGTCTAAAATTAGACCAACGAATCCTTAACAAACGTTTAAGTTGATATTAGTCCAAAATGAGACTAACGTATCCTTAAACTAAAACCCCAAACCCAAATCTAAGAAAATACGGATTTGGACTAATCCACGTCCTACGGGCGACAACATAAATTAGTCTCTGTATACAATCCACGGGCAACCACAAACAAAACAAACACCCACGATACGAAGTGACCATCTGGAGAAGGAGAAAGTTGTCACCGCGATGCGGTAGCGTAATTAACTATAGGGGATTGCGCCTGCAGGGAAGAGTGTCCCCACAATCAAAAACCCCTCGAACGAGGGAGAATCTGACGAAGTCTGCTACATCGGCCGCATCCATTTAACCCTTAGATATACGGTGCCATAAATCAACTTGACATCTTCGGAGAGGTGGACGGATAGCACCTATTAGTATTTGCCCCGAATCTCAGGCAAGACGTCTCTGTCGCGCCGTCTTTCGGAGGGGAACAGATTCTGGCACGCCTGGTGGGACCTTTTCCTCTTTCCACTCCACACTTCGTGCGTCGTATTCGCGAACGAATCGCGGTTTGTTAACGGTTGCCCTCAGGTTTCAAGTTACTAAGATTTGGTCTCTTGCTTGGTGCAGAAAGCAAACAGCAATGTCGTTCAACTGCTCGAACTGCAACTGCAACCGACGCTCCGCCTCATCTGGAGGTGTAGCCTATGGACCTCAGGCGGCATCACTGTTCACGATGCCGGTGGAACAAATTACCCAGGCTACTAATGGACTATTTTTCGGGACCATGCTCCCGCCAATGAGCTTCATTGTCCCAGTGCCCGTACCGGAAGTTCCTAAGAAGTCGGTCTTCGATCGATTTACAGTTGCTGCGGCCCCTCTCAACGGGCCGCCCAACACCAATGCCTCGGTCTTCTCCAGACTAGGCCAAAACTCCTGCGGGCCCACGATGAAGCTTGCGGTCCCAAAGAAGGTTATTCAAAAGAGAGTAACCAAATCTGCTCCTGAAGTCGTCAAGGCGGCTTCTCCTGCTAAGAGGTCGGTCTTCGCAAGACTGACCGTCCCAACTCTTGCTCCCGCTCCGGCTACTCAAAAGGCATTAGTCTTTAATAGGCTGACACCGGCAGCAGCCCCTCACCTGAACAGCGGGCAAGACAAGGCCGTCTCCGTCACCGAGCCAATTCCCACAACTGGACATGCTCGACGTCGCCACTGGCGCCGAGTGAGGAAGTCCGGAGGTAGTTCCCCTTCTGGGCTAACTCCACCAGCCCCGACGACGGAAGTTAATGCTGCTGTTCCGACTGGGAACAGCTTTGAACTGCTAAATAAAGTGCGTAGGAATTCTCCTACCGCTGTACTGAAGAGGTCTCCCCCTCCGCTGGAAAAGGCTGTAGAAGCAAAGCCAAAACAGCCCCAATCCCCTCAACGGCTGTCCTCCAAAATCTATAAAGTCTGGCGGCAGGCCCGAGACTCGGTGATCGATCCAAATTTCTCCTGCCAGCACAAGAAATTGAAGGTCCAAAAGGAAGTCAGCCATCCTGCTAAGCCACGAGAAGCTGTCTGGGTGCCCACCTTGACGGCTCCCTCAACTTCGACCGCTCCTGAGAAAAGAAGTCCGGAGAAGATCCCTGTGCCGGCGACAAAAGTCAAAGGCACTGAACCCAAACGCCCTAGGTCTGGGGGCATGGTGGTACATACCGTCTACATGGCGTCCGGGAAAGAGGATAGCCGTATATCCACAGGTTATAGACTGCTTACGCGATCGGTGACTAAAGCTCAAGAGCAGCAGCAGAAGCTCCAAGAAATGATGACTGCGATGGCCGCACTCACCGGGCTAAAAGAAAGCCCAGAAGCATCCTCGGATCAACGCCAGGAGCAAGAAACCGATGCCGAATTCCTTCGGAGAATATTGGAAAACAAGGACAAAGAGGCTGCGGAACAAGCAACCAATATAAAACGAATGGCCCTTCTGTTCCAGGACATGGTGGGTATGATGATCCAGCAGGATCCTCCTGCTGAAGATCCTCCGATTGTCCTCGAAGATGACAGAGGAAAAACGTCAGATCCACCGCCGGCTCTTTCAACAGCCAAGGAGGAGACAATTTCCAAAGCTGCCCTGGATGACTATATAGCTCATCAGATACGAGTCCACCAGGCAAATGAAGCGGCTGGTCAAGTTGTCAAAACGGGGCGACCATATCCGAGCTGGTATGATCAGATCAAATACCCGCCGGGCTACACGATCCCAAAATTCCATGTCTACAAGGGGACAGGCAATCCCCATCAACATGTTGCCCAGTTCAGGGCTCTTTGTGGCAACACCGACGGCGATGATAAGCTCCTGCTTCGCCAATTCGTCGGCAGCTTATCGGAGACGGCGTTTGAATGGTACTCCGAGCTTCCGAACGACTCCGTCAAAACTTTCGCTGAAATGGAGTTGTTGTTTACCCATCGTTTCGCAAGTGCCAGCGAGCGTACTCCAATAACAGTTTTGATCAATGCAAGAGTAAAGCCGGGCGAAACATGGGTTCAATATGCAATCCGATGGCGGAACTTGTGGTCGAAGTACGAACAGCGCATCGAAGAAGCAACAGTGGTGGGCATGTTCGTGGGCACCTTAGATCCTCATGCAACTATTTCACAGTTCATGATGTTCTTTAAACCAACCATGTTCCAGGCCTTGATTGACAAATTAGCCCAAATGGACCAGATGGGCCATAGACCGTCTCCTCCAAAGCCGGACTCTCGAAATGAGAAGGGGAAAGGAAAAGCGATCGTCATCGCCAATGCTCAACAACAGCCGAGCAACTTGAAGCCGGTTGTCCGTCAAAACAATATGCGTCCACGCCTATCCCTTGAGAAGAGGCTAGGACGTCCTTACTCGTTTCCTCAAGATAAAACGAGAAGACTGTTTGAGCTGGCGGTGTGCAACAGACTCATCAATCAGCCAGATTCAAAACGTCCGTTGCAGCCAAGCGACGTCAATGATCCCAATTACTACCCCTACCACCGAGTATTGGGTCATCCGATCGAAGATTGCTACGTCTTCAAAAACTGGATTGAAGACCAATACCAACAAGACAAGTTCGCGTTGTCCGAAAAATGGAAGGTGAACCCGCCGCAACCTCGTACCCCTAAAAAGGTGAATATGCCGGGGGTAACGTGCTCCCTTGTTGAAGAAGCTCCGTGGGAGGTTGTGCTATCAGCCAAAACCAAAAGGATGCTGAATGATCTCCAGACATGCCAGACGATCAGGTGGAAGAACCCGCTAGAACCCCAGATCATCGAAGGGATGCTGAAGCCGCGCCCAACTCTAAAGATCGGTGGTGATGGCCCAAACACTCACACCCAGCCGTCGAAATCTTCAAAGAAGAAGAAGAAGAGATCTAAAAAGCCCGTGAAGCCTGGCGACAAGCGCACGGACTTACAGAAACAGATTGACGCGCTGGAGGAGTATAATCAGAAGGCACGGACTCCCATCACGCTCCAAGAGTTCCTCAGCCACGTCTTTCAGGAGGAAGATGATGGAGAAAGCTTGTTGGATGAATCTGAGGGTTACATAGCAAGTTGTCATATGATCTCCCACTCGTTTACAAACGATAGAAAACTCCTTGCACTGAGAAGCTGGGGGCAGATCTTAAACCGGAACTTCTGGGGCCATCAGATGAAACAATTGATGCATTCCTCAACGAAGCTCTTTTGAAAAGTAAAGCTGATCGGGAACGCGAGACGGTCATATTTGAAAGGGCTAAGAGCCGGCGACTAGACGAAAGAGTTGAGACACTCCCATCAAATCAAAATACATCCGTTGCGGATAAAAACAAATTCAAGACGAGAAAAAGGTTTGCTAAAGCCATATCAATGGGGATGAAGCTACCACCCTCTGAAGGAAACACTGCCGGCAAAGCAGAAATGCACCCTTCCTACTGCTTATATCATCAAAAGATTTCGCATCCCACCGAAGAGTGCAAAGCTTTCAATAGATGGTGACAGAGGTATGTTGTTCATCGGCAACATTTTAAGCGGGAGAAGCGCAAAACTCGTCGGGAGTGGAAAAGTACAATCGAGGAGTTTAGAAGAACTACCAGCGATTGTCGCATGGTTAACGCCGGGGAAGCGCAAATTCTCACATTCGGGAGCGACTCTGACGAGGAAATGGCTCTTAGCCCTCTCTTTAAAGAGTCCACCTCAGGAAAAGAGGAAGAGCCGAAGGCCTGCGAAAATATCCGGCTGCGTAATCGTACGCTACCCGAAAAGAATCTCGGACCCTCAAATAAAAAAGATAAGGGAAAAGAAAAGGTCTCTGAGGATATCGCCCTAGATGACCAAGTCATGGAAGAGCTAACCGCTAAGGACCCGCCAAAGAAAAATAAGGTGGACTACAACGTTCTGGCACACTTAAGGAAGTTACCCTCACAACTCAGTATTCTCGATGCCCTCTTACTATCAAAAGAAGCAAGAGATTCATTGATCAAAGCGCTACAGGAGCCAGAGCAATTCCAAGCTTTTCTCGCCGAAGAAAATATGAAGGACGAGCTGGAAGAAGTGCACACAGCCGATGTCACTTTCGGTGATGAAGACCTCCTCCTTGGGACGTGCGAACACAATCGTCCCCTCTATGTCTCAGGGTACTGCCACAATATAAAGATAGGCAAAATCTTGGTTGACAATGGGTCTTCCGTCAATCTCCTCAATGTACGGGTATTGAAGGAAATCTGCATGAGCGTCCAACACCTCGCTCGGGATAAGATCACCATCTCTGGGTTCGACTCTCAATCATCACGGACTCTCGGGTCTGTGATACTGACGTTACGCTTTGGGCTACTCGTCACGGATATTAAATTACACGTCATTGACTCCAAGACATGCTATAATGCTTTGCTCGGTCGGCTCTGGTTAGATGAGTATAACATCATTCCTTCTACACAACATCAGTGTATGAAATATTTCAAGGATGGTCTTGAGTATACCGTGACGGGAGAGCTGAACCCATTCTCCGTGAATGAAGTCCGCAAATATGAAGATGCAAAATATTTCCTACTGGATTTCGAGGACACAGAGAGATGTCACAAGCCGGAGAACAAAGCTATCGCCACCATCCCTGTCTTCGGGAGTGATACTGAGGAAGAGGAAGAGATGGTTTATTCGGGTCCACCCCAATACAACAAGCCGGGACCATCCGCTCCTATGTTGATCTTTGGCAGTGACTCGGAAGATGAAGTCCATGCTATATTCTCTGCTCGGCCTTCAATACAAACATTTGCTGATGAAGAGCAAAATCTGCAAGTCGCCATGGTTCCACTTAAACATCATAAAGAACTGGACGCGCTTGATACCTACAGTGTAGAAGAGCTGCAGACGTTCTATGTCC
Source organism: Agapanthus africanus (assembly GCA_030015575.1). Lineage (NCBI taxonomy): Eukaryota > Viridiplantae > Streptophyta > Magnoliopsida > Asparagales > Amaryllidaceae > Agapanthus > Agapanthus africanus. The sequence continues at coordinate 62,438,739 of JASDDO010000028.1, read as the reverse complement.
CTCCCAGGCGAGAAGGCGAAAAGGCGATTCTATTCTACCGCTCCGGGGAAACTAAAGTAGAAAAAGAAATCTGGTACGGTGCGGATCTTACGCTTGACAGGCATCAGCCCATCCGTCTGCCTAGATATTACACAGAAGGCTTGAATAGGCTATTGAAGCGCCAAGGGATACCCTTCAAACAGACCGCTCGAAAAGCCAAATTCTATGACAGGGTCTGGAACGTTCCCGGAACTCAGCACAAGTTGCCTAACGGGAGAATGGAAGAAATCGGGCTTAGATATGTTCGGTCCAAGAAACGGGAGCTACTCCGCGACTGCTATGTTATGCATAACTTCGATGAAGAAGGGGATGCTCAATGGGAATATGCTAACCCTGAGCCAGAAAAAGTCCCCGACGTAAAAATGCCCAGTCCGTCGTTCGAAGAACAAATGGACAAGCTTATAAGGAAAGCTGGTCAGAAAGTTCGAGACGACCACAACCGCGAAATGGCCATCTACGAGAAAGCCAGGACGCAACGCCTCCTCCAACAGGCTGTGAAAGACGAAAATGCCGCTCCCTGTCAACCTGTTATAAAAAAGGCCCGACGCAGAGGCATAAACAAGTCAAAAAGCAAAAAAGGCTTTCAGCAACGACAAAGCGGGACCAAGAAGCCACACAGTCGGGAGTCGAGCGGTCCGGATTTGTCCCTTATGAAGAAGATGAGTCGAGCATACTCTTTTCCTCAAGACAAGACAAAGAAGATACTTGACCTAGCTATAAAACACCAAATGATTACGCTTCCGGAGTCCAAGCACCCCGAACAAGCAGGCGAAGTCTCACACCCGAACTATTGCTCTTATCACAGGGTAATAGGACACCCTCTCGAAGATTGCTTCACCTTCAAGAATTGGGTCGAAGATCAGTATCAGCTCGGCAAGTTTGCTCTATCTGACAGCTGGAGGGTAACGCCACCACAGAGCATGAACCCAAAGCCACGAGAGCAGAACCAGATCCACATCGGTCTTGGAAGCGAGCTCGTACTTGTCATATGATAACGATATCAAAAGAAGAGCCCGAGAATATGGATGACCTTCCCTGGTGCTTCGAAAACAGCGATGACGAAGCGATCTCAGAATTTCCACCAGCGCCGAAAGAGCTAGAAGATGGAATACACACCACTGCGGATAACTTCAAGAAAATTGAGTTGGGGACGGTGACCGACCCGCGACCGACATTCGTTAGTGAACTGTTGTCTGAAGGAAGGGTGGCTTCATTAAAAGACGTGCTTATGCAGCATAAAGATTGCTTCGCATGGAACTATTCTGAAATGCCAGGACTAGATCCAGAAATTGCTGTGCATAAATTGGCGATATCCCCAGACGTTAAACCAATCAAACAAGCACCGAGAAGAATGCGGCTCGAGCTTGAGATGAGCATTAACGCCGAAGTCAAGAAGCTGATCGACTCTGGGTTTATCCAGGAAGTTCAGTATCCCGATTGGATCGCCAACATCGTCCCGGTGATGAAGAAAAATGGGACGGTGCGCATATGTGTAGACTTTCGGGATCTCAATAAAGCCTGCCCGAAGGACGATTTCCCAGTGCCAGTCACCGAGCTGATGATAGATAACACGTCCACTCATGAGGTTTTCTCCTTCATGGACGGCTCATCAGGATATAATCAGATAAAGATGCATCCCGAAGACCAGAAGCACACCGCTTTCCGGACCCCTTTGGGTATATTCTGCTACAAGGTGATGCCCTTCAGTCTAAAGAACGCCGGTGCCACCTATCAAAGGGCCAAGACAAAGATCTTCGATGACCTTATACATGAAATCGTCGAATGCTATATCGACGACCTCGTGGTTAAGAGCAAATCATATGAGGAGCATTTAGATCATCTGAAGACCGTATTTCAACGCCTTCGACAATACAACTTGAAGATGAACCCTCTCAAGTGCGCATTTGGAGTTTCCTCAGGCAAATTCCTAGTATTCATCATCCGACACTGAGGTATCGAGATATATCCGTCAAAGATCAAGGCGATCATGGAAACGCCTCCGCCAAGGGCTCTCAAGCAATTGCGATCTCTCCAAGGGAAGCTCGCGTACATCCGGAGATTTATAGCCAACCTTTCAGGCAAGTGCCGCCCTTACAGTCACCTGATGAAGAAGGGAACCCCTTTCATTTGGGATCACAAATGCCAGAGCGCGCTGGACGAAATCAAGCAATACCTGCAGAATCCGCCAGTGTTGGCTGCTCCGGTCAAGGGAAAGCCTCTCATTCTTTATACAACCGCCCTCGAAGGTTCCTTAGGCGCATTATGGGCACAAGAGAATGACAAAGGGAAAGAAAGAGCTCTTTATTACTTAAGTCGAGTTCTCCTGGGGGCAGAAAGCAACTACTCCCCCATCGAAAAACACTGCCTGGCGTTGATCTTCGCGATAACAAAGCTCAGGCACTATGCGTTGGCGCATGAAGTCCGTCTCATTTCGAAGGTGGACCCCCTTAAATATTTAATGTCGAAGGCCATATTGACAGGGAGACTCGCTAAATGGGCCTTGCTCTTAATGAAGTTTTCGATAACCTATCAGCCTCTTAAGGCAGTGAAAGGCCACGCCATCGCCGATTTCCTCGCCGAACATCCGATACCGGCCGATTCTCCCTTGAATTGCGAACTTCCAGACGAACATACGTTCGACACGATCGACGAAAGTGGTACCCGATGGGAGCTTTATTTCGATGGAGCATCCTCCATGAAGAAGCGCAAACAGAATACGCCGATAATCAAATCGGGAGTAGGCCTTATCTTCGTGACCCCGCAAGAAGGGATAATACGATTCGCCTTCTCCTTGACAGAGCCAAGGACGAACAATGAAGCTGAATACGAAGCTTTGATAGCAGGTCTCGAGATCGCCATCGACATGGGAATTGAAAACCTCCTCATATACGGAGATTCTCAACTGGTCATTAGTCAAGTAAATGGCGACTACCAAACGTACAAACCCGAACTGGTAAAGTATGGTGAGAGAGTACAGCAATTGCTGACTCAAATCGCCTCCTACATGCTGGAAAGCATACCGCGCGCGGAAAATAGCAAAGCAGATGCACTAGCTAAGCTCGCCGAAGAACTGGCCGACGAGAACCTCGATGACGTAAGAATCGTGGTACAAAGCCGTCGGGTGCTTGCCCCAGCAGAAATATCTTCGGAATCATCCGAACAAAAGGGAGTGACTGAGCAAATGGCTATGCAAATAAAAGACCAGGAAAAGGCTGAGGATTGGAGAGAAGTCTTTATAGACTAATTCAAATCCTGTCGAACGCCTGAAGATGCGTCCTCAAGACATCAGCTCATGAAACGAGCTCTGTCTTTCGCCTTCGTCAATGATACTCTGTACAAGAGGTCGTTTGATTCTCTGTGGTTGAGATGTCTAGGACCTGAAGAGGCGAAAAGAGTCATTCAAGAAGCTCACGACGGACTCTGCGGTTCTCACCAAGCAGGCCCGAAGATGAAGTTGAAGATTAAACGGATGGGCTACTATTGGCCCACGATGAATCAGGACTGCTTCGAATATGCGAAGCAATGCCACTCATGCTAGATTCATGAGGACTTTATCCATCAGCACCCAAATCCTCTACATCCAACAGTGGCCAGCTGGCTGTTCGAAATGTGGGGGACTGACGTAATCGGCCCCATCGAACCAGCATCGTCCAGGGGACATCGATTCATCTTGACGACGACTGATTACTTCTCCAAATGGGCAGAAGCAGTACTGCTGAGGGAAGTGAAGACGGAGAATATCCTCCATTTCTTCAAGACGCGCGCCATTTATCGGTTTGGAACTCCGCGACGGATCATCTCCGATAATGAGCCAGCCTACAGAAGCCATAAGATCAGCCGCTTCGCGCAACAACACAACATAGACTGGAGATATTCCTCGGTTTATAATCCCCGAGCTAAAGGTCTAGCTGAGACTTTCAACAAGACCTTGATAAAGATCGTGAAGAAGACGGTGTCCCGAAATAAGAAGGACTGGCACGAGAGACTGCAAGAAGCTCTCTGGGCGTATCGAACTACGTTCAAGACGGCCACGAACACAACGCCGTACGCGTTGGTATTCGGTACAGAAGCAGTACTCCCCCTCGAAATAGAATTACCCTCTCTACGAGTGGCAATCCACTACGAGCTGACGGACGAAGAAAATGCTCACCTTCGGCTTGAGGAGCTTGATGCCCTTGATGAAACCCGACTCATAGCGCAACAAAATCTGGAGGCTTATAAAGCAAAGATGACGCGCTCATATGAAAGATTGACCAGGCCGAGGACATTCCGCCAAGGCGAACTCGTGCTAGTGGTCAAAAGACCTATGATCCCCAATCGTGCCAAGCAGGGAAAATTCGAGCCGAACTATGAAGGCCCATACATCATAGACAAGGTCTACCAGGGTGGAGCCTATATACTCATGGATATGCACGGTGAAAGGACTTTCAGGCCAATAAACGGTCGCTTCCTAAAGAAATACTACGCTTAATGAGTCACAACCTAGGTTAATGATAGATGACGACGACTATGTCCGCTCGCTATCTTCCTAAGCCCAAACTCTATAAGTAGTAGCCGGCCTGCTTCAACAACGGACCGAAACATCCTTAAACTAATGATGGACCACTACATCCTAAAACTAGCTGTTGACCGAGATGTTGATAAACTACGGTGGATTGCAACATCCCACAGCCGATACAAAAAAAAAGAATAAAAAAAAAATAAAAACGGTATGTCCATAAGCAAAATGGGCACGGATGAAAATCCGAAAGGGCTCCGTGAGTAAAAACAGCAGGGGCTACCGGCGAGTCTTGTGAAAACCTGAAAGGGCACAAACTCGTTAGAAAAAAGAATTAAAAAAAAAGAAGACGGTATGTCCATAAGCAAAATGAGCACGGATGAAAACCCAAAAGGGCTCCGTGAGTAAAAACAACAGGACTACTGGCGAGTGTTTGTGAAAACCCGAAATAGCGCAATCTCGTTAAAAGACACTTACAGGGTCCTCTCGACCGTGTAAAGAGAAACCACCCGCGTGAGATCCTTACGACTCACAAGGGAGCAACACACTTAGGGATCCTCATGATTCCTAAGGAGAAATTACACTTGCGAGATCCTCACGACTCGTAAGGAGAACTCTCTTATAGGACCCTCACGGCTCATAAGATTTGAAAGTCTTAAGTTACAGGGACCTGAACCTGTTCTTAAGCAACCCCCACAACCTTCGATATTGCCCTACAAGTGGCTCAATACTCACCCTTGTATACAATCCACGGGTGCGAACAAACATTTCCCTAACCAAGTCCCATCCGTGACTGGGGATATGTTCGCACGGTGAACAACCCTTGTAAGTCCTCTCGACTTATAAGGAGAAAGCACTCTTGTAGGATCCTTACGACTTATAAGAGAACATACACTTAGGAATCCCCACGATTCCTAAGGAGAAAACACACCTACGAGATCCTCACGACTTGCAGGGAGAAATACCTTTGTGAGACCCTTATGGCTCATGAAGTCAAAAGCCTTAGTCGACAGGATCCTAACCCTGTTTACTAAGCCACCTTTGTTCAACATCGACAGAGGCAAATGATGATTCGCTCCTGGCAACATCCCAGTTGTAGCGGTGCTGATGCCGAAATCGGTGTCTAATCCCAAACTTGCGGCGAAAAGACAGCAAGCCACACATGCATACGAAATAGCCGAAATGATGGAGCAACTTGCAACAAAATCAGCAAGTAAAATTGAATGCATGCAAAATAGCCGAAATGATTGGGCAACTCGCAATAAAAAACAGCGAGTGAAAATAAAATAAATAGCCGAAATGATGGGACACCGCGAAAAAACAGCCGAAATGATTGGGCAATCGCGACCTTCGCGATATAAAAGCTGAAATGATATAGCATCGTGGAAAGAAATAAAATGAAAAATATATATAATGAAAATTATGCCCTACAGGCGATATCACAGCAATCCCTGTATACAATCCAGGGGCACAAACACAGAAGGAAATACATCTTCCCTCCCCATGCTCCATCAGAAAATGGAGCCAAGTCTTGACGGCAACTCATATAAAACCTGAAAGACAATCGGAGATCATCTCGCACCAGCGCGGAGTGGTCACCACCTCGACGTTCGTCTCAATACAACAGACGAGATGTCACGACAGCGTTCTTCCTCCAACAGGATTTGGACGTGACAAAGCAAACGAAGCGAAGGCCAAATTCTTAGCTTCAGGGTCTTGACGGTAACTCATATAAAACCTGAAAGACCATCGGAGATCATCTCACACCAGCGCGGAGTGGTCACCACCTCGACGTTCGTCTTAATACAACAGACGAGATGTCACGACAGCGTTCTTCCTCCAACAGGATTCAGACGCGACAATCAAACAACGGAGCCACGACAAAATCCCTAGTTCCAAACCTCGACGGTTCACCAACAACCTAGAGACAACCACGACATTCGTCTCGATACAGCGGACGCAATGCCAGCAAACGAAGCGAAGGCCAAATTCCCAGCTTCAGGGTCTTGACGGCAACTCATATAAAACCTGAAAGACTATCGGAGATCATCCCACACCAGCGCGGAGTGGTTATGACTCATCGGGGCTCTCCAAAATGAGCCTAACGTCAAGTAAAAAGCGGCATGGCAAAATTCCTAACGCTTGCTCTTTTGATGGTCAAACTTCCTAGGAGGATTGCTTGTAGACGTCTTGTCCAGCTCCAGAAGGGATCGGAGACATGACAATCGCAAGGCTACTCGAACAGCCAGACTGCCTATCGAGGAATACATCAGCCAATGCGACGGTACGACGGACAAAACCCTAAGTACCACAGACCCTAACGGACCTCTGTCGTAAAGAGCAGAGGTTAACTGTGACGTTAGGATATTCTTGCGAGAACTGCTCGATTCGTCTCGACTCGTAAGGAAATTAGTGTCTTTGCGAGAACTTCTCGATTCGTCTCGACTTGTGAGATAAAGCCTTAGGCAGCGGGGATTAAAAAACCTATTTCCTAAGCACTGGGACCCTGCGAGTCGATCCAAAATGGACTCTTGCATACTATTCACGGGTCACACTCTCCAAAGTCGAATCTCGACGAGGAGGGAAACAACCGCTTACGGGTCCTCTCGACTCGTAAGAGGGAAAATTCTTTTATAAGATTCTTACGACTTATAAGAGAAAACGCACTTAGGAATCCTCACGATTCCTAAGGAGAAAATACGCCTACGAGATCCTCTCGATCCATAAGGAGAAAAGTCTTTGTGAGACCCTCACGGCTCATAAAGTTAAAAAGCCTTAGGCAGCAGATCTGAACCTGCCTCCTAAGCCATCACTATCTCTTGAAGAAGCCAAGACAGGATGCTCGCTCTATCATCTATCGACCATGTTTACTAAGGTAACATGCTGATAATAAAAGAAAGGGGAAAGCGCAGAGATGACACAAGACATTGCAAAAAAAATGTGTGTATCTTTATTCATGAATTCAACTAAGTACAAGGCGAATCGTATAAAAGAATAAAGAATGGATACATATTATTCAAAGATTACAAGTGTATAATTGATACAAAGGCAGCTACTAAGAAGGAAGCGTCCTAAGTAGGCCCATCAATTGCTCTCCCACTTCCTTCAACGCCTCCTCCTGAGCGGCCGCCGCAGCCAACTCTGCTTCCACCTGGGCCCGCTGCTGCATGTAAGATGAAAGTTTTTCTTCGACGGCTCGTTGAGCTGCTTCGCGACCTTGGGTATCACGCTCAACGGCATCGAGCTTCTGCTTCAATGTTAGCCCATCAGAAATACTTTGCAGAAGGCCCTCGAAGATAGCCTTCACCCAGGCAGCGTTTGCGTCGACCTCAGCATGCAGCCGAGCAGACTCGCTTGAGGTCTCTTGGCATTCCCTCCGCCTTAAAGCCGCTTCTTGTTCCAGATGGCGGAAGTAAGAAGCGCTCTGCTCGATCCATGCCGCCTGTTGAGTACTCGTGGCCAAAACCTCGGGGCAGGACACATAAGCTCCAGCTGATGCAGGCGAGCCTCGATCTTCCTGCAGTGGTTAACCCAAGACTCGACGACGCCTTTATTATGGAAATTTACAAGCGTCGCCAGCATCGGATTAATCTCAGCAGCGAAATCTGCGGCAGATGTGGGAGCTTCTGCGTCAAGCTCCTCGACGCATCCGCTTAGCATACTCAGACTCATCGCAGCACCCTTTGAGGATGGACGTCTGGAGAATGGGCCTGTCGGCATCATGATGCGAGACTCGAAGGGGGCCGGAATAGAAACGACAGCTGAAAAACAAAACACAATCAAATGACGATTCAAAGAATATAAGAAAGTCATCAATGAGGGAGTTTACTATACCAGCTGCAGCAGGCGGCAAAGCCGGGAGGACCGGTGGCGCGACTGATCTTACATCTCCTCCTTCGATCTGTAGCACTGCAATCAGGGCAAGGAAGAATCATAAATAATTCCATTATTGAAAAAAGAAAGGGTATTAATTGAAAACTATACTCACCAGCACCACTGGAGGAAGCAAACTCCGACGGGAAGGAGAAGTGTGGATGCAGCACCTGGTACAGGTGATCAAAAAGCACTCCTGCAAAGATGCAATAGTACAACATCGATACATAAATTATGCAGTAAAGATAAAACTGATGGGTCGCAAATCCATACCTTTCAGCATCTGCGACGGTGCGAGAGAAGGCAGAGGGGTGGTCACCGTCAGGGCGGTAACTGACGGCGTTGTCTCGAGCAGATCAATTTCAGCACTAGCCACACCTGCATTAGAAGCAAGATAAACTTTATTAGGAAAGATTGCAGAATAAAGAAAGAAGGACGGTGGCCCAAGATTTACCTGAAGAGTCGCCGGCCGGAACCCTAACGAGGGCGTCACTTGATGCAACGGTAGCGTCTCCCTCCTCCATTGGGATGGTCTCACCTCCCGTTGCCTCATCGCCCGACTCTACAGGAGCCGTCGTCATGCTCACGACGCCAGGAGACGACAAGGAACCGTGAGCGGCGCCCGACTCTTGGGAAAGAACGGCCATCTCGTGCTCAGCGATCATGCCTGTTTTATCCGCTACCACCTCGAGCTCAGCGGTCGCAGCCGTCTCGTCCACCGTTGCCAAAGGCTTATCCGTAGCAGCCATTTCATCTACTTCTACCTCAGGCTCTGCCGTAGCAGTCGTCTCACCCGCCTCCCCCTCGGGCTCGACATCGATAGCCTTCTCGGGCATGGCAGTCGTGACTGTCTCATCAGCCACTAGCTCAGGCCTGGCGACTACGGCTGCACCGCCTACCGTCGCCTCGGGATCAGCTGTTACCTTCTCCACCGTCCCCTTAGGCTTGACGGTTTCCGCCGCTCTTTCAGTTGGGCTCGGCCCTGCAGGACAAGATGTATAAGAACCGATAGTTTTACAATTCTTACAACAAAAGCCTCGAAAAACACATTACCTGAGGTGGATTGATTGTTGGCTTCCCGGGCTGCACGCACCGCCCGTCTATGAGCAGTAGACAAGGTGACCGGGGGCTCCTCAGAAGGAGTGGCAGCGAGAATAACGGCGCTTGGGCCCGCTCCCACGGCCAAAGCAGCGCTGCGCTCCTTCGCTGCACGCCTCAAGCATTTCCTCTCCTCCCGAGCCGTCACGACGGACCTCTTGGAAGCCTCCTTCAGCAAGGCGTCGTCTTCCGCGTTCAGAGTTGCCTCCAGAGCCTTCAAGGCATCCATCATCGGCTTTTTGAGTTGGGTATCTTGCGGCAATTCCAAAGAGGCCGGAACATCGGTAGCTGGCCCGGAGAGAATTCCCGCATCAGTTTGCGGGATAGATCTTGTGGTCCCTGCGATAAGACAAAGAGGGGGTCAGATCACTCATAAGAAATGGAAGGAAAGGCATAGTGAACCAAAATGTACCAAGGCCTAAGGATTCTCTGAGTCGTTCCTCCTCCTGGAAAGTTTTGAGGGAAGCAGCGATAGCTTCTTCGTAGAAATGCCTGTTAAAAAAAGGGGGGAAAGCATTAGTCAAAGACAATGATAAAAGTACAATGCAATGACGGAAAAATACAGCTAGTGATTACCCGATTGCGCAAGTTTAGCTAACCACGCATCGCGCCTTGCCAATCGCTCTGAAGCTGCGATGGCGGCCGCCAGATCAGTGTCGTCTGGCGGCATAAATAACCCTCGTTGGTCCCGTACTCGCCCAAGCCCTCGCTATAAGGAGCATGGGGTTCCTGACCGAACACAACGTCAGCAGAGAGGATTGACTTCTTCTTCCTCTTCTGCAAGCGAGCCCCGGGTGCACCCAAAATCAACTTGCGCTTCGCATGCACCTTAGGATGGCGGATCCCGATGTCCGAGCCCACCCGGACTCCGGCGAAACCATATTCACCGTCTCCACGGGAACGCAAGGCGCTGGGGCACGTTCACGGTATCACGAGGCAATCCGCGCGGAAGGCTCAGCACGCGCGGTGGCTCAGCTCCAGCATCTCTCATCGGAGGAACGACAGGGATCCTTGGCTTCAGGGGAGCTTTGCGGTCGCTGCCAGGGGGCACACCCTTGCGGTCAACCAACAGCCGCTTCTCTTCCCGGATGACGGCACCCATCGCGTGCGCGTACCAAGCCACGTACACGTTGAGGGCCCGTGGGATGCAGCTCGGCTCGCTGATAAAGAAGTAGGAGCCCGTGTTTAGCCGCATAAAATGGTGCAGCGCGCCCCGTATCCCCTCCCTGGTGGCCGCAGGCTCTTCCAAAAACGCCTCCAGTGGGACCCCCTGGTTATAGCTTGATTGTTGGGTGAACCGATGGGGGTTGTACCTCATGAAGAGCGTCATATCGTTTTGCCTGAACACCAGGAAGCCCGGTCGAATGGAGTATAAGTGAAGAATCTCCCGGGCTTTCAATACGGAGGCCCCGTCCTTGAAACCATCACGCAGCGCCAACACCGCCTTGGAGGTCTCTGGGCCGATGGTCACGACTTTGTCCGTGAAAGAAATTCTCGCTCCGACCTTGTGCGGACGAAGAAGCAACCCCCTAGCCTCCCGCGGAGACGGATTCACAATAGAGGCGCCAAATCAGCCGCATAACTCTTGGGAGTCTGCACTTCTCGAAAAATGAGGGGCTCTTGTGAATGCCAAATACCCCGAGCACATGCATTTCCATCCACAAAGTGAAGTAGTGCATCGGGAAATTGGCAGGTTGCACCCCAGGTTCATTTGCGTCCGCCGTCACGCTAAAGTCCATGGTATAGGTAAGCCAGCTCGGCGATTCCGATCGACAATTGTATGCCAGCCACCATCCGATGCGCTGGGTAGAAAACGGACGGCCTCATGTAGCGCGGGTGCATGGGGAGCGCGAACAAGCACAGCCATAATCCCAGAAACCCGAGAAAGAAGGTCTCCTCATCGATGCCCGGGGCGGCGATTTCCGATAAGGGCATGATGGCGGCATCAGAAAGATAAAAACCCTTTTAATCGTCTTCCAATACTGGTCGACGATCTAAGCCAAAGCCGAAGGGGTCGTCGAGCTTGGCGAACTTCTCGCTCCGCTGCGATAGAATCTCCGGTCGAAGGAAGCGGGCGATGAAATCTCCAAAACCAACTCCCCGTCCCCCCGATTCTAAGTAGAGACTCTCATACATATTCAGCACCTTTACCAGACTCGGAAACTGGTGCTGAATAGCATTCTTCGGCGTTAGGCCCATTACCAAAGGCTTGGTGGCGAAGACATACTCATCCGGAGGAAGTAACTCCTCATAGTGCTCCCCCCTCACCGGCAGACCGGAGATCTCAGCAAATTCTTCCAGGGGGATGGAGACTTCCCTGTCCGTCAGAAGAAAAGTATGGGTGGGGGTGTTCCATTGTTCCACGAATGCCTTAACCCACCACGTCGGAGGAGCAGGGTACTCAAAGAGCGAGGCGTAGAATGCAGGGTACAGACCAATCTTCATCAAGTGCGTCTTCTTCGCTGACAAGATATACTTAGCCCACTGCAAATACCCGGCCGATTGTCGAGGGGTCAATCCGAGGTTATAAGCTTGTCCCCAAGGGCGCGCCTCACCCTGGCATATGCGCCGCCCCAGAATGTCCACGGCTGCCGGCGGCTGCACAGGGATGGCAGCAATCGAAGGCTGAAGAAGATCCTCCGAGTTCCAATTTACGACCTCCACGGCATAGTTCACCGGGGGTGCATCTGCATATGGGATCGACGAGATCGGCTCTGACGGTGTCGCACAAGAGAAGCTTCGGCGACCCTTGATGATTTCACTGTACCATCCACCCCACAGATGAAGGTTCTTATGCTCCGGGTCGTGATCCTTAATGAGAGCGAGAACCTCCCGGTCCACCGGCGCCTCAGGGAATCCTCCCTCTGAGTGGAAGAATAGGAACGAAAGACCAGCAGACATGTTGCCTGCAAGAGAAAGCGAAGTTCCATTATCAGTATCATCATTTAATTTTAAAAGCCTGACACTTGATACTTTAAAATTTGTACCGCACTGCAATGCAGTGGAGAGGGGACCAAAGGGGGACCCACAAAATCCAGATGACAATGCATCAGTTAATAAGACAGCCCAATCATTGGATGAGACTGTCAATTAATGAGGAAATCCCCAAAAGAATATTCTCATTAAATGAGAAATCCCTTGAGACAAGGAGAAAAAATCCCTTTTCAGAGCAAAGGTCTGTCACAAAGTGACACTTGTCAAACTCTGGTCACAAGGGAATAAAATTCCTTAAAAGAGTCTAGCTCTGTAATAATGATGGAAAAATCCATCAAAGAAAAAAATTAATTTCTAAAAAATTTAAAGTTTGGGATCTTAAAAGATCCATGAAAAAAACTCTTAAGTGTTCATCATCAGAAGATCAAAAGATCTATGGTTTTGTCAATGAGCAAAGCTCTGTTCATGGGTTGAGAAACCCTGAAACAAATTTTTGAGAGCAAAGCTCTGTTTATGAAACCCCAAAAGGGTTTTCTTTAGATCAAAAGATCTATGAGAGCAAGGCTCTATTAATTAAAATTAATTTAATTAAGTTAAGTTAATTTTACCTAAGATGTTTCTAGAGTTCTAACTCTGAAAATGAGAGCAAGGCTCTGAGGTTCTTGAAAACAAGAGCAAGGCTCTGAAGATTAAATTCTTGAAGATGATAATCATCTGCTGAGGACCAAGGGTCCTATTTATAGGCGCTTAAGCACCCCTTCAACTCCTGAGTTGATCTAACGGTTGGGATCTTGCCACCGCTGCACTCACGTGTGTTCCACGTGAGCGCAACAGTGGGAGGGGCATTTGTTTCCCCCAATCAGAGCAAAACTCTATTTGAATTTCAAATTCAAAAGGTAAAGCAACGCTTCAGATCCCTTGCGCTGCGCGCAGAGCGCTACTTGTCAAAAGCAGACACGCCAGCGCAAGGGGTGCTGCGCCCAAGGCAGCGCACCCTAATCAGAGCAAGGCTCTGTTTTAAAATTTAAATTTTAAAAATAAAGGAAGCAACGCTTCAGATGACTTGCGCTCTGCGCTGCGCGACACGTGTCAGCGCAGGTGCGCTAGCGCAGTTGCGCTGCGCTCTGCGCTGCGCGACACGTGTCAAGCGCAGATGCACTTGCACCAACTGTGCCGCACTAAAACTTAAATAATTAATTATTTAATCAGAATTAAAATTCTAGAATGATCTTTTTAATATTATTAAAATAAGAAGATTATCTTCTGTAAAACAGAGGCCTTAGGATCAAAGATCCAACGGTGGGGAAATATCCCCAGATCAATCAGAGAAAGATCTCTGTAAATAACTCAACAAACTAATTGGCCCTATATAAAAGCCCTTAGACTCCAAGTCTCAGATAAAAAGAGCTCCTCTAAAAGCTTTGAGAAAAACTCAAAGAGAAAAAAAAGGTAAACCTTTGAAAAAAGAAGAATTTCTTCTAAAAAGATCAAAGATCTAAGAACAAGATCAAGATCTTCAATTAAAAGAAAAAGATCAAAAAAAGATCTTTTGATCTATGTAAAGGCACAGCCTTTTGATGAACCATTGGTTCTTGAAAACTTGAGGTAGAACCTCTTTAAAACTAAAAAGATTCTTTTCTTTGATCTAAATTTGATCAAGATGCGCTCTGTGCTATTGAACAGTGCCCTGCACTGTTAATTTGCGCTGTTGCGCTCCTTGGACTGGCGCAAGTCACTAGAGAGCGCCACGTGTCAATCTGCGCCTTGCGCTCCTAAAAACAGAGCACCGCGCTCTTAGGCTGGCGCACTGCACCAGAGCATGCCACGTGTCAGCAGCGCACTAGCGCAGCGCACTAGCGCAGCGCATTGCGCTAACAGACTTGCGCTCAGCAGAGCGTGACACGTGTCACCTCCATATGCGCTGGCGCCTTGCGCTCTTTAATTGGCACAGAGCGCCTGACAGGCCACGTGGCGCACTGTCAGATTATTAAATGCTATGCATTATTAAACAAGGGTAGTGCCCAATTAAAAGGTCCAACAGACCAGAACAAATGCTATGCATTATTAAACAAGGGCAGAGCCCAAGTAAAGGCCTAATACCAATAAAATTTTGAACATTTTCAAATGGACTTAACCCAATTCTGGTCATAAGTCCTCAATTTAAATTGAACTGAGCACAACTGCTCTCCCAAATCAATTTACACCCGGTCCACAGGTACATCTCTGAACTATGAAATTTGTCGTTGTAATCCTTCAACGTCATCAGAGAGGCGATGGGTCCCGACAACCATACATTGCTACGGACTGTGGGGTCCTTAAACTCATGGACCGAATTGTCATTAAACTAATATTCGTCCCTAAAATGGGAATGTTGGACCGAAATGTCATTAAACTAATATTCGTCCCTAAAATGGAAATGTTGGACCGAAATGTCATTAAACTAATATTCGTCCCCAAAATGGGAATGTTGGACCGAAATGTCTTTAAATTAATATTCGTCCCCAAAATGGGAATGTTGGACCACCATGTCCCTAAACTGGAAATCGACCGCAATGTCATTAAACTAAACAATAGAGCCCCCAAATGCTCTTTTGTTGGATCTAAATGATCCCGTTAAGTTGATCTTAGTCTAAAATTAGACCAACGAATCCTTAACAAACGTTTAAGTTGATATTAGTCCAAAATGAGACTAACGTATCCTTAAACCAAAACCCCAAACCCAAATCTAAGAAAATACGGATTTGGACTAATCCACGTCCTACGGGCGACAACATAAATTAGTCTCCGTATACAATCCACGGGCAACCACAAACAAAACAAACACCCACAACACGAAGTGACCATCTGGAGAAGGAAATCAAAGAGCAGTGGGAACCACACAAGACACTATGACGATCTCTGGTCTACAGACTAACCTGTACCAGTGTCACCAGAGAACTTCTATCTGATGATAGGTATAGTACCATCTAGGAGTTCTCAGCGAGTCCTGTTCGGTGCACCCATTCTCTAATGAGCATATGTGTACAATCTTTGATGTCAAACACCAATGAATATGGGATCAACCATCGCCCCCTACAGGGTCAAGAAACGTACACACTAGTCTACTCTGGAATATCGATGCCTTGTCTCGATACTCCCTCGACTAGGAACAATTAAAGGATATGCTTGTGGAATACACAAGTCCCAGTAGTATGATCTACATCATAGTCATGGTAGTCAAGCAAACATCCTAAGGGCTTTATCAACATGTATCCGAGAGACAGTATAATAATACAAGTGTACATGTTAAGATAAAGAGCAACCAGATAACATACTATCATATCGAGCAAGAAAGTCCTCTCTATATATGTCCAAGCGTTCACTATATCATACAAGAATGACCATTAGGGCATATATATTCCTAACAATCTCCCACTTGCACTAAGGCCAGTTGTTGTAGTATCCATACCCAACATCTCAAAAAGTCTCTCAAACTGCGTCTGGGGGAGGGCCTTCGTGAGTGGATCTGCTACGTTGTCCTTCGTGTCAACTCTCCTGACCTCGATCTCCCGTCGATTTACTATCTCCCGGATCAGGTGATACCGCTTAAGAATATGTCTGGATCGCTGATGGGACCGGCGTTTCTTAGCCAAAACCACAGCTCCATTGTTATCACAATACACAGGTATTGGATGCTCAATGGATGGAACCACACCAAGTTCAGCAATGAACTTTTTCATCCAGACAGCCTCTTTGGCAGCATTGTTGGCAGTGATGTATTCAGCCTCCATCGTTGAGTCTGCTACGGTATCTTGCTTGGAACTCTTCCAACATACGGCCACTCCATTGAGGGTGAAGACAAAACCCGAGACCGGCTTATTGTCATCCTTATCACTCTGGAAGTTCGAATCGGTAAAGGACTCCACCTGGAGTTCTCCGTTAACATACACCAAGAACATTTCTTTAGTCCTTCTCAAGTACTTAAGAATGTTCTGCACAGCTGTCCAGTGCTTTTCACTAGGATTTGATTGATACCTACTCACTACACCTAGTGAGTAAGCTACATCCGTTCTGGTACATAATATCGCATACATGATAGACCCGACTGCCGAAGCATAGGGTATCCCTTGTATGCGAGCCCTCTCCAAATCAGTTTTGGGAGACATCTCTTTGGAGAGAGTGATTCCTGAACAAGCGGGTAAATTACCACGCTTAGAATCTTCTATACTAAACCTCTTTAGTATGGTGTTTATGTACCTGGATTAGGACAATCCCAACATCCTCTTAGATCTATCTCTATAGATCTTTATCTCCAGGATGTAGGAGGCATCACCCAGATCTTTCATGGAGAACTTGTGTGATAAGAAGAGCTTGACCGAGTGTAGTATAGGAGCACCGTTTCCTATCAAGAGTATGTCATCCACGTACAATACGAGGAAGGCAACCTTACTCTCTACAACCTTCTTGTATATACGAGATTTATCTACGTTTTTGATGAAGTCAAACTCTTTGATAGCTTCATCGAAACATATGTTCCAGCTCCGCGATGCCTGCTTTAATCCGTAGATTGATTTAAGCAGCTTGCACACGTTTCTGCTGCTCCCACTGTCTACGAAGCCCTCTGGCTGTGTCATGTACACGCTCTCTTCTAAATCACCATTTAGAAAAGCGGTCTTGACGTCCATCTGCCAGATTTCGTAGTCATGGTATGCAGCAATGGAAAGTAGGATCCTGATGGACTTAAGCATAGCGACATGGGAAAAGGTTTCATCATATTCGACACTTGGTCGTTGACGAAAACCTTTCTCTACAAGTTTAGCTTTGAAGGTCTCAACCTTTCCATTTACACCAATTTTCTTCTTGAAGCTCCACTTGCTCCCAGTGGGTTTTACCACTTCAGGAGCAACTTTCAAAGTCCATACTTTGTTGGTGTACATGGATTCCATCTCAGATCTCATAGCATCCAGCCATTTCACAGAGTCCCCACTTGTGATGGCCTGCTCGAAACTAGTTGGGTCATCATCTTCCATGATGCAATCCTCTCTCCCACCGTCTATGAGAAAACCGTAGTATCTTTCAGGTGGATGAGGAACCCTACTAGATCTGTGGAGTGGCTGAGGTTCGTCGGATATTATTGGATCCTCCGGTTCTATCAAATCGCCAGTTTTAGTTTGTGCGGCTGGAACTTCTTCCAGTTCTACCTCATTACCACTAATTTCTTTCACAAGAAATTCTTTTTCTAAAAAGGTGGCATGTTGAGCAACAAACACTTTTTGTTCCTCACTATGGTAGAAAAGGTATCCATGCGAATTCTTTGGATACCCCACAAACTTGCAAAGAACTGACCTTGTCTCGAGCTTGTCCGGATTTTGCTTTTTGACATAAGCCGAACAACCCCATATCTTAACTCGTTTAAGATATGGTCTCTTTCCACTCCATATCTCACATGGTGTTTTAGACACAGATTTTGATGGAACTTGATTCAATAGGTATGCGGCTGTCTCAAGCGCATAACCCCAAAAAGAAATAGGTAACTCAGCAGTACTCAGCATAGAGCACACCATATCTAATAGGGTGCGATTTTTCCGCTCCGATACAACGTTGTGCTGTGATGTATACGGAGGAGTAAGCTGAGAGAGAATCCCATTCTCTTTTAAATAGTCAGGGAATTCCATGCTTAAGTATTTTCCTTCCCGATCAGATCGAAGGATTTTAATACTTTTACCCGTTTGGTTCTCCACTTCGTTCTTATATTCCTTGAATTTCTCAAAAGCTTCAGATTTGTGTTTCAAAAGGAACACATGTCCTAATCTTGAGAGATCATCGGTGAATGTAATGAAGTACGAGGAACCATTCCCTGCTTGTGTAGACATTGACCGCATACATCACTATGTATCAGTTTCAAGAGTTCAGTAACTCTTTCTCCGTGTCCAGCAAACGGAGTTTTGGTCATCTTCCCTTTGAGACATGACTGACAAGTTTCATAAGATGTAAATTCAAACTGATTTAAATATCCATTTTTATGTAACTTAGCTATTCTTTCGTATTGGTATGACCTAGTCTACAATCCCACAAGAAAGTTTCGTTCATTTCTGAATTTTTCCTCTTGTGTGTGTTCTATATGCTTAGAACTGTCGTTTGATTTAGAACGTATATACCATTACATAACGTACCAAACCCAATCAACACTTGATTTAGGAAAATGTTCATAACATTGTCCTCCAATATAAAGTTATATCCTTCTTTATTTAATTAGGAAACTGATATAATATTGCATATCATGTTTGGTACGTAATAACAGTCGTTCAGAATCATTGTATTACCATTTGGTAATACTAGGTGATATTCGTCAACAGCTTTGGCCGCAACAATTACACCGTTCCTTACTTTGAGAGACATATCACTCTTTCCCAGTTCTCTACCTCTTTTTAGCCCATGTGACAAAATACAAACGTGGGATCCTGATCCGGTATCCAATACCCATGACGTAGAGCAAACTGAGAAACGGTTCTCGGTAACGAACACACCCGAAGAAGATGCATCAGCATGCTCCTTCTTCGTTCGGGTGGCGTGGGAATCTGGGTATTCCCCTATTCCTTGCTCAGACTTATGACAGTCATAAGATAGAGCGGAACCAACGTTCCCCGGCTCAGTATAATAAGTGGGTTCGGTCAATACATCCATGTTATTATCTTAATTAAGACGTGTTATTGGTCGCTACCTGAAGAGAGAAAGAAGGAAACGCTTTAGCGTGCGCTCTTTACAAGATTAGATTGGTTATTATCTTATCTAATCAGGATGGCTCCCACTGTTTTTATCAAATCTTCCTTCAAACCATAAAGGGTAAGATTAGCCGGGATTAATTACACCTTACAAATTCGCCAATCGGTCAGTCAGGCAGCTATTGGTACTCCGAGGGAGTCACCCCATGCTTTCGCATGGAACTAATTAAATAACCTCATTTCCGCAGGGGCATAACGCCGTTAACACCTTTCTTAGACACCTACTGGATCAGCTAATTCTAAAGTGGAAAACTCTCACATGAGTAACACTTGCTCATAGTGGGTATTGGGATCCAACTATCTCATAGAAGGAATGTAATCTTATTGCAAATTTCAACACTTGAAATTCTCAATATCTGTTTTTACCCCAAGCGATTTATAACCTTGACAAGGTCAACAAACCATAAACCGCAAGTCAAGTTCAACCCGTTCATTTCGTGATTGAATTAAATCCACCTGCACGACCCTTGACAAGGTCAACAAGGCCGTACGACTACCCTAATCTAATCGCATCATATACGGCAGATAAGCACTAATCAGCTACCGCACACTACTCCTTGACAAGGTCAACAAACGTAGCATGAATACTAAATAACACTTATCTAAAATGACGGAGGGCTACGACTAGTTTTGTAGAAAACGTTTAACGTAATGAACTTGATATCATTGTAGAATCTAGTGATTTGAAAAGGAGTGTTTTTTTGTGGTTTTTGCTAGTTTTGCTAAAGAGGCCACTCCCGGTGAAGGGATTTCGGCTCTTTCCTAATCGAATGAGATGCTGGATATTCATCAAGGAATACCACTATACAAAGCAAGAACTAGAAAAATTATAAAAACAAAACCGTGTGGGTTGTAGCATTTGCTAGTTTTGCTAAAGAGGTCACTCCCGGTGTAGGGATCTCGACTCTTTCCTCATCGAATGAGGTGCTGGATATTCATCAAGGAATATCGCTATGCAAAGCAAGAACTAGAGCTACCTTTTTGAAAATCTTGATTCTACAATATCTTTAGGTTTCTTTTCTTTCCATTAATCTCGTTGATGAAGTCCCATCATTTATGTTTCCCTAAACATCACAGAAAAGAAACGAAAATAGAACGTACGCTTATACCATCCGCATTCGCCACGGGGCCCCGTCATACACCGTTAGGTTACTTAACTAACAGCAGAGCGGGGGCTGGACTAGCGCGGGTGCAAAACATAAGCAACGTTTATTATATATCATATATATAGCATTCGTCTCACGCAGTTGTATGATCGTATCACAGAACACAAGCAGCGGAAGTCAACATATGAAATATCGGATATACTAGGAGGTTCGTGTTTTAAATTCAGCCAGTAATGAAAAACACGGATTCCACGGTCGTGATTGTTCACCGCCGAAAGACGCGACTGGGACGTTAGGACGTCTGGCATGAATTTTGGGGGCAGATACTATTTGGGTTTATCCGTCCACCTC
The DNA here is from genome assembly GCA_030015575.1 of Agapanthus africanus. Classification (NCBI taxonomy): domain Eukaryota; kingdom Viridiplantae; phylum Streptophyta; class Magnoliopsida; order Asparagales; family Amaryllidaceae; genus Agapanthus; species Agapanthus africanus. The sequence continues at coordinate 62,418,079 of JASDDO010000028.1, read as the reverse complement.
TCCGAAGATGCCTAGTTGATTTATGGCACCGTGTATCGGAGGTTTGGACGAATGCGGCCGTTGTAGCAGACTTTGTCAGATTCCCCCTCGTTTGCGAGGTTTTTTTTTATTGTGGGGACGCTCTTCCCTGCAGGCGTAAGCCCCCGCAGTTAATTACACTACCGCGTAGCGATAACCACTTTCTCCTGCTCCAGATGTTCACTTCATGTCATGTGTGTTTGTTTTATTTTTGGTTGCCCGTGGATTGTATACGGAGACTAATTTATGTTGTCGTCCGTAGGGCGGGGATTAGTCTAAATCCGTATTTTCTTAGATTTGGGTTTGTTTGATTTAAGGCTCGTTAATATCGTTTGAGATTAAGATCAACTTAAATGGTTGTTGAGGATACGTTAGCCCAATTCTAGACTAAGATCTACTCAACAGGATTTTGGGATCATTTAGATCCAACGAAAGATCATTTGGGCTCTATCGTTTTAGTTTAGGGACGTTGTGGTCCATTGGGTTTAAGGACATCATAGTCCATGGATCATAGTCCATAGAGTTTAGTTTAGGGACGTTGCGGTCCATTAGTTTTAAGGACATCATAGTCCATGTTTAAGGACATCATAGTCCACAGAGTTTAGTTTAGGTGTAACAACCGAGTTCAGTTATACCAATTTCTGTTGCCGTATGTGTTGTTTATTTCATTTACCATGTTTGGATGTGATTGGTAGTTTACTTTACGTTCGACCCGCTTACTTGAGCTTGTTGTTTCATAGTTATAGAATACCTTAGCATAACGTATTTTGCATATAACAATTTAAGTCACGTAAAATAAATTAAAAATACATGACATGGCCTGCTTGATACCCCTAACCCTGTGGTAGCGTCCTTGCATCGTGTTCTCGTCCCGTTCAGTGAAACGGGCGTGTTTGGATGGCTACGCGCACGTACGTGCGTCCGTTCTTGGGGGTATGCATTTCTGTTGCATAATCTTTCATTTTAAATTTTGGAACTTGCTAATAATTTTCGTATTTCAAATCCAAAATTTTGGACCCGACCCGGGCACATTTCTGAATTATTTTATATCCCGCCAAATTCTAATTATTTTAAATTCTTTTAAATTCGTTTATATTTTATATAACAGCCTAAGTTTACTTTCAACTAACGAATAATATTTTAGCAATTGAAATCTTCTTTCTCTAAAAAATAATTCTTTCTCCAACCAATCCCCAGCTTCCTTTTATGCCGGCCCCACCATCGAGCATCTCTCTCTCTTCTATCTCCCTTCTCTCTCTCTCTTTTTATTCTTCCATAACCAATCAAAATCCTCCTCTTAGTCACCGGGCCCCACACGTCTCTCTCTATCTTTCCCCCAAAATCTTTCTCCTTTTCTTTCTCTCTCTCCCGAACACAGCTCTCTCTCTCTCTTCCCTTTCTCTCTCCTCTCGCGCCCTCTCTCTCCTCTTGTGTTTACTATTCCCTTCTCGATTCTCGTCACCGCCTCCCCGCTACACTCACCTCCCTTCTTCCATCTCCTTCTTCTGTTTTAAAACCCCGAGCCTCCTCCTTCAACCCTCAACCCTCATCGCCTTTCTCAAACCCTAACCCTAACTCCACCACCTCCTCAACCCCAACCGAGCCTCGTCACCTCCTCTCCTCCTCCTCTCCATCTTCTTCTTCTCTTTCTTCTTTCCGAGCCTCTCTCCCCTGCACACACACCCAAGGAAAACCCAAGAACCCAACGCCGCCTTCCATCGCCGCCGACCATCTCCCATTGCCATCGCCATCTCCTCCCTCTCCTCTGCTCTCCCTCCAACGCCAGAACCCTGCACATAAAACCCCAACAACTTCAAAACCGAACCTAAATCCTAACCAAACCCTAGCTCTTCAAAACCCTTCACCGGCACCCCTCACCGCCGTTGGTCTCGCCGCTATCGCTAGCTCACCCCTCTGCAACCCAGTGAGCAATCTTATTCTCATTCCTCTTCTTTTCTTCTTGTTTCTTTTATGCATTTTTCTCTTCTTTATTATTCACTGTTTTCTGTGATCGCCGGAATCCGGCCGTGCCGTCGACGATCCCGACAACCCAGCGAGGATATCTGACCCATGTGATCCCATCGTGCGTTGTTTGGACTCATTCCGTGTACCGTGCGCGCGTCGCGACTTTTCTCGCCGACGTGAGACATTCCGTATACCGTATCGCGATCCGTCGAGGCAAGTGAAACTTGCTACATGCTACCTATAATATTTTATATCTATTAAACTGCATAGTAAAACTGTAGATTACATATAGCTCCACATGTTCCATTTTCCTTTTCGATGTTCCATATATCATATTAGATTCGTATCTTGAATTATAACTTGTTGCATGTTAGAGTACAATATCGTGTACCCACATCCGTGTTTAAATTACTTAATAATTATCTGCATAACCCATAGCACTTTTAAATAGTTTCTACCCCTGAATACCCGGTTGCATCCATTGAACATATTTTTATAAATCATTGCATCCCTAGATCATTTAACCCATAATAACGAGATTTAACAATCTCATACTGGTTTAAGTGTATTTTACTTAATGTTGGAACCATAACCCTAACTCTAATCGATAACCGTACATCTATATAGTTTATTCTGTACCAATTTGCATATCATATTACATGTTCCAGTTTATTGTTCTGTTAGTACCCATGCTTATGTTAGTTTGATTATGAGCACCCACATGACATCTTGTGCATCCTGACACGACTTGTTACACTTCCTACTTGACACGACATGGTACCGTGCACCTCTCGATATGACATGATATCTATATACTACCTGACTTGACCTGATATACCATGGCTTTACCTGTTACCTGATCTTGTGACTAATGCCAACAAACCTGACTTGTTGTCCTTACGGACGTTTCCTGTTGTCTATCCAGACAAACCTGTACCTGCCTGATCTTGTGTTGGCATTAGCTCTAGATTACTTAATACCTTACTTGAACACATATGACTTGGGGTATGGGGAAATCAATGATGAAACCTGATTTGTAACTCGAAGTTCTATACCTGTTCTGATCAGTCTTACGGGCTAGGCCAGCATCGGAGTGATGCTACGGACATCACTCGTCATTACCTACCATCCTTTACTGCTTTGCGGCACGTCTCGGGTTCAGCCCGAGAGTCATAGACCGTGATCCCGGGCACGCACGGGATACTATTGAGTTACATCAATGATTCATCAAATTGATTTCAAAGACTTGAGAGTAGTTAACCCAATAGACCAGTTTAGATTACTTACTACACACTACCTTTCACTGCCCTGATTTATATTGCTGTTACACCTGCTTTACCATTTATGATTATACTTGCATGTCTTACTACCCTGTTTATATATTATTGCATGATGTTATGACGCGCTGACGTCTGGGTTTTGCATGGCCCAGATTCCGTACCTTTGCTGCAGTCCGAGCAGGAGTATTTCAGTCAGCAGGCTGAGCAGTGAGGACTCGTTAGTAGTTAGTTCTTTTATTTTCAGTATTTTCATTCCTGATGTGAGCCCGCATTTATGGGACATACATTTCAGTTATTCTTGTATTGGATCTTTTGCTTCCGCATTATTTTATTCTTGACTCATTTTATTTTGGCCTAGGGACATGTGTTAGATAGTTTGTTATTGTTCTTGATATCTTTACAGCCGTAATATGATTGTGGAAGGATAATTCTTATCCACAGGTAGCATGGTTGGCTTTGTCACGTGCCTACCTTAGCGTACTCTAGGAAGCGGGGCGTGACATTAGGGACGTTGCGGTCCATTGGGTTTAAGGACATCATAGTCCATGTTTAAGGACATCATGGTCCATAGAGTTTAGTTTAGGGACATTGCGGTCCATTGGGTTTAAGGATATCATAGCCCATGTAGGTTTAAGGACATCATAGTCCATATAGTTTTTGGTTTAAGGACATCATAGTCCATGTTGTTTTGGCTCATTGGTTTGGGGATGTGCCAAGAGTTATTGGTTACCGGGACCCTTCACCTCTCTGAAGACGTTGAAGAATTACGACATCTATCAGAGATGTGGAGAGATGTACCCGAGATGTACCCTTGAACCAAAGAATGTTCATCAGGGACTTGGTAGTCTTGTCTGGCACTAAGGCCAATTTAGAAGAAGACCTATGGGCTCGGTCGATTTGGGGTTTGGCCAAACTTGGGCTCAGCTCACTTGATTACTTATTTGGGCTTGATCCCCTTTTGTTCAACAATGCTGAGCATTGATATGGGCCTTGATGCTCACCCTTTTTTGTTTTTATTGAGTGTTAAAAACTCTTTATGGCGCCGGGCTCTATTTACAGAGCGCTTTATTTCATCAGCGCCCACGTGAGGGGCACGTGGAGCGTTTGGCGCTGAGCGCCAGATTTGGAGTGCTAAGCGCTTCTTATAAAATAGCGCCCACGTGAGGAGCACGTGGAGCGCTCGGCGCTGAGCGCCAGACTTGGAGTGCTAAGCGCTTCTTATAAAATAGTGCCCACGTGAGGAGCATGTGGAGCGCTCGGCGCTGAGCACCAGATTTTGAGTGCTAAGCACTTCTTATAAAATAGCGCCCATGTGAGGAGCACGTGGAGCGCTCGGCGCTGAGCGCCAGACTTTGAGTGCTAAGCACTGAATTTTCTGTTCTGCTCAATTCAATTCTCTTAGAATTTGATTCTCACTTATGAAAGACTTCGTCTTATAGATCTGAGATCTGGAAAAAGAACTAAGTTCTTCTGATGTGAGAGTTAAACTCTTAGATCTGGAGGAGATGCTATTATCTCTCTTACTTTTATGAAAGACTTTGTCTTATAGATCTGTGATCTGGAAAAATAACTAAGTTCTTCTGATGTGAGAGTTAAACTCTTAAATATGGAGGAGATGCTATGATCTCTCTTTTTTTTATTTACCTTGAGGAAAAATCGTTCTCGTCTTGGATTTTGAAGCTTATGGGGGGGTTCTTCTGTACAAGACTTGAAGTCTTAGGTCCTTTATATAGGGGAAGCTGATTTGTTGATTCCGTTAAGGAAATATCTCATTGAGAGATTTCTTAATTGATTTGGGGAATTTATCCACCGTTGGATCTTTGATTCAAGAACTTCTGTTTTACAGAAGACATTTTTCTTGTTTTTAACAAGATTGGGAAAATTCTTTCCCATACAGCGCTTATTCTGTATCTTGGCGATTTTTTAATCACCATTGGAACTTTGATCCAACGGTGCTCTGATTTACAGAGCACAATCTTTCTTGTTTAGAAAGATTTTGAGGAGTATTTCCTCAATCAGAATTTAATTCTGTATCTTGGTGATTTTTAATCACCATTGGATCTTTGATCCAACGGTGCTATGATTCACAGATCACAATCTTTCTTGTTTAGAAAGATTTGAGGAGTATTTCCTCAAGCAGATTTTAATTCTGTACTCTGATGATTTATCATCTCCGTTGGATTTTTGATCCAAGGGTGGAGAACATTTAGTTCTAGCGCTGGCGCTCTCGTGCTTTGCACGTGAGGCGCTGCTTCAGAGTTTTTAACTCTGGGCGCTGGCGCTCTCGTGCTTTGCACGTGAGGCGCTGCCTCAGAGTTTTTTAACTCTTGGCGCTAGCGCTCTCGTGCAAGGCACGTGAGGCGCTGCCTCAGAGTTTTTTAACTCTTATTTAATAGATTTCTTTTTATGCTTTGCACATTGGCGCCCGCGTGAGGAGCACGTGAAGCGCCATCATAGGATTTAATTCTATCCGAGGCAGTACCCACATGCTTTGCATGTGGAGTTTTTCCTTTATTTTTATTTTTATTTTATTGTTATTATTTTTTAAGGGAGCAAGTTTTGAGCCAAAATTTCGGCGGGAACAAATGCCCCCCACTACTTTGCCCACGTAAGTATGTACGTGGGTGAAGTAGTGCAATGTTATGCGTGGCCAGAGAATTGATGGCTTAGGAGACAAGTTTAGGGTCCTTGTAGCCTAAGACTTTTTCCATCTTCATGAACTGTAAGGGTTTCAAGAAGGTTTTTCTCCCTACGAGTCGAAAGGATCCCGTAGGTGTATTTTCTCCTTAGGAGTCGTGAGGACTCCTAAGTGCGTTTTCTCTTGAGAGTCGTAAGGATCTCACAAGAGAATGTTCCCCCTTACAAGTCGATAGGACTCGTTAGTAGTTTTTTCCCTCCTTGTCGATATTCGACTTTGGAGAGTGTGGCCCGTGGATAGCATACAATAGTCCATCTTGGACCTACTTGCAGGGCAGCGATGGCTTCAACTTTATGAGCCATGAGGGTCTCATAAAGACTTTTCTTCCTATGAGTCGTGAGGATCCCGTAGGTGTGTTTTTTCTTGAGAGTCGTAAGGATCTCATAAGAGAATTTTCTTTTTATTCGTGAGGACACTAATTTCCCTGGGGGTTGAGATGAATCGAGAGATTCCTGCAAAGACACTGATTTCCTTGCGGGTCGAAATGAATCGAGAGATTCTCGTTAAGGACACTAATTTCCCTGAATCGAGAGGTTTCGCCAAGGACACTGATTTTCCTGGGGTTGGGACGAATCGAGAGATTCCTGCAAAGACACTAATTTCCCTGCAGGTCGAAACGAATCGAAAGGTTTTCGTCAAGGACGCTGATTTCCCTGAATCGAGGTTTTTGCTAAGGACACTGATTTTCCTGAGGTCGAGACGAATCGAGAGATTCCTGCAAATACACCGATTTCCTTGCGGGTCGAAACGAATCGAGAGGTTCTCGTCAAGGACGCTGATTTCCCTGAATCGAGATATTTTGCCAAGGACACTGATTTCCCTGGGGTTGAGACGAATCGAGAGATTCCTGCAAAGACACTGATTTCCCTGCAGGTCGAAACGAATCGAGAGGTTCTCGTCAAGGAAGCTGATTTCCCTGAATCGAGGTATTTCGCCAAGGACACTGATTTCCCTGGGGTCGAGACGAATCGAGAGATTCCTACAAAGACACTGATTTCCCTACGGGTCGAAACAAATTGAGAGGTTCTCGTCAAGGACGCTGATTTCCCTGAATCGAGGTATTTCGCCAAAGACACTGATTTCCCTGGGGTTGAGACGAATCGAGAGATTCCTGCAATAACACTAATTTTCTTGCGAGTCGAAACGAATCGAGAGGTTCTCGTCAAGGACGCTGATTTCCCTGAATCGAGATATTTGTGAGTTGACTTGATTCCGAGACGGAGCATTGATCCGGCGGGGAGGTCATTGGGTGACTTGATTCCGAGACTGAGCGTTGTTCCGGCGGGGAGGTCATTGGCTGACTTGTTTCCGAGACGGAGCGTTGTTCCGGCGGGGAGGTCATTGGCTGACTTTTTTCCGAGACAGAGCGTTGTTCCGGCGGGGAGGTCATTGGCTGACTTGTTTCTGAGACGGTGCGTTGTTCCGGCGGGGAGGTCATTGGCTGAATTGTTTCCGGGACGGAGCGTTGTTACGGCGGGGAGGTCATTGGCTGACTTATTTCCGGGACGGAGCGTTGTTCCGGCGGGGAGGTCATTGACTGACTTGTTTCCGGGTCGGAGCGTTGTTTCGGCGGGGAGGTCATTGGCTGACTTGTTTCCGAGACGGAGCGTTGCTCCGGCGGGGAGGTCATTGGCTGACTTGTTTCCGAGACGGAGCGTTGGTCCGGCGGGGAGGTCATTGGCTGACTTGTTTCCGAGACGGAGCGTTGTTCCGGTGGGGAGGTCATTGGCTGACTTGTTTCCGAGACGGAGCGTTGTTCCGGCGGGGAGGTCATTGGCTGACTTGTTTCCGAGACGGAGCGTTGATCCGGCGGGGAGGTCATTGGCTGACTTGTTTCCGAGACAGAGCGTTGATCCGGCGGGGAGGTCATTGGCTGACTTGTTTCCGAGACGGGGCGTTGATCCGACGGGGAGGTCATTGGCTGACTTGTTTCCGAGACGGGGCGTTGTTCCGGCGGGGAGGTCATTAGCTGACTTGTTTCTGAGACGGAGCGTTGTTCCGACGGGGAGGTCATTAGCTGACTTGTTTCCGGGTCGAAGCGTTGTTCCGACGGGGAGGTCATTGGCTGACTTGTTTCCTGGTCGGAGCGTTGTTCCGACGGGGAGGTCATTGGCTGATTTGTTTCCGAGACGGAGCGTTGTTCCGGCGGGGAGGTCATTGGCTGACTTGTTTCCGAGACGGAGCGTTGTTCCGGCGGGGAGGTCATTGGCTGACTTGTTTCCGGGTCGAAGCGTTGTTCCGGCGGGGAGGTCATTGGCTTACTTGTTTCCGAGATGGAGCGTTGTTCCTGTGGGGAGGTCATTGGCTGACTTGTTCCGCTTTCTGCGGTGTCTTGGTTGACTTGCTCCGCTTTCTGCGGTGTCGTGGTTGACTTGCTCCGCTTTCTGCGGTGTCAGGGTTGACTTGCTCCGCTTTCTGCGGTGTCGTGGTTAACTTGCTCCGCTTTCTGCGGTGTCGGGGTTGACTTGCTCCGCTTTCTGCGGTGTCGGGGTTGACTTGCTCCGCTTTTTGCGGTGTCAGGGTTGACTTGCTCCGCTTTCTGCGGTGTCGTGGTTGACTCTAGGTTGTCTGTGAACCGTGGAGTCTTAGAACTAGGGACTTTGCCGTGGCTCCGACTGGTGGTGTCGCGTCCGTATCTTGCTGGAATGAGGAGAAACGTCGTTGCTGATCTCTAGGCTGTGGATGCTGCCGTCAAGACTTGGAACTATGGACTCTGCCGTAGCTTCGAGGTAGTCTCTAAGCCGTCTGTGAACCGTCGAGATTTGGAATTAGAGGACTTTGCCATGACTCCGTATGTTGACGTTGTATCTGCTTCTGGTTGGAACGAGAAGGAACGCCGTTGTTGATTTCTAGGCTGTAGATGTAGCCATCGAGATCTAGCTTCCCTTTGACGAAGCCTGGTGGGACAATATAGTTCTCTGTTCGTTTATGCCCATGGATTGTATACAGGGGTTTACCTGTAGGGAAAAAGTTTCATCATCATTTTTGTTTTTCTTTCTGCGGTGCTCTATCATTTCAGTTTTTTATATCGCGGAAATCGCGATTACCCAATCATTTCGGCTATTTTTCACGGTGCCCAATCATTTCGGATATTTTTCTTTTTACCCGCTGTTTTTTATTGCGAGTTGCCCAATCATTTCGGTTATATTTTTTTTGTATGCATATATTTTACTTGCTGATTTTGTTGCAAGTTGCCATATCATTTCGGCTATTTCATATGCATTTATGGCTCGCTGACTTTTTGCTGCGAGTATGAAACTTGGGATCTGATACCAATCTTAGCATCAGCATCGCTACGACTGGAATATTGCCAGGAGAGAATCATCATTTGCCGTGAAAGGACTTGGATTTGATGTCGATTCAGGCATTAGCATCGCTACAACTGGGATATTTTCAGGAGCGAATCATCATTTGCCTTCGCCTCTATCGAACAAAAGTGGCTTAGTAGACAGGGTTAGGGATCCTGCCGACTAAGGCTTTTGACTTTATGAGCCGTAAGGGTTTCACAAAGGGTTTTCTCCCTACGAGTCGTGAGGATCTCGTAGGTGCGTTTTCTCCTTAGGAATCGTGAGGATTCTTAAGTGCGTGTTCTCTTATAAGTCGTAAGGATCTTATAAGAGTGTTTTCTCCTTATAAGTCGAGAGGACTTACAAGTGTCGTTCACCACATGGGGCCATTTCGCGCCATTGGTGGAACTTGGTGGGGGAGACGTTTATTTGTGTCCGTGGATTGTATACAAGGATCAATATTGAACCGTTTGTAGGGAAAACTGGGTTTTCGTTGGATCTAAATGATCTCAAAATCCTGTTAAGTAGATCTTAGTCTAGAATTGGGCTAACGTATTCTCAACAATCATTTAAGTTGATCTTAATCTCAAACGAGATTAACGAGCCTTAAATCAAACAAACCCAAATCTAAGAAAATACGGATTTGGACTAATCCCCGCCCTACGGGCGACAACATAAATTAGTCTCCTTATACAATCCATGGGCAACCTAAAACAAAACAAATACACACGACACGAAGTGAACATCTGGAGAAGGAGAAAGTGGTTATCGCTACGCGGTAACGTAATTAACTGCAGGGGCTTGCCCCTGCAGGGAAGAGCGTCCCCACAATCAAAAACCCCTCACAATGAGGGGGAATCTGATGAAGTCCGCTACAACGGTCGCATCCGTCCAAACCTCCGATACACGGTGCCATAAATCAACTTGGTATTTTCGGAGAGGTGGACGAATAAACCCAAATAGCATCTGCCCCCAAAATTCAGGCCAGACATTCTAACGTCCCGGTCGCGTCTTTCGGCGGTGAACAGATTCTGGCGCTTTATTTCATCAGCGCCCATGTGAGGGACACGTGGAGCGCTTGGCGCTGAGCGCCAACCACTGAGTGCTAAGCATTCTTTATTTTTTTAGCGCCCATGTGAGGGGCACGTGGAGCGCTTGGCACTGAGCGCCAACCACTGAGTGCTAAGCACTCTTTCTTAAATAGCGCTCACGTGAGGAGCACGTAGAGCGCTCGGTGCTGAGCGCCAGACTTTGAGTGCTAAGCACTTCTTATAAAATAGCGCCCACGTGAGGAGAACGTGGAGCGCTGAGCACCAGACTTGGAGTGATAAGCGCTTCTTATAAAATAGCGCCCACATGAGGAGCACGTGGAGCGCTCGGCGCTGAACGCCAGACTTTGAGTGCTAAGTACTGAATTTTCTGTTCTGCTCAATTCAATTCTCTTAGAATTTGATTCTCACTTGTGAATGACTTCGTCTTATAGATTCGAGATCTGGAAAAAGAACTAAGTTCTTCTGATGTGAGAGTTAAACTCTTAGATCTAGAGGAGATGCTATGATCTCTCTTACTTTTATGAAAGACTTTGTAGATAAAAGAACTAAGTTCTTCTGATGTGAGAGTTAAACTCTTAAATATGGAGGAGATACTATGATCTCTCTTCTTTTTATTTACTTTGAAGAGAAATCGTTCTCGTCTTGGATTTTGAAGCTTATGGAGGGTTCTTCTGTACAAGACTTGAAGTCTTGGGTCCTTTATATAGGGGAGGCTGATTTGTTGATTCAGTTAAGGAAATCTCTCATTGAGAGATTTCTTAATTGATTTGGGGAATTTATCCACCGTTGGATCTTTTATCCAAGGACTTCTATTTTACAGAAGACTTTTTTCTTGTTTTTAACCAGATTAGGAAAATTCTTTCCCATACAGAGCTTATTCTGTATCTTGGTGATTTTTTAATTACCATTGGATCTTTGATCTAACGGTGCTCTGATTTATAGAGCACAATCTTTCTTGTTTAGAAAGATTTTGAGGAGTATTTCCTCAATCAGAATTTAATTCTGTATCTTTGTGATTTTTAATCACCATTGGATCTTTGATCCAACAGTGCTCTAATTCACAGAGTACAATTTTTCTTGTTTAGAATGATTTGAGGAGTATTTCCTCAATCAGATTTTAATTCTGTGCTCTGATGATTTATCATCTCCGTTGGATCTTTGATCCAAGGGTGGAGAACTTTTAGTTCTAGCGCTGGCGCTCTCGTACTTTGCACGTGAGGCGCTGCTTCAGAGTTTTTAACTCTGGGCGCTGGCGCTCTCGTGCTTTGCCTCAGAGTTTTTAAACTTATTTAATAGATTTCTTTTTGTGCTTTGCACATTGGTGCCCGCGTGAGAAGCACGTGAGGTACTATCATAGGATTTAATTCTATCCGAGGCAGTACCTACATGCTTTGCATGTGGAGCTTTCCCTTTATTTTTATTTTATTGTTATTATTTTTTAAGGGAGCAAGTTTTGAGCCAAAATTTTGGCGGGAACAGTGATGAATAGCCAAACCCACATCCCTAGACCCCTACGAGAGCGGCAAGTAACCCTGCCAATTCTAAAGTCAGGAGACCCGATCTCGACTCCTCGAGATGATCTTCCACAGGACTCTAGAACCCGGTTACTTGTGCTCCCCGTCTTGGGTCTATCCTAATGCGAAAAAGTAAATAATATACATCAATGGTGACATTATCCTCAACCCGGAAGTGTCCCAATAAAAGAATATTACATACATATTTTACATGAATGAAAATTAAAAAACTCTCATCTCACGCAAAAATCCTCGGCTATTCAATCACGATGATCCAATATAACATATCACAGCAACACATAAACATCACATGTCATCAACGTAAGTAAATATACGTATTCCGAATGTCGTTGACATATAGTAACGATATCGGAGATACCCCACATATTACACTTACGGCCGCAGAAAAGAAATGAAAAACTACAATATTTAAAATCCGCAAATATCTTAGACATCATAAACCCGGAATATCTCATATTCTGAATTTCATGCCTAACCTATAAACCTTGCATTTTAGTCTCAAATTGAAAACTCTTTTCAATAAGAAGTCGGATAATTCAACAAGATTCCCGACTAAGTGATCGTGTACTATACGCGATTGCGACTGAGTTTTGATCCGAATCAAAACTCCGTGGCAATCGATCAAACGAGACTAAACGGCTAGATTTACAAAATACTAACTAGTTTTCTCAAAACTAATTATTGTGGATTCCAAATATTGTATTACATATCATCATATTCTATACGGCCTTAAACATTTCGATCGACTTTTCAAACACTCACAAATCACTGAGACCTCAACAACTTGAGACTCACTAAAAACACCCAGAAAGTACAAAATAAGATACTGGAGCAGCACAAGAAAAACGATAGCAAAACATCACAAAGTTTCGGCGGAACCGCAACCAAACTAGAGCTTAGGCCGCGGTTCCACGGCTCTTTAATGGAGTTGCCTCCTCGAATTTCTTGGGGCTCCACTAAATACCCTGCACGATTTTTTGCATATTTTTAATCTCGAAAATTTCAACTTTTGAAAAAGGACAGAAACTTGATAAAATTACGGGCTTCGAAAACCGATCGAACACTTTAACGTCGTAAAGACTTTCCCTAATTTTCTAGCTTGGCTCTGATACCATGAAAGTCTACCTTAGCACCACCATGAGATTTAAACCGTCATCAAGCATGCAATTTTTAAAAAATTGGGGTGCTAAGCTACATTAACTAAGGATCAAACTAGATGATTAGGGTTAAGCATGATATATAAAGAACTTTACACTAATAGATGGAGATTACAACCTTTGTAGATCATGTCCTTCTCTTCTAAAGCTCCGGGTAGTAGTTCCTACGACTCCTCGTAGCTCCACTTGAAGAAGTGCACAAACTTGCTTCGCGATCTTCGTGTCGAAGATGATCCACCCGAAGTTCCTCTAATCCAAGCTATCTCTTCACTAAACTTTCTTTAGTGAAGGAAACACCCTAAACTTAAGTGCTAATCAAGTGTAGGATGGTGAAGTAAGGGTTCTAAGCTCACTAGGTTGATGCAAAGACCTATGGTTCACATCACATGTGGGGGTTATGGCATTTAGGTGGAGGAAGAAGAAGATGGAGAAAGCTAGAGAGTGAAAATGAGCTATGGAAAATGAACTCAAGTAAAAATGAACTAGTGTAGAATGGCTACACTCTTGACCTCACTTATTGAAGCATGGATTATTTTCACATAAATAATTCCAACCATGATTCAATAGTTAGTCAAGACTAATAAACAAATGATATGTGCCATCCTTCACCCATGCCCAAAATATTTCCCCATTTTCCACATCTTTTTCTATTTTCATAAAATAGAAAAACCATGCCATGCTTCATTATATATATATATATATATCATATATATATCATATATATATATATATCATATATATATATATATATATATATTAATGTGTGTGTATATATATAATAAGAAAAAAATAATTAGTGAGCTATAATATTAGTTAATATATAATTATATCAAATATAAATATATATCATATTATTAAATCAACACTTGATTTAATAATCCGGTTATATCACATATAACCGACTAATATCATTTATCTGTATATCACATTATCAAATCAACACTTGATTCAATAATCCGGTTATATCACATATAACCTAACTGATATCAAATAACCGCCAGATTAGAATACGGTATCACATACTCGTATTTAATCATCCCCCCCGCACATATCAGCATATGTGCCCTACTTCGTTTCACTTGAATTAGGAAACTTCTGTGTGGGACTCTAAACACTCGTCAATACGCCAGCAGTAGGTAATGATCACATCAGTTACCCACAAGCCGTCAGCTGTACTAGCTGGACGTAATGGCTACCCAGGTATTGAGCGAATAGAAGATCAACAAGCAAGCTTGTCCAAAGTCCTATGAAGCCTATAAGTAACACTTACCGTACAGTCCAGTCTCCTTGTCTGATATGTCGCATATCGAGTCTAGGGGTGGAACCGTCAAACCCCAGTAACTTGATAAGTCATGCCGATGTGTGGCTCATAACGGTTCGAGAAACTACTTATAACTCTTACCAGTAAATCTCATCAGCCCTGGCCAGGGACTTACTGTTATATCCAATCGAGCATAGCGCAACATCAACTCCCAATACCGGGAGAGACGAAATACTTCATATCGCTCACTGCCTCCATGTGACTTGGGATTGTACCAAAAATCCACCTGTTTGCACGACTCCTTTAAGCCGTGGTAGGGAGGAAATCAAAGCACAGTGGGAACCATACAAGACACTATGACGATCTCGGGTCTACAGACTAACCTGTACCAGTGTCACCAGAGAACTGCTATCTGAAGATAGGTATAGTACCATCTAGGAGTTCTCGGCGAGTACTGTTCGGTGTACCCATTCTCTAATGAGCACCTGTGTACAATCTTTGATGTCAAACACCAATGGATATGGGATTAACCATCGCCCCCTACAGGGTCAAGAAATGTACACACTAGTCTACTCTGGAATATCGATGCCCTGTCTCGATACTCTCTCGACTAGGAACAACTAAAGGATGCGCTTGTGGACTACACAAGTCCCAATATTATGATCCGCATCATAGTCCTGGTAGTCAAACAAATATCCTAAGGGCTTTATCAACATGTATCAGAGAGACAGGATAATAATACAAGTGTACTTGTTAAGATAAAGAGCAACCAGATAGCATACTATCATGCCGAGCAAGAAAGTCTTCTCAATATATATCCAAGCATCCGCTATATCATACAATAATAGCCTCTAGGGCATACATATTCCTAACAGCAGGTATCCATCAGCTCGACGTTTCTATCGCAGTGAAAGTCGAAATGGCTGTGATGCAAAAGAAACTCGAAGCTATGAAAAGCAAATTCTCTTTAGCCTCTCTAAACTAAGTTACGCTCCCCAAAACCGTGTGTGGTTGCTGTTTTGACTCATCACATTTAACGGAATAATGTCCTTTGAATCCTTCGTCTCAAGGTCAAGAACAAACTAATGCTGCTTTTCTGCAACGAGTTAGAAACGATCCTTATTCCTCCACATATAATCAAGGATGGAGGAATCATCTTAATTTTGCTTGAAACCAAAACCAAATTCAAACTTAAAATCAGTTCCCAAGCAAAAATAACAATCAAAGGTTTCCCCCACAGCAACAACAGCCACCACAACAAATTCAGCAGCCCTTTCAACCGCAACCTTTCCAAAATCCGGCCAACAACTTTGCCCTTCATAATAATTCTTTCCAACCACAGACTAATATTCCAACGGCCGGCACCGATAAAATCTCTGCACTCGAAAGAAGCATAGAAATGTTTATTAAACAATCCGCACAAATGTCGGTCAATTTAACGTCCTCTATCCAAACGCTTGTGCAACACACTGCTTCACACGGTGAAAGCATAAAATCTATTGAAGCATAAATTGCACAGTTAAATGCCGCGATGAGTGAGAGAGAGAAAGGGAAACTTCCATCGCAATCTCTACCAAATCCCGGCTACTCACAAAGTGCAAATCTCATTCTTCACCAACAAATCATAACATGAGTGCTGTAACTACGTTGAGATCGGGAAGAGTGCTGAATAACCAGGTTGGTGAACAAGTTGATGATTCGGATGAAATCCCGGCTACTACTTCTATTCCTACTTCGTCTAGTCCACCATCTTCTTCTGAGCCTATTCTTCATTCTTCACTAGGCTCGAACCCTCAGCCCATTTTCTTGAATGAATTACCATCTAAGACCATCCCAAATCCAATTTTGGGATCCATCCCATCCCATCCCCACAAACTTCTCCACAAGTGTTGGACCCAACCTCTGTTGATAAAGCTCCTTTTCCAAACCGGTTGATGCCAAACAAACCAAGTCCACAAATGGAGAAGATTGTGGAAATTTTTAAGCAAGTTAACATAAATATTTATTTCTTAGATGCTATCTAACAAGTACCATCCTATGCGAAAATTTTAAAGGACTTATACACTAAGAAGAGGAAAACTCAAGTACCTAAAAAGGTTTTCTTAGCGAGCAATGTGAGCAATGCTTTTACCCAACATTTGCCCAAGAAACATAAGGACCCCGGTTGTCCTACAATATTTATAACTATTGGGGGTAAAAATATCAATCATGCTCTACTCGATCTAGGTGCGAGTGTTAACTTGCTCCCGTATTCTGTTTATGAGCAATTAGGCATAGGTTAGTTGAAACCTGCGCACTGCACTCTCCAGATGGCCGATCGATCTATCACCACCCTAGAGGTGAGCTAGAGGACGTATTAATCAAAGTCGGTAAATTTATATTTCCTGTGGACTTTATAGTTTTAGATATACAGCCTGTGGCGAACCCACGGAACCAAATCCCGGTGATTCTTGGTCGCCATTTTCTTGCAACTTCCAATGCAGTAATCAATTGTCGTAACGGTTCCATGAACCTATCTTTCGGGAAGATGACAATTGAGCTTAACTTTTTCAGGATAGGAATTCAACCCTCCAAACCTTCTGCTCATCTAATTGATATATGTTCTGTCAACGAGATAGCTTCCGACAGTTGCGAAGTTGAGGAACTTTGCAATAATTATCCCGACGCCACCGGTGCGTCATTGTTTGATCCTGCAAATTATTATACTAGTGATGCCCCTTCTGTTGACAAGTCCACCCCCGAATTCGAATCCTTTTACTTGGCACATAAGTTAGCTGAGCTATCCGAGTCAATCTCTTATGCTAGTTATGAACCTCTTATAGAGTCCGAGTATCATTCCCTTACCTTGCCTTCTATCGTCTCTCCGCCGACACTAGATCTCAAGACACTACCTTCTTATCTTAAATATGCATATTTAGATGAGAATGAGTCTTTGCCCGTTATCATATCAGCTTCTCTAGTTTTAGAGCAAGAGAGAGCTCTTTTGTCTGTTTTGAGATTGAATCGGCAAGCTTTTGGTTGGACAATAGCGGATATCAAAGAGATTAGTCTCTTGATTGTTGAACATCATATACATTTGATGGATGAATCCAAACCAGCCCGAGACCCACAAAGACGGTTGAGTCACGCCATGAAGGAGGCGGTAAAGAAAGAAATCGTTAAATGCCTAAATAATGGTATAATTTATCCAATATCTGATAGCTAATGGGTAAGTCCTATTCATGTGGTCCCTAAAAAGTCTGGCATCATGGTCATAACTAATGAGGCTAATGAGTTGATTCAAACACGCATCCAAACTGGGTGACGGGTATGTATTGATTATAGAAAACTCAATGCCGCGATGAGAAAAGATCACTTTCTTCTACCTTTCATTGACCAGATGTTGGAACGTTTAGCCGGGCATGAGTACTACTATTTTTTGGATGGATACTCAGGCTATAACCAGATTCCCATCACCGAAAAGGATCAACATAAGACAAATTTTACTTGTCCTTTCGGTACTTTTGCTTATAAACGCATGCCCTTTGGGTTATGCAATATTCCCGCTACATTTCAGCGGTGTATGATGGGGATATTTTCGGACATGGTCGAGAATTTTCTGGAGATATTTATGGACGATTTCTCCATATTTCCTTTGAGGAATGCTTACATCATCTTGATATTGTTCTTACCCGCTGTAAGGATAAGAATTTAATTTTGAATTGGGAAAAATGTCATTTCATGGTTCAAGAAGGTATTGTCTTAGGGTATATCATTTCACGAAAAGGCATTGAGGTAGACAAAACTAAAATAGATGTCATTTCCAACCTTCCTCCTCCCAAATGCGTCAAAGATATACGATCCTTTCTTGGTCATGCCGAATTTTATAGACGATTTATTAAGGACTTTAGCAAAATTGCTAGACCCTTAACTTTTCTCTTGGCCAAGAAGACAACATTTCACTTTGACTCGGATTGCGTGGCTGCTTTTGATTCACTTAAACATTCCCTCACTACATCCCCCGTTCTATCATCTCCGGACTGGAATCACCCTTTTGAGCTTATGTGTGATACATCCGATTTTGCTATTGGTGCAGTCTTAGGACAACACATTGATAAGATGCCATATGTAATTTACTATGCATGTAGGACCCTGAATGATGCCCAAATGAATTATACAACCACCAAGAAAGAACTCTTGGCAGTTGTATTTGCATTAAAAAAATTCAAGCCCTACTTAATTGGCTCTCCAGTTATAGTTTACACCGATCATTCCGCCCTAAGACATCTTTTATCGAAGAAAAATGCTAAATCCAGGCTAATACGTTCGATCCTGTTACAAGAATTTGATCTTGTCATACGAGACAAGAGTGGATGTGAAAACGTCGTAGCCGACCATCTTTCACGACTTTCTTCTTCGCCAACATTGACCTTGCCAATAAACGATTCCTTTCCAGAAAAACAGCTCTTGACCATATCCTGCGAACCTTGGTTCGTGGATATTGTGAATTATTTAGCAACGGGACTTCTACCCAGCGAATGGTCAAAACAAAGACAATCACCGATTTCTATCCCAAGTAAAATTTACTGGGATGAACCTTATTTGTTTAAGTATTGTCTCGATCAAATCATTCGCCGATGTGTCCCTAATAATGAATTCAAGAGCGTATTGTCTTTCTGCCATGATCAAGCATGTGGTGTTCACTTTGGTCCAAGGAAAACAGCGGAGAAAGTTTTGCAATGTGGCTTTTATCGGTCAACGTTATTCAAAAATGTATATGATTATTGCAAAACTTGTTCACGGTGTCAACACATGGGTCGGATTTCACGGAGAAATAAGATGCCGCTCCAACCTATCTTGGTTGTGGAGATATTTGATATTTGGGGAATTGATTTTATGGGCCCCTTTTCCAACTCTTTTGGGAATTTATACATTTTATTAGTGCTTTATTATGTCTCTAAATGGGTGGAAGCAATACCGTGCCGTACTAATGACAACAAAGTTGTTGTTAAGTTACTTAAAGAAAATATCTTTTCTCGGTTCGGACACCCTCGCACTATAATTAGCGACAATGGGACGCATTTCTGTAATCGGTCTTTCGAGACTTTAATGCGGAAATATTCAATCAACCACAAGCTTTCTACGCCCTATCATCCTTAAACGAGCGGGTAAGCTGATATCTCTAATAGACAGATCAAACAAATTTTGGAGAAAACGGTTTTTAAGAACCGTAAAGATTGGTCCACCAAATTGATGGATGCTCTTTGGGAATTTCGTACCGTTTATAAGACCGATCTTGCTATGTCTCCATACCGACTAGTGTTTGGGAAGGCTTGCCACTTTCCTGCCGAGATCGAACATAAAGTAATGCGGGCTATTAAAGAAATTAATTGTGATTTTGATCAAACCAGCAGCTATCGGAAGCTGCAATTAAATGAGCATCGAACTTCGCGATGAAGCTTACGATAATGAGGTTATAGTAAAGAACCGGACAAAGGTGTTTCATGACAAAAACCTTTTGAGAAAAACTTTCACACCGGGACAACAAGTCCTTCTTTACGATTCCCGACTCCATATTCATCCGGGTAAGCTAAGATCTCGTTGGAAATGACCTTTTGTGGTGTGATATGTGTACCCACACGGTACAATGGATGTAGAAAATATTTAAAACGGTTCTATTTTAAAGTAAATGGCCATAGATTAAAACCGTACTTTTCTGCTGACCCATCGGAAGAGCTCCTGTTCTTGCAGGAGCCGCTTTATCATAACTAACTTTCCTCCACCTCACCTTCATGTTTCGGTAACACTGTTTCATCTAAGAATGGATGTGTGTTAAATAAGAAAAAAAAGATAAATATATGTGCGTGCCAAAGAACAAGTTTGGCGTAGTTTTTTTTTCATTTGACTATCTTTTTGCCCCTGTTATTCTCCACCTAAGTCTACAGATTTATACGCTCGAAGAATAACATCAGTGAGGACACTTCTGTAAACAGGTTTGGGGGAGAGGTTTGTGTTTACTGAAATATCATTTGGCACTAGGCACTACTATATCTGAAAAAATATAGCGTTGAATGAATGAAATTTTTTTGTAAATAAAAGTTAAAATGTGAAAAATACATATGAAAGAGGGGAAAAGATTTAAGAAAAGCAAGAAAATTAGATATTTTAAAACAAAACTAGTAATAGATAGTCATGAGCTGTTGTCCCAAGGGTTAGTAAGATCAAGAAAATTACTAATCTGCGGATAGAAATAAGTCTGAAAAATAGTCCCTATTATTGAGTCCAAATATCTGAACGTTGATACCCTACTATATGCGTTTACACACATCTTGAAACTTGGGATAGTAGAGGATGCCTTGAAATGCTCTTGTCTAAAAATTTTAGTATGAAAGAAAAAATATATAAACAAAAATATAAATGACACATAAAAAAATAAATGGTGAAGAAAAATGAACACTGGTTTTGTAATTACTTAAGGCGGTATAAAAAAAATATAGCGAGGGTGCCTTAGACCAACTGGTTTGGGAGTCATGCAAAGTCTTAGGTGTTGCAAGACTAGAATATTGCTAATTACGCCTTAATAAGTGAGCATATTTGGTAATCAGTTGGTTAGTACCTCAAGAAGTATTAACGGTCGCATGAAAAATGTGTAAGCAAATCCATCTAAGGCATCACCGATTAAAAAGTACTAAGGAATAAGGAAAATGGTATGATAGTTTGAATTGAATTCTCAAAGTGTAGGGATGTCTTTTGCACACACGTAGGGGTATATGATCGATGTTTGGAAGAGAGAAAGGGAGGAAGACTAAAGACGATGTTTTATTGAGGGAGGATGTTATTTCTGACATCTTTTCAAGACCATTAAGATAGGGCTCATGACAAATAAAAAGCTATTGTAGTTTGAAACTCTTATTTTCAAGTTCTTTATTTTATATGTTCCTTATCTTTGTATGTAACTTTCATCTTCTTTCTTTTATTATGGGATTTTGTGGGTGAAATCCGCTGAAAACTCTCAGGAGACAACACTCCTCCTACTAGGGACATCTAGAGGTTTAAAGGCTTGTTGCACGTGCTAAGTGCAATCGTGTTGCCTACTAAAGTGTGCTAGGTTTTTCTTTTTCCTTTTAATAAATAGTTTGCTCGAGACAATCAAAGATAAGTTTGAGGGTATTTGATTAGTCAAATATATTGCACATTTGTATGTACATCTTTCCTATTATTTTTAAGTACTAAGGTATTAATTGTAAATAAAAAACATATATGAGTTTATTTGTAAAAGTTTGTTATTACATGTTTCTACATTTATAATTAATATAATTAGGGAATATATATGCATATAATATTTAAATGAAATATTAGTAATTAAAATATGCATATCATATCAAATATTCCTAATCAATATTCTTAAGATATTATATCATGTAAATGGTTAGAATAATATCTCAAAAATACCAAATGGTACTAACACTTTGATTTGAGATATTGTGCAGGTATTAGCTCAGGTCTGAAATCTATGTAGGAGATCCAAGTTAAATCGGGATATCGAAACTGAATCTGCCAAATTTAAGAAACAAATCAAGGAATCTAGCAACGGCAAAGACTAAGGGCAATATTTTCATAATCTATATATCAAGAGGATCTCCAAATATCGAGACAAAAAGCCAGAAAAATCCCAAGTCCCAATCCCACTAGGAGGCGGCGGATCCGCGGTTAAATAGGGGTATGGGCGGCGGAACCGCTGTCAGATCTGGGCCGTTGGATCTGGGATTTTGGGGCCATGATCGTAATATCAACTACTCCCTTATGAAATCTAGGATTTGTACTTTCAGAGGCTATATAAAGGACCGAGAGCTGTGCATTCCAAAATCATCCAAGAATTCAAGATCCCCCATAAAAAGTTCAAGAGAGAGTTCTACGAGCGAAACTAGGGTTATTGTAATCTACCTTTTTAAAAAGAAAAGTTGTAATGCAGTTGTTGATTAATAAAGGTAGTTTTTGTTTTTCGCATTTACTTTCTGCATTTTACTTTACGTATTACTTTTCTGCATTAATTTTCCGCATTACTTTTCTGCACTTTTAATTATGATTTCATTCATCTTCCATCTCTATTGTGCTCACTAATAACCATGAGCGAGTAATTTCATACTTGTTAGGGTTTGTAGAATAAGATAGAATAATGGATGAAAAATCTCTTAACTTCTTTTGACATTTTAATGTTTATAAATCTTAGCAAAATAAATAATAACCCTCTTATCGGGCGCGCTATCAATTAATGATAGTCATGACCATGATTTGAGATTAGTAAATAATTGTTTTGTTAAGGGTTTAAGATGAATAGAGATCAATGGAAGGACAAAGGTCGGTAGAGAAAAACCTTAATCTCTCCAAGAACCATAATCCACATTCATCGCTATCTCTCTAGTTTTAAACTATTAAAAGATAAAAGAGTCATTTCTAAACATTCATCCATTAACTAGTAAGTCCTATAAACCCTACAAGCCTTTCTATTATCAATTTTATCTCCATCTTAAAATAAAACGACAATAAACCATCTTCTCTTTTATCAATTCGTCTAAGGTAAGAAAAGAAGTTCACGTTTTCCTGCGGACGACCCGTACTCATCGCGGCTAGCTATTTGCGACACCGTTTTGATTGTGGTTATTTACAGCATATATACAAACCTTCGCACGAACAATCATGAGTCGTTCCATAATAACCCAAATCGTGTTGTTACCCTTCGTGCTACGAGGGAGAGCAGTCACGAAATCTATGGTAATGTCTGCCATTTCTATTCCGGGATTGGTAACGGTTGAAGTAGACCAGCAGTTCTGTGATGTTCAGCCCCTTGCTGACATACTAGACACTTTGTTACGCTCCTTTCTACTTCTCGCTTTATTCCATACCACCAGTAGTGCTGACGTAGATCCTTATACATTTTTGTGCCACCGGGGTGTACAGAATAAGGAGAGCTATGAGCTTCTCTCATCAACTCTTCTCAAACAGGTCCGACTGGCACGCATAAATGGCTCTCATACCGCACGGATCCATCTTCGTGGATGATGAAATCAGTTCGAAGACCACTTTCTACTTGTTCTCGGATTTTTTATAGTTTGGCATCATTTGCTTGAGCTGCCTTGATCTAATTGACAAGAGTGGACTGGACTTGTAAGTTAATCATAGATGAAGCGTTGCCTGGCACAACTACTTCAATTCCCAATCCATGTAGTTCTTGCTTTAGCTTCCACTGAGCGGTGAGGTTCATTGCTAATGACTGGCGACTAATTGCATTGGGAACTACGTTCACCTTTCCAGGATGATACTGTAGGTTGATGTCGAAGTCCACCATGAGCTCGAGCCATCTTCTCTGCTGCATGTTGAGTTCCTTCTTAGTAAATATATAGTCCAGACTTTTATGGTCAGTGTATATATCCACTCGCTCTCCCAATAAATAGTGACGCCAAATCTTGAGGGCGAAGATGACGGCTGCCAATTCCAGATCATGTGTTGGATAGTTGCGTTCATGAACTTTTAACTGCCTTGATACAAAAGCCACAACTTTTCCATGCTGATGTAGAACACATCTTAATCCTTTACCGGACGCATCACAATACATATCGAATCCTCCAGATTGATCCGGTATTACAAGAATAGGTGCAGAGGTTAAACTCGACTTGAGTTCTAAAAAAGCCTTCTTACATGCTTCTGACCACATGAATGCTTCATTTTTACATGTGAGCTTGGTCAGGGGTGCTGCGGTCTTTGAAAATCCTTCGATGAAGCGTCAGTAGTATCCTATTAAGCCCAAAAAATTTCTTATATCTTTCACCGTCTTTGGTGTCAGCCACTCGCTGACAGCTGACACCTTAGCTGGATCCATCGAGATTCTTTCGCCTGAAACGATATGTCCGAGAAATCCGACTTGATCTAGCCAAAATTCACACTTGCTGTACTTGGCGTAGAGCTGGTGTTGTCGTGATGTCTCCAGGACAATGCGTTAAGTGCTCGGCGTGTTTTTTCCGATTCTTTGAATACACCAGGATGTCGTCGATGAAGATAACAACAAACCTGTCTAAGTACTCTCAGAAAACTTGGTTCATCAGGTTCATAAAAAAGGCAGGTGCATTGGTCACTCCAAATGGCATTACGAGATATTTATAATGGACATAACGGGTCCTAAGCGCTGTTTTTGGAATGTCGGACTCTTTGACCTTCACTTGATGGCAACCCGAACGAAGATCTAGTTTTGAAAAGACACAAGATTCACTTAACTGATCAAAAAAGTTATCGATGCGCGGTAGTGGATACTTGTTCTTAATTGTCATTTCGTTCAGAGCTCAATAATCCACACACATCCTGTAGGAACCTTCCTTCTTCTTCACTAGTAACACCGGAGATCCCCAACTTGAAGTACTTGGTCGGATCCAACCCTTCTTCAGAAGCTCGTCTAACTGGATATGAATTTCTTTCAATCCTTCTGGACTTAGTCGATATGGCGCTTTGATTACAGGTTGTGCACTAGGTTGTAAATCAATACTGAATTCAAGAGCTCGATCGGGAGGCAAACCTGATATGTTTTCAGGGAACACATTCTCGAACTCTCGAACTATTTCAGGCTTTTCTTCTTCAGCTGGTAGGGAGAATACTTCTGCATTCTTCAGCTAGGCACGGTAGCTTCCTGGCTCTAAGGTTATGTCTCCACTTTTGAAATAAAAGACTGGATGATCTGGTATCTTAAATACTACCCTCCTTTGACGCCAGTCAATGGTAGCATAAAATACTCCCAGCCAATCCATTCCCAACACAATATCGAAATTTGGTATGTCCAGTACTTTGAAATTTGTGTAGATTCTCAACCGCAAACTACAACTGGGCACTGATGATATCCCAAACATGACTTCAAGACTCCATTCCCGAAACTGACATTCCAGCTTGAAATGAGTGGCTTCACGGGAATCGCGTGCGTTCTTACGAATCGTTGTGACATGAAGCAGCATGAAGCTCCAGTGTTGAAAAGTGCGAGTGCGGGAAGGGTGGCCATTAGTATAGTACCTAAGTTGTGTGAGGTTGTGTTTAGATATAGGGAAAGCATAATGATGCATAAGAATTGAAAGGTTGAAAGGACGGGAGAATTTACCGGTGATTGCAATGATTGAGGGAGGACCTATACCGGTAGGACAGTCTTACTCGAGATGATAGTATGCTATCTGGTTTATCTTTATCATCGTGTACTGCTTTAGGTGACATTATAGATCACTATTCCACGTTGATAGAGCCCATAGGATCCTGCTTGACTACCAACAGTATGATGGCGATCATATACGTGAGAGTTGGGTAGTCTATAAGCACATCCTCAAAGTGGTCCCTAGTCGTGGGAGTTTCGAGACAGGGCATCGATACTCCGGAATAGACTAGTGTATACAGTCGAGACCCCGACCAGGGGCGGTGGCCGGTCTCACAAGCCACTGGTGTCAGTTGGTTCACCTAAGATGTATACAGGTGCTCATTGGGTTATGAGTGCACCGGACAGGACTCGCCGGGAATCTGCTAGTTGGTAATATACCTAGCGTCAGATAGCAGTTCCCTGGTGACATGTGTACAGGTTAGTTCATCGACCTGAGATCGTCATTTGTCGCGTGTGAGTTCCCGCTGTGCTTTGATTATTACCCTACCACGGCTCAAAGGAGTCGTGCAAACAGGTTTTAGTTGGGTACAGTCCCGAGCCACAAGGAGGCAGTGAGCGGATCGGTAGGGGATTCGTCTCTCCCGGTATTGGGGGCGAGATCGCGCTGTATCTAGGAGAGCCATTACACAAAGCCCTCGGCCGAGGCAGGAGATTTACTGGTAGGTACTCCAGTAGTATCTCAAGGTGTTCTGGGCTACACTCTGACACGACTTATACAGCTATTGGGGGTCTGACGTTACCATCCCCTAGGCCCGATATGCGATGCTCATAGACGGACGGACCGGACTGTACGGATATTGTCACTGATAGGCTCAGTAGGGTTTCAGGATGAGTTCGCTCATCATCTTCCCTTTCTGTCAATACATGGGCAGCCGTTACGCACAACTAGTGCCGCTGACGTGCTTGTGGTTAAACCCACTGCCAGAGTATTGACGAGTTTTTAGAGTCCCCCACAGATTGTTTCCCAAGTTCGGGCGAAACGTTGTAGAGGCCGTATGGTTTTATGGCAGGGTTCGAACTTGCACGTGCATTTGTGCACGTGTCATATTTTGGACAGATAATACTGGTGGGCTTTGGTTTAAGCCGGATCCATGTATTATATTGAGTCGGAATATTTTTTAGTCTCATCGTATTCGTATTCGGTCAGAATACGAATACAGGTATGTATTTACAGGTGAGGGGTATTCTCGTAATCCGTTACGAGATTACTTTAGAAGATGCATTTCTTTTTGGATTAATCATTTTGGTTTAAATGATTAATGGATTTGGAAAGTGTGACTCATTGTTATGACTCATTGATTCTAGAATGTTCACTAATGACTCATGTAATGAGTCATCTAGTGAGTCATTAAAGAATTAATGATGTTTGTTTTGGGTAGGATATTATGAAGGCTTTATGGAGATATTTTGAGGAGATTTTTTCTTAGTTTTCAAAACACAAAAGCCTTATATTATCATCACTCATTATTTGGACAGCCATGACAAGTTTTAGTGCTTGGTCATTTTTGCTCACTTGAGATTTCTTAAGCTCACACTCTTCATCTCTTTGCATCTTCTTCAACCTCCACCCTAACCCTCTCATGTGATGAGAACCCTAGGGTGTTTAAGACAAAGTATTCCACTAATTCTCTACTTCATCTTGGACATGTCGGTTAGTATACTTCATGTCCGAGTTGCCTCGGTATAGAGGCGGGAGCCCGTATAAAGATCCGATGACGTGGTGCCACCTCGACGAGGAGACAGGAGATCGGAGTTGCCACGAGGAGCGTGGGATGATGGCTAAAGACCGAAGGACACGGATCGATCGGTATAGCCTTTATATCTCTTTACAGTTTGTTAGTTTAGCGTTAATGGTAAGATCCGGGTTATAGTATGCGATAGCGCCAGTTGTAAAAGTTTTTGTTCCGCGGTTGGCGTCAGAATGATGGCTGGGGCGCTACCGTAGACTTACATGGTATCAGAGTCACGCCATTAACCTTTACTAGCTTGTTCTAACGTGTTTAAAATATCGATCGAACGAAATTTCCAAAACCGCGTTTTTCATGATAAAGTTTCTGTCGAATTTTTAAACTGGTCTAAAAATTATTTTAGGTATGTCAGAAAATCGTGCAGGCTTTTCTAAGACTATTGTAGAAATTTGGTCGACTAAACCTTCAAGAACGCCGTGGAACCGCCGCACAAGCCTTGTATTGGCCGCGGTTCCGCCGCCGTTTTGGGGCTTCAGTGCACCATTTTTCTTCATGGTGTCTTTCATGTGGAATTGTGATTTCTGGAATATTTTGTTTGGGTCCAGATTTATTTGAGTACTGGATTTGTACTTGGGGCCCACTTCGGGAAATTTTGTCGATCGGAATTTTAAATATGTTAGTTTACGGTACTTACATTATATCTCCGACCGTGAATGTCATTCGATCAGTAAACCTTGTCTAATTGCTATAGTCCTTTTAGACGGGTTTACGAACGTGACATTTGCGTTGATATTATGTGTTGTGCTGTGAGGGTCGAGATCCCTTCACCGGGAGTGACCCCTTGGGCAGAAGTTTGCGTCAGGATAATAACTTCACTATAGTCGATTACTTTTTTCTTTGCATTGCGGTATTCAGTTGGAATATCCTACACCTTATTCCATGAGGAAAGAGCCGAGATCCCTTCACCGGGAGTGACCTCTTTAGCAAAGGTTTTCGCCACTATATTTTTGTAAAAAGCTATCAGGTTCCTTCAACGAGATCAAGTTCATTACGTTAAAGGTTTTTCGCCAAAAACCAGTCGTAGCCCTCCGTCGTTTCAGACGGGCAACACGTAGTATTCATGCTATGTTTGTTGGCCTTCGTCAAGGCATAGTGGATAGTAGCTACTTGTTACCTTTCTATTGCATAGATAGATGAGTTGGTTTGGGACAGTCGTACTGCCATTTGGCCAACGTCAGGGGTATGTACGGATGGGTTCAAATTAACAAGATAATGACGGGTAGAACTTGACATGTGACTTATGATTTGTTGGCCATCGTCAAGGTCATAAGAGCATGGGGCAAAAATCCACATCGGGGTTTTCTAAAGAAACTGAAACTTGCCAGGCATGCGCATACCTTCTGAAGTGTGATAACGTGAGTGGATTCCTTCACGTTATCATGCGATGATAGTTGGATCCCGATTCCCACTGATGAGTTGGTTTACTCTTCGGGTGATTCCGACTAATTCTTCTTTTAGGTTTGGAGGAGAATTTGACAGTACAGTGGGAGGTTTCCTGATTAGATAAAGTGATAACCATTCTGATCTAGGTTAGAGTGCACGCAGAGTGTTTCTTTTCTCTCTCTCTTTGGCAGCGACCATGGCCTGACCCTTGACTATGACTCAGTGACCAAGTTGACCGAACCTTCTTAAATACTGGCTTTTGGATTGTCTGAGTTGCATACATCATTGCTACTCCTTCTTTTACCCTTTGCATTTCTCCAGAACACCTCGTATTACTACGAACATCCACTTCCATTGGATAGATCCATCGTATGGTTATATACGAACTCGAAGGGACTTCTTCGGGGATGGATTCAGGTTCAGGAGAAATTAAATTGGTTTATTCAGTTGTCTTTTATCATCACCTTCTCTCAGGTTGCGAGGGCTCCTTGGTTTAGGAGAGTACACCTATTACGCTTATTGGATAGTCTTCTTTCAAACCATAAGCAGGTGCCAAAAGGTAGGGAAAGGAGAAAACCAATTAGCCTAAGTAGGGTGTACAGAAGGTAATAAGTAAAGACATATGAAGGGATTAGAAAGATGGCAAAGTAAAATGCGACATGTATCATTCACGACCAAACCGCGTACATCATCGCCACTCCTATTTCACCTTTGCTTTTCTCCGGTTCAGGAGGAATAGAATAAGGTATTATTCAGTTGTCTTTTATCATCACCTTCTCTCAGGTTGCGAGTACTCCTTGGTTTAGGAGGGTACACCTATTACGCTTATTGGATAGTCTTCTTCCAAACCATAGGCTGGTGCCGAAAGGTAGGGAAGGAAGAAAACCATTTAGCCTAACGATGGTGTACAGAAGGTAATGACTAAAGACAAATAAAAGGATTTGGGGAGATGGCAACGAAATGTACGGTTATAGTCATGAATTGGATTATGGAAGAGGCATTACTAGGAATACCAGGATACCCCTTCGAAACATTTTCATGTTTCAGTTTCACTGTGCATTGTTAAAGGAAAACCGATTTCCCAATTAGACACTTGCTCCAGGGTATGTATTTACCAGGTTTCATTCTCATATCTGTATGGTTTTACAGATGATGAGTGGGAGTAAGTTATTGGGAATTAGGTGATCATCCTCATTATATCGGAATTCGTTGTAATTGGTGATATTTGAGGAAATTGCCTGGGTTTTTGCCGGACGGCAAGTAATTAGTTTTGAGTATCCGTTGTTGTGCACCAATTTCAAACTGATATATCTATATGTTTATTTTTTATAAAGTGAGATATAACTTTTTGAAATTATGTCCATGACATTTACCTATATCAGTTGACGATTGGGTAAGGAGCATTGAACAGCGGAGTAGTTCTTAACCATAAGTACAGTTTTCAACCTACGACGCACAGGGTTTGAGTTATTCGACTCAGGGGACTCATACAGAGTATTGTATGTTGTCCAGTGTCCATCAGGACAAAGGAGATGGTCCTCGTACTGTATTCTGTTTACTTGTGACTTCTCTAGTTTTTAGACAAGTGTTTCGTAGAAATACAAGGTCTAAGTTTTGAGAAGTTATAGGTATAAGAATAAAGTAGAGAACCAGGTGTCGCAAGTATCGGGATTCTTCAAAGTGATCGAAGATATGATACTTGTGATTGGTATTCAGTTGATAGTAATAGTTTTAAGAAACTTGTTTCTCTTTCGGGTTACTCATAATTGGATAAACTCCTAAGTTGAGTAATGCTGATTTGCCTCTCTCCATTTAGTTGACATGCACTGGAGACAGCTGCATGGTTTGAATCTGGTTCCAATTAAATCAGTGCCAAAGTTTCTATATTGGATATAGAATGGTTCATATCTTAACGATGTTAAGGTACGGGGAGTTGTCCGGCTTATGCTTAAAACCAGACTCTGGATAACTCAAGGCACGTTTCTATAATGGTAGTTTGTGGGTTGACCCAGGCTATGGCGAGGGTTGATGTTCTACCATTTGGAAGATCAATAGTGATATTGTTCTTGACTCGCCACAGTTTTAGTAAAATGGATTTTTTTCAGAAAACGGTAGTGGGAGTATGGTAGAACTGGAAGAGATTCCAGAACCGCAAACGATTACAGAAAATTTAATAAGAACCTAAAGATTCAATCAGATTTGACATTCCATTAGTCACTCCGCAGATATGGTGGATAACTTCAGGCACCCGAGAGGTACTCCGGTAGCCTCAAGGACGGTGACAGGGAGGTTCTTGTTTACCCAGACTTGCCATTGCTGTTGTTCCAGACTATGAAACCCGGCAGGAGGATAAGTATAACGTCGTTCTAAACTAGCTTTAGAAGTGCACGTATATATTATTCTGCCAGAGGGTTGTCGTAATCAGTGGGAGCAGCGGAAGCATAGTGGGCAAGTAGCTTATGTCTATTTATAGACTGAAGCAGATATAGCGGAGATAGATCATCTATTTTTGATGTGATAGTCATGGGCTTTGACTTCATCAGAATAAGGGATGGATCTATTAAGAAGGTAGTAGGGTGTGATGTCCTGGTATTTGGATAACATGCACTTTGTAGAAAGTGAGATTCCTATCCTACGATCGGTTATACTGTGGTTGTCACACAGTTGTTTCTCCACACAGGATATAGATATAATATCAGACATTCTGGTTACTAGATCTATGGTTTTAGATCTAGATTTGGGTAGTTTCCCAAATTGGGTACTTTGACAGAATTATAAAGGTATTTAGAATAGATGACTCCTGGCATGGTGGTGTACCTGCAGGTGATGGAGTCACCCTCTCTAAAGGTGTCTTACACACTAAAGGGGAGAGGGATGTGCATGATTAACATATCACTTGCTTAGGCAATTGAGTTGATCATCAGATGTCAAGTACCACACCAGATGTTATTTTTGCACTTAGATGCAATAAGATTATATTAATCCAATCCCGGAGAAACATTCGGAAGTAGTTTTAGAACATAAGTGGATGTTCTACGGATTTGATGACGGCAGCCTCCTTCGGGGGATGGTTATCATTCCAGGCTTCCAAGGTGACATGGATGACAGAGTGATTGTCAGAGTTATAGTTTTCCCTCTGACGAGGGGCAGTAGTTTGGACAGGTGGTCCAGGCGGATACTGAGGAAGGCATGGCGCAGGATACTGATTAGGTTCAGTTGACGATACAGTCTAAGAAGTTTGGATTTGGAGTTCATTTATGAACTAGGTCCCATCAGACATCTAGACATACTCTAAGACAGGTATTGCTCAATTCGGGAGATGGCTTTCTCCGCGAACTTGAGATTAAGAGAGACACAGAAAGAAACATCAGGACGGATCCACTCACTGAGGCTATTTCTCGAACACAAGAGTTTTACAAACGAGCTTTGTGAAACTGATTAGTAGAGGAGTTGGGTGTTCGGTATCACATGGGCTGTGAGTATGCGACATCGCAATAATTAGCCTTAAGTGCAAGTGGGAGATTGTTGGATATAGTGCCCTCAAAGTTAATTATTGGATCGCAGGTACATGATTGCAATGATTGAGGGAGGACCTATACCGGTAGGACAGTCTTACTCGAGATGATAGTATGCTATCTGGTTTATCTTTATTATTGTGTACTGCTTTAGGTGACATTATAGATCACTATTACACGTTGATAGAGCCCATAGGATCCTGCTTGACTACCAACAGTATGATGGCGATCATATACGTGAGAGTTGGGTAGTCTATAAGCACATCCTCAAAGTGGTCCCTAGTCGTGGGAGTTTCGAGACAGGGCATCGATACTCCGAAGTAGACTAGTGTATACAGTCGAGACCCCGACGAGGGACGGTAGCCGGTCTCACAAGCCACTGGTGTCAGTTGGTTCACCTAAAATGTATACAGGTGCTCATTGGGTTATGAGTGCACCGGACAGGACTCGCCGGGAATCTGCTAGTTGGTAATATACCTAGCGTCAGATAGCAGTTCCCTGGTGACATGTGTACAGGTTAGTTCATCGATCTGAGATCGTCATTTGTCGCGTGTGAGTTCCCACTGTGCTTTGATTATTACCCTACCACGGCTCAAAGGAGTCGTGCAAACAGGTTTTAGTTGGGTACAGTCCCGAGCCACATGGAGGCAGTGAGCGGATCGGCAGGGGATTCGTCTCTCCCGGTATTGGGGGAGAGATCGCGCTGTGTCTAGGAGAGCCATAACACAAAGCCCTCGGCCGAGGCAGGAGATTTACTGGTTGGTACTCCAGTAGTATCTCAAGGTGTTCTGGGCTACACTCTGACACGACTTATACCGCTATTGGGGGTCTGACGTTACCAGCCCCCTAGGCCCGATATGCGATGCTCATAGACGAACGGACTGGACTGTACGGATATTGTCACTGATAGGCTCAGTAGGGTTTCAGGATGAGTTCGCTCATCAGCTTCCCTTTCTGTCAATACATGGGCAGCCGTTACGCACAGCTAGTGCCGCTGACGTGCTTGTGGTTAAACCCACTGCCAGAGTATTGACGAGCATTTAGAGTCCCCCACAAATTATTTCCCAAGTTCGGGCGAAACGTTGTAGAGACCGTATGGTTTTATGGCAGGGTTCGAACTTGCATATGTATTTGTGCACGTGTCATATTTCGAACAGATAATACTGGTGGACTTTGGTTTAAGCCGGATCCATGTATTATATTGAGTCGGAATATTTTTTAGTCTCATCGTATTCGTATTCGATCGGAATACGGATACATGTATGTATTTACAGGTGAGGGGTATTCTCATAATCCGTTACGAGATTACTTTAGAAGATGCATTTCTTTTTGGATTAATCATTTTGGTTTAAATGATTAATGGATTTGGAAAGTGTGACTCATTGTTATGACTCATTGATTCTAGAATGTTCACTAATGACTCATGTAATGAGTCATCTAGTGAGTCGTTAAAGAATTAATGATGTTTGTTTTGGGTAGGATATTATGAAGGCTTTGTGGAGATATTTTGTGGAGATTTTTTCTTAGTTTTCAAAACACAAAAGCCTTATATTATCATCACTTATTATTTGGACAGCCATGACAATTTTTAGTGCTTGGTCAATTTTGCTCACTTGAGATTTCTTGAGCTCACACTCTTCATCTCTTTGCATCTTCTTCAACCTCCACCCTAACCCTCTCATGTGATGAGAACCCTAGGGTGTTTAAGACAAAGTATTCCACTCATTCTCTATTTCATCTTGGACATGTCGATTAGCATACTTCATGTCCGAGTTGTCTCGGTATAGAGGCGGGAGCCCGTATAAAGATCCGATGACGTGGTGCCATCTCAACAAGGAGACAGGAGATCGGAGTTGCCGCGAGGAGCGTGGGATGATGGCTAAAGACTGAAGGACGCGGATCGATCGATATAGCCTTTCTACCTCTTTACAGTTTGTTAGTTTAGCATTAATGGCAAGATCCGGGTTATAGTATGCGATAACGTCAGTTGTAAAAGTTTTTGTTCCGCGTTTGGCGTCAGAATGACGTCCGGGGCGCTATCGTAGACTTACAAAAGCTACCTGAATCTCCGGGTCTAAGTGTACCGCGAACCTGATAAGATATTGATGTCGGGACAGTGATGTGTTTTATGGAACATAATTTGATACGAATTCTTTACCTGCTAAACATGATGAATTCGGCATCATATTCATCCACTGATTTTACCCACATGGAGCCTTTTTGCAGGTGGATGAAGTGTTGTTCCATCTCAAAACAAGCAGTCTTGGAGAAAAACTTCGCATCGAACAGATCGCGGAACGTATTCCACTCTATTGGTTGTGTGAGACGGCTTTCCTCGACTTTCCACCAGACTTTTGCATTGTTGGTGGGCTGGAGCTTGGCCACACAAACCCAAACTAGGTCTGGTACCTGTGCTGCTGCAAGGTCGTCCTCAATACTTTGGGCCTATTCTTCAGCCTCAAGAGGACTCTCTTTCCCTGAAAAGTTCTTTGGATGCAACGCCCGAAATTGCTTTACTCCAGGTGCTTCGGCTTTAGGGCGGTTCATGAGAATAGCAGTCTGCTGCTGCTGGCCCTCTAGAAGACTTTTGATGGCTTGTAGAAACACCATCTGTTCATTGATTGGAGCAGCAACGGTAGGGAGAGGTGGTAAAGTAAGTGGTGGTGTGTTGTCATTGACGTTGGTGCTGGTGTTGTTGGGAGAATCCATCACCTTGATAGAAAAGAAAAGATTAAGATAGATTCAAGAAATTTGAAATACAAGGAATATATAGTTACTGATTCTTATAATTCTTGTGATATATTGTTTAAGGCTTCATGCAGAACTGACCTGCATGTGCCACCAACAAAACCAGTCACGCCCCGCTTCCCAGTAGACGGAAACGGTGACGTGGCAAGTCCGCAACGTATTACTATGAAAATACGTTAAGCATAATTATGCAATATAACAGTGAGCAAGAGTAATAAAATAAAACAACAACTTTATTTACATTCAACTTTATATACAACTGTCTAGAAATAAAAGATACAATAATAATGCAAATGCCTAAACAATGGCATAATGAAAGTAAGTACAGGTAATAAGAAGCTAGTAGTCTGGCTGAGTAGCAAACTGATCCAAGTTCTCCTGGCTCGGCTCTATGTCCTTAGAGTCTGGTCCTCCTGACGAACATTCCAAAAAAAGAAAATAGAGAGGAATGTCGTCAGCGAACTAAGGCTCGGTAAGTCCTAAAAGAAGTAAGAGAAGGTAGTATATAATGTGAATAGAAACCAAATGACAGTGGACGGTAAAGTTATATATGATCATTCACAGGTATAAGATAGTTATTCTAACGTGGTTATTTGTAGTTTGGTAAAGAATGTATTCATATATACGAGAGGAGTCCATCTTACCCCATGGACTATGGTAATATGTAGTACAAGGCCCCGTCATAACCCACAGGACAACGGCGCGTGAATTCATGTAGGTGTTTTTAAAAGTGGCCTCTCGTGCCACGATATACGTTCCATACCAATCTACCCCTTTATTCCCGCGTATTGTATTGTATAGATTAAGATTACAGGTCTTGGCTGAACCCATGGATATAAAATGTGCAGGTTCATGTTCAAGATGTAATCATATATTCAGATATTCATGTCAAGTTCATGTCAAGTTATAACCATGGTTCGGTCAAGTCGAGTCAAGTATTCAAGTTTGAATTTGATATTTGAATAGAAAGTTGAGGTTCATGATCAAGTATTCAAGTTTGTGTTTGATTTTGGATTCCGGTTTGAGTTCGGATTCAAATTGGAGTCAGAATGTTATAAAAGGATTTAGTTCTTGAATTTCTTAGGTTCGGGAGTAATCGGGTAACTGCTGCACATGAACGGCAGGATTTGTGTATTTTTCAAGGCAATTGCCATTGATAACTCCGTTAAACTTGTCTAACCTGAATAGGTAAGCACTCACTTTCTCCGGCTAGCTGGGGCTCAAGAGAAATGATACCGCTTAAATCTATATTAATCTAGAGTCCTTAAATATTTGTTATTTTGTTGTTTACATTGTATTTATATTGTTTGCATTTCTCGAGGGGGTTTTATGAAAATACTTTAATATTGTTTAAAAATAAGCTCGAGGGTGATTTATGATATTTAGAGTTTTTATGAATATATATTTTAATTTTAGTGATAAAACCTAGCATTTAAAAGTTTGTGGTATTTTTATGAAAATTGGCTCTTTTGGAAACTTGACGGTATTTTATTAAAATTTCAATCTTCATTTTAAAAATATATTTTCACAAGTTGTTTTTATTGAAAATACGGATTGGTAGTTTTATATAAATTTTTCAAAAATTGTTTTGTTTAGAAAAGTCGTATTTCTTAAAAAAATCGTATTTTTATTTTTTTCGAGACCGAATACTTCGTGAGGAGCTCTGCATCTCGCTCTACTATCCTAAGAATGTACGATAATCCATACCATCCATTAGAGGGTCCCCTAACGAGAGTTGTAAAGGCGCAATTGCCAAGGATTTAAAAATATCGATAAAAACGTATTTTTTATAAAAGGATGGTATTTATTTGAAAAACGTATTCTCTTAAATTAACCATATATCTAAATCTCGTGTTATGAATCAAAAGTATGTGTGTAGGATAGGTCGTTACCCCGTGAGTGTTCTACAGGTACATATGCTAGTTATCGATAATACGATTATATTAAAACTCATGGTATTTTTCTAAAAAAGTTCATTTATATAATCATCGGACATGAAATTTTCCTTACATGATAAGGAAATTGATGTGCATATTACATTGAAGTGATATTAGAGAATTCGTATGAACTTTTAAATATGGCAAAGTGACAAAAATTAGTTTAAATGTTTAGAATATATGTTAACTCCACTTATACTTAGAGAGTTTTGAGGATTTTTGATAGAATTTCAGAATATGGGAAAGCTAGGAAAATGGTGTGGTATTTATAGTGAAGAATTTAGGGTTTGGAAATATTGGATTAAAAGAGTTAAAACTAGTGTTAAATGATGGATTGAATGGTCACTGTTTAATTGCAGAGAAATCAAACAGTGTAGGGGGTAGAAGGGAGTCGAAGGGACGTGTGTGCAAAGCACGGAGTCGAACTGAGCATTTTGGACCGTCGGCGGCGGGGATTTGAAGGAAACGAGCGGTCGGGATTTGAGGGTTTGCCTCGAGATTCGTGCTACGTATTTAATTTTTTTTACTCCTTTTTGCGCCTGCTTGATTTTTCTGAAACCTTTCGATTCTCCGTGAATTGTACGTGCAACTCTTGGGCTTCCGAAAAATTAAAAAGAAAAATCTTATAAATAATTGGGACTGAGGAGATCGAACACACAGGCTACGTGACAACAGTGTAGAGGCTTTAACAGTGAGCTACAACCTGCTTCTTGCTTTTATTAAACAAATTTAATTTATAATTTTACAACATGCTGAAATACCTTTTCTATACAATAAACAATTAATTTTGTACAAGGATTTCAGAGTCGTTACATACTTTCATTGAGGCCTTTGGCAACCATATCTTTTCGTATCATCTCTATCCATATTTTCTTCGGTCCCCCTTTCTCCCTTTTGACATTACCTATATCGATAGTATCCATTCGTCTAACCGGTGCTTCCATAGGTCTACGTCGCACATGATCAAACCATCTTAGCCAGTTTTCCCGTATCTTCTCCTCCACAGGTGCTACACCAACTTTTGCACGAATATCTTCATTTTGCACCTTATTTTTTCTAGTGTTACCACACATCCAACGAAGCATGCACATCTCCGCTACGTGTATCTTCTGTGTATGATACTTCTCAGGAGCCCAGTATTCTGTACCATATAATAAGGCAGGCCGAATAGCAATCCGATAAAACTTCCCTTTCAACCTTAACGGAAAGTTACGATCGCAAAAAATTTCTGTTGCACTCCTCTATTTCAACCAACCAGTTTGGATCCTTTGATTAACATCGCTATCGATATCCCTGACCTTTTGGATAATGGAACCTAGATATCTAAACTGATCGCTCGGTGATATCTTTTGTCCTTCCAGTGTTATACCAATGTGGTCTCGACTTCTCTGTTTACTAAATTTGCAATGCATATATGCTGTCTTTGACCTGCTCAATCTGAACCGCTGAGATACCAACGTTTTCCTCCATAACTCCAATTTTGTATTAACCCCTGTTTTCGTCTCATTTACTAGAATAATATCATCAGCGAATAGTATACACCAAGGTACCTCATCTTGGATAGTTCTAGTAAGCTCATCCATCAAGATGGTAAACATGAATGGACTTAATGCAGATCCTTGATGTAAACCAACTGTAATCGGAAAATCACTCGTTAGGCCGTCGCAAGTTCTATCATTTGCTACTTCTCTATCGTGCATATCCTTGATTATGTCAATGTACTTGACCGGGGACCCCCTTCTTCATCATTGTCCCCCATAATACCTTTTTAGACACCTTGTCATACGCTTTCTCTAAATAAAAAAATATCATATGAAAATCTCTTCTCCTCTCTCGAAAACGCTCGACAAGTTGACGAAGAAAATGAATAGCCTCTGTCGTCGATCGTCCAGACATAAACCCAAACTGGTTCTCTATTATCTTAACATCCTTCCTTAGCCTGTGTTCAATCACTCTCTCCCAAAACGTCATGGTGTGACACAAGTTTTATTCTACAGTAGTTTGAGCAACTTTGAATGTCACCCTTGTTCTTATAGATAAGTACAAGGGTACTTTTTCTCCACTCATTTGGCATATTTTTTGTCTGCCAAATTTTATTAAACAGATCTGTCAGCCATTTAACGTCTATTTCTCTTAAGTATCTCCAAATCTCGATAGGAATCCCGTCTGGACCAACCGCTTTTCTTGATCTCATTCTTTTCAAAGCCTCTTTAACCTCTGGTATTCTTATTTTACGCATGAAATCATGGTTTATATTTTGAGATTAAATGACAAGTCCATCCAAATTCTTTGCAAAAGTTCA
The DNA here is from genome assembly GCA_030015575.1 of Agapanthus africanus. Taxonomy (NCBI): domain Eukaryota; kingdom Viridiplantae; phylum Streptophyta; class Magnoliopsida; order Asparagales; family Amaryllidaceae; genus Agapanthus; species Agapanthus africanus. Next base: position 62,379,032 of record JASDDO010000028.1, on the reverse strand, counting down.
AAACATAAAGCTTTCAAAAAACCCAAATAGATTTCAAACCTGGTGACAATTAGGGTTTCGAAAACTTGAGAGATGATGATCACAAAATGAGAGCAAGAGAGATAATGAATAATCTGTAGAATTGTTGTGAAATAATTCGTCCAAGAGCATATATTTAAAGAACCGGGAAAGAATCCCACAAAACTTGAAAGAAATTGGTCAAGAATAATTTCAGAAATTTCAAACGGCCATATGTTGATCGCCTCAAGAAAAGCAAGAGCCGTCTCAACAACTCAGAGAATAAGCAAATCGATCAAGACATGTATTGAGCCGGATCAAAAACAACATGAGCTGTCTCAAGCACACATGGACTTAAACATCTATGAAGTCAAGTGTTGAGCCAACTCAAGAGCAACATGTACCGTCTTAAGGAGACATGAACTAAATGAAGAGATCAAAGGACACATGAGATGGCTTAAGGCAACTATAAGCCGGCACAAGAACATATATATGTGATATTTGAGATTTTTGAAGACTTTAAAACCGTGTGACTCATACCAGATTACCTACGACTCAATAAATGAAAAATTACAAGTATTACACTTTGTAGCATGTTCTCTGAGCCGCTTTAAGTCTTCATCTCCAAATCCATGTCCATTTGATTTTTTGTCGCTTTGTCTTGATAAACGTCTTGATAATCCATGCCATCATGTTCTTTTGCTTTTCAATATTATCAAGCTCGTTCTTGTTATTTCTTCTTCTGTACGTCTTGTAAATCCACATCATCGTATCATTTTACTCTTCGATATCGCTATACTTGTTCTTTTTCTTCGATATTACAATATCTGTTATGTCTGTCACACTGAAAACATAAAACTCAACTACAAGCATCATCAATGTGTAAAATGGTTAAATAGTGTTTTGTCCAATATCAAAATTAAGGTGAGCAGATGTTACCCAATATAGTCAACAATCTCCCATTTTTTGATATTTGACAAAACCTATTTACAGTAAACGATATTGAGACATAACCAAAAGTAAGAACATATGAAAAACAATAAAAACTCCTCCTAAATTCAATATCCATATGAAATGCAAGAATTCAAGTTTTAAAATCAAATGGAAAACGTAACGTGTATACATACCAAAGTACACATACCAATTGGAAAATGTAACGTGTATACATACCAAAGTATATATACCAAAGTCTACCAAAGCCATGTTGTGTCGTAAATATCTTGTACCTGTAAATAATATTTTTCTTCCCTTTTTTGTCGAAAAAAAAGGTAGTACCTGTAGATATAAGTGACAATAATAACATGCAAAGAAAAATTCTTATAATGATCCACATCACATGCACAATAAAATTATTCATCCCAAACATAAGTTCAAGACATATATATCCATATCAAGTCATGTGCAAACAACCCAAGTACAAAATATCCATAAACTATAATAGGTAAAACCAAATGTTATCATCAAAATATCAGCACATCCAACCATCGTCACCAAAAAAAAATTACAATCCATGTTTCATGTGCCAACCATTCAACAAAAACAGAGATTGTTTCAAAATACCAAAATAAGCAAAAAAAACTATAACTAAGCTCCAATATATAACCATCACAGAAGTACTACGAACCGGGAGCAACAGGAGCAGCCAAGGTCGAGGGAGCTGTGGGATCAACAGGAGTAGGTGGATGTGTAGAAGGAGCAGAAAAAGAAGGAACATGGAAGGTAGGATGATGAGGAGGAACATCAAAGCATTTTGCAACAAACTCCATACTACGACACTCTTATAAGATTTGCCGAATTGAGATACTAACTTAGACAACATCTAAATGGTTTTTTAATACGTTCAAATGATCAAGGATGCGAGCTTCAAGATTATCAAGTCTAGATAAGATATTTTGCTCAAGTTTAGAGAGAACAAGACGAACATTGACCTGTAGAGGAGTATCGTCAGAAATAGGATTCGGCTGTGGAGGAGTCACGTGGGTGTGAGAAGGAACTTCTTCAGGAGTAGGATGAGAGTGTGGTAAAGACTCACTAGTATGAGAGAGAGAGAAACAGATGTAGATAGTTCATCAACGGGAACGTTCTTGGGCTTAATAGGTGAGGAAGGAGACTCAAAATCTGAAACACACGAGTCATCAGGAGATATACCTATAAACTTCACATTATGCTTTGTGAAAGGGTTATCGGAAGCTTGGGTAGGAAATTTTTTAACACGAATCTCAAAGTGATCGAGAATTTTGGTAATGACTTTACAGTAAGTGAGAATGTTGCGAGCATTGACAAGAAAGAATATGTGCTTGTAGATAAGTAGAGGTAAATTAGCGTGAATCCTCTTCAAAATACAATAGACGAGAAGCTTATGACATCCCGTATATTTATGTCGAGAACCCGCTTTCGGAAGAATGCAAAAGCTAAGAATTCTGGCTAAAAGGCGAGAGCGAAGAGTCAGGGGATCCAAGTGCTCGGAATCAATGAGAGTAGCATTCTTTTGAAGCAACAAAGAGGCAGTCGCGGGATTCTCGTTCACTGGGTATGATTAAAAAGACGAGAGGCTGTGGTTATAGATGTCAAGACCAGAGTTTGGAAGATTCAAAATAGTGCTTAAAGTCTCCGGATTAAATATGAAGTCATGATAAAGGTACGAACTGAGATTTTCAGTAGATAGCGAATCACACGATAAGTTTGCATAAGAGCATTAAACAACATATGGATAGGTCATGCAATCGAGAGAAAGTAAATCCATCCAACCTTGGTGTTCAAAAAGAGACTTAACATGCCAATCCTCTAGATCATCAAATTTGATAACTGACCCAGTTGATACCTTGCGTTGCATATTTGCCATGAGAAACTCAATGCGGCCGTATTTGTGATGACGGGGCTCAAAGGTGCGAGCGGGTGTAAAAGTAATTCCGGGTGAAGATAATATGGGGACAGAGGATGTAGGGGTGTAAGAATAGGTTCAGGTGCAAGTAAAGGTATAGACGATGAAGGAGTAGAGGTAGTTGACGAAGATCGCAGACTACCTTTAGGTTTAGAAACAGTTCTTAGAGGTCTTTTCACAATTTGCTTGAAGTTTATGCTACCTGTTCCTGGAGTGCGATGTACATGCTTCGATTGTTGAGAGATCAACTCCACATCAGAATCAGAGTCATGAGGGATCAATGGTTTCTTTGTCTTTTCCTTTGAAATTTTCGTTCTCAGGGCCATGAGCATAGATGATGTCGATGAAATCAAGAGAATTGAGAGGGGGTCGACGAGCGACCGTGGAAAAACTTGAAGGGAATCGATCGAAATCGATGGATATCGGCTAAGCAGTTGAGGGTTTTTGGTCACTAGGGTTTAAGTAAGAAAGAGCGCGATGGATTAGAAAAGAAGAGAGATAGGGGTCCATCTTAAAAAGATTTCGAAAGTATCAGAAAACAAGATTGAGACGACTCAGCAATGTTTTGAGCCAGCTCATACGAACAGAGCCTTATGCACGAAAAAATATTCAAAGTTTGATACGACTCATATAAGTTTGAGACGGCTCAAAAACAGATATGCTCAGAAAGTCAGAAATTGAATAGGAGAGAGAACTTTTGAGACGTCTCAAGAAAAGTTGAGATGGCTCAAGATCCGAAACATGATATATCATGAAAAATAAGCGCACTCTCATTTGTTTATCGACTTCTCAGTATTGGAGACTTAATAAAAATATAGTATTAGGTTTTGAAAACCATTTTACCTCAAATCTCATAGAATGCATGATATAAACCATTTAACTTCATTTCTCACTTGATAAATCGAATATCCCGTTACGGATTCTGAAACGTCTCTGCTTGACTCGTGAATATGATTCGTTATGAATAACAAAATCCACAATTGAGTTCCTCTAAAGGGGTTGCAGATGTCATTCGGCAAAGTGAACTTAGGGGTTAGTTTATGTCATATCAAAATACATCGAATACCAAGAATATATATATATATATATATATATATATATATATATATATATAATCTCAAATTTCACAAAATCGTTTTTCAAACCATCAATCAAGATTCAAATCTCACAAAATCAATCCAAAAACACTATGAAATCATGCATCTATGTCTATTAAATTCAATGATCCTCGAATTCTAGCAAAAAGAACCTTATCCGAGGGTTTCATGAAAATATCTGCCAATTGATCTTCAGTTGGCGCATACTCAAAAATAATATCGCCCTTGTGATAATGATCGCGCAAGAAGTGATAGCGAATATCTATATAACTTAGTTTTTTAGTGTTGGTCCGCGTTTTTATTCATATGCACGGTACAAATGTTGTCGCACAAAATTGGAATTTTTGTAAAATGTTCATCATAATAGTTTAAACTGTATTTCATCCAAAGAGTTTGTGCACAGCATGCACCGGCCGCGATGTATTCTGCCTTGGCCATGGATAGAGTAACTGAATTTTGTTTCTTAGAAATTCACGCCACAAGACAGTTTCCAAGTGGATGGTAAGTACCACTCGTGCTCTTGCGATCTACTTGAGTATCCGCATAATCAGCATCTGAATAAAAAGTTAGGGAAAAATTGTTCTTCGGATACCAAAGCCCTAAATTAATCATACCTTTCAAATATTTGAAAATACGTTTGACAGCGGAAATATGCGATTGTTTAGAATCAGACAGAAAACACGCACACAGACAAACACTAAACATAATATCCGGACGACCAGCCATTAAATAAAGTAAGCTGCCTATCATATCTCGGTAAAGATTCTTATCTATACTCTTACCATTATTGTCCTTTGATAGCTTAACCGTTATAGGTATAGGCGTGTCGTATGTCCTCGAGCTTTCCAAACCGAACTTTTTACCAACTCTTTTGTGTACTTTACTTGGTTTATGAAAAATCCATCTTTGGTTTTCCGAATTTGGAGTCCAAGGAAATAGTTAGTTTGCCCATCATGCTCATCTCGAACTCATCCTGCATTGACTTGGCAAACTCTTGACAAAGACCTTTTTTAGTGAATCCAAAAATAATACCGTCTACATAGATTTGCACTAACAAGATATCCTTTTCAAAATGTTTTGTAAAGAGAGTTTTATCAACAATTTCTTTTGAAAAAACTATATTTAGTACTTAAACGCTCATACCAAGTTTCAAGAGCTTGTTTGAAACCGTATAAGGCCTTGTGGAGTTTAAAAACATGATTTGAGAATTGATAATCTTCAAAACCGGAAGGTTGTTCCACATATACTTCCTCCTCTATTTTATCGTTTAAAAACGCACTCTTTATATCCATTTGAAAAAGATTAAAATTTTTGTAACAAGTATAAGCAAATAAAATACGAATGACTTCAAGTCTAGCTACGAGAGCATATGTCTCCTCGTAATCAATTCCTTCAACTTGGATATAATCTTGCGCAACCAAACGCGCTTTGTATCTAACTATGTTACCGGAATCATTAAGTTTGTTCCTAAACACCTACTCAGTGCCAACCACCGGCCTATCTCGGGTCTAGGCACAAGCTGCCAAACTTTGTTCTGTTCGAATTGTACTAACTTTTCTTACATAGCAAGAATCCAATCACTGTCTAACTCGATTTCTTTAAAAGTTTTAAGCTCAATTTTAGAAATAAATGCCAATTTGATACAGTTAAGAAAATTAGAAGAGCGAGTGATAACTCTTTGTTCAACGTTACCTATTACTTACTTTTTCGGATGATCTTTCTTGAAACGCCAATCCTTAGAAAGCTCTTGATGTACATCAACTATTTGTTCGTTTTCCTTTGGATCTTCCAGAGCATCATCCTTTATGTTCATCTCTTGCAATCCATCATCTATATCTGCATCATCATAACTAGCACTTTTCTTAATAGGAATGTTAGACTCATCAAAATTTCCTTGAGTCCTTTTGTTAAATATTCTATAAGTTTTGCTAGTTAATGAATAACCAAGAAATATTCCTTCATCACTTTTAGAGTCGAATTTTTCAAGATTGTCCAAAGTATTTAAAACAAAGCATTTTGAGCCAAACACATTAAAATATTTTATGGATAACTTATTTCCATAAAATAGCTCATAAGGGGTTTTCATTAAAATTTTCGCAACAAAATTCGATTCAAAATGTAGCAAGTAGTGTTAATTACTTCGGCCCAAAAATATTGTGGTAAAGAATTTTCTTTTAATATGGTACTCACCATCTCTTGTAATGAATGACCTCTCCATAACACCATTTTGTTGTGGTGTCCTTAGACAAGAGAACTCATATTTAAAAATAGTTTCTTCGTAAAATTCTTTAAACAAAGCATTTTCAAATTCTTCTCTGTGATCATTACGGATCTTGGAGATTTTCAAATCCATTTCATTTTGAATACGTCCGGAAAAGATTTTAAAAGTGCTAAACACATCATTCTTATTAGTAAGAAAGAATACCCAACAAAAAGGAGAAAAGTCATCAACTATTACATATACACATGATTTTCCACCTAAATTCAAAGTTCTAGAGCGACTTAATAGATTCATATGTAATAGTTGAAGGGGTTTAGAAGATATTATCTCAGTCTTCATTTTGAATGAAAATTTTACCTGTTTACCCAATTAACAAGCATAGTACAATTTTTTCTTCTCGAATCTTATTTTGGGAATTTCTCTCATATGGTCACTATTTGCTATTTTGTTCAACAAGTCCATCGATGTGTGACCAAGCCTACGATACTAAAGCCAAGTATCTGCATCTTCTGCAACTAAGCATTTAACTTTTACATTAGCAAAGTCTTTAGGATCAACAATATAAGTATTATAGTGCCTTTTGCCATAAAAAATACACTTGTTATCTTTAACAATCTTGCAACAAGTTTTATAAAAAATAGTGGTGTATCCTTTATCGCAAAATTTGACCAATGCTAAGTAAATTGTGCTTCAAATTATCAACATATAGAACATTATCAATATTAGTAGAATCGCTTACCATGATTTTACCTTTACTCTTTATGTACCCTTTCTTGTTATCCCCGAAGGTGACACTGCCACCTTCCTCTCTTGATAATGAGTCGAAACTAAATATATCATCGATCATGTGCCTCGAACACCCACTATCAAGGTACTATATAGTTCTACATTGTTGCGGTTGGGATACCTGAAATAGGATATTTATCTTTGATCTTTAGTACCCAAATCATCTTAAGTCCACAGGGGTTAGTACCATAAAACTGTGATTTAGAAATAGATAATCTAGTATTACGAATATGCACGCTAATTATAGGCTCAAAATGATATTTATATGTTGAATTATTCTTATTATAGCAATATTTAACAGTATGACCAAGAATGAGACAATAATGACAAGTTTTCAACGCATGTCTACGGTCACAATGATAAATATTTTCTTTTAGAAATCTATTGGTTTTAGTACTAGCCAAAGTGTTAGGATAAAAAACAAGACCATATGATTTGCGATTCCCGCTAAATTCACCAAGTACGATATCCGACTTAATTTTGTCTTGGGGGTGAATTTAACGAGAGTCTCTTCAAACTTTGTGGTCTTCGCTTCGGTACTAACAAGCTCAAGTTCTAATTTAGCATTTGAATTTTGAACAGTTTTAAGGGAAGATACTAAATCATCACGCTCGACAGTTAAAGTTTCAAGCTTAGTACTTAAATTAATAATATCATATTTCAAAATATCATTTTCCTTCTTGAAAATCATACAAGAGTTGCAAAAGATAGAAGATGATTTCTTTTTTAAACTCTTATATTTAGAAAATAATTTTGTAAAGTTTTCTTGCAATTCAATAAATAAATCAATAAACCCATTTCTATCTAAATTATCAAGATCATCATCGCATACCTCGTCGTTGTCTTTATGTGCCATGAAACACATGTTGGCAATGATCTTCTCTTGGTTGTCCGAATCATTAGAATCTGATTCATCCCATTTTGCTTGGAACACCTTTTTCTTTTCATACTTATCTTTACTATCCTTGTACTTATTCTTGCCTTTGTTCAATATCTGGCAATCGGCCTTCATGTGACCTCGTTTGTGGCATTCATAATAAATAGGATTAGTTTAATAACTTGAATTTCTATTATCTCGGCAGTTTCCTCTTCTCTTGGAGTTTCGAAATTTCATGAACTTCGTGAATTGCTATGTGACAACGACCATATCATCTTCGTTTTCGCTTTAGTCGCATTCGCTATCCGATTCTTCTTGTAGGATGTTCTTCTCCTTTAGAGCTAGGCTTCTTTTTTTGAAGATTCTTCTTCCTTTCGTCGTGCTTTAATGTCATTGAGTTTCATTTCGTGCATCTCGAGCTTTCCAATAAAATCTTCTAAAATTAGTTCATCCAAATTGCTTGCTTCTTCAATAGCCATAATTTTAGGTTGTCATTCTTCTGTTAGAATTCTCAAGATATTCAAGCACTTCTCCTTTTTTGAAAACTTTTTTCCATAGTTAAAAAGTTCAGTAATAATTTTATTAAACTTTGAATACATTATATCAATCGATTCATCAGCGACCATTCTAAACTGTTCATACTCGCTCATGAATCGGTTGATTTTACTTTTTTCACCAGACTCGTCCCTTCGTGAGAAGTTTCGAGAGTCTTCCAAATCTTATTTGCAGTAGTACACATGGAGACCCGATTGAACTTGTCAGGGGAAAGAGAGTAATTTAACGCATTCATCGCTTTAATATTCAAGGCCATAAGTTTCCGATCATCATCACTATAAGGTCTAGCTAGAGTAGTAAATGTGTCATCTACAACATCTAGAATATCAAGATTGATGTATTGAAGAAAAATTCGCATCTTGATCTTCCAGAAGTTGCAGTTCGTGCCATCAAAGAGTGTTAGCCAATTAGCGGCTTGATCTTCTAGTGATATATTGTTTTGAGTAATATTATTATTGTTAACCATAAAATCTAAACTCTAGGGTTTTAAGCCAAAAAGAGAGCTAACCGCTTTGATACCAATTGAAAAGTGTCCTAAAGGAGAGGGTGAATAGGACAAATGGTTAACAATTAAAACTTTATTGTTCAATACAATAAATGTTTCGGAAAGATAATAGAAATAATAAAATTACGTAAGTAATAGAATAAATAAGGATTGGAAAATGCAAACTCAGTAGAACACCGGCGATTGGTAACGAAATTCGATACTCACGGTATCTAGTCTCTGCCTATGTCTCCCTTTGAAACATCCACTATTCAAACTTTTTAAGATGAAGAAACCTTTATAGCTGATGGACCACCTCCACCGAGTAATCTTTTTAACAGACTCATATCAAACCTTTACGACTCAACACTAATGGACCACCTCCACGGGATAATTTTTTACACAGGCTCAGATCAAATCTTTGCAATTTTCAGTTACAACACAATAACCAAAACCAACTCCTAATCTCGTATAGAATCAATCACAATTTTAAAACCGGAGAGTTAGGGTATATGATAAAGTCAAGTTTGTAGCACCTTTTTGGTCTCCCAATATCTAAAGGGAATTTGAGCGGTAGGTGGTAAGTCGAGATCTGAACCCGGAGGGCATTTAAGGTAGGGCGTCCTAAGAGAATATTGTAGGATGACGGGACCTTAGGAACGAGGAAGTTCATCGGTACGATTCGCGTTTTGCCCGCTTCCCTAATATTGAGGAGTAGAGTGACTGATCTCTCGGCCGGGACGGAATGGTTAGTGAACCCGGAGAGAACATGGGAGGTCGGCTGAAGGTCGGATGGACCTAATCCCATACGTTGGAAACAGTCGTAGAACATGATATCCGCTGAGCTCCCTGAATCGACCAATATTCTTTAGACCTCATAGCGGTGAACTCGGGCCGTTATTATAAGAGGGTCATTGTGAGGATGTGATATGCCGTGAAGGTCTTCGTCGGTGAAGATGATCAGGTCATCCTTCCTGGATTTTTTGTGGGGTGGATCACTTATGTCCCCGACTGGTAGGAGGTGGTGGTTCCCCCCACTTTCCAGAGTTGGATTCGTCAAAATGATCATAATTTGCCCGATTGTTAACTTCCCGGATGGGGTTTGGTCTTTTTGCTCCCGCTCCGTTTGTCGCTTGTCTCGTAGGTATTTCGCGAGGTGGCCATAGCGAATCAATTTCTCGATATAGTCACGGAGTTGCTTGCAGCTCTCGATCGGGTGACCCTGCGACCTGTGATAGGCACAGTACGGGCCGTGGAGCCGCTTGCCCGTCCTCTGGGTAGCTGGTGGGAGCTTAATGGATCTCTCGCCTTTAGCCTCCTCTAACAGCTCGGTCTGGAAAATGTTCAGAGAAGTGTACTCCTGGAACCTTGGGGAATAAGGTTTCGGGCAATCAACTTTCTTTTTCTCTTCCCTGTCCCGTCTTTTTCGGTCTGTTTGGTCGCCTGTGGGCAGGTTGGAGTTCACCTCTGACTCGAGTTGGATTTCTCGCTCGGTCCATACTTTTACTTCGGCCATGGTCTTAGGTTGCGCCAATGCAAAAGAGCGGAGCCACTCTTTGTGCCTAAGACCCGACACGGTGATAACCGTTTCGTCGCGGTGCTCGGGAACCTTCAGGAGGGCGTTGTAGAAGCGGGTGACATACCCCTTGAAGGATTCCTTTTCTTCGCTCTTGACGGTGAACAAGTAGTCAACCGTCTTTTTCTGTCGTCGGTTACCGACGAAATGACCGAGAAATTGGGTAGCCAGCTCGTTAAAAGTCGAGATGGAGCGCGGCATAAGCCCTTGGAACCAGTCCCGACCAGCTCGGATGTGGGTGGTGGGGAAAGCCCTGCATTGAGCCGCATCCGAGTTGTCTTGGAAGCTCATGGCGGCCGTGAACGCGTCCAAGTGGTCTTTCGGGTTGGACTTTCCGTCAAAAAGATGCACTTTGGGCGGTTTGTTTATGGAAGAGACACGTTCTCCTATGAGTCGTTCAGTAAACGGTCTTATGAGTGAATCAGCGGAGTACTTCGCCCCTTCGCCGGCCGTGTGGTCATCCTGTCGTATGTCCTCAATCTTCTTTTCGAGTGCTTCGATCCGTTGGTGGTATCCCGAGAATTCTCCATAGTCAGAGCTTGGAACCAGTCCCGACCAGCTCGGATGTGGGTGGTGGGGAAAGCCCTGCATTGAGCCGCATCCGAGTTGTCTTGGAAGCTCATGGCGGCCGTGAACGCGTCCAAGTGGTCTTTCGGGTTGGACTTTCCGTCAAAAAGATGCACTTTGGGCGGTTTGTTTATGGAAGAGACACGTTCTCCTATGAGTCGTTCAGTAAACGGTCTTATGAGTGAATCAGCGGAGTACTTCGCCCCTTCGCCGGCCGTGTGGTCATCCTGTCGTATGTCCTCAATCTTCTTTTCGAGTGCTTCGATCCGTTGGTGGTATCCCGAGAATTCTCCATAGTCAGAGCGCCGGCTATCTCTACTCTAGGTTTGCGCGACGGTGCGGCTTCGGTTTCGCTCTATCACATTTCTTAAATCCTCAGGCGAGACCCTTCTTGAGTAGTCCCGACGTTCGCCATTTGCGTGGCCTTGATGGGAGTGGGGCGTCGGTCGTGCCTGGAAGCAGGCGAACTGACTGACACCTCCTCAGGGGGTGAGAGCACGTGGCGGGCAACGGAACGACGGCCTGGTCTCCCCTGAGATCGGGGCATTGAACTGTCCGGCGCCCAGCAGGTCATTGAATCATTCCCCGCATGTAGGTCGTAATTGCCGGAATCGGTGCGCCGGCGTTTCGTTAACATCAGGGTGAGCGCGATTGAGGTCAAGGACCTGAGTGCGTGTTCCTGCCAGCATGCGTACATCCCCATCCTGGGGAAGGGGACCTGCGGTTTGGTGGGCATGGCCGGCCGCTTGAACGAGGGCAAGCGCGTCCACCATCGCCATGAGCCTGTCGATCCTAGCGAATAAGGAGTTGATGACGTTAGAAGGAGAGTGGGACCGCTCCCGCCTCCGTTATGAGGGGCAGGGCGGCTGTCACGCCCCACCCCCAATACAGAGAGTATTGTCCGCTCTGGCCGAAGCCGCACGGTTTTGTCCTTCGGGGCGAACCGGACCCGACCACGGGCATTTCCCAGGAGGTCACCCATCCCAGAACTTCCCTGGCTCGAGCACGCTTAACTACGGAGTTCTCAAGCTCCTGTAGTGCTGGTTCACTTAAAAGGCGCCTCTGTATTGAAGAGTTGTATCATTCCATTTATAGTACAGATCTGCCCCTTTTCGGAATATATTCCGAAGAGTCCCTATTATTCTACAGTGGGTCCCACGGACTCAAGAGGTGGCCTCCACGGATTCAAGAGGTGGCCCCCACCCACTTAACACGACACTTGGCGTGGCACTTTGTTCCATGTGGCACTTTGCTCCGTGAGCAAGAACCAGGTCCCGACAGCGGCTTGTGCTGGGATCGTCACGGTTGTCGCTTGCCATTGAATCGAAGGCGGGGGATCAACTTTTTGTGGTGGAAAAGTCTTTCGTTTTCACAGACTGCGCTAGCTGATGTTGGTGGAAATCTCCCTCAGATGTTGTCCTCCGTCGATCTTGCTGCAAGCGGTCTTGAACGGTTGGAATTGAAAGTGGAAGTTGGACATGTGGATCTCAATGGGTTGTTGGATGCCGCTGACATCGGGTTACCTGCAAAAAAAGTCCCGGGATGGGAACCACCGCAGGACCCTCCGACTATCAAGTAAGTACTGAGATATAGGGACAACGTAGCGGCGTATTGGAGTTTGTTTTTCCTACCTGAATCATTTGAAAATGGCGTTTATATAGCGGTCGTGTGGGAGCGATCCGGCGCGAGATTGCCGCCATTCGTTACGCCCTTATGGCACGTTTGCGTTGATGGCGGGATATGCCCATTAATAGCGAGATACGCTCGTTAGCGGAGAAACGTGCCAGCATGGGATGCGGGACGTGGGACGTGGAGCGGCGGAAATTTCGTTCTGGAGAGATACGCGGAGCCGTTACGGGGGCGCTTGGGCTCCATGCTCCGGGTTTGACAGGGAGGCCGAGGAGTCTCAGCTCGGTAGATAGCTCGGAGTCGAGCGAGGGGGTCGAGAAGTCTCAGCTCGGTAGATAGCTCGGAGTCGAACGAGGAGACCGAGGAGTCTCGGCTGCCTGAGCGCATATGGGGTACGGAGAGGCTTTTCCCAAAGGTCGGGTACCACCTCGTCACGGGGTCCCGAGAAAGTCTCGTAATGTGTCACACCGATTCCTTGTCGTAGCCTCCAGGGGTCCAGAGGGTATGCGTTGACGACACGTCATCTTCCACGTGTCGCAATTTGGGGTGTTCCCGTTCATCTCATCACACAGCTTAATGAACTGTTTGCTTCATTTCTGTTTCCTTACTAGTTGAGTATCTGAAATTGACCAGGACTTACTAACTTTCGATCTGTTTGAATTACGGGGAAACATACTTCTTGTATCCTGTCCACGCTTAGTATGGATTATATATTACTATGTTGGTAATACAAGTAGGTTTTTTGTAATTTTTTTCCTTTACTCTTTTGAGTAGTCCATCTCTATAGAATTCTATGTTTATAAGTTCCTATAAGAATTTCTCTCCGTTGAAGAAATTTACTTTTGAAGTTTGTGCGTATCGTACATTTATGTATTGTACATTGATGTATACGGTTACGGTATCAGCTATATAACAATAGCTTGGGTAGTAATTTTTGTTAAATTGAAGTCTGCTTCTGTTACACTAGTTTGTATCACCAATTAAATAAATTGTACTTTCACAGTGTATAATTTGAAGAAAGGATGGGGAAAGCATCAATGTTTTCATTAATGAGCATAAAACGATAGTATCAGAATAAACTGATGCAATGAAGCTAAAGGTTTAAATATTAGTAGGCCAGTAACTTAACCGACAAATAGTACAAATGTATAATAAAAAAAACACCTAAAAAAACATACTCAACCCACATCACAAACACATATAACGACATATAACGAACTCGTGACGAACACACGCAACACACACACACACACAAACTCTAAATAGCTCCATCGACATCAAGGTCTTTAAGGACTGGCGGGAGCTGGAGGTGGGGAGAAGAAAGGAAAGGACGGTATCTGAACACCAGGTATCGTCGAAATAGCCGTTGGAATTGTAGGCAATGGAGGAATCCCAGTAGGAATAGAAGGAATAGTCGGTATTTGAGCCAAAGGCAGAGGAGGCAATGTCTTAGGAATTGCAGGGATTGTGGGAATTGCAGGCATCGGGGGCATTGCCAACTTAGGCAATGTAGCAGTCGACATCGGTGGCAAAGTTGGTTTTGGAAGTGTAGGGATTGTCGGGAGAGGTGGCAATTGAGCTGTTGGCATCGGTGGCAATGTAGGCTTTGGCAGTGTTGGGATTGTAGGAAGCGTTGGTACAGCTGGTGCAGCCTTTGGTGCCGCTGGGGTATCTAAAAGATGGCGAACTGCGAAATTTGCATCAATGGATAGCAAAGCTATGAATAGGGCTAGAAGAAATCCACTATAGGAAGCCATAGTTGTTTTTCAAACTTGAAGTTTCTTTAGATTTTTGCTTCTGTGTTTTGCTAGGAGCAATCACAGGGGAGTTGATTATTTATAGGCTGAGGTTCTAAGCTTAGGTGTACAATATTGCTTGCTCACCTTCTCATCAATCCTGTCCACAATGTCAAAGAGTAATTTTAATTGGTTGGAAGTTAGAGAACTAACCCTAAGGAAAAGACTGTGCTTCAACTAATTAATGTACTTTTGTGTTGGAATGCAAAGTGATTCTTAACTTGGTGATCAGTTGCCAAATACAGATTTTCTTAATTTGTTCAACTTCTCATGCACACATCCTAAGGAAAATTCTAGTTTAGAAAATCATGCAAGTCTTTGTTAGTGGGGTAGTTGAGAGATTAGTGTTTATGATAACTTAATTAATCCTTGTATAGCTAGGTTGCTTGTTGAAGTTTAAGTTTGTACTTGTGACTCACCAAAATACTTTCTCTCAAATCTTTCTAATATTAGAAGATTCATCATAAACCAGAGTCTTAAATTCTCCATTCTTGCTATAACTTTCTAGTTATTCATCAACCTAACTAATTTCCTAACTACCCACTGAAATACCATGTACTTAAACATTTGACTCGCAATCTCATACATTGTGAGCATAATTGATGAGAAGGTGAACAAACAATGCATACCTAAGCATAGAACTTGAGCCTATAAATAAGCAAGTCCTCTTTGATTGCTCCAAGCAAAATATAGAAGCAAGACATAAAGAAAGTGTTTAGTACTGCTAGTTCTTGTGCTCTTAAACATATCTATGGCTTCTTATATTGGCTTCCTTTTCGCTCTATTCATAGCTTTACTATGCGTTGATGCCAGTTTCGCAGCTCGCCATCTCTTAGACACCCCGGCCACACCAAAGGATGCACCAGTTGTACCAACGATTCCTACAATTCCAACACTGCCAAAGCCGACATTGCCACCTCTTCCAACAATTCTGGCGCTTCCAAAGCCAACTTTACCTCCAATGCCGACGACTACAATGCCTAAGCTTGCATTGCCACCTATGCCTGCAATTCCCACAATCCCTGTGATTCCTAAGACATTGCCTCCTTTGCCTTCTGTTCAAATACCAACTATTCCTACGGGAATTCCTCCGCTGCCTACAATTCCAACGACCGTTCCAACGATTCCCGGTGTTCAGATCCCGACCATTCCTTTTCTTTCTCCACCTCCTTCACCCGCCGTCCATTAAAATTCTTAATGATGATAAATTGATGGAGTTAAGTTACAGTTATATACGAGCTAGAGTTATTGAGCTTGCAGTATTTATGTTTATTTGAGATGTGGCTATGTGAGGTTTATATTGTTTGTATTTATTCATTATATACTCTGGTTGATATTTATGGATTGCATTACTGTCGCTACTTCTTTTTCCTCGGTTCTGCTATTTCTATCATTCTAGTAATCTAACACAACATGCTGTCTATTTAAGATGAGTAAAGCTTTGTACCAAAGAAGATGAGCAAAGCTCTCAATTTTTTATTTTTTCTAATAGGCAGTAACCTGCGAGCGGGGTTTGAACCCCATACATCATGTTTAACTGCAAAAAGTTTTTATCAAGCCCTCAAATTAAGTGTGGAAAAAAAAAGACTCAACAAACTTAATAAAATGGTTCACCAAAAGCCGTTCAAATTAATATTATTTCGTCCGACGGAAGGAAAAGAAAGAAATAAAGAAAGAGAAACTCTACAGTAAACAACAAAATAGTTAGATTTGCTTTAACCGTCATCATTTTGCCGTTTAAAGTTTTTTAAAAGAAAACCCTTGAACGAAAATCCTTTGTTTAAGGGAAATTATCTTTTATGCACCAAGTGTATGTATTCAATCATAAAAAGAAATAGAAGTATGAGCTACACAAAATTATCTACAGGACATCCGAAAAATCATTTTTTTACTTTCTTTTGCCTGGATGTATTGACTTCTGTAAATAAGTTTTGTGCAGGGGTCGGCTGGGCCAAAAAAAAAGTTGCCTTGAAAGGGTAAACGCTTTAGACCCTAACATTTGGTAAGAATTTAAACCTCTACTTCTCAGTTGATGAAAGTTTCAGATACCACTTTAAATATCTCTCTTTCACGAGCATGAAATTAAATCCTTCATGACATTTTAGATTTTAGAGAATTTATGTTCTTCTTGATAAGAATGCAAGAGTCGGAAAAGACTAGTACTAGAGATGTCAAGAATGACCCGCAACCAGTTTAGCCGACAGGTCAAGTTATAAAACATGAGTCACATATCAAAATTTACTAGTTGTTAAGAATTACCCCTATCCGATCCATCCATTTAAAAGTACCATCGGGTTGACTTGACCCGTGGATTAATGAGTTTTACCCGGCCTTGTATTGAAGATAAAGTTGTTGATGAAAAAATACGGAATAATAACAATCTATCCTACATTGATTTTATGTGAAAATATTCTATTAGAATACCTTTTTTTGGTAATGCAACCTTGTGCTTTTATTTGAAATTTGTGTTTTGATATACATATGTTCATATATGTAAACTATAATTTAATAAAAAATTGGTTATTGATTTATTTTTCAACTTTGTATAATATAAGTTAACTGCTAACCGGCTTATGGATGACCCGTTTATTCATACACATACCTACAAACCCCGTCAGCCAACTGCCGTTTGCGGTTCAGGAAATGGGCTCATATCACCCGTTCAACTCGGGTAATTTTATATGTACCCGTTTTACCCATTACCCGTAGTGACCCGTCGCGGATGACCCGATTTGCTATTTTGACACCTTTAACTAGTACAATGAAACATTGAGTACATTTATGGCAAATAAATGTAACACAGTTTGGACTGGGCATGTTCGAATGACTGAAAGTACCAGGAAACTAAAAATATCCTTGATATAACTTCTAAAAAAGATGCTATAGAAGAAATCCTACAAGCCATCAAAGATTGTTTGTTTGTTTTGGAAGAAAGAAGTAATTATGAAAGAAATTAATTCATAAATGAGCCATATTTCTTTCTTTTTCTTTTATTGGGAAGTAATAAAAAAGGAGTATTAAAAAATCACTCCTTACCTTGTTATTTGTGTTCCTTATTGACAAATTTTGGAATTAGCTATATCCCAAATAGGATACACACCGTGGAACCAAACATTTGAAGTTCTGGAATCAACGTCCAAACATTTTTGATGATGCTCAATATCGGGGATTTTCCAGATCATGACACGTGGCAGATGACGTGTCCCGAAGCTCACGGAAAAGGAGCAAGAACGGCACCCTGAAGGTATATGCCGGGCCTCTGACCCGTGGACGGCCCTGACCTTCGGTGGCCTACCAGAACACTCCTATGCTAGTCCTACGCATGACTGTCGGCTCATCTCCGAGCCCTCATGCATGTAGAGGCTCCTTTAGCACTCCCAGCTCGCTCCCGAGCTACTACAGAACAAGACTTGCTCGACCACCCGCTCGTCCCCGAGCCTCCCGCTGAGCAAGTCCTCCTCGGTCCGTCAACAAACCCGGAACACAGATCACAGGCTTCTCCGCCACAGCTCCACGAATCTTGCCAGACACGAGATACCCGCCATCCGATCCCGCGTTCCATGCCGACACGTTCCCCCATTAACAAGCGTATCTCGTCATCAATGGGGGATCCTGCCATTCGCGCAAGCCGAATGCCAGGGGCGTAACGGCCGGCGTGAATCTTGCGCTCGCCAGCCCATGGCTGCATCTATATAAACCCCGCTCTCAGACGACTCAGGTAAGCCATTTTTCACTCCAATAGGGCGTTACTCTGCTCATTTACCTCTACTAACTTGATCATCGGAGGGTCTTTGGTGGTACAACCACCCCGGGACTTTATTGCAGGTAGCTTGGCCTCATCCACATCAAGCCCGCTGAGATCCACACGCTTCAGGAAGCAACCTCCCAATCCAATCTCAGTCATCCATCAACTCTCGCTACAGATCAACGGAAGGTAACATCTGAAGGAGATCCAGTGCTCCATCAGTTGGCGCCGTCTGTGGGAACGGAAGTTTCACTTAACGAAATTTCACCTTCCAATCTCGACTTCATGGCGAGCGATCACCGCGATGATCCAAGCGCTAGCCGTCGTCCTTTTCACAACGGAGGCGCGGATAGGTCGCCACCTCCCCCGAACTCCATTCACGCCCTGTCTGTCCGGATCAATAGGCTCGCGTCCGTCGTGAACGCGCTTGTCTGTGTCCAAACGGTTGAGCAAGCTCCCCACGTCGCCGCTCCCCCACCTCGAACCGGGATCCCTATAGGGGGAGAGAAAACACTGCCCACGCCGGCGCGACCGAGCACCGTCTCGCTATCTCCGGCGGCCACAGATCCTCCGTGGCGACTAATTCAATGACTCGCTAAGCACCTCACAGCTCCATACCGAGGTCCCTTGCCAGAGCACCCCACCCTGAGGCCCATCGCGCTCCTGTCCCTCCCGATGAGGTGTCGGTCAGCTCGTCTGTTCCCAGGCACGACCGGCGCCCCTTCCCTCGACAGGGTCGCGCCGACGGGACTCGCCACGGTAGCTCGAAAACGACCTCGCCAGGAGACCTGAGGAACCTAATTGAGCGGAACTGGAACCGCGGCCAGGAGCAGGTCGCCAATAGCAGAGGTCATAAATCAAAGTATGTCGAATCCTCGGGATACCATGACCGACTCGATGCCCTCGAAAAGAAAATCGAGGGTATACATCGGGAGAGTCGCCCATCAAGCGACGGGGCTAGATACGCTGCCGACTCACTCACGAAGCCCTTCACCAAAGAGCTACTCGCTGTCCACGTCTTCTTCCGGAACAAGCTCCCAAAGGTCTCCCTCTTCGACGGGAATTCCGACCCGAAAGACCATTTGGATGCGTTCACAGCCGGGATGAGTTTCCAGGACAACTCCGACGCCGCGCAATGTCGTGCTTTCCCCGCCACTCTCATCTGCTACGGACGAGACTGGTTCCAAGGACTTACGCAACGCTCAATCTCTACCTTCGATGAGCCGGCCACCCAATTCTTCGGCCATTTCGTCGGGAACAGATGGCAGAAACGGACCGTCGATCATCTCTTCACAATAAAAAGCGAGGACAAGGAATCCTTCAAAGGGTATGTCACCCGCATATACAACGCTCTCCTTGAGGTCCCAGAGCACCGAGACGAGACGGTCATTACGGCCCTTAGGTCGGGTGTTAGGCATAAGAATTGGCTACGCTCCTTTGCATTAGCGCAACCTAAAACTATGACCGAGATAAAGGCCTAGACCGAACGTGAGATTTAGCTTGAGTCCGAGGTGAACGCTAACCTACCCTGGACAGACCAATCCGATCAGAAGAAGAGGGCCAGGAAGGAGAAAAAGAAGATTGAGCAGCCAAAGCCATACTCCCCGAAGCTTCAGGATACCCCGCTCAACATCTCCCAGACAAAACTGTTGGAGGAAGCAAAAGGAAAGAGATTCTTCAAACTTCCCCCGATTTCGAATAGGACGGCTAAACGTACTCGAGGCCCCTACTGCGCCTTCCATAGGTCACAGGGGCACCCCACCGAGAACTGCAAACAACTCCGAGACTACATCGAAGAGTTGATTCGCTCAGGACACTTAGCAAGGTACTTACGGGACAAGCGGCAAGCCGACCATGAGCAAGAGCACCATTCCCTTCCCGGCGAGTTGACAATCGGCTAAATCATGGTCGTGTCAGCGGGGGGTACGTCTGGGACCGACGGAACGTGGCGCCCCTTGCCAGTCGAGGAGACTAGCAGCCAACCTAGGAAGAGGGCCAAAGCAGCCGAGCCGATCATCTTTACCGACGACGACCTCCACGGGATATCCCTGCCTCACAACGACCCTCTGGTGATCACAGCACGGGTCCACCGCTATGAAGTGCAGAGGATATTGGTCGACTCGAGAAGCTCGGCAGACATCCTCTTTTATGACTGCTTTCTGCGTATGGGACTTTTCCCGTCGGACCTAAGGCCGACCGCCCACATCCTGTCGAGGTTCACCAACCACTCCATCCCGGCTGAAAGGGTGGTCACCCTCCAACTTAACATCGGTGAAACGGGCCATATGCGCACCGTGCCTGTGGAGTTTATCGTCGCCAGAATTCCATCAGCCTATAACATCCTCTTAGGTCGCCCGACACTGAACTCCCTCCGGGCCCAGATATCGACCTACCACGTAGCGATAAAGTTCCTACTTGACCAAGGCGGGATAGGTCGGGCCTACGGGAACCAACAAACCACGAAGATTTGCTTCACAGCAACATCTACGCCTGAGGGGCAAAACAATGACCTTAAGAGCGAAAATGATATCAAGGGTTCTCTGGACACTCGAGACGAGCAAAAAGAGGTCCTAGGGGCCGGTGGAGCTACTAACAGAGGTCTACCTCGTCGAAGGGGACGATGACCGAACCGTCCAGATCGGGTCACTCTTAACAGGGACTCGTCGCGACGACCTGATTCTCTTCCTCAGAGGGAACGCAGACGTGTTCGCCTGGATGCTCGCCGACATGCCTGGTATCGACCCTAAAATAATATCACATAAGCTCAGGGTTGACCCTACGGTCCGGCCCGTCAGGCAAAAGAAACGAAGCTTCATCCAGATCAAATAAAAAGCGATCGAGGACGAAGTGGACAAGCTCCTTGCAGCCAACTTCATTCGGAATGTGGCTTACTCGGAATGGTTGGCGAATGTGGTCTTAGTTAAAAAGTTATGCGGGAAGTGGCGCATGTGCGTCGACTTTACCAACCTCAACAAGGCTTGCCCGAAAGACAACTATCCCCTCCCTCGGATAGATCAACTCGTCGACAGTTCGGCAGGCCACGAGCTACTCAGCTTTATGGATACTTTCTCCGGCTACAACCAAATTCGTATTAATCCTGCGGACGAGGATCTCACCGCATTCACAATGGACCGGGGGATATACTGCTATAAGGTGATGCCCTTCGGCCTCAAAAACGCCGAGGCTACGTACCAACGCTTGGTTAATAGGATGTTCAAGCCACAGATCGGCAGGAACATGGAGGTTTACGTCGACGACATGCTCATTAAATCGACCTCGTCAGACGAGCACGCAAAGATCTGGGCGAGGCTTTCGGCATCCTCCGCAAATACAAAATGAAACTGAACCCCGCCAAGTGCGAATTCAGGGTCACTAGTGGAAAATTCTTCGGTTTCATGGTTACCCATCGAGGAATCGAGGCTAACCCGGAGAAAATCAGCATCATCCTCAACATGGCCGTGCCAAAGACCAACATCGAGATCATGCGGCTTACAGAGAGGGTAGCCGCCCTGAGCCGCTTCATGTCACGATCTGGAGAGAAATGCCTCCCATTTTTCAAAGCCCTGAGGAAGACACCAAGGTTCGAATGGTCGGAGGAGTGCCAGACCGCTTTCGAGCAATTAAAGAGGCACCTAGCGACTCCCCCACTGCTCACCCGGCCAGTTGAAGGGGACGAGCTATCACTATATCTAGCGGTGTCCGACCAAGCTGCAGGTTCGGTGCTCGTCCGAGAGGTCGAGAGAGTCCAGAATTCGGTATACTATGTGAGCCACGTCTTCAAGGCCCCGGAAACGAGATACCCAACCATAGAAAAGATTATTTTGGCACTCATCATAGCCTCAAGGAAATTATGGCACTATTTCCAGGCGCACACCATCCTTGTTCTCACCGAGCGACCTTTAGGGGCCATTCTCTCCTCCCCCGAGTCTTCTGGTCGTTTGGAGAAATGGAGGTGGGAGTTGTCCCAGTTTGACATCAAATACCGCCTGAGGCAAGCTATCAAGGCCCATATCCTGGCCGATTTTATCGTCGAGTGCATCATCCCCAACAAAGAGGCGGAATCCGTGCCGGCCCCCGGGACTCTACCCTCGTTCAATAAGAGGCCCGACTCTGTCCCTGATTGGGTCCTTTACATCGACGGGTCGTCAACCGAGGAAGGCTGTGGTGCCGGCCTCATCATTCGGGACCCGAACGAGGCAGAGATGGAGTATTCTCTGAAGCTCTGGTTCAAAGCCTCAAACAATGCAGCGGAATACGAGGCTTTGCTAGCTAGACTGTGGATAGCCTCCGGAGTGGGGCTGAAAACGATCTGGATCCGAAGCGACTCCGCCCTGGTCGTTGGCCAAGTGACCAGCCGATTCGAGGCACAGGAGCCTCTGATGGTGAAGTATCTAGCCGAGGTAAGAACATTACGAAAGGACTTCGACGAAGTCCAAGTGGAGCAGATCCCCAGGCAACTAAACGCGCAGGCCGACACGTTGAGTTAGTTAGCTTCATCTTATACGGCCAACAACAAGAGAAATATCCTCTTCAAGGTCTTACCACGGCCCAGCGTGGAAGACAGAGCGATGTCACTTCAAGTGTATGTGGCCTGGGAAGAAGACCAGGATTGGAGGAAGCCTCTCGTTGAATTTCTAAGGGAAGGTACGCTCCCAGAAGATCGAAGGGAAGCTCGCCGTCTCCGAGCCAAATCCCGCCATTTCGTCTGGAGCAATGGGAACCTCTACAAGAAATCCTTCACTCAACCCCTGCTCCGGTGCATCGGCCCCCACGAGGCCGACTACGTCCTCCTTGAGATTCATGAAGGGGTCGGCGGCACGCATCAAGGGGCCCGCACCTTAGTCCAGAAAGCGCTGCTCTAAGCATACTATTGGCCAACCATTCATTAGGATGCCCAGAAGCTCGTCAGAAGGTGCAAAGCTGCCAACTCCATGGCAGCAAACCCCGCCTTTCGGCTACTGAGCTAACAACCCTAACCTCCCCCTGGCTGTTTGCCCAGTGGGGAATGGACATGATAGGCCAATTCCCTACTGGTACGGGTGGGCATAAGTACATCCTCGTCGCAGTAGACTACTTTACGAAGTAGATCGAGGCCGTCCCCATCAGAAAGCCGGACGCCACCATGACTATCAAGTTCTTGCAGAACAACATAATACTCCGGTTCGGTATCCCGAGGTGTATCATAATCGACAACGGGACAAATTTCGAGAACGAAAAAGTTAAGGGATTCTGCAGCGAATACCATATTCTGATGAAATTTGCTGCGGTTGCGCATCCCCAATGCAACGGGCAGGCCGAGGCCGCTAACCGGGACGTCATTCGAGATCTTCGGACACGCCTGGAAGGACGACAAGGCAGCTGGGTCAAAGAATTACCCCGGGTCTTATGGGCCTTACGCACATCGAAGAAGGCCCCCACCGGAGAGACCTCTTTCATCCTCTGCTACAGCACCGAGGCAATAGTCCCAGCAGAGATCGGGCTGCCCAGTTACAGGGTCGAGCACTTCGATGACGGAGCAAACACCATGGCCCTCCGGACTAATCTGGACATCTTTTTAGATAAACGGGACCGGGCTTATATCAGAGCTGTCGCTTATCAACAACAAACCGCCCGCTACTATAACGCGTGAGTCAAGCGTCGTGCCTTCAAAACCGGAGATTTAGTCCTAAGGCGGAACGAGTTCTTTGATCAGGGCAAGCTGCACAAATTCTCTCAGAAATGGGATGGCCTATTCCTCGTCTCCGAGATCCTGCCCGGCGGGGCCTATCGCTTACAAGACACAGCATGTCGCAAATTTCCATGGCCTTACAACGCAGAAAAATCAACCTGTACCTCTGAAAAGCATACCTATAAGTTTATGTTTCTTCTTTCACAAAAGAGATATAAATTTTTTTAAGTTCTTTTTTTAATAATAAGAAGGAAACAATAGAGCATCGCAAAAAGGAGAACTTTATTTATTTATAAGGTATTATGGGCTACTCAGCCTTACATAAAAAGAAAAAGAATAATTTACAACAGAGGGGGAGCAGGGTCGAGGAAATACTCCTGGTGATACTCCCAGGAGATCCCAGCCAGCCGAGCCCTGGCCTCTGCAGCTCGCTCCCGCAGATGCTGCACGCGAACCCGAGACGCTACGGAAGGGCCAGGAGCTCCATCTGCCGAGCCCTAGGCCACGATGTACCTCTTTTGGAAGCACTCCAAAATGAGGGCCAAGGATCAGTTATGCCTGGCCATCGAAATGAGTCCGAGTACATAGATCGTGCGCACCTTGTCGAGCGTCTCGTCCAGCAGCTCCTTGGAGATGGGGCGGTACAACCCCGGGGATATCCTCCAAATTGCGTACATGAGCAATTGGAGAAGGGGCGACCGGCAAGGAAGCAGACGGCCGATGTGATCCTCGATGCGCTGGACCACTCCTCGGTACCTCTCTTCAGAAACGGATTGGTCGTACAAATAGATGTTGTCGGGAGTAATGATCTCTTCGACCGAATACATACGCTCAGTCATCTCGAAAAAGCAATGCTGGAGAATTGCCGTCTCCTTCCCCATTTATAGCCTCAAGTAGAATCCGTAAGGGCCCAAATTTGCACGCGTGTGGGCGTGAATCCTGGGATTCGCTCATATTATTCCAACACCATACAACCATGTGGCGGAAATCCCGTATTTCTCGATGAACCGAAGTCGGATCGACGCGGCTCTTCGAAACGCTTCACCTCCCCTATGCGTTTCTGCCATGTGCCGCTCACACACCAAGGAAGGTCGGGCAACACCTCGCAAATCCAAGTAGCTTCCCTGCTCGGTCCATCCTTGACTGGTAGTTTACTACCCACCGACGCTAAGGATCAAAGCCCTCATCAAGAGGACGCCGAGCAGCTCCCTTGCTCAGTCCATCCATGGCTGGTAGTTTACTACCCACCGACGCCAAGGATCAAAGCCCTCATCAAGAGGCCACCGAGCAGCTTCACTGCTCGTTCCATCCTTGGCTGGTAGTTTACTACCCACCGACGCCAAGGATCGAAACCCTCATCAAGAGGCCACTGGGCAGCTTCCCTGCTCGGTTCATCCATGGTTAGTAGTTTACTACCCACCGACACCAAGGATCAAAGCTCTCATCAAGAGGCCACCGAGCAGCTTCCCTGCTCGGTCTATCCCTAGCGGGTAATCTCTTACCCATCTACACTAAGGATTGAAGCCCTCATCAAGAGGCCACCGAGCCGCTTCCCCGCTCGGTCTATCCTTAGAGGGTGATATTCCCCGCCGAAAGACGGCGCATAAGGCTGCGATGTCCTGGCGCTGAGATTCGGGGCAGATGCTAATTGGTGCTATCCGTCCACCTCTCCGAAGATGCCAAGTTGATTTATGGCACCATGTATCGAAGGTTTAAACGGATGCGTCCGATGTAGCAGACTTCGTCAGATTTCTCCTCGTTCGAGGGGTTTTTGATTGTGGGGACGCTCTTCCCTGCAGGCGCAAGCCCCTGCAGTTAATTACGCTACCGCATCGCGGTAACAACTTTCTCCTTCTCCAGAATTTCACTTCGTGTCGTGGGTGTTTGTTTTGTTTGTGGTTGCCCGTGGATTGTATACGTTATGTCGTCGCCTGTAGGACGTGGATTAGTCCAAATCCGTATTTACTTAGATTTGGGTTTGGTGTTTTGGTTTAAGGATACGTTAGCCCTGTTTAAGACTAAGATCAACTTAAACTTTTGTTAAGGATACGTTAGCCTAATCTCCAGATTAAGATCAACTTAACGGGATCGTTTAGATCCAACAAAAGAGCAATTGGCTCTATTGTTTAGTTTAATGACGTTGCGGTCGATTTCCAATTTAGGGACATGGTGGTCCATCATTCCCATTTAGGGACGAACATTAGTTTAAGGACATTTCGTTCCAACATTCCCATTTTGGGACAAATATTAGTCTAAGGACGTTTCGGTCCACGAGTTTAAGGACCCCGCAGTCCGTGTCGATGTGTGGTTGTCGGGACCCGTCACCTCTCTGACGTCGTTGAAGGATTACAACGATAGGTGTCAGAGGAGTTCGGAGATGTACCCTTGAACCGGATGTAAATTGATTTAAGAGAGCAATCTTGCTCAGTCAATTTAATTTGAGAACTTACGGCCAGAATTGGGCTAAGTCTAGTTGAGAATATTCAACGTTTTTATCTTTGGCCTATTAAGCCTGTGCTAGGGATTTGCTCCTGTTTAATAATGCACTGCATTTTCTTTTGGCCTGCTAAGCCTTTTTGATTTGGGCTCTGTCCCTTTTAAATGATGCCCAGCATCTGTTTCTGTTTGGGCTCTGCCCTTTTTAAAATAATGCATTGCATTTTATTAGACCTGTTAGGCCTTTTTTAATTGGGCTTGGCCTCTCTGTAAATAATGCAGTACATTAATCAAACTGACAGTGGCCATATGGCCTGTCAGGCGCTTTGCGCCAATTATGGAGCGCAAGCGCATATGGAGGTGACACGTGTCATGCTCGGGTGAGCGCAAGCGCAACCAGTGCGCTGCGCTGTTGCGCTACTGACACGTGGCGCGCTCTGGTGAGTTGCGCCAACTTCAGAGAGCAATGCTCTATCTTAAAAGCGCACAGCGTAAGTGGTCTTGGAGTTAACACGTGGCGCTCTCTGGTGGCTTGCGCCAACCTAGAAGCGCAACAGTGCAGTTTTGCAAGTGCAAGGCACTGTTCAATAACTTGATCCAATTTTGGATTTAAGAAAAGAATCTTTAAGATTCCAGAACCAATGGTTCATAAAAAAGTGCAAGGCACTGTTATTATTTTTTTATTTTTTTTATTGAAGATCATTGATCTCGTTCTTAGATCAATGATCTACTCAGAAGAAAATCTTCTTTTTTATAAAGGTTTTTACCTTTTTTCTCTTCTTGAGTTTTTTTCTCAAAATTCTTCAGAGTTCTCTCTATTCTCTATGCTATTGTTTTTGATTTTGATGTTCTTGATTATTGAATTGGGGTCTATGGGCCTTTATATATTGCCTATTAATTTGTTAAATTTGTTAAAGAGGTCATTCTCTGAGTGATTTGGGGAATTTTCCCCACCGTTGGATCTTTGATCCACGGGCTTCTGTTTTACAGAAGACAATCTTCTTGTTTTAATAAGAACAGAAAGATCTTCCTAGAATTTTAATTCTGTTTGGCGCAAACGCTCATGCGCTTGACACGTGTCGCGCAGCGCAGAGTGCAGCGCGACTGCGCTAGCTCGACTGCGCTGACAAATGTCGCGCAGCGCAACTGCGCTGACACGTGTCGCGCAGCGCAGAGCGCAGCGCATCTGAAGCGTTGCTTTTTTATTTTAAGATTTGATTTTTTATTATCTTTTAAAACAGAGCTTTGCTCTGATTGGGGGAAACAGAAGCATTGCTTCATTTCCCGCCTTGGGATTTGAACAGAGGTTCGCTCTGAAAGGGAGATTTTCTCCTATATTATTATTTATTTATTTATTTATTGTTATTTTATTGGAACGGGTTTTGAGCCAAAATTTTGGCGGGAACAAATGCCCCCCACTATTTTGCCCACGTAAGTATGTACGTGGGTGAAGTAGTGCAAAGTTAGGAGTAGCCATGGAATCGAGGGCTTAGGAGACAAGTTTAGGGTCCTTGTAGCCTAAGACTTTTCAACTTTATGAGCCGTGAGGGTCTCACAAAGACTTTTCTCCCTACGGATCGTGAGGATCTCGTAGGTGTATTTTCTCCTTAGGGGTCGTGAGGACTCCTAAGTGTGTTTTCTCTTATAAGTCGTAAGGATCTTATAAGAGAATTTTTCCTCTTGCGAGTCGAGAGGACTCGTAAGCAGTTGTTTCCCTCCTTGTCGAGATTCGACTTTGGAGAGTGTGACCCGTGGATAGTATGCAAGAGACTGTTTTGGACCGACTTGCAAGGTCCCAGTGCTTAGGAAACAGTTTTTTTTTAATCCCCACTGCCTAAGGCTTTTTCTCACGAGTCGAGCCGCATCAAGAAGTTCTCGTAAAGACATCAATTTCTTCACAAGTCGAGACGAATCGAGCATTTCTCGCAAGAATATCCTAACGTCATAGTTAACCTCTACTCTTTACGACAGAAGTCCGTTAGGGTCTGTGGTACTTAGGGTTTTGGCCGTCGTACCGTCGCATAAGCTGATATATTCCTCGATAGGCAATCGTGCTGTTCGAGTAGCCCTGCGACTGCCGTGTCTCTGATCCTTTCGGGGGCTGGACAAGATGTCTTCAAGCAATCCTCCTTGGCAGTTTGACCGTCGGAAGGGCAAGCGTTAGGAATTTTGCCATGCCGCTTTTTACTTGAGGTTAGGCTCATTTTGGAGAGCCCCGATGAGTCAAAACCACTCCGCGCTGGTGTGGGATGATCTCCGATAGTCTTTCAGGTTTTATGTGAGTTGCCGTCAAGACCCTGAAGTTAGGAATTTGACCTTTGCTTCGTTTGCTAGCATCCCGTCTGCTGTATCGAGACGAACGTCGCGGTTGTCTCTAGGTTGCTGGTGAACTGTCGAGGTTTGGAACTAGGGATTTTGCCGTGGCTCCGTTTGTTTGATTGTCGCGTCTGAACCCTGCTGGAGGAAGAACGCTAGGGTGACAACTCGTCTGCTGTTTCGAGACGAACATCGCGGTTGTCTCTAGGTTGCTTATGAACCATCGAGGTTTGAAACTAGGGATTTTGCCGTGGCTCCATTTATTTGATTGTCGCGTCTGAACGCTGCTGGAGGGAGAACGCCGGGGTGACATCTCGTCTGCTGTATCGAGACGAACGTCGTGGTGGAGCTGGGATTTTGCCGTTACTCCGCTTGTTTGACCATGGGGTCTTTCGTTGGCGTTGTATCTGCATCTTGATGGACTACGAAGAAACGCCGTTGTTAACATCTCGTCTACTGTATCGAGATGATTGTTGAGATGAAGCTGGGATTTTGCCGTCGCTTCGCTTTGCTGACCATGGGGTCTTTTGTTGACGTTGCATCTGTATCCTGCTGGACTGCAAAGGAACGCCGTTGTTGACATTGCGTCCTCTGTAACGAGACGAGTGCTGAGGTGGAGCTAGGATTTTGCCGTCACTCCGCATTGTTTTGACCGTGAGGTCTTTTGTTGGCGTTGTATCTGCATCTTGATGGAATGCGAAGGAACGCCATTGTTAACATCTCCTCTGCTGTATCAAGACGATTGTTGAGATGAAGCTGGGATTTTGCCGTCGTTTCGTTTTACTGACCATGGGGTCTTTTGTTGACGTTGCATCTGCATCCTGCTGGACTGCAAAGGAACGCCGTTGTTGACATTGCGTCCGCTGTAACGAGACGAATGCTAAGGTGGAGCTAGGATTTTGCCGTCACTCCGCATTGTTTTGACCGTTAGGTCTTTTGTTGGCGTTGTATCTGCATCTGGTTGGAGTGCGGAGAAACGCCGTTGGTGATCTCTAAGTTGTCGATGTTGACGTCGAGACCCTAAAGCTAGGGATCTTCTTTTGCTTCATTTGTTGACGTTGTGTCTGCAATATTGCGACAAATATCGAGATTGCCTCTAGGTTGTCTATGAACCGTCGAGATTTGGCTTCGCTTTCTGATGGAGCCTGTTAGGAAGGAATGGTTCCCTCTTTATTTGTGCCCCTGGATTGTATACAGAGATCAATGTGATCTCACCTATAGGGCAAAAAGTTTCATTCTTTCAGCATCATCATTTTTTTTTCGCGATGCTCTATCATTTCAGCTTTTATATCGCGAAGGTCGCAATTGCCCAATCATTTCAGCTATTTTTCGCGGTGCCCAATCATTTCGGCTATTTTTCTTTTTACTCGCTGCTTTTTATTGCGAGTTGCCCAATCATTTCGGCTGTTTTATTTACTCGCTGCTTTTTATTGCGAGTTGCCCAATCATTTCGGCTATTTATTTTATTTTCACTCGCTGCTTTTTATTGCGAGTTGCCCAATCATTTCGGCTGTTTTATTTACTCGCTGCTTTTTATTGCGAGTTGCCCAATCATTTCGGCTATTCATTTTATGCATACATTTTTACTTGCTGATTTCGTTGCAAGCTGCCCCATCATTTCGGTTATTTCGTATGCATGTATGGCTCACTGATTTTTATTGCGAGTATAGAACTTGGAATCTGGTGCCAATCTCAGCATCAGCATCGCTACAACTGGGATATTGCCAGGAGCGAATTATCATTTGCCATGAAAGGAATTGGAATTTGATACCAACTTAGGCATCAGCATCGCTACAACTGGAATATTGTCAGGAGCGAATCATCATTTGCCTTTGTCGATATCGAACAAAGGTGGCTTAGTAAACAGGGTTAAGATCCTGTCGACTAAGGCTTTTGACTTTATGAGCCGTAAGGGTCTCACAAAGGTATTTCTCCCTACAAGTCGTGAGGATCTCGTAAGTGTGTTTTCTCCTTAGGGATTCTGAGGATTCCTAAGTGTATGTTCCCCTGTAAGTCGTAAGGATCTTACAAAAGGATTTTCTTCTTATAAGTCGAGAGGACTTATAAGGGTTGTTCACCATATGGACATATCCCCAGTCACGGGTGGGACTTGGTTAGGAAAATGTTTATTCCCGCCCGTGGATTGTATACAAGGGTCAGTATGAACCACTTGTAGGGCAATATCGAAGGTTGTGGGGTTGCTTAAGCACAGGTTTAGATCTCTGTAACTTAAGACTTTCAAATCTTATGAGCCGTGAGGGTCCCATAAGAGAGTTCTCCTTACGAGTCGTAAGGATCTCGCAAGTGTATTTTCTCCTTAGGAATCGTGGGGATCCCTAAGTGTGTTGCTCCCTTGTGAGTCGTAAGGATCTCACGCGGGTGGTTTCTCCTTACAAGGTCGAGAGTACCTTGTAAGTGTCTTTTAACGAGGTTGCGCCCTTTCGGGTTTTCACAAACACTCGCCGGTAGTCCTGCTGTTTTTACTCACGGAGCCCTTTCGGGTTTTCATCCGTGCCCTTTTTGCTTATGGACATACCGTTTTTTTAATATTTTTTTTATTCTTTTTTTTATTTATTCTCTCTTTTTTTTTATGAGGTCGAGCCCTTTTCGGTTTTCACGAACACTCGCCGGTAGCCCTGCTGTTTTTACTCACGGAGCCCTTTCGGGTTTTCATCCGTGCCCCATTTCGTTTATGGACATACCGTTTTTTTAACGAGATTGCGCACTTTCAGGTTTTCACAAACACTCGCCGGTAGCCCTGCTGTTTTTACTCGCGGAGCCCTTTCGGGTTTTCATCCATGCCCCATTTCGCTTATGGACATACCGTTTTTATTATTATTTTTTTTATTCTTTTTTTTTTATGTCGTCAGCCTAAGGATGCTGCGGTAGTAGTTTAAAGACGTTTCGGTCGTTTGCAGGTTTTAGGACATTGCGGTCCATCATTAGTTTAAGGACGTTTCGGTCCGTCGTCGCCGCATTTGAGGCGAATATCCAGTTTACTGACTTTTCGGTCTATGGGGCTTTCTCTATGACTGAGCATGATGCCCCCGGCGTATCCATCTTTCTCGGAGCGTGCGGTTGTGGCGGGCTCACCTTCATTTTTTCAGAGATGACGAACCTGCCCTGTTGGTATTGGTCTTCAACCCAGTTTTTGAAGACGTAGCATTCCTCGATCAGGTGACCTACCGTTTGGTGGTAAGGGCAATAATTGAGATCGTTAACATCGCCTGGCCGCAACGGACGTTTTGGACTCGGCAGATTGATGAGTCTGTCGCGCACTGCCAGCTCGAACAGTCCCCTTGTTTTATCTTGTGGAAACGAGTAAGGACGTTTCAACTTTTCATGGAGGGGTTGCCGCTTGTTATTTCGGCAAACAACCGGTCTAGGGCCACTCGATTGCTGTTGAGTATTGGCTACGAGGGCTGTTTTTTCCTTCCCTTTATCCTTTTTGCTCGATCCTTTGTTTATGAGGCCGAGATTTTTTCCGAGTAGCGTGCGATTGCACGGCTGAACGTTCTCACAACTTCTCAATTCTTTCATTTTTTGAAATGGATTCCTTGAGGAGAGGGTTGAGGGCAGCTTCTTCGTCAGAGTCGCTTCCAAAGGTGATAATTTGCTATCCCTTGGAGTCGGCTATATGACAGTCATTGGCGGCTCTTTTGCGCTCATCTATCGCATTTTTCTGATGTCTACGAGCTTCACGCTTTGTCCTGTTGAAGTGTTGCTTTTGAGCGACATACCCTTTCCACCAACACTTAAAGGAGTCGCAGTCTTCGGTAGGATGTATGATCTCCTGATGATATAAGCAGAAGTTAGGATGCATCTCTACTCCACCGAGAGTATTTTCTTCAGAGGGTGGTAGCTTCATTCCCACTGATAGGGCTTTGGCGAACCTTTTTCTCATCTTGAATTTGTTTTTATCCGCAGCGGATGACTTTTGATTTGACGGAAGTGCCTCGACTCTTTGGTCTAGTAGTCGGTGTTTGGCTCCTTCCAGTATGGCTATCTCACGCTCTTGATTGGCCTTAACTTTCAGACGAATCTCATTCAGGAAGGTATCGATCAACTCGTCTGACGGCCGCAGAATTTCTGGTTCAGGGTCCGCCCTCGGTTTCTCGGCGCAAGGAGCCTCTTTATCATCCGCCGATGAATGAAAGATCACATGACAAGTTGCTCCCGGTGCGTCCGTCTTCTTTGGAGTGTGCGGCTGTGGTGGGTTTACCTTCCACTTTTCGGACAGCGCGAACTTGCCTTGTAGGTATTGATCCTCGATCTATCCCTTAAAGACGAAACAGTCCTCGATCGGGTGACTTGCCGTTTGGTGGTAAGGGCAATAATTGGAATTATTGAGATCGCCTGGCTGCGACAGACGTTTTGGACTCGGCAGATTGATGAGTCCGTTGCGCACTGCCAGCTCAAACAGTCTTCTCGTTTTATCCTGAGAAAATGAGTAAGGACGTCCCAGTCTCTCTTCGAGGGATGGGCGTGGACGCACGTTATTTTGGCAAACAACCGGTTTTGAGTTGCTTGGTTGTTGTTGAGCATTGGCGACGACGATCGCTTTTCCTTTCCCCTTCTCCTTTCGAGAGTCCGGTTTTGGAGGAGATGGTCCATGGCCCATCTGGTCCATTTGGGCTAATTTGTCGATCAAGGCCTGGAAGATGGTCGGCCTGAAGAACATCATGAATTGGGATATGGTCGCCTGCGGATCGAGGGTTCCCACGAACATGCCTACCGCAGGTGCCTCTTCTATGCGTTGTTCGCATTTCGACCATAGGTTCCGCCATCGTGTTGCATATTGGACCCAAGTTTCGCCTAGTCTTATCCTGGCGTTAATCAGTGCTGTTATCGGGATGCGTCCACTAGCACTCGCGAATCTTTATGTAAACAACAGCTCTATCTCCGCAAATGTTTTGACAGAGTCGTTAGGTAGCTCCAAATACCATTCAAAGGCTGTTTCTGCTAAGCTGCCGACGAATTGGCGAAGCAACAATTTGTCATCGCCTCCAGTATTGCCGCATAAGGCCCTGAATTGAGCGACATGCTGATGCGGATTCCCTGTCCCTTTATATACGTGGAACTTAGGGATCATATATCCCGGCGGGTAACTGATTTGGTCATACCAGCCCGGATAGGGTCGTCCAGTTCTAACAATTTGCGCAGCCGCTTCATTTACTTGATGAACCCGTATTTGATGAGCTATATAGTCATCCAGCGTGGTCTTGGAAATGGTTTCATCTTTGGCTGCTGAAAGAGCCGGCGGAGGATTAAATGTCTCCCTTCTATCGTCTTCAACAATGATTGGAGGGTCATCAGTTGGAGGGTCCGGCTGTAATATCATCCCTACCATATCTTGGAAGAGGAGCGCCATCTGTCTTATGTTAGCCGCTTGTTCTGCGGCTTCTTTGTCCTTCTTTTCAAGGACTCTACGTAAGAAGTCAGTATCGGTTTCTTGTTCGTGACGCTGTTCTGATGACGCCTCCGAGCTTTCTTTTGGCCCAGTAAGTGCAGCCATTGCAGTCATCATTTCCTGAAGCTTTTGTTGTTGCTCCTGGGCTTTCGTCACGGATCGGATGAGCGGTCGGTAGCTCGTAAAAGCACGGCTTTCCTCCTTTCCGGCAGCCATATAAACAGTGTGCACCACCATGCCCCCTGTAGGGTGTTTTTCGTCACCCCATTGAGATGGGAATACGCGCGCACTTGTCAGGCGTACTACAGATTCCCCCTGCCTAGGATAGACCGGGGTTTATTGATTGTGGGGATCCGAATCTCCGGCAGCCGCGGACTAAGCTGCCGTTAATTACCCCTCGCCTTTGGGGCGAGGGAACCTCCGATTAACGGGTTAAACTGGTCATGCGAACTCAACGTGCAGTGTACGTGTGTTGTGTTTTGAAAAGGGGGTTTGGATATATCGGGAGCCACGCAGAGCTTTTACGGGGGTCCCGCTACCCGGATAGCGGGCTGGGGGTCAAGGGGGCTAGCAGCCCCCTTGCGGGGTGCGGGGCAGCGCCCCGTTAGAAATTTTTTCTAACAGGGACAGTGTCGCGGAGTATGTGTGTGTGTAAATATTTATACATATGTGTGTGTATATATATATATATATGTATATATGTATATATATATATAAAGGAAAGAGGGGGGAAAAGGCATCCAAAGGATGCGTGGGGCCAGCGCCTAGGCGCTTGAGCGCGAGCGCGTCACGTGTCGGCACGTGGGCGCTTTGCGCTCGAGCGCTGGAGCGCAACGCGCCACGTGTCGGCACGTAGGCGACTTGCGCTCGAGCGCTTGCGCTTGAGCGCAAGAGCGCCACGTGTCGGCACGAGGACGCTCTGCGCTTGAGCGCCGGCGAGAAAAAGAGGCTTTTAGCCTAAAAAGATTTCTCTGAAGAGAAATCAAAGAGGAGTTGGACTCCTGAGTGTTTTTTTTTGTTGGGTTTAGTGAAAGGGGTTCTTCTTCTTCCTCCTCTGTTCGCTGGATCTTGAAGATCAAGAGATATGGGATTTTAAAAATCACTCCTTTTTGAGATCTACTGGAAGATCTGAGTTCCCCTTGATGGGTTTTGTGGTGAAAAACTAATTTGTTTTATAAAAAGGAGAGTAGAACTCTTGATTTAATTCAAAAGAAAGAAAAAGGTTTTGGAACCTTGAAGAAGGAAGAAAGATCTCAGATCTGAAACTTTTTTTTGGAGAGAGAAAAGTTGTTAGATATTTTCATTATCTTTTGCCTTTATAGGCTATACACTTTGCACATAGCCCCTTAGGCTTCACAAAATGGCATTTTGCCTATCCCATGGCTCATGTGCCATTTCTTTTTGCACATAAGCCATGGGCTTTACAAAAATTTGGCTTTATGCCTATTTTTCTTACATTTATCCATAAAATAAAATAAAAGAAATACAACAAAATTATTTATTACAAAATTTTTATCTTGGCATGGGGGGAGGCCGGCTGCGGGCTCGACTTGGGCATGGGCCCGCTTGACCTGGGCTTGGGCCCACCTGGCTTGGGGTTGACTTTGATTTTGACTTGGTCAACCGGGGTGTAAATTTTTAACCCAACAAATTGCCCCCCATCAATAAATGCACACAGCATATGTGGGTCGTGTGCATGAAATTGATGGATCTTCCTTTGCATGGAGGCAACTTGCTTTGGTTCCCACTTTTTAGGATGCACTGCCCTTTTTACGGCGTGGACGGTCGACGCTTAACGCGTCTTCGAGACAGAGTGTCCGTGGTAGACGTTTCCCTGGCCCGGAGCGATCTGGTTCCTGCTTTGTAGGAAGCCTGCACTGCCCTTTTTACGACCTGGACGGTCGACGCTCTGATCCGGAGCGATTTGGGTTCCCAATTTGCGGGAGCCTGCACTGCCCTTTCTGCGACATAGACGGTCGACGTTCTGATCCGGAGCGATTTGGGTTCCCAATTTGCGGGAGCCTGCACTGCCCTTTTTGCGACATAGACGGTGGACGCTCTGTTACGAAGCGATTTGGTAGACGTGTCCCTGGCACGGAGTGTCGCTGGTCGACGTTTCCCCGAGGTGGAGTGTCGATTGTAGGACGTTTCCCCGAGACGGAGTGCCTGTTGTAGGACGTTTCTCCGAGACGGAGTGCCTGTTGTTGGACGTTTCCCCGAGACGGAGTGTCTGTTGTAGGACGTATCCCCGAGACGGAGTGTCGGGTTGACTTTTCCCCAGCACGGAGTATCGCCGATGGACTTTTCCCCGGTGCGGAGTGTCGCTGGTTGACTTTTCCCCGGCATGGAGTGTCGCTGATGGACTTTTCCCCGGCGCGGAGTGTCGGGTTGACTTTCCCCCGGCACGGAGTGTCGCTGATGGACTTTACCCCGGCGCTGAGTGTCGGGTTGACTTTTCCCCGGCACGGAGTGTCGCTGATGGACTTTTCCCCGGTGCGGAGTGTCGCTGGTTGACTTTTCCCCGACACGGAGTGTCGCTGATCGACTTTTCCCCGGCGCGGAGTGTCGGGTTGACTTTTCCCCGGCACGGAGTGTCGCTGATGGACTTTTCCCCGACGCGGAGTGTCGGGTTGACTTTTCCCCGGCACGGAGTGTCGCTGATGGACTTTTCCCCGGCGCGGAGTGTCGGGTTGACTTTTCCCCGGCACGGAGTGTCGCTGATCGACTTTTCCCCGGCGCGGAGTGTCGGGTTGACTTTTCCCCGGCACGGAGTGTCGCTGATGGACTTTTCCCCGGCACGGAGTGTCGCTGGTTGACTTTTCCCCGGCACGGAGTGTCGCTGATCGACTTTTCCCCGGCGCGGAGTGTCGGGTTGACTTTTCCCCGGCACGGAGTGTCGCTGATGGGCTTTTCCCCGGCGCGGAGTGTCGGGTTGACTTTTCCCCGGCACGGAGTGTCGCTGATCGACTTTTCCCCGGCGCGGAGTGTCGGGTTGACTTTTCCCCGGCACGGAGTGTCGCTGATCGACTTTTCCCCGGCGCGGAGTGTCGGGTTGACTTTTCCCCGGCACGGAGTGTCGCTGATGGACTTTTCCCCGGCGCGGAGTGTCGGGTTGACTTTTCCCCGGCACGGAGTGTCGCTGATGGACTTTTCCCCGGTGCGGAGTGTCGCTGGTTGACTTTTCCCCGGCACGGAGTGTCGCTGATTGACTTTTCCCCGGTGCGGAGTGTCGCTGGTTGACTTTTTCCCGGCACGGAGTGTTGCTGATGGACTTTTCCCCGGCGCGGAGTGTCGGGTTGATTTAATTCCGAGGCGGAGCATAATTCCGGCAGGGAAGGTAGATATCCCGAGGCGAAGCATGATTTCGACACGGGGTAAATTTTGGGACGGAGTATGATTCCGCCATAGAGGTTGTTGGTTTGATTTGATTTGAGTTGACATCAGCATCGCTACACTGGAATATGGTACCAGGAGCGAATCATCATCTGTCTTGAGAGGATTTGGGAATTTTTTTTTTGTTTGGCATCTGCATTGCTGCACTGGAATAATGCCGGGAGCAACTCATCATGTGCCCCAGGAGGATTTGAGGAGTTTTTTTTTTTTTGGCATCTGCATTGCTGCACTGGAATGATCCCAGGAGCAACTCATCATTTGCCCCGAGAGGATTTGGGGATTTTTTTTTTGTCGGCATCTGAATTGCTGCACTGGAATGATGCCAGGAGCAACTCATCATGTGCCCCGGGAGGATTTGAGGAGTTTTTTTTTTGGCATCTGCATTGCTGCACTGGAATGATGCCAGGAGCAACTCATCATTTGCCCCGAGAGGATTTGGGGATTTTTTTTTGTAGGCATCTGCATTGCTGCACTGGAATGATGCCAGGAGCAACTCATCATGTGCCCCGGGAGGATTTGAGGATTTTTTTTTTTTGGCATCTGCATTGCTGCACTGGAATGATGCCAGGAGCAACTCATCATTTGCCCCGAGAGGATTTGGGGATTTTTTTTTGTCGGCATCTGCATTGCTGCACTGGAATGATGCCAGGAGCAACTCATCATGTGCCCCGGGAGGATTTGAGGAGTTTTTTTTTTTGGCATCTGCATTGCTGCACTGGAATGATGCCAGGAGCAACTCATCATTTGCCCCGAGAGGATTTGGGGATTTTTTTTTTGTCGGCATCTGCATTGCTGCACTGGAATGATGCCAGGAGCAACTCATCATTTGCCTCGAGAGGATTTGGGGATTTTTTTTTGTCGGCATCTGCATTGCTGCACTGGAATGATGCCAGGAGCAACTCATCATGTGCCCCGGGAGGATTTGAGGAGTTTTTTTTTTTGGCATCTGCATTGCTGCACTGGAATGATGCAAGGAGCAACTCATCATTTGCCCCGAGAGGATTTGGGAATTGGTGGCTTAGAAGACAGGTTTAGATCCCTATCACCTAAGGCTTTTCCATTTTGTGAGCCATAAGGGTCTCACAAAGCATTTTCTCCCTACGGGTCGTGAGGATCCCGCAGGTGTATTTTCTCCTTAGGAGTCGTGGGGACTCCTAAGTGTGTTGCTCCTTTGCTTGTCATAGGGATCTCACGCGGGAATTTTCTCCTCACAAAGTCGAGAGAGCTTTGCGAGTGCATTTCATTTCTTTTTTTTTTACGAGTTTGTGCCCTTTCGGGTTTTCACAAACTCGCCGGCAGTCCTGCTGTTTTTACTCATGGAGCCCTTTCGGGTTTTCATCCATGCCCGTTTTGCTTGTGGATATACCGTTCTTCTCTTTTTTTTGGAGAGATCGGGATTGTTTTACGCCCGTGGATTGTATACAGTTTTGCAGGATGTATGATCCAGACCGTAGGGCCGGAAAAATTTCAGGACCTTGTTGGCGTCTGCATCGCTGCACTGGAATGTGGCACCAGGAGCGACTCATCATTCGCCATTGGGGTATGGGATTTGGAATTTGGTTGGCGTCTGCATCGCTGCACTAGAATATGGTACCAGGAGCGACTCATCATTCGCCACTTGGGGGTTGGGGAGCGATGGCTTAGGAGACAAGTTTAGATCCCTATTACCTAAGACTTTTCAATTTTATGGGCCGTGAGGGTCCCATAAAAGCATTTCCTCCCTGCGAGTCGTAAGGATCTCGCAGGTGTATTTTCTCCTTAGGAGTCGTGAGGACTCCTAAGTGTGTTTTTCCTTTGTGAGTCATAAGGATCCCACAAAGGTTTGTTCTCCTCATGTATCGTGAGGACACATGAGTGGATTTCCCTCGTTCCCAGTTTAATGACTTAGAGGTCGACTGTTTCCAGTTTAACGACTTAGCGGTCATCTGTTTCCAGTTTAAAGAGTTAGGGGTCTGTGGTGCCCAGTTTAACGACTTAGCGGTCATCTGTTTCCAGTTTAAAGACGTAGTGGTCGTCTGTTTCCAGTTTAACGACCTGGTGGTCATCTGTTTCCATTTTAACGACTTGGTGGTCATCTGTTTCTAGTTTAAAGACTTAGGGGTCTACTGTTTCCAGTTTAACGACTTAGAGGTCATCTGTTTCCAGTTTAACGACTTGGAGGTCGTCTGTTTCCAGTTTAAAGACTTAGAGGTCTACTGTTTCCAGTTTAACGACTTAGAGGTCTGCTGTTTCCAGTTTACCGACTTAGAGATCTGCTGTTTCCAGTTTAAAGACTCAGAGGTCTGCTGTTTCCAGTTTACCGACTTAGAGGTCTGCTGTTTCCAGTTTAAAGACTTAGAGGTCATCTGTTTCCAGTTTAACGACTTGGCGGTCATCTGTTTCCAGTTTAACGACGTAGAGATCGTCTGATTCTAGTTTAACGACTTAGTGGTCATCTGTTTCCAGTTTAGCGACTTGGTGGTCATCTGTTTCTAGTTTAGAGACTTAGAGGTCTACTGTTTCCAGTTTAATGACGTAGAGTCATCTGTTTCCAGTTTAACGACTTAGAGGTCGTCTGTTTCCAGTTTAACGACGTAGAGGTCTATCGATGGCGAGCTTGGAATTTTGGGGTAGGGGCCGGCATCAGCGTTGCTAATACTGAAGCACATGTGCCAGGACACATAAGTGGGTCTTCCCAATGGAGCATAATTCCGAGGGCGGAGACCAACCGCTGGACTGGTGATTGCGGTGGGATATGGGTATGATGAGAATTATTTGAGCCCATGGATTGTATACGGTAGTCAAATTGGGGACTAACCGTAGGGCCGGGGGAATTTTGAAAAATTGGATCTTTGTTTGTGTTTTTTTTTTTACCACGATTACTCTATCCTTTCAGCTTTTCTTATCGCGAAGATCGCGATTGCCCTATCATTTCGGCTTTTATTCGCGGTTGCCCCACCATTTCGGCTTTATTTTCATCTTTATTTTACTCGCTGATTTTTATTGCGAGTTGCCCCATTATTTTGGCTTTTCTCTATTTTTCTTTTATTTACACACATTTTTTTGTTTATTTACATATATATATATATATGTATATTTTCACATTCCCAGTTTAACGACTTAGAGGTCGATTGTTCCCAGTTTAATGACGTGGTGGTCGACTATTCCCAGTTTAACGACGTGGTGGTCCTTTTTGCTTATCCCAGCTCCTTGAACTTTGATCTTGGCGGAGCTGTGTTGATGACCTAGCTTTGTGGCTTGCCGATACATCCGAGAATTGTGAGGTTTTTCCAAGCTTATATTGGTTCTCTGCCCAATATTTGAAAATATAGCAGTCTTCGATGGTATGACCCACCACTCTATGATATGGGCAGTATATGGGATTGCCGGTCATGTTCAGTTCCTGTGGCCTCTTTGGAACAGACAGTTGCAGACCGCTGTTCAGGGCGTCCATGAATATTTTGCGGACTTCATCCCTCCTGAAGGAGTATACCTTCTTCTTTCCCTCCATTAAAGTAAGTGCCTTTGCTGATGCTGGTCCTCGAGGCACATGTCTGGGAGGATTAGGTTCCCGAAAGGTTTCGGTCTCTATTTGCATGAAATCGGCGATCGTAGCTTGACTGTTTGCTAACACGCCTTTAGACAGTTCTATCTCTCCCATCTTGTATTGCCTTTCGACCCAATCTTTGAAGACGAAGCAGTCCTTAATGGCATGACCTATCACCCTGTGATAGGGGCAATATTCTGGGTCGTCGGTCATATTCGCTTCTTGCGGTCTCTTTGATTCTGGCAGTTGTAGACCGTTTCTTAGGGCGTCCCTGAATATCTTGTGGACCTTTTCCCTCTTGAAGGAATAGACCTTTTCCAGCTTCTCTTTCAGAGGCGATCCCCCCCCGGCGTATGTATCGGAGG
Source organism: Agapanthus africanus (assembly GCA_030015575.1). NCBI lineage: Eukaryota > Viridiplantae > Streptophyta > Magnoliopsida > Asparagales > Amaryllidaceae > Agapanthus > Agapanthus africanus. The sequence continues at coordinate 62,337,707 of JASDDO010000028.1, read as the reverse complement.
GACTGGAGGCTAATTGCGGCCGTTTTTCACAAAGGCGCTCCACTTTTAGGTTGAAAGGGATATCAGCTGGCTGCCCCCGGGTATCCATCCCTGGCTCATGAGCCAAAATTTGATTCTGCTGTAATTGCAATCGGGCGACTTGGGTCGCGAGATCTGCCACGACGTTTGCCAGCTCGTCGACTTTAGAATAGACCTCGACCATTTTCTCATCCCTGTCGTGAAATTGCCTTTGAAGCCATTGGAATAATGCTTGTTCTGTAGTTCCGGCTATGACAACCGGGTAATCTTTATTGCCTGAGCTCCATTCCGTAGGAACCACGGGCTCCTCTGGCATATCGGCCTGAGCGGGCTCTTCATCATTTAGATCGAGCCGATGCTGGGTGGCGTCAATCGTATCATCACCATGGCTGTGAAGAAGAGGAGGGTTCGTTTCTTCATGTCCGGCCATGTAGACAGTGTGGATAACACATTCAGCCATTCTTTCATCACTGGCAGCTGGTTTCGCGGAGCGGTCCGGGTTTTGGAAATTCATAAATTTTAACATGGCCAAAGCCCTAGCCCTTTTGTTGGCTCTATATCTGAGCCGTTTCTGCCTCAGCTTCTCTGCCTTGAGCGTCTGGCAGGTTTCTGCTCTTCGGGAAGCCGCCACAGGCCGAGTGATGGGGAGGCTTGAGAAGACACCCAATTGAGCAGTGGTCAAGGGCACCGCTGGAGCTTGCTCGGGATACCTTGTTTCTTTGCTGGTGTTGATGGCCTTGCCCCCAGCTGGGGCCGAGGAAAGTTGTTCAAACACCGACTTGCGTTTGTGTTGGGGCGCCCTCGCGACCACGACATTCAGCCTTTTCCCCTTTGAGACCGGTTTGTCTGTTACCGGAGCTTGAGGAGCTGGGACGGCGTTAGCTGACACGAACATAATAGAGCCGAATGGTAGCAGCGGCTCCTCCCATTGTCGCCCGAGACTGGCCGGAAGGACCGTCCTAGAGTCTATCCTCATCGTGTAGGAGACGAGAGCTGAGTTCATCATCGAAGACATCGTCGGAAGGTGATCGCTTGAAAATCTGCATGAAAAAGCATTATTTTTAGTATAAATACAGGTAGGTATATTGATTGAGTTCGCATGAATGCTTAACCCGAAATATGGGAGGAGAGATTGGTCCCACCGGGCGTGCCAGAATCTGTAGGGTGTTTTTCGTCACCCTATTGAGATGGGAATACGCGCGCGCTTGTCAGGCGTACTACAGATTCCCCCTGCCTAGGGTAGGCCGAGGTTTATTGATTGTGGGGATCCGAATCTCCGGCAGCCGCGGACTAAGCTGCCGTTAATTACCCCTCGCCTTTGGGGCGAGGGAACCTCCGATTAACGGGTTAAACTGGTCATGCGAACTCAACGTGCAGTGTACGTGTGTTGTGTTTTGAAAGGGGGGGTTTGGATATATCGGGAGCCATGCAGAATTTTTACGGGGGTCCCGCTACCCGGATAGCGGGCTGGGGGTCAAGGAGGCTAGCAGCCCCCTTGCGGGGTGCGGGGCAGCGTCCCGTTAGAAATTTTTTCTAACAGGGACAGTGTCGCGGAGTATGTGTGTGTATAAATATTTATACATATGTGTGTATATATATATATGTATATATGTATATATATATATAAAGGAAAGAGGGGGAAAAGGCATCCAAAGGATGCGTGGGGCCAGCGCCTAGGTGCTTGAGCGCGAGCGCGTCACGTGTCGGCACGTGGGCGCTTTGCGCTCGAGCGCAGAGCGCTGGAGCGCAACGCGCTGGAGCGCAACGCGCCACGTGTCGGCACATAGGCGACTTGCGCTCGAGCGCTTGCGCTTGAGCGCAAGAGCGCCACGTGTCGGCATGAGGGCGACTTGCGCTCGAGCGCTTGCGCTGGAGCGCAAGTGCTCCACGTATCGGCACGGGGGCGACTTGCGCTTGCGCTGGAGCGCAAGCGCGCCACGTGTCGACACCGGGGCGACTTGCGCTCGAGCGCTTGCGCTTGAGCGCAAGAGCGCCACGTGTCGGCACGGGGGCGACTTGCGCTCGAACGCTTGCGCTTGAGCGCAAGCGCGCCACGTGTCGGCACGAGGGCGACTTGCGAGCGCTTGCGCTTGAGCGCAAGCGCGCCACGTGTCGGCATGTGGGCGCTCTGCGCTTGAGCGCCGGCGAGAAAAAGAGGCTTTTAGCCTAAAAAGATTTCTCTGAAGAGAAATCAAAGAGGAGTTGGACTCCTGAGTGTTTTTTTTTGTTGGGTTTAGTGAAAGGGGTTCTTTTCTTCCTCCTCTGTTAGCTGGATCTTGAAGATCAAGAGATATGGGATTTTAAAAATCACTCATTTTTGAGATCTACTGGAAGATCTGAGTTCCCCTTGATGTGTTTTGTGGTGAAAAACTAATTTGTTTTATAAAAAGGAGAGTAGAACTCTTGATTTAATTCAAAAGAAAGAAGAAGATTTTGGAACCTTGAAGAAGGAAGAAAGATCTCAGATCTGAAACTTTTTTTTGGAGAGAGAAAAGTTGTTAGATATTTTCATTATCTTTTGCCTTTATAGGCTATACACTTTGCACATAGCCCCTTGGGCTTCACAAAATGGCATTTTGTCTATCCCATGGCTCATGTGCCATTTCTTTTTGCACATAAGCCATGGGCTTTACAAAAATTTGGCTTTATGCCTATTTTTCTTACATTTATCCATAAAATAAAATAAAAGAAATACAACAAAATTATTTATTACAAAATTTTTATCTTGGCATGGGGGGAGGCCGGCTGCGGGCTCGACTTGGGCATGGGCCCGCTTGACCTGGGCTTTGGCCCACCTGGCTTGGGGTTGACTTTGATTTTGACTTGGTCAACCGGAGTGTAAATTTTTACCCCAACACCCCCAGACTTGGGGCGTTTGTGTTCAGCGCTTTTACGCTTCGCCATGTTCACAGGGGCTTTTTGCGGCCTCCTTTTCCTTTGAGTGATTGGAGTTGAGGGGGCCGTTGCAGTGGGCACCCAAGTAGCTGTTGCTTTTTGTGGCTTGACAGAGTAATCCTTCTCTTGCCGAACCTTCATCTTTTTCTGTCGGCGAAGATAGTTTTCATCAATCACCGACTTTTGGACCTGTCGCCAGACTTTGTAAATTTTAGAGGACAACCATTGAGGGGGCTGCTCCAGCTTTGTATCTGTAACACTCTCCGAAGGTGGAGGAGATCTTTTTAACGTGGCAGTCGGAGAGTTCTTGCGTACCCTCCTCAGCGGTTCAAAGTTGTTCCCAGTTGGAACAGCAGCATTAACTTCCACCATTGGAGCGGGTGGAGTTAGCCGTGAGGGGGAGTTGCCCCCAGCCTTCTTTATTCGGCGCCAGTGGCGACATCGAGCGTGACGAGCCGTTGGGACTGGCTCGGCGATAGGGACAGATTCGTTTTGCCCCCTGTTTGGATGAGGCGCTGCTGGTGTCAGCCTCTTAAAGACTGACGTCGTCTTTTGAGTGGCGATGTTCAGTCTGTCAAAGACAGACCCTCGAGTAGGAGCAGGAATCGGAATAGTCAGCCTTGAAAAGACCGACTCTTTAACAGGAGAAGCCGCCTTGATGACTTCAGGAGCAGAGGGGGCTGTCTTCCTCGGCTGTTTCAGGGTTCATGGGCTTCCTGGCGGGCCCATCATGGTTCTGGCTCAGCCTGGCATAGACAGAGGCTGCCGGTTTGATATTGGACGACCCGTTGAAAGGGCTGTTGTAGCAGTGAGCCGATCGAAAACCAACTTCTTGTTCGCTTCTGGTGCGGGCACTGGCATGGTGAAGCTTGCAGGCGGGAGCATGGTCCCGAAAAACAGACCGGTGGTGGCCTGGGTCACCTAGCCCACCGGCATGGTAAGGATGGAGGCCGCTTGAGGCCCATAGGCTACACCTTCAGGTGAGGCGGAGCGCTGGTTGCACTGGCACTTTGAGCAGCTCGAGCAATTGGAGGCCATTGATGCTTGATTTCTTTGCCAGGAAAAAAACCAAATCTTAGTAACTTGAAACCCAAAGGCAACCATTAACAAACCGTGATTCGTTCGCGAAGACGACACACGAAGTGTGGAGTGGAAAGAGGAAAAGGTCCCACCGGGCGTGCCAGAATCTGTTCCCCGCCGAAAGACGGCGCACAAGGCTGCGATGTCCTGGCGCTAAGATTCGGGGCAGATTCTAATTGGTGCTATCCGTCCACCTCTCCGAAGATGCCAAGTTGATTTATGGCACCATGTATCGAAGGTTTAAACGAATGTGTCCGATGTAGCAGACTTCGTCAGATTCCCCCTCGTTCGAGGGGTTTTTGATTGTGGGGACGCTCTTCCTTGCAGGCGCAAGCCCCTGCAGTTAATTACGCTACCGCATCGCTGTCACAACTTTCTCCTTCTCCAGAATTTCACTTCGTGTCGTGGGTGTTTGTTTTGTTTGTGGTTGCCCGTGGATTGTATACGGAGACTAAGTTATGCCGTCGCCCGTAGGACGTGGATTAGTCCAAATCCATATTTACTTAGATTTGGGTTTGGTGTTTTGGTTTAAGGATACGTTAGCCCTGTTAAGACTAAGATCAACTTAAACTTTTGTTAAGGATACGTTAGCCTAATCTCCAGACTAAGATCAACTTAACGGGATCGTTTAGATCCAACAAAAGAGCAATTGGCTCTATTGTTTAGTTTAATAACGTTGCGGTCGATTTCCAGTTTAGGGACATGATGGTCCATCATTCCCATTTAGGGACGAACATTAGTTTAAGGACATTTCGGTCCAACATTCCTATTTTGGGACGAATATTAGTTTAAGGACGTTTCGGTCCACGAGTTTAAGGACCCCGCAGTCCGTGTCGATGTGTGGTTGTCGGGACCCGTCACCTCTCTGACGTCGTTGAAGGATTACAATGATAGATGTCAGAGGAGTTCGAAGATGTACCCTTGAACCAGATGTAAATTGATTTAAGAGAGCAATCTTGCTCAGTCAATTTAATTTGAGGACTTACGGCCAGAATTGGGCTAAGTCCAGTTGAGAATATTCAACGTTTTTATCTTTGGCCTATTAGGCATGTGCTAGGGTTTTGCCCCTGTTTAATAATGCACTGCATTTTCTTATGGCCTGTTAAGCCTTTTTGATTTGGGCTCTGTCCCTTTTAAATGATGCCCAGCATCTGTTTCTGTTTGGGCTGTGCCCTTTTTAAAATAATGCATTGCATTTTATTACGCTTGTTAGGCCCTTTTTAATTGGGCTTGGCCCCTCTGTAAATAATGCAGTGCATTAATCAAACTGACAGTGGCCATGTGGCCTGTCAGGCGCTTTGCGCCAATTATGGAGCGCAAGCGCATATGGAGGTGACACGTGTCATGCTCGGGTGAGCGCAAGCGCAACAGCGCAGTGCGCTGCGCTTTTGCGCTGCTGACACGTGGCGCGCTTTGGTGAGTTGCGCCAACTTCAGAGAGCAATGCTCTATCTTAAAAATGCACAGCGCAAGTAGTCTTGGAGCTAACACGTGGCGCTCTCTGGTGGCTTGCGCCAACCCAGGAGCGCAACAGTGCAGATTTTGTAAGTGCAAGGCACTGTTCAATAATTTGATCCAATTTTGGATTCAAGAAAAGAATCTTTAAGATTCCAGAACCAATGGTTTATAAAAAAGTGCAAGGCACTGTTATTATTATTTTTTATTATTGAAGATCATTGATCTCGTTCTTAGATCAATGATCTACTCAGAAGAATTTCATCTTTTTTATAAAGGTTTTTACCTTTTTTCTCTTCTTGAGTTTTTTTCTCAAAATTCTTCAGAGTTCTCTCTGTTCTCTATGCTATTGTTTTTTATCTTGATGTTCTTGATTATTGAATTGGGGTCTAGGGGCCTTTATATATTGCCCATTAATTTGTTAAATTTGTTAAAGAGATTATTCTCTGAGTGATTTGGGGAATTTTTCCCACCGTTGGATCTTTGATCCAAGGGCTTCTGTTTTACAGAAGACAATCTTCTTATTTTAACAAGAACAGAAAGATCTTACTGGAATTTTAATTCTGTTTGGCGCAAACGCTCCTGCGCTTGACACGTGTCGCGCAGCGCAGAGCGCAGCGCCACTGCGCTAGCTCGACTGCGCTGACACGTGTCGCGCAGCGCAACTGCGCTAGCGCGACTGCGCTGACACGTGTCGCGCAGCGCATCTGAAGCGTTGCTTCTTTATTTTATGATTTGATTTTTTATTATCTTTTAAAACAGAGCTTTGCTCTGATTGGGGGAAACAGAAGCATTGTTTCATTTCCCGCCTTGGGATCTGAACAGAGGTTTGCTCTGAAAGGAAGATTTTCTCCTTTATTTATTTATTTATTTATTTATTGTTATTTTATTGGAACGGGTTTTGAGCCAAAATTTTGGCGGGAACAGGTGACTTCCTACCCATCTTTACTAAGGATCAACGGCCTTCAACCTCGGCGCAGCCGACAAACCTTAAGAGATGTGGTCACCAGTCCTCCTCGAGGGAATGGGCAAACCTACACCTTTCTACTCGGAGGGGCAAGCCGACGTACCTTCAGTGAGCGATCCCACCTCGACTTCGGGACCATAGAGATGCCGACCTTGCACCGATCTTTGCACACTTGGCGAATGGTTGAGTTTATCCCGACGTGCGATCGCCGGATGAAGGACTGGTCACTGACCTAACGCATCGTGAAAGCAATACCGTGCAAATGGAGATTTTACCACAAACAAAATGAAAACATTTACGCAAAGATTTCTACAAAATGACTTTATTCACAAAGATCGGAAGTCTTTACAGAGGTATTACGGGCTCCCCGGCCTTACAAAAACGCCTGGAGGCTTACAAAATTTCAAAATAAAAGAGGGAAAGAAAATAAGAAGGAGGCGAGGAGACTCAGGCCTCGGGCCCGGGAAGGACCTCGACGTGCTCCACCGCAGCGCCGGGAACCAGGGCGGCGGCTGGAGGGTCGGTGCCCACGACAGGAGCTTCGGCACTGGGAGCCGGGGGGACCACCTTATCCCCAACGCCCCCACCGAGGGTCTTCCTTCCAGTAGCACTTCCGGAGGGCCCCCCTGTGCCTCGTCTTCGAGGGGGTACTCGCCCCAGAGCTCGCCGTCAGGAAACTCCGGCATCAGAGCCTTGACGGCGTCGAGGGTCTCATGCCAGAAGAGGGCCGCGGCTTCAGCAAGGTCGGCGTAGTACTGGTCCGACTTCTTATAGTTCTCCACCGCCTTCGACGCTCGAAGGTCGGCACGCCTAACTCCTTCTATCGCCGTCTCGTTCTCCCTCCTGAGGGTGTTCGCCGTCTTCTTCAAGATGGTGGCAAGCACCCTGGCATCTTCCAACTTGACCTCGGTGACCTTGTTGGACTCCCTCAAGACCCGGATGGCCTCTCGGCAGTCGGCATTCTCCCGATCCTCGGCCGCCACCCGGTCTTCGAGGACGAAGATTCTCTCCTTCGCTGCTCGTAGCTCCAGCCTCGAGCTCTCCTCCCGCGAAGAGGACTCGCCCGCGATCTGCATCGCCGGGGCAATTACCTCGTGCTCCATGCTGACAATGAGGGCGCAGTGCTGGAGGACCTGAGGAAAACAAAAGGAGGGGTTAAAAAAGTATCCGATCCTGCGAGCAAAAAGAACTTGATAAAAACCCGAACGGGAGACGGACACTGACCTGCATGGCCTCCTGGGCTATGGCCGCCATTTGAGCCTTGAGGGCCCCCCGGGGAATCTTTCCCCCAGCCGACCGCTCCATCTCCGAGAGAAGGCTGTCGGCGACGAAAAGCCCTGAGGGAATCTCGAAGCGAAGATCCCCCTCCTCCACAAATATCAGGGACGATGGAGAACGTGGCACCTTCCTATGGTACCTCTTGAGGAGGGACGCAGGAGGATCGGCCTCGCTTCCCACCTCCAAAACCCGGGGCTCCTGCTCCCGAGCGCGTTTTCGGCTCTGCGCGTGGCCGGTCTCCGGGGACCGGGGAGTGGTGGAGCGCCTAGCCGGAACGGCCACCGGCGGGACCGAACTCAAAGATGGGCGTGATGGTCCGACACCTCCGGCTTTCCTCCCCTTCTTTTCAGCCATGGCGGGACGGAATTTAGCTCGGTCCATCGGTTCTGGAGAAAAAAGCCAAAATACACGGAGTTAGCAATGCCAGATAGGATAAGAGAGTACACAAGTCTAAACAGGTCGCCTAAAGCTCCTAATTTACCCGCAAACTAAGCGGCTGAGCCCGGCCCAACTGAGGGCCTGCTCAGACAACAACACGTCAGCCCGTCGGACGGGCTCCCACTCCGACACTGCCATCGCATCAGAGTCGGACGACCGCCTCACCCGTGGACAGTTGGCCCTGTGCCACTGGATAGACACATGACAATCCTCACCCTTGGGTGGCCCAACAAACAAAATATTCTCCTTCCATTCGTGAATGGAAGAAGGTACCGCGACGACCGACGACCCGGCCGCCCCTCCCCGGTGCTTTCTAAAAGAAATGTATACCCAGCTCGGCTCGGCTCTGCGGGTGCCGGGGTGGTTTTTGTAGAAGAGAGAAGAAAGGAGAAGGTTCAGACTAAAAGGAATCTCCTGCAATTTCAGTCGGACCAGGAACCCGAGGAGAATCCTCCAAGAGTTCAGCACTAACTGGCCTGGGGCTAACTGAAAACAATGCAACGCCACACTCACCTCGGGGGAGAAATGCAGACGCATTCCGGCCCAAAAGGCTTCCAGGTACAAGGCAATCTCCTTACCCCATATCTGGTCTGCCCCTCCCCCTCCCCGGCCAGACGAAGTGAGTAGCCAGGAGGAATGTGGAAGCGAGTTCGGATTATGGTAAGCTCATCCGCATGCCTCAATAGAGAAGACGCGTCACGGACGCCCCTGACCTGCACTTTGGGGACCGTCCCCGCCACACGACCCCGGGGAGCATGACTAACCCTAACCCCCCGGGGGGATTCCGACTCGGATGAGGAAGAGGTAGAAGTAGAGGTAGAAGCAGAGGAAGAAGTGGATGAAGACTCCCTAGACTCTATCCAGACCATTTCTACAGACTCCTCGGTGGAAGACATCTAACCTGAGCAAAGGGATGAGTCCTCCGAGAAAAGAATGCAGAAAATCCGAACTAGAAGGAGGAGAGCCGAGCTAACTCACACAACGTTGAGGAAATTATGGCGAAGTGTGGACCCTGGGGGGTCACACCTCTATTTATATCAGTCGGCAAATGAATCCTACGGCGCCGATCATCTCCCGCCAAAACGGCACTTCACATTCGATGACCATCGATGCTCCACGTGTCTCACACGCATTGGGTGCCTCCTCTCAAGCGCGAAGGACACCGGCGACCCGTCGCGTCGACCAACCAGCGCCGGACGCGTGGCCTGGCGCCTCAACAGACGTACGCTCGAATCGGCGTCTCTCCTTAAATGCGCGATCTCTTCTCTGATCGACTGACGTCATTAAAAAAATACGGCTAATTTCCCGTAAACCCGTGTCATCGAGGTCTCCAGCTATGAACCCAGCTAGAATATCCGGTCAGACCACTCTCGACCCGATCCATGAATAGGTCGAGGCGAGAGTGGGGGGCTAATGATGATGCTCAATACCAGGGATTCCCCAGATCATGACACGTGACAGATGACGTGTCCCGAAACTCACGGAAAAGCAGCAAGAACGGCACCCTGAAGGTATACCCCGGGCCTCCGAACCGTGGACAGCCCCGACTTTCGGTAACCTACCAGAACACTCCTATGCTCGTCCCACGCATGACCGTCGGCTCGTCTCCGAGCCCTCATGCATGCAGGGCCTCCTTTAGCCCTCCCAGCTCGCTACCGAGCTACTACAGAACAAGACTTGCTCGGCCACCCGCTCGTCCCCGAGCCTCCAGCTGAGCAAGTCCTCCTCGGTCCGTCAACCGACCCGGAACACAAATCACAGGTGTCTCCGCCACAGCTCCGCGAATCTCACCAGACATGAGATACCCGCCACACGATCCCGCGTTCTACGCCGACACGTTCCCCCATTAACGAGCGTATCTCGTCATCAATGGGGTATCCCGCCATTCGCGTAGGCATAACGCCAGGGGCGTAACGACCGGCATGAATCTCGCGCTCGCCAGTCCATGGCTGCAACTATATAAGCACCTCTCTCAGACGACTCAGGTAACCCCCTTTTCACCCCAGTAGGCCGTTACTCTGCTCATTTACCTCTACTAACTTGATCGTCGGAGGGTTCTCGGTGGTACAACCACCCCGGGACTTTATTGCAGGTAGCTCGGCCTCATGCACATCAAGCCTACTGAGATCCACACGCTCCAGGAAGCAACCTCCCAATCCAATCTCAGACATCCATCAACTCTCGTTACAGATCAACGGAAGGTAATATCTGAAGGAGATCTAGAGCTCCATCAATTTTACTTCCGGCAGTCTTCTAAATAGGACTCACTTGATTTGATAATCAAACCGGATTTTGTAAACCAAATCCAATCCGACCTGACACCACGCATAATTTGGCGGATCTAAAATTCTGCAAATGAACATCCAATATCATTATTCTCGGACTGGGAGTCCCTGCTTGCAATCTTGGCCACACATTACATGTGTAAACCATGTACAATACACCAATGCTAAAGTCTTCTGTTTTACATAAATCTCGACCGTTGATTTCGATTTTGGATGAATCTGGACCGTTCATGAAATTATCTCTAGAATAGCAGGGAATCAGATCCATTATTCTCCTTCGCCACTGGCGAAGAATTTTGTTCTCATTTTGGCAGAAAATTTACGCAAAATAACTTAACCCGACCTAAATCCCAACCCAATTTCAATTTTATCAATCTTTTGTCCACAAATTAGAGGATTTCATTTCCCTGATTGGGTTTGATTTTTTGAGTAAACCTACAAGAAAAACCTGGAAGAAGAAGAAGAAGAAGAAGAAGATTTGTTTGTTTCTTTCTCTTTTTTGGGGGAAAAAATGACAATTTGGAGGTTTGGGTTGATTTCATGGCTCAACGCGAAGGTCGTTGATCCTCTTCGTCAAATCATCAAGAGGTAACCATTAATTTATTTACAATTTTTTCAATTTTGTTTTTAATAGTTCTCTTTGTTGTGAAATTAAGTTCAATTTCCTTTACTTTTTGAGCTTAGATAATGATATTTTTGGGGGGAATTGTTTTGTGGTAGGGGTGCAGAACCAAAGGAATTGGCATTTTCTACGGCTCTGGGAACAACCTTGGGTCTATTCCCTATTTGCGGTGAGGGAATTGCAAGAAATTTTGCATCTGTATATGTCAATTAACCTTCTCGATTTTTGTTGTTGGGGGCGAAAAAACTTATTTCATAAGTATATGCTTAGATATGGTTGGGATACAAAGAAATTGGTATTTCATTATATTTTACCTTGAATTTGTGCATTATAATCACAATGAGGCTTGTTGCTCAAATGTTTGACCTTTTAGCTTTTTCTTGTTATATAATTAGTTTATAAATTTGCTCGCAAGTCATTATTTCCATATGGGAAATTTTATCTGAAGATGTATGATAAAGTAATGATACGATGATATATAGAAAGTGGGACATGATATATATCCCAAATTGACAACTATGGCTGAAATCATATTCAAATGAAAGAAGAGTCCCCCAATGATTTGTTGAATATTGAAATACATATAGTTTTATTGGGCAGCAACTTCTCTTGTTTGATTTTACAAAATTCAATGCTTTATCACAATAATTTACAATGAAAATATAGCATAGTTTTCCTACCTCTTTGCATGTTATCAACATATTTCAGACTGGGATAAGCGGTGTGCTTGCGGAGCACTGTTACATTGACATGAGTATTTGCATGCTACTAAAATATTTAAATATGATACCGTTTGAAATTGATGTAGATTTTATCGGTTACAGGGGTCACTGTATTTCTTTGTGGAATCGCTATTGCAGTACTGAGAAGTCATTGCCATGCTCCAAGTGTCATGCTTGCTAACTTTGTGGCGACTCCAATTGAGATAAGGTAATATGCTTGATCCTTGACAGCAACTAATCACGGTTGAGCTTTGTGTGGCTTTACTTTCTGTAGACAAGAATTGCTCAACGGAAATATTAAGTTCATTGGGCGTTCTAATTTGGCATTTATCTTGTCTAAACTTTGCATCAGTGACATAAAATATAATCTGATAGATAATATGGCTATGGATTTAGTAACCATGGAAATTTTATACTAATAACATTTTAAGAATTTAGTATATCTTTACCATTTATAAGTGTTTATTATTGCATGAATCATCCTTATCCCATTTATAATATAAATTTCATTTAACCTTGATAGTAATTAAAGGGTTAAAAAACCCTTCAACTTGTTTATTAGCACCCGACACTCATGGAATTTAATGAATGGTACAATGTCACATCTTTAAGCCAAGGAGACAAGTGTTCTAAATGTTGGATGTTGTGTCATGCCGGCATGAAAATTTTCATGTTGGAGTCGCGGTATATTGGGACATATTTTCTAATTGTCAAACCATAAAATTTTGTGTTCTAATTTAGATCTTAATTAGGTTGACATGTACTAAATATTATAAATATCATTCATGTAATTTAATACAATGTTATGAAATAAGATATACGATTTCATGCACTTGAGGACCGCATAGAGCATAACCGGATTATGTGATACGTAACGAACACATGCGATTTGTATTTATTAAATTAAGAAAATTCAAATGTATGTGTGTGCGTGCGTGAGTGTGCGTGTATATGTACATGACAAAAAATGATAAAAATATGAAAAGATACCAAAATGTGTATAAAATATATAGTGTCTACAATGGGGTATTCATGAATTATCGAGTCATGAATTTATTTCAACAATACAAAAAGAAACAATCATATTATATGATATTGATAATAATGCAATGCTATTGCTAAGATAAAGAATGTACTAATTATATATCTAAACTTTTGCTATTTCATTAGAGAGAGCGTATCACAAGTATTTATGTATGTTTTTGCTATTTCATTAAATATTCATAACCTAGCACTAAATTAATCTCTAGAGTTGAAAATTCAAAATGAGAATAATTTAATGACCAAAAGTTCATAATGATCACATGTAGTAAATAATGTGAAAGAAACAATTAAAATACTGTTATCATTACAAACCAAGAAAACATTAAAGACGCTGTCATCAAACGATCCAAGCAAACAAATTTTTTTTTTGGTGTATTAAGATGTTTTAGAGAAATTTTTTCGTATAAAGTACAAACATATAGAATTAAAGATTTTAGAGACAAATGGAAACATATGCATTTCTATTACCACATAAAAGGAAAACTAACATATTTAGACAGAAATAAAATAAAGAATGAAGAAGAGAGAAAATAAAGAAAGAGTTGAAGAGAAATAAAAAAATTAAAAATATATAATCTTTGGATTTTATGAACAAGTTAACATGAATATTAAAAAGATATATATCTTTTGTAGAAAACATAAGTCAAAAAGCTTCCTTTATAGCTTTTTATTTTAAAAAGGTTGTCTTGTCTATGTTTTTGTCAGACAAAATAGAAGAATTTGTTATGAGCAAACCCTAGTTTGAGATGAAAGAGAAAAGAAAGAGAAGAAATGAATAGATAAAATTCTTTTACTTTGGAAATGGTTTTATACTTACCTGGATACAATATATCAAAAACCTTAAACCCATTTCATTAACCTATTTCAATTCTTAAACTACTATCCATTTTATGCGGCTGTATAATGCAATATACGGCCCTATATGGCATTATGGGACACATAATGATTTTTATGCGTCGAATCTTTAATTTGCTCCGTATATTGCAAAATTTACCCTCATTTCTATGAACCAAGTGTGGGTGCATATGTGACCACATGGATCACATTTTAAACACCGGTTTAATGTAAAAAATTGACTTTTCTTAAATAAAGACGAAAGAAGGAAAGCTTGGTTCTAGCATTTGAATTTAGGGTTTCAGAAATCTAGCATCAAAAGGAGAACCTAAATTCAATATAAAAATCTTATCTTTGTAGTGGGAAATTCAAATTTATGGTTTTGTTGAGATTTGTCGGAAATGAGAGATGGAAGCACAGATATAAGATTTATCAATGATGAAAGATTTTGAGAAATATCGGGTATGTTGGATTTTTCTTTATTTAAGTATTAGGTTCAATAAATGCAGGCCGGGTTTGGATACTACATGAAAACCCGAAACCTAAAGTAAATTTCAATACAAAAAGCATGGTTCTAACTTCTAAATATCAGCCATCTCGGGCGATATCTTGGACGATATATCGGTATCGGTACGCCAACGATACAATACTTCAAATTTTGCCCAAACCTCGTTTTAAACCCATATCAGCCGATATGGTGTAATATCGGGCGATATCTCGGGCTTCCCATATTACTAAATATCTGACCGAGATGGTGTAAAAACGAATCGGTTTAATGGATTAAAATTTAAACCCGACCCATTAACATTACCAATAAAAATATCTTCTTTTCTTAAATTCTAAAACCCTAGATTTTAGGCTCGATAGCATCCCCCTCTCGACGCCGCCATCACCCCATCCTCCTCTCGATATTGTCATCACCCCATCCTCCTCTCGACCTCGTCTTCTCTCCCTCCTCTTGACGTCGTTGTCCCCTCTTCTCGACACCGCCGTTTCTTGCTCCTCATCGCATCATCCTCTCGATCGCTAGCTTGGACCCCCTTCTTCATTTTTAGGTATTTTTGACTTAAACTTATGTTTTTTTTTTGTTATTTGTAATTGTTAAATTGAGTTTCATGTTTTCGGAATTAGACAATACTTATATATTTATATTTGAAAATACAATATATTTCATTATTACATAATTTTGCAAGTTAATATGCTTTATATTTATGTCCGATATGGTTTATATTTAAGTCCGATATATCCGATATCGATATCCGATATAACCGTCCGATATGAACTCGTATCACTGTGATATCGCCCGGTTTCCGCTATCCGATATTGAAAACACCTATCCGATACGAACCCGATATCCGATATTTAGAACCTTGACAAAAAGTCATGACATTTTGACTAATATCAAATTCTCGACGTAACTATAGACATTTCTCCAAAACAACAAAATGATATTAAGTTGATAAATCATGTCGTTTCTTCGCTAATATATCAGTTCATATCCTAGATATGTTACCGACATTTAGACCACTGGCATAATATGATGAAATTATTTTTTAAATATTTTTTATTTGAGAAACCTCTTATCTATGAAGTTATATGTTTGAAAAGTCTTGTTTTTCAGTATATTTGATAGACATTATAATTGTTCTACTAGTTGTCCTTGAATAATTCTATTTAACACCAAATTTTTCTTCACTAATCATTGTGTTCAAAATAGACATGAACATAACAAATGTAGCCGTTCATGATTCACATTTTCTTTTACATCTTCTTACTTAAAATCCTTTTTTAAATAGTCTGGTGATACCATTCTTGAGGTTGGGAGAAATCATCTGTGGCGGGCCACACTTTCCATTGACCTCTGATGCACTGAAGAAAGTGTTGACTGGCAAAGCATCACGTGCAATTCTAATTGCTCTTTCTCATGCAGTAAGTTCCAATTATTTCCTTTTGTCTCTCAAATATATTTGACATTAATTTTCCTCACAATTTGATTATACTTCTCATTATATATTAGGGATCCCACCAGATGGGTACATGAATTTTCGTATTGTTTAATTATACTGTTCGGGACATAACTTCTTGGTTAAGGGTTTGAATCGAGGTCCAATGATACGCACCAAAAATTATTAAATTTGGTTTCGAACAATTATGTTACCTCACAACTGTTTAAAATGTTAAACTTAATTTTCATAACGTTTCCCAAATCATTTACTTAGATGCAAATAGGGGCAGATCCAACATAGAGCCGAGGTGAATATTTTGTATGTATATTTAAGTTGATGAGCTAAAGCATGAAAATAAGATAAATTTACGATACATTTTAATACAATAGGTATTGTCCCTAATGGTTATTGCTGCTAGTTGTAGTTCCTTAGACACTGGAGTTATAAGTTTGAATATTTAATCATGAAAATTATTATTAGCACTTTTTAGAAAATTCTTTGAGGATCCTAAAAAATTTATCACCATTATCAGGTTAATGAATAAGTATTCATTCAAAAATAGTAAATTTTAATTATGTTTAATAATGTTCAAAATTCAGTTTAACGGAAAAAAACTTTACTGTCGTAATGCAAATAATTTTTTAAGTTTTTCCAATTACATTGTATAAGTTAATCAATCTGCTTTCATCCGACATCCACACACGAGTGTTGACCTATGTATCATAGTTTGGGTTAAACTATAAACCATAGTAACTAGTCTAATGCAAACTGAAAAGCATAAAGACGTCTAAACTATCCAAATTTAAATCTAATTAAGGGTTTATGATTTTTTTTAACGATATGTTGTTTAGTTATGAAAGTTGTTCTGAAACGGCATTTTTTGTGGTACTTACCATATAAGCATTTCCACCGTACCTGGAATATAACCCAGGCTCCTCTACTGGATACATACAAATGATAATTCAATAAAAATAACCTATGGATAGATGATTGGGATCTGAGACAGCTCGACTGTTAAAACACTTTGGCATCAACCAGTAGAATTTCAATTGATGTTGAAATTTAAATTTATTATTTATCTAAACCAATTTACTTGCATACATTACCAGTTATTTAGCACGTGCATTGCACATGGATAAATCTCAATTTACATGAGTTGGAGGAATTTTAAAGTTTAAGAAGTTATATATAATGTAGCATCCAAACAGATGGTAGATGGTAACAGGACATTCAAATAGATGTGTTCCGTATATAAGTTTCAAATTGCAAGCGTTGAAAGGAGTTTGCACTATAATTGTCTTGACAGGCGTGGGAGAAATTTTCTTATATACTTCTTTTTAAGGAGGGTGGGGCAGTGGGGGGCGGAGCTCTGGCTCTCCAACCCCTTCAAAATTATCATCATTCCATCTACATGAACATATCCATTCATTCCACCAACCTTTTTTGTTCTCTTAGTTATTTTATTTTTAAATCTCACCTCTCAAACCAAAGAACCAACTTTTCAAATAAAAAATTATTAAAAATATTCATGAATATTATTATCAAGGCACGACTCATGTGCAATTCCAATCATTTGAATTTTATTTCACATTTTAAATTTAGTTTTTAGTTTTAAAAAAAATAATTCTATACAAGATTTAAGTCGTGGCTTCCCAATGGAACACCTAGCTCCATCTAGAAATATAGAAAAACTGTTCGTCCAACTTGATTGCCTGTTAAGTTCTATCTTGTACTAAAAAAATAATACAGCCCTCTCAATCCCATGCACTAATTAGTCATTTTTATTTATTTATATTTATTTCTCAGCTAGCAAATCTTTCAATATGATCACATGATATATTCTGTAAAAAAAATATACAAAAATAGCCATTGTCTCCTTTGCATCCCATGTAATACTTTTTTGTGTGAATTATATACTGAGACCACATTTTGCGTGACAAGAAGTAACCATGTTCAAATTTGTTTCTGCAGTTAATAGGCTGGACAATTGCAGCACCCTTCATCCTTGGCGCGCTTTATATACTGTTTGTGCCTTGTTTCAGGTACATGGTTCAGAAGTTTAGACCTCTTCCTGCAAGCCCAACAAACCCTCTCCTTTCCGATGATGATCTCAATATCAAAATCAGAGATGTCTAGTTTTCACTCCAAGGGACTCCACACTTCCTCCTATTTGTATTAATACTGTGGCATTTGTTTTCTGAATATAGTTTTGTTGTATATGTGCTTCTTTTTTCTTTTCGAGTGATGATTCCTTCCACCTGTACAAATAAATTGTTGTATGGATTTTTTGGTATCATATATAATTTCTTGCACCTATTCTGTAAATGGTGAAGCTTTTCATATCTGGATGAGCTGCTCAAGTTTGCAAGTTGAACACGAATTTATGTATCTTTGTGTAAATCTGAAGAATAATATTTGTTGAAATTTGGTTTAGATGCACCATAAATTTTAGCTGATGAGTTTACTGGGGTATGAAATTATTTGGTTAATTCATCTATCCATGTTTTTGAAGTAAAATTTTCTGTGTATTGCATCTTGAAAGATGAGAGTTATGTAATATGGAATCGACCTGTGACTGTTATGTTGAGTTTTCTTCAAAATCTACGGTGAAATGGAAATCTAACCACATTATATATGAACATCATCATCCCTTCAGATTAAAATAAAGGTATTGGTCATTTTGTATCTTGTTTATGGATAGGGCAAAACGAAAAAGCAAAATCTTGTGTTGTGTTTGGTTCTTCCCTCTTTTATCTTGAATTGAATATAATTTTCTTTAGCGATTCTGCCATTGGTCTCCCCGTTTCGCTTGTCTTAATATAGAAGACATTTGGAGGATTGTTCCTTACAAACATAAGTTTAAATTGAATGATCAAAATGACAATATTGAAGTAGTTCAAGTATGTATAAAATAGTTGTTGATTCATGGCAATCTATATATGAAGAGAATATTTCTTAGAATATACTGAAAAAATTATTATCTAACCCTTATTTAATTTTCTTATTGTATTTGGATCATAAATTTTTTTATTGACTCTTTACTTAATATTACCATTATTTATCCCATACAGCGATATGGAAAAATTCTGATCGGCCCCTTTCTTTAAAATCTTTTTTTATTTTTGCCCACTTCTTAGGTTTCACTGTCAAAATATTGAAAATTTTCATAATTTTTGTATGCCACCTTGCGAAATATTGGAAAACAAAAAAAAAAAGAAAAAAGAAAAATTTTTATAGTGAAAAATTTCGTGATTTTCGTTTGGCATTGAAAAAGAATGTAGAAAGCCCAAACGAAACCGAAAATATTGACACTTTTGAAAGTCGCTATTTTTTATGTGCTATGTAGCAAGTAAAATATTAAAATTATGAAGGAAGTAGAAAATTTTACAATTTTCTTGTGCTACTGTAGCATATATAATATTGAACAAATGGAAGAAAACAATTTTTTTTGAAATTTTGGCGATTTTCGTGTGTTATAGAGTATAAAATATTAAGATTTTTGAATATTTCACGATTTTCGTGTGCTATATGCAAAATATTGAAATTTTAAAGAAATAAAAAATTTTGAATTTTTTTGAAATTTCGCGATTTTCGTGAGTTATATAGCATACAAAATATTAAAAATTTGATGGAAACAGAAAATTTTGGAATTTTTTAAGATATCACATTTTTTTTGTGTTATAGTAAGAAAAATATTGGAAAAATGAAGAGCACAAAAAATTTGAAGATTTCGCGATTTTTGTATGCTTATGCAAAATATTGAAAAATCAAAGAAAACTTTTTTTTGTTGAGATTTTTGAAAATCTCATGATTTTCGTGTGCTATAATATTAATAATCGAAGAAAACAGAGAAGTTTGAGTTTCTTGAAAATTACGTAATTTTTGTGTCGTAGCATGCTAAATATTATAAATTTTAAGATAACAATTAATTTTGGGATTTTTGTAAATTTCGTGATTGTAACGTGCTATAGATTTCAAAATATTAAGAAAACAAAGAAAACAAAAAAAATTGAGAATTTTGAAAATTTCTTGATTTTCGTTTGGTAGGGATATTATCAAAAAGAAATGAAGGAAACAGAAAATTTTAAGATTTTTGACAAAAGAAATTTATTTTTGAAAATTTCATGATTTTTTTGTGTTATAACAAACAAAATATTGGAAGATTGAAATTGTTAAGTTATGTATACGTGTCCACATGTATTTATTGTAGATACATATTGTTTTGGTCTTTGGGCCATTATTGTATTCTATTCACACCCGTTTGAGGGTGAAACCCTAACCCTAGCACTATAAATAAGCACGGTATTGTACTTTGAGAGGCTAATCAATTATCAATGATAATTCCTCTATAAACGCTTTCGCATTCATAACAAATACATATTGTATTTGTAACATGGTATCAGAACTGTGATCCCTACTCATCAATTGATTCCTCCCCAAAGTTCGTTGTCAAAATAAATACTTTTGTATATGTTGATTTGAACTATACCCTACGTTCTTCGTCCGATCTTGATTTGAACTCTAACCTGAGTTCTTCGTCATATCTTATTTGAACACTGACAAATACATCTTGTATTTGCAACACAACAAATACTTTTGTATTTGTTATTTTTGAACTTTACAAAAAGTTCATCATCTTATCTTGATTTAGATCTTGTTATTGATCTAGATCTGATCTTAATCTAGATCTTACTCTAGAATGAGTGATTGAACCCACCTGTTCTGGAGGATCTTGATCAAGTGGAGGCACCTGCTCCGGAGGCACCCGCTCGGAGGCACCTGCTCCGGACAATCCCGCTCAAGCCACTTCCCGCTCGAGCCTCCTCCCGCTCGAGCTACCTCCCGCTTGCTTGTTGCTTACTTGAAAAATTTATCATGGATACCGACACAAGAGGCAAACGGGGACTTTATCATCTTCCCACTATTGATATTCTTTTAGATGAGCATGGAGATTACACTGGTTGGGCAATTACTGTTCGTTCAGATCTGTGTTCATTGGGATTATGGGGACACATTGATGGCACATTCCCTCGTCCTCCTTGTCCTCTTACACCTACCACTACATTTGCCACATCTAAAACTTCGTCTGACTCCATCACTGATGCTTCGACCTTCCATGTGTCTTCTTATGAATAGTGGGGACGTACTGATCAACAAATTATAGTATATCTCATTCGCTAGGTATCTGTATCACTTCGAAAGAGCATATCCCAACTACTCGCCTCTCAAGATATGCAGTTGTTTCTTGCTCGCCAATTTATTCAGATAAGACTAGCTGTGAGTACCAGCTTCACCAGACACTCTAGGACGCGCGTCAGGTAGATCGAAACATTCAACAATTCTATGCTTATCTCTCAGATTTGTGGAAGAAACTACATACGATGGAAGTCGCTATCCCTGCCATATTGGGTGAAGTGTCTGATGAATACTATAGGCAGCGTGACCTCCAGAAATTTATCACTTTGTGCCTTAAGCCATAATACGAAGCATTGCGCGGTCATATTCTATATCGTGAACCCTTGCCTTCTCCGCAAGATGTCGTTGCTACTTTTGCATCTGAGGAGATTCGTCTGGGTTTGTTAACCTCTACCGTCCTTTCCTCTGAGACAACTTTTGAGACGCCTCTAGCTGTGCATCTTACTAAAGCTCGTACACTATCACACACTCCTGTTCAATATCCCATCCTCTCTCTTTCTCCTGGAACAGGACGTTTCTTCTGCAAGTATTGCAAAAAGCAAACACACTCAAGCTGAAGAATAAATTGGCATCCCAGAATCAGGTCCCTACTGTTAATCATATGTATGTCCTAGAGACCATTATTGTATATTATAGTGGATACTTGGACATATATATAGAGGACTTTCTTGCTCGACATGATAGCATGCTATCTGGTTGCTCTTTAACTTAACATGTACACTTATATTATTCTGTCTCTCTGATACATGTTGATAAAGTTCTTAGGATATTCGCTTGACTACTAGGACTATTATGCAGATCATACTAGTGGGGCTTGAGTACCGCAAGTACATCCTTTAATCGTTCCTAGTTGAGGGGATATCGAGACAGGGCATCATATTCTAGAGTAGTCTAGTGTGTACGTTTCTTGACCCTGTATGGGGGCGATGGTTGATCCCACAACCATTGGTGTTTGACATCAAAGATTGTATACAGGTGCTCATTAGAGAATGGGTACACCGAACAGGACTCGCCGAGAACTCCTAGTTAGTACTATACCTATCGTCAGATAGTAGTTCTCTGGTGACACTTGTACATATTAGTCTGTAGACCCGAGATCGTCATAGAGTCTTGTGTGGTTCCTACTGTGCTTTGATTTCCTCCTTACCACGGCTCAAAGGAGTCGTGCAAACAGGTGGATTTTAGGTACAGTCCCGGGTCACATGGAGACAATGAGCGATAGGAGGGGTTTCGTCTCTTCCGGTATAGGGAGTTGATGTTGCGCTATACTCGATTGTCTATAACAGCAAGTCCCTGACCAGGGCTGATGAGATTTACCGATAAGTGTTATCAGTAGTTTCTCGAACGATTATAGGACATACATCGGCATGACTTATCAAGTTACTGGGGTCTGACGATTCCACCCCTAGACTTGATATGAGACATATCAGACAAAGAGACCGGACTGTACGGTAAGTGTTGCTTATAGGCTTTGCGGGAGTTTGGACAAGATTGCTTGTTGATCTTCTATTCGCTCAATACCTAGATAGCCGTTACGTCCAGCTAGTACCGTTGACGGCTTGTGGGCGACTGATGTGATCATTACCTACTGCTGGCATATTGACGAGTCTTTAGAGTCCCACACAGAGGTTTTCTAGCTCAAGAGAAACGAAGTAAGGAACATATGGTGATATGTGTGGGAGCTTGATTAAATACGAGTATATGAAACCGTATTCTAATCTAGCGATAGTTGATATTGATTAGGTTATATGTGATTTAACCAGATTATTGAATCAAGTGTTGATTCAATGATTTGTTATATGTATATATATTTGATACTGGCCGGTTATATATGATATGACCGGATTATTGAATCAAGTGTTGATTTAATGTAGTATTGAATATTTGTCGGTTATATGTGATATGACCGGGTTATTGAATCAAGTGTTGATTCGATAAATGTGATATACATATAAATGATATTAGTCGGTTATATATGATATAACCGAATTATTGAATTAAGTGTTGATTTAATAATTTAATATATATTTATATTTGATATATTTATATATTAACTAATATTGTGCTCACTAAATATTTTCTTCTCTTTGAAATACATTTAATATATATGTGATATATATTAATATATGTATTTATATATTATGTCATGGTGGATGATACATTGAACATGGGTGTATGAGGCTCACACCAAGACTAAAGATAATTAGGGTATTTATTTATTAAGAGTAATTCAAAAATTATGTGGAAATGAGCACGGCTTAAGATGCTTATAGAGGTATGTAGAAACCATGACCCATCCCACTAATTTTTGTTTTACTCTAAATATTTTATAACCCAACCATTCTCTTTAGCCCATGGTTAACTCTATCATTATCACTTGAGATATTTTCCTCACCCAAGTTCATCTTCTTCCTCTCTTAGTTTTTTTGAGTTGAAGAAAGAAAAAGAAAAATAGATTTCTAAAGTAAGCAAAATTCATATTTCATTAACTTACTCTCATCTAGCCCATTAGATTAGGTTGTTTGCTTCACTAATGCTTAATTAGTAAAGAGGTAGCTTAAGTTAGAGTAATTTCAAGGTGGATCATTTTCGGCCTCGAAGATGACAAAGCAAGCTCGTTCCTTTCACCAAGTGGAGCCTAAGAAGAGTTCTAGGGATCACTACTTGGAGATAAGGGACTACTACTTGGAGCTTTAGAAGTGAAGGACCGATCTACAAAGGTTGTATTCGTTATTCACTTAGTGTAAAACTTTTTTACTTGCTATCAAACCCTAATTCTCTAGTTCGATTCTAGGTTAGTGTAGCTTAGACCTCTAAATTTTTTTAAATTACATACTTGATGCATGTGGAAACCGAGTCAAGGTGCTAAGACACACTTTCATGGTATCAGAGCCATGCTAAAGCAATAGGTTTGGTCTAAACGACGTTAAAGTGTTCGATCGGTATTTTCGAAACCCTAAAAACTTAGTTTCTGTCCAAATTTTCAAAAGTTGAATTTTTACAGATTAAAAATATGCAGAAATTTGTGCAGGGTTTTTTATGGAGCCCCAAGAGTTACGAAGGCCCAACTCAACCAATTGGCCGTGCAACCGCGGCATAACCTTGGGTTTAGCCGCGGTTCCGCGGCATGATTGGTGAGTTAGGGACTCAATTTTCTTAGGGCTCCATAAAAAACCCTACACAATTTTCTGCATATTTTTAATCTGTAAAATATCAACTTTTGAAAAAATGGACAGAAACTATGAATTTAGGGTTTCGAAGTGGGCGGACACCGCGGTCGTAAGCCCGCCCCCTGATGCCATCAACGAAGTGCACTTGGGCGGAACACCGTGGCCGTGAGCACCTGAGTGGATGCTTTTGGTTATGATGTTCTTCTATAGTCACTTGGTCGACGCAATGGGGTGTGGCTATCTAGTAGTGTTTCCCGACGAGCATTCGATCATTTAATTGGGAATCCTGTTGAACTACCCGACCGATATTGAAAAGTGTTTTCAATTCGCGACGTAAATGCAAGATTTAAAGTGTTATGCATAAAATCTGAAATATGAGATATTCCGGGTTTATGATGTCTAAGGATTATGCGGATTCTAATTATTGAAGTTTTCATTTCTTTTCCGCGACCGTAAGTATAATATGTAGTGTATCCTCGATCTCATTACTATAGATCAACGACATTCGGAATACATATATTTACTTACGTTGATGACATAAGATATTATGTGTTACTGTGATATATTATATTGGATCGTCGTGATTGAATAGCCGGGGGTTTTTGCATGAGATGAGAGTTTTTCTATTTTCATTCATATAAAAATTGTATGTAATAATTTTTTATTGGGACACTTCCGGGTTGAAGATGATGTCACCATTGATGTATATTATTTACTTTTCCGCATTAGGATAGACCCAAGGTGGGGAGCACAAGTAACCGGATT
The DNA here is from genome assembly GCA_030015575.1 of Agapanthus africanus. Taxonomy (NCBI): domain Eukaryota; kingdom Viridiplantae; phylum Streptophyta; class Magnoliopsida; order Asparagales; family Amaryllidaceae; genus Agapanthus; species Agapanthus africanus. The sequence goes on along the minus strand of JASDDO010000028.1, from coordinate 62,312,993 downwards.
CTAGAGTCCAGTGGGAGACCATCTCGAGGGGTCGAGACCGGGTCTCCTAACTCTAGAATTAGCAGGATCACTTGCCGCTCTCGTAGGGGTCTAGGGATGTCGATTTGGCTATTTATCACGGCCGTGGAATCCGTGTTTTTCATTATTGGCCTAATTTAAAACACAGACCTCCTAGAATATCCTATATTTCATATGTTTGTTTCTGCTGCCTGAGTTCTGTGATGTGATCATATAACTGCGTGAGACGAATGCTATACGTTCTATTTTCGTTTCTTCTGTGATGATTGGGAAACATAAATGATGGGACTTCATTAATGAGATTAATGAAAAGAAAAGAAACCTAAAGATATTGTAGAATCAAATTTTTCAAAAAGGTAGCTCTAGTTATTGCTTTGCATAGAGGTATTCTTTGATGGATATCCAACACCTCATTCGATGAGGAAAGAGCCGAGATCCTTTCACCGAGAATGACCTCTTTAGCAAAAGCTATCAAATGCTACAACCCACTTGGTTTGTTTTGAAAACTACTCAATTTTAAAAGAGGAGCTTAAACCACTCCTTTTTCAAATCACTAGATTGTACAACGATATCAAGTTTATTACGTTAGAGGTTTTATTCAAAACCAATCGTAGCCCTCCGTCATTTCAGATAAGTGTTATTTAGTATTCGTGCTACGTTTGTTGACCATAGTCAGGCGTAGTGTGCGGTAGCTGATTAGTGCTTATTTGCCGTATATGATGCGATTGGATTATGGTAGTCGTACGGCCTTGTTGACCATAGCTAAGGGTCGTGCGGGTGGGTTTAATTCAATCACGAAATGACAGGTAGAACTTGATAAGCGCTTATGATTTGTTGACCATAGTTAAGGTCATAAGTTGCCAGGGGTAAAAACAGATATTGGAAATTTCAAGTGTTGAAATTTGCAATGAGATTGCATACCTTCTATGAGATAGTTGGATCTCGATACCCACTGCGAGTAAGAGTTACTCCTGAGAGAGTTTTGCACTTTACAATTAGCTAATCCAGTAGGTGTCTAAGAAAGGTGTTAACGGGTTTATGCCTCTGCGGAAACAAGGTTATTTAATTAAGTTCATACGAAAGCATGGGGAGACTCTCTCGGAGTACCAATACCTACCTGGCTGACCGATTGACGAACTTGTAGGGTGTAATTAATCCCGGCTAATCTTACCTTTTAGGGTTTGAAGGAAGATTTGATAAAAATAGTGGGAGCCATCCTGATTAGATAAGATAATAACTAATTTAATCTTGCAAGAGCACACGCTAAAGTGTTTTCTTCTCTCTCTCCAGGTAACGATCATGACACGCCTTAATCAAGATAATAATACGGATGTATTGACCGAACTTGCTTATTATACTGAGCTCGGGAACGTTTGTTCCACTCTATCTTATGATTGTCATAAGTCTGACTAAGGAATAAGGGAATATCAGGATTCCAATGCAACCCGAACGAAGAAAGAGCATGATAATGCATCTTCTTCGGGTGTGTTTGTTATCGAGAACTATTTCTCGGTATGCTCTACGTTCTGGGTATTGGATACCGGATCAGGATCCCACGTTTGTAATATGTTAGATAGGTTAAGAAGAAGTAGAGAACTGAGAAAGGGTGATAAGTCTCTCGTAGTAGGGAATGGTGCAATTGTTGCAGCCAAAACAGTTGGCGAATATTACCTTGTATTACCAAATGGTAATACATTGATTCTGAATGACTGTTATTTCGTACCAAAAATGATGTGTAATATAATATTAATTTCTTTATTAGGTAAAGAAGGATATAAATTTGTACTATAGAAAAATGTTATGAACATTTTCTTAAATCAAGTGTTGATATGGTTTGGTACGTTGTATAACAGAATATACATTTTAAATCAAACCACGGTTCTAAGCATACAGAACACACACAAGAGGAAAAGTTCAGAAATGAACGAATCCTTCTTGTGGCATTGTAGACTTGGTCATATCAATGCGACAAGACTAGCGAAGTTGCACAAAGATAGATATTTGAATCTGTTCGAATTTACATCTTATGAAACTTGCCAGTCATGTCTCAAAGGCAAGATGACCAAAACTCCGTTTACTGGACACGGAGGAAGAGCTACTGAACTCTTGGGACTGATACAAAGTGATGTATGCGGTCCTATGTCTATACATGCCAGGAATGGTTTCTCGTACTTTATTATATTCACCAATGATCTCTTAAGATTCGGACATGTGTTCTTGTTGAAACACAAATCTGAAGTTTTTGAGAAATTCAAAGAATATAAGCATGAAGTTGAGAACAAGATGGATAAAAGTATTAAAGTCCTTCGATCTGATCGGGGAGGAGAATACTTAAGCACATAATTCCGTGACTATTTAAAAGAGAATGGGATTCTTTCTCAGCTTACTCCTTTGTATACACCATAGCACAATGGAGTTTCAGAGTGGAGAAATCGCACCCTATTAGATATGGCACGCTCTATGATGAGTATTGCTGAGTTACCTATTTCCTTTTGGGGTTATGCACTGGAGACAACTGCATACCTATTGAATTGGGTTCCGACCAATTCAGTGCCTATCACTCCATATGAGATATAGGAGGGGAAGAGACCATGTCTTAATTTCATTAAGATACGGGGTTGTCCGGCTTATGTTAAAAAGCATAATCCGAACAAGCTCGAGATAAGGTCTGTTCTGTGTAAGTTTATTGGATATCCCAAATATTTGCGAGGGTATATCTTCTACCACACCGAGGAGTAAAAGGTGTTTTGTTTCTCGGAATACCACCTTTTTAGAAAAGGAATTTCTTATGAAAGAAATTAGTGGTAATGAGATAGAATTGGAAGAAGTTCCAGCTATACAAACTACAGCTGATGATTTAGTAGAACCGGAGGATTCAATAGTCCTCGACGAACTTCAGCCACTCCACAGATCTAGTAGGGTACCTCATCCACCTGAGAGATACTACGGTTTTCTTATAGACGGTGGGAGCGAGGATTGCATCATGGAAGATGATGACCTAACTAGTTTCAAGTAAGCCATCACGAGTGGAGACTATATGAAATGGCTGGATGCAATGCGATCTGAGATGGAATCCATGTACACCAACAAAATATGGACTTTGGAAGTTGCTCCTGAAAGGGTAAAACCTATCGGGAGCAAGTGAATCTTTAAGAAGAAACTTGGTGTAGATGGAAAGGTTGAGACCTTCAAAGCTAGACTTGTAGCAAAAGGTTTTCGTCAACGACCATGTGTTGATTATGATGAAATCTTTTCTCCAGTGGCTATACTTAAGTTCATTAGGATCCTACTTGCCATTGTTGCATACCATGACTACGAAATCTGGCAGATGGACGTCAAGACCGCTTTTCTAAATGGTGATTTAGAAGAGAGCGTGTACATGACACAGCCAGAGGGCTTCGTAGACAGTGGGAGCAGCGGAAAGGTGTGCAAGCTGCTTAAATCAATTTACGGATTAAAGCAGGCATCACCGAGCTGGAACATCTGTTTTGATATGGCAGTCAAAGAGTTTGATTTCATCAAAAAAGTAGATGAACCTTGTATATATAAGAAGGTTGTAGAGAGTAAGGTTGTCTTCCTCGTATTGTACATGGATGACATACTCTTGATAGGAAATGATGTTCCTATGCTATACTCGGTCAAACTCTTCTTATCACAAAAGTTCTCCATGAAAGATCTGGGTGATGCCTCCTACATCCTGGGGATTAAGATCTATAGAGATAGATCTAAGAGAATGTTGGGATTGTCCCAATCCAGATACATTGACACCATACTAAAGAGGTTTAGTATGGAAGATTCTAAGCATGGTAATTTACCCGCTTGTTCAGGAATCACTCTCTCCAAAGAGATGTCTCCCAAGACTGATTTGGAGAGGGCTCACATGCAAGGGATACCCTATGCTTCTGTTGCAGGGTCTATCATGTACGCGATGTTATGTACTAGACCAGATGTAGCTTACGCACTTAGTGTGGTAAGCAGGTATCAATCAGATCCCAGAAAGAAACACTGGATAGCTGTGAAGAACATTCTTAAGTACTTAAGAAAGACTAAAGAAATATTCTTGGTGTATGGTAACGGAGAACTCCAGGTGGAGTCCTTTGCCGATTCAACCTTCTAAAGTGATAAGGACGACAGTAAGTTGGTCTCGGGTTTTGTCTTCACCCTCAATGGATCAATGGAGAGGTGGTATGTTAGAAGAGTTCCAAGCAAGATACCGTGGCAGACTCGACGATGGAGGCTGAATACATCGCTGCCAACGATACTGCCAAAGAGCCTGTCTGGATGAAGAAGTTCATAGCTGAACTTGGTGTGGTTCCATCCATTGAGCATCCAATATCTTTGTATTGTGATAACAATGGAGCTGTGGTTTTGGTGAAAGAACCCCGTTCCCATCAGCGATTCGGACATATTCTCAGGCGGTATCACCTGATCCGGGAAATAGTTGATCGCCGGAGGATCGAGGTCAAGAGAGTTGACACGAAGGACAACACAGCGAATTCAACTCATGAAGGCCTTCCCCTAGACACAATTTGAGAGACTTTTTTGGATGTTGGGTATGCGATACTACAACAACTGGCCTTAGTGCAAGTGGGAGATTGTTAGTCATATGTATGCCTTAGAGGCCATTATTGTATATTATAGTGGATGCTTGGACACACGCACGCACGCACGCACACACACACATACACACACACACACACACATAGAGAGAGAGGACTTTCTTGCTCGACATGATAGTATGCTATCTGGTTGCTCTTTATCTTAACATGTACACTTATATTATTCTGTCTCTCTGATACATGTTGATAGAGCCCTTAGGATATTAGTTTGACTACCAGGACTATGATGCAGATCATACTAGTGGGGCTTGAGTAGTCCGCAAGCACATCCTTTAACCGTTCCTAGTCGAGAGTATCGAGACAGGTCATCATATTCCAGAGTAGACTAGTGTGTACGTTTCTTGACCTTGTATGGGGGCGATGGTTGATCCCACAACCATTGGAGTTTGACATCAAAGATTGTACACAGATGCTCATTAGAGAATGAGTACACCGAACAGGACTCGCCGAGAACTCGTAATTGGTACTATATCTATCGTCAGATAGCAGTTCTCTGGTGACACTTGTACAGATTAGTCTGTAGACCCGAGATCGTCATAGAGTCTTGTGTGGTTCCCACTGTGCTTTGATTTCCTCCCTACCACAGCTCAAAGGAGTCGTGCAAACAGATGGATTTTGGGTACAGTCCTGAGTCATATAGAGACAATGAGTGATAGGAGGGGTTTCGTCTCTCCCGGTTTAGGGAGTTGATATTGCACTATGGTCAATTGGCTATAACAGTAAGCCCCTGGCCAGGGCTGATGAGATTTACTGCTAAGTGTTATCAGTAGTTTCTCGAACGGTTATAGGCCACACATCGACATGACTTATCAAGTTACTGGGGTCTGACGATTCCACCCTAGACTCGATATGCGACATATCAGACGAAGAGACCGGGCTGTACGGTAAGTGTTGCATATAGGCTTTGCGGGAGTTTGGACAAGCTTGCTTGTTGATCTTCTATTCGCTCAATACCTGGATAGCCGTTACGTCCAGCTAGTACTGTTGACGGCTTGTGGGTGACTGATGTGATCATTACCTACTTCTGGTGTATTGACGGGTTTTTAGAGTCCCACACAGAGGTTTCCTAGCTCAAGCGAAACAAAGTAGGGCACATATGGTGATATGTGCGAGAGCTTGATTAAATATGAGTATGTGATACCGTATTCTAATCTCGCGATATTTGATATCGATTAAGTTATATGTGACATAACCGGATTATTGAATCAAGTGTTGATTCAATGATTTATTATATGTATATATATTTGATACTGGCCGGTTATATATGATATGACCGGATTATTGAATCAAGTGTTGATTTAATGTAGTATTGAATATTTGTCGGTTATATATAATATGACCGGGTTATTGAATCAAGTGTTGATTCGATAAATGTGATATACATATAAATGATATTAGTCGGTTATATATGATATAACTGGATTATTAAATCAAATATTGATTTAATAATTTAATATATATTTATATTTGATATATTTATATATTAACTAATATTTTGCTCACTAAAGATTTTCTTCTCTTTGAAATACATTTAATATATATGTGATATATATTAATATATGTATTTATATATTTTTTCATGGTAGATGATACATTGAACATGGGTGTATGAGACTCATACCAAGACTAAAGATAATTATGGTATTTATTTATTAAGAGTAATTCAAAAATTAAGTGAAAATGAGCATGGTTTAAGATACTTGTAGAAACATGTAGAAACCATAACTCATCCCACTAATTTTTTTTTTACTCTAGATATTTTATAATCCAACCATTATCTTTAGCTCATGGTTAACTCTCTCATTGTAACATTTCAAAAAAATAAAATATTATTTTTGGGAATTTTTATAATTTAATAATAAATATTATGAATATTTTAATGATACGACATAATTAAATACCGATAAATTGAGAAATGTTTGGAAATTATGTTAATTATTTAATTTGAAAGAGATTACAAGATTTAAGCATTTATAGATTGTTATATAATTAATTATATACAATTTTAATACTAATCGTGATTAAATATCACTAATCGTGTATTAAGCTTGATTTGTGCACATGACATGCACCATGTCATATTACACTTTTGTTACATTTCTACATGGCTTTTCTTTATTGTTATGCATGGCTTTGTTTTAAAAGAGAGAAGAAAAGAAAATAAAACAAAACAAAACAAAAAGGAAAAGGATTAAAATAAAAGGTATGTAGAGACAGGTAAGGGGGTCAATTGACCAAAGTCCCATTTGTTTCCCTCATTGTTTTCCTTCATCATTCTCTACTCTCCTCTCACCATGGCTGCCCTCATCTCCACCTCCTTAAAAACCTACACAAACACCCTCAATCCCTCATTAAAACTCCATCTCCACTTCATTAAAAATATGCACAAGCTCCCTACAAGCACTTTGGACCAAGAAAAATCGGATTTTGAGCACTTAGGGCAACTCAAGAAAATTCTTGAGTTGCCAAATGAGGTATTTTCTTCACCATTAGCATAGTATTTCATTCACTTTAGCTTCCCTTCATGTTTAGAAGTGTTTAAGTTTGGTTTAGGGAACTTTGAAAAATTCCAAATTGAGGATTATGGTTTGATTTGAATCCAAATGTGTAATTGAGATTAGTAGAGGCTATGCAACCCCTGTAGTAATGATATATTGGACTAAACATTAGACTAAAACCCCATTTAGAAACCTTAGATTCCCCGATATCGTATTTTTCTGGATATTGTGATGTGTTTTGGAGAACTGCTATAACCCGGGTGACCTAAAAATTATTTAGCGATTACTGGGAGTCGTGCAGGCAACCTGGAAGATACCCTAGAGCCCCGAGACCCCTATTAACTTCCTGGCCGCAATTTTAATCCCCTGGACCGCAATTTGCGGCCCGGGTACCCTATTTTGGACTCGTGCTTCGTCTATGGCTCCAGTATCTGTTAATTTGACCCCCCCCGATATGCAAAATGTCCCAATTGTCACCTGAGGCAAATCTGGAAGTGTTTTACAAAGTTTCTGAATTCGTTTTGCGGCTTTTAATGAACTGGAATTTGATATTTGTGTTTTATCTCGGTCGATTCACGTTTATACGTCGATCGTCGATAGTTGTTTGGTTATTCGTGCATGCTTGGATCATAGGTTTTAACCTATGTGTGATACGCATGCCGATTTGGTTTTCGTGCTCAATTTTTATTTACGATGTCATGTGATATATATGTAGGTACCCCCCTCACATGGACTTCGGACGATGAAGAAGAGGATGGCGACATCGACTACGGCGAGCAAGATCAAGTGAGTAGATCTATATCTACGAGGGAAGTCGGGTGGATGGCGTATACACCCCCGCAATTTGATGGAAACCGATATATAGGACGTGGTTAGAGAAACTTATTTTAGGAACCTATGGATGTGATTAAAGGTTTAGTGTGACATGATATGAAAGGAATGATGTCTCGGATTGATACATATGTAGGATATGAAAAGTGAATGTGAATCATGACTTATAGATATGTAGTTGCACTAGAGTACGTATGAGTTTTAGAGTAGCATGACATTCGATGTATAAGGTAGAATGTATATATATAAAGATGACTTAATGCGATGAAAAGGATATACGATGTGATATGATGACTTGATTGATATGTCGGTATACGGATGCGAGTCGATTGAGATGATCGATACCTTTGCCGGTCCCTCGATATAAGATTGTTATGGATGCGATATGGGATGTAGGTATATAGATATATATAAATGTTGTGAATCATGAATGATATGTCGTACGAGATGTTAGGTCCGTACACCCAATTTTCATATAGGATGATAGGATCCCCGATGGTTTAGTGCCGCCGTACGATGATTTTCTTATGTGATGAGTTTTATGACGATTGATCCGTACCCTTGACTAAAGGATGCCGTACGATGGATTATACCATACGTGTTGTTGTGAGGCTGGATGCCGATTGATTGATTCACCGACTCGGTCATGTTAGATACGTATACCTGTCAGCATTCGCATACGATTTACTTTATACTACGTTCATGTCATTCCCATTGCATTTCATATATCTGTGCTAGTACACCTACATCATTATCGATGATGCGTATGTTACACTTACACTGATTGGCCGGCTCACACACTTCATTATCGATAATTGCCATGTCACTACACAGTAGGATTGCTGCATCATGATATGACTCTTTGCATAAATTACTTACTATAGTTACATATACACCTTGATACGATGTTGCATTCGAATTTGGAAAAATTGGGAACCGCAAGATATATTTTAAAACTGGATTCATTTGAAAGAACAGTTTTCCCTTGATATGTACATATTACTGTTCTATGTTGCATAATATACGGATATGCTTACATTTCTGTTAGATGTCGCATACATCATGCTTTACGATTATACGCATTAAGATATGCTGTTTTCATGAGATTTCTGGATTTGAGAACCATGGGTATTTCAAAAGAAAGTATGTACTGTTTTAAAAACTCAGTTTCTCTTGATATGATATTTCAGTGCGTCCACCATGCGTTTTCTCGGTTCTGCGACGTGTGACAGTGATACCCGATTCGAGGAGCTGGATGAAGCTGATTGCGGGTACATGGTGGACCCGGTATGGTACCCCGGAGCGAGAACGGATTTGCTGTGCAGTAGACGGTGAGCCTGGCAGAGGGACTACTACCTACCGGTGATAGTATTTGGGCTCGGCGGATATCCGGAGGATACCGACCGGAGTCGAGAGATGAGATGGGCCGATCCGGACTGATGGAGCCCAAGGGCTGATCCGGATTGATGGAGCCGGAGGTATGAGGATTTACGTGTCGATGCTGGACACGGGTTTCATGATGTTTCGAGTGTCGATGTTGGGCACTCAGGTTTCATGATTTTGATGTGTCGCGAGGGACACACGTTGATTTATATCCTCATACTTCCATGCATATGATTTTATGATATTTACATGCATGATGTTGTTGTGTCATTGGTTAACACGTGGACGAGATCCACATGCATACATACATTGATTATATGGGTGGATGAGATCTACATGCATAAGACATTGTTTATATTGTTGGATGTTATCCACATTCTGATAGGCATTTACTTATAGTGCTGGCACATATACAGATACGGTCACCCTAGATATCATAGTATTACCTTTATGATACAGTTGACCTAGGAGTCGTTGTTTATTCGATTTCTACTTGTAGATTTTTTCTACTCACGAGTTGGCAACTCACCCCCGCTGTACCACAGTTCTTGCAGGTTGACCGCATGGATCAGCAGCGGTATCGCTGGCACACAGTTGCATTCGGGTGATTGCTTTGGTAGGTGGTACATATTGGATCGTATCCCTCTTGTATTTATTATTCATATTGTATCTAGTCAACTCCATCAATCAAACTAGTATTTGTATAACTAATGAGACTTAGTGAGACTTATGATTGCGAGACTTAGAGTGAAGGGTATTCCGCTACTTGTGGTTTTGATATCTTGCTTATTTCCTTATCTTTTGTGGTGAACTTCGCCGTTAGGCGTCGTATACTTATATTTATGCTTTGCGTGGTTGTGGATCCGCCGTTTAGCGAAGAGCTAGCTCCTTGGGGATGCCTTTTATATTATCATGTATTGTGGTTTTGGATCAAAATATACAAAGGAGGTGCTGCCCAAATTTTTAAAAGACGAAACATGTTTTTCAACTAATAAATTCCACTTGCATTTTTCATGTTCTTTTACTTATGCATTTAGAAAACATTGATTTCACCCTACCTTTTTTTCAAAACTTCACCTCTTTTATTTTCTTAAAATGGTTTAGATTTCTGGGTTTCGGCTTACTTGAATTACATTACGCCTTTAGACGTTGCGTGATTCGAGTGCCGGTCACGAGCTAAATTTCGGGTCATGCCACTCATTATCACTTGAGATATTTTCCTTACCCAAGTTCATCTTCTTCCTCTCTTGGTTTTCTTGATTTGAAGAAAGAAAAAGAAAAAGAGATTTCTAAAGTGAGCAAAATTCCTACTTCATTAACCTACTCTCATCTAGCCCATTAGATTTGGTTGTTTGCTTCACTAATTCTTAATTAGTGAAGAGATAGCTTGAATTAGAGTAATTTTAAGGTGGATCATTTTTGGCCTCGAAGACGACAAAGCAATCCTTTCACCAAGTGGAGCCTAAGAAGAGTTTTAGGGACCACTACTTGGAGCTAAGAGACTACTACTTGGAGTTTTAGAAGTGAAAGGCCGATCTACAAAGGTTGTATTCTCTATTCACTTAGTGTAAAACTTGTTTACTTGCTATCAAACCTTAATTCTCTAGTTCGATTCTAGTTTAGTGTTGCTTAAAGCTCTAAAAAATTTTAAATTGAATACTTGATGCATGTGGAAATCTAGTAGAGGTGCTAAGACACACTTTCATCTACAGCGGCCGCCTCTGTTTCAGTGGATTCCAAAAGAACTAGACCATCTACATCTATTGTAGATTCATCTTCTGGATCTATCATCACAGCTCAGTTAGCTAAGATTTCCAGTCTCATTACATGGAGTCTTGGTACCAGTAAAGCATTTGCATTTTCTTATGGTACTGCCTCAGTGGCCTCATCTAGTATTTCTACTCCTTGGATATTTGACTCAGATACCTCATACCATATGACTTTTGATTAGTCCTTTCTCACTGACTGTTCCAATATTTTACACACATACTATAAACGGTTCATCTCTTGCAGTTAATCAGTATGGGGATATTACACCTCACTCATAACCTTCTGGCATATATACACTTTCTTTTGTACTACATGTTCCAAAACTATCTATGAATTTTTATATCTGTTAGTCAACTTACTGATTCTGGTTGTATAATTACTTTCTCATCAAATTCTTGTACTGTGCAGGATTCAAGCACCGAAGGACGATTGGAGAAGGCCGTTGTCACGCCTTGCTTCCCAATAGACGAAAACAGTGACGTGGCAGGCCGTAAGGTATTACTAAGAAATAAATACGTTAAGCGTAATTAAGCAATATATAAAATGTACAAGAATGACAAGAGTATAAAATAACAGCAACTTTATTCACATTTATCTTTACATACAACTGTTTGAAAAGGAAAGATACAATAAAATAAGCAGTGCTTAAACAGTGGCATACAAACTGAAAGTAAGTACAAGGAACTAGAAGTCAGGCTATACCGCGAGCTGATCCAAGTCCTCTTGGTTAGGCTCGATCTTCTGAGAGTCCTGTCCTCCTGACAAACATTCCAAAGAAAGAAATAGAAAGGAATGTCGTCAGCGAACTAGCGCTCGGTAAGTCCCCAAAAAAGAAAGAGAATATAACGAGTAATGTGAATGAACATGTAAGTTGTACAGGTTTATGATGGTTATTATAACGTGGTTTTTTATAGCTTGATATAGAAGATATTCGTGTATATGAGAGGAGTCCATCTTACCCCGTGGACTATGGTAACATGTAGTACAAGGCCCCTTTATAACCCACGGGATAACGACACATGGATTCATGTAGGTGTCTTTTAAGCGACCTCTCGTGCCACGATATACGTTCCGTACCAATCTACCCCTTTATCCCCGCGTAATATGTTGTATAGATTATAATTATGAAACTTACCAAAACCATGAATACAAGTTGTTCAAGTATTCAGGTTTAGAATGTAGTCAAGTATTCAAGTAGACAAGCCAAGTCATAACCATGGTTCGGTCAAGTCAAGTCAAGTTATACATATTTGATATTGATGTTTGGATTCGAGTATTCATATTCATGTTCAAGTATTCAAGTTTGATTTTGGATTCAGGTTTGAATTGGACTCAGACTTGAATTTGGATTCATGTTTGAATTAGACTCAGACTGAGTCAGACACTTGTAAACTGATTTAAATCTTGAATTAGGTTCGGGAGTCATCGGTAACTACTGCACATGGATGGCAGGATTCGTGTCTCTTTCCAAGACAATTACCATTGATAACTACGTTAAGTTTTCTAACTTAAATAGGCAAGCACTCCGTATGTAAGGTATTACTAAGAAATAAATACGTTAAGCGTAATTAAGCAATATATAAAATGTACAAGAATGACAAGAGTATAAAATAACAGCAACTTTATTCACATTTATCTTTACATACAACTGTTTGAAAAGGAAAGATACAATAAAATAAGCAGTGCTTAAACAGTGGCATACAAACTGAAAGTAAGTACAAGGAACTAGAAGTCAGGCTGTACCGCGAGCTGATCCAAGTCCTCTTGGTTAGGCTCGATCTTCTGAGAGTCCTGTCCTCCTGACAAACATTCCAAAGAAAGAAATAGAAAGGAATGTCGTCAGCGAACTAGCGCTCGGTAAGTCCCCAAAAAAGAAAGAGAATATAACGAGTAATGTGAATGAACATGTAAGTTGTACAGGTTTATGATGGTTATTATAACGTGGTTTTTATAGCTTGATATAGAAGATATTCGTGTATATGAGAGGAGTCCATCTTACCCCGTGGACTATGGTAACATGTAGTACAAGGCCCCTTTATAACCCACGGGATAACGACACATGGATTCATGTAGGTGTCTTTTAAGCGACCTCTCGTGCCACGATATACGTTCCGTACCAATCTACCCCTTTATCCCCGCGTAATATGTTGTATAGATTATAATTATGAAACTTACCAAAACCATGAATACAAGTTGTTCAAGTATTCAGGTTTAGAATGTAGTCAAGTATTCAAGTAGACAAGCCAAGTCATAACCATGGTTCGGTCAAGTCAAGTCAAGTTATACATATTTGATATTGATGTTTGGATTCGAGTATTCATATTCATGTTCAAGTATTCAAGTTTGATTTTGGATTCAGGTTTGAATTGGACTCAGACTTGAATTTGGATTCATGTTTGAATTAGACTCAGACTGAGTCAGACACTTGTAAACTGATTTAAATCTTGAATTAGGTTCGGGAGTCATCGGTAACTACTGCACATGGATGGCAGGATTCGTGTCTCTTTCCAAGACAATTACCATTGATAACTACGTTAAGTTTTCTAACTTAAATAGGCAAGCACTCCCTTTCTCCGGCTCCCTGGGCTCAAGAGAATTGATCCCGCTTAAACCTATATTTACTAAAGGCCTTAAATATTGTTTTTATATAACTCGAAGGGATTTATGAAAAAATATTATAATATAGCTAAAAATAAACCTCGATGGATTATTTATATTATTAGGGTTTTCATGAGCATGAATTTTAAGGATTTGAGGTATTTTAGTGATAAATAATTAACTTTGGAAGTTCGTAGTATTTTATTAAAAAGAATTGTCTTTCGGTAACTTGATGGTATTTTATTGAAACTTGTTAATCTTTTTAATTTTGAAAAAAATATTTTGAAAATAGTGATTTATAATTTTATATAATTATTAAAAAATTAAATTTCTTTATTTATCTAGAAAATTCGTTTTTTCTTGAAAACCGTATTTAAAACCTTTCGAGACCGAATGCTCCGTGAGGAGGTCTGCATCTCGCTCTAATAGCCCAATAATGTGTGATAATCCGCACCATTCATTAGCGGGTTCCCTAAAGAGGGTTGTATAGGCATAATCGCAAAGGAATCGAAATACTGTTTTAAAAGAAAATCGTTTTTAAGTAAGTGGTATTTTAATGTAATATTTTCTTCGTACAAAAATTCATACAAAAAGGTATCATGCTATGAAACAAGAGTATACGTGAGGGGTAGGTCGTTACCCCGTGAAGTTTTTCCTAAAAGTATAGTTTTAACAAAACTAAAAGGGATGATATTAAAGTTCATGGTATTTTAATGAAAAAAATCAAATATGGTTGTTTTATATGAGATTCTAGGTTAAATCTTGATTCTAAATATTGGTATTAAAATTATAAGTGAAGAGGTAAAGTTTGTTTGACTAAAATATAAAAGGAATTGGAATTATGGCTTTTATAAAAAGTGATATTAGTATAACTCCACTTTTACCGATTTTGATTAAAAAGAATTTTCAATGAAGAGAAGGGAAGTTTGGGAGAGACTTACTATTTGACTACACTAAGAAGAGGGGGAAGAAGAGGAGGAAAGCCTTGTGGTGTCGCGGGAGCTCCGGATATTGCTTCGATTTTCGCCGGAAGTTGATCGCTTACTAACTCCTCTTTACTCCACTTGTACTTATGAAATTTTTGAGAGTTTTGGCTAGAATTTTCAGAATAGTACTGAGCCAAGGTAGGGGATGGTATTTAAAGTGGAGAATTAGGGTTTTGGAATTAAAATGGTGAATTAAAATATATTAAAATTATGATAAATTGTGAAATGAAAGGTCTCTGTTTGATTGCAGGGGAATCAAACAGTGCAGGAGAGTTAGAGATAGGGGAAGAGTCAAGTGTGCAGAGCCCGGGGCTCTTTGGCCTCATCACAACCTTCCCCGCCAGCCTTATTGATGAATCCACCGGTCGATCTCGAGGCTTTTGCCTCGAGATTCGTGCCACTTGATTAAATTAGGGTTTACAACATTTTGTACTTGTTTGATTTTTCTGACTTTTCATTTTTCTGTGTATTGCACGCGCAAACTTTTGGGCTTTCAAAAATTAAAAGAAAAATTCAGAAAAAAATAATGTGTCTGATAGGATTAAAATACACAGGCTATGTCGCAGCAGTGTAGAGTTTTTATCAGTGAGCTATAAGTTACTTCTTGCTGTTCTTTAACAAAATTGACTTATAACTCAAACTCAGGCTGTAAACTAATTTCTGTACATTAAACTGGAAAATCCCGTACAGTAAATTCAAAGTCGTTACAGCCGTAGAGTGAACAAGTTAATATCAGCTGGAGAGTCTTCATGTTCCCATCAAGAATAAAATTGTAGTCAGGTTGGCTACCTCAGAGTTGCGACACTGTCGTTTTGGTCACATATCTACTAATCATTTTAAAACATTATATGAGTCAGGAGTCATATGATCTGTTTGCGTTGTTCCTTTTAATAATTGTATTGATTTTCGTTTGGCAAAACAAACAGCTTTACCTTTCAAGTCTCATAATAAAATTGCTTTGGAACCTTTTGATCCGGTTCATTCTGATAAATGGGGACCTGCACTTATGCTTTCCATGTCTGGCTATAAATATTATGTTAGTTTCATTGATGATCACTCTCGATATACTTGGGTTTATCTGATGCGTTATAGATCCAAAATTGTATCTATTTATGCCGATTTCATAAATTTCATTTACTCCTAATTTCAGAAACGGATTAAAATTTTTAGATCTGATAATGCTCAAGAGTATTTGTCGACATCCATGCAAACTATTCTTAAGTCTCATGGCACACTTCCACAGAAGTCATGTCCTTATACACATGAGCAAAATGGTGTAGCTGAACGCAAATATCGACACATTCTTGAAACCGCACGAGCTCTTCTTCTTTCCGCACCTATGCCTCGTTCCTATTGGACGGAGGCCCTACCGACTGCTGTACTTCTTATTAATGTATGCCCCCATCCCTCTTCCCTGATGAGACTCCATACACCCGCCTGCACAAGGCTCTTTTTGAATACTCTATCTTACGAACTTTTGGCTGTGTTTGTTTCGTCTTCCCTCCACTGCATGAAGGAGATAAACTTTCTTATTGGTCAATTAAGTGTCTTATGATAAGTCATAGTCCCTCACATAAAGGGTACATGTGTTATGACTCTACGCGTAAACGTCTTTACATTTCTCGAGAATATTCTTTACTTTGCTAAGACTGACATTGATGTGTCCTTCCTTGAGCATTCTACTCCTCTATCTTCACCGACACTTACCACAAATCGTGCCATTACTCCTACATATGGTTCCCGTGTTGATCTTGATGTGCCTACTATTTTTCCTGATCATCCTACACAATTCTTTGAGGACATTGCTTCTCCCGATCTCGCAACTTCCACTGAACCTATTGTTGATAGTGAAAGTTCACCTACGCCTGCACCATCCCCTCCAGCTGCTCCTCCTCCTCATCGAAATCCGACTCGGGATAGACGAATGCTTGCTCGGTATAGCTGTTGCGTTACTGACACATATTCCACTGAATTTGTATCTTTCCTTGCTGCCAATCATTCTATACAGGAACCCAAGTCATAAAATGAGTCTATTGAATATTCAGAGTGGCAACAGGCTATGCAGGAGGAATTGCAGGCATTCCAAGATACACACAATTGGGATATTGTACCACTACCATCGAGGGTCAAGTCTATTAGATGCAAATGGATCTACATGGCCAAGACTAAATCTGATGGGTCCATTGAATGCTACAAGGCTAGACTCATCGCTCATGGATTCTCTTAGGAATATGGTATTGATTATAAGGAGATGTTTGCTCCCATAGCCAAAATTACTTCCATCCGCACACTTATTGTAGTAGCTGCTGCTCGACAATGGCCCATATTTCAAATGGATGTTAAAAACACTTTTCTTAACGGGGATCTTTCAGAGACCATATACCTCCATCCAGTGTCTCTACTCCTCCTGGTCATGCTTGTCATCTTCGTCATGCCCTTTATGGATTAAAACAATCATCTTGAGCTTGGTTTGAGTTTTTTCGTCAGACTCTTCTTGCTACTGGTTTCACCGAGAGCCTGGCTGACTATGCACTCTTCTACCGCTCTTCTTCAAGCGGTTATGCCCTTCTTTTGATCTATGTTGATGACATGATCATTACTGGTGATGATTCCGAGACTAATACCTATCTTAAAAGACACCTTCAACAACAATTTGAC
This sequence comes from Agapanthus africanus, assembly GCA_030015575.1. NCBI lineage: Eukaryota > Viridiplantae > Streptophyta > Magnoliopsida > Asparagales > Amaryllidaceae > Agapanthus > Agapanthus africanus. The sequence continues at coordinate 62,295,632 of JASDDO010000028.1, read as the reverse complement.
CTTGGACATTTACGCTACTTCTTGGGAATTGAGGTAGCTTATTCTAATCGTGGCTATCTTCTTTCGCGACAGAAGTACATCTCTGATCTTCTTATGCGAGCCATGATGGATAATCCTATTACAAATAGTGACGCTACTATTGTCACACCTATGGAGCTTCATCTAAAACTTCGTTAGACAGATGGAGAGCCTTTGCCGAATCCCACTCGGTACTGGGAGCTGGTTGGGGCCCTCATCTTTCTCTCTCTCATCAGGCCTGACATTGCATATGCCGCTCACATTCTGAGTCAGTTTATGAGTGCTCCTTCATCAGTTCATTATGCATCCCTTATACGTGTCCTTCGCTATCTTCATGGTACCAAGACACGGTCGCTACTCTATCCGTCTGACTATGCTCTCAGTCTTCATGCATACTCTGATACTGGCTGGGCCGATGACCTCGACACTCATCGCTCCACTATAAGGTTCTGTGTTTTTCTCGCTACAAGAAAAACACACCTATTTTGTTGTCTATTAACAGACGAAATAAACCCCCGGTAAACCAAAATTGCCAAAGAAATCGTTTAAAAATTTAATTAAGTTATTCCGTCGAGTATTAGCCAACAGAATAACCCAATTAAATATAAAGGCTCGGGTTTAAGATCAGATCCACTTTTCCCAAACAAAAAAAAACCTTTATCTCCCAAAATCCCTCATCCTTCTCCTCTCTCAGAGCCCCGACCTTCTCCTCCTATCGCCGGCAATGATCGGCCCATCCTCCTCGGAGCATACCCCCTCCTCTTCCTTTTCTTCTTCCAAGCGCAGTCCCCCTCCCCGTCCGCCCTCCAAGCCGCCGACCCCCTCCTCTTCCTCCTTCTCCTCCAAATCGTTGCCACCGTTGCAACCTCCTCCTCCTCCAAGTGCAGGCATCCCTGGCCCCCTCCAAGCGTAAGTCATCTCTCTCTCTCTCTTTCTCTATGTCTCTCCCCCACTGTCACTCTATCTCTCTCACTCACTCACACTCTTTCTCGCAGCCGCCACCGCCTCCTCTCTCTAACACCAAGCCCTAACTGCCACCTCCTCCTCCCCGACAACCCCGCCATCGTCTCTTCTGAAGCTTAAGTATGCCGCGTCGCCTCAACTGAATTTTTTTCAAATGGAAAATTACAATTTCTTTAATTAAATTTTTCTGCAATTAAATTCTTTGGATGATGATGAATTGATTATTTGTTTGCTTAAGTGGTGAGGGTAAGTGTGGTTATTTCTTTGGTTGATAATGAATTGGTTGATTGTGGTTAGGATGTTAATGGTGGATGTGGTTATTTACTTGATTAATGTTGCGGTGAGAGAATTGTGGTGAGAATTGTTGAAATTGTTGTATTGTTATTGATTTATAGAGAGAGTATTGTTGGTTAATTCTGTAAGTCTACAGTAGCGCCCCAGCCGTCAATCCAAGGTCAAATGTGGAACAAAAACTTTTTATGAAACTAGCGCTAACGCAGACTTTTACCCGGATCGTACCATTAACACTAAACTAGCTAACTACAAGAAATTAGAATGGCTGTACCGATCGATCCGTGTCCTTCGGTCTTTAGCCACCATCCTTAGCTCCTCGCGGCATCTCCGATCTCGCTCGATCTCCGGTCTCCTCGTCGAAGTGGCACCATGTCAAGGAATCTTTTTACGGGCTCTCGCTTCTAACCGAAGCAACTCGAACATGAAATTTGCTAGCCGACATGTCCAAGGTGAAGTAAAGAATGTGTGTGATAACTTTGTCTCAAGACACCCATAGATTCTCAACTCATGAGAGGGATGGGTGGAGCTTGAAGAAGAAGCCATTAGGGGAGAATGTGAGCTCAAGAAAGAGAAGCAAGAGAAAGACTTGTGTGTTGTGTAAGATATTTTGAGAGAGAGATATATCAATTATTCAAAACAAAACCCCAAGCCATCACATGGCAACCCCTCTCTCTCCAAAATATCCCCACTAATCATAATGAGCCCCAAAATCAATCCATGTCACATTTAATGGTCACCCAAACTAAGACCATGAGTCACCATGTGCATGTGACATGAAAAGATGCTTATGGACAAAACTTGCACTCACATTTTCCTCCATTAAACATTTAAACCAAAATGTTTATAACAATAAAAAGATATGGCATCAACTAAAGTACACTAATGACGGATCACAAGGATACCCCTCACCTGTATATGCATACCTGCATCCGCATTCCGATTGAATACGAATACAATGAGACGGAAGCAATCCAACAAATCTAATACTAGGATCTGGCTTAAACCAAAGCCCACTAGTATGATCCGTCCAATCATGATCCGTGCACAAGTGCATGTATATGATCGAACCCTGCCATAAAACCATACGGCCTCTACAATGTTTCACCTGAACTAGGGAAACTTTCTGTCGGGGACTCTAAAGACTCGTCAATACGCTGGCAGTGGGTTTAACCACAAGCACGTCAGTGGCACTAGCTGTACATAACGGCTGCCCATGTATTGAGTGAAAGGGAAGCTGAGGAGCGAACTCATCCTGAAACCCTACTGAGCCTATGTGTGACAATCTCCGTACAGTCTGGTCTGTTCGTCTATGAGTATCGCATATCGGGCCTAGGGGGAAGGTAAATGTCAGACCCCCAATAGCGGTATAAGTCATGTCGGAGAGTAGCCCAGAACACCTTGAGAAACTATTGGAATACCTACCAGCAAATCTCATTTGCCTTGACTAAGGACTTTGTGTAATGGCTCTCCAAACACAGCGCGATATCAACCCCAATACTGGGAGAGACGAATCCTATCTAACCGCCACTGCCTCCAAGTGCTTCGAGACTGCACTCAACTACTACCTGTTTGCACGACTCCTTTGAGCCGTGGTAGGGTAGTAATCAAAGAACAGCGGGAACACACTCGAGGCAATGTAGCAGTGTCAAGTTAACGGACTAAGCTATACTCATATCACCTGGGAACTGCTCCTGACGATAGGTATAGTACCAATCAACAGTGCCCCTGCGAGTCCGTCCGGTGTACTCATAACCCAATGAGCACCTATATACTATCTTAGGTGAACCAACTGACACCAATGGCTTGTGAGACCAGTTACCGCCCCTCGTCGGGGTCTCGATCCGTATACACTAGTCTAATATCGGAGTATCGATGCCCAGTCTCGAAACTCCCACGACTAGGGACACTTTAAGGATGACCTTATAGACTACCCAACTCTCATGTATATGATCGCCATCATACTACTGGTAGTCAAGCAAGAACCCTATGGGCTTTATCAACGTGTAAGTGATCTGTAATGTCACCTGAAGCATGTATACGATGATAAAGACAAAGCAGATAGCATACTATCATCTTGAGTAAGACTGTCCTACCGGTATAGGTCCTTCCTCAATCATTGCAATCACGTGGCTGCGATCCAATAATTGACTTTGAGGGCACTATATCCAACAATCTCCCACTTGCACTTAAGGCTAATTATTGCAATGTCGCATACTCACAGCCCGTGTGATACCGAACACCCAACTCCTCTACTAATCAGTTTAACAAAGCCCATTTGTGAAACTACTGCTTTCGAGAAATAGCCTCAGTAAGTGGATCTGCTCTGATATTTCTTTCTATATCTCTCTTAATCTGAAATTCGTAGAGAAAACCATCTCTCGAAATAAGCAATACCTGTCTTAGAATATATCTGGATATCTGATGGGATCTAGTTCACAAATGAACTCCAAATCTAGCAAACTTCTTAGAATGTATCGTCAACTGAATTTAATCAGTATCCTGTGCCATGCCTCCCTTAGTATCCGCTTGGACCACCTGTCCAAACTACTGCCCCTTAACAGAGGGAAAACTATAACTCTGATAGTCACTCTATCATCCAGGTCACCTTGGAAGCCTGGAATGATAACCGTCTCTCGAGGGAGGCTGCCGTTATCAAATCTCTAGAATATTCACTTATGTTCTAAAACTGCTTCTGAACGTTTCTCCAGGATTGAATTAATATCTTAACTTATTGTATCTAGTGCAAAAACAACATCTGGTGTGGTACTTAACATCTCATGATTGACTCAATTGCCTAAGCAAGTGATGCGCCAATCATGCACATCCCTCTCCCCTTTAGTCTGTAAGATACCTTTAGAGAGGGTGACTCCATCACCTGCAGGTACACTACCGTGCCAGGAGTCTCCATTCTAAAATCCTTTAGAATACTGTCTAAGTACCCAGATTGGGATACTACCCAAATCTAGATCTAAAACCATAGATCTAGTAACCAGAATGCCTGATATTATATCCATGTCCTTTATTGAGAAACCACTGTGTGACAACCACAGTATAACCGATTGTAGTATAGGAATTTCACTTCCTACAATGTGCATGTCATCCAAATACCAGGACATCACACCCTACTACTTTCTTAACAGATCCATCTCCTATTTTGATGAAGTCAAAGCCTATGACTGTCACATCAAAAATAGATGATCTATCTCCGCTATATCTGCTTTAGTATATAAATAGACATAAGCTACTTGTCCACTATGCTTCCGCTGCTCCCACTGACCACGACAACTCTCTAGCAGAGTCATATACACGTAAACTTCTAAAACTAGTTTAGAACGACGTTATACTCATCCTCCTGCCGGGTCTCATAGTCTAGAACAGCAGTAGTGTTAAGTCTGAGTAAACAAGAACCTCCTTGCCACCTTCTTTGAGGATGCCGAAGTACCTCTCGGACGCCTGAGGTTACCCACCATTATCTGCGGAGTGGCTAATGGAATGTCAAACCTGATTGAATCTTTAGGTTCTTATCAAATTTTCAGTAATAGTTTACGGTTCTGGAATCACTTCCAGTTCTACCATACTCCCACTACTGTTTTCTGAAAAAATCCATTTTACTAAAACTGTGGTGAGTCAAGAACAATATCATAATATATGTAATTGGAACCAGATTCAAATCCATATACCTCTCGGACAACTCCATATACCTTAACATCGTTAAGATATGATCCATTCTATATACAATATAGAAACAGAGACACTGATTTAATTGGAACCAGATTCAAATCATGTAGCTGTCTCCAGTGCATGTCAACTTAATGGAGAGAGGCCGATCAACATTACTCAACTTAGGAGTGCATCCAATTATATGTAACTTGAAAGAGAAACAAGTTTCCCAAAACCATTACTATCAACTGAATACCACACACAAGTATCTACATATTCGACCACCTTGAAGAATCCTGATACTTGCAACACCTGGTTCTCTACTTTATTCTTGTACCTATAACTTCTCAAAACTTAGACTTTGTATTTCTACGAAACACTTGTCTAAAATTAGAGAAGTCACAAGTGAACAGAATATAGTACAAGGACCAACCCCTCTGTCCTAATGGACACTGGACAACATACAATACTTTGTATAAGTCCCCTGAGTTGAATAGCTCAAACCCTATGTGTCGTAGGTTGAAAACTGTACTATAGTTAAGAAGAATTACACCGCTGTTTAATACTCCTTACCTAACCATCAACTGATATAGGTAAATATCATGGGCATAATTTCAAAAAGTTATATCTCAATTTATAAAATAAACATACAGATATATCAGTTTGAAATTGGTGCATAACAACGGATATTCAAAACCAAATATTTGCCGTCAGGAAATATCCCAGGCGGTTTCCTCAAATATCACCAATTACAACGAATCCCGATATAATGAGGATGATCACCTAATTCCCAATAACTTACTCCTACTCATCATCTGTAAAACTATACAGATGTGAGAATCAAACCTGGTAAATACATACCCTGGAGCAAGGGCTAATTGGGAAATCAGTTTTCTATTAACGATACACAGTGAAACTGAAACATGAATATGTTTCGAAGGGGTATCCGGGTATTCCTAGTAATGCCTCTTCCATTATCTATATTCATGACTGTAACCGTATATGCGCGGTTTGGTCGTGAATGATAGCAGTCGCAATTTACTTTGCCTTTTTTCTAATCCCTTTATTTGTCTTTACTTATTACCTTCTGTACACCACACTTAGGCTAATTGGTTTTCTTCATTCCTTACCTTTCTACACCTGTCTATGATTTGGAAGAAGGCTATCTAATAAGCGTAATAGGTGTACCCTCTCCTAATCCTAGGAGCCCTCACAACCTGAGAGAAGGTAAAACGAAAAGACAACTGAATAGTCCTATTCAATTTTTTCAGAACCAGAAACCATCCTCGAATCTGAAACAAGTTCCGTCGAGTTCGTATATAACCATACGATGGTCTTATCTAATGGAAGTGGATGTTCGTAGTGATACAGGGTGTTCTGGAGAAATGCAAAGGGTAAAAGAAGGAGTGGCAATGATGTATGCAACTCAGATAATCCAAAAGCTAATGTTTTAAGAAAGTTCGGTTAACTTGGTCACTGAGTTATAGTATAGGGTCGGGACATAGTCGCTTCCAAAGAGAGAGAGAGAGAGAGAGAGAAAAGAAACACTCTGCGTGCACTCTAACCTAGATCAGAATGGTTAATCACTTTATCTAATCAGGATGTCTCCCACTGTATCCTTAAATTCTCCTCCAAACCTGAAAGAAGAATTAGTCGGGATCGCCCGAGGAGTAAACCAACTCATCAGTGGGAATCGGGATCCAACTATCATCGCATGATAACGTGAAGGAATCCACTCACGTTATCACACTCCAGAAGGTATGCGCAGGCCTGGCAAGTTTCTGTTTCTTTAGAAACTCCCGATTTGATTTTTACTCCATTCTCTTATGACCTTGACGAAGGCCAACATATCATAAGTCACATGTCAAGTTCTACCCGTCATTATCCAGGTTAATCTGAACCCACCCATACATACCTTTGACGAAGACCAAAATAGTAGTACGACTGTCCCAAACCAACGCATCTATCTATGCAACAGAAAAGTAACAAATAGCTACCATACACTATGCCTTGACGAAGGCCAACATACATAGCATGAATACTAAGTGCTACCTGTCTGAAATGACGGAGGGCTACGAATGGTTTTTGGGGAAAAACCTTTAACGTAATGAACTTGATATCGTTGAAGGAATCGGATAACTTTTTACAAATATATAGTGGCGAAAACCTTTACTAAAGAGGTCACTCCCGGTGAAAGGATCTCGGCTTTTTCCTCGTGGAATGAGGTGCAGGATATTCTAAACTGAATACCGCGATGTAAAGCAAAAAGTAATCGACTATAGTGAAGTTATCACCCTGACACAAATCTCTGTCCAAGGGGTCACTCCCGGTGAAGGGATCTCGGCCCTTGCCTCGTCGAATGAGGTGCTGGATATTCATAACCGAATACCTCTGTGCAAAACAAATGAAAACGTCCTTGTAATAACAGCTTTTTGAAAATTGTTCCAACAACATCGAATAGGTTTGTTTTCCTTGCATTGATCTGAATCAACGCAATCTCATCAATTAATCACACCATAAAAGAACGAAAATATGATGTACGTATATGTCATCCGCATTCGCCACTGGGTCCCGTCATCACCTGTTAGATTACTTAACTAACGACAGAGCAGGGACTGGACTAGCGCGGGTGTAAAACATATACAACATCTACTGGTATATATATCAATATATAATAATCGCTCCAGGCGTGGTAAATGCAACATCACAGAAAAGTAATAAGCATCACAGAACAGTACAAATAATCTGGGAGCCCTGGATTTCCTTTGAGCCACAATTGAAACCCGACATTCCCCTGGTCGTGTGGATAGCCTGTGCAATGAAAACCTAGACCCCTATGAGTGCGGCGAGTTATCCGCCAAAACCAGAAGTGAGGCAGCCCCCTTCAGCAGAGTGAATGGACCACCTAGCACTTCACGGAATCCGGTAACTTGAGCACCCCACCATGGGACAACCTATACCCCCTATGAGTGCGGCGAATAGCCCGCCAATTCTAGAGTGAAACCCCTTCCGTCTCAAAGCCATGAGATGCGGGCCCGTTGCCTTCCAGAACCCGGCTATCCGTGCACTCCACCGCGGGGTAATCCTAGTACAGAAAAAAATATATACAACGGTGATATCGACCTCAACCCGGTCGTGCCCCAAAAGAATAATATGCAAACAGGCAGTGACGGCAATCCACATGTCGAACGCTCGCCCCGCAATATCAAATGTACAAATGAAACTAAACTGTACTAACATTGCACCCAAGCTATCCACCATGACAAATCCGCAACAATACAGCACAATACAGAACATCAACGTGAATGTCACGTTCGCAAACCCGTCTAAAAGAGCTATAACAATCAGACAAGATTTACCGCTCGAATGACATTCACGGTCGCAGATAGAAATGTAATGCACTGTAAAATACATAACTAAAATTTCGATCGACTAAACTTTTCCAAATAGGCCCCAAATGCAAATCCAGCACTCAAACAAATCTGGGCCAAAACTATATATCACAAAAACCATATTTTCATGAACTAGAGCCCTAAAAATTTTTTGGGATACTGTAGCCTAAAAGCGTCGCGGAAGGGCCGCAAAATGCGACATTTTACCCCCTTTCTGCGGCGGAATTTTGGAGTTAGGTCCCCAAATTTTTTCTGTAGCTATAGTTTCGCCTGCACATAATTCTAAAATACCGAGAAAAATTTTAGAACAACTTTGAAATTCGACAGCAAGCACATGAATATAGATTCATGATTCGGAAAAATTTGTCAATCCAGATTTTAACCTTGTGCAAACTAGTTAGTAGGGTTAATGGGTAGGCTCTGATACTATGTAAGTCTACGGTAGCGTCCCGGCTGTCAATCCGAGGCCAAATGCGGAACAAAAACTTTTTATGAAACTAGCGCTAACGCAGATTTTTACCCGGATCGTACCATTGACACTAAACTAGCTAACTACAAGAAGTTAGAATGGCTATACCGATCGATCCGTGTCCTTCGGTCTTTAGCCACCATCCTTAGCTCCTCGCGGCATCTCCGATCTTGCTCGATCTCTGGTCTCCTCGTCGAAGTGGAACCACGTCAAGGAATCTTTTTACGGGCTCTCGCTTCTAACCGAAGCAACTCAAACATGAAGTTTGCTAGCCGACATATCCAAGGTGAAGTAGAGAATGTGTGTGATAATTTTGTCTCAAGACATCCATGAATTCTCAAGTCATGAGAGGGATGAGTGGAGCTTGAAGAAGAAGCCATTAGAGGAGAATGCGAGCTTAAGAAAGAGAAGCAAGAGAAAGACTTGTGTGTTGTGTGAGATATTTTGAGAGAGAGAGATATCAATTATTCAAAACCAAACCCTAAGCCATCACATGGCAGCCCCTATCTCTCCAAAATATCCCCACTAATCATAATTAGCCCCAAAATCAATCCATGTCACATTTAATGGTCACCCAAACCAAGATCATGAGAGTCCATGTGCATGTGACATGAAAAGATGCTTATGGACAAAACTTGCACTCACATTTTCCTCCATTAAACATTTAAACCAAAATTTTTATAACAATAAAAAGATATGGTATCAACTAAAGTAAACTCATGACGGATCACAAGGATACCCCTCACATGTATATATATACCTGCATCCGCATTCCGACTGAATACGAATACAATGAGACGGAAGCAATCCAACAAATTTAATACTAGGATCCGGCTTAAACCAAAGCCCACTAGTATGATCCGTCCAATTATAATCCGTGCATAAGTGCACGTATATGATCGAACCCTGCCATAAAACCATACGGCCTCTACAACGTTTCACCCGAACTAGGGAAACTTTCTGTCGGGGACTCTAAAGACTCGTCAATACGCTGGCAGTGGGTTTAACCACAAGCACATCAGTGGCACTAGCTGTACGTAACAGCTGCCCATGTATTGAGTGAAAGGGAAGCTGATGAGCGAACTCATCCTGAAACCCTACTGAGCCTATGTGTAACAATCTCCATACAGTCCGGTCTGTTCGTCTATGAGTATCACATATCGAGCCTAAGGGGATGGTAAACGTTAGACCCCCAATAGCGGTATAAGTCGTGTCGGAGCGTAGCCCAGAACACCTTGAGAAACTACTGGAATACCTACTAGTAAATCTCACTTGCCTTGGCCAAGGACTTTGTGTAATGGCTCTCCAGACACAGCGCGATATCAACCCCCAATACCGGGAGAGACGAATCCTATCTAACCGCCACTGCCTCCAAGTGCTTCGGGACTGCACCCAACTACTACCTATTTGCATGACTCCTTTGAGCCGTGGTAGGGTAGTAATTAAAGAACAGTGGGAACACACTCGAGGCAATATAGCAGTGTCAAGTCAACGGACTAAGCTGTACTCATGTCAACTAGAAACTCCTCCTGACGATAGATATAGTACCAATCAACAGTGCCCCTGCGATTCCATCCGGTGTACTCATAACCCTATGAGCACATGTATACTATCTTAGGTGAACCAACTGACACCAATGGCTTGTGAGACCAGCCACCGCCCCTCGTCGGGGTCTCGATCCGTATACACTAGTCTACTATCGGAGTATCGATGCCCAGTCTCGAAACTCCCATGACTAGGGACACTTTAAGGATGTGCTTATAGACTACCCAACTCTCACGTATATGATCGCCATCATACTGCTGGTAGTCAAGCAAGAACCCTATGGGCTCTATCAACGTGTAATAGTGATCTGTAATGTCACCTGAATCATGTACACCATGATAAAGACAAACCAGATAGTATACTATCATCTCGAGTAAGACTGTCCTACCGGTATAGGTCCTCCCTCAATCATTGCAATCACGTGCCTGCGATCCAATAATTGACTTTGAGGGCACTATATCCAACAAGTTCTAGTTTTTAAAAAGAGAAAAAGGGTTGGGGAAGGAGGAGGAAGGAGAGACAAAAGAAAGTGAAGAAGTTAGGATGGGGAGAAATGAAAGAGGAAAGTTTTAGAAAGTTGAGACTTTTTTCTTCTGAAATAGAAGAAGTTGAAAGTTATGTAAGGAGCAGGATATTTAACATAATTCGGTATTTGTTCATTTCTAACAAATGATCTATGGAAGTCATTTTTCCTTTCTTTCAAGTTTTGATGGGAACATAAATAGATTTAACTATTGCTTTAGATTATTTGTATCATTTTGCTTTAGACAATGACAATGTTGGAATCTAATAATTTGATAAGTTTATAAATAAAAAGGTGAATTTGAACTCTAAGCTTGATGTGAAACCAAAACAATAATTTAAAACCAAAACCATAACCTGCAATGAAAAACTTTTAAAAATATATTAATTGAATCTTGAACTTCAAAATAATATGGAAATCTTATACTAAATGTACAAAACTCGATGATAATATGAAATTTACATGTTATCATCGATGATCTCTCATTCAAAAAACGAAACGCGCCTCAGACCCTGTCTATCAGTTATATACTCAATGGTTTCCATCGTGACATAAAACTACATGATAGTTGTCAAAACTAAGTGTTTAATCGTTTGTTTCTGACAACCGTCATGTAGTTAATCCCTCCAGCTCCCCTCCCCTCTATTTTATTGTTTGATTTCTCTAAAATTAACTAGAGACTCTTCAATTCCCCATTAATTCTATTTTAAATTCTTTAAAATAAATTCTTCAATTCACACACCTTCATTTCATCCCTATAAATATCACCACATCCCCTAGCTCTTCTCTATTTTGAATATTTCTCAAAAATTCTCTAAGTTCAAGAAGGGTTAAGGCTAGTCAAGTGGAGTTAGCGATTAAAGTTCGTTCAATCGAAAACCGAAGCCACTCTCGATGCTACTACGATCCCCGAAGGCTTCTCCTCTCTCTTTTCCTCTTTTGTCAATGCTCTAAAACTGTAAGTCTCTATTCCTCTCTTCCATTTTGACTCAAATCGCATTCTAAAACAATATCGACAATGTGGAGTTAACCTTAACCTTATTTATATTTTTAACTTTTAGCATCATTTATAGGCCAAATAAGTCACACCAATCCTCTAACATTACTTTAAAATGTTATTCACATTATTTACCTTTTTATGTAATTAAAATTCCGTATGAAATAAGCATATAACGAACTTTTTCATATAAATACCATGAGCTTTAAATATAACCCTTTATTCGATAACTAGCATATATACCTCTAGAAAACTCACGGGGTAATGACCTACCCCATTATATACACTATGGTTTCATACCACGAAGTTTTAGATACATGTTTATGTAACATTTTGAAAAATTATAAATATTAGTTTATAATTTTAAATATGAATATAATGAGTTTGCAAAAAATGATATCGCATATGAATTTTGGTATCGGATTGATATCCGCAAAAATGTAATTACTTTTGGTAAAAATGAAGAAAAAAGTATGATATCATAAAAATGATATTTAAATTGTTTTAATATAACATGAGATTTTATTAAAAGATAATAGTATTTAAGTATTATACTAAGTGTTTTATTTCTTTTAAAATCAAGAATTTAGATTTTGAGTAACATGAAGGTATAATTTAAAAAAAAGAGGTTTTTATTTTGTTAAAAGGGTCGGTATATGTTTAAGCTAGGTTAAACCTTTATGCTCACCACACCCACATACACACTCTCCTCACTCCACCTCATGCTTCTACCTTTACACCTCGTACTTATTCACACTCTCCTACACTTTACCAACAAATGGTTGTGTTCTTTCTCTCAATTCACAAACTGAACCAACAACCTTCTTTCAATGTCCCATGTCCTTAGTTGCAATCTTTCACAAAACCAACGGGAAACCTGATGGTGCCTTCATGAAAATTGCTCATACTATCTTATTGGAGCCACAACCACTTTAAGAAATCTCAAGCAACCAATTCTTGAGCTGGAATTCCTTGTGCACTATCCTTATAGGTAAATCTCCTTCTTTCTTACAAGTTTATTTTGACAAATATCAGTTTTAGTGTGCAAATATCAGAAACTGGAATTTTTATGATATTTGTGACGCTAAACTTGAATCTGGAACTACTAGATTAATCCACTAGAAAAACTAACAATACTAGGATATGGTGAGACCAATAGGAGATAACCCCTAAAGCCCGAGCCCTTAATTCCCTAGTTCACCCACCGGTTCTTCCTAATTTCCCGCCGCCGTCGGTTTTTCAGTGTATTGGTGTTTTGGGTTTTGGTCAGTAGCCTTATTTAGCGATAATTTAAGCTACTGTATTGTTTGTTTTGTTTCAGATTTCATATAGAGAAATCTGGAAGTGTTTTAGTATTATTTTAACAATTTTTTTGTTATTTATGATACGGTTTTTCGTATTTCTATACCTCAACTGAATTATTGACGTTTGTACATTAATGTCAGGGGTATTTGGTCGTATTTGGAGTAAGTGGCCTATAGGTTCTAATCTATGTGCGCTTAGCTCGTTGAATTGCTTTTTGATATGATTTTTACACCGATATGTTATAACTACGATTATAGGTACGATCGCAGAGATTTTCGAGATGACAAGGACGGACAAAGCAATCATGGATTTCGACTAGCTCGACAAGTTGGTGAGTAGATTTATATCTACGGGGGAAGTTGGATGGATGACGTATAGCACCCCGTAACCAATTAATTAGGATAGTTATGCTATCTAGTTAGATCTTAATGATATGTTAGATAACTTAGCTAATTGTATCGATATTATTTCGCATCTAGTAGGTTATACATGTGGTTATATTTGAATATATGGTTATGGTGACATACGTATGTGACGATAGATTCGTACGATATGGATATGATATTGGATGGAAATTGTACGAGGGATCATACTGTACTTGTGATAACGAGGATAGTGTGCCGAATACGGCCAAATTTTATTTGGACTCGTGGAGTTGTGAGTTATCCTGACTTAGGACGTTACGATTGATTGAGCTATACTCTTTTAAAAAGCCAACGATGCGTTTTCACTTTTAAATGATAAATGATAAGGATGCGATGCTATTTCCAAATGAATATCTATTTTAACTGAATGCAGCTTCCTTATTTCTAAATAACGTTTCGTTCTATTTTCAATAATAATGGTATAGCTCATAGCAATTAGTTACGTTAAATAATTACGCGATACGCTTAGATATCCTTTATATGTTCGTGATACGCTTACCGATTATGTACGTTCTCTTTGGTACAAACACACTGATAAAATACTGCACAACTACCAATGAGTACTATGTTGTACGAGTACAGACGCATATGTTACACTACACCTCATTGGTACTGCCATGACACTGCAGGATCGCTATACCACGCGATGTCTATATAAATGCCGATACGATGCGTTATGAATTCCCTATATCCGGGGAATTGGGTTGTATTTATATGCTATAGATATAGGTAGAATTACATTCTGCTATAAACACTTATAGAACACTTGCACAAATACTAATGATTGCCATACTGCACGAGCACAAATGCGTATGCTACACTACACTTCATTAGTATTGCCATGACACAGTAGGACTGTTGCGATTGTTTGCACGACCGATTATATTTACGTACGATGCCTTTATTACATGTTGTTTAATTGCGAATACCATTACCATAGGTATTCGTATTTGATTGTTATGCGTTTTTATGATGTTTTTATTTTCAATGATATATATCAGTGGTATGGGATGCTGATATATATATATATATATATATATGTTGATTGAATATATCATCAGAAAGATATATGCAATTATTATTCTTGTTTACTTGATATTTTGTTTTTACGATGAGTTGATGTCCATCATGAGATTGATATTTTCTGATTTGATTTTATTCCGAACTGAGTGGGGGAGCTATACGGTTACGAACGTGCTATATATCCGGACTGAGTGGAGGAGTATACAGTCGGATACATGGTGGACCCGGTCGAGACCAAGGGGCAGCAAGACCGCGATTAAGGCAGGGAGACTAGCGAGGACACTCGATATCGGAGATAGACATGAGCATGGCGGATATCCAGGGGATACTGACCGAGGCTAGAGATATCGAGGGACGATCGATCCGTTGAGACGGTGTTGACGATATCTGGATTTGCATGTCGGTGATGGACACAAGAGATTTGATAATTTAGGGTATCGATGCAGGACACCTATATATTGATGTTTTGCGATCATTCGAGATATACCGTTATAGTTTATGCGTTATAGTAGTCGACTAGGACTGATCCAGGGGACAGTACCTGAACACTATTTTACTAGTTGATACATATAAAAAGGGTTTCTAAATAAGCTATAATCTCATTATTTTGACATGTCTAGAATGACACAAGAATCTTTAAAACTGTAAACCTCTTAAAACTCTTTACTAAACAAGGAGACATTTATCTTAAATAAAATATATATAATATTTCATACTATTACGTCTGCTTTTATGCCGTGACATACGTATCTTACGGCTATTTTAAAAAGGGGTTTTACATACATATTTCGGCTACCTTATAGGCTTATACCTGGATGCATGTTATATATATACGTGATGATATATTTTCGGTTTTACGCGATCGCTAGTGATGCATTTATTGTACTTATGCATTATTTATATATTAGTACAGGATATGATAGTACCATACTTTATGATCTGGGATATCGTTGTGCATTTTGATTTCTACCTTGTAATATATTTTTATTCACTGAGTTGGTAACTCACCCCCGTTGTGCGCCAATTTCTTGCAGGATATACCGTTCGGATCATCAGCGGTTTGAGGCACACTCTTTCTTCGGTGATTGCTTTGGTAGGTGGGCTACTATTGCATCGTATCCACACTTATATATATATATATATATATAAATATATATATTCTTTTGTATCTAGTTAAAACTCCATCGACTTAGAACTTGTATATTGTGGACTTAGAGGCGAGACTTAGAGTTTGTGTGTTGCTGGGCGTCGCACTCGTTGGAGTCGACTCTTTTATACTTGTTGGTTTTGTTTCGTTTTTCTGTTCTTCGTCATTAGGCGTCGTATATTATCTGCGTGGTTGCTCCGCCGTTTGGGCGTGAAAGCTAGCTCCCGTTGGGATGCTTTATATCTTATTATGCTTGTATCGGGTTTTATTCAAAATTTACAAAGAAGGTGCTGCCGATTTTTAAAACGCCATGGATACTTTTCAAAGATATTTATTTAGATTTAAATGATTATTTTAAACCGATTCCATCTAATGACTATTTTTAAACTTCACTTCCAATATTTTTGTAAAAAGGTTTAGATTCCGGGTTTTTTGCTGACTTGGATCACGTCGACCTCTTTAGATGTCACGTGATTTAAGTGCCGGTCACGTACCAATTTCGGGTCGTGACAGTTTAATTTAAAGAATACGGTTTACAATAAAATACCATTACTTTTACAAATAAATGTTTTTAATCGATATTTTTTAAATCCTTTGCAATTGCGCCTTTACAACCCTTTTTAGGGAACTCATTTACGGATGGTGCGGGTTATCTCACGTTTTTGGGATAGTAGAGTGGGATACAGAACTCCTCACGGAGAATTCAGTTTTGAAAGGAAATAAAAATACGGTTTAATGAAATACGAATTTTTAAAAACAAATTAAAATTTGGAAAATTTATATAAAATTATGAATACGTATTTTCAATGAAAACAAATTGTGAAATATATATTTTTTAACGAAAGATTAAAATTTTAATAAACTACCATCAAATTTCCAGAAGTAATAGTTTTCAGAAAAATACCATAAAGTTTTAAAAACTAGGTTTCATCACTAAAATACTATTGAAACTAAAATACATTTCTATAAAACTCTTAATATTCTAAATCACCCTCGAGATTTATTTTTAAATAATATTAAAACATTTTTCATAAAACCCCCTCGAGAAATGCAAATATTGTAAACAAACTAGACTAAATTTTTAAGGACCATAGATTAATATAGGTTTAAACGGTATCATTTCTCTTGAGCCCCAGAGAGCCGGAGAAAGTGAGTAGTTGCCTATTCAGGTTAGACAACACTGCAATTAACTTAGTTATCAATGGCAATTGTCTTGGGAAAAGACACAAATCCTACCGTCCATGTGCAGCAGTTGTCTAATTACTTCCGAACTTATGAATTTCAACAGTTAAATCCATTCACAAGAAATGTCTATAACTAGAATCCAAACTCGAACTTAAACTCTAAATTCGAACATAAACTTGAACGGTAACTCGAACTCATTCTACTCGAACTAACATGACTCGACCCAGGATTGCAACTGCCATGACTCATATTCTACTTGACTCACTCGACTTCATTCTTCAACTTTTGTAATCTATAGTTTCAATCAAGATATGTTAATATTTAACAGTTAACAGTTATTATATATATGTTACTCGGGGTGTATGAGATAGTTTCAGGTGTGAATCCAATGGAACTTCAGGAGTCCCGTATTAACCTACTCGAATTCTATTTACTCGAATCTCAGTCGGGTCTACTTCTCTACAGCTTGGAGTCCCGATGCTAATACATGAAATGGGCCCGCGTTTTCTTGCTTTTGGGGCTCCACTCTTAAGCTCGTAAATACTTCTACGGTTGCATTGATATTCACACTTGGAACTTAACGTTAACATAGAGACCATATAGAGATTTATAGTGCATATACCCATATTCATTTATATATACTCATACTCGACATATACATTATTTCATGATTATTCTATACTTATCACTTTCACTTTCACTCTACTTTGGGACTTACCGAGCGCTAATTCGTTGATGGACATTCCACCCATTTTTATTTTTTGGAATGTTCGTCAGATACTGTGGACACGGAGGAGGTAGACGCTACAGAAGAGGAGTACGACCAGATCGCAGCTCAGGTTTAGACTAGTTATCCTTTTCTTTTCAGTTTATACTACTTGTTTAGGCATTTATGTTATTGTATTTATTTTTCAGGTGAACTCTTGTATCTGTAAATATTTTAAGTTTGAATGTAAATAAAGATACTTGTTGAAAAATTTTACAGTCTCCATTTATTCTTGCATTGTGTATTATTGTTTCAATACGCTTAATATATTTATTTAGGGAATGACCTTCTCTGGATAAATATGCCGGGGCTTGATGTCACTGTTTTTGTCTACTAGAAAGCGGGGCGTGACAGAGAAGGCTCGTCTCCTCATACCCTGCGGGTTCTTCAGCACGCGACTTCTTGTCTCCTCATGCATCTGGACTCTCGTCGGTTTCGGGTTCATAAATGAGGATGTCGGTGAAATTCTACCCCATCACCATCACTAGATTTAAACCGGCATCATGCATGCAGTTTTAAAAATTTGGGGTTCTATGTAACGACTCTAAAATTCCTATATCTTCGTATTGATAAAATTCTGTATTTTTATATTTGGTATATTTTTATTTCCATGTTATTAGTTATATTTAATCCCTTCATCTATTTTTCTCATCTAAGTATTTTCTAAAACTCATTTCTTTTTACCCAAACTTATTCTTTAAGCCCAATTCCTTTCTTTTCATTCACATTCTCTACAGCCCATCTAAAAAGCCCATTTTCTTTTTAAGCAATATAATATATTTAATTCTAATTAAATATGTGCATGAACAAGCTTGTAGCTCATTGGTTAAGTCATTGCATTGTTATTCCATAAGTCACATGTTCAAATCTTCATTCTTGCAATTATTTTTATCAATTTTTTTATTCTTCTCATAACCTACAAATGAGACCTTTCATTTCCAAAATGAATGGTGACCTTTCATTTCTCTTTTAATTCTCATGTTAAATGCATATATTATAATTCACCATTACACCATCTTTATTATCCTCCTCTATCTTTTCATTCCTCATATTTTTCTATCTCTCACTTCTCCCTCTTCACCTAAAGTTCAAGAAGAAGAACATGAAGAAGTCTTCAAGAAGGTCTCGCTAGTAACGCGAGGCTATCGGCGGATAGACAAGCCCGGTGACAATACCGGCTTGTGTATGTAAGTCCCTTCTCTCTCCTTTCCCCTCACCTCTATTTTTTCCTCTTGTCATGCATCGTGAACCCCCTATTCTTTTCATATCATAATCCATAAGAGAAGACACACATAAACATATACATATACATAAACATAAGTTTAGATATATATGATTCTATATGGTTTAATAATATCTTATTATCTCTTGTTCAAATTAAAGTATTTTTAATTCTTTCTTCATGATTATGAATGTTTATTACAAGTTGTGAGAACATAGATTTCAATCCATAATATATCTACGATATCTCATGGAATCGGTTTGGTTATTAAAAGAAAGGATAAAGCTTGCATAAAAATACTAGTTAATCTTTTTGCTGATTTAGTATACGCATCAATACCTTTAGGTTTAAAATAATTTTTAGACATTGATTTTTATTTCTGAAAATTTCATGGAATTTACATATGATAGATTATATTATTTTATACATGCTGTAAAAATTTTAGATCGATCCGCATAACGGTTTGTGAATTACATCGTATTTATTCACTGATCGTAAAACAGAAAACTGCAGCTATCGGTCAATTTCTAGGACACATAACTTGGTATACCGGTCTCCAAATTGAGCAAACTCAGATGTTTTTGATATCTACATCGAATGATATAGATTTTATTAGTTTTATAGTTTTACTGAAAACCTACCTAAGATAAAGAAAACTGCATTACAATATTAAGTGACGGATCTGGACAGAATCTGTCCTGATTCGCACATTGTTTTTAAATTGGACATAACTCGAACACCCGATATCCGTTTGTGACAAAATTTAGATGTGTAGATGCACCATTGATAGAAATATAATTTTCTGTATATTATATTACTTAGGAATGCATGAAACAACCTGATATAGGCTTTACAATACAATATATAGTTGCTGTCCAGAAATCTGAATTTCTGTTTTAAATGCTGATATTAAAATGATCATAACTAGAGCTTCATAAATCCAAATCGTATGAATCTTGGTGTTTTCGATAAGTACATCGAAATACCTACAATTTTCTAATAATTTTCGTAACCTGAAACCTGATTTAAGTTAACTCAAAATATGTTTTAAAAATATGCGACGGTGCTGAATAGATTCTGATCTGTTTTGCGCAACGATACGAAAACAGATATATCTTTCAAACCGGTAGTCGTATTTAGGTGAAACCGGAACTCACGCATGAAAAACACTTAGAGCCATATTTTTGTTTATGTTCCGCATTCGTTCGACTTGATTAATTAGTCGTTCATAATATTTCTTTATAGCAATGTTTTTGGTAGTTACTCGTATAATATACTTGACTCATTTCATGCTATTCGAACATGTATACATATTTATCTTGATCATTAAATTGTTGTATGTACATAAAGACGATAATTAAATACTTGAGTTGTATTTTGAAAAATATACAATAGTATTTTTACAATAAACCCCCTCAAGTTTTATAAATTACAATAAGGCCCCTAACAATTATTGAACATCAAATTACCTTCTTGTAGTCTGACTCGGGTTAGAGTATGACTATTTCTGACTTGAATGTGATTCAAGTCAATCTATATTCTTTTATATTCCAACTCAAGATGAATACATGAATTCCAGATTCCAGTTAACAATCTATATAACTTGACCGAACCGAACCATGGATATTCCTTTTACATGATTCCCAGTATTCCAATTACATGACTCTACGGTTATAACCGTTTCCTGATATCATGGTTTCGGTCAGTCAATCAAGTCAATCAAGCAATCATTACAAGTTTACAAGATAACAATACAAATATGACATCGCGGGGTTTAAAGGGGTAGATTGGTACGGAAGATGTTAAAAGTGGAATGAGGTGGTCAGATTAAGACACCTAACCTATATTCAGTTGCTGTTGTACCGTGGCATAAACGGTTCCTTGTACTATACGTGCCCTTAGTCTCTGGCATATAGAGACTCCCCTCGTATACACTGGCATCTTTCTGTACCAAGCTACAAACAATTACGTTAAACAATATTCCACAATTTACTACAATACAATACTTTAGAAAATACTATACTCTGTCACTCTCATTCTTCATTCTTCTTTGGGACTTACCGAGCGACCTGTTCGCTGACGACATTCTATTTCTCTCTTCTTTGAATGTCGTCAGGTGCGTTGGACCAAGTTGAGACCGAGCCTACAAGTGAAGATTTGGAGAAATTCCACGAAGACCCAGAGCTCTAGACTTTGTACTTGTTCTTCCCAGTACTTCCTTTTATTATTATTATGCCACTGTTTAGGCATTGCTTTTTCATTCCAGTTGTATTTTCATTTCATGCATTGTACAAAGAATGTTATTAATAAAAGTTGCTGTTATTTCAATTTCATTTGTCTCTTGTGATTATTTTATATTGCTTAGTTACGCTTAGCGTATGTACTTTTGAGTACATACGTAGCGGGCCTCGTCACGTCCACTTCGCCGTACACTGGGAAGCGGGGCGTGACATTCTAAACTAGACTGACTTAGGATCTAACTAGATAATTAGGGTTTAACATATGATATCACAAGAACTATTCTAAGAGATGGAGATTACAACCTTTGTAGACCATGTCCTTCTCTTCGAAAGCTCCGGGTAGTTGTCCCTACGACTCCTCTAGGCTCCACTTGAAGAAGTGCACGAACTTACTTCGCGATCTTCGTGTCGAAAATGATCCACCCGAAGTTCCTCTAATCCAAGCTACATCTTCACTAAACTCTCTTTAGTGAAGGAAACACCCTAAACTTAAGTGTTGATCAAGTATCGGATGGTGAAATAGGGGTTCTAAGCTCACTTAGGATTTACTCAAGCTCTAAGGTTCACAACTCATGTGATGGTTTAAAGCTTGAAGCATGAAGGAGGAAGATGGAGAGAGCTAGAGAGAAAATGAGCTCAAGCACAAAAATGAACAAATGTAGAATGGCTCTTCATTTTTCTCACTTATTGAAGCATCCATTATTTATTAAATAAATAATTAGAACCATGCTTCAATAGTGAGTCAAGTCCAATAAACTAATGAAAATGCCATGCCTCACCCATACCACAAATATCTCCCCATTTTTCCACCTCATTTCTATTTTCTAGAAATTCCAACCATGCTTCATTATATATATATATATATATATATATATATATATATAATAATTAATGAGCTTAATATTAGTTAATATATAATTATATCAAATATAAATATATATTAAATTATTAAATCAACACTTAATTTAATAATCCGGTTATATCACATAAAACCGACTAATATCATTTATCTGTATATCACATTATTAAATCAACACTTGATTCAATAATCCGGTTATATCACATATAACCTAACTGATATCAAATAACCGCTAGATTAGAATACGGTATCGCATACTCGTATTTAATTAGGCCTCCCGCACATATCAGCATATGTGCCATACTTTTTGAACTAAAAAACTTCTGTATGGAACTCTAAAAACTCGTCAATATGCCAGCAGTAGGTAATGATCACATCAGTTACCCACAAACCGTTAGCGGTACTAGCTGAACGTAACGGCTACCCAGATATTGAGCGAATAGAAGATCAACATGCAAGTTTTTCCAAACTCCTATGAAGCCTATAAATAACACTTACCGTACAGTCCGGTCTCTTCGTCTGATATGTCGCATATCAGGTCTAGGGGTGGAATCGTCAGACCCCAGTAACTTGATAAGTCATGCTGATGTATAGCTCATAACGGTTCGAGAAACTACTGATAACATTTACCAGTAAATCTCATCAGCCCTGGTCAGGAACTTACTGTTATAGCCAATCGAGTATAGCGCAACATCAACTCTCTATACCGGGAGAGATGAAATCCCTCCTATAGCTCACTGCCTCCATGTGACTCGGGATTGTATCCAATATCCATCTGTTTGCACGACTCCTTAGAGCCGTGGTAGGGAGGAAATCAAAGCACAGTGGGAATCACACAAGACACTATGACGATCTCGGGTCTACAGACTAACCTATACCAGTGTCACCAGAGAACTGCTATCTGACGATAGGTATGGTATCATCTAGGAATTCTCGGCGAGTCCTATTTAGTGTACCCATTCTCTAATGAGCACCCGTGTACAATCTTTGATGTCAAACACCAATGGTTATGGGATCAACTATCGCCCCATACATGGTCAAGAAACATACACACTAGTCTACTCTGGATTATCAATACCCTATCTCGATATCCCCTCGACTAGGAACAATTAAAGGATGAGCTTGTGGACTACACAAGTCCCAGTAGTATGATCCGCATCATAGTCCTGGTAGTCAAGCAAATATCCTAAGGGCTCTATCAACCTGTATCAGAGAAACAGTATAATAATACAAGTGTACACGTTAAGATAAAGAGCAACCAGATAGCATACCATCATGTTGAGCAAGAAAATCCTCTACATATATCTCCAAGCATCCACTATATCATACAATAATAGCATCTAGGGCATACATATTCCTAACAGTCGGAACAAGAAGTCCACAACGCTCTTGAGGTGGGGATAGAGATCATCCGGAGCTTGAGATCTCAAGGGAAGAAAGTACCGGATGTAAGTTTGATAATTGTTAGTTTCAATACAATTTTCATATAATTATCGAGAATATTGTGTACTAATACTTGTCTATTGATAACACTATAGTATTTGCTCGATTTCCATGACTTTCCGGCCAACGCCGACGCCGAGTGTGCTTGAGATGGAGTGGAAAAGAGCAAAACGCAAGCACATCGACGAATCACTCCATTTCGTACGATGAATTTGTAATTGAATTGAATTGAATTGAATTACAAATTAGTCAGTTAATTAGTACCAATAATATGAAATTGCCTGACAAACCAGAAACTACAAGAAAAAACATATGAAATTGCCTAACACACCAGAAAATACAAGAAAATCGCTTTAGGCATACGAATTAGTTTATTAATTAGTACTAATAATGTCCAATTAGATGGGACCATCATAAGTACGTATTGTTTCATTCAAGATATTAATATGAAATAACTGGATAATTATCGCACTCTATATTAATTATGCATGCAGGTTGTGTAAAATGGATTCAGTTGATAACAACTTCATAGACTTAACCAATGATCAAGAAGCCGGTGAAGATATTGCTGCCGAAGAACCAGAGCTATGCATTCGCAAGAGCTACCAACCCGCCGGTTTTGTGAAAAAACTGGACAGTCAACAAGATAGGATCGATCCAGCTCTCAATAGCTAGATCAACAAAAGAGATTTCAACAAGTCCACAACATAATCCTTCAGCACATTATCACACTCATGGAAGTCCACAATGCAAGAGTCTTCGTATCCGGAATCATATCGAACAATACGGCATGGCCCTATTTGCTTCGTCGGACAATCTTCAGTGTTGGTGAAACAAAACTTTTAATTTCAATTACATTAATCCTCCATCAAGTCTCACCTTGTTGCTTCAACTGCAGCACTGTCCATTCTTTTATCGGCTTTGATGAAACCCAAATCTTTCTCTCTTTTTTCCCTCAAAAATAAAGAATCTCGGTTGCTAGTCTAAGTAGGTGTTTTAATCTATTGATTCAATTCTTTGATATATTGATATGCTCTCTTGGCGGTAGGATTTGGACAAATTTCTTCATGATTCAATCCCCTAGCTAGCTGGACCCAAAATTCCCAATGGTGTGATTCAATCCTCATGAGCCAGTGGATAAATCTTCCAAGAAACGACGATGATTTTCATCAAAGCGAGAGAAAAACGATGATGATGATGATGATGATGATGAAAGAAATTTGTTCATCTGATCAGCTAGTTTTTGTAGACCTAAAGATTAGGATATATGAAGGATTCGGTAAAGATGATATGCATAAGTTTAAGGCCGAGAGCATTTATCGCCTTAAATTTTATAATTAATCCCAGCCGTTGTTATGAAATGAACGGCTGGGATTAGCTACTGGCCTCTCCAGTGGATATGTTTATGGAGGTGATAATTAGTTTCTGATAATGCCTAGTTTATAGGGGTAAGAACTGAGAGATGGAATAAATGAGAGAAATATGAGAGAAATTAGATTGGCAAGGATTTCTGTATATGCATTTATAAGATAATTGTTGTGGTTAGAGACAATTTCGACTCCTCTTATTTATTTTCTATTTTTTATTTTATATAATACTCATTTAACATTTTTCCAAAAGATTTACAGAAAAACAAAAATATATTTACAGGGTTTAATCCATTTCAGGTTCAATTTTTTTTGGGTATATTATGAAGAAAAAGGAATAAAGTATACAAAATTAGACATTACCAAAATGAGATTTATACAATCATTATCTTTTTTTAACATATAATTAAGGAAGGGGTTGGACCCCTAGATTAGTCGGAAATTGCTTCACATATTTGATCTAAAATTCTCCTATGCGCTGCAATTGGGGGATTAAAACCCAGAATCTTGCACCTAGTGTTGTGTCTTTGCCGCTCGAGCTAAGACTTTTAGCATGAACATTTATATTTTTAAGTAATCTCCGTGGTATTTACGAACAGAAAATTAGGGATGTGATATGATCTTAGCCGGAGTTGGTTCATCCCGAACTAGAAATTGATAATTTGTTATGCTCCTTGCATTGTGTACCGTGCATGCATGTGACACCCCGAGTTCGATTCTTTTATGCTTATATTATTTTGAGACATCGGTTTTGGTTATAAACAATAAGTATAAAGTTTGATCAAAATATTACTGTTCATGCTTTTTTCATATAACAAATTATTTTCATCTATTTTATACATCTAAAATGAAGATAAGAATATAAAATTTATTAAAGAAACTCATTTGCAATGTATGAGCTGAAAGACACAATTGTGTGGATTCAGGTCATGTTAATTTCACGAGTTATCATGTCTATAAAAATAAACAGGATGATTTTTTACTTAAATATCCCCCCAAAATATACTAATTACTGGAAAAACCCCAAAATTTGATAATTACTCATTATCCCAATATATTTAAGTTGCTCGTGGAGGTTAAACGATTAACTAGCCAAAAAGATTCTCTTTTTGACATATTCCTCCACTTCATTAGATATTTAACCGTAGATATCAAGGCCGGGTCTTTAAAAACCCCAAACCCTTCTTCTTCACTAAAGAATCCCCAAATTTCGTCCCAAATTGCGCCCCAAATTGAAGTTAGTGTTAGGGATTTACTTCAATAATCTAGAAATGGAGATAGCATCAGGGTCTTCAACCTCCGTCTTCTCAAACACCATGCTCTAGTGGAGTGCAGTTGCGGTCTCAACTCTGAGATTTGAGTTGGTGGAAAACATACAAATTCCCAACCCTAGAAACCAAAATCAAGTGCCCGAAAGCTAAAATTCATAAAGTTCTTTGAAATAAAAAAAGAAGCAAAAATACAAATGCAACAAAGAGGAAATGCTCATAACTTGCATCTGAAATCCCTAGATCCCAAGTTATGCACTTGCACACCTCAATGCTGCCAAAGGAAACCCAAATTTCCTCTCAAATTTGATTTCAAAGAAAAGGAAGTTAAAAAGAAAGCTTGAAAATGCAGTTTCGAATGAAAGAAGTTGGGTAGTTCATGGGGTACGGGGGTTAAAAGTAATTATATTTTTAGGGAGTGTAATTTAAGTATAAAACCCAAATCCAAAATAAGGTGACATATCCAATTAGAGGATTTTTTTTTATAGAAAATTTAATTTTTATTTTTGAGGGAGATATATACAAGAAATATAGTTCTCGCTCCAAGGGACTCTATGTTTGACGCGAGCGGAATCGTGCCAAGATGTTACCTTCCATTGATCTGCTGATGGCGGCGATGGATGGCTGAGATTGGATCTGGAAGCAGGCTCCTGAAGCGTGTGGATCTCAATGAGTTTGAGGTTGGTTGTTGCCGAGCTACCTGCAAGGAAGTCCCGGGGTGGTTGTACCACCGAGGACCCTCCGACGATCAAGTTAGAGAGGGAATCCGAGCAGAGTAACGGCTTAGTGGAGTCAAAATGGCTTACTTGAACCGTCTGAAGAAGGGGTTTACATAGCGGTGGCAGCAGGCAGGGCAGGCACGAGAATCACGCCGGCCGTTACGCTCCTGATGTCACGCCCGCGTGATGAGCGGGATCTCCCATTAATGGCGAGACAGGCTCGTTAATGGGGGATCGTGATGGCGTGGAACGTGGGATGTGGCCGGCGGATATCTCGCGCATGGCGAGATTCGCGGGATGGCGGTTGCGCCGATGAGCGGCATCGTTGGTCGGTCGATGAGACCGAGGAAGATGACCTCGGCGGGAGAGCTCGCGGACGAGCGGGAGGGCCGAGGAGGCTCGGGCCTGTGATAGCTCGGAGTAGAGCAAAGGGACACTTGGCTTGGCTGCTGAGGTGCTCGGGGGTAAGGAGTGGGGTGCAACCTCGGAGACAGGATTTGAAGGAAGCCCCCACTGTAGCATACTGGTTCCCCCTCCGTGGCCCTCAGGGACCTAACTAGCTTCCGCATGTGACACGCCATCTGCCACGTGTCACGATCTAAGGAATTACCGTTATTGAGCATCATCATTAGCCCCCCACTCTCGTTCCGATCTATTTTGTGGGTCAGGTCGAGAGTGGACTGCTTGGTTCTCTCTGTGCGGCTTGGCGCTGGTAATTCCTTGTAGTGGATTGTCCGGGGACGACACGGCGTTCTTATTATCGCGTATCGAGTATGAGTCGTGTCACGCCCCGCTTCCCAGTGTACGGCGAAGGGGACGCGACGAGGTCCGCTATGTATGTACTCAGAAATACATACGCTAAGCGTAGCTAAGCAATATAAAATAAATATACAAGAGACAAGAGTATAAAAAGAACAGCAACTTTATTAATAACATTCTTTTGTACAATGCATGAAAATAAAATACAACTGAAATGAAAAGCGATGCCTAAACAGTGGCATAACAGGAAATGAAAATACTGAAAAGAACAAGGTACAATATCTAGAGCTCAGGGTCTTCGTTAAACTGCTCCAAGTCTTCACCGGTGGGCTCGATCTCTGCTGAGTCCAACGCACCTGACGACATTCAAAGAAGAAATAAATAGAATGTCGTCAGCGAACAGGTCGCTCGGTAAGTCCCAAAGATAAGAGGGAAGTAGAGAAGACAGAATAAGAAGGTACATTTTTAAAGTGTAAGCTATTGTTACAATGTTATGTTAACGCTGTTGTTTGTAGCTTGGTACAGAAGGATGCCAGTGTATACGAGGGGGTCTTTATATGCTAGAGACCAGGGCAAAAGGAAAGTACAAGGAACCGTTATGCCACGGTACAACAGCAATGGGATTCAGGTTAGGCATCTTAATCTGACCACCTCGTGCCACCTTTAACACCTTCCGTACCAATCTACCCCTTAAACCCCGTAGTGTTTTAACAGTATTGTTGTATTGTATTGTGTAAGTTGGATGACTGACCAAAACCATGATATCAGTAAACATATTGTAACTGCATAATCAGGTAAATGGAATAACAGGATAATGGATGTATATCCATGGTTTGTTTCAGTCAAATTATATAAAATGTTAACTGGATTCAGGGATTCATGTATTCATATTGAGTTGGAATATAAAATAATATAGATTGACTTGAATCATATTCAAGTCAGAAATAGTGAGACTCTAACCCGAGTCAGACTTAAAGAAAGTTAATTTGAAGTTCTATAATTGTTAGGGTCCTTATTGTAATTTATAAACTTGAGGGGGTTTTATGTAAAAAGTAATATTGTATAGTTTTCAAATACACCTCAAATATCAATTATTCGTCTTTATGGTTATAATGAGTGTGGGTTTTATTTGTGTTATTCTAGTGGATATATCCTAATAAAAGTATTAATTGTTTTATTTGAAATTTCATAATATTTTAATGTAATTTTAATTCTTGTAATTTTTTTTTAGAAAAAGGTGGAAACTTTATCTTATAATAAAATAGGCGTTTAAATGATAATTAGATATATAATAATACAAGAGTAATTTAAAATAAATATTTATTTTCCAAAAATATCATTTTTCTTAAATGTCGTATTTTAAACCTTTCGAGACCGAATACTCCTTGCGGAGGTCTGAATCTCGCACTACTAGCCCGCGGGTGCACGATGAACCGTACTATCCCTAACGGGTTCCCCAAAGGTGGGTTGTAGTGGCGCTTTGCATAGGTTTTATAAATACTATTCATTTAGAAAAACGGTTTTATAAATATAAGGTATTTATTTATAAATTTCCGTATTTTAGTTTCTAGGGTTTCTTAAGCCAACTATCCTATTTCTAAGGTCTAAACGATAAGTCATTAGAAGCCTCAAGTTGTCTCTTCACCGCCAATTACGGCCAGGTAAGTGCCAGGTAAGTGGGAAGGAACCACAGTAGTGGGCCTAATTAAAAACCACTAGTCTTGACACACTTGCCTAGACACCACAAAATCAGGTTTAGATAAACGATCGATGTCCATGACACATCGTATTTTCTTTTAAAAGATTTTGTTTAGAATTGTATTCAACTTAGAATTTCAAGAAAGGTTTATAAAGAAAAAAATGGTATTTTAGTGAAAAGTCTTGTATTTTCGTATTCTATGTTTTGACGTTATCAATTAGGGTTATATTTGTGTGTGTGTAGAGGTAGGTCATTACCTCGTGACTTATTTTAAGGTTTAGTGAAGTTTAGAGGTTAAATATGATAAATTAAACATGAGGGTATTTAAGTGTAAGAATACGGTATTTGTAAAAGTTATCATTTCATGTGTGAAAACTCATTCAAATTGAATTTTACAAGTTTAGTGATCAAGATGAACATGTTTAGGAATGAGGGAATTAATTAGAAGAGGAAAAATAAACGTTATGGTATTTTTATGAAAGGAATACGATATTACAAGAAAGCACTAGTAAAATAGGGGGTTGCCCCTACGGATGGAAATATCCGTAGGGGCATATTTAACTTGGCCCTACGGATTAATCCGTAGGGCTAAAAGGTTGCCCCTACGGGCACAGACGTCCAAGAATAAAAATATTAATTCTTAATTTGGTGTTTGCCCCTACGGAGCCGCAAACAAAGGACCTACGAGTATATCCGTAGGGGCAAGTAAATATCGTTTTAAAATAAAGCCAGATCGAAAAGCCTACGCTCATTTTCTCTCTCTCCCTCAAACGCGCGCGAAAAACCCCAAATCGCCACCGTCGCGTCGCCACCGTCGTTGGGCAGAGTCGCCACCGTCGTCGCCACCGCCGGTTTCGTCGCCACCGTCGTCGCCACCGCCGGTTTCTTCGCCAATTCGCCACCGTCGTCGCTCCAGCCCACCAGCGCACCCGTTCAGGTATAAATCTCGAGGTAAATTAAAGCATTTTTGGATTATTCATGGCTGGGTCTGGGTTGCGCGCGCGAGAGTTGGGTTTGGGCAGGGGCGCGGTGGCGGTCGGGGTCGGGGTCGGGGTCGGGGTAGGGTTAGGGTTGGGGTTCGGCTGCTGCTGGGGTGGGGCTGGGGTTAGGGTTACGGTGGGGCTGGGGTTAGGGTTACTGTGGGGCTGGGGTAGGGTTACGGTGGGCTGGGGTTAGGGTTACTGTAGGGCTGGGGTTAGGGTTATGAGAGGCATGTCAGCATATTTATGTGTAATAATTGAGAGGATCAAGCTAAGTTCTATGCAAGCAGTCCCTCAGAATACATAGATAGCTAGCCTTACATTTTAAATTAACATATTCCATAGTTGTCTTAATGGTAAGGCAGATACCCATATTGTGTAAGAGCTGACATTAATACAACCATAGGGAGCTGACAAATTATACATCTCATGTGGCATTAAAATCTATAAATGGACATACGAGATAATGCAAAGAAAGAGCAATAGATCAAGACTCAATCAACTTTCCTATGCTTTATGATTTCAGCGGATAGCTCAAGTTTAGTTTCAACTTTATATTCTTATTTTTCTCTCTTTTTTCTTTAGTGCTTCTTCCTCCATTTCTTTGAAGAGTCTCTCACAGCGAAATACACTCCAATTGCTGTTGAAGATTTTAGAATGTATCCAGAATTTAAGAAAAAAATGTTGTGCCCCTTATGCTTCTGTTATTCAACTCCTTCCATACACTCTGGACTTCTCAAATTTAAAAACTATTAGAAGTGTACTTGTTTATCATACATTGAACACACCATGCATGCTATTTCTTTCACTCTATTGTGGCATGATATTGATAGTTTATGTGAGAGTAATACCATAACAAACATAGAAAATATTTCAACTAAGATATGAGAGACCGCTCCTAAAGAAAAACTAAAAGAGGTTAACAATGTAAAGATCAATTCCTATTCATTCTTTCCAATGTATAAAAAAAATCACATTTTTTTAACATTACAAATCTTTGCACAAGCGTGCAGCCGCACACAAATAGCCGTGTCCCTAACTAATATGTAACCATGACACATGGCAGATGAGGTGTCTCATAACTCAATATTAGCGATTTCCATGATCACGACACGTAGCAGATGAGGTGTCTCATAACGCTTTATGATATCAGTATCCTATATTTATAGTTTTAATTGTTGATTGTTATAGATGTATACCATTGCAATAATAGTTTTTGGTTGATGAATGCTATTGCAATGTAGGATGATCAGTTCTATCAATCTTGATCTCAATGGTTTAAAATCATGTTACACATACAACACGAATGCACAACAAACGCATAATTAGAGAGCGACTCAAGATATTCGGGTTAAAACCAATATATGATACTCGATGATGATATGAAACCTTCATATTCCCATCGATACCCGTATATGAAACTAAAAGCGCCACTTAGTCCCCGTCTATCGGTTAACATACGTGCGATGCTCGTCGTGACCTAGAACTATACGAAGGTTGTTAAATATCGGACAGTATAGCTCGATACTAACAACCGTCGTATAGTCTACGCGACGAGAAAATTCAATCGTATGGTAACCTATAGATTTGTCCCGTGTGGACAAGTTAAGAATGTATAAAGCAAACACCTTCATTCACTTGTGTTTTCATCCGTTTCGAGATATTTCGTCGGTACCTTTCCGCTGGTTCTCCGTGTACAAAGATAGATTAGATGTTCATTTCAACGTTGTTTCACAGCTTTGAAATGATTATCTATTCTATTACAGTGTACTCGGAGAACAGCGGGGAGATGCTGCCGAAATTTACTCGAAACGGTTGAAAGCACAAGTGATGGGCGTTCGCTCTATACATTCTTAATGGGATAGAAGCCTACCCCCGACAGCCGGAACACATACATACAAACGCATAATTAGAGAGCGATTCGAGATGTTCGGGTTAAAACCAATATATGATACTCGATGATAATATGAAACCTTCATATTCCCATCGATACCCATATATGAAACTAAAAGCGCCACTTAGTCCCCGTCTATCGGTTAACATACGTGCGATGCTCGTCGTGACCTAGAACTATACGAAGGTTGTTAAATATCGGACAGTATAGCTCGATACTAACAACCGTCGTATAGTCTACGCGACGAGAAAATTCAATCGTATGGTAACCCATAGATTTGTCCCGTGTGGACAAGTTAAGAATGTATAAAGCAAACGCCTTCATTCACTTGTGTATATTGATTTAGAATGCTATATCATAAATATACACATTCCTTTTGCTCTTACTTAGCAATTTTTATTATTGTCTAGCTGTAGGTGGTGACACCACCGCACCTGCGGGTATGTTTATATGTCCTATAGTTCATGCATATTGATTTAGAACGTTATATTATTGATCTACACATTCTTTTTGCAATTACTTATAAAATCTATTTTTAATTGTCTAATTATAGGTGGTGCGTCCACACCTTCCACAGGGGCCACTCCTGCCGCTTCCATACCCTCCGCATCGTCTGCAGGTTAGTATGAATAAATTTAAAATATTTATTTATTTTACATATGCTATATAGAATAAATATGAACTTCATGGAGATTTAGCGTCGATGTTTATTTTATAGTTGGAGGGGATGCGTCCGGGTCCGGGACCCCGGTTGTTCCTCACCGGAGGAACTATCGTCCCGCTCGTGCTGCTGCTCGGGCCCAGGCTCGTGCACTAATCACCGGAGGTATATATCACACTTGAATTTTTGTTTAACCTTGATTTCTTAATACAACTTTGTCTTATTATTGATTGTCTTGATATTTCGTGCAGACGCAGGGCCTCTCCATCCCCAGAGGGGGACTCGAGGCCCGAATCAGTCCCATAGGCTGAGGCCTGATAGAGCTAGAGGGGAGGAAGCATTCCCCCTATTTTTACCCTTGACTATCGCTATACCGGTCCTCATGCCGAGAGGTTCGGCCGGTATTTGGGGGACGAGAGCCGGATCGTGAAGAACTATCCACTTCACGTTGAGTGGGGCGAGCAGCACCAGCGCTCATTCGCCCTCTTCTTTGATCAGGCTCGGGTATGTATTAATATATATTTTCATTTGATCTATCCAATATATTTATTATTAACACTTGCAATCTAATAACAATGTTTTTTTTTTATTTTCAGTTGGATTACGATTTTCAGCCTGTAGCCGACCCTGATCACTCGGGGAGGGTGCTCGACCTTCATGCTCTGTACAATGGCCTGATGAAGAACATGCAGGCCAAGGTCCGATACAACAGGAATGAGCTGAAGGCCGACTGCTACTCCCTGTGGATAGCGACCCCCGAGGCAGAGAGAGCGGCCCTCCTATCTACTCCGGCGTTTACGAGAGTCGACGTAGAGACATGGCCTCTATTGTGCACTTATTTCGACTCCGAACGCAAACAAGTATGTATTTTAAATTTAATTCATTATTTATGATATAATTTATTTCTTTGTGTTTCTTAATTAGAAAACTAAATGTTAATGCGTTGTGCAGAAACAGGCCGCTCAGAATATGGAGAACAGGAAGTCGGCGAAGAGGGGTCGCCCCACTTACACAGGTGGCTCGAGGAACATTACTCGAGCCATGGAGTTATCGGTAAATTAAGAGTTATTCTCTAATATTCTGCAATATTAAGAGTTATTCTCTAATATTTCTAATATTAAGAGTTACTTTCTAATATTGCAGACATCTCGGACCGTGGCGTCAGGTGGTACACCGAGCGTGCTGTCCGCATATCTTGCCATCCACGGCACCTCGACAGATCCCGCCACGGGCGAGCTTCGATGTCCCGACGTCGCTACCCAGGAGTACTGCGTAAGTGTTAATATTTTTTCTACCCAAATTTGAAATTTTAGTTTTGGAAGGTTCAAGTTTAAATTTTATACTTATACTTTACTGCTTAATGTGGGTGTAGGAGCGGGTGGTTGAGCAGGCCCAGGCCTCGGGGATCGATTTTACCGGACAGAACGATCCGAGGCTGCTGACCCCAGTTCTGGACGCCGCACACGGAGGGCACCACGGAGGTTGGGAGAGAGGCCGGGGATTGGGCCCTAGCAGGGCCCATATGAGGTTGGACTCCACCCCGGCGGTTACTTCCTCCGTCTCCAGTGACCGGCATGTCCATCAGGAACTGGATAGCTTGAGGGCCACCGTTCAGGAGTTGAAGGAGATGCTGGTATGTATGCTACTTTATAGTAAAATATCATTTCATATTATATACATATCAACATATCCATAATTAGTACGTAGCTTGAGCTTATTTGGTTTTAGACTTAAGTTTGATTAATCATACATACATATGTAATTAAAATAAACAACGCTTTTCCAAACTAGATATCCAAACAGGGTTTCGAAATAACTTAATAATGAAACGAATTCGAATAATACACAGTTCTTACACGCTTCTTACACACGTTATGTCCAGACGCGACAGGGTAGATCGGCCGAGCCTCCACATGCATCTCCTTCGGCTGCGGCTCCGCAAGCTACTACATCGGCTGCGGTTCCGCAGACAGCTCCTGTAGCTCCACCGCCCACTCAGACTCCCGCAGCCGCGGCTCCGCAAGCGACTACCTCGACGGCGGCTGCGCAGACCACATCGCCAGCTCCACATGCCGCTCAGACTCCCTTATATGTAGCATTGCAGAGTGTATTGACCGAGGAGCAGGCGCGCGTTATTCTAACGTTATTCGGAGGTCGAGCTGGACCGAACTAGGGTAGCTTTTTGGTTCTTATTTTTTGAAACATGTATTTATATCACATTGTACTACATTTTGAAACGATATTGATATTGGTTTGTATTTATATCATATTCAGTTTTTGGGTTTCTTTTGTATATTATATATATGCGTGAGATGTGATTATGAATACTGCAATATATGATTTGATTGATGTATATAGTATTGTGCACAGGACGGGAAAAAATCTAGCAGCCCATTTTTAAAAAAAAAATACAGACAATATGTACCTACGGATTAAGCCGTAGGTACATATGTTGCTCCTACGGCGTTATCCGTAGGGGCAAACTATCAGGAAACCTGATATTTTCCCACCTGATATCAGTGCAGGGTGTTGGGGTGCCCCTACGGATATGTCCGTAGGGGCCACTGTTTATCCCCTACGGATAAATTCGTAGGGGCAAAATATCAGTTTTCCTGATATTTTCCCCCCGATCTCAGTGCAGGGTGTTGGGAGTGGCCCCTACGGACTTATCCGTAGGGGCTACTTTATATCCCCTACGGAGGTATCCGTAGGTATATACAATATATTCAAACAAAAAATTAAATATATGATTTTATTACCCCTACGGGGTACTCCGTAGGGGCTATAACACCTACCGAGATATCCGTAGGGACATGAATTTGTCCGCAGGGGCAAGTTCAGGGCCTCAACTTGCACCTGCGGCCTTTGCACCTACGGGGTCTTTTTTCGCCCCTACGTATATATCCGTAGGGGCAGTGGGTTGCCCCTACCGATAAATCCGTAGGGGCAACCCTTATTTGTAGTAGTGAAGTTATCATTTCATGTGAGAAACTTTGTCCAATTTGATTTTTATATGATTAATAGTCATCATGAATATGTTTAGGTATTATGGATTAGGTGACAAGTGGGATTTTGTAGAAAAACCGAATCGGAAATCGGTTTGTTCCGATTTCCGTCGGGTTTCAAAAAGTCGTATTTTTTTTCTTAAAAGAAAAGAGAGATAGAAAAAGTGGGACTTACAAGTTTGGACAAGCTAGGGAGGCTAAGAAAGTAGTGGGTTGTCGGTGCGTCGAAACGTCGTGAAGGATCCTAGTGCGGTCGCCGGAATTCGTCGTCGGTTTCGGCAGCGCTTCGCTTTTCGCTCTATTTCTAACGTACCGAGTTCTCTTGAGAATTTTAGAGAGTGGACTTAGAATTGTAGGGTGAAATGGTAGAGGGTAGGGGTGTTTATATAGGGCTAGGCTAGGGTTAGGGTTTTAATTAAAAAAATATAAAAATAATTAAGAAAAACATTAAAATTCATTAAATTTTGGAATAAAAGAGATTTAATGGGAAATTGATAACTGATCTGAAAATTTAGTGTATACAGGGGGGTTGACCAAGTCAACACGGAGAAAATCCGTGTTGACGACTCGGCCGTCCGGTTGAGTCCGGCCGGCGGCGCCGGCCGATTCGGCCGGTCCTCCGGCCGACTCGGCCGAGTCGGGACACCGTTGGGTGGGTAATTCCATGGGGGGATTTTTGGTATACTTAACTTTTTGAGTCCAGTATAAATTTTGAAAGTTATGGCTGTTTGACTGTTGACCTTCCCAAAAAATTAAAACAAAATGATATAAAAAATACGTGGGGCATGGGATTCGAACTCTGGTGGCTTAGTTCAGCAGTGCAAGGTATTACCAATGAGCTACAAGCTCCTTCTTGTAATTATTGCAGGGAAATAGATATTTAAAGTGTTATCAGCAACATTAATACTCCAAGTATACTTCAAATTTAAATCAAATTTAGGTATACAAAAATTGGAGTTGTTACAAGTCGAACGAAGGACGAGTGTGGGAAGTTCGGTATCCTCCCCTTGCCGGAGTTGAGGCGCTGATCGCGTGTTGAGTATGAGTTATTCGGCGGGTCTTGGATCCGTGTCTTTGTAGGGAAGGAAGCTACCCGCTGGGGATGCGCCGAGCAGGAAGGAACTCGGCGGCCTCGCGAAGAGGGCTTCAAATCCTCAGCGTCCGATAGGCAGGAGGATGCCCGCTGGGGATGCGCCGAGCCGGAAGAAACTCGGCGGCCTCGCGAAGAGGGCTTTGGGTCCTCAGCGACCGATAGGCAGGAAGCTGCCCGCTGGGGATGCGCTGAGCAGGAAGAAACTCGACGGCCTCGCGAAGAGGGCTTCGGATCCTCAGCGTCTGATGGGCAGGAGGCCGCCCGCTGGAGATGCGCCGAGCAGGAAGAAACTCGCCCGCTGGGGATGCGCCGAGCAGGAAGAAACTCGGCGGCCTCGCGAAGAGGGCTTCGGATCCTCAGCGTCCGATTGGCAGGAGGCCGCCCGCTGGGGATGCGCCGAGCAGGAAGAAACTCGGCGGCCTCACGAAGAGGGCTTCGGATCCTCAGCGTCCGATGGGCAGGAGGCTGCCCGCTGGAGATGCGCCAAGCAGGAAGAAACTCGGCGGCCTCGCGAAGAGGGCTTCGGATCCTCAGCGTCTGATGAGCAGGAGGCTGCCCGCTGGGGATGCGCCGAGCAGGAAGAAATTCGGCGGCCTCACGAAGAAGGTGTCACGCCCCGCTTCCCAGAGTACTTTAAGATGGGCACGTGACATAGCCAACCATGCTACCTGTGGATAGGAAAAATCCTTCCACAGTCACATTACGGCTGTAGAGATATCAAGAACAGAAAAAATAAACTAAACTATCTAGTACATGTCCATGAGCCAGAAAGAAAGAGTCAAGAAGTAATGATATGCGGAAGCAAAAGATGTAATAAATGAAACACCTGGAAAGCAACTACATACCGACAGGAACTTCACCGCTCGGTCTAACAGCGGCAATACTCCTGGTCAGTCTGCAACAAAGGTAGAAGAATCTGGGCCATGCAAAACCCAGACGTCAGCGCGTCATAACATCAAGCAACAATATGTAAACAGGGTAACAAGACATGCAAGTATAATCATAAATAGTAAAGCATGTGTACAGCAATATAAATCAGGGCAGTGAAAGGTAGTGTGCAGTGAGTAAACTAAACTGGTCTGTTGGTTATCTACTCTCAAGTCTTTGAAATCAATTTGATGAATCATCGATGTAACTCAATAGTATCCCGTGCGTGCCCGGGACCACGGTCAAGATTCTCGGGCTAAATCCGAGACGTGCCGCTAGGCAGTAGAAGGTAGCATGTACAGATGAGTGATGTCAGCATCATCACTCCGGGGCTGGCCTAGCCCGTAAGACTGATCAGAACAGGTATCGAACTGTTGAGTTACAAGTCAAGTTTCATCATTGATTTTCCCATACCCCCAAGTACATGTGTGTTCAAGTCAGGTATTTAAGTAATTAAGAACTAATGCCAACGCAGGAGCAGGTAGGTACAGGTTTGTCTGGATAGACAACAGGAACGGTCCATAAGGACTACATGTCAGGTTTGTTGACATTAGACACAAGATCAGGTAACAGGTAAAGCCATGGTACATCAGGTCAAGTTGGGTAGTGTATTTAGATGACATGTCATGTCAAGAGTGTACGGTACCATGTCGTAACAAATAGGAAGTGCACATGTCATGTCATGAAGCACAAAATACTATGTGGGTGCTCATAAATCAAACTAATATAAACCTGTATAAACCAGACAAGCATGGGTACAGATGAAACAATAAAAGTAGAACACGGTGATGATATATGCAAGGGCACAGATTAAAGCATGAGGATGCACAGTTATAGATTAGAGTTAGGGTTGTGATTCCAACTTTAAATATCCTACACTTAAACAAATATAGAATTGTTAAATCTCGTTATTATGGGTTAACTGGTCTAAGATGCAGTAATATATAAAATATGCTCAATGGATGCAACCGGTTCAGGATAGAAACTATTTAACAGTGATATGTATTATGCAGTTAACTAGTGAATAATCTAACCACGTATGTGAGTATGTGATATTGTACTTCAAGGTGCAACAAGTTATAATTTAAACCTGATTCTTTTAATGCTATAATTTGACATCGAAACGCAAGAATGGAAACTAATAGCGATTTGATCAATTTACAAGTTCCATCGTGAAATAAATTTGTATAAATAATATAGCAGCATGTAGCAAGTTTCACTTGCCTGGACGGATCAAAAACGGGAATACGGAACGTCTCACGTCGGCGGAAAACGTCGCAATGCGCGCACGGTACACGGAACGGATCCAAAAGACGAGCAGTGGAATCAAACGGGTCAGAGGTCCTCGCTGGGTCGTCGAGATCGTCGACGGCCCGACCGGATTCCGGCGATCTAAAACAACAGTGCACAAAAATAGAATAACAAATGTACCGAGAAACAAGAAGAGAAGAAGGGAAAGAAAGGAAGAGGAATGAGGCTAAGAGGGCTTACTGGGTTGTAGTGGGGTGATCTGGTGATGGCGGCGATACCAACGGCGATGAGGGCGCCGGTGAAGGGGTTTGGTGTAAGGGTTAGGTTTAGGGTTTGGGGTCGGTTTTGGGTGCAGGGCTAGGTGTCGGGGGTATTGGTGAGGGGATGCTGTCGAGGAGAGGAAGGAAATGAGGTGGTAGTGATGGTGGGTGTGAGGCTAGGGTCGTCGGCGATGACCGGAGACGTTGGGTTTGATGGGTGTTCTGTGGGTGTGTTCAGGGGAGAGAGGCTCGAGAAGAATGAAGAGAAGAAGAAGATGGAGAGGAGGAGAGAAAATGACGAAGCTCAACTAGAGTTGAGGAGATGGGGAGTTAGGGTTTGAGGAAGCGATGAGGATTGTGGGTTGAAGGAGGCGATGAACTGCGGTTTAAAAGAAGAAGACGAAATATATAATGGCGAAGAAGGGAGGTGATTGTAGCGGGGAGGCGGTGACGCAATCCGAGGAGCCAACAGTAATCGCGAGAGAGAGAGAGAGAGCGAGAGGAGAGAGAAAGAAGAGAGAGAGAGAAAGAACTGCGCGGAGGAGAGAGAAGGAGAAAGGGAAAGGAGAGAGAGGAAAAACAGTGAGGCCCAGCGAAGTAAAGTGAGAATTCTGATTGGTGAGGAGTAAGGAGAGATAAAGGGAAGAGATGGGGCCCAGTAAGAAAATAGAATGGAGGATTTTGATTGGTTCGGGGATTAGGGAGTTTGTTTGAAAAAATTTATAAAGATTTTAATATCCTAAATAATGATTTCATTGGCTGGGAAGAAAAGAGGAAAAAGATTTCCATAGAATAAAATATTTTCTCACATAAATCTTTAGCTGGTGAAAATAGGTTAGGTGAATTTAAAATATTTAAATAATTAGAATTTGGCGGCATACAAATAATTCAGAAATGCGTCCGGGTCGGGTCCAGAAATTTGAATTTGAAATATAAAAATTATAAGCAAGTTCCAAAATTTGAAATGAAGGATTTTGTACTGAAAAAGCATACCCCCAAGTGCGGACGCACGTACGTGCGCTTAGCCGTCCAAACGCGTCCGTTTCACTGAACGGGACGAGAATTCGATGCAAGGACGCTACCCCAGGGTTAGGGATATCAATCAAGCCAAGTCATGTTTTTTAATAAATATTTTCAGTGACTACAAGTTATATGTTAAAATATGCGATGCCAGACAAAATGCCAATATGCAGTTTATACTAGATACACGTGTCAAAGCAACGAGTCAAGATAAACTATAAATATAAATCGAACAAGTCCAAGCAAGCGGGTCGGGTCGAATGCAATGTACCAAGTAACTACCATTTGTACCCAAACACGATAAATCAAGAATAGATCATGGATAAGTAGATACGGAAACTGGAATTGGTAGAGCTGAACTCGGGTGTTACATTATACCCAACTACAAAAGAATTTAGTGATGCCATTCGGAGTATTCTCGAGCAGCTTAGTGGCGCGAGAGTATTCTCAAAGCTGGATTTGCGAATCCGGATATCATCAAGTTCAAGTTAAATCTGAGGATATTTGCAATACTGCGTTCTGAACTCGGTATGGACATTACGAGTATTTAGTGATGCCATTCGGAGTCACGAATGCACCGGCGATATTTATGGACTTGATGAATCGAATCTTTTCACCGTTTTTGGACCAGTTTATAGTGGTGTTCATTAATGATATTTTGGTCTACTCAAGAAGCATTGAAGAGCATGCGGAACACTTGAAGATCGCACTGCGGACATTAAGGCAAGAAAGATTATATGCGAAGATGAGCAAGTGCGAGTTTTGGCTTGAAGAAGTGAAGTTTTTGGGGCATGTTGTATCCGGAGATGGAATCTCCGTTGATCCCGAGAAGATTGCAGCAGTTCGAGATTGGCCAATTCTGAAGAATGTAGCGGAGATCAGAAGTTTTCTGGACTTGCCGGATATTACAGAAGGTTCGTGGAGAATTTTGCTCGTTTGGCTGAGCCTTTGACCAAGCTTACGCGAAGGGAAGTACCGTTCGTATGGACGGATAAGTGTGCGTCAGCTTTTGAGGTGTTGAGGAAAAGGTTGATAACTGCTCCTATTTTGACTGTACCAGACGGTTCCGGAGGATTGGTAATTCACAGCGACGCATCTGGGAAGGGTTTGGGATGTGTTTTGATGCAGCATGGAAAGGTTATAGCTTACACATCGAGACAGTTGAAAATCCATGAGAAGAATTATTCAACTCATGATTTGGAGCTTGCAACAGTGATTTTCGCTTTGAAGAATTGGAGACACTACTTATTGGGCTAAAGGGTCGAAGTATTCACCGATCACAAAAGCCTAAAGTACGTGTTCACACAAAAATAGCTTAACATGAGGCAGCGTAGATGGTTAGAGTTGATGGCTGACTACGATCTTGATCTTAAGTACCATCCGGGGAAAGTTAATGGAATGCCGGATGCGCTTAGTCGGTTGCCAGCAATTCGGATGTTAACTGCACAGAAGGAGTTTATCGAAGATTTTCGGAGATTCGAGTTGGAGATCATGCTACCGCATTCTTTGGGACAGTTGATGCAGCTGCAAGTACAGTCGTCATTGATCGATAATATTAAAGCAGCGCAGTCGCACGACCCAAGATTGCAGAAGTTTCGAGAACAGGTTA
This sequence comes from Agapanthus africanus, assembly GCA_030015575.1. Lineage (NCBI taxonomy): Eukaryota > Viridiplantae > Streptophyta > Magnoliopsida > Asparagales > Amaryllidaceae > Agapanthus > Agapanthus africanus. Next base: position 62,253,644 of record JASDDO010000028.1, on the reverse strand, counting down.
AAGCAGGACTTCGAACGGACTTATTGATTCATGAAGATGGTTCATTGCGATTTGGTAGCCGTTTGTGTGCGCCGAAAGGAGATATTCGCGAAGAAGTTATGAGAGAGGCGCATAGTTCCGTTTATTCCGTATACCCAGGAGGCACGAAGATGTACCGTGATCTACGACAGCATTTCTGGTGGGAAGGTATGAAAAGGGAGATTGCTCGTTTTGTGGCAAAGTGCTTGGTGTGTCAGCAAGTTAAGGTTGAACATCAAAGGGTTGCTGGTTTATTGCAACCACTTCCGATTCCTCAATGGAAGTAGGAACATATAACCATGGATTTCGTGACAGTTTTACCGCGGAGTCCAAAGGGAAATAATGCAGTTTGGGTGATTGTTGATCGATTGACTAAGGAAGCTCATTTCATACCATTTCGAGTTGGTCAGTCAATAAAAGTATTAGCAGAACGGTACATGCAGGAGATTGTGAGATTGCATGGAGTACCTGTGAGCATCGTGTCCGACCGTGACACCCGATTCTTATCGCACTTCTGGAGGAGTTTACAGGAAATTTTGGGGACGCGATTGAAGTTTAGCACCGCTTATCATCCTCAGACAGATGGCCAGTCGGAGAGAACAATCCAAACTCTTGAAGATATGTTGAGAGCTTGCATGTTGGACTTCAAGGGTTCGTGGGAGGATTATCTACACTTGGTGAAGTTTTCGTACAACAACAGCTTTCGGGCGACTATTCAGATGGCTCCATTCGAAGCATTGTATGGTCGCAAGTGTCGCTCACATGTTTGTTGGGATGATATTGGAGAACGAAGATTTTTGGGACCGGATTTGATCGTGCAAACCGTGGAGAAAGTTAATACTATCCGGAATTATATGAAGGCAGCACAAGATCGGCAGAAGAGTTGGGCCGACACATCGAGAAGATCTCTAGAGTTCGCTGTTGGTGATCTGGTATTCTTGAGGATATCACCGACTAGATGAGTGATTCTTTTTTGGAGTCGAGGCAAGCTTGGTCCTCGATTCGTGGGGCCTTTCGAGATTTTGGAGCGTGTTGGAGAAGTGGCTTACCGATTGGTTTTACCATAATTTTTGGCGAATGTTCATGATGTGTTTCATGTATCCCAACTCCGTAAGTATGTTCGAGATGAAACACACGTGCTGGATCATTCGGAGCTGACTGTAAGAGAGGATTTGACATTTGAGGAACGACCGATGTCGATTGTTGATCGAAGAGAAAAGGTCCTTAAGAACAAGATTATCCCTCTTGTACTTGTTTCTTGGGGAAATCGCTCACATGGAGAATCGACTTGGGAACGAAAAGACGAGATTCGACAGAATTTTCCACACTTATTTTTGTAGATTCTTATTTGTTCTTGTTTTGGGAATTTCGAGGACGAAATTTTTTTTGTAGTTGGGTATAATATAACACCCTAGTTCATTTATACCAGTTCTAGTTCAAGTATTTCTTTATTTATGGTATTTTCCTTATTTACTGTGTTTTGTGTGCGAATAGTGTATTTGATATTTGTATTTGCATTCTACCCGACCCGCTTTCTTGAAACCTGTCTTGATTCATGTTTATGATTTATCCTGACCTGTTACATGGACTCGAGCACTTTCATTTTAATTTATACATCTTGCATACTGGCATTTTATCTGGTATTTGCATTTTTACAATTTAACATTTTAAGTCACATAAAATATTTTAAAAATACATTGCATGGCCTGCATGATACCTCTAACCCCGTGGTAGCATCCGCGCATTTTGTTCTCGTCCCGTTCAGTGAAACGAATTTGTTTGGATGGCTACGCGCACGTACCCGCATCCGTTCTTGGGGGTATGCATTTTCGTTACCCGGACATTCATTTTTATTTTGGTCGACATGTATATTTTTCGTATTTTAAAACTGAATTTTAGACCCGACCCGGCCATGTTTTGGACTATATTTGTATTTACCAGAATATTAAATTTTATTTATATAATATTAATTTTATAAACTGATACAAATTAAAATTTAGTTAACTAATAAAAGATTTTTTTTTAAATTTAAATCTAAACTAATTTCCTAACAAACTAACAATCCCATTCTCTCTCTCTCTCCTCTGCATATATATATTTATATATATATTATTTATTTATTTTTTTCTTTTCTTATTTAATACACAGCCTCTTCTTCTTCTTTCTTCTTTCTTTTTCTTGATCTTGTTTCTTGATTCCGGTGATCACCGCCGGAGTCGTACTCGACGCTGACGATCCGAGTGATCCAGTGAACGTACCTTGCCTGCGTGATCACCCGCTTGCATTGTTTAGACCTGTCCCGTGTGCCGTGCATGCGTTGCGACGTTTTACCGACATCGGATGTGCCGTACATATCTGTTTCGTGATCCGTCGAGGCAAGTTAATCTTGCTACATGCTATACTACTATATTCTATATTCATTTGAATAATAACAACACATAATGATTAGTTATGCATCCCACATTATCATTTTGCATGTTTCACCGTTTTCGGATATCCGTGTGGATCCGTGCAAGTTACTTCATATCTAGTGCATGCAAATTTATCTTGATACATGCTAGACTACAATATGCCGCACCCAATTGAATATTTACATTTCATATTGTTTAGTTGTACATCCCACATTTACCAGTTTATCATTTTACTGTTATATGACGTCCGTGTGCATCTGTATCATTATTTACATGTCTAGTCGCATACTAAATCATCTTGCTACAAGCTAGGTATAGTATTATGCATCCATACTGAAGTTTTACTGTTTTCGGATACCCGATTGCATCCATATCATTTAAAATATATATCGTCGTAATATTTCTTATTATTATATTTAATTAGTTTATAATCTGCATTTTATAATATTATACAAAATATAGTTTGAAAATATTATAGTTTACACATGAAACGTCGTTGCAAAGCGGATACGACAAATCTGAAATTTACTGTGCACCTTACCTTATAAAATTCATTATAAATCATAGAAAAATTATTAGTATACGTTCTTTAGTTCGTTACGAAGCTAACTCAGAATAATATAACTCTATGAAATATTTACTTGCAAAATAAATTTTTTAAATAACGTAAAATGCAAATGAAAATATCTCTAAACTGCTGTCCAGGGAAATTCCAGCAGCAAACATTCAATTTCGAATGTTCATAGATTTTTGTAGGAATAAGCTGAGATACTTCAACTTATAAAAATAAAAACCTTATTGGATTATCTTTGTTTTGGTATAAGACACGTTCCTTTTGGAGAACATTTGTTATTTTTAAGCTATTTTACAAATCAGGGTGACGCTGAATTTTTGAACGGAACTTTTTTGTGCATGATTAATCAATACCACTGTTATAGTTATTAATCGGTTTGAATATGTTATCCATGTTAATATTATTATATCAATATCTATTTAATAAATAATAGTGCTTGTGTTTTAATATTCAGCAAATTTTACCGATTTACAGTTTTATAGTATCCGTCTGTATCCGTACGGTTTATTACATATCTAGTTGCATGCCATGTCATATTATATCATGTTGTCGTTACATTAGCATCCCATGCTTGATAATGTACATCATATGTAGTCATAAAATTGTATATGTAGTCCCTGTTAGACATTTGTTCATCTATGTTTTACTGTGCATCCGTACTTTTACCGTGATTCGATACTTACTACATTTTACTGTTGGGCATCCATTTGATATATGTGCACTACCTGACATGACTTAATATACCACTGCTTAACTTGATACCTGATCATGTTCCTAATACCGAAAATCCTGACTTGTCGTCCTGACGGACGTATCCTGTTGTCTACATAAACAAACGTGTACCTGCTTGATCCTGTGTTGGCATTAGATCCAGATTATCAATACCTAACTTGAACACATAACTTAGGGGTATGGGGAAATCAATGATGAAATCTGACTTGTAACTCGACAGTTCGATACTTATACTGATCAGTTTTAGGGGCTAGGCCATCCCTGGGATGATACTGCTGACATCATTCATCTGTACATGTTTCCTGTTTAGTGTCTAGCGGCATGTCTCGGTTTCAGCCCGAGAATCTGGACCGTGGTCCCGGTCATGCACGGGATACTATTGAGTTACATCGATGATTCATTAAATTGATTTCAAAGACTTGAGAGTAATTAACCCATTAGCTTAGTTCAGATTACTCACTGCACATCACATATGCTTTTACCTTTCATTGTTCCTTATTCGTGTTACTGTTATACTTTTATTACTGTTCTTACTCGTGCCTGCATGTCTTGCTACCCCCTGATTATATTATTGTTGATATTATGACGCACTGACGTGTGGATTTTGCATGTCCCAGATCCTCTACCTTTGTCGCAGGCTGATCAGGAGTATTTCCGCTGTCAGGCCGAGCAGTGAGGATCCTGTTAGTATCCAGTTAGTATCCAATTTAGTTATGTTACTTTCCAAATGTTATTGTTTATTGGATCTTGTCACGCCCCGCTTCCCAGTGTACGGCGAAGTGGACGTGACGAGGCCCGCTACGTATGTACTCAGAAGTACATACGCTAAGCATAACTAAGCAATATAAAATAATCACAAGAGACAAATGATATTGAAATAACAGCAGCTTTTATTAATATCATTCTTTGTACAATGCATGAAATGAAAATGCAACTGGAATGGAAAAGCAATGCCTAAACAGTGGCATAATAATAAAAGGAAATACTGGAAAGAACAAAGTACAATTATCTAGAGCTCTGGGTCTTCTTGGAACTGCTCCAAATCTTCACTTGTGGGCTCGGTCTCAACTTGGTCCAACGCACCTGACGACATTCAAAGAAGAAAGAAATAGAATGTCGTCAGCGAACAGGTCGCTCGGTAAGTCCCAAAGAAAAGAAGAATGAGAATGGCAGAGTAGCAGTATTTTCTAAAGTATTATGTTGTTGAATATTATGGAATATTGTTTAACGCCGTTGTTTGTAGCTTGGTACAGAAGGATGCCAGTGTATACGAGGGGGATCTCTATATGCTAGAGATCAGGGCAAATGGAGAGTACAAGGAACCGTTATGCCACGGTACAACAGCAACAGTATTCATGTTAGGTGTCTTAATCTGACCACCTCGTGCCACCTTTAACACCTTCCGTACCAATCTACCCCTTTAAACCCCGTAGTGTTTTAACAGTGTTGTAGTATTGGAATATGTAAACTGGATGACTGACCAAAACCATGATATCAGTAAACATGTTGTAACTGTATAATCAGGAAAATGGAATATCAGGATAATGGATGAATATCCATGGTTTGATTCAGTCAAAATAAATATATTGTTAACTGGATTCAGGGATTCTTGTATTCAAATTTGTATTGGAATATGATTGAATATAGGTTGACTTGAATTATATTCAAGTCAGAATTAGTCAGACTCCAACCCGAGTCAGACTAAAAGAAAGATAATTTGAAGTTCAATATTAGTTAGGGGCCTTATTGTAATTTATGAAACTTGAGGGGGTTTTATGTAAAAAGTACTTTTGTATAGTTTTCAAAATATACCTCAAGTATTTAATAATCATCTTTATTATTATAATGAATGTGAATTTTATTTGTGTTATTCTAGTGAATATATCCTAATAGAAGAATTAATTGTTTATTTGAAATTCGTGGTATTTTAATGTAACTTTTAATCTTGAATTTTAGGAAAAAGTGGAAACTTTATATTATAACAAAATAGGTGTTTAAATGATAATTATATATAATTAAACACATAAATAATTTTCTTTTATATGAATATTTTATTTACAAAAAGTCTCACGTTCCTTAAATATCGTATTTTAAACCTTTCGAGACCGAATGCTCCTTGCGGAGGTCTGAATCTCGCACTACTAGCCTGCGGGTGCACGATGAACCGTACTATCCCTAACAGGTTCCCCAAAGATGGGTTGTAGCGGCACTTTGCTTAGGTTTTATAAATACTTTTCATTTAGGAAAACGGTTTTATAAATATAGGGTGTGTATTTGCAAAAGAGTATAGTTTCCGTATTTTAGTTATTAGGGTTTCCTAAGCCAACTAGCCTATTTCTAGGGTCTAAACGATGAGTCATTAGAAGCCTCAAATCGCCTCTTCACCGTCAATTGCGGCCAGATAAGTGCCAGGTAAGTGGGAAGGAACCACAGTCGTGGGCCTAATTAAAAACCACTAGCCTTAGACACACTTGTCTAGACCCACAAGACAGTTTAGATAAACGATCGATGTCCATGACCAATCGTGCTTTCATTTTATATAAGATTTTATTTAGAAAAGTTTACAATTTAAAGATTTAACTAAAGGTTATAAAGGTTATGGTATTTTAGTGAAAAGTCCTGTAATTTCGTATTCTGTATTTTTGATATTTATCATTTAGGGTTATATTGAGTGTGTGTAAGGGTAGGTCATTACCCCGTGACTTATATTAGGTTTTGGTGAAGTTTAAAGGTGAAATAAGCTATGTTAAACCTAAAGGTATTAAAGTGCAAGAATACGGTATTCGTAAACGTTATCATTTCATGTGTGAAATTTCATTCAAATTGATTGAAACAAGTTTAGTTATCACAATAAACATGTTTAGGAGTGAGGTACTTGATTACATTAAAAAAATGAACTTCATGGTATTTTAATGAAAGAAATACGGTTTTGTAAAGAACTTATCATTTCATGTGGAAAAGTGTGATTAAATTGGTTTAAGGGTGATTAATAGTCAACATGCATATGGGTAGATAATATGTATTAGGTGACAAGTGGAATTTTAAAGAAAAATCGAATCGGAAATCGGTTTGTCCGATTTCCGTCGGGTTCCAGAAATTCGTATTTTTACATTAAAGAAAAGGAAGGTAGAAGAGGTGGGACTTACAGGTTTAAACCCTTCTAAAGAGTAAAGAGAACTAGGGAGGAAGGCCGAGGGGTGATTACGTCGCCGGTTGCTCCAAAACGCGTCGTCGGAATTCCGTCAGAGCTTCGCCGGGAACTCGATTTCGAAGCACACTTCTTGTGGAAACTTTTGAGAGAGTGGCTCAAGATTTTGGGGGGTGAGAGGGTAGTGTGTAGGGTTGGTATTTATAGGGTTAGGCTAGGGTTAGGGTAGATGAAAAGTTAAAAATAAAAATATGATAAAATGTAATAAAAATGTATTAAAAGTGGAGTAATTGGGGGTTTTAAAGAGCTCTGGAAGTGGTATGAGTCTGAAACTTTGCAGGTGCGTAGGGAATACCAAAAGACACAACTTTCATGTTGTGACCCTCGCCTGAATCGGCCGAATCGGGGGTGACTCGGCCGTGACTCGGTCGGATCACTGAGTCGGCCGAGTCAAGGCCGAGTTGGCCGATTCCCGACCGATTCAGGTGACCTGGATCTCCCCCGACGGTTCATCTACCCTCTGCAAGTGTTACATCTTTGGGTGTAGTGGGGTTTTTGTGAGATATGCACGTGTAAACTCTTGGTATTCTAAAGGTTTTTTAAAAAATCCATATTAAAAAATAATGTGGGGTATGGGATTCGAACTCTGGTGGCTTGGTTCAGCAATGCAAGGTATAACCAATGAGCTACAAGCTCTTCTTGTAATTATTGTAAGGAATTAAATATTTAAGTTGTTTCCAGCAACAACAATACTCCAATTGTACACTATTTTTAAAGCAAATTTTTGGTATACAAAATTGGAGTTGTTACAGATCTATTGCTTCTGCATATTATTTCTTGACTCGTTATTCTGGCTCATGGACATGTACTAGATAGTTTATTTTACTTTCCTGTTCTAGATATCTTATTGACAGCCGTAATGTGACTGTGGAGGGATGTTTCCTGTCCACGGGTAGCATGGTTGGCTCTGTCACGTGCCTGTCTTAGCGCACTCTGGGAAGCGGGGCGTGACAGAGCTACCAGCCAGGGATAGCCGAGCATGGTAGCCATTCGGCTGCCTCTTGGTGAGGGCTTCGATCCCTAGCGCTGGAGGGGCCGTGCAAGGCCTGCTAAGGATGGACCGAGCAGTGAAGCTGCTCTGTTGCCACTTGGTGAGGGCTTTGATCCCTGGCGTTGCGAGGTAGGGAACTACCAGCCGGGGATAGCCGAACATGGTAGCCGCTCGGCTGCCTCTTGGTGAGGGCTTCGATCCATAGCGCTGGAGAGGTCGTGCAAGGCCTGCTAAGGATGGACTGAGCAGTGGAGCTGCTCAGCTGCCTCTTGGCGAGGGCTTTGATCCCTGGCATTGTGGGGTAGGGAGCTACCAGCCAGGGATAGCCGAGCGGGGTAGCCACTCGGCTGCCTCTTAGTGAGGGCTTAGATCCTTGGCGCTGGAGGGGCCGTAGGAGGCCTGCCAAGGATGGACCAAGCAGTGGAGCTGCTCAGCTGCCTCTTGGCGAAGGCTTTGATCCCTAGCGTTGTAGGGTAGGGAGGTACCAGCCAGGGATAGCCGAGCGGGGTAGCCACTCGGCTTCCTCTTAGTGAGGGATTAGATCCTTGGCGGTGGAGGGGCCGTGGGAGGCCTGCCAAGGATGGACCGAGCAGTGGAGCTGCTCAGCTGCCTCTTGGCGAGGGCTTTGATCCCTGGAGTTATGGGGTAGGGAGCTACCAGCCAGGGATAGCCGAGCAGGGTAGCCACTCGGCTGCCTCTTAGTGAGGGCTTAGATCCTTGGAGCTAGAGGGGCCGTGGGAGGCCTGCCAAGGATGGACCGAGCAGTGGAGCTGCTCAGCTGCCTCTTGGCGAGGGCTTTGATCCCTGGCGTTGTAGGGTAGGGAGCTACCAGCCAGGGATAGCCGAGCAGGGTAGCCACTCGGCTGCCTCTTGGTGAAGGCTTCGATCTCTAGCGCTGGAGGGGCCGTGCAAGGCCTGCTAAGGATGGACCGAGCAGTGAAGCTGCTCTATTGCCTCTTGGCGAGGGCTTTGATCCCTGGCGTTGCGAGGTAGGGAACTACCTGTAGGGTTACTAGGCACTCTTACAAGGGTCTATAAGGTATCAACCATGCCCGATTTAAAATTTAGACTTGCCGAACAATCCAAAGCGAGGATCTTTGCTAGATAATTAGGGTTAAACATGCAAGTAAATATCTTTACAACTAAGAGAGAGGGATTACAACCTTTGCAGTCCGCTACTTCTCTTCATAAGCTCCGAGTAAAAGTCCCTTCGCCGCGATCCATGATCTCCCAGACTCAAGAGAGGCTCCACAACCCGAATGATCCATGCTTGCTTGTAGTCTTTCTTTTCAAAGATGATCTACCTTGAAGTTTCTTTAACTCAAGCTCCCACTCACTAATGAGGTGAACATCCTAATCTAATTGGCTATATTAGATGAGGATGATGAAGTAGGATTTATACTCTCTTTTATTATCAAATTCTCACACAAATCCATCACAAAATGAAAACCTAGAAAGCTTTTGTGAGCTCAAGGAAGAAGAAGAAGAATGAATTCCTTTTGTGATGAATAATGAAAATGATATATGATTACAAGTGCAACCATGGTCAAAGATGAGAAGGCTAACCATTGTAGAGAGTTTACTAGGGTTAAGGGTGTGGTTTGGGTTAGGAAATATCTCACAAAATATCAACCATAATATCTTTGCAATAAACAAAAGAAAAGCTTCTAGAAGCTTCAAATAAGACAGTAAACTAATCTAAGTCAACATGTTAAGATAAAGAGAATATAATATGGTGACCCGGCTCATATCAAAATATCACGAGAATATAATACGGTATCTCATATCGTATTATCCTCGGTCCCGCACATATCATATATGTGCTCCTACTCCATTTTGCCTGAGTCAAGAAACCTCTGTGTAGGACTCTAATGAATCGTCAAAACGCCGGTAGCAGGTGATGATCATATCAAACACCCACAAGCTGCAAGCGGTCAGCTAAACGTACAAGCCACCCACGTATTGAGTGATAAGAAGATCAACAAGAAAGCCTGTACATTCTCCTGTGAATCCAATCAGTAACACTCCCGTACAGTCCGGTCTCTTCGTCTGATATGTCGTATATCTGGTCTAGGGGTGGTAAACGTCAGACCCCAGTAACCGATAAGTCGTATCGATGTGAGGCTCATAACGGGTCGAGAAACTACTGATAACACTTACCAGTAGTACTCTATATCAGCCCTGGCCAGGGACTTCCAGTTATAGCCAATCGAACACAGCACAACATCAACTCCCTATACCGGGAGAGACGAATCCCCTCCTATCGCTCATTGCCTCCATGTGATTCGGGACTGTACCCAAAAGCCACCGTTTTGCACGCCCTCTTGGACGTGGTAAGGTGGAAATCAAAGCACAGTGGGAATCACACAGGACTCTATGACGATCTCAGGTCTACAGACTAACATATACCAGTGTCACCAGAGAACTGCCATCTGACGTGAGGTATAATACCATCTGGGAGTTCTCGGCGAGTCCGTCCAGTGTACCCAGTATCCACTGAGCTCCCGTACACCATCCTTGATGTCAAACACCGATAGATATGGGATCATCCATCACCCATCATATGGGTCAAGATGCGTATACGCTAGTCTACTCTGGTGTATCGATGCCCTATCTCGATACACCCTCTACTAGGAACAGTTATAGGATGTACTCATCGACTACTCTGGCCCCACTAGTATGATCTCATCATAGTCCCAGTAGTCGAGTACAGATCCCAGGGGCTTTATCAACATGTGAGAGTAAGACGGTAAACTAATATAAGTCAACATGTTAAGATAAAGAGAAACCAAATAGCATACTATCATGACGAGCAAGAAATTCCTCTCTCTATATATCCAAGCATCCATTATAATATACATCATATGTACAACAATGGCCTCTAGGGTATATACATAACTAACAATCTCCCACTTGCACTAAGACCAGCTGTTGTAGTATCTCATACCTAGCATCCCGAATAATCTCTCAAACTGTATCTGGGGAATGGCCTTCGTGAGTGGATCCGCAGTGTTGTCTTTCGTATCAACTCTCCTGATCTTGATCTCCCGACGATCAACTATCTCCCTGATCAGGTGATACCGCTTCAGAATATGTCTGGACTTCTGATGGGACCTGGGTTCCTTGGCCAAAGCCACAGCTCTATTGTTATCACAATACAGAGGTATTGGATGCTCAATGGATGGAACCACACCAAGTTCAGTAATGAACTTCTTTATCCAGACAGCCTCTTTGGCAGCATCGTTGGCAGTGATGTATTCAGCCTCCATCGTCGAGTCTGCAATGGCATCCTGTTTGGAACTCTTCCAACATATCGCCCCTCCATTGAGGGTAAAGACAAATCCCGAGTGCGACTTAGAGTCGTCATTATCACTTTGGAAGCTCGAATCGGTAAAGGACTCCGCCTGGAGTTCTCCGTTACCATACACCAAGAACATCTCCTTAGTCCTTCGTAAGTACTTGAGAATGTTCTTCACAGCTGTCCAGTGACTCTCTCCAGGATCTGCTTGATACCGACTCACTACACTTAGTGAGTATGCTACATCGGGTCTGGTACACAGCATCGCATACATAATATAGCCTACTGCCGAAGCATAGGGTATCCCTTGCATGCGAGCTCTCTCCAAATTAGTCTTGTGAGACATCTCTTTGGAGAGAGTGAGTCCAGAGATCGTGGGTTGGTTCCCACGCTTGGATTCTTCCATACTAAACCTCTTTAGTATGGTGTCAATGTACCTGGATTGGGACAATCCTAGTATCCTTTTAGATCTATCTCTATAGATCATTATTCTCAATATGCAGGAGGCATCACCTAGATCTTTCATTGAGAATCTTTGTGATAAGAAGAGCTTGACTGATTACAGCATAGGAACATCATTTCCTATCAAGAGTATGTCATCGACGTACAATACGAGGAAGACAACCTTACTCTCTGCAACCTTCTTGTAAATACAAGGTTCATCTACGTTTTTGATGAAGTCAAACTCTTTGACTACAATATCAAAGCAGATGTTCCAACTCCGCGATACTTGCTTTAACCCATAAATGGATTTAACCAGTTTGCACACTTTTCGTTGCTCCCACTATCAACGAAGCCCTCTGGCTGAGTCATATACACGCACTCTTCTAAATCACCGTTTAGAAAGGCGGTCTTAACATCCATTTGCCAGATTTCGTAGTCATGATATGCAGCAATGGCAAGTAAGATCCGGATGGACTTAAGCATAGCCACTGGAGAAAAGGTTTCGTCATAATCCATATTATTATCTTGATTATGGCCTGACATGGTTGCTACCAGGAGAGAGAGAGAAGAAAATACTTTAGCGTATGCTCTTGCAAGATTAGATTGGTTATTATCTTATCTAATCAGGATGTCTCCCACTATTTTTATCAAATCTTCCTTCAAACCCAAAAAGGTAAGATTAGCCGGGATTAATTACACCCTACAATTTCGTCAATCTTTCAGCCAGATCAGTGTCGGTACTTGAGGGAGGTTCCCCGTGCTTTCGCACGGACCTAATTAAAATAAACCTCGTTTTCCCAGAGGCATAACCCCGTTAACACCTTTCTAGACACCTACTTGATCGGCTAATTGTCCTGTGTAAAATTCTCCCAGGAGTAACTCTTACTCGCAGTGGGTATCGGGATCCAACTATCTCATAGGAGGTATGCAATCTCCTTGCAAATTTCAATACTTGAAATTCCCGATAATACTTTTGCCCCTAGCAACTTTTGACCTTAACATAGTCAACAAATCATAATTGCTAGCCAAGTTCAACCCGTCATTTCCCGATTGAATTAAACCCACATGTACGACCCTTAACATAGTCAACAAAGTCGTACAACTACCCTAATCCAATCACATCTCATGTTTTAGCAGATAAGTACTAATTAGCTACCGCACAATACGCCTTAACATAGTCAACAAATGTAGCATGAATACTAACTAGTCTCTATCTGAAATGAGGAAGGTTACGCAGGTTTTTCAGAAAACCATGAGCGTAAAGAACTTGATATTGTTGTAGAAACAAGTGATTTTGAAAAGGAGTGTTTTTGAGGCTTTTGCAGGTTCGCTAAAGTGGTCACTCCCGGTGAAGGGATCTCGGCTCTTTCCCCATCGAATAAGGTGCAGGGTATATCATATTTTCACGCCCCGCTTCCCAGAGTACGGTAAGATAGGCACGAGACATAGCCAACCATGCTACCTGTGGATAGGAAATATCCTTCCACAGTCACATTATGGCTGTAGAGATATCAAGAATAATAATAAACTATCTAACACATGTCTATAAGCCAGAATAAAATGAGTCAAGAATAAAATAATGCGGAAGCAAAAGATCCAATACAAGAATAAACTGGAATGTACGTCCCATAATGCGGGCTCACATAAGGAATGAAAATACCGAAAGTAAAAAAATGAACTAACTACTAACAAGTCCTCACTGCTCAGCCTGCTGACTGAAATACTCATGTTCGGCATGTAGCAAAGGTAAAGGATCTAGGCCATGCAAAACCCAGACGTCAGAGCGTCATAATATCAAGCAATACTATAAACAGGGGTAGCAATATATGCAGGTATGAGTATAAATGGTAAAACAGGTATAACAATGGTGTAAGTGAGGACAGTGAGGGTAATGTGTAGTGAGTTATCTAAACTGGTCTATTGGGTTAACTACACTCAAGTCTTTGAAATTAATTTGACGAATCATCGAAGTAACTCAATAGTATCCCGTGCGTGCTCGCGATCACGGTCTATGACTCTCGGGCTGAATCCGAGACGTGCTGCAAGGCAGTAAAGGGTAGTAGGTAATGACGAGTGATGTCAGCAGCATCATCCCGGGGCTGGCCTAGCCCGTAAGACTGATCAGTAAAGGTATCGAACTGTCGAGTTACAAGTCAGGTTTCATCATTGATTTCCCCATACCCCCAAGTTATATATGTTCAAGTCAGGGATTAATAAATCTGGAGCTAATGCCGACGCAGGATCAAGCAGGTAAAGGTTTGTCTGGATAGACAACAGGAAATATCCGTAGGGACAACAGGTCAGGTTTGTTGCCATTAGTAACAAGATCAGGTAACAGGTAAAGCCATGGTACATCAGGTCAAGTCAGGTAGTATATAGGTATCATGTCATGTCAAGAAGTGCACGGTATCACGTCGTATCAAGTAATGGTATATCAAGTCATGTCAAGGGTGCACAAATGTCACGTGGATGCTCATAATCAAACTATAGTAAGCATGGGTATACAAAACAAGTATGGGGTACTAATGGCACAATAAAATGGAACATTGTAATGTGGTATGTAAGCAGGTACAGATTAAAACATATGGATGCACGGTTAGCGATTTGAGTTAGGGTTATGGTTCCAACACTAATTAAATACACTTTATCAAATATGGAATGTTAAAATCTCATTATTATGTGTTAAATGATCTATAGATGAAATTGTATATATAATAGGCTAAATGGATGCAAACGGTGTCCGAAGGGTTATAAACTATTAAAGTGGTATTATGGGCTATACAACTAAGCAATATGTGATTCGAATATGGACATGGGTACAATGGATTGTAATCTAATATGCAACAGGATATGTTTCAGGTTCTAGATCTAAAAAAGATACACACGGAACATCGAAATGGAAATATGGGACACTAGATTTAAACAACAGATTTAATATGCAGTTAAATAAGTATAATATAATATAAATAGCATGTAGCAAGTTTTACTTGCCTCGACAGATCAAGAAACGGGTGTACGGAACGTCTCACGTCGGCGGAAAAAGTCGCGACGCATGCACGGTATACGGAACAGATCCAAACAACGTACAAGGGGATCACACGGGTCAGGTATGCTCGCTGGGTCGTCGAGATCGTCGACGGTACGGCCGGATTCCGGCGATCAAGAAAAACAGTGAACATAAGATATAAAGACAGAAAAGAAAGAAAAGAAAGGATGAAGAAAAGGAATGGAAGAAGGGGTTGAGCAGAAGGTAAGCTCACCGTGTTTCAGAGAGGAGTCGTGAGATGTCGACGGCGTCGACGGAGCTCCGGCGAACGATCTGCAGAGGACAGCGGCGACTTAAAGAGAACAGAACAGAAAAGAAAAGAAAGGAAGAAGAAAGAAGGAGATGAGAGGGAGTGTAGTGCTCACTGGGGGTGCACGGAGTCGGGAAAACGAGAACGAGATCACCGGCGGCGATCCACTCCGGCGTTACGAGGCGTGCAGGGGTGCTCGGCTGTGCTCTCGGTTCGTGCACAGGGCTCGGGGAAGGAGAGAGTGGAGGCGGAGGTGATGAGGGTGAGGAGGCGACGAGGTCGGGAAAGCGTCGTTGGTGTTCTGGACGACGACGAGGTGGAGGCGGCGGCTAGGGTTCGTGGTGATGGGTTCGTTTTAAAGAAGAAGGAGAAGAGAAATATATACAGAGAGAGAAAATAGCGAGAAGAGATGAATTTGTTTTTATTTTAGGAGAGAGAAAGAGATAGCGGTGAGGGAGAGAGAGAGAGGAAGAGAGAGAAAGGGAAGAGGAAAGAGGAGAGAGGAAAGTAGAGTGGGGCCCGGCGCAAAGAGAGAGAGGCTGGGGTTTGTTAAAGAAAGATTTTAAAGAAAATTTTAAAAAGATTTTTAGTTGTTTGATAAAACCTTCTGAGCAGAAAAAAAATATATTCGACTAATATTAACAATTTTAAATAAATGAATTTTGGCGAGATACAAAAGTATTTCAAAATGCGCCCGGGTCGGGTCCAAAAATTCAGATAATAAACACGAAAAATAAATGCAACTTCCAAATTTTAAAATGAATGATTAGGTAACTAAAATGCATACCCCCAAGAACGGACGCACGTACGTGCGCGTAGCTATCCAAATACGTCCGTTTCACTGAACGGGATGAGAACAAGATGCACGGACGCTATCACAGGGTCAGGGGTATCATGCAGGCTATGAAATACAATTTTAATTTATTTTATATAACCTAAAATGTTATATGATAAAATATGCGATGCTAGATGAAATGCCAATATGCAGTTTACACTAGATGCACGTGTCTATTTAAAAAACCAGGGTAGTCTATAAATATGAATCAACAGGTTGAAGCAAGCGGGTCAGGTCGAATGCAGAGTAAATGTAAAATTAATATTCGCACCCAAACACGATAAATCAATAAAATACCACAGATATATAAATACGGGAACAGAATTTGGTATAACTGAACTCGGTTGTTACATTATACCCAACTACACAAAGAATTTCGTCCTCGAAATTCCAAGAACAAGAAAAGATAAACAATCAACAAACTATAAGAATAGGTGGGGAAACTTCTGTCGGATTTCATCTTCTCGTTCCTAAGTTGATTCTCCATGTGAGCGATTGCCCCAAGAAACAAGTACAAGAGGGATAACCTTATTCTTAAGAACCTTTTTCTCTTCGATCCACAATCGACATTGGTCGCTCCTCAAAAGTCAAATCTTCTCAGACAGTCAGCTTCGAATGATCCAGCACGTGTGTTTCATCTCGAACATATTTACGGAGTTGAGATACATGAAACACGTCATAAACATTCGCCAAGGATTGCGGTAACGCCAATCGATACGCCACTTCTCCAACACGCTCCAAAATCTCAAAAGGTCCAACGAATCGAGGACTAAACTTTCCTCGACTTCCGAAACGAATCATCCATCTAGTCGGTGATATCTTCAAGAATACCAAATCACCCACGGCGAACTCTAGAGGTCTTCTCGATGTATCTGCCCAACGCTTATGTCAGTCTTGTGCTGCTTTCATATGATTCCGGATAGTATTAACCTTCTCAACTGTCTGCACGACCAAATCTGGTCCCAACAATCTTCGTTCTCCAACATCGTCCCAACAAACAGGTGAACGACACTTGCGACCATATAAAGCTTTGAATGGAGCCATCTGAATAGTCTCCTGGAAACTGTTGTTGTACGAAAACTCCACCAAGTGTAGATGATCCTCCCATGAACCCTTGAAGTCTAACATGCAAGCTCTCAACATGTCTTCAAGAGTTTGGATCGTTCTCTCCAACTGGCCATCTGTTTGAAGATGATAAGCTGTGCTAAACTTCAAATGAGTCCCCAAACTTTCCTGTAAGCTCCTCCAAAAGTGTGATAAGAAACGAGTGTTACGGTCGGATACGATACTCACCGGTACTCCATCCAATCTTACAATCTCCTGCATGTACCGTTCTGCCAAAGTTTCTGTTGATTGACCAACTCGAAAATGGATGAAATGAGCTGCCTTGGTCAATCGATCAACAATCACCCAAACTGCATTGTTGCCCTTTGGACTCCGCGGTAAAGCTGTCACAAAATCCATGGTTATATGTTCCCACTTCCATTGAGGAATCGGAAGTGGTTGCAATAAACCAGCAACCATTTGATGTTCAGCCTTAACTTGCTGACACACCAAGCACTTTGCTACAAAGCGGGCAATCTCCCGTTTCATGCCTTCCCACCAGAAATGATGTCGTATATCTCGGTACATTTTCGTGCCTCCTGGATGTACGGAATATGCTGAACTGTGCGCCTCCTTCATAAGTTCTTCACGAATATCTCCATTGGCACACACAAACGGCTACCATACCGCAACAAACCATCTTCATGAATTAACAAGTCCGTTCGAAGTCCAGCTTCAACCTGTTCTCGAAACTTTTGCAATCTAGGGTCTTGCAATTGCGTTGCTTTAATATTCTCGATCAACGAAAACTGTACTTGCAGCTGCATTAACTGTCCCGAAGAATGCGGTAACACAATCTCCAAATCAAAGCTTCGAAAGTCTTCAATAAGTTCCTTCTGTGCAGTCAACATCTGAATTGCTGGCAACCGACTAAGCGCATCCGGCACAACATTAACTTTCCCCGGATGGTATTTGAGATCAAGATTGTAGTTAGCCATCGGCTCCAACCATCTACGCTGCCTCATATTAAGCTCCTTCTGCGTGAACACATACTTCAAGCTTTTGTGATCGGTGAATACTTCGACCCTTTCACCCAATAAGTAGCGTCTCCAAATTTTCAAAGCGAAAATCACAGCTGCTAGCTTCAAGTCATGAGTTAGGTAATTCTTCTCATGGGTCTTCAACTGTCTCGATGCGTATGCTATAACCTTCCCATGCTGCATCAAAACACATCCCAATCCTTTTCCAGATGCGTCACTGTGAATCACCAATCCTCCGGAACTGTCTGGCACGGTCAGAATAGGAGCAGTTATCAACCTCTGTTTCAACGCCTCAAAAGCTGACGCACACCTATCCATCCACACAAAAGGTACTTCTTTGCGCGTAAGCTTGGTCAAAGACTCTGCCAGACGAGCAAAGTTCTTCATGAACCTTCTGTAATACCCGGCAAGTCCAAGAAAGCTTCTTATCTCCGCAACATCCTTCGGAATCGGCCAATCTCGAACTGCTGCAATCTTTCGGGATCAACGGCGATTTCATCACCAGACACGACATGCCCCAAAAACTTCACTTTTTGAAGCCAAAACTCGCACTTGCTCATCTTTGCATACAATTTTTCTTGCCTCAACGTCTGTAGTGCGATCTTCAAGTGTTCAGCATCTCTTCAATACTCTTCGAGTAGACCAAAATATCATCAATGAACACCACAATAAACTGATCCAAGAATGATGAAAAGATTCGGTTCATCAAGTCCATGAATATCGCCGGTGCATTCGTTACTCCGAAGGGCATCACTAAATACTCGTAATGTCCATACCGAGTTCGGAATGCCGTCTTGCAAATATCTTCTGTTTTAACTCGGACCTGATGATATCCGGATCGCAAATCCAGCTTCGAGAATACCCTCGCGCCACTAAGCTGCTCAAATAATTCGCCAATACGAGGGATCGGGTACTTGTTCTTAATAGTCACCCGGTTTAATTCTCGATAATCGATGCACATCCTCCTTGTGCCATCTTTCTTCTTAACTAGAAGAACTGGAGCTCCCCAAGGCGAGTTACTGCTTCGAATCCAACCCTTCTCAAGTAGTTCAGTAACCTGCTTCTTGACTTCTTCTAACTCCACTGGTGCCATTGGATAGTACGCTTTAGAAACTGGCGCTGCACCAGGAACAAGACCAATCGCGAACTCCACGTCTCGCTTCGGCGGTAAACCTGATATGTCCTCGAACACGTCAATGAAATCTCAAACAACAGTTGGCGCTTCGTCTTTAGCAACCTCCATCGGCGAAAGAACATTAGTTGTCGGCCTAGCCCTAGCCCTAAACTCGACTGGCCCGACAGAACTGCTTCCTCCAGCAAAGATAAACTCTGGATGTCCGGGAATCTGAAAAATTACTTTCTTTGCCCTACAATCAATGTGAGCGTGGAAAGTGCCGAGAAAATCCATTCTGAAGACAACTTCATAGCTGCCTGTATCAATCACCAAGAAATCCGCAAAAAGCTCCCGTCCGCAAACAACAACTGCACAATCCTTACATTCTCTACTAGATATGATCTTCCCATTCCCAGTGTGTATGTCCCAGAAACTAGACAGGGTTGTGCAAGAAATTGAGTGTGTAGCAATAAACTTGGACGACATAAAACAAAGGGATGCACCAGAATCGAATAACGCTAATGCGGGAAAACCATGGACAAGTAGAATACCTGAAACAACTTCTCCTGAAGCTTTAGCTTCCTCAGCCGTCAGGGTAAATGCTCGAGCTTGATTGGGTCCCTGAGTCAGCTGCTTCTGTCCCTGAAACGGTTTCTGCTGTGGCTTCTGAACATCATCCTTCGTGCGAAGCTTCGACGGACAAATGTTGATAGTATGATCCGCCGATCCACAAACCAAACAGAGTCCCTGCCTCCTTCGACATTCCCTTTGCACGTGCCCAGGTAAATGGCAGTAGTCACAAATCACGGTCCTCCTCTGATCAACAACAACAGGCTTCTTCATCGGTGTTACGCCACGACGGTTCACTGGAATACCTCTGCGTCCATGTGCTCGGTTCGGTGTAAATGTTGACTTCCGTACTGTAACTGCTGGCTGCTGTGTACTCCCAGTCTTCATAGATAGGCTCTGCTGCTCTCGAGCCGCTGTAAGTACTTGGGAAAAAGTGGTCAAACCCAGGGAGACAATCTGCCTCTGCATGTCCACATCCAAACAGCGCATGAACCTCCTTGCCCTATCAGCATCGTTGGCAACCAAAGGTCCAGCGAATCTACTGAGCCGCGTCCACTCAGCTGCATGTACATCTACAGGTGCGCCGTTCTGCTTCAAACGGATGAACTTTTCTTCCATTTCCTCCCGTGCAGTCAGCGGGAAGAACTTCTCCAAGAAACTCTTCGAAAAATCCGCCCAACTGATCGGCTTGGGTAAGCGAGTCTCTTCCACAAGCCACCATTTACGGGCATAATCCACCAACTGGATGCGTACCACATCCACCCTCTTATCCTCTGGGATCTGTGCCGCAACGAGTAAATTCTCCGTGTCAACCAGCCACTGCTCTGCTGGCAACGGCTCCTCCAGGCCAGTAAAGATAGACGGACCCAGTCTCCTGAAATCCGCCACGGTACCCACACGTTCAACTGGTCTGGCCACAACATTGTTCACGGACTGCTGAACGGTCCGCAAACCTTCCTGAAAATGTTCAGCTTGCTGCTGGTTCAGCTCGGTCTGTCGCTTTTGGTTCTCCAACATCCCACGGATTACTCTAAGCATAGCAGCTTCGTCAACACGCCTTTGGTACTTTTGCAAATTCTTTCCTGCCATGTTCCTGAAATCAAAGCACCTAAAGGATTAGCATGATAACAGATTCAAAATATAGATCAAGGATATGAATCAAGGCTAGAACTCCAAGTTACTTAAATAGAGTACCGCATTGTAACCATGCCGCGGTATCATAGCTACAATCACATAACTCCACCAAAGTCGCCTAAGTTCTAGAGATAAACAAAGGAAACCAGGTTTTCGAGTCGATATGCAAAGGAGGTTTGCATATCGTAAAAGTAGAATCAGGAGGAGGTTAAAATTCAAAAATGGTAAGACGGTAAGGTGGCAGGACATGTTTCCTAATCACGAGTATTCTGATTCGTGTATTGGGTCCAATACCCAACTACAAAAGAATCAAACCCGATAAACCTATATCCTACGTCTCTGATACCAAAAGAACCATGTCACGCCCCGCTTCCCAGAGTACGCTAAGATAGGCACGTGACATAGCCAACCATGCTACCTGTGGATAGGAAATATCCTTCCACAGTCACATTACGGCTGTAGAGATATCAAGAATAATAATAAACTATCTAACACATGTCCATAAGCCAAAATAAAACAAGTCAAGAATAAAATAATGCGGAAGCAAAACATCCAATACAAGAATAAACTGGAATGTACGTCCCATAATGCGGGCTCACATCAGGAATGAAAATACCGAAAGTAAAAAAATGAACTAACAACTAACAAGTCCTCACTGCTCAGCCTGCTGATTGAAATACTCATGCTCGGCCTGTAGCGAAGGTAAAGGATCTGGGCCATGCAAAACCCAGACGTCAGAGCGTCATAATATCAAGCAATACTATAAACAGGGGTAGCAATATATGCAGGTATGAGTATAAATGGTAGAACAGGTATAACAATGGTGTAAGTGAGGACAGTGAGGGTAATGTGTAGTGAGTTATCTAAATTGGTCTATTGGGTTAACTACACTCAAGTCTTTGAAATCAATTTGATGAATCATCGATGTAACTCAATAGTATCCCGTGCGTGCCCGGGATCACGGTCTATGACTCTCGGGCTGAATCCGAGACGTGCCGCAAGGCAGTAAAGGGTAGTAGGTAATGACGAGTGATGTCAGCAGCATCACCCCGGGGCTGGCCTAGCCCGTAAGACTGATCAGTAAAGGTATCGAACTGTCAAGTTACAAGTCAGGTTTCATCATTGATTTCCCCATACCCCAAGTTATATATGTTCAAGTCAGGGATTAATAAATCTGGAGCTAATGCCAACGCAGGATCAAGCAGGTAAAGGTTTGTCTGGATAGACAACAGGAAATGTCCGTAGGGACAACAGGTCAGGTTTGTTGTCATTAGTAACAAGATCAGGTAACAGGTAAAGCCATGGTACATCAGGTCAAGTCAGGTAGTATATAGGTATCATGTCATGTCAAGAAGTGCACGGTATCACGTCGTGTCAAGTAATGGTATATCAAGTCATGTCAGGGGTGCACAAATGTCACGTGGGTGCTCATAATCAAACTATAGTAAGCATAGGTATACAAAACAAGTATGGGGTACTAATAGCACAATAAAATGAAACATTGTAATGTGGTATGCAAACAGGTACAGATTAAAACATATGGATGCACGGTTAGCGATTTGAGTTAGGGTTATGGTTCCAACACTAATTAAATACACTTTATCAAAATATGGAATGTTAAAATCTCATTATTATGTGTTAAATGATCTAGGGATGAAATTGTATATATAATAGGCTAAATGGATGCGAACGGTGTCCTAAGGGTTATAAACTATTAAAGTGGTATTATGGGGTATACAACTAAGCAATATGTGATTCGAATATGGACATGGGTACAATGGATTGTAATCTAATATGCAACAGGATATGTTTCAGGTTCTAGATCTAAAAAATATACACACGGAACATCGAAATGGAAATATGGGACACTAGATTTAAACAACAGATTTAATATGCAGTTAAATAAGTATAATATAATATAAATAGCATGTAGTAAGTTTTACTTGCCTCGACAGATCAAGAAACGGGTGTACGGAACGTCTCACGTCGGCGGAAAAAGTCGCGACGAGTGCACGGTACACGGAACAGATCCAAACAACGTACAAGGAGATCACACGGGTCAAGTATGCTCGCTGGGTCGTCGAGATCGTCGATGGCACGACCGGATTCCGGCGATCAAGAAAAACAGTGAACATAAGATATAAAGACAGAAAAGAAAGAAAAGAAAGGATGAAGAAAAGGAATGGAAGAAGGGGTTGAGCAGAAGGTAAGCTCACCGTGTTTCAGAGAGGAGTCATGAGATGTCGACGGCGTCGACGGAGCTCCGGCGAACGATCTGCAGAGGACAGCGGCGACTTAAAGAGAACAGAAAAGAAAAGAAAAGAAAGGAAGAAGAAAGAAGGAGAGGAGAGGGAGTGTAGTGCTCACTGGGGGTGCACGGAATCGGGAAAACGAGAACGAGATCACCGGTGGCGATCCACTCCGGTGTTACGAGGCGTGCAGGGGTGCTCGGCTGTGCTCTCGGTTCGTGCACAGGGCTCGGGGAAGGAGAGAGTGGAGGCGGAGGTGATGAGGGTGTGGAGGCGAAGATGTCGGGAAAGCGTCGTCGGTGTTCTGGGCGACGACGAGGTGGAGGCGGCGGCTAGGGTTCGTGGTGATGGGTTCGTTTTAAAGAAGAAGGAGAAGAGAAATATATACAGAGAGAAAGAAAATAGCGAGAAGAGATGAATTTGTTTTTATTTGAGGAGAGAGAAAGAGATAGCGGTGAGGGTGAGGCAGAGAGAGAGGAAGAGAGAGAAAGGGAAGAGGAAAGAGGAGAGAGGAAAGTAAAGTGGGGCCCGGCGCAAAGAGAGAGAGGCTGGGGTTTGTTAAAGAAAGATTTTAAAGAAAATTTTAAAAATATTTTTAGTTGTTTGATAAAACCTTCTGAGCAGAAAAAAAATATATTCGGCTAATATTAAAAATTTTAAATAAATGAATTTTGGCGAGATACAAAAGTATTTCAAAATGCACCCGGGTCGGGTTCAAAAATTCAGATTTTAAATACGAAAAATAAATTCAACTTCCAAATTTTAAAATGAATGATTAGGTAACTAAAATGCATACCCCCAAGAACGGACGCACGTACGTGTGCGTAGCTATCCAAATATGTCCGTTTCACTGAACGGGACGAGAACAAGATGCACGGACGCTACCACAGGGTCAGGGGTATCATGCAGGCTGTCACGCCCCGCTTCCCAGAGTACGCAAGATTGGGCACGTGACATAGCCAACCATGCTACCTGTGGGTAGGAAGTATCCATCCACAGTCACATTACGGTTGTAAGGATATCAAGAACAAGATAATAAGCTAATCTAATACATGTCCAAATCCATAATAACAAGAAATCAATGAACAATAAGTGCGGAAGCAAATGATCCAATATAATAATAGAAAGGTACGTCCCATAATGCGGGATCGCACCTGGAAATAAAATGCAATAAACAAACTAACCACTATAGAACTCAAATCAGCCTGCTGGCTGAAGTACTCCTGCTCGGTCGTCGACAGTGGTACGGAATCTGGGCCATGCAAAACCCAGACGTCAGCGCGTCATGACATCAAGTATATAATGTAAACATGATAATAAGCAATGCAAGTATGAACATGAATAAAGCAGTAATAAGAAATAACAGAGCAGGGTAATGTGCAATGGTGACTAAACTGTCCTATCAGGTTTCTACTCTATAGTCTTTGAAACCAATTGATGAATCGTCGATGTAACTCAATAGTATCCCGTGCATGCCCGGGACCACGGTCATGATCCTCGGGGCTGAATCCGAGACGTGCCGCTAAGCAGTAAAAGGTAGTAGGATAGATGAGTGATGTCAGCATCAACACTCCGGAGCTGGCCAAGCCCGTAAGACTGATCAGAACAAGTATCGAACTGTTGAGTTACAAGTCGGTTTCACCTTTGATTTCCCCATACCCCCAAGCTATGTATGTCAGGTCAGATATTCAGTAGTCAAGGACTAATGCCAACACAAGGTCGAGTAAAAGTAGGTCTGTCTGGATAGACAGCGGGAATGGTCAGGTTTGTCGGCATTAGGCATGAGATCAGGTAACAGGTCAAGTAATGTATAAAGGTGTCATGTCATGTCAAGAGTGTACGGTACCATATCATGTCAAGTAGGAAGTGTAACAGGTCATGTCAGGAAGCACAAGATGTCATGTGGGTGCTCATAATCAAACTATCATAAACATGTGTATAAATAAACAAGCATGAGTACTATTAGAACAATAAACTGGAACATGTAATATGATAGGCAAATAGATATAATTTCAAGGATATGGATGCACAGTTATTGATTAGGGTTACATTTATAGTTCCAATATTAATTAGGATGCAATTTATTAAACATGGAGTATTAATATCACATTATTATGTAGTAATGTGATCTATGGATGCAATTATATTTATCTTAAATGCGATGGATGCAAACGGGTATCCGAAGAGTTATAAAACTATAAAATGGTAGTGTGGGATGTACAACTAAGCAATATGTGATATAAATATTTATATAATAATATTAATATGGATAGCATATTCAAAGCGATTAGTAACTATAAAAGCTGTATTGATTAACCATGCACAAGAAGGTTCCGTTCAGAAATTCAGCGTCACCCTAATTTGTAAAATAGCTTAAAAATAACAAACGTTCTCCAAAAGAGACGTATCTTATACCAAAACAAAGATAATTCAATAAGGTTTTCAGTTTTATAAGTATAAGCATCTCAGGTTATCCCTACAAAAAGTTATGAATATTCAAAGTTGAAAGTTTGCTGCTGGAATTTCCCTGGACAGCAGTTTAGAGACGTGTTCATTTGTATTTTACGTTAATTAAACAATTTATTTTGCAAGTAAATATTTCATAGAGTTATAGTATTCTGAATTAGCTTCGTAACGAACTAAAGAACGTATACTAATGATTTTTCTATGATTTATAATGAATTTTATAAGATAAGGTGTACAGTAAATTTCAGATTTGTCATATCCGATTTTTCAACGACATTTCATATGTAAACTATAAGATTTTCAAATGTATAATATTATAAAATGAAGATTATAAAAGTATATAGCATGTAGCAAGATTAACTTGCCTCGATGGGTCGCGAATCGGGAAAACGGAACGTTAACCGTCGGCGGGGAAAACTCGCGACGGCGCACGGTTCACGGAATGAACCCAAACGACGAACAAAGGAACCACACGGGTCGGGGTATCTCGCTGGAACGTCGAGAAACGTCACCGGCACGACGGAATTCCGGCAACAAAAGAACAGTTAAAAGAAATGAGAAACGAGACATGAAGCAAGAAGAGAAAAATGATAAAGAGAAGTACGAGAGAATATATGAGGGAGAGGGAGAGAGAAGAAAAAGTGGAGAGAGAGAGAGAGAGAAAGTGGGGCCCACGGGGTTAAAGGGGAGGTTGCGATTGGCTGAGAGAATAAATTAAGAAGAATATAAAGATTGTAAAAAAATATTATATGGTTAACTTAAAGATTTAAAAGATAGGTAATGAACAGTAAGATATCAGGTTAGTTAGAAAAATATATGCGATGGTTTTAATAATATTAAAATTTAGGATTTTGGCGCCAAATGAAACATTTCCAAATTGCGCCCGGGTTGGGTCCAAAAATTCGAAATTCAAATAATAGGATTTTAGGCGGGTTCCAAATTTTAAAATGAAATGTTTTATGATTAAAAAGCATACTCCCAAAACGGACACACGCACGTGCACGTAGCCATCCAAACTCGTCCGTTTCACTGAACGGGACGAGAATACAATGCACGGACGCTACCACGAGGCTAAGGGTGTCAAGTAGGCCAAGAAGAATATTTTCAATTTTATTTTGGGTGCTAAAATTTGTTATATGCAGAATGACTTAGCCGGTTAAAATTGTGCAATAAGAACCAAACAAGCAAGATAAATGAAATGAGCAAATGCCAAACACTCAACCAGTAACAGAAATAGTATTATTGGGCTCGGGTGTTACATCATACCCAACTACAAAAAGAATTTTGTCCTCGAAATTCCAAGAATTCAAGATAGATAACTACAGGAAAAGGTGAGGAAACTTCTGCCGGATCTCGTCTTCTCGCTCCCAAGTGGATTCTCCATGCGATCGATTACCCCAAGAGACTAGCACAAGGGGGATAACCTTGTTCTTAAGAACCTTTTCTCTTCGATCCTTGATTTCAACTGGTCGCTCCTCAAAAGTCAAGTCTTCTCGTACTGTTAGCTCCGAATGATCCAAAACGTGTGTTTCATCTCGAACATACTTACGGAGTTGAGATACGTGAAACATATCATGCACATTTGCCAAGGACTGTGGTAACGCCAAACGATATGCTACCTCACTAACACGCTCCACGATCTCAAGGGTCCAACGAACCGAGGACTGAGCTTTCCTCGCCTTCCAAAACGAATCACCCCTCTAGTCGGTGATATCTTCAAGAACACCAAATCACCCACGGTGAATTCTAGAGGTCTTCTCGATGTGTCAGCCCAACTCTTCTGTCTGTCTTGTGCTGCCTTCATATGATTTCTGATAGTGTTAACCTTCTCAACTGTCTGCATCACCAAATCTGGTCCCAACAATTTTCGTTCACCGACATCATCCCAACAAATAGGTGAACGACATTTACGACCATACAAAGCTTCAAACGGAGCCATCTGGGTAGTTGCCTGAAAACTGTTGTTGTAAGAAAACTCCACCAAGTGTAGATGATCCTCCCACGAACCCTTGAAGTCCAACATGCATGCTCTCAACATATCATCAAGAGTTTGGATCGTTCTCTCCGACTGACCATCAGTTTGAGGATGATAAGCTGTGCTAAACTTCAATCGCGTCCCCAAACTTTCCTGTAAACTCCTCCAGAAGTGTGATAAGAACCGAGTGTCCCGATCGGACACGATGCTCACCGGTACTCCATGCAATCTTATGATCTCCTGCATGTACCGCTCTGCCAAAGTCTCTATTGATTGACCAACCCGAAAAGGAATAAAGTGAGCTGCCTTGGTCAACCGATCAACAATTACCCATACTGCATTGTTGCCTTTTGGACTCCGCGGTAAAGCCGTCACGAAATCCATGGTTATATGTTCCCACTTCCACTGAGGAATCGGAAATGGTTGCAATAAACCAGCAACCATTTGGTGTTCAGCCTTGACTTGCTGACATACCAAGCACTTAGCCACGAAGCGAGCAATCTCCCGTTTCATGCCTTCCCACCAGAAATGCTGTCGAATATCTTGGTACATCTTTGTCCCTCCTGGATGTACAGAGTAAACTGAATTGTGTGCCTCCTTCATAAGCTCTTCACGCATATCCCCTTTTGGCCCACACACACGGCTACCATACCTCAACGAACCATCTTCGTGGATCAATAAATCTGTTCGTAGTCCGGCTTCAACCTGCTCTCGAAACCTTTGCAGTCTAGGATCCTGCGATTGTGTCGCTTTAATCTTCTCAACTAAGGACGACTGTACTTGCAACTGCATCAACTGTCCCGTAGAATGTGGTAGCACAACTTCCAAGTCAAATCTTCGAAAATCTGCAATGATCTCCCCCTGTGTAGTTAACACCTGAATTGCTGGTAACCGACTAAGCGCATCCGGCACAACATTAACCTTCTCCGGATGGTACTTAAGATCAAGATCGTAGTCAGCCATCAGCTCCAACCATCTACGCTGCCTCATGTTAAGCTCCTTCTGTGTAAACACATACTTCAAGCTCTTATGATCTGTAAAAACTTTGACTCTTTCCCCCAAAAGGTAGTGTCTCCAAATCTTCAAAGCGAAAATCACAGCCGCACGCTCCAAGTCATGAGTTGGATAATTCTTCTCATGAGTCTTCAGTTGTTTCGATGCGTAAGCGACGACTTTCCCATTCTGCATTAAAACACATCCCAATCCTTTTCCAGATGCGTCGCTGTGAATCACCAGTCCTCCTGAATCATCCGGTACGGTTAGGATAGGGGCGGTTATCAACTTCTGCTTCAACGTCTCAAAGGCCAATGCACATCCATCCGTCCAAACAAACGGTACCTCCTTTCGTGTGAGCTTGGTTAACGGCTCAGCTACGCGAGCGAAGTTCTCCACAAATCTTCTGTAGTATCCGGCGAGTCCAAGAAAACTCCTTATCTCTGCAACATTCTTTGGAATAGGCCAGTCTCGAACTGCTGCAATCTTTTCGGGATCGACGGCGATTCCATCGCCCGACACGACATGCCCCAGAAACTTCACTTCTTCCAGCCAGAATTCACACTTACTCATCTTCGCAAATAATTTCTCTTGTCTTAGCGTCTGCAATGCGATCCTTAAATGCTCAGCATGCTCCTCCGGACTCTTCGAGTACACCAGAATATCGTCAATGAATACCACAATAAACTGGTCCAAGAACGGTGAAAAGATCTTGTTCATCAAATCCATGAATGTTGCCGGCGCAATAGTCACTCCGAAGGGCGTCACTAGATACTCGAAATGTCCATATCGAGTTCGAAACGCCGTCTTGCAAATGCCTTCTGCTTTCACTCGGACCTGATGATATCCCGATCGCAAATCCAATTTCGAGAACACCCTCGCGCCACTAAGCTGCTCAAAAGCTCTCCAATGTGAGGGATCGGGTACTTGTTCTTAATAGTCACCCGGTTCAATTCTCGATAATCCATGCACATCCTTCTCGTGCCATCCTTCTTCTTTACTAAAAGAACTGGAGCTCCCCAAGGTGAGTTGCTGCTTCGAATCCATCCCTTCTCGAGTAATTCACCAACTTGTTTCTTAACTTCTTCCAATTCCACCGGTGCCATCGGATAATAAGATTTTGATACTGGCGCTGCACCAGGAATAAGGTCAATCGCGAACTCCACATCTCGCTTTGGCGGTAAGCCCGAAATATCTGCAAACACATCCATAAAGTCGCGAACAACTGCCGGCTCTTCATTACTATTCACTTCCATAGTCGCAAGAACACTGTTTGTCGGCCTAGCCCTAAACTCGACTGGCCCGACAGAACTGCTTCCTTACCGCAACTGCTGTCTGCATCGTTGGCCGCGAAAGGTCCAGCGAGACTACTGAGTCTCGTCCACTCCGCTGCATGCACGTCCACGGTTGCTCCATTCTGCCTTAGTCCGATAAATTTCTTCCCTTTCCTCCGCGCAGTCTGCGGGAAGAACTTCTCCAGGGGGTTCTTAGAAAAACTTCGCCCAACTGATCGGCTTGGGCAAGCGAGTCTCCTCCACAAGCCGTCACTCTCGGGCGTAATCCACTAACTGAATGCGCACCACATCAACTCCTTTGTCCTCTGGAATCTGTGTCGCAATCAGCAAATTCTCCGTGTCGCTAGCCACGGCTCGGCTGGCAACGGCTCCTCCAGAAAAGTGAAAGTAGACGGATCCAAAAGTCTGAAATCTGCTACGGTCCTTACTCGGTCAACTGGTCTAGTTCCAACATCGTTTACAGACTGCTGAACGATCTGCAAACCTTCCTGAAACAAGTCCGCTTGCTGCTGGATCAGCTCGGTCTGTTTCTTTGATTTCCAGCATTTCTCTTATCACTCCAAGCATGGCGGCTTCATTCACACGCCTCTGGTACGTCTTCAACTTCTTACCTGTCATAATCCTGAACTTAAAACACCCAACATTAGCATGATGATAGATTCTGAATGTGGATCAAGGCTAGAACTCCAAGATACTTAAATAGAGTACCGCATTGTAGCTATGCCGCGGTATCATAGCCGCAATTACTTAACTCCACCCAAGTCGCCTAAGTCCTAGAGATAACAAGAAGTTAGGTTTTCGAGTTGACAATGCAAAGTAAGTTTGCATGTCGACATGATCCGGAAGAATGATTCAAGGATGGTAAAACGGTCAAAGTGGCAGGACATGTTTCCTAATCACGGGTATCCTGATTCGTGTATCGGGTGCAATACCCAACTACAAAGAATCAACCCAATTAACCTATGGCTCTGATACCAAAAGAACCATGTCACGCCCCGCTTCCCAGAGTACGCAAGATTGGGCACGTGACATAGCCAACCATGCTACCTGTGGGTAGGAAGTATCCATCCACAGTCACATTACGGTTGTAAGGATATCAAGAACAAGATAATAAGCTAATCTAATACATGTCCAAATCCATAATAACAAGAAATCAATGAACAATAAGTGCGGAAGCAAATGATCCAATATAATAATAGAAAGGTACGTTCCATAATGCGGGATCGCACCTGGAAATAAAATGCAATAAACAAACTAACCACTATAGAACTCAAATCAGCCTGCTGGCTGAAGTACTCCTGCTCGGTCGTCGACAGTGGTACGGAATCTGGGCCATGCAAAACCCAGACGTCAGCGCGTCATGACATCAAGTATATAATGTAAACATGATAATAAGCAATGCAAGTATGAACATGAATAAAGCAGTAATAAGAAATAACAGAGCAGGGTAATGTGCAATGGTGACTAAACTGTCCTATCAGGTTTCTACTCTATAGTCTTTGAAACCAATTGATGAATCGTCGATGTAACTCAATAGTATCCCGTGCATGCCCGGGACCACGGTCATGATCCTCGGGGCTGAATCCGAGACGTGCCGCTAAGCAGTAAAAGGTAGTAGGATAGATGAGTGATGTCAGCATCAACACTCCGGAGCTGGCCAAGCCCGTAAGACTGATCAGAACAAGTATCGAACTGTTGAGTTACAAGTCGGTTTCACCTTTGATTTCCCCATACCCCCAAGCTATGTATGTCAGGTCAGGTATTCAGTAGTCAAGGACTAATGCCAACACAAGGTCGAGTAAAAGTAGGTCTGTCTGGATAGACAGCGGGAATGGTCAGGTTTGTCGGCATTAGGCATGAGATCAGGTAACAGGTCAGGTAATGTATAAAGGTGTCATGTCATGTCAAGAGTGTACGGTACCATATCATGTCAAGTAGGAAGTGTAACAGGTCATGTCAGGAAGCACAAGATGTCATGTGGGTGCTCATAATCAAACTATCATAAACATGTGTATAAATAAACAAGCATGAGTACTATTAGAACAATAAACTGGAACATGTAATATGATAGGCAAATAGATATAATTTCAAGGATATGGATGCACAGTTATTGATTAGGGTTACATTTATAGTTCCAATATTAATTAGGATGCAATTTATTAAACATGGAGTATTAATATCATATTATTATGTAGTAATGTGATCTATGGATGCAATTATATTTATCTTAAATGCGATGGATGCAAACGGGTATCCGAAGAGTTATAAAACTATAAAATGGTAGTGTGGGATGTACAACTAAGCAATATGTGATATAAATATTTATATAATAATATTAATATGGATAGCATATTCAAAGCGATTAGTAACTATAAAAGCTGTATTGATTAACCATGCACAAGAAGGTTCCGTTCAGAAATTCAGCGTCACCCTAATTTGTAAAATATCTTAAAAATAACAAACGTTCTCCAAAAGAGACGTATCTTATACCAAAACAAAGATAATTCAATAAGGTTTTCAGTTTTATAAGTATAAGCATCTCAGGTTATCCCTACAAAAAGTTATGAATATTCAAAGTTGAAAGTTTGCTGCTGGAATTTCCCTGGACAGCAGTTTAGAGACGTGTTCATTTGCATTTTACGTTAATTAAACAATTTATTTTGCAAGTAAATATTTCATAGAGTTATAGTATTCTGAATTAGCTTCGTAACGAACTAAAGAACGTATACTAATGATTTTTCTATGATTTATAATGAATTTTATAAGATAAGGTGTACAGTAAATTTCAGATTTGTCATATCCGATTTTTCAACGACATTTCATATGTAAACTATAAGATTTTCAAATGTATAATATTATAAAATGAAGATTATAAAAGTATATAGCATGTAGCAAAGATTAACTTGCCTCGATGGGTCGCGAATCGGGAAAACGGAACGTTAACCGTCGGCGGGGAAAACTCGCGACGGCGCACGGTTCACGGAATGAACCCAAACGACGAACAAAGGAACCACACGGGTCGGGGTATCTCGCTGGAACGTCGAGAAACGTCACCGGCACGACGGAATTCCGGCAACAAAAGAACAGTTAAAAGAAATGAGAAACGAGACATGAAGCAAGAAGAGAAAAATGATAAAGAGAAGTACGAGAGAATATATGAGGGAGAGGGAGAGAGAAGAAAAAGTGGAGAGAGAGAGAGAGAGAAAGTGGGGCCCACGGGGTTAAAGGGGAGGTTGCGATTGGCTGAGAGAATAAATTAAGAAGAATATAAAGATTGTAAAAAAATATTATATGGTTAACTTAAAGATTTAAAAGATAGGTAATGAACAGTAAGATATCAGGTTAGTTAGAAAAATATATGCGATGGTTTTAATAATATTAAAATTTAGGATTTTGGCGCCAAATGAAACATTTCCAAATTGCGCCCGGGTTGGGTCCAAAAATTCGAAATTCAAATAATAGGATTTTAGGCGGGTTCCAAATTTTAAAATGAAATGTTTTATGATTAAAAAGCATACTCCCAAAACGGACACACGCACGTGCACGTAGCCATCCAAACTCGTCCGTTTCACTGAACGGGACGAGAATACAATGCACGGACGCTACCACGAGGCTAAGGGTGTCAAGTAGGCCAAGAAGAATATTTTCAATTTTATTTTGGGTGCTAAAATTTGTTATATGCAGAATGACTTAGCCGGTTAAAATTGTGCAATAAGAACCAAACAAGCAAGATAAATGAAATGAGCAAATGCCAAACACTCAACCAGTAACAGAAATAGTATTATTGGGCTCGGGTGTTACACAGGCTATGAAATGCAATTTTAATTTATTTTATATAACCTAAAATGTTATATGATAAAATATGCGATGCTAGATGAAATGCCAATATGCAGTTTACACTAGATGCACGTGTCTATTTAACAAGCCAGGGTAGTCTATAAATATGAATCAACAGGTTCAAGCAAGCGGGTCGGGTCAAATGCAGAGTAAATGTAAAATTACTATTCGCACCCAAACACGATAAATCAATAAAATACCACAGATATATAAATACGGGAACAGAAATTGGTATAACTGAACTCGGTTGTTACACGTATATACCACGGTGTAAAGCAAGAACTATTTAAGCTGTCAAAAACTAAACCGTGAGTTTGTAGGATCTGCCAGTTTTGCTAAAGAGGTCACTCCCGGTGAAGGGATCTCGGCTCTTTTCTCATCGAATAAGGTGCAGGGTATATCATATATACCGCTATGCAAAGCAAAACTGTAGCTACCCTTTTTATAAAGTTTTGATTCTACAATATCTTTTAGATTTCTTTTGTTTTTATTAATCTCATTAATAAATCCCATCAGCTTATGCTTCCTAAGCATCACAGAAGAAACGAAAGCAGTAATATTTATATATCAGCATATATATATAATATAAGCATTCGTCTCAGGCAGTAATATGATCTCATCACAGAACATTGCAGCAGAAGATAACATATGAAATATTGGATATACTAGGACGTCCGTGTTTTATATCGAGCCTGTATAAAACACGGATTCCACGGTCACGATGAATAGCCAAACCCACATCCCTAGACCACTACGAGAGCGGCAAGTAACACTGCCAATTCTATGGTTAGGAGACCCGGTCTCGACTCCTCGAGATGGCCTCCCACTGTACCCTAGAACCCGGTTACTTGTGCTCCCCACCTTGGGCCTACCTAATGCGGAAAAATAAACAATATACACTGGTGACATCAACCTCATCCCGGAAGTGCCCCAATAAAAGAATATTACATACAAATGAATTTTACATGAATGAAAATAAAAACTCTTATCTCACATAAACCCCCCGGCTATTCAGAACACGACGATCCAATATAACATATCACAGCAACACATAATATCTCATATCATCAACGTAAGTAAGTATGCATACACCGATTGTCGTTGATGTATAGCAACGAAAACCGGCGATACAACTACATACTACACTTACGGTCATAGAAAAGAAAGTTTAAAACTACAACATTTGGAATTCACATTCAGTTTAGACATCGTAAATCCGAAATATCACATACTTCGCATTTCATGCATAACTTTATGAATTCCACATATTGTATCACATTCCAGATAAATAGACAATATTAAACTTTCCGATCGAATAATCAAATACCCAAGATTTCCTAAATAGCTCAACACTTGAGTGGAGTTCAAAAAATCCCAGAATATGTCACAGTACCAATGGTCCAGCCGTAGAAGGGTCAAACCAACGCCTCACATGTGGCAACGCCGTACTGCCCCAAACCCTAAGGTTTAGAGACGGTTCAGACGGTCACATAATCGAGTTAAGCTTTGTGTTCTTCTAGAGGGTCCGCCGCGTTACTTGCACGTTTTTCCGAAGGATTTAAACTCAAGAAAAATTCAACACTTGAAAGGTTTTCGTGTCGGGAAAAAGTGAGTTAATGATATCCGTTCGAACATTTTAATACTTTCAAAATTATCCGGAAAACAGAACGAAGTTAAACTTTTCGATCGAATCAACGATTACAAAATATCCCCAGAAAAACTCAACACTTGAGCAAGATTAAAAATACCCAGAAGCATATACAAATACCTACGGATTAACCCTGAAAACACGTGTCCCTAATACTAAAGTTCGTCCGCGGAACCGCCGCGCGAAGCAGGTTCCTGCCGCGGTTCCGCGGCAATTTGATGGTATTGTGGGCTCGTGTTTCAAGGTAATCCTTAGAATTTCCTGCTGATTTTTTTGAGTATTTTTAATGCAGAAAAAATCACATTTTTACAAAATTTCCAGAGAGGGGGTCAAAACCGACGTATCGGGGTTTGATCGAACTTTTAACTTCGTATACACGTCGACTAATGCTCTAGCTAGGCTCTGATACCACTGTAGAGTTACTAGGCACTCTTACAAGGGTCTATAAGGCATCAACCATGCCCGATTTAAAATTTAGATGTGCCGAACAACCCAAAGCGAGGATCTTTGCTAGATAATTAGGGTTAAACATGCAAGTAAACATCTTTACAACTAAGAGAGAGAGATTACAACCTTTGGAGTCCGCTCCTTCGCTTCATAAGCTCCGAGTAGAAGTCCCTTCGCCGCGATCCATGATCTCCCGGACTCAAGAGAGGCTCCACAACCCGAATGATCCATGCTTGCTTGTAGTCTTCCTTTTCAAAGATGATCTACCTTGAAGTTTCTTTAACTCAAGCTCTCACTCACTAATGAGGTGAACACCCTAATCTAATTGGCTAGATTAGATGAGGATGATGAAGTGGGATTT
Source organism: Agapanthus africanus (assembly GCA_030015575.1). Taxonomy (NCBI): domain Eukaryota; kingdom Viridiplantae; phylum Streptophyta; class Magnoliopsida; order Asparagales; family Amaryllidaceae; genus Agapanthus; species Agapanthus africanus. The sequence goes on along the minus strand of JASDDO010000028.1, from coordinate 62,217,664 downwards.
ATGCTCTCTTTTATTATCAAATTCTCACACTAATCCATCACAAAATGAAAACCTAGAAAGCTTTTGTGAGCTCAAGGAAGAAGAAGAAGAATGAATTCCTTTTGTGATGAATAATGAAAATGATATATGATTACAAATGCAACCATGGTCAAAGATGAGAAGGCTAGCCATTGTAGAGAGTTTACTAGGGTTAAGGGTGTGGTTTGTGTTAGAAAATATCTCACAAAATATCAACCATAATATCTTTGCAAGAAACAAAAGAAAAGCTTCTAGAAGCTTCAAGTAAGACAGTAAAGTAATATAAGTCAACATGTTAAGATAAAGAAAAACCAAATAGCATACTATCATGACGAGCAAGAAAGTCCTCTCTATATATATCCAAGCATCCATTATAATATATATCATATGTACAACAATGGCCTCTAGGGTATATACATAACTAACACTACCAGCAGGGGATAGCCGAGTAGGGTAACCGCTCGGCTGCCTCTTGGTGAGGGCTTCGATCTTTAGCGCTGGAAGGGCCGTGCAAGGCCTGCTAAGGATGGACCAAGCAGTGGAGCTGATCAGCTGCCTCTTGGCGAGGGCTTTGATCCCTGGCGTTGTGGGGCAGGGAGCTACCAGCCAGGGATAGCCGAGCAGGGTAGCCGCTCGGCTGCCTCTTGGTGAGGGCTTCTTAGGTCTCCTAGCGAGGTCGTTTTTGAGCAGCTGTGGTGAGTCTCGCGTGCACGACCCCGTCGAGGGAGGGGGTGCCGGTCATGCTTGGGAGCAGGCGAGCTGACCGTCACCGCCTCGGGGGGAATTGGGGTGCGTCGAGACTCGGGGCGAAGCTCTTTGGCTTAAGACCCCGGAGTCGATATTTGCGGTGCCCACCGGGTCATCGAATATGTCGGCCCGGGGGAGCTGCGGCTGTGGGGGACAGCGAGGCGGTAGTCGGCAGCGCCGATCTGAGCAGAGTCTTCTTTCCCTCTGTAAGGGTCCTGGTCCCGAGGCGGGGGAGCAGCGACCTGGGGAGCTTGTCTCGCCGTTTGGATAAGGACGAGCGCATCCACCATGGACGCGAGTCGATCTATCCGGGCGGCTAGGGCATTGATGGTGTTCGGATGAGGAGATTCGTCTGCACCTCCCTTGAGGGGGATGCGGCGGCTGGTGCTTGGATCGTCATGATGATCGCTCGCCATTAGATTGGGATCGGAAGATGAACTTTTGTTTTTGTGGAATCCAGGGTTCCCACAGACGGCGTCAGCTGACGCGAGCGGAATCGCGCCAAGATGTTACCTTCTGTTGATCTGTTGATGGTGGCGATGAATGGCTTTGATTGGATCTGGAGGCAGGCTCCTGAAGCGTGTGGATCTCAATGGGTTTGAGATTGGTTGTCGCCGAGCTACCTGCAAGGAAGTCCCGGGGTGGTTGTACCACCGAGAACCCTCCGACGATCAAGTTAGAGAGGGAATCCGAGCAAAGTAACGGCTTATTGGAGTCAAAATGGCTTACTTGAACCGTCTAAAGAAGGGGTTTATATAGCGGTGGCAGCAGGCAGGGCAGGTGCGAGAATCACGCCGGCCGTTACGCTCCCGACGTCACGCCCGCATGATGAGCGGGATCTCCCATTAATGGCGAGACAGGTTCGTTAATGGGGGATCGTGATGGCGTAGAACGTTGGATGTGGCCGGCGGATATCTTATGCATGGCGAGATTTGCGGGATGGCGGTTGCGCCTTTGAGCGGTGCCGTTGGTCGGTCGATGAGACCGAGGAAGATGATCTCAGCTGGAGAGCTCGCGAACGAGCGGGAGAGCCGAGGTATCTTGGTTCTGCGGTAGCCCGGAGACGAGCCGGGAGGGCCGAGGAGGCTCGAGCCTGTGATAGCTCGGAGTAGACCAAAGGGACACTTGGCTTGGCTGCTGAGGTGCTCGAGGGCAAGGAGTGGGGTGCAACCTCGGAGATAAGGTTTGAGGGAAGCCCCCACTGTAGCACACTGGTTCCCCCTTCATGGCTCTCAGGGGCCTAACTGGTTTACGTATGTGACACGTCATCCGCCACGTGTCACGATCTAAGGAATTACCGTTATTGAGCATCATCAATGCTTCTTCCTATTAATTTGTATTGATACCATGGCATATGTTTGCCGAATATAGTTTTATTTGAACATTAGCTTTTTTCTTTTTCCTTTCCTTTTGATTCAAGTAAGGGTCAAGTAATGATTCATTCCAAACGTTAATTGTTGTATATATAAATTTTTCTTATCAAATGTAATTTCGTGCACTTTAATGTAAATGGTGAAGGTTTGGTATCTGGCTGTAGCTGCTCAAGTTTGCAAGTTGTACACGAAATTATGTATCTTTGATGTAACCGTGAAGAATAGTATTTGTCAAAATTTGGTTTTAATTGTATCATAGATTTGCAAGTCTTGCTTTATGTTTGGCTCTTCATGTCTCTTTAATTATCTTGTATTGAATATAATCTTCTTTAGCGATTTTACCATCTTCTCCCCACTTCTCTTTTCTTATACATGCTTATTTTAGGAGAAATAATTTGGGGTATTGTTCCTTGAAAAAAATAAGTTGAAATTGCATGAAAAATTGAAGTTACATTCGAAGTATGTAATAATTAATTAGTGATCTTTGGTAATAGTACTCAAGAATAGTCATGAGAACTAGTAAAATGCATCATGTCCAACTTGGATGGTTACTTTATACCGATCTATTGCAAACCGGTCCGTATTTTTAAAAACGGGTAACTTTCGATCTACGATATATTTTAAATCCGTTTTAGTTGATCATCATACCCTTAAATACATGTGCATGAAAAATCAAAGGATTTGAAGACATCTGATCTATGCATTGATCGGTGCAAAAATGAACGTTTTTCGATTATGCAATATAAGCTTTATCCGATGCATGGGTTAGAGATCTTCAAATCCTCTAATTTTTCAAGCAAATACATTTGACGGTATGGTGATCAACTTGAATGGATCGGATCATTAAAATATGTCGTGGACCGAGAATTCCCATTTCTAAAAAACACGAACCGGTTTGCAATGGAGCACTCCCATGCTTTATAGTTGCATTTAGGCATATAACCATGCCTAGATACTTTTTTCAGATAAACCATGCCTAGATATTGATTGTCCAACTTCTATAACTTTCATCATATTTAAGGGTTGATTTCAAAAAACCATCAATACTTTGCCTCGATGAAGGAGAAACTACTAAATACTTTTAAAACTACGAGAAGCTAGCACACAACTTTCAAAAACTATAAAAGACTACCATAAAACTTTCAAAAACTACGAAAAACTATCATAACTAAGGTGCTACATTAGAAATATTTGTAAAAAACTACCATAATACTTTCAAAGTATGGTGGTTTTCTGTAATTACGAGAGTTTTTGGTAGTTTCTTATAATTGAGCCAAAGTATTTGATAGGTTTTTGAAATTAAGCCTATTTTATGTGCATTTAGCATTCTTGACATGAGTATTTGCATCATCATTTCACATGTATTTGCAATTGTAGTTGCATTCATAAGTTATACTTTCTTGACAAGTTAAGAGTGATATATATATATATATATATATATATATATATATATATATATATATATATAACATATTGAGTTGACACACCCTAAAGGTGAGCTTGAACTATATTACTATAGAAGTTCCCTTGAGAGAAACATTTAAAAACATCCTTTTTCTATATTGTAGTTTATGAACAGACCTTATGAAATAAGGAAATTTGCTTCACTTTAAGAGCTTAGAAATTGCAACTAAGTTTCTGGCATTTAAAAGTTTACATAAATTCTAGAAAAAGAAAACGTACTCAACAGGTACACAGATAGATGATCATACACACACAAATTTGTATAGTAATTAAATAACGTAACCGGCAAGGGGGCGCATATATCTATATATATCTATACATATAACGTAGAAAAAATGCCCTAAAAGGTCTTTTCGTCCGGTGGCATCTAAAATATTTTTTTCGACGATCGGTATCCACAATCATCATCTTTATCGTATAAGATGTGGAAGCACCAATTTTCATGTGATTCCACCACTTTTTCACTGTTTAATTAGCAATGTAAAAAGTTATATCGTCGGTAAACCGCTAATTTTGCACTCAGTAAATCAACGGTGAAAAGGTGGTGGAATTATATAAAATTTGATGTATCCACATTTTAGATAATAAAAATGATGATGATGATGATGAATGCCGATCGTTGAAAAAAATCATGAAAGGTGTATTTTTTTGATGTGATAGAAGGAAATTCCGTCCAATGGCACATATCCTCCATTATCCCCAGAGAGAGAGAGAGAGAAGGGAGGCTAGGAGGATTTTTATAATTTTTTCGACGATAGGCACCATCCATCTTGATCTTCATCGTCTAATATGTCGATACATCAAATTTCATGTGATTCTAACACTTTTCACCGTTGGTTTAGTGGGTGCAAAATTAATGGTTTACCGACAATAGAACTTTTTACATTGCTAAATCAACAGTGAAAAAGTATTATAATCACATGAAATTTGGTGTATCGACATATTAGACGATGAAGGTTAAGATGGACGGTGCTGATCGTCGAAGAAAATGATGAAGAGTGTGGTTTTTGCCGCCATCTAACGAAAAAAGTCTCCTAAGGCCTTTTTCTTCCATTATATATATATATATATATATATATATATATATATATATATATATATATAAACAAAATAGGCGGAATATATCTTGGCATGTAAAATACATTTGTATTTTCTATAATCATAATGTACATTGGTGAGCTCTCTGTTTCTAGCCGGTGTCATATCCTGCTCAAAGAACCAGAGATCTTGTCTTTGTAGGTACACACCATACAGAAGCTTGGCGGACGGTCAATGAATTAGAGTTCGAGCACTATATATTTAAACCCTTGATTTCAGAAATCAGTTACATATTTGCAAAAGCACCTTTTTCTCTGGAGAGTTTGTTATAGAGGGCTAAAGGATATCACTGAAAAGCTAGGTTAGTCCTATTCTCATTCTTCATTTATCCAATGAGTTAATTAGTATCAAACTTGTGTCTTTATGCACTCTTTCAATTATTTTGGATCATGTGAATTATATTTTGATGTCTTTTATGTACTTTTTCTTCGTTATGTTTTCCTTGAAATATTTTGATTTGTAGGATTGTTGAGATTTTAGGATAGATCATGATATTAATGGTAGAAACAATGTCTAATTTACCGGATTGGCTATTGTATATCTTGTATAACATGGATATTAATTTCGATGTTTATATTCTTATAAAATTTCTAATTAAGTTGAAGATCCCTTTATTGGTTTCACTCGATCTATTTTTGTATTCTAAATTTTAATTATCTTGCCAATTATAAAATTTACAATGTAAGAATACATGCATGTGTGTCGATAGACTCACATGCACCCACACGCATGCATACACTTATACACACATGTACACGCTCTGTCGAGAGGTGTCGAGAGGTTTAATAAGATATAACTTAATTCTTCTTCTACATATTCTTCTCATTTATATCAATTTTTCTATAGATTTCCTTGAAAAAAGGACATATGAAATTGTCAGAATATACATTTTATTACACACACTATATTAATATGCGAAATTATGTTGAAAAGGATGGGACCAAATTTTCATAGTCTCTGATCGCTCATCACAAGCATTGTTTCATTCTAGATATTAATATAATTAAGTGGATAATTATCACACTCAACATTTATGCACGCAGGTTGTCTAAGATGGATCCAGTTGAAAACAACTTGAAATACCTAACCAAAGATCAAGAAACCAATGAAGATATCACTGCCAAAGAACTCGAGCAACGCATTCTCAAAAACTTTACTAAACCTGCATGTTTAGTGGAAAAAAAGAACTTCAACAAGGCAAGATCCAGTTCTCAGTAGCTAGCTCAACAAAAGAGATTGCAACAATTCCACAACTTAATCCTTCAACATATGACCGCACTCATGGAAGTCCACAATGCAAAAGGCTTCGTATTCGGAATCATTTCAAACCATGGAACGGCCTTATCTGCCGCATCAGACAATCTTCAGTCTTGGTGGAGCAAAACTTTTAATGTCAAGTTACGAGCATGCAACAGGTCTCTACTCATTGCTGTTATTGCAGGGTCCAACACTGTCCATTCTTTTATTAACTTTTATGCAACATTGCGATCCGCCACAGCGGAAATATCCGTTTGAAAAGAGAAATACGACGCCATGGTGTCCAAATGGACTGAAGATTGGTGATCTGAATTGGGGGTTGGTAAGAGTCAAAGGATCGCGCCGTACAAGAAGCCTCATGATTTGAAAAAGGCATGGAAAGTTGGAGTCGTGATTGCGGTTATAAAGCATATGTCGCCGGACTTTGAGAAGATTAAATTGGTTTTGGCACAGTCGAAGAAGCTGCAGGAGAAGATGACGCAGAAGGAGAGCATGATTTTCTTGGAGTTGCCGAGGATAGAAGAGGAATTGTATACATCTATAGTGCAATCTTTGAGCAGGTTTGAGGTTGGAAGCTCCAGGGCATGCTTCTGGAGAGAATAATTAGTTGTTGATAATGCCTAGTATGTTGGAGTATGATTTAATTGTGAGAGCGAATAATTGAGAAATTAAATTGCTTATAAGAAGTTATGTATCCGCATTTATAAGATAATTCTTGTGGTTATAAGATACAATTTATTACTCCTATTATTTAGTTTGCAATTTTATTTTCATACAATATTCCATTAACAACTTTCTTAAAGATATATACCAAGGCCAAAGAAAATTTTATTTATAGGGTTTAATCCATTTGTAAAGCATATATATTATACAAGAAAAGGATCGAAGTATAAAAAAGATATTTATAAGTTGTGAAAATAATTTTATAAGCATTTTCTGATAAAGCAACCTTGCGAAACAGGGGTGTGATATGTATTTCGGTGGGGGTGGCTCAGCCCTAGCTAAATCCTCTTGTATTGAGCATCGTGCACGCTCACAAAATTATTTATGACATACTTATATCATTTAAAGAAATCAATTTTAGTTATCTCCAATCTCTTATGGAATTCAAAGAATATTTTTTCTTCAAAAAAATGAGGAAAAAAAAGAAAAATCATAAACAAGAAGTATAATTTGTCGAGCAAAATATTAGTGTTCATGCTCTTTTCATATTATTAGAATAATTAAGGAAATTTCACATATATAACTATTTCATCCATTTCATAAGGAAAAATGAAGAAAACATATAAAATTTATTAAAGAAATTCATTTGCAACGTATGTCCTAAAAGGGACAATTGTGTGGATTCTTTTAGCGTATAGATTTTGATGATATAGTTTATCCATTCTCGTTTTGGTTTTGATGATAGCTTAAACATGAATAGCCCGTTTAGTATTACATGCTTATCTTGATTATCCTTTCGACACTAAACTTGTATACACTTATTGTTTAGCTTGCTTATCCTGTATCTTGTATATATCGAGTAATATATCAATATCGATATGCTTTATTTGTGTTATATTCTTTAATATCGATATATTACTCGCATTCATTGTTTTGATTATTTGCAATATGAATATTTATATACATGTGTTCTATATCTTACTTTTCATATAACATGTATATATATTTGGTATATCAATATCTCATACTTTGCTTTTGATTTATATCTTGATATTAATATACTATTCATAGTTGTGATATCGAAACAATGAATGGTCATATACTTGTGTTTATTAACTTGTTTATATTTCATAATATTGTATATGATATGCTTGGTCGTTTTGAGATTGCTTTTCAGAATAGCTCACGAGACAAGCATATAAAGAAGGATGGAGGAAATCGAGCTTAAATGGATATATCTAATGGAGATCGGAGGATATGGATGGGAGCTTCCCAAATTACATATCAACTTTCATGAGGCCAAGCGACGTAACCGAGAAACAAGAGTTCAAGAATTCAAGTTACGAATAGCTAAGAAGGTAGAAACCAAGTCTAAGTTGAAGCGGCGAAATCAAAACCAGGATTTGAAGTTTAAGATATCGACTTCAAGACGCTAGCAAGTGGTTTGGCGAGTTTCGAAGTTCAAGTGAAGCGAATCGCCAAAATTCAAGAGCTAGAGACGATAAGAATTCAAGAATTCGAAGATTTGCGAAACCGACATAGGAATCCGTGTAAGTACTCTATACTTTATGGTTATATCATTTAGAGTTCTTGAACACTCACACACGCTTGCACAAACGTCTTATATTGTATGAACTTTGGGGTTTTCGATTTAAATTTGATTTTCATCATAAAATACAAGTTTCTGAGTTTTTACACCTCAGACATCTGTCCCCATGTGCTTCAGATGTTTGTCGTCTTTCTGCGCTTTCATAAAACCCCCAAATGTCTGAAATATCAGTTTTCATGCATTTTGTGCTTCAGACATCTACCTAATGCTTCTTCAGACGTCTGGATTCTCTATATGTTTTCATATGGCATATTTTTATGAGAGACGGACGTCTGATGTTCATTTGGACAGACGTCTTATGAAGGGTTTTCAAAATGGTATTTTTAAACTTCAGACGTCTGCCCATTTGAACTTCAGACGTCTGGTTTGCGCTATGTGCTTTTCAGTGAGGAACACAGATATCTGCAGTTCATTAGGGCAGACGTCTGATGTTATGTTTTAGCCAAAAAAATTCTTCTTTAGACGTCTACTTTATTTGAACTGCAAACGTCTGCAATTAAGATTTTTTTGAAAAATATAGCCGTTGGGGATTTGTTTTATTTGAGTCTAGATGTCTGCCCTTCTTAACTTTAAACATCTGCCGTGTGTTAAAACTGCTTGTCCACATTTGATTTTGAGTTATTTTTCTTGGGGCTAAAAAAGTATTTTGGATTGGATTTTTCTTGGCATCACTTACTCAATTACTTGAGCTTTTCAATTGCCAATATCCAAGTGATCTTGAGCCAAAAAATCTCATCCCTTGTGAGAGTTTAAAAAGAGATTTTCATTTACTTATCCAATCACTCTTACACACAAAATATTCAAGAGCTTCAATTGATTATCCATACTTGCTAGAGTATTAGTATGAGCTTGAGAGAAACTCCTACAGAGTATTGTGCTTATTGTAACCCTCTTCTTGTCTTTGTGTGATGATCCTTAAGTGCAAGGGTGCCTTTGCAAGAGAGAAGAATGTGAGAAGTTTTCCTTTTCTTTGTGTGAGGATCCTTAAGTGTAAGGGTGTCTTTATAAGAGAGGGGAGCTTGTAAAGAAGAGTCACTTATGTGTCGAGTGACGTGTTTGGTTGCGGGTGCGCAATGTGATTGGTTCAATATAGACGTGTTTAGTGGAACGGGCTCGTGCGCATAAAGAAAGTGGACTAGAGAATCTTCCGAACCACTATAAAAGCTCGTGTTTGTGTTTACAATTTCTCTCTTACTTTATATTGCTTATTAGCTTAGAAATTGCATGCTTATGATCTTCCGCTCTATATGCTAATTGCTATAATTGATATTGTTCTTGCGTGCTATATGTTGATTTTTCACAATTGTAGACTTGCTTAGTCTCTTATCTCATTAGTTTATCGTTTGCTAAACTATTCAATTGTGATTGTGTATTTGCAGGTGTTTATAATTTTTTAATTTGGGCATTTCGATAGCATATTCCTATTCACCCCCCTTTAAGAATACTTTCAGTTGGTATTAGAGCTTGGTGCTCTTCTTGTTGGGATTAATACCCTGGAGTGATTCATGACATCGTCTTTACTATCTTGCTCTTATCGTGATTAACTATCTATTCATAACCCTCCATATTTTGATGGTTCTAAATTTGATTTTTGGAAAATTGTGATGCAATATTTTTAGAATCTCTTGATAGGAGTATGCGGCTAATTGTTAATCGTGTGTATTCAATTCCTTCGATTGCTAAATCTATGTGGAGTACTCATGAAAAAGATTTATTTGTTTTGAACATTAAAGCTATTAAAGTTTTGCATTGTGCTTTAAATATCGATTTTCTTAACAATGTCTCTTCTTGCAAGACGGCTCATGACTTGTGGTGCTCCTTGGAAAATATCTATGGAGAGCAAGCCGTTTGCAATAAAGGAGAGAAAACCAAAAGAACGGTGACTATAGCGACTTTGGAGACGTCTCAACAAAATGTGAATCAAAAGAGGCGATCCAACTCTATGGAGTCGGAAAAGGGGTGTCTTGACCGGGTTGTGAGTAATTCATCTTTTGATTATCATAAACTTACCCATGATCAATTGCTAGTTGCTTTCAATACTATTCATTTTAATTTCAATTTGATAGCTTCTAAAAATGATTTTTTAGATAAACAAAATTCTTCTCTCATTGATGAGAAAAATGAGTTGATTTCCTATTGCGGTTCTTTTAAGATTTTGAATAAGGAAATGATTGTCAAATATAATACTTTAACTCATGCTCATGATTCTCATGTCCGTTTGGTAAATAATTTGGATTTGGAGAAAAGCGAACTTCTTTCAAATCTTGCTTTACATTGTAGTTCCTTTGATGCTTTGAAAATGGAAAATGAGAGTTTAATTTTATCTATGGATTCTTTGAGCAAAGAAAAAGATATTTTGATTTAAAATTTACGAAGTGAAATTGACATTTTGAAATCTTCCCTTTTATCTCAAGAATCCTTGAGTGTTGACTTTGCGTCTTTAAAAATAGAAAATAAGAAATTTGTCGGTGTCAATAACAACATGTTCCCTTTATCTCAAGAATTCTTGAGTGTTCCCTTGAGAAAATGGAAAATGGAAAATGATAAATCTTCCCTTTTATCTCAAGAATCCTTGAGTGTTTCGTTTTATCTCAAGAATCCTGATAAAGAGATTCTCCTGCCTCCCTTTGTTGACGCCAATAACGGCGTTGAGCACATTTTGAAGCAGGAAATTTTTCATCTTTGGGAGCCTCATAAACATGCCCCCTGTATGGATTTGGAACTTCAGCAAATGTTAATCGCTTGAAAACTGATTTCTTTGATAGAGTAGGAGCATTTGGCGCCAGTTTGTGGAAGACAGATTTTCTTGGAGGTGAAAATTCTTTTGGCGTTTCAGGAGCAGCATGAACCAACCTTTTAAAGACTAAGCTTTTGGAATTCACAGGCTTCTTTGTCAGGCCTGTGGAGCTTGATGCAGCCTCTTAAAGCCTGAGCCTTCTGGTTTTGCAGGTTTCTTCGATGGGCCCATGGAGCTTGAATTCAGCCTGTTAAAAACCGAGCCTTCTGGTTTTACAGGCTTTTCGGATGAACCTGCAGAGCTCGTTGCCAGCCTATCAAAGACTGACTTTTTCGGGACTTCCTCCTTTGGCATTAAGGCGCCCGCAATTGTGAAGGGGGAATTTGCCCAAATTGGAGCCCATTCCTCTCCTGCATTAGTTGAGGAGCTAGAATGCAGAGCAGTGGAGCTATGATTTGCCCGGACATGATCAGCCGGTATAGGGTGGTGTTAGAACCAGAGTTGCAGTTGCAAAATGCCATTGAGATGATCAACATAAAAGGTAGAACACCGGTTTCAGTACCCCGAAATCCAAGAGCAACCAAAATAGAAACCGCGATTTTATTCGCGAAAACATGACACACAAAGTGTGGAGTGGAAAGAGAAAAATGTTTCACCGGGCGTGCCAGATTTTGGGGGCAGATGCATAGGTTTGATCCATTTACATCTCCTAAAACACTAAGTTATTATAGCGCCGTATATCGGAGCTTTAGATAGATATGACCTATGTAGCTGACTTCATATTCCCTCTCACGAATGAGAAATTTATTGATTGTGGGGACGAATTTTTCCTACAGGCGCAAGCCCCTGTTGTAACGATTTTGTTTTTAATGTAAATAAATTTGTTTAAAGTTAAAATACTAAATGGAGTATTTGCAACTCTGAGTATGCTATAAGTATTTAATTTGTTTAAGAACAGCAAGAAAACACTTGTAGCTCATTGGTAAAGCCTTGCACTGTTGTGACGTAGCCCCTGTGTTCAAATCCCCCCAGCCACATATTATTTTTAATGATTTTTCTTTAAAACTTTTTGGAAGCCCAAAAGTTTACACATGCAATACACGTAAAAATGAAAAGTCTCAGAAATCAAACATGTAGAAATTGTTATATGAACAGACACAAACACGTGGCAAGAATCCAGACCCCAACCCCCACCAAACGACCGGCGAAGATCTCCTCTCGGCCGGCGCCGCCGGTTGGAACCGTCGATAATGCTCTAAAGATTTTCCCCAACACCCCTTGGCCTCCCCCCCACTACTCCTCTTCTGTTTGTTTTTCCTGCAATTAACCAGAGGATTAAAAATCACCATTAAACCAATGTTTTAATGCATTTTAATTCTCATTTTTAATTCCCTAAACCATAATTCTATCATATAAATATCACCCCATAGCTAGCCCTCTCTATTCTGAAATCCATTGTCAAAACTCTCAAATTTTTCCAAGTCAAATAAATTGTACAGGTGGAATTAGCCAAGGTCAAGTTCCGGCGACGATTCAGGAAGATTTCGACGATCCCACGACTCCACGAAACTCTCAAAACCTTCCTCCGCCTCTTCTCTCTACACTAATCCAGTAAATCCCCTCTCGTATCATCTCTTCGTTTTCTAAAAAGTTCTCCTTTCTAATGACGTCGGTTAGTGGAGTTAACCAACTTTTAAATTCTATTCTCTTTAAAATAACAATTTTTCTTAGGAAACAATTATCCAAATTATTATACCTTGCTTATTAAATATTATCTAAAATTTAGAAACTAATTTCACTATAAAACTCCATGTAAAACCATATTTATTGCAGTTTTACAGTTTAATACCACAACTTTACATTTGACATATTTTATCATGTTTATTTGTATTGCCTTTAAAAAAATCTCACGAGATAATGACCTAGCTCATCACAACACACATCTTGACATAGCACGATGGCTTAAAAATAATATTTTGTGGGACAAATATTACATTAAAATACCCTAAACTATTAAAAACCGTATTTCTTTAAATTGTTTTAATTAAATTCCTTACGATTATGTCCTTACAACCCATTCTTGAGGAATCCGATTAGGTTGGTGTGGGTTATCGTACATCCATCGGACTAGTAGGGCGAGATGCAGTCCTCCTCACGGAGCATACGATCTCGATGGAATTTTTAATACAATTTTTAAGAAAATATGAATTTCTATTTAATAAATAAAAATTTATTTTTAGTAATTATATATAATATTATCAAACTATCTATTTTAAATATATTTAATAAATTCCATGTTTTCCAAACAAAGGAATCCCAAATTTCATGAATATACCATCACAAATCCATACAATTCCAATTTACACTAAAATACCATATATTATTCAATCTAGGTTTATAATCATTAGAATACTTCACTTTTAAAAATTACATCCATGAAAACCCTAAATACGATAAATAAATGCTTGAGTTTTATTTTGAAAGTTTATCAAAACTATTTTTCATAAAACCCCCTCGAGTTTATTAATTTACAATAAGGACCCTAGTAAATATAGCTTTAAGCGGGACCAATTCTCTTGAGTCTTAGGGAGCCGGAGAAAGTGGGTGCTTGCCTATTTAAGGTAGGAAACTAAAACGGAGTTATCAATGGTAATTGGTTTGGAAAAAATCATAAATCCTGCCGTCCATGTGCAGCAGTTACCGATAACTCCAAAACCTAACTCAGGAATCAAATTCTGTTTAAAGTGTCTGACTCAATCTGAGTCTCAGTCAAATCTGAAAACAATTCATATTTGAAAACAATTCAAATATATCTCCAATTCAACATGAATCCTTATATACTGGAAATTGAAACATGAATACCAGAATACTATACAATATCAACATGACTTGAACTGACCGAACCATAGATATACATTTATTTGATTACATGACTATCCGTCTACATCCTTATCCGTTTACATGAACAATTGATATCATGGTTTCGGCAAGTCTTTCAGTTATAAACAATACAATAAATATTACGGGGTTTTAAAGGGGTAGATTGGTATGGAATGTGTTAAAAGTGGCACGATGATGGTCACTTTAATACACCTAACCTGAATATCCGTTGTCGTTGTCCCGTGGCTTGACGGGTCCTTGTACTCCGTATACCATAGTCTACGAAATAGTTGGACTTCTCTCGTATACACTGACATAATCTGTACCAAACTACAAGCAACCGCGTTAACATAAAAATCATATATTATACCAGTATATTCTCTTATCTGTCTATTCTATTTCTATCTCTCTTTGGAACTTACCGAGCAATTATTTGCTGACAACATTCCTTTTCTATTCTTTCTTTGGAATGTTGTCAGGAGGACCCGACTCTCTGGAGATCGAGCCCAGCTCAGAATACTTGGAGCAGTTCATCTAGGACCCGGAGTCTAGTCACTTGTATATACTTTTACATTCAGTTCATGCCATTGTTTAGGCATTGCTTTCCACATTGTATTTACTTTTCAGTTGTATTGTAAAGAATGTTCAATAAATAAAAAAGTTGTTGCTCATTTACATCTCATGTCTTTCTTATGTACATTTATATTATATTGCTTATTTATACTTAACGTGTTTATTTCTGAGTAAATACATTGCGGGCCTAGTCACGTCTTCTTATCCGTACACCGGGAAGCGGGGCGTGACAGGTTTTGTTGGTGGCCCATGCATGTCGGTTCTATCTGAAGTCACACCATGCAGGGTCAATTCTGCATGAAAACCTAAGCAATATATCACAAGAATTATAAGAATCGGCAACTAAACGTTCTTTACATTTCATATTCTTTGAATCCATCCTAACCCTATTTTTCTTTTAAGGTTATGGATTCCCCGAACAATACTAGCACCAACGTGAACGGCAACACCACACCACCGCCTCTTCCACTTACGCCTACCGTAAAAACTCCGATCAACGAGCAGACGGTTTTGCTTGAGACAATCAAGAGCCCTTTGGAGGGACAGCAGCAGCAGACTGCTATACTCCTGAACCGCCCAGTAGCTGAGGCGCCTGGAGTGAAACAATTCCGGGCATTGCACCCTAAACAATTATTTGGGAAAGAGAGCCCTTTGGAAGCTGAGAAATGGGCTCAATCAATCGAAAATGATCTGGCAGCAGCATAAGTGGCAGACATTGCTTGGGTAAGAGTTTCGAAACTGCAATTTACCGATAACGCCCGAGTATGGTGGAAGGCGGAAGAAAGCCATCTTACCCATTCGATCGATTGGAAGACTTTTCACGATATGTTCGACACGAAATATTTTCCCAAGACTGCCCGATTTGATATGAAGCAGCAATTCATCCATCTACAACAAGACTTTATGTGGAGCAAATCCATAGATGAGTATGATACTGAGTTCACTATGTAGAGTAGGTAAAATATGTCTCAAATATTCGAATTTTCTGATATCACATACTACACAGCTAACACAAGACCATAACAGGTTCGTGGCACATCTTATACCGACTGCTGAGATCAGGGCCAAAAGATTTCAACAGGGGTTGGACCAGGAGATCTAAGCTGCATTAGTTATAGGATATTTCCCAACCCACGACTTAGCTTTGAAGGCTGCCCGTCGATAAGAGGCAGTAGTGAAGAAGAAGGGCAGACCTCAATCTGTCGGTATGAACTGCCCTGCTACTCAGATAGCAGGAGGAGCCTCTTCCAGGCCACTTTTTATACCCAGGATACCGGGAGTACCTTTCAACCGGCCTACTCCAGACTTTTGCACCTACTGCAGGAGGAATGGACAACTGGCGAAGGACTGCAGGCGTTCTTATCTCCTTTGCTTAGTCTATGGCTCATCCACACATGATATTGGATTTTGTCCTCGTAGACTCAATCCAAATCCTACACCCAGAGCAGCAATCACCTATCCGCAGCGGCCAGCTATCCAGGCACCTGCACCACGTCTTGCTCTCCCTGCACCTCCTCCTCGTCAGTTCCATCAAACACAAAGGAACCTACTTCAAGGACAGAGGAATGGACAGAGGAATGCTCCTCCAGTAAGGAGGAATGTACCGAGGCGACAAGCTTTCACAATGACTGTGGAAGAAGCTGAAGCCACTAGCCAAGTCATCACTGGTAACTCTTTTCTTTCAAACTTTCTTTCAATCTTTATACATATCAAATATATTTTCCTATACCTAAAACATATACCACATAACTTAGGTACAATCTTAATAGCCTCACTTCCTGCACTAGCACTCTTTGATACTGGAGTATCTCATTGCTTTATGTCGCAACGGTTCGTCCGAACTCATGCGATTCCAGTCAAACCACTCGTATCCAGCTGGAATGTCAGTTCAGGGAACGACGTTCTAAAGGAAACAATGGGATACGACCTGTGTCCAGTGGTCGTCTGCAGCAGAGAATTTTATGCTGACTTCAAGGTGCTGGACATACCGAATTTCAATGTAGTTTTGAGTATGGATTGGCTAGGAACTTTCTATGCTACCATCGACTGTCGTCAAAAGAGGGTAGTGTTCGAGATTCCAGACCATCCGGTCTTTTATTTCAAAAGTGGAGACCGTACCCTGGAGCGTAGCACATACAAAGAAAAACCGAAGAAGGCAATGATTGCAACTCTACTCGCGGAAGAAGACAAGCCAGAGATAGTTCGAGAGTTCGATGATGTATTTCATGAAGACATATCAGGTTTGCTTCCTGATCGTGCTCTTGAATTTAGAATTGATTTAGTACCTGGAGCACAACCGGTGATCAAAGCACCATACCGATTAAGTCCTTACGGTTTGAAGGAGATCCGTACTCAATTGGATGAACTACTGAAGAAAGGATGGATTCATCCCAGCACTTCAAATTAGAGATCTCCAGTTTTACTTGTGAAGAAGAAGGAGGGTTCATACCGAATGTGCATTGACTACCAAGCTCTAAATGAAGTCATGATAAAGAACAAGTATCCACTACCGCAAATCGATGATCTGTTCGATCAGCTAAGTGGGTCTTGCGTTTTCTCAAACTTAGATCTTCGTTCGGGTTATCATCAGGTGACGTTCAAAGAGTCTGATATTCCGAAGACGGCATTCAGGACTCGCTATGGACATTATTAGTTTCTCGTGATGCCATTTGGAGTGACCAATGCACCGGTCATATTCATGAATCTGATGAACCAGGTTTTCTAAGAATACCTAGACATGTTTGTTGTGATTTTCATCGATGACATCCTGGTGTATTCTAAGAATCAGAAGGAACACGTTGAATATTTGAGGATTGTCCTGGAGAATTTGCGACGGCATCAACTCCATGTCAAGTACAGCAAGTGCGAGTTTTGACTAGAACAAGTCGGATTTCTCGGACATATCATTTTGGGTGAAGGAATCTCTGTGGATCCAGCTAAAGTATCAGCAGTAAACGAATGGCCGACACTAAAGACAGAGAAGGACATTCAAAATTTTTTGGGATTAGCGGGATACTATTGAAGATTTATTGAAGGCTTTTCGAATATTGCAACACCCCTGACCAAGCTCACATGTAAAGATGAAGCATTCGTATGGTCAGAAGCATGCGAATAAGCTTTTTTAGAACTCAAGTCAAGATTGACATCATCGCCTATTCTCGTAATACCGGACCAATCAGGAGGTTTTGTTGTGCATTGCGATGCATCCGGTAAGGGATTAGGATGTATTCTACACCAACACGGTAAAGTTGTAGCTTATACATCAAGACAGTTGAAGATTCATGAGCACAATTATCCAACGCATGACTTAGAGTTGGCAGCTGTTATATTCGCACTGAAGATTTGGCGTCATTATCTTCTTGGAGAACGGGTAGATATATACACAGACCACAAAAGTCTGAAGTATGTGTTTACTTAGAAAGAGCTGAATATGCAGCAGAGAAGATGGCTATAACTTATGGCGGACTTCGACATCAACCTACAATATCATCCAGGGAAGGTGAATGTAGTTCCTGATGCACTTAGTCGCCAACCACTATCAATGAATCTCACCGCACAGTGGAAGCTACAACAAGATTTCCATCAGATGGAGATAGAAGTGGTCATGCCAGGTAACGCTTCAAGTTTAATGAACTTACAAGTTCAGTCTACAATTTTCAATCAGATCAAAACAGCTCAAGCAAGTGATGCCAAACTGCAAAAGATCAGAGAACAAATAGAAAGTGGACTTAGAACAAATTTCATCATCCACGAAGACGGATCTTTGAGATATGGAAGCAGATTGTGTGTACCACAAGGTCCTGTTCGGGAAGAATTGGTGAAAGAAGCTCACAGCTCTCCCTACTCAATACACCCTGGTGGTACAAATATGTATAAAGATTTACGTCAACATTACTGGTAGTATGGAATGAAGCGTGAAGTAGACAGAAGTGTCGCCAAATATTTGGTGTGTCAGCTAGTGAAAGCTGAATATCACATGACTGCTGATTTACTTCAACCGTTACCTATCCCAGAATGAAAGTGGCAACACATTATCAGGGATTTTATGACTGCTCTTTCTCGCAGCACAAAAGGTAACGATGCAGTATGGGTTATTATGGATTGACTCACAAAGTCGGCTCATTTATTTCCCTTTCGAGTTGGCCAATCTACCGAGACACTAGCAAAGAAGTACATGGAGGTAAGTTTAAATCTAAGTAAGATTTAACTCTTCAATGTGTACTATCTTTGATACCCATGAACTCGTGCAGGAGATCGTGAGATTATATGGAGTACCGGTTTGCATTGTCTCCGATCGTGACACTAGATTCTGATCGCAATTTTGGAAGAGTCTGCAAGCAAGATTAGGAACGAGTCTGAACTTTAGCACAGCTTACCATCTACAAACAGATGGACAGTCTGAGCGAATGATTCAGATCCTTGAAGGTATGCTAAGAGCTTGTATGCTAGACTTCGGAGGATCATGGAAAGATCACTTACATCTTGTGGAGTTTTCATACAACAACAGCTATCAAGCGAGTATTGGAATGACACCGTTTGCAGCGCTCTATGGAAGAAAGTGTCGTTCACCATTAAGTTGGGACGACATCGGAGATAGGGAACTCCTTGAACCTGAGATAATAGTGGCGACTGTAGATGTAGTTTGCACTATCAGGGAACGAATACGCATAGCCCAAGAACGACAGAAGTATTGGGCTGATGCAAAGCGCCGACACTTGGAGTTCCAACCGGGAGATCATATCTTTCTAAAGATTTCTTCAAACCGTGGAGTGATTCGCTTTGGAAAGAGGGGTAAGCTAAGTCTGAGGTATATTAGACCATTTGACATACTCGAACGAGTCGGAGAAGTGGCATATCGTTTGGCACTTCCACCCTCATTAGAAGAAGTGCACAACGTGTTCCACATATCCCAACTCCGAAGATATGTGAGCGACCCCAGCCATATCCTTGATCACTCCGTGCTCACTGTACAGACAGGCTTATCTTGTGAGCAACAACCCGTTGAAATCATGGACAGAAAGGTAACGTCACTTCAGAACAAGGAAATAAACTTGGTTCGAGTAATATGGAGAAAAGACTGACCAGGAGAATCAACGTGGGAAAGAGAAGACGATATGCGTGCAAAATACCCTTTCTTATTTGTAAATTAATCCTTAAATAATTGTAAATTTCGAGAACGAAATTTTTGTAAGGGGAGTAGAATGTAACGACTCTGTTTTTAATGTACAAAAATTTGTTTAAAGTTAAAATACTAAATAGAGTATTTGCAACCGTGAGTATGCTATAAATATTTAATTTGTTTAAGAACAGTAAAAAAGGACTTGTAGGTCATTGGTAAAGTCTTGCACTGCTGTGACGTAGCCCCTGTGTTCAAATCTCCCCAGCCATATATTATTTTTAATGATTTTTCTTTTAAACTTTTTGGAAGCCCAAAAGTTTACACGTGCAATACACATAAAAATGAAAAGTCTCATAAATCAAACATGTGGAAATTGTTATATGAACAGATACCAACACGTGGCAAGAATCCAGACCCAACCCCCACCAAACGACCGGCAAAGATCTCCTCTGGGCTGACGCCGCCGGTTGGAACCGTCGGTAATGCTCCAAAAATTTTCCCCGACAACCCTTGGCCTCCCTCCACTACTCCTTTTCTGTTTGTTTTTCCTGCAATTAACCAGAGGATTAAAAATCATCATTAAACCAATGTTTTAATGCATTTTAATTCTCATTTTTAATTCTATAAATCCTAATTATATCCTATAAGTATCACCCCATAGCTAGCCCTGGGCACTGTTCCGCACCCCGCAAGGGGGATACTAGCTCTCTTGACCCCCCGGCCCGCTACACCTAGCATAAAGTGGCCAAGAGCACTTGCGTTGTAGCATGTACGCACATGCAAAGCCATAAAACATTGCACAAGTAAATCTTGCAAGATAATGCACATGCACACTATCAAGCTGTGCGCACTATCTTGCAGTGCATAATCACACCCGATGAAGCATGCACTCCTGATAAAGAATTGAACTTTATTTAGAAGAAAATCTTCTGTTATTAATAAACATAACAAATTAAATCAAATTGATTGTTACGATAAATCGATGAAACAATAGCTAGTCCAATAGCCGACATCCAAGTACGAATTCCTTCGTTGTAGAAAGTCTCAAATTCAGGATCTTCCGCTGCGCGGATTGAAATTAGTTATTTCGAGAAACTTTGTGTTCCATATCCATGAAATGAGAATTCATGTTTCCTAAATTGATATGAATCAATTAAAATCAAATTAAATTAAAAACAAATCTAATCGTTAGGAACAAACCCTAACTTTTTATCTCCTATAAATAGGAACCCCCTTCACAAAGGAGGAAGAGGATACACAGATCTCTCTCTCGAAATCATCATCATCTTCATCAGCCGAAGCTCCCAAAAGAAGAAAAAGTTCTTCTCAAAATCCCAAAACTTTAGGAAAAAATTAGGTAAAAGAAAAGAGAAAATTTTCTTTTCTTCATAAAATATTTCGCTTTTCTTTGAATATATTGATTTACCGATCAAAAGATCAAAAGATCTTAGAGTCGGTCCCTCTCTTACAAAAAGTTTCGACTCTTATGAGAGATCAATTCTAAGATCTAAGAATTTGAGTAAAACCTATATAAAAGTGTATCGACACGTAAAAGATCGAAGGTTTTGTTTCTTGTTGAGTTTCGACTCCTTCAAAAGTTATAACTTTCCTAAAAAAAATTGGATGCATCATATAAATGCACTTCAAAAATGAAAATAACAGAAACTTTGATCTCTTTGAAAATCAAAACTTTCCTTAAAACATAGCGCATGCTAACTCAGGACGTACTCTATTGACCTGCGCATCATGTGTCATACACGTGAGTGCAAGGGGGGAAACGTCCATAAAGAAGTGCACATCACATCCCATACATGTGAGCGTAAGTGAAGAATATCGTCTATGGAGATGTGCGCATCACGTGCCATACACATGAGTGCAAGATAGATAATATCGTCTGAAAGACGTGCGCATCACGTGCCACACACGTGAGCGCAAGTTGAAAACATGCTTCATGATGAAAGTCGCATCATGTGGTATGCACATGCGCACTCCTTCAGAGGAGACGCATGTGCATCATATATGAAGCATATGCGCATCCCAATTGTGCATGAAAACATGAACAACAAGCCATTGCTTGAAGACTTAGTCAATTAAACTAAGTACTGAAACTTAAGCTTTCTATATGCGATCTAATGATCAAAAAGACCATCTTATCTAGATTAATCTTAGTTTAATAAAAGACTGACGATCCTTAGGCTAAGCCCATATAACGACTCTGAATTTACTGTCTAAATTTTCCATTTTAATGTACAGAAATGAGTTTACAGCTTGAGTTTGAGTTATAAGTCAATTTTGTTAAATCAGAGCAAGAAACAACTTGTAACTCACTTATAACAACCCTAAACTTCTGTACAAATTTTTTTGTAAAGTACAAAAAATAATACCTCACAAGTTATAAATTTAAATTGCTTTTGAACAGTAAGAAAGCACTTGCAGCTCATTGGTAAACCCTTACACTGCTGTGATATAGCCCCTGTGTTTGAATCCCCTCAGCCACATAATATTTTTGCTGATTTTTCTTTTAAAATTTTTGGAAGCCCAAAAGTTTACACGTGCAAAACACGTAAAAATGAAAAGTCTCAGAAATCAAACATGTGCACTGAGCTATATGAAACGACTAGGACACATGGCAGCAATCCCATACCCCACCACACCAAGATGGCCGGCGAGATCCTACTTGGGGTCGGCGCCGCCAGTCCCAACCATAGAAAATGCTACAAAATTTTAACCCTAGCACCCTTTGGCCTCCCCCACTACTCCTATTCTGTTTGATTTTTCTGCACATTAACAGAGAGTGTTAATTCATCTCTTTAATCCAAGTTTTAATACATTTTTAATTCTCTATTCATATTCTAAACCCTATTTCTATCCTATAAATACCACACTACACTTTAGCCCTCTCTATTCTGAAATCTAGTATCAAAACTCTCAAAAAGAATTCTAAGTCCAAAAGTTGTACAAGTGGAGTTAGCTAAGGTCAAAGTTCCGGCGACATTTCGGGACAAATCCGGCGACGATGCGACTCCACAACGCCTTCGAAATCTTTCTCTACCTCCCCCCTCTATTCTCAAACTGTAAGTCCCCTCACCTCTCCTACATTTCTAATCTAAAACACTATCTTCTCAAAACTCGTCGGAAGCGGAGTTATTCTGACTTTCGATTCTCATTTCTTTAAAAACTCAACTTTTCTTAAACAAAAAATCAACCATCTCTTCTTATATTATTTAACAAATATAAAACAATATTTACAACAAGTTTCAATTCAAAATAATATGTATTGCAACTTTTATTTCATTTTTCCGGTAAAATACCATCAAGTTTACATACGACATTACCGTATCGTTTTGCTCATATTACCTTTAGAAAACTCACGAGGTAATGACCTATCTCATCACAACACTCATCTTGACATAGCACGATGGCTTTTGTAACAATTTTTGTGGAACAAAATACAATATTTTACATTAAAATACCTTAAACTATTAAAACCCGTATTCATTAAATTGTTTTTAATTAATTCCTTGCAAATAAGCCTCTACAAGCCATTTTGGGGAACCCGATCGGGATGGTGCGGGTTATCGCACATTCTCGGAACTAGTAGAGCGAGATGCAGACCTCCTCACGAAACATATGATCTCGATAGAATTTTTATTACAATTTCTAAGAAAACGTGATTTCTATTTAATAAATAAATTCTATTTTTAATAATTATATATATATATATATATATTATCAAAATATATATTTTAAATATATAATATATTCCATGTTTTCTAATAAAAAAAAAGAATCACAAAATTTCATGAAAATACTATCAAGAATCAATACAAGTCAAATTACATGAAAATACCACATACTATTCAATTTAGGTTTGTATCCACTAGAATATTTCATCTTTTAAAATTTACATTCATGAAAATCCTAAATACGATAATTAACAAAACTATTTTTCATAAAACCCCCTCAAGTTATATTAAATTACAATAAGAACCCTAGTAAATATAGGTTTAAGGGGAACCAGTTCTCTTGAGCCTCAGGGAGCCGGGGAATTTGGGTGCTTGCCTATTAAAGGTAAACAAACAAAAAACGGTGTTATCAACACGGTAATTGTCTTGGAAAAGGACACAAATCCTGCCGTCCATGTGCAGCAGTTACTGATAACATCAAAACTAATTCAGGACTTCAATTCTGTTTAAAGAGTCTTACCGAGTGATTGTTCACTGACGACATTCCTATTTCTCTTCATTCTTTGGAATTTTGTCAGGAAGATCCGACTCTGAGGAGTTCGAGACCAGCCAGGAGTAATTGGAGCAGACCACTGAGCAGCACGATCACTAGGCTTCACTTATACTCACTTTTCTTTCAGTTCATGCCATTATTTAGACATTGCTTTCCATTCTTGTATTTACATTTTCAGTTGTATTGTGAAGAAATGTTCAATAAATAAAAGTTGTTGTTCATTTACATTTATTGTATTTCTTGTGTACATTTATATTATATTGTTTATTTACGCTTAGCGTGTTTACTTCTGAGTAAATACGTCGCGTGGCTTGCCACGTACCCTTGTCCGTACACTAGGAATCGGGGCGTGACAGGTTTTTTTGGCGGCCTATGCAGGTCAGTTTTGCATGGAACCCTACTGTTGGGGTCAAAATTTGCACCCCGGTTGACCGAGTCAAATTCAAGGTCAACCCCAAACCCAGATCAAGTGGGCCCATGCCCAGGTCGAGTCCGAACATGAAGCGGCCGGCTCTCCTCCATGCCAAAATAAAAATCATGTAATAAATAATTTTGATGTAATTTTTTATGCATGCATGTAAGCAAAATGGGCATAAAGCCAAATTTTTGTAAAGCTCATGGCTTATGTGCAAAAAGAAATAGCACATGAGGCATGTGATGGGCAAAATGCCATTTTTGTAAAACCCAAGAGGCTATATGTAAAGTGTATAGCCTATAAAGGCAAAAATAATAAAAATATCTCAACAGTTTTTTCTCTCTCCAAAAAAGAATCAAGATCTGTGATCTTCTCCTTCCTCAAGGTTCTAAAACCTTCTTCTTTCTTTTGAATTAAATCTAGAGTTTTACTCTTTCTTTTCAGAAACTAAATAGTTTTTCACCACAAAACCCACACAAGGGAGCTTGGATCTACCATCAGATCTCAAAAGGGAGAGATTTTTAAAATCTCATATTTCTTATTCTTCAAGATCCGGCCAACAGAGGAGAAAGAAGGAAACCCGCTACCAAGAACCCTATTTTGGGGAAGATCCAGGGCTCAAGGGAGAAGCCCCTTCCATCAGCTCCAAAATATCTTAGGATTTCAACTCCTCAAATATATATATATATATATATATATATATATATATATATATATATACACACACACACACAAAATGATAAATATTTTCTTTTTGGAGCACAGCTCCCAGTGCAGGGACCAAGTCCCTTTTGCTGCTCCTGCGTGCCAGGCACGTGGTGCGCTGGCGCTCCCGCGCGCAGCGCCATCGTGCCAGGCACATGAGGCGCTGGCGCTCCTGCGCGCAGCGTCCGCGTGCCAGGCACGTGGGGCGCTGGCGCTGTCTCCCACGCATCCTTTGGATTCCCTTTCCCTTATACACACACACACACACTCCACGACACTGTCCCTGTTAGAAAAAAATTCTAACGGGGTGCTGCCCCGCACCCCGTAAGGGGGCTGCTAGCCCCCTTGACCCCCAGCCCGCTATCCGGGTAGCGGGACCTCCGTAAAAGACTCTGCGGGCCCCCCCATATATCCAAAATCCCTTCAAAACACAATACTGCACATTGAGTTCGCATGACCTGTTTGACCCGCTAATCGGAAGTTCTCTCGCTCCAAAGACGAGGGGTAATTAACGGCAACTTAGTCTGCGGCTGCCGGAGATTTGGATCCCCACAACCAATAAACCCCAGCCTACCCTAGGCAGGGGGAATCTGTAATGCGTCTGACAAGCACGCGCGTATTCCCATCTCAATGGGGTGACGAAAAACACCCTACAGATTCTGGCACGCCCGGTGGGACATATCTCTCCTCCCATATTTCGTGTTAAATATCCATGCGAACTCAATCAATATACATATCTATATTTATACTAAAATAATTTTTTTCATGCAGGTTTTCAAGCAATCAATTTTCAACAATGTCTCCAAAGATGAACTTAGCTCCCGTCTCCTACACGATGAAGATAGACGCCAGGACGGTCCTCCCGGCAAGTCTCGGACAGCAATGGGAAGAACCGCTACTACAATTTGGGTCTATTCTGTTTGTCTCGGCTAATGCCATCCCTGCACCTCAAGCTCCGGTAACCGCCAAACCGGCCTCGAAAGGCAAGAGGCCAAATGTGGTGGTCTCGAAGGCGCCCCAACCCAAACGCAAATCGAAGTCTGAACGGCTTTCCATTGCCCCAGCTGAAGGCAAAGCCGTCAAAATAAAAGAGGTTGCCATACGTCACGAGCAAGCCCAGGCGATGCCTTCGACAAACACGCGGGAGGATGTCTTCTCAAGCCTCCTTATCACTCGGCCTATGGCGGCTTCCCGAAGAGCAGAAGCCTGCCAAGCGCTTAAGGCAGAGAAGATAAGGCAGAAGCGGCTCAAATACAGAGCCAACAAAAGGGCTAGGGCTCCGGCCATGATAAAATTTATGAATTTCCAAAGCCCGGACCGCTCCGCGAAACCAGCTGCCAGTGATGAAAGGATGGCAGAGTCTGTTATCCACACCGTCTACATGGTGGGCACGCGTCCCAGCGACAACCTTCGCAGCAAAAGCAAGGATGGGGCCACCACATCTCAAATCCAACCTGGTGTGAATATAGCTGTCACTTCTCAAGACCATCATCCTCCGGAGGGTGATGAAAATCCTCCCAGTAAGGCTAATAGGCAGAGAGCCCTCAGTTCATGAGGAGTCGGGCTCGGAAAGCGAAGATGAGCCAACTTTCCATCCTAAGACCGCAGAGCAGCAACTTCTCCAGAGCTCCGAAAACAGCTCAGAAGCAAAGACAAGGAGATGGCCAAGCTCTACTCAAAGATTGACGACTTGACAAATGTCGTCTTACGGCTTACGGCCTAACTTGCCTCTCAGTCGCCCAATCAAGCGCAAGGTTCTGCTCATGAACCGGGAAACGGTGTCTCGAGACAGCCGACGCCTATTCCCTCAAATCCAAAGGTGGGCGGACCGTACGAAAGCCAGTCGCATCCTATCTCAGGAAATGTCTTGGCTACCGATGACAGTAGCCCGCTAACTCAAGATCAAATCATGGATTTGGTTGCCAACAAAGTCAAAACATTGGTAGCCGAAGCCGAAGCACAAAAAGATATCAGCAGCAGTGGGAGACCATATCCTGCTCAGTATGATCTAGTAGAATTTCCTAGCGGCTATGTCATCCCTAAATTCGAAAGATTCGATGGGACGGGAAATGCGAATCAGCACATCGCCCACTTTAAAACCTCATGCGGGAATACTGGGGGCAATGATGCGCTCCTCCTCCGCCAGTTCGTTAATAGCTTGGCCGATATTGCTTTCGACTGGTACGTGAGCATACCAGATGACTCCGTCACAACTTTCGTCCAAATGGAGTCTCTGTTTCGGCAGAGGTTCATGAGCGTCAGCGATAAGATCACCATTGCCGATCTCGTAAGGACCAAGCCAAAGAACAACGAAAGCAGCACGGATTTTATAACCCAATGGCGCAATCTCTCCGTCAAATGTGAACCGCCAATAGAGCAGGACCAATCTGTCAGTCTCCTTGTCGGAAATCTCAACAATTGGATGGCCCCGTTTCTATGCACCGCGGGTCTCAAAACATTCCAAGAGCTGACCAGGAAAGTTCAGATGCTGGAGCGCTCAAAGCATGGGTCCTCCTCGGATTTCCAAAATAACAATAGGTCCTGGAGAAACCGAAAGGACGAAAATCGCAAAGGCGGAAACTCCGATGATTCTGAATCTTTCAACACTTCGGCTAACCGAAATAAGCTAGGGATAAGCGGGCTTAATGCCAACCAGTCTCGGAAGCCAGTGTTCGGAGAGAGAGGAGAATCTTTACTGAAAGATAAGCTGGATAAGGTATATTCCTTCAGAAGGGACAAAATCCGTAAAATATTCAAAGACGTCCTGAGGAACGGTCTACAACTGCCAGAGTCAAAAAGACCGCAGGAAGCGGATATGACCGGCGACCCCAAATACTGCCCCTATCACAGAGTGATAGGTCATGCCATTGAGGACTGCTTCGTCTTCAAAGATTGGGTCGAAAAGCAATACAAGGCAGGAGAGATAGAACTGTCCAAAGGCGTGCTAACAAACAGTTAAGCCGCAACCGCCAATTTCATACAAACGGAGACCGAAGTTCTTCGTGAAACTGATTCTCTCAGACATCTGCCTTTCTCTGAAAACAATCGAACACCGTGTCATTAAACTGGGAATAATCAACCTCTAAGTCGTTAAACTGGGAATGTAAAAATGTGTAAATAAAACAAAATAATAATAATAATGAAAATTAAAGCCGAAATGATGGGGCAACTCGCAATAAAAATCAGCGAGTAAAAATAAAAATAAAGCCGAAATGATAGGCAACCGCGAATAAAAAACCGAAATGATAGGGCAATCGCGACCTTCGCGATAAAAAAAAGCTGAAATGATAGAGTAATCGCGGCAAAAAAATAAAAAAAACCGGTAAATGATGAGTCGCTCTTGGTACCATATTCCAGTGTAGCAATGCAGACGCCAACTAAATTCCAAATCTCAAAACGGCGAATGATGAGTCGCTCCTGGTACCATATTCCAGTGTAGCGATGCAGACGCCAACCAAATTCCAAATCCCATACCCCAACGGCGAATGATGAGTCGCTCCAGGTGCCATATTCCAGTGCAGCGATGCAGACGCCAACAAAGTCCCGAAATTTTTCCGGCCCTATGGTCTGGATCATACATCCTGCAAAACCGTATACAATCCACGGGCGTAAAACGATCCCAATCTCTCCTAAGTCCTACCGGCGAGACCACATTCAAAGTCCCACCGGCGATGAAGATTAAAAAAAAAGGGTATATCCACAAGCAAAATGGGCACGGATAAAAACCCGAAAGGGCTCCGTGAGTAAAAACAGCAGAACTGCCGGCGAGTTTGTGAAAACCCGAATGGGCGCAAACTCGTGAAAAAGAGATGAAATACACTCGCAAAGTCCTCTCGACTTTGTGAGGAGAAAATTCCTGCGTGAGATCCTTACGACTCACAAAGGAGCAACACACTTAGGAGTCTCCATGACTCCTAAGGAGAAAATACACCTACGGGGTTCTTACGACCCGTAGGGAGAACATGCTTTGTGAGACCCTTACGGATCACGAAATTGAAAAGTCTTAGGAGATAGGGACCTAAAACCTGTCTCCTAAGCCATCGCAGCCTAATAAGCAAACGCAAATGATGATTCGCTCCTGGTGCCATATTCCAGTATAGCATGCTGATGCCAAACAAAAACCTAAATCCTCAAATCCTTTCATGGCAAATGATGATTCGCTCCTGGTACCATATTCCAGTGTAGCGATACTGATGTCAACCCAAGTCAAATCAAACCAACAACCTCTGCGGCGGAATCATGCTTCGTCTCAGAATGTAACCCGTGTCGAAATCATGCTTCACCTCGGAGTATCCACCTGCTATGTAGGAATTATGCTTTGCCTGGGAATCATCCTCTACATCAAAACCAGTGACACTCCATGCCGGGGAAACGTCGATCACAGATACTCCGCCCCGGGGACAAATCAACCAGCGACCTCCTCGTCGGAATTAAGCTCCACCTCGGAATCAAGTCAACCAGCAAGCTCTGCGTCGGAATCATGCTTCGTCTCAGAGTGTACCCCGTGTCGAAATCATGCTTCGCCTCGGCGTATCCACCTCCCCTGTCGGAATTATGCTTCGGCTCGGAATCAACCAGCGACCTCCTCGTCGGAATCAAGCTCCGCCTCGGAATCAAGTCGACCAACAAGCTCTGCGCCGGAATCATGCTTCGTCTCAGAGTGTACCCCATGTCAAAATCATGCTTCGCCTTGGCATATCTGCCTTCCCTATCGGAATCATGCTTCGTCTCAGAGTGTACCCCATGTCGAAATCATGCTTCGCCTCGGTGTACCTGCCTTCCCTGTCGAAATTATGTTTCGTCTCGGAATCAAGTCAACCAACAAGCTCTGTGCCGGAATCATGCTTCGTCTTAAAATGTACCCCGTGTCGAAATCAAGCTTCACTTCGGAGTATCCGCTTTCCCTATCGGAATTATGCTTCGCCTGAGAATCAACCTCTGCATCGAAATTATGCTTCTGACAGAATGTCTGCCGCTCGTCGGAATCATGCTCCGATCCCTAGAATCATGCTCCGCTCTTCGGAATCATGCTCCGATCCCTGGAATCATGCTTCGCTCTGCGGAATCATGCTCTGATCCCTGGAATCATGCTCCGCTCTTCGGAATGATACTCCGATCCCTGGAATCATGCTCCACTCTTCGGAATCATCTTCCGATCCCTGGAATCATGCTCCGCTCTTCGGAAGGATATGCTCTGATCCCTGAAATCATGCTCCGCTCTTTGGAATCATGTTCCGATCCCTGGAATCATGCTCCGCTCTTCGGAATTGTGCTCCGATCCCAGAATTATGCTCCGCAAATCGGAATGATGCTCCGATCCCCGAGAATCATGCTCCCCGAGGGATGCTCCGCCCCCGGAATGATGTTCCACCTCGAAGTCCAGCTTCAAGATCCATCAATTTCATGCACACAACTCGTATGCATGGCGTGCATTCATTGATGGGGGGCATTTTGTTAGGGTCAAAATTTGCACCCCAGTTGACCGAGTCAAAATCAAGGTCAACCCCAAGCCAAGTGGGCCCAAGCCCAGATCAAGTGGGCCCATGCCCAGGTCGAGTCCGAACATGAAGCGTCCGGCCCTCCTCCATGCCGAAATAAAAGTCATGTAATAAATAATTTTGATGTAATTTTTTATGCATGCATGTAAGCAAAATGGGCATAAAGCCAAATTTTTGTAAAGCTCATGGCTTATGTGCAAAAAGAAATAGCACATGAGGCATGGGATGGGCAAAATGCCATTTTTGTAAAGCCCAAGAGGCTATATGTAAAATGTATAGCCTATAAAGGCAAAAATAATGAAAATATCTCAACAACTTTTTCTCTCTCCAAAAAAGAATCAAGATCTGTGATCTTCTCCTTCCTCAAAATTCTAATACCTTCTTCTTTCTTTTGAATTAAATCAAGAGTTTTACTCTTTCTTTTCAGAAACTAAATAGTTTTTCACCACAAAACCCACAAAGGGGAGCTTGGATCTTCCATCAGATCTCAAAAAGGAGAAATTTTTAAAATCTCATATTTCTTGTTCTTCAAGATCCGGCCAACAGAGGAGAAAGAAGGAAATCCGCTACCAAGAACCCTATTTTGAGGAAGATCCAGGGCTCAAGGGAGAAGTCCCTTCCATCAGCTCCAAAATATCTTAGGATTTCAACTCCTCAAAATATATATACATATATATACAAAATAATAAATATTTCCTTTTTGGAGCATAGCTCCTAGTGCAGGGACCAAGTTTCTTTTGCTGCTGACGCCTAGCGTCCGCGTGCCTGGCACGTGGTGCGTTGGCGCGCCCGTGCCCACCGCCCGCGTGCCAGGAACGTGGTGTGCTGGCGCGCCCGCGCACAGTGCCCGCGTGCTTGGCACGTGGGGCGCTTGCGCTTTCTCCCATGCATCCTTTGGATGCCCTTTCCCTTATACACACACACATATGTATACACACACACACACATACTCCACGACACCGTCCCTGTTAGATAAAAATTTCTAACGGGGCGTTGTCCCGCACCCTGCAAGGGGGCTGCTAGCCCCCTTGACCCCCAACCCACTATCCGGGTAGCGGGACCCCCGTAAAAAACTCTGCGGAGCCCCCGATATATCCAAAATCCCTTCAAAACATAATACTGTACATTGAGTTCGCATGACCTGTTTGACCCATCAATCGGAGGTTCTCTCGCTCCAAAGGCGAGGGGTAATTAACGGCAACTTAGTCCGCGGCCGCCGGAGATTCGGATCCCCACAATTAATAAACCCCAGCCTACCCTAGGCAGGGGGAATCTGTAATGCGTCTGACAAGCGCGCGCGTATTCCCATCTTAATGGGGTGATTAAAAACACTCTACACCTACCATGCAAGTCAGTTCTGCATGGAAACTTAAACAATATATAACACAAGAATTACAAGACTCGGCAACTAAACATTCTTTATATTTCATAATTTTTGAATCTATTCTAACCTTATTTTTCTTTAAAGGTTATGGATTCTCCCAACAACACGACTACAAACGTCAACAGCACACCAGCACCACCTATTCCACTTACGCCTACCGTTGTAGCTCCGATCAACGAGCAGACGATACTGCTCGAGGCAATAAAGAGCCTCTTGGAGGGATAGCAGCAACAGACTGCTATTCTAATGAACTGTCTAGAAGCAGAACCACCTGAAGTGATACAATTCCAGGCACTTCATCCGAAGCAATTTTCTGGGAAAGAGAACCCTTTGGAAGCTGAGGGATGGGCTCAATCAATTGAAGATGATCTGGCAGCAGCACAAGTGCCAGACATTGCTTGGGTAAGAGTTGCGAAGCTGCAACTTACCGATAACGCCCGAGTATGGTGGAAGGCGGAAGAAAGCCGTCTTGCCCAGCCGATCGAATGGAAGACTTTTCGCGACATGTTCGACGCGGTGTATTTTCTAGAGACTTCCCGACTTGATATGGAGCAGCAATTCATCCACCTACAACAAGACTCTATGTGGAGCAAATCAGTGGATGAGTATGATGCCGAGTTCACCATGTTGAGCAGTTTTACGGCACATCTCATACCGACTGCTGAGATCAGGGCCAGACGATTTCAGAAGGGGTTGGACCCGGAGATCCAGACTACTCTAGCTACAGGGGATTTCCCAACCCACGACCTAGCTCTGCAAGCTGCCCGTCGATACGAGGCAGTTGTGAAGAAGAAGAGCAGATCTCAATCTGCCGGTGTGAAGCGCCCTGCCACCCACATGGCAGGAGGAGCTTCTTCAATACCAACTTTTGAACCCAGGAGACCGGAAGTAACAAATAACTGGCCAAGTACAGATTTTTGCTTCTACTGCAAGAGAGATGGACACCTGTGGAAGGACTGTAGGCGCGTAAAAATCCCGTGCTTAGTTTGTGCCGCATCCACTCATGGAATTGGAACATGTCCTTATAGACGCAACCCAGTTCTAACTCACATCACTTATCCACAGCGGCCAGCTATACAGGCTCCTGCACCCCGTCTTGCTTTTCCAGCTCCACCTCCACGTGGATCTCCTGCACAGCCTCCTCGCCAATTCTATCAAGCACTGAGGAATATGTCTCGAGGACAGAAGAACATGCCCCAAGGACAGAGAAGTGTGCCTCCAGCTAGGAGGAATGTACCCAGGCGTCAGGCTTACACATTAGCGGCCGTAGAAGCCGAGGCTATCAACCAAGGCAACACTGGTAACTCCCTTCAATCTTTTCAATCCCTTACATCATCTCGTTACTTTTCATGCACTACCAGTATTTCTTTCACCACCACTGTCATCAAGCTTTTCTTGAATCTGTTACAACATCCTTCTACAAATTTCGAAGACAAAATTTTTCTAAGGAGGGTAGAATGTAACAATCCTAAACTTCTGCACAATTTTTTTTTTGTAAAGTACAGAAAGGAATACCTCACAGGTTATAAATTTAAATTGCTTTTGAATAGCAAGAAAGCACTTGTAGCTCATTGGTAAAGCCTTACACTGTTGTGGCATAGCCCCTGTGTTCGAATCCTCTCAACCACATAATATTTTTGTTGATTTTTTTTAAAACTTTTTGGAAGCCCAAAAGTTTACACGTGCAAAACACGTAAAAATGAAAAGTCTCAGAAATCAAACATGTGCTCTGAGCTATATGAAGCGACTAGGACATGTGGCAGCAATCCCACACCCCACCACACCAAGATGGCCGGTAAGATCCTACTTGGGGCCGGCACCGCCGGTCCCAACCATAGCAAATGCTACAAAATTTTAACCCTAGCACCCTTTGGCCTCCCCCACTACTCCTATCCGGTTTGATTTTTCTGCACATTAACAGAGAGTGTTAATTCACATCTTTAATCCAAGTTTTAATACATTTTTAATTCTCTATTCATACCCTAAACCCTAATTATATCCTATAAATACCACACAACATTTTAGCCCTCTCTATTCTGAAATCTAGTATCAAAACTCTCAAAAAAATTCTAAGTCCAAAAGTTGTATAAGTGAAGTTAGCCAAGGTCAAAGTTCCGGCGACATTTCGGGACAAATCCGGCGACGACGCGACTCCACGACGCCTTCAAAATCTTCCTCTACTTCCCCCCTCTATTCTCAAACTGTAAGTCCCCTCTCCCCTCCTACATTTCTAATTTAAAACACTCCTTTCTCAAATCTCGTCGGAAGCGGAGTTATTCTGACTTCCGATTCTCATTTCTTTAAAAACTCAACTTTTCTTAAGCAAAAAATTAACCATCTCTTCTTATATTATTTAACAAACATAAAACAACATTTATAGCAAGTTTCAATTCAAAATAATATGTATTGCAACTTTTATTTCATTTTTACGGTAAAATACCATCAAGTTTACATACGACATTACTGTATCGTTTTGCTCATATTACCTTTAGAAAACTCACGAGATAATGACCTATCTCGTCACAACACTCATCTTGATATAGCACTATGGCTTTTGTAACAATTTTTGTGGAACAAAATACAATATTTACATTAAAATATCTTAAACTATCAAAACTCGTATTCTTTAAATTGTTTTTAATTAATTCCTTGCAAATAAGCCTCTACAACCCATTTTGGGGAATCTGATCGGGATGGTGCAGGTTATTGCACGTCATCGGAACTAGTAGAGCGAGATGCAGACCTCCTCACGGAGCATACAATCTCGATGGAATTTTTATTACAATTTCTAAGAAAACGTGATTTCTATTTAATAAATAAATTCTATTTTTAATAATTATATATATAAATATTATCAAAATATCTATTTTAAATATATAATATATTCCATGTTTTCTAATCAAAATCACAAAAGTTCATGAAAATACTATTAAGAATCAATACAAGTCAAATTACATGAAAATACCACATACTATTCAATTTAGGTTTATATCCAATAGAATATTTCATCTTTTAAAATTTACATCCATGAAAATCCTAAATACGATAATTAAATACTTGAGGTGTATTTTGAAAATATATCAAAACTATTTTTCATAAAACTCCCTCAAGTTATATTAAATTACAATAAGGACCCTAGTAAATATAGGTTTAAGCGGAACCAGTTCTCTTGAGTCTCAGGGAGCCGGGGAATTTGGGTGATTGCCTATTTAAGGTATACAAACTAAAAATGGTATTATCAACACGGTAATTGTCTTGGAAAAAGACATAAATCCTGCCGTCCATGTGCAGCAGTTACCGATAACATCAAAACTAATTCAGGACTTCAATTCTGTTTAAAGTGTCTGACTCAATATGAGTCCCGGTCTAATTTGAAAACAATCTGAATACAATCTATACTTGAATACAATTCAAATATAACTGCAATACAACATGAATCCATTTATACCAGAATACAATCTATATCAACATGAATTGATTTGACCGAACCATGGATATACATTGTTTACATGAATAGCCGTTTATATCCTTTCCGTTTACATGAACTACTGATATCATGGTTTCGGCAAGTCTTATATCTATAATTTACTTTAATACAATTAATACAAAAGACATTACGGGGTTTTAAAGGGGTAGACTGGCACGGAATGTGTTAATAGTGGCACGAGATGGTCATTAAAAGACGTAACTATATATCCATTGCCGCTGTTCCGTGGTTTTATCGATGGAGCCTTGTACTACGGGTTACCATAGTCCACGGTGTAAGTTGGACTCCTCTCGTATACACTGGCATATTCTGTACCAAACTACAAACAACCGCGTTAGCATAACAATCAAACATTATACCAGTTACATCCTCTTATCTGTCTATTCTATTTATATCTCTCTTTGGAACTTACTGAGCGATTGTTCGCTGACGATGTTCCTATTTCTCTTCTTTTTTTGGAATATTATCAGGAGGACCCGACTCTGAGGAGTTTGATACTAGCCAAGAGCAATTGGAGCAGACCACATAGTAGCACGACCAATAGGCTTCCCTTGTACACACTTTTCTTTCAGTTCATGCCATTGTTTAGGCATTGCTTTCCATTCTTGTATGTACATTTTCAGTTGTATTGTAAGGAAATGTTTAATAAATAAAAGTTGTTCATTTACATTTGTTGTATTTCTTGTGTACATTTTTATTATATTGCTTATTTACGCTTAGTGTATTTACTTCTGAATAAATACGTCGCGTGACCTGCCACGTCCTCTTGTCCGTACACCGGGAAGCGGGGCGTGACATCACTGGTAAATTCTTGCACTGCTGTGACGTAGTCTCTGTGTTCGATCTCCCTCAGACACAATATTTTTTCTGATTTTTATTTTTAACTTCTTGGAAGCCCAAAAGATTTCACGTGCAATGCACAGGAAAATGAAAAGTCAGAAAAATCGAACATGTGGAAAATGGAGTAAACCCTAATTTTATCTGATGGCACAAATCTCATAGCCAGATGCCTCCAATCGACCGGAGGAATTGAGCTAAAAACCGGCGCTGACGGTCTGGATTTGGCCAAAGAGCCCCGAGCTTTGCACACACACCCCATCACCTATCCCTAACTCTCCTGCACTGTTTGATTTCCCTGCAATCAAACAGAAACCCTTCATTTCACAACTAAACCAAATTTTAATACTTTGTAATCCACATTTTTATTTCCAAAACCCTAATTCTCCACTAGAAATACCATCCCGTAGCTTGGCTCAGCACCATTATAAAAATTATAGCAAAATTCTCTTAAAAAGTTCCTAAGTACAAGTAGAGTAAAGAGGAGTTAGCAAATAAGAAACTTCCGGAGAAAATCGAAACAACATCCGGAGCTGCCACGACGACACCCTTCTCTTCTTCTACCTCTTCTTAACATAATCAAACAGTAAGTCCCTCCCAATTCTCCTCCTTTATCATTTCTTTTCACTTTAAATTCAATATCGGTAAAAGTGGAGTTATACCGATATCTTCTTTTATAAAACCTATAACTCCAGTTCTTTTATCATTTATGTCAAACAACTTTTACACAATACTTGTAACCCAAAATACTAATGTTTAGAATTAATTTTAACCAAGAATCTCATGTGAAAAATCCAAACTTGCACTTTTTCCATTAAAATACCATGAACTTTGATATCACCTCTTTTAGTATTTGTTAAAACAATAATTTTAGGAAAACTTCACGGGGTAACGACCTACCCCACACGCACACTTGGATCCATAGTACGATATCTCTTTTGTATGGATATTTGTTGCAAGATAATATTATGATAAAATATCACATAACTTTAAAAACCGGATTTCTTTTAAATCGATATTTTATATCCTTTTTGATTACACATCTACAACCCTCTTTAGGAAACCCGCTAATGGATGGTGCGGATTATCGCACATCCTTGGGTTAGTAGAACGAGATGCAGAACTCCTCACGGAGTATTCGATCTCGAAAGGATTTAAATACGTTTTTAAGAAATACGAATTTTCTAAATTAAATAAAATTGTTTTTAAAATTAAAATTATATAAAATTATAAATCCATATTTTCAAAATATAATAAATCTATATTTTTCAAAATGGAAAAGATTATCAAATGACAATAAAATACTATTAAGATACCAAAAAGGCAAGTTTTTCAATAAAATATCATGAACTTTCCAAACTAATTAATTATCACTAGAAAATACCATTGTTCCAACCAAAAATTTCTGCGCAAAAGAGCCCAATGTATCAAATGGCAGCGATACGCTTAAGAAAATGTGAACCGGTATTTTCCGGGCTATATTTTGACAAACTCCCGAATAAGAAATAGCTAAACTCTGATGGTATCAAAAGTGTCTCGAAAAAACCTTCGATTTGATATATTATGGGCCTCATCATTCATCCGGGATCAAAAGTTATGAGCAAATGTGCTATGCACGTGTAATCTAAGGAAGAAAATGCGAACCAGTATTTTCCGGGCTAGATTTTGACAAACTACCAAATGAGAAACAGCTAAATTCTGATGGTATCGAAAGTGTCTCAAAAAAACCTTTGATTTGACATATTATGGGCCTCATAATTCATCCGGGATCAAAAGTTATGAGCAAAAGTGCTACGCACGTGTAATCTAAAGTAATGTTCTACTACATGGGGGATGCATTTTTAGTCCCACCTCGGGAAAAAGAGAGATCCCTTCTCTACCACTCCCATATAAATAAGAGGGGATACCTCTTAGAAAAGTTAGAGAATTCAATTCTCAAACGAGATTAGTTCTCCATAGGAGCTTGCTCCCCCCCATAATGCGCATATGCACAAGCACCACGTACAATGCACGTACGCCTGCCACATGCGCGCCACGTGCAACGCACTTGAGCCAAACACGTGCAACGCACGTGAGAGAATTCAATTCTCAAAGGAGATTAGTTCTCCATTGGAGCTTGCTCCCTCCCATAATGCGCATATGCACAAGCGCCACGTGCGCCACGTGCAATGCACGTGCGCTCGCCACATGCGTGCCACGTGCAACGCACGTGAGCCAAACACGTGCAACGCATGTGGGAGAATTCAATTCTCAAAGGAGTTTAGTTCTCCATGTTAGGGTCTTAGCTGCCTCCCCATAACGTGCAAGCGCCACGTGCGACGCACGTGCGCGAACGCAAAGAGGCCTTTTTCAGCAGTTAGGAGTTTAAGTTTAACTTAAATGGTTGTTAAAGATACGTTAGCCTAATTTTAGACTAAGATCTACTTAACAGGATTTTTAGGATCATTTAGATCCAACGAAAGAGCATTTGGGCTCTATCGTTTTAGTTTAAGGACGTTACGGTCCATAAGTTTAAGGACATCATAGTATATGGAGTTTAAGAACATCATAGTCTATAGTTTACAGACGTCATAGTTTGTAAAGTTTAAAGATATCATAGTCTATGAGTTTAAGGACCCCACAGTCCGTGGTAGTTTAGAAACATCATAGTCTGTAAAGTTTAAGGGCATCATAGTCCATGAGTTTAAGGACCCCACAGTCCGTAAAATTTAAGGACATCATAGTCCATGAGTTTAAGGACCCCACAGTCCGTAAAGTTTAAGGACATCATAGTCCAGTTTAAAGATGTCATAGTCTATGTGGTTTTGGTTCAACCATTTGGGGATGCACCAAAAGTTATCGGTTATTGGGACTCTCCATCTCTCTGAAGACGTTGAAGGATTACAATGACATGTATCAGAGGTATGAAGAGATGTACCCTTAAACCAATATCCTGATTTGGGGAATGGGATGAACTTCAGTTTAGATGTCATCTGTTAGGAGAACACTAGTCATCTTTGGGACTAGGATTGGTTTGGGGAGACCTAAACATGAGGGCTCGGTTGATTGGTGACAAAAAGGGTCTTGGCTTCGGAAGACTTGACTAATTTGAGCTAAGATTGATTTCCCTTAGTCATCCCATAGTGCTAAGCACTGAATCAGTGTTAAACACTGGACTTTGGAGGAGCTCACATGTGAACACGTGAGGGGCCCCAAAGTGGGCATTGTTCCTTGAGTTTATTCCCTCATATATATATATATAAGTGCTGAGCACTTGGCTCACGTGTGAGCACGTGAGGCACCCGAGGTGAGAACTGTTCTCTGGATTTTATCCCTCTTTCATTTATAAGTGCTAAGCACTTGGTTCATCAAATAGTCACGTGCAAACACGTGAGGTGCCTTCAAAATGCTAGCGTCGTCTTTAGAATTTTCTCTCTCTTTTATGCACAACTGTTTGAGGGTCACGTGGGAACACGTGAGGTGCCCCCAAAATGGGAGCTATCTAGGGTTTATTCCCTTTTTCCTTTTCTGAGTGTTAAGCAATATTAGGTCACGTAAGATCATGTGAGGCACTCTGAAGAATGAAAATTGCCTTTGCTTTATTCTTCTTTTCTTTTTCTGAGTGCTAAGCACTATCAAGGGATCACGTGAGGTCACGTGAGGCGCCCCCAAATTGAGATGTGTTTTAGATTTACTCCCCTTTTTGAAAAGCTTGTTCGGTAGTGCGCCAAGAGTTATTGGTTATTGGGACCGTCCACCTCTCTGAAGACGTTGAAGAATTACAACGACATGTATCGAAGGTGTGGAGAGATGTACCCTTGAACCAAATTCCAGATCAAGGGGAGAGATCATGGTGGGATAAACATCATTTTAGATGCCATCTGTTAGGAGCTCATTAGCTATCTCTGGGACTGAGATCGGTTTGGGGGACCTTGAGCATGAGGGGCTCGATTGATTGCCCTCGGGAGATTTGATCTAAGTTTAGCTAATCTTGGCCTCTCATAGTGTTAAACACTAATATATGATCGGCACTCACGTGCTCCCATGTGAGGCCTTAAAGTAGTGTTAAACACTAGTGTGCGATCAACGCTCACATGCTCCCACGTGAGGCGCTTGAAATAGTGTTAAACACTAAGAATTTGAGGAGCTCACGTGGAATCACGTGAGGCGCTCCAAAAATAGGGTTTATTCCCTTCCTGCTTTAAGCACTGCTTAGGGGTCACGTGGGGTCACGTGAGGCGCCCAAAAAAAATAGGGTTCATTCCCTTTCCTCTTTTATAAGTGCTGAGCACTTCTCAGGAGTCACGTGGGGTCACGTGACTAGATCTCATTCTTTCCCTCTTTATTCCTCAAAGGTGCTCATATGGGATCACGTGAGCTTTTATGTATCGTTTGAATGCTAATGAATCATCAGGCTGTTCTTCTATAGTTCCGAGGGATCAAGTTCTCCTTTTGTTCTTTGTAGGGATTAAATTCTTTTTAAAGGGTTAAACCCTAGTTTCAGACGAATTAAATCCCTATATATGTTGTAAGAGTTAAACTCTTTTGGATTCAGTTCTTTCCCCTAAGTTTTGAATCTGCGTGACAGAATCTCTCTGATGAGAATTAAATTCTCATATTGTGGGGAGATCTGCTTCTGCAGATCTTAACCAGAGGAAGAACTAAGTTCGTTGAGAAGAGTTAAACTCTTGGTTTGAGAATTAAATTCTCTTTTTGTGGGAGCTTTTGGGAGGGGTTCCTCTATATTTGGAAAGAGGGATCATTGGTCGTTGGGACCCACCATCTTTCCGACGACGCTGAGGGATTACAGCGCCATATATCGAAGGTGTGGAGGGATGTACCCTTTGAACCATGTCTCACTTATCAGGAGGAAGAATATATCTCAAATGAGATTAACGATCCTTAAATCAATCCAACTACAGATCTCTCAACTGACATTGGTTCAAGGGTACATCTCTTCACACCTCTGATATGTGTCGTTGTAATCCTTCAATGTCTTCAGAGAGATGGAGGGTCCCAATAACCAATAACTTTTGGTGCATCCCCAAACGATTGAACCAAAACCACACAGACTATGGTGTCTTTAAACTGGACTATGATGTCCTTAAACTTTACGGACTGTGGGGTCCTTAAACTCATGGACTATGATATCCTTAAACTTTACAGACCATGATGTCTCTAAACTACCACGGACTGTGGGGTCTTTAAACTCATAGACTATGATGTCTTTAAACTTTACAGACTATGACGTCTTTAAACTATGGACTACGGTGTCTTTAAACTCCATGGACTATGATGTCCTTAAACTTATGGACCGTAACGTCCTTAAAGTAAAACGATAGAGCCCAAATGCTCTTTCGCTGGATCTAAATGATCCTAAAAACCCTGTTAAGTAGATTTTAGTCTAAAATTAGGCTAACGTATCCTTAACAACCATTTAAGTTGATCTTAATCTCAAATGAGATTAACGATCCTTAAATCAATCCAACTACAGATCCCTCAACTGACATTGGTTCATGGGTATATCTCTTCACACCTCTGATATGTGTCGTTGTAATTCTTCAATGTCTTCAGAGAGGTGGTGGGTCCCGACAACCAAAAATTTTATAGACTATGATGTCTTTAAACCCCATGGACTACGATGTCCTTAAACCCACTGGACCGCAATGTCCCTAAACTAAAACAATAGAGTCCAAATGCTCTTTTGTTGGATCTAAATGATCCTGTTATGTTGATCTTAGTCTAAAATTAAACTAACGTGTCCTTAACAAACGTTAAGTTGATCTTAGTCTAAAATTTGGCTAAAGTATCCTTAACAAACGTTAAGTTGATCTTAGTCTCAAATGAGATTAACGATCCTTAAACCCAAACCAAAACACAACTCTAAGAAAATACGGATTTGGATTAATCCACGCCCTACGGGCGACAACATAAATTAGTCTCCGTATACAATCCACGGGCAACCAAAAACAAAACAAACATACACGCCACGAAGTGACCACCTGGAGAAGGAGAAAGTGGTTACCGTGATGCGG
The DNA here is from genome assembly GCA_030015575.1 of Agapanthus africanus. Taxonomy (NCBI): domain Eukaryota; kingdom Viridiplantae; phylum Streptophyta; class Magnoliopsida; order Asparagales; family Amaryllidaceae; genus Agapanthus; species Agapanthus africanus. The sequence goes on along the minus strand of JASDDO010000028.1, from coordinate 62,175,547 downwards.
TAGCGTAATTAACTGCAGGGGCTTGCGCCTGCAGGGAAGAGCGTCCCCACAATCAAAAACCCCTCATAATGAGGGGGAATCTGACGAAGTCTGCTACAACGGCCGCATCCGTCTAAACCTTCGATATATGGTGCCATAAATCAACTTGGTATCTTCGGAGAGGTGGACGGATAAAACCAAATAACATCTGCCCCCAAATTCAGACAAGACGTTTGTCTTTCCCGGCTGTCGGCGGAGAACAACCACAAATACTTAAAATCCATACTCATCACAACCACAAATAATACTAATTACCCTCGAAGTTTATTTTTAAATTATATTAAAATATTCTTTCATAAAATCCCCTCGAGTTATATAAAAACAATATTTAAGGACTTTAGTAAATATAGGTTTAAGCGGGATCAATTCTCTTGAGCCCTAGGGAGCCGGAGAAAGTGAGTGCTTGCCTGTTTAAGATAGAAAACTTAACGGAGTTATCAATGGTAATTGTCTTGGAAAAAGATACAAATTCTGCCGTCCATGTGCAGCAGTTACCAATGACCAAGTGTCTGACTCAGTCTGAGTCTAATTCAAATCTGAATCTACAATCAAACATGAATACTTGATCATGAACATAAATACTTGAAATCAAACATCAATATCAAACATGTATACTTGACTTGACTTAACCGAACCATGGTTATAACTTGACTTGACTACTTGAATACTTGATTACATCCTGAACATGAATACTTGAACAATTTGTATCCATGGTTTCGGCAAGTCTGATAATTATAATCGATATATTACATTATGCGGGGATAAAGGGGTAGATTGGTATGGAATGTATATCGTGGCACGAGAGGTCATTTAAAAGACACCTACATGAATTCTCGTGCCGTTGTCCCGTGGGTTATGACGGGGTCTTGTACTATATGTTACCATAGTCCACGGGGTAAGATGGACTCCTCTCATATACATGAATACCTTCTGTATCAAGCTACAAACAACCACGTTATAATAATCATCATATACCGGTAATCAATCATACACAAATTTCTTGTTCTTTTCATATTACTCGTTATATTCTCTTTCTTCTTTTGGAACTTACCGAGCACTAGTTCGCTGACGATATTCCTTTCTATTTCTTTCTTTGGAATATTCGTCAGGAGGACAGGACTCCCAGGAGATTGAGCCTAACCAAGAGGACTTGGATCAGCTTGCGACACATCCTGACTTCTAATTCCTTGTACTTACTTTCATTTTATATGCCACTGTTTAGGCAATACTTTATTCATTATATCTTTTCTTTTCAAACAGTTGTATGTAAATAAGAATGTAAATAAAGTTGTTGTTTATTTTATACTCTTGTCATTCTTGTACATTTTATATATTGCTTATGTAACGACTCTGAATTTTCTGTACAATTTTTTTTTCTTTTTAATGTACAAAAAGGAGTTTACAAGCCTGAGTATAAGTTATAAATATATTTTGTTTAAGAACAATAAGAAGCAACTTGTAGCTCACTGGTAAAGCCTTGCACTGCTGAGACGTAGCCCCTGTGTTCGAACCCCATCAAACACATTATATTTTTCTGATTTTCTTTTAAACTTTTTGGAAGCCCAAAAGTTTACACGTGCAATGCACATAAAAATGAGAAGTCTGAAGAAATAAACATGTGCAAAAGGGTATTAATACAGAGAGGAACACGCGGCACCAATCCGATGGCTCCCCTCCACAACTCGACCGCGAGATTTACAATATGGCCAGCGCCGACGGGCCCCCTATAGCCAAATGTGCCCGTGCTTTGCACACATGACCTTTCCCCTACCCTTAACTCCCCTGCACCATTTGATTACTCTGCAATCGAATAGAGACCCCTCAATTCCCCATTTATCATCTTTTTAATGCATTTTAATTCTTCTTTTTAATTCCAAAACCCTAATTCCACACTATAAATACTACCCCATGCCCTATCCCTTCCTCATTCTGAAAATTATAGTCAAAATTCTCAAAGTTTTCTAAGTACAAGTGGAGTTAGCAAGAGATCAACTTCCGGCGAAAATCGAAGCTAATCTCGGCGTTTCCGCGACACACCAATGCTTTTCTACCCTTCTTCTACCTCTTCCTAATATAATCAACCGGTAAGTCCCTCCCAATCTATCTTCTTCCTCTTTAAAAATCTTTTTTTTAAAAACATGTCGGTAAGTGGAGTTAATACCGACATTTTATTTTAAATCCTAAAAATTACATTTTTTCTTAAGCATTGCTCATTCATATTTCTACACCTTATTTGTTAACATAAAACTAATATTTAGAAGCAATTTTCACTCAAAAATATCATGAAACATAATTTTAAATCAACTTTTACATTAAAATACCATGAATTTTGTATCTACCATATTTAATTGTTTTTCTTAATTATACTTTTAGAAAACTTCACGGGGTAACGACCTACCCCTCACATACACACATGGTTTTCATAGCACGATACTCTTCGAGCGTATTTTTAGTTACGAACACAATATTTCACTAAAATACCATTTACTATAAAAATCGTGTTTCTTTTGAATTGTATTTCAAAACTCTTTGCAAATATGTCTTTACAATCCTTTTTAGGGGATCCGATATTGGATGGTGCGGAATATCGCACATCCTTGGGCTAGTAGAGCGAGATGCAGACTTTCTCACGGAGCATTCGGTCTCGAAAGGTTTTAAATAAGGTTTTTAAGAAAAACGCATTTTCTAAATTAATAAAATTTAATTTTTTTAATTATATAAAATATTATAAATCCATACACCAAACTTATATTTTTTCTAAAAGTTAAAAGTCCACAAGTTTCATCAAAATACCATCAAGATATCAATACAAGACAAGTTTTACAATAAAATGCTATGAACTATTCAAGCTAAGTATTTATCACTAAAATACCTTAAATCTTTAAAATTCACATTCATGAAAACCCTAAATAATATAAATAACTTCTCGAGCTTATTTTGAAGTTATATTAAAAATATTTTTCATAAATCCCCCTCGAGTTATATATATCAATATTTAAGGACTTTAGTAAATATAGGTTTAAACGGGATCAATTCTCTTGAGCCTCAGAGAGCCGGAGAAAGTAAGTGCTTGCCTATTTAAGGTAGAAAACTTAACGGTGTTATCAATGATAATTGTCTTGGAAAAAGACACAAATCCTGTCGTTCATGTGCAGTAGTTACCGATAACTCCTGAACCTAATTCAAAATCTAAATCAGTTTAAAGTGTCTGACTCAAGTCTGAGTCTAACTCATTGTTTCCTGATTTAAAATCAGGAAAACCTACGGAGGAGGCATCACGTGCGAACACGTGACCAGCGGTCACGTGTTGACACGTGACATTTAAAAGCGGCGGCACAAGGCACATTCGTTCCCTGAGTAAATCAAGAAAAAAGCTCCAGAAAAGACATCACGTGTGCACACGTGACCAGTGGTCACGTGTTGGCACGTGATGACCAAGCAACGGCAAAGAACAGAGCGCACAAGGAAGGGAAGCCCACTCCAGGGAGGGTCACATGCCTACACGTGACCAGGGGTCACGTGCGCACACGTGACCAACGGTCACGTGGCCACACATGACCAGCTTCAAGAGCCTTATTTTTATGACAGAATTAAATTCTGTGAAAAGATCTCTCAAGTCTTTCCAAAGTGGAAAAGAATTATTTGGAACCGTTGAATTAAAAATCTAAAGCTGATTAAATATCACCGATTTATGGAAAAATCTTAGACTTGGAAAGATTTCTCCCTTAAATCTAACCGAAATAACAAAGAGATATCTTTGGATTTAAAATCCAATGGTGAATAAAATTCACCTAATAATCCAAAGGCCCAGATGAATGATAAATATAAATCAAATCTCTCAATAAACAAATCAAATCTTTCAATGAAAGATTCACTAAAACTGATTGATTATTTTCCTTCTCCTATAAATAGGAGTCAAAGGAGAAAGTTTGAGATACAGAGACATACAGAGAGAGAGAGAGAGAGAGCATTGGGATCTTGAAAATTCAGAAGGAAGAACTTAATCCTCTGCAAAGAAAAACCCTAAGTGAGAAAGGGGAGGCTTAAAAAGAGAATTTAATTCTCAAAAGAGTTTAACTCTTATATAAAAGTAAGAACTTAGTTCTTTCTCTAGTGGAGGATCTGCAAAGTGCACATCTCCCCATGAATTGAGAATTTAATTCTCATTGGGTTGAGATCCTGCCATGCAGATCTAAAACATAGAGGAGGAATTGAGTTTTGAGAATTTAATTCTCACAGAATTATGGGAATTTAATTCCTTTGGGATAAAGTTAGGGTTTAACCCTACATCATAGGAATTTAATTCCTTCAAAATGAACAGAACTAGGGTTTAACCCTAATTGAGAACTTAATTATCTCAAACTCACAGGAATATAATTCCCTTAAGAAAAGAAATTAGGGTTTTACCCTACCTAAGAATTTAATTCTTAATCCTACAGAGAATTTAATTCTCAAAATAAAATGAAGAGACTTAAAAGATCTCCATGCATGCAGAGAACCAGAGTCACGTGTTACCACGTGACCCTTGTAAAAATCCACAGAAAAGAGTTTTGAGGCAACACCTCACGTGCCCCACGTGACTTCTGAGAAAAAGGCAAAAGAAACAGCTCTAGGGCGCCCTCACGTGTCACCACGTGACCCCTAATGAGCATTCTAACAGACCAGCGCGTGGGCCTCCATCACGTGCTCACACGTGATGGCCGTCAGAATTAAAAGTGTTAAACACTGATCTGCTGAATAAAATAAAGGGAATCAGGGCGCTCTTACGTGTCCACACGTGACCCCTCTCTCTCCTTAGTGTTTAACGCTAATTGGAAAACTCCATTTGCAGTGTTTAACACTGATTTTCTTAGTGTTTAACACTAACTGAAAAACTCTATTTGCAGTGTTTAACACTGATTTTCTTAGTGCTTAACACTAATTGAAAAACTCTATTTGCAGTGTTTAACACTGAATTTCTTAGTATTTAACATTAAATTAAAAATCTCTGTTTCCAGTATTTAACACTGATTTGCCTTAGTGTTAAACACTAATTTGGAATCTCTATTCCCAGTGTTTAACACTGATTTGCTTTAGTGTTTAACATTAATTTGAAAGCCCCGTTGCTAGTGTTTAACACTGATTATCTTTTAGTGTTAAACACTAACTTGCTAATCTTAATCCCAGTTTTCAACACTGTTGGTCTCTAGTGTTTAACACTAGTTTTAGCCCAATTGGCTAAGTTTCTAGAGGCAAAGCCTCTCCTTCAATGAACCAACAGAGGGCCAATATTCTAAACATGATTGGACTTAGCCCAACCTGACCATAAGTCCTCAATTCAAACTTAACTGGGCTAATGGGCTCATAACATAATTAATTGGTCTTGACTCCTGTCACGCCCCGCTTCCCAGAGTACGCAAGATCGGGCACGCGACATAGCCAACCATGCTACCTGTGGGTAGGAAGTATCCATCCACAGTCACATTACGGTTGTAAGGTTATCAAGAACAAGATAAAAAGCTAATCTAATACATGTCCAAATCCATAACAACAAGAATCAAATAAACAATAAGTGCGGAAGCTAATGATCCAATACAATGAATAAACAGTACGTCCCATAATGCGGGCTCACATCTGGAAATGAAATGAAAATAAATAAACTAAACTCTAAGGAACTCACAGTTCAGCCTGCTGGCTGAAGTACTCCTGCTCGGTCGTCGATAGTGGTAAGGAATCTGGGCCATGCAAAACCCAGACGTCAGCGCGTCATGACATCAAGTATATAGCATAAACATGGTAATAAACAATGCAAGTATGAACATGAATAAAGCAGTAACAAGGAATAACAAGCAGGGTAATGTGCAATGGTGTCCAAACTGTCCTATCAGGTTTTCTACTCTATAGTCTTTGAAACCAATTGATGAATCGTCGATGTAACTCAATAGTATCCCGTGCGTGCCCGGGACCACGGTCATGACCCTCGGGGCTGAACCCGAGACGTGCCGCTAAGCAGTAAAAGTAGGTAGTAGGATGGACGAGTGATGTCAGCATCATCACTCCCGGACTGGCCAAGCCCGTAAGACTGATCAGAACAAGTATCGAACTGTTGAGTTACAAGTCGGTTTCACCTTTGATTTCCCCATACCCCCAAGCTATGTATGTCAGGTCAGGTACTCAGTAGTCAGGGACTAATGCCAACACAAAATCCGGTAAGAGTAGGTCTGTCTGGCTCGACAGCAGGAATGGTCAGGTTTGTTGGCATTAGGCATGAAATCATGAAACAAGTAATGTCATGGTACAACAGGATGAGTCGGTATGTATGTATATGTCAGGTGTAGCAGGGTCAGGTCAATATGTCGTGCAATCGGGTAAGTGCTCACAACAGGTATACAATCAATAATGAACAGCAGCAGGAAACAGTAATTAACCACAATATTCCATATAACCACAGTGATGTTTGTATTCTCTTAATAACAGGTTCAATCATCTTTAGGGTGCAATAGCCACAAGGTAAAGCAATATCCACAATTATAAATTAAGGAACTACATGAAATTATATAATAATTGTCTCCTAAATGGTTTAACAGTTTAAGCGGATATGATTCAGTCATTTTATTTAGTTGAAATATGGGTTGATGTGGGTTGATTAATTACGAGGAACTGTTGTAACGATTCCATTATAAAGATAACAGCAATAATACGATGTCGAATGCCATCATTAAGTTACGGTATTAAATAGTTTGAATTAATTTGCGTGGCAAGACTAGATCTCGCACGCTAGCATGTTCAAGCAAGTATTCAGATACTTGCCTCGACGGTCTGCAAACTGGAACACGGATGCAAAGTCGGCGGAAAACGCGATATGAAAGCACGGGCCACGGATCGAGTCCCAACAAAGATCAACGAGATCACACGGACCAGGGTACTTCGCTGGAGCGTCGGGTTCACAAGACGGCACGGTCGGATTCCGGCAAAATGTCATCGGTAACAAGTTAGCAACAAAGATACGATACACGCAAAATACGACCAGCGAAGGGATTGTACCAAAAGGAAGCACAAGGAAAACTCACAGAGAAGAAACAGGGTGCAAACACGATGGCTCGACGGCACTGGGACGCCGGCGAGGCAGCGACGGCGAAGAACGGTGGCTGGAAAAATCCTGAGTTCGCTGGAACGAGGGTGCTGCAGCGAGTGTGAGGGTGGTAGTCGACTCTGGTGGTCGAGGGGGAAGGGAGGTGGTCGGAGGTGACGTCGACGAGGTCGCCGGCGCGTTTCTCCGGCGAACAGCGGAGGTTAGGCGAGGGGTTAGGGCTCGTGTTGGTGTTCCGGCGAGGGGAGGAGGGCAGCGACGACGAGGTCGGGACGAGGAGGGTGAGAGGGAGTCGCGGGAGTCGTCGACGACGAGGGGTGGCGTCGACGGCGAGGTCTGCGAGGGTGGAGGCGAGGTCGGGGTTGGGTGCAGGCGCGGGAGTCGTCGGGAGAACGGGAGGAGGAAGGCGCGGCTAGGCTGAGGGTGCTGACGGCGACGGCGAGGTCGCGGTGGCGATGGTGGGCTGCGCGAGTACGAGGCTAGGGTTAGGGTTTGTTGGGTTTTCTCGCGAGGAAGGGGATGGTGAGGGGCGGCTGCATGGTTTCGAATATATAGAGGGAGAGAGAGAGAGAGATTGGAGAGAGAGAGAATGATTTGGTGAGATAGAGAGAGAGAGAATGAGGAGAGAGACAGAGAGAGATAGGGAAAGGAGGGGCCCACGCGTGCACAGTCCTCGCTCGCGATTGGCCAGGAGGTGAAGAAGGAATTGTTAAGAAGGATTATACTGTTAAGGGAAATATTTCGTATAAAATTATAGTTTTAGATATTAAATTGAAACGGGCCCTTTTTGGCGCGAAATGAAACATTTCCAAATCGCGCCCGGGTTGCGCCCAAATGTTCCAAATTCAAATTATAGGATTTTAAGCGGGTTCCAAATTTTGAAAAGAGGTGTTTAATGATTAAAATGCATGCCCCCAAGTCGGACACTTGCACGTGCGCGTAGTCGTCCAAACTTGCCCGTTTAGCCAAACGGAACGGAATCTCGACACGCGGACGCTACCACGCGACTAGTGGCGACGAGTAGGCTAACATGGACATCTTAAATTTCATTTTAGGAGTTAAAATTTGTTATGTACCAAAATGACTTAACCGGGTAAAATTTAGCAACAAACACCAGAAAATCAGGAAAATTGGAATGAGCAATATATAACCCTCAACTAGTAATATAAATAGTATTATTGGGCTCGGGTGTTACATCATACCCAACTACAAAAAGAATTTCATCCTCGAAATTCCAAGAATACAAGATAGCTAACTACTGGAAAAGATGAGGGAATTTCTGCCGGATCTCGTCTTCTCGCTCCCAAGTGGATTCCCCAAGCGATCGATTACCCCAAGAAACTAGCACGAGAGGGATAACCTTGTTCTTAAGAACCTTTTCTCTTCGATCCTTGATTTCGACTGGTCGCTCCTCAAAAGTCAGGTCCTCCCGAACAGTCAACTCCGAATGATCCAAGACCTGAGTCTCATCACGAACATACCTCCGTAGTTGAGACACATGAAACACATCGTGAACTCCTGCTAATGACGGTGGTAACGCCAACCGGTACGATACCTCTCCAACACGCTCCAATATCTCGAAGGGTCCAACGAATCGGGGACTAAGCTTTCCCCGACTTCCAAAGCGAATCACCCCTCTAGTCGGTGATATCTTCAGGAATACCAAATCACCCACGGCAAACTCTAGAGGTCTTCTTGACGTGTCGGCCCAACTCTTCTGTCTGTCTTGAGCTGCCTTCATATGCTTCCTGATTGTATTCACCTTCTCGACTGTCTGTACCACCAAATCTGGTCCCAGTAACCTTCGTTCACCAACATCATCCCAACAAACAGGTGAACGGCACTTACGACCATACAGTGCTTCAAACGGGGCCATCTGAATAGTTGCTTGGAAGCTATTGTTGTACGAAAACTCCACCAGGTGTAGATGATCTTCACAAGAACCTTTGAAGTCCAACATGCAAGCCCTCAACATATCTTCAAGGGTCTGGATCGTTCTCTCTGATTGTCCATCGGTCTGAGGATGATAAGCTGTGCTAAACTTCAATCGAGTCCCCAAACTTTCTTGTAAACTCCTCCAAAAGTGCGACAAGAACCGAGTGTCCCGATCGGACACGATGCTTACCGGTACTCCATGCAATCTGACAATCTCCTGCATGTACCGCTCTGCCAAAGTCTCTGTCGATTGACCAACCCGGAAAGGAATAAAGTGAGCTGCCTTGGTCAACCGATCGACAATCACCCATACAGCATTGTTGCCCTTTGGACTCCGCGGTAAAGCCGTCACGAAATCCATGGTTATATGTTCCCACTTCCATTGAGGAATCGGAAGTGGTTGCAACAAACCAGCAACCCTTTGGTGTTCAGCCTTGACTTGCTGACACACCAAGCACTTAGCCACGAAGCGAGCAATTTCCCGTTTCATACCTTCCCACCAGAATTGCTGTCGAAAATCTCGGTACATCTTTGTCCCTCCTGGATGTACAGAGTAAGCTGAACTGTGTGCCTCCTTCATAAGCTCTTCACGCACATCTCCTTTTGGCACACACACACGGCTACCATATCTCAACGAACCGTCTTCATGGATCAGTAAATCGGTTCGTAGTCCGGCTCCAACCTGTTCTCGAAACTTTTGCAGTCTAGGATCCTGCGATTGTGTCGCTTTAATCTTCTCAACTAAGGACGACTGTACTTGCAACTGCATCAACTGTCCTGTAGCGCACGGTAGCACAACCTCCAAGTCAAATCTCTGAAACTCCTCAATGATCTCTCTCTGTGCAGCCAATAACTGAATTGCTGGTAACCGACTTAGCGCATCTGGCACGACGTTAACTTTTCCCGGATGGTACTTAAGATCGAGGTCGTAGTCGGCCATCAGCTCCAACCATCTGCGTTGTCTCATGTTCAACTCCTTCTGAGTGAACACATACTTCAAACTCTTGTGATCTGTAAAGACTTCGACTCTCTCGCCCAATAGGTAGTGTCTCCAAATCTTCAGGGCGAAGATCACGGCTGCAAGCTCTAAGTCATGAGTCGGATAGTTCTTCTCATGAGTCTTCAGCTGTCTCGATGCGTAAGCGACGACTTTCCCGTTCTGCATTAAAACACATCCCAATCCTTTTCCAGATGCGTCGCTGTGAATCACCAGTCCTCCTGAATTATCCGGTACGGTCAGGATCGGGGCGGTTATCAACTTCTGCTTCAACGTCTCGAAGGCCAATGCACATCCCTCCGTCCAAACAAACGGTACCTCCTTACGCGTAAGCTTGGTTAACGGCTCAGCTAAACGAGCGAAGTTCTCCACAAATCTTCTGTAGTAACCGGCGAGCCCAAGAAAACTTCTTATCTCTGCAACATTCTTTGGAACAGGCCAATCCCGAACTGCTGTAATCTTTTCGGGATCAACGGCGATTCCATCGCCCGACACGACATGTCCCAGAAACTTCACTTCTTCCAACCAGAATTCGCACTTACTCATCTTCGCGAATAATTTCTCCTGTCTCAGCGTTTGCAGTGCGATCCTTAAGTGCTCAGCATGCTCCTCCGGACTCTTCGAGTACACCAGAATATCGTCAATGAATACTACAATAAACTGGTCCAAGAACGGTGAAAAGATCATGTTCATCAAATCCATAAATATTGCCGGCGCATTAGTCACTCCGAAGGGCATCACCAAGTACTCGAAATGCCCATACCGAGTCCGAAACGCCGTCTTGCAAATGTCTTCTGCCTTCACTCGGACCTGATGATATCCTGATCGCAAGTCCAGTTTCGAGAATACCCTCGCGCCACTAAGCTGCTCAAAGAGTTCTCCAATGCGAGGGATCGGGTACTTGTTCTTAATAGTCACCCGGTTCAATTCTCGGTAATCAATGCACATCCTTCTCGTGCCATCCTTCTTCTTTACTAAAAGAACTGGAGCTCCCCACGGCGAGTTGCTGCTTCGAATCCATCCCTTCTCGAGTAGTTCACCCACTTGTTTCTTAACTTCTTCCAATTCCACCGGTGCCATCGGATAATAAGATTTTGATACTGGCGCTGCACCAGGAATGAGGTCAATCGCAAACTCCACATCTCGCTTCGGCGGTAAGCCCGAAATATCTTCAAACGCATCCATAAAGTCGCGGACAACTGCCGGCTCTTCATTACTATCCACAACCTTAGCCGCAAGAACATTGTTCGTCGGCCTAGCCCTAAACTCGACTGGCCCGACAGAACTGCTTCCTCCGATGAAAGTAAACTCAGGGTGCCCGGGAATCTGGAAAATTACTTTCCTTGCCCTACAATCAATGCGTGCGTGGAAAGTGCCAAGAAAATCCATTCCCAAAACTACATCATAACTGCCCGTATCAATCACCAAGAAATCTGCAAAAAGGTCTCGTCCGCAAACAACAACCGTACAATCTCTACATTCCTTACTAGCTATGATTTTCCCATTCCCAGTGTGTATGTCCCAAAAACTAGACAGGGTCGTGCAGGTAATCGAGTGTGTAGTTATAAATTTGGATGACAAAAACAATGGGATGCTCCGAAATTAAGTAATGCCAAAGCGGGAAAGCCATGAACGAGTAAATTACCTGAAACCACTTCTCCCGATGCCTTAGCTTCCTCAGCTGTCAACGAGAACGCTCGAGCCTGATTAGATCCTTGATTCAACTGTCTCTGCCCTTGGAACGGTCTCTGCGGAGGCTTCTGAACATCATCTTTCGTGCGAGGCTTCGACGGACAAGCATCAACGGTGTTATCTGCCGCTCCACATCTAAAACAGAGTCCCAGCCTCATACGACACTTCTTTCGCACATGTCCGGGTTTATGGCAGTAGCTACAGATCACGCTCCCCTTCCGATCATCCACACTTGTTTTCTTCATTGGTGCTACGCTGCGCCTGTTCACCGGAATACTTCTACGTACGGACGTGTGGTTCAGTGCAAATGCTGGTTCCAGCTCGATTTGTTCCTTTAGTTTCTCCAGCAATCCCCTTATCACTCTACGCCTGGCGGCTAAGACCGCACGCCCTGGGTCCATCTTCAAATTCTGACCGGCCATATTCCTGGAAATCAAAGTACCCAACATTAGCATGATGATAGATTTCGAGTATAGATCAAGGCTAGAACTCCAAGATACTTAAATAGAGTACTGCATTGTAGCTATGCCGCGGTATCATAGCCGCAATTACTTAACTCCACCCAAGTCGCCCAAGTCCTAGGGATAACAAGAAATCAGGTTTCCGAGTCGACATGCAAAGTAAGTTTGCACGTTGTAAAAGATATAATCAGGAAGAATGTGATTCAAGAATGGTAAAACGGTCAATGTGGCTGGACATGTTTCCTAAACACGGGTATTCTGATTCGTGTATTGGGTACAATACCCAACTACAAAGAATCAACCCAGTTAACCTATGGCGCTCTGATACCATAAAACCATGTCACGCCCCGCTTCCCAGAGTACGCAAGATCGGGCACGCGACATAGCCAACCATGCTACCTGTGGGTAGGAAGTATCCATCCACAGTCACATTACGGTTGTAAGGTTATCAAGAACAAGATAAAAAGCTAATCTAATACATGTCCAAATCCATAACAACAAGAATCAAATAAACAATAAGTGCGGAAGCTAATGATCCAATACAATGAATAAACAGTACGTCCCATAATGCGGGCTCACATCTGGAAATGAAATGAAAATAAATAAACTAAACTCTAAGGAACTCACAGTTCAGCCTGCTGGCTGAAGTACTCCTGCTCGGTCGTCGATAGTGGTAAGGAATCTGGGCCATGCAAAACCCAGACGTCAGCGCGTCATGACATCAAGTATATAGCATAAACATGGTAATAAACAATGCAAGTATGAACATGAATAAAGCAGTAACAAGGAATAACAAGCAGGGTAATGTGCAATGGTGTCCAAACTGTCCTATCAGGTTTTCTACTCTATAGTCTTTGAAACCAATTGATGAATCGTCGATGTAACTCAATAGTATCCCGTGCGTGCCCGGGACCACGGTCATGACCCTCGGGGCTGAACCCGAGACGTGCCGCTAAGCAGTAAAAGTAGGTAGTAGGATGGACGAGTGATGTCAGCATCATCACTCCCGGACTGGCCAAGCCCGTAAGACTGATCAGAACAAGTATCGAACTGTTGAGTTACAAGTCGGTTTCACCTTTGATTTCCCCATACCCCCAAGCTATGTATGTCAGGTCAGGTACTCAGTAGTCAGGGACTAATGCCAACACAAAATCCGGTAAGAGTAGGTCTGTCTGGCTCGACAGTAGGAATGGTCAGGTTTGTTGGCATTAGGCATGAAATCATGAAACAAGTAATGTCATGGTACAACAGGATGAGTCGGTATGTATGTATATGTCAGGTGTAGCAGGGTCAGGTCAATATGTCGTGCAATCGGGTAAGTGCTCACAACAGGTATACAATCAATAATGAACAGCAGCAGGAAACAGTAATTAACCACAATATTCCATATAACCACAGTGATGTTTGTATTCTCTTAATAACATGTTCAATCATCTTTAGGGTGCAATAGCCACAAAGTAAAGCAATATCCACAATTATAAATTAAGGAACTACATGAAATTATATAATAATTGTCTCCTAAATGGTTTAACAGTTTAAGCGGATATGATTCAGTCGTTTTATTTAGTTGAAATATGGGTTGATGTGGGTTGATTAATTACGAGGAACTGTTGTAACGATTCCATTATAAAGATAACAGCAATAATACGATGTCGAATGCCATCATTAAGTTACGGTATTAAATAGTTTGAATTAATTTGCGTGGCAAGACTAGATCTCGCACGCTAGCATGTTCAAGCAAGTATTCAGATACTTGCCTCGACGGTCTGCAAACTGGAACACGGATGCAAAGTCGGCGGAAAACGTGATATGAAAGCACGGGCCACGGATCGAGTCCCAACAAAGATCAACGAGATCACACGGACCAGGGTACTTCGCTGGAGCGTCGGGTTCACAAGACGGCACGGTCGGATTCCGGCAAAATGTCATCGGTAACAAGTTAGCAACAAAGATACGATACACGCAAAATACGACCAGCGAAGGGATTGTACCAAAAGGATGCACAAGGAAAACTCACAAAGAAGAAACAGGGTGCAAACACGATGGCTCGACGGCACTGGGACGCCGGCGAGGCAGCGACGGTGAAGAACGGTGGCTGGAAAAATCCTGAGTTCGCTGGAACGAGGATGCTGCAGCGAGTGTGAGGGTGGTAGTCGACTCTGGTGGTCGAGGGGGAAGGGAGGTGGTCGGAGGTGACGTCGACGAGGTCGCCGGCGCGTTTCTCCGGCGAACAGCGGAGGTTAGGCGAGGGGTTAGGGCTCGTGTTGGTGTTCCGGCGAGGGGAGGAGGGCAGCGACGACGAGGTCGGGACGAGGAGGGTGAGAGGGAGTCGCGGGAGTCGTCGACGACGAGGGGTGGCGTCGACGGCGAGGTCTGCGAGGGTGGAGGCGAGGTTGGGGTTGGGTGCAGGCGTGGTAGTCGTCGGGAGAACGGGAGGAGGAAGGCGCGGCTAGGCTGAGGGTGCTGACGGCGACGGCGAGGTCGCGGTGGCGATGGTGGGCTGCGCGAGTACGAGGCTAGGGTTAGGGTTTGTTGGGTTTTCTCGCGAGGAAGGGGATGGTGAGGGGCGGCTGCATGGTTTCGAATATATAGAGGGGGAGAGAGAGAGAGATTGGAGAGAGAAAGAATGATTTGGTGAGATAGAGAGAGAGAGAGAATGAGGAGAGAGACAGAGAGAGATAGGGAAAGGAGGGGCCCACGCGTGCACAGTCCTCGCTCGCGATTGGCCAGGAGGTGAAGAAGGAATTGTTAAGAAGGATTATACTGTTAAGGGAAATATTTCGTATAAAATTATAGTTTTAGATATTAAATTGAAACGGGCCCTTTTTGGCGCGAAATGTAACATTTCCAAATCGCGCCCGGGTTGCGCCCAAATGTTCCAAATTCAAATTATAGGATTTTAAGCGGGTTCCAAATTTTGAAAAGAGGTGTTTAATGATTAAAATGCATGCCCCCAAGTCGGACACTTGCACGTGCGCGTAGTCGTCCAAACTTGCCCGTTTAGCCAAACGGAACGGAATCTCGACACGCGGACGCTACCACGCGACTAGTGGCGACGAGTAGGCTAACATGGACATCTTAAATTTCATTTTAGGAGTTAAAATTTGTTATGTGCCAAAATGACTTAACCGGGTAAAATTTAGCAACAAACACCAGAAAATCAGGAAAATTGGAATGAGCAATATATAACCCTCAACTAGTAATATAAATAGTATTATTGGGCTCGGGTGTTACATCATACCCAACTACAAAAAGAATTTCGTCCTCGAAATTCCAAGAATACAAGATAGCTAACTACTGGAAAAGATGAGGGAATTTCTGCCGGATCTCGTCTTCTCGCTCCCAAGTGGATTCCCCAAGCGATCGATTACCCCAAGAAACTAGCACGAGAGGGATAACCTTGTTCTTAAGAACCTTTTCTCTTCGATCCTTGATTTCGACTGGTCGCTCCTCAAAAGTCAGGTCCTCCCGAACAGTCAACTCCGAATGATCTAAGACATGAGTCTCATCACGAACATACCTCCGTAGTTGAGACACATGAAACACATCGTGAACTCCTGCTAATGACGGTGGTAACGCCAACCGGTACGATACCTCTCCAACACGCTCCAATATCTCGAAGGGTCCAACGAATCGGGGACTAAGCTTTCCCCGACTTCCAAAGCGAATCACCCCTCTAGTCGGTGATATCTTCAGGAATACCAAATCACCCACGGCGAACTCTAGAGGTCTTCTTGACGTGTCGGCCCAACTCTTCTGTCTGTCTTGAGCTGCCTTCATATGCTTCCTGATTGTATTCACCTTCTCGACTGTCTGTACCACCAAATCTGGTCCCAGTAACCTTCGTTCACCAACATCATCCCAACAAACAGGTGAACGGCACTTACGACCATACAGTGCTTCAAACGGGGCCATCTGAATAGTTGCTTGGAAGCTATTGTTGTACGAAAACTCCACCAGGTGTAGATGATCTTCACAAGAACCTTTGAAGTCCAACATGCAAGCCCTCAACATATCTTCAAGGGTCTGGATCGTTCTCTCTGATTGTCCATCGGTCTGAGGATGATAAGCTGTGCTAAACTTCAATCGAGTCCCCAAACTTTCTTGTAAACTCCTCCAAAAGTGCGACAAGAACCGAGTGTCCCGATCGGACACGATGCTTACCGGTACTCCATGCAATCTGACAATCTCCTGCATGTACCGCTCTGCCAAAGTCTCTGTCGATTGACCAACCCGGAAAGGAATAAAGTGAGCTGCCTTGGTCAACCGATCGACAATCACCCATACAGCATTGTTGCCCTTTGGACTCCGCGGTAAAGCCGTCACGAAATCCATGGTTATATGTTCCCACTTCCATTGAGGAATCGGAAGTGGTTGCAACAAACCAGCAACCCTTTGGTGTTCAGCCTTGACTTGCAGACACACCAAGCACTTAGCCACGAAGCGAGCAATTTCCCGTTTCATACCTTCCCACCAGAATTGCTGTCGAAAATCTCGGTACATCTTTGTCCCTCCTGGATGTACAGAGTAAGCTGAACTGTGTGCCTCCTTCATAAGCTCTTCACGCACATCTCCTTTTGGCACACACACACGGCTACCATATCTCAACGAACCGTCTTCATGGATCAGTAAATCGGTTCGTAGTCCGGCTCCAACCTGTTCTCGAAACTTTTGTAGTCTAGGATCCTGCGATTGTGTCGCTTTAATCTTCTCAACTAAGGACGACTGTACTTGCAACTGCATCAACTGTCCTGTAGCGCACGGTAGCACAACCTCCAAGTCAAATCTCCGAAACTCCTCAATGATCTCTCTCTGTGCAGCCAATAACTGAATTGCTGGTAACCGACTTAGCGCATCTGGCACGACGTTAACTTTTCCCGGATGGTACTTAAGATCGAGGTCGTAGTCGGCCATCAGCTCCAACCATCTGCGTTGTCTCATGTTCAACTCCTTCTGAGTGAACACATACTTCAAACTCTTGTGATCTGTAAAGACTTCGACTCTCTCGCCCAATAGGTAGTGTCTCCAAATCTTCAGGGCGAAGATCACGGCTGCAAGCTCTAAGTCATGAGTCGGATAGTTCTTCTCATGAGTCTTCAGCTGTCTCGATGCGTAAGCGACGACTTTCCCGTTCTGCATTAAAACACATCCCAATCCTTTTCCAGATGCGTCGCTGTGAATCACCAGTCCTCCTGAATTATCCGGTACGGTCAGGATCGGGGCGGTTATCAACTTCTGCTTCAACGTCTCGAAGGCCAATGCACATCCCTCCGTCCAAACAAACGGTACCTCCTTACGCGTAAGCTTGGTTAACGGCTCAGCTAAACGAGCGAAGTTCTCCACAAATCTTCTGTAGTAACCGGCGAGCCCAAGAAAACTTCTTATCTCTGCAACATTCTTTGGAACAGGCCAATCCCGAACTGCTGTAATCTTTTCGGGATCAACGGCGATTCCATCGCCCGACACGACATGTCCCAGAAACTTCACTTCTTCCAACCAGAATTCGCACTTACTCATCTTCGCGAATAATTTCTCCTGTCTCAGCGTTTGCAGTGCGATCCTTAAGTGCTCAGCATGCTCCTCCGGACTCTTCGAGTACACCAGAATATCGTCAATGAATACTACAATAAACTGGTCCAAGAACGGTGAAAAGATCCTGTTCATCAAATCCATAAATATTGCCGGCGCATTAGTCACTCCGAAGGGCATCACTAAGTACTCGAAATGCCCATACCGAGTCCGAAACGCCGTCTTGCAAATGTCTTCTGCCTTCACTCGGACCTGATGATATCCTGATCGCAAGTCCAGTTTCGAGAATACCCTCGCGCCACTAAGCTGCTCAAAGAGTTCTCCAATGCGAGGGATCGGGTACTTGTTCTTAATAGTCACCCGGTTCAATTCTCGGTAATCAATGCACATCCTTCTCGTGCCATCCTTCTTCTTTACTAAAAGAACTGGAGCTCCCCACGGCGAGTTGCTGCTTCGAATCCATCCCTTCTCGAGTAGTTCACCCACTTGTTTCTTAACTTCTTCCAATTCCACCGGTGCCATCGGATAATAAGATTTTGATACTGGCGCTGCACCAGGAATGAGGTCAATCGCAAACTCCACATCTCGCTTCGGCGGTAAGCCCGAAATATCTTCAAACACATCCATAAAGTCGCGGACAACTGCCGGCTCTTCATTACTATCCACAACCTTAGCCGCAAGAACATTGTTCGTCGGCCTAGCCCTAAACTCGACTGGCCCGACAGAACTGCTTCCTCCGATGAAAGTAAACTCAGGGTGCCCGGGAATCTGGAAAATTACTTTCCTTGCCCTACAATCAATGCGTGCGTGGAAAGTGCCAAGAAAATCCATTCCCAAAACTACATCATAACTGCCCGTATCAATCACCAAGAAATCTGCAAAAAGCTCTCGTCCGCAAACAACAACCGTACAATCTCTACATTCCTTACTAGCTATGATTTTCCCATTCCCAGTGTGTATGTCCCAAAAACTAGACAGGGTCGTGCAGGTAATCGAGTGTGTAGTTATAAATTTGGATGACAAAAAAAATGGGATGCTCCGAAATTAAGTAATGCCAAAGCGGGAAAGCCATGAACGAGTAAATTACCTGAAACCACTTCTCCCGATGCCTTAGCTTCCTCAGCTGTCAACGAGAACGCTCGAGCCTGATTAGATCCTTGATTCAACTGTCTCTGCCCTTGGAACGGTCTCTGCGGAGGCTTCTGAACATCATCTTTCGTGCAAGGCTTCGACGGACAAGCATCAACGGTGTGATCTGCCGCTCCACATCTAAAACAGAGTCCCAGCCTCATACGACACTTCTTTCGCACATGTCCGGGTTTATGGCAGTAGCTACAGATCACGCTCCCCTTCCGATCATCCACACTTGTTTTCTTCATTGGTGCTACGCTGCGCCTGTTCACCGGAATACTTCTACGTACGGACGTGTGGTTCAGTGCAAATGCTGGTTCCAGCTCGATTTGTTCCTTTAGTTTCTCCAGCAATCCCCTTATCACTCTACGCCTGGCGGCTAAGACCGCACGCCCTGGATCCATCTTCAAATTCTGACCGGCCATATTCCTGGAAATCAAAGTACCCAACATTAGCATGATGATAGATTTCGAGTATAGATCAAGGCTAGAACTCCAAGATACTTAAATAGAGTACTGCATTGTAGCTATGCCGCGGTATCATAGCCGCAATTACTTAACTCCACCCAAGTCGCCCAAGTCCTAGGGATAACAAGAAATCAGGTTTCCGAGTCGACATGCAAAGTAAGTTTGCACGTCGTAAAAGATATAATCAGGAAGAATGTGATTCAAGAATGGTAAAACGGTCAATGTGGCTGGACATGTTTCCTAAACACGGGTATTCTGATTCGTGTATTGGGTACAATACCCAACTACAAAGAATCAACCCAGTTAACCTATGGCGCTCTGATACCATAAAACCATGTCACGCCCCGCTTCCCAGAGTACGCAAGATCGGGCACGCGACATAGCCAACCATGCTACCTGTGGGTAGGAAGTATCCATCCACAGTCACATTACGGTTGTAAGGTTATCAAGAACAAGATAAAAAGCTAATCTAATACATGTCCAAATCCATAACAACAAGAATCAAATAAACAATAAGTGCGGAAGCTAATGATCCAATACAATGAATAAACAGTACGTCCCATAATGCGGGCTCACATCTGGAAATGAAATGAAAATAAATAAACTAAACTCTAAGGAACTCACAGTTCAGCCTGCTGGCTGAAGTACTCCTGCTCGGTCGTCGATAGTGGTAAGGAATCTGGGCCATGCAAAACCCAGACGTCAGCGCGTCATGACATCAAGTATATAGCATAAACATGGTAATAAACAATGCAAGTATGAACATGAATAAAGCAGTAACAAGGAATAACAAGCAGGGTAATGTGCAATGGTGTCCAAACTGTCCTATCAGGTTTTCTACTCTATAGTCTTTGAAACCAATTGATGAATCGTCGATGTAACTCAATAGTATCCCGTGCGTGCTCGGGACCACGGTCATGACCCTCGGGGCTGAACCCGAGACGTGCCGCTAAGCAGTAAAAGTAGGTAGTAGGATGGACGAGTGATGTCAGCATCATCACTCCCGGACTGGCCAAGCCCGTAAGACTGATCAGAACAAGTATCGAACTGTTGAGTTACAAGTCGGTTTCACCTTTGATTTCCCCATACCCCCAAGCTATGTATGTCAGGTCAGGTACTCAGTAGTCAGGGACTAATGCCAACACAAAATCCGGTAAGAGTAGGTCTGTCTGGCTCGACAGCAGGAATGGTCAGGTTTGTTGGCATTAGGCATGAAATCATGAAACAAGTAATGTCATGGTACAACAGGATGAGTCGGTATGTATGTATATGTCAGGTGTAGCAGGGTCAGGTCAATATGTCGTGCAATCGGGTAAGTGCTCACAACAGGTATACAATCAATAATGAACAGCAGCAGGAAACAGTAATTAACCACAATATTCCATATAACCACAGTGATGTTTGTATTCTCTTAATAACATGTTCAATCATCTTTAGGGTGCAATAGCCACAAGGTAAAGCAATATCCACAATTATAAATTAAGGAACTACATGAAATTATATAATAATTGTCTCCTAAATGGTTTAACAGTTTAAGCGGATATGATTCAGTCGTTTTATTTAGTTGAAATATGGGTTGATGTGGGTTGATTAATTACGAGGAACTGTTGTAACGATTCCATTATAAAGATAACAGCAATAATACGATGTCGAATGCCATCATTAAGTTACGGTATTAAATAGTTTGAATTAATTTGCGTGGCAAGACTAGATCTCGCACGCTAGCATGTTCAAGCAAGTATTCAGATACTTGCCTCGACGGTCTGCAAACTGGAACACGGATGCAAAGTCGGCGGAAAACGCGATATGAAAGCACGGGCCACGGATCGAGTCCCAACAAAGATCAACGAGATCACACGGACCAGGGTACTTCGCTGGAGCGTCGGGTTCACAAGACGGCACGGTCGGATTCCGGCAAAATGTCATCGGTAACAAGTTAGCAACAAAGATACGATACACGCAAAATACGACCAGCGAAGGGATTGTACCAAAAGGAAGCACAAGGAAAACTCACAGAGAAGAAACAGGGTGCAAACACGATGGCTCGACGGCACTGGGACGCCGGCGAGGCAGCGACGGCGAAGAACGGTGGCTGGAAAAATCCTGAGTTCGCTGGAACGAGGGTGCTGCAGCGAGTGTGAGGGTGGTAGTCGATTCTGGTGGTCGAGGGGGAAGGGAGGTGGTCGGAGGTGACGTCGATGAGGTCGCCGGCGCGTTTCTCCGGCGAACAGCGGAGGTTAGGCGAGGGGTTAGGGCTCGTGTTGGTGTTCCGGCGAGGGGAGGAGGGCAGCGACGACGAGGTCGGGACGAGGAGGGTGAGAGGGAGTCGCGGGAGTCGTCGACGACGAGGTGTGGCGTCGACGGCGAGGTCTGCGAGGGTGGAGGCGAGGTCGGGGTTGGGTGCAGGCGCGGGAGTCGTCGGGAGAACGGGAGGAGGAAGGCGCGGCTAGGCTGAGGGTGCTGACGGCGACGGCGAGGTCGCGGTGGCGATGGTGGGCTGCGCGAGTACGAGGCTAGGGTTAGGGTTTGTTGGGTTTTCTCGCGAGGAAGGGGATGGTGAGGGGCGGCTGCATGGTTTCGAATATATAGAGGGAGAGAGAGAGAGAGATTGGAGAGAGAGAGAATGATTTGGTGAGATAGAGAGAGAGAGAGAATGAGGAGAGAGACAGAGAGAGATAGGGAAAGGAGGGGCCCACGCGTGCACAGTCCTCGCTCGCGATTGGCCAGGAGGTGAAGAAGGAATTGTTAAGAAGGATTATACTGTTAAGGGAAATATTTCGTATAAAATTATAGTTTTAGATATTAAATTGAAACGGGCCCTTTTTGGCGCGAAATGAAACATTTCCA
Organism: Agapanthus africanus; assembly: GCA_030015575.1. NCBI lineage: Eukaryota > Viridiplantae > Streptophyta > Magnoliopsida > Asparagales > Amaryllidaceae > Agapanthus > Agapanthus africanus. The sequence goes on along the minus strand of JASDDO010000028.1, from coordinate 62,153,380 downwards.
AATCGCGCCCGGGTTGCGCCCAAATGTTCCAAATTCAAATTATAGGATTTTAAGCGGGTTCCAAATTTTGAAAAGAGGTGTTTAATGATTAAAATGCATGCCCCCAAGTCGGACACTTGCACGTGCGCGTAGTCGTCCAAACTTGCCCGTTTAGCCAAACGGAACGGAATCTCGACACGCGGACGCTACCACGCGACTAGTGGCGACGAGTAGGCTAACATGGACATCTTAAATTTCATTTTAGGAGTTAAAATTTGTTATGTGCCAAAATGACTTAACCGGGTAAAATTTAGCAACAAACACCAGAAAATCAGGAAAATTGGAATGAGCAATATATAACCCTCAACTAGTAATATAAATAGTATTATTGGGCTCGGATGTTACAACTCCAAACTGGACCAAAGATCATTTAATCTACCTCGGTTTAAGGGTACATCTCTTCACTCCTTTGATACTTGGCGTTGTAATTCCTCAACGTCTTCAAAGAGGTGACGGGTCCCGATGACCACACATTGATACGGACTGTGGGGTCCTTAAACTCATGGACCATGAGGTCCGTAACCTTGACCGAGATGTCTTAAAACTAACGCCGGACTGTGGAGTCCCTAAATCCACGGACTATGAAGTCCTTAACCTTGACCGCGATGTCTTAAAACTAATGCCGGACTGTGGAGTCCCTAAACCTACGGACTATGATGTCCTTAACCTTGACCGCAACGTCTTAAAACTAACATTGGACCGCAATGTCCTTAAACTACCTATGGACCACTATGTCCCTAAACTGGAACAATAGAGCCCCCAAATGCTCTTTTGTCGGATCTAAACGATCCCGTTAGGTCGATCTTAGTCTCAAACTAGACTAACGTATTCTTAACAAACGTTTAAGTCGATCTTAGTCCCAAATGAGGCTAACGTATCCTTAAACATAACCCCCAAACTCAAATCTAAGAGAATACGGATTTGGACTAGTCCACGCCCTACGGGCGACGACATAACTCAGTCTCCGTATACAATCCACGGGCAACCGAACACAAAACAAACACACACGACACGAAGTGACCATCTGGAGAAGGAGAAAGTTGTTACCGCAATGCGGTAGCGTAATTAACTGCAGGGGCTTGCGCCTGCAGGGAAGAGCGTCCCCACAATCAAAACCCCCTCAAACGAGGGGGAATCTGACGAAGTCTGCTACATCGGTCGCATCCGTTTAAACCTTCGATACATGGTGCCATAAATCAACTTGGCATCTTCGGAGAGGTGGACGGATAGCACCAATTAGCATCTGTCCCGAATCTCAGGCGAGACGTCCTCACGTTGTCGCCGTCTTTCGGAGGGGAACACTCATGTCTAAATCCAAACTCAAATCTGAATCTAAAACAAAAAATGAATACTTGATTTGAACTTGAATTCAAGCTCAAGTCAGAATCCAATTTAAATATGAACCCAAAGTCTAGCATGCATACTTGAACATGAACCTGAATATCTGAATTCAAATATATATATCAAACCTGAATACATGACTTGACTTGACTAGAACCATGAATACAACTTGACATGAATACAAGAATACTTGACATAAATACTTGATATATACATGAACTCTATCTTGCAAACTGATGTATTCATGGATTCGAGCAAGGCTGGTAATTTTAGCTGTAACTTAGTATATATGAGGTGCTGGGGTAGTTCATGCGTGAATCCGACGAAATCTCAGGAGTCCCACTAGATCATGAATCAATGTCTACTAACACAAGCAAGCTATCATGAGAGCCTGTGTTTCTTTGCTCCTTGATTACAGCCTATTGAGTTTGGAATACTTCAACACTTGGTTGAAGTCGCGTTACTAACACTTGATTCGGGCCCGTGGTTCCTTACTTTTGGATTACAGCCTGTTGGGTTCGAAAATACTCTTGAGATTGGTTGACATTCACCCATGAACTTACGTTAAATTACTGTATTCAAGTAGAGACAGTTAAGAAACTTACATTCACTGCATGTTCACCATACCTACACTACACGTCCATATTATAATTGTTTGCCATGCTCATGCTATACTGTCATGTTTACCTACTTACCATACTTGTTCACATATATTACGATAGAACTGTATGCTAAATAAACTTGCCATGTTTACATTAAACGACATGCTGACACAATATACTTTATACTCACTTGTTCATCTTATACATTTTCCTCTATCATTACACTTTATATTTCATTTCTTGGGGACTTATCGAGCGGAAGTTCGCTAATGGGCATTCCACCCTTCTCTGTTTTCTTAGAATGTTCATTAGATACTGTGGAGATTGAAGAGGTAGATATCTCAGAGGAAGAGCACGATCAGACCGAGACCCAGGACTAGACCAGTTATCTTTTCTCAGTTTATGTATGCCACATGTTTATGCATTTCCATTCTTGTATTTTCTTTCAGTTAAAATCATGTATAGTAAATGAATCAAGTTTAATGTAAATAAAGTTGTTGAATTTTAAATCTCATGTTCATTCTCTTGTCATTTTATATTACTTATTTTACGCTTAGCGTATTTATTCCGGGAAACGACCTTCTCGAAATAAATACGTTGCGGGCCTCGTCACGTACCTGATTCCGTCTACTGGGAAGCGGGGCGTGACAGTTTAATTATGCTTAACGTATTTATTTCTTAGTAAATACGTTGCGGCCTGCCACGTCATCGTTTCCGTCTACTGGGAAGCGGGACGTGACAGCCCTTATGCTTATAAATCCTCAAAGTTGATCTTTATCTAATATAATACTAACGATCCTTAACCAACGTTCTAAGTTGACTTTAGTTTCAAATAAGACTAATGGCTCTTAGTTGAAACTCCAAACCGATATTAATCTAAAATAAAATTAAAGGTCCTTAAAACAAATGTCCAATGAATTGACGGATCTCACACATGTGAGAAATGCAACTTAAGTTCAATCCTAAATCTAATATGTATGGATTTGAACTAATCCGCGCCTTACGGATGACGACATAAATTAGTCTCCGTATACAATTTAAAGGCAATCCAAAATAAACAAAAACACGACGGCACAAAGGAATAAATATGGAGTGCAGAAAGTTGTTATCGCTTGCGATAACGTAATTAACCATCGAGGCTTGCACCTGTAGGAAAAAAACGTCTACACAATCAATAAACTTTCCATCCATGGAAGGGAATCTGAAAGTCAGCTATAACGGTCATATCTATCCAAACCTCCGATATACGGTGCTATAAATTAACTTGGTATTTTCGGAAAAAGGGATGGATATGTTCCAAATAGTATCCGTCTCCAGATTCAGGCTGGACGTGCTAATCGCGTCTCAGTACGGTTTCCGGCCGTAAACAGAAGCCTCATGATTTCAATAAGGCATGAAAAGTTGGGGTCGTGATCGCGGGCAGTTATAAGGCATCTGTCACCGGAGATTAGGTTGGTTTTCACGCGTTAGAAGAAGTTGCCGGAGAAGATGACGCTGAAGGAGAGCACGATTCTGTTGGATGTGTCGAAGATCAAGGAGGAATTGTATGCTTCTAGGGCGCAACCTCTACATAGGTTTGAGGTTGGGAGCTCTAGCGGGCATGCTTGTGGAGTTGATAATTAGTTCTTAATAATGCCATTTACATATAGCAATTGAGAGGGAATAAATGAGAGAAATTAGAGTGTTAAGAAGTTACATGTGACATTGTGCCAGACATTTGGTAATGGTTTGGTCAGACAGAATTTGGATTCCTCTTATTTTATTTGTATTTATATTTCATTTATGGTATATTTTATTTATTATTATAATCCAAACTCTTTGGATGATGATGCAATTTATTATATCATTTTACAAGGAAAAATGATAAAAAAAGAAAAATAAATTACAAGCAAAAGTGCTCAACTAGGATACATGGTACATCTCATCATAAGAAAAAAAATTATATTACTTGCCCATTCTTTATATATGTTTTTATTTTTATTTTTATTTTTGGACGGTGTACAGTGACAGGGTGAGGATGATGTATGGTATAAGCATATCTAGATTCTACCGTTAGAAGTCTTTAGAGGAATTTGAAATTTGAATATAGTTTGGAAACTTGAGCACTTTGGATTTCTGGTTATGGGCTGGGGAGGAGAGGAGATGGTGGGTAAATAATATAATTTTGGGTAAATTGTCAAACAAAACCCAAGCACTTTTTCCAGATGTCAAAAACCTCATGGTCTCAAAGCCATAGTCTAAACTCCACAGAAATTTTTTCCTACAGTAACTACATAGTTGACTGCTATCTGACCAATTCATACAAACTATTTAGATATCATAGGAAACCGTTTAGATATCGCTGACAACTGCTTAGATATCGCAGTAAATTAGATATAATAGGCAACTACTATATAGCACAGGCAAGAGGTTTTTTGACAATTGAAAACTTTTGCAGGGTTTTTTTGACATGCGTCTCGAAGTCGGTTTTCGTCAACGAGAATAAGTGTTCGGTTTTTTTTTGACAATTTACCCTATAATTTTTGCTTACAGTGAGATGTACAATCTAGATGAGCAGTTTTACTTGTAGAAATTTTTTTCATTTTTTTTAGCAAAATGATGCAACAATGATATCTCCATCAAAAGGGTTTGTTAAAGATTTTAGATTCTATAATGGTCATACTCTTATTAACTAAAAAGGGTGTAGTAAATACCCTCGAAATAGCTTCAGTCAATGGACCGTTCATGACACTTGCTGTTGGTCACAGAACAGCTGATCTCATAAAAAAAAAAGCGGTGGGAGCCAGCGAGGCGCACGCATTGGAAGGCAAAACCTTTTCTTTTCACTTTCAACTTCATCAGGAACTCGATCAAAGAGCATTTCTCCACTATTTGATCTCAAAATCCAAAATCAAACCAAGTAAAAAAAAAAGTAGGAACCCAGAAGGCTCAACCAGCTCCAAAGGAGGTGGTAACAGCTCCATCATCCCTCACCTGGGTATCTCTCTCATTTCTTCCTGACTTCATTTGGGTATTTTCTATCCCCTTTTGTTCCTGGCCTCTAGAGTTTGCTGATTAGTGAGTTTTGGTTATTTTGATTGTTTATTTCTCTGTAAAATGCATGTATCATCATGTTAATGTGCTTCTGTTTTGTTTATTTGGGGCGAAAATGGGCTTGAAACTTGGGGAGGGGGGGTTTACAGAGTGGGTTGTTGATCAAGGCATGAAAATGCTTTGGTCTGATTGTTTAGGAAGTTACTTGTTTGCATTTGGAGTTAACTTGATTCTCAAAAACTATTTGATGTTTGAAGCTGTTTTGGCTTTGATTTTGAAGTCGGTGGCCAAAATTATCTCAACCTAAAAGATGAGATACACAAAATTTTGGGGAATCCATTCCAACCAAATTTATTTTAACTTCAAAGGAAAGAATGGAAACGACTAATTCTGATGTTAATTTAGATGACTCCAAAGCCAAACTGGAGATTTATAAAGTTATCTAAATTTAAGACCAAAATTCTAATTACGTCATGTTCGGCCTTCATTTTGTGCCATGTTTGGGAATGGAGTTAAGTTTAGAAAACCATAGTTTCGTAAAGTTATCTAACTAACTCCAAGAAAACTTAGGTTATCTGGACTCTAAATTTGATATCATCTGAGTTTACTAGACTCCAATCCGACCTAAGATGTCAAAACTCCAGAAAAATATGATCAAAACACCCATTGTAGACTTTTAAAAACTCCAAAACAACAATTTGGAGTTTAGAAAACTCCAAAACCAAACACCCATCAAAATCAAGTTTATAAAATGGAGGTGGTGCCTTGCAAACTAGAGTCTGCTTAGCCTCTACCTCCCTTAAAAATAAACTCCAGTTTTCTTAACCCCGTACCCAAACAGGGCCTTAGAGGTTAGAATACTCTGATTATCTAAACTCCAAAGTTGTGACGGGCAGAATTTCCTAACTTCAATCTAACCAAATTTTCTAAACTCCAAAATTTACTCAAATAGGGCCCGGTTACCTAAACTCCAAAGTTGGGATAGCTGTAGTTTACTGAACTCCAATTCAACCAAAAGATTTTAATATCCCAGAAAATGAGGGAAAAAAACACTTTCTATAGTTTAGATAACTCCAAAGCCAAACATTCCATCAAAGTCAAAATTTAAAGAGGAGACAGGACCTTCAAAACTATCTTTTGCATCATCTCAACCTCCAATAAATAAACTCTGGTTATCCTAACTCCGTACGCAAACAGGGCCTTCTATATTTAAATAGAAGTTAAGGCTTTGCAAACTAGAGTTTACATAACCTAGGCCTCACTTATTAGATAACACTGATTTTTCTAACTCTAAAGCTAAACAAAGTATAATGGTACCAAACCAAGAAAGAAAATTTAACAATAAAACATTTTTGTTGAGATATGTGGATAATATAGTCCCACATTGAAAAAATTATGAGAGGCATATAGGTATAAGATATAAGATGAGACAAACCTCTATAAAACTTGAGTCTTATTAGATGAAATCCGCTTATGTCGAAAGCCCGTATGTGCCCTCATATAAATAAATATACAATCAGTCCCCTTCGTTCGTTTATAATTAAATTTAATATGGTGTCAAAGTTAGGTTGATAACATTCATGGATTCTACTTAATAGAACCTCTGTGAGAGAGCCGTCTACGTGCCTTTGATAGACTTAGCCTCCTTATGCCATTGTTGCACCGTCTACTTGCCTATGAGACACTAGCCTTTACATGTGTATGTCGATAACATGGTCCCACATCCTCATTATTGGACAATACGGAAAGGGAGCCATGACAAAATCCCCAACATAGGGAGAGCGAACTTTTTCCTATTATATGAAATCCGAACAATTCATGTGCCATGTATCACAAGGATAGCCACTATGGTTAATGGTATATCAAATCATAGTGTTGAATGAGCATTGAAATAAAGAAAAGATTTTATTTAGTTAGAAATACACTTTTCTATAAGCGAATTGAACTTTCTTTCGCACTTTAAATTCAGTATACAGAGAGGCTCTTTTATAGCCTTGAAAACAATAAAGAAGTTACAAACAGATTCTATTACGAACAGATTCTAACTAAGTATAAACAGATTCTGTTACAAATAGATTCTAACCAAGTATAAACAAATTCTGTTACAAACAGATTCTAACTAATTTGGGAAATATCTTACTGTTGGCTATTTCCAACCCCCTCAATTTGGTGCGTAGATGTCCATCATGCTTAACTTGCTTATGAGTCCTTCGAACACTGCTTTGAATAGTCCCTTTGTAAAGATATCTGCAGTTTGTTCTTTTGTCGGAATGTAGGGGATACAGATGGTACCGGCATCCAGTTTTTCCTTGATGAGGTGTCCGTCGACTTCAATATGCTTCGTTCTGTCATGCTGTACGGGGTTGTGTGCTATGCTGATGGCAGCTTTGTTGTCGCAGTATAGTTTTAGTGGCTGAGTTATAGGCTGCTTTATTTCCTGTAGTACCTGCTGAACCCACAGAACTTCACAAATACCGTTGGCCATGGCTCGAAATTCTGCCTTCGCACTACTCCTTGCCACGACACTTTGTTTCTTGCTCTGCCATGTAACTAGATTGCCCCACACGTACGTACAATACCCTGAAGTTGACTTCCTGTCTACGATGGAACCTGTCCAATCCGCGTCAGTGAATACTTCGACGCTGCGAGTCTCACCTTTTTTGAAGAATAAACCTCTTCCCGGTACGCCCTTTAAATGCTTCAAAACTCTATATGCTGCATCAAGGTGCTCTTCTTGAGGTGAGTGCATAAATTGGCTTATCATACTCACTGCAAAGGTGATATCGGGACGTGTGTGTGAGAGATAGATCAATTTTCCAACTAACTTCTGGTATTGTGGAATGTCCATTGGCGGGCTCTGTGTAAATTCTCTGAGCTTTTTATTCGGATCTATCGGTGTTTCCGCAGGTTTGCAGTTTGTCATCCCTATTTTTTTGAGAAGATCGAGAACATACTTCCGTTGAGACAAGACAATGCCTTTCTTACTTCGAGCAATTTCCATACCCAAGAAATACTTCAATTCTCCCAAGTCTTTTACTTCGAACTCCGTAGCGAGACTTCCTTTTAACTGGTTGACTTCTTCCTCGTTATCACCTGTAACAATGATGTCATCAACGTAAACAATTAGTATTGTAATTTTTCCATGTCTCGAGACTCTGTAGAACATGGTGTGATCTGCTTGAGCCTGATTGTATCCTTGCCCTTTCACAAACTGATGGAAACGTTCGAACCAAGCTCGTGGAGATTGTTTAAGACTGTAAAGTGATCTTTTCAATCTGCACACTTTGGAGCCGAACCCTTTTTCAAACTCCGGCGGAGGTTCCATATAACACTTCTTCGTCCAGGTCTCCATTCAAAAACGCGTTCTTTACATCTAGTTGAAGTCACCAATCGAGATTTACTGCAACTGACAGCAAGATCCGGATCGTGTTTAGCTTAGCCACAGGTGCAAAAGTCTCCGTGTAGTCGATCCCGTATGTTTGAGTGAACCCTTTAGCAATGAGCCTCGCCTTATATCGTTCTAGGGTTCCATCTGCACGAAACTTTGGTGTGAATACCCATTTGTATCCTACAGTTTTCTTTTCCCTCGGCAGCTCCTCCATGTTCCAAGTCTGATTTTTCTCAAGTGCATTCATCTCCTCGAAAATCGCCTTTCTCCACTCCGGAGCTCTCAGAGTATCCTGTACAGTTTTTGGAATCTCCACAGCATACACATTAGAGGTAAAGGCTGAAAAACTGGGTGAGAGATTATTTGAGGACACAAATTTTGACATTGAATACAAATGACGACTAGTACATGACCTTGTGGACTTTTGGAGGGTTATGGGAAGATTCAGCTCACTGTGATCCGGCTCTGTTCTCGAGTCGAATTCTTGGTGGGGCTGGACAGAGTCGGCCTCTGCTTCTGGAGAAGGATCTATCTCAATTAAATGTTCATGTTGCGTTTTTTCCAGACCTGTTTCACGTTGTTTCCTTATGTAAGTTTTAATTTCCATATCAGCTTCTGGTGGATTTAAATTCACGGAGCAAGTTGTTTTAGGAGTCGGTGGTGTGTTTCTATTTTTATGGGATTTTCCAGATTTTCTAATAAAGGAACCGAGTTTTCAACAGACATATTTTCTCAGTTTTCAAGGACCGTTTTTTGAGTGTCCAGTGAATTTTCACTGTTTTGGCTTGCCAGGTGTTCAAAAGACTGGTCTAAAATGTCTTGATTTAAAAAATCTAGATCTTGTGAATTTGTATGTGGGATCAAGTTGACTATTTTTGGGAGACTATTTTTTATAGAAACCGAGTTTTCACAAGATTTCAAAAATCTTGTGAATTTGTATGTGGGATCAAGTTGACTATTTTTGGGAGACTATTTTTTATAGAAACCGAGTCTTCACTATTTGTCTCCCCCTGAAGAGGAGGCTTAAAAAAAGATTTATTTTCAAAAAACAACACATCTATTGTGATAAATACTTTATTTGATAAAGGATCAAAGCATTTATACCCTCTTTGATTCGTGGCGTAGCCAATGAAAACACATTTTTTCGATTTTGGATCAAGTTTACCCCTAGTGGGATTGTGATCGTGAACAAATACGGTACAACCAAAAATTTTCAACGGCAGATCCGAGATTGCAAGACGGCTTTGAGGGTGAAGAGATTTTAACAAGGCAACAAGTTCTTTAAAATTGAGAATTTTCGAGGGCATTCTATTAATAAGATAGGTTGCTGTTAAAATTGCTTCATTCCATAATGTTTTTGGAACATGGTTGGTGAATAATAATGTCCTAGCAATTTCAAGAATGTGTTTATTTTTTCTTTCAGCCACACCATTTTGTTGCGGTGTGTTAATGCAAGAACTTTGGTGAATGATGCCTTTCTTTGCAAAAAAATCTCCCAAGGTTTCGTTAAAAAATTCTCGTCCATTGTCACTTCGAAAATTCTGAATTTTTGTGTTAAACCGTGTTTCAACTATGGCATAAAAGGTTTTGAAAACTTGTTCAACTTCTGATTTTTTCTTTACCAAAAACACCTAAAGGACTCTAGTATGATCATCAATAAACGAAACAAACCATTTTTTTCCGAAAACAGATAAAACGCGGGATGGTCCCCAAATGTCACTATGGATTAAGGCAAACGGTGCCGAAGGTTTATAGGGTCGAAATTGCCCTTTTTTGTTTGGCAAAAGCACAAACTTCACATTGAAATTGAAAAGGATTTTTATTCCGAAACAACTTTGGAAACAAATACTGCATATAATGGAAACTAGGACGACCTAGACGAAAATGTAACATAATCAATTCATTGTCACGAGAAACAAATATGGACTGAAAACACAGACTAGATGCATACTTATTGAGATGCGATATTTCTTCAAGCAAGTAGAGACCTCCATTGGTCCTAGCATTGCCAATCATCGTCCCCGAGTCCATAACCTGAATTTCACAATGAGATGACATGAATTTAACTTGACACTTAAGATCTTGAGTTAGCTTTATAATGGAAATCAGATTGCAGGAAACCTTTGGAACATGTAAAACATTAAGAAGGGTTAAGGAAGGAGAGATTGTGATGGTTTCTTGGCCGGCTATGGCAGAATATGAACCATCTGCAATTTTGACCCTTTGTTTCCTGCATAGGGTGTGTAGGTTGAAAATAATGTGAAGCAACTGGTCATGTGATCAGTTGCTCCAGAATCAAGAATCCAAGGAAGTTGATTGTTACCGATTTGGGTTAAAGAACAGGAGGGTTTTGACGGGTCTGCGTTGGAGTTAAAGAACTTGTACAGGTGCTCCAGTTCCTTTGTGAATGGAGGCGATCCTGAGTTGATTCTTGACTCCTGAGAACCATCGGACTCGATCTGCAAAGTGGAGGAAACTTCAGTCTCTGTGGTGGAGGACATTATGGCTGGAAAAAAAAAGGAATTGGGAAAAATTTTTGGTTGAGGAAAAATGGTGATTTTTTTGGAGAAAGTTTTACAGCTCTAATACTATATAAGCGAATTGAACTTTCTTTCTCATTTTAAATTCAGTATACAGAGAGTCTGTTTTATAGCCTTGAAAATAATAAGGAAGTTACAAACAGATTCTGTTATAAACAGATTCTAACTAAGTATAAACAGATTCTGTTACAAACAGATTCTAACTAATCTGAGAAATATCTTATTGTTGGCTATTTCCAACATTTTCCATTGTATATAAATCATAATAAGATTCAAACTTGTATCGTTATGTCTTCATCTTTAGGTGCATTGTAGTTTGTACTTTGTAGTTCTTTTTTTTTAATTTGATGCATTAGATTGAATTAACCACAAGTTACTTATGCTTCATATTTCCATTCTTGGTTATCTTCTAGGTTCAGACTTTGATATTTGTGACGAGCAATAATATGCCCACTGTTTCACATGAATGACAACTAACTTTGCAGTATACACCTTAGACTAGCATCAGAAAAAAGAAGGCATGATGTAAACTAAGTGTAAAAAGTAGAGTGGTTGTGGTTCCCATGGATCAGATTCACACTATGGGGTAATTTGGTTCTATAAAGAAGAGGGGTAGCGGACTTGTGGTTCTATAGGATCACACTACGGATGGCAATTGGGTCAGGTCAATAAGTATTTAGGACAAACTTATGGGTTGGCTATACAAAACTTATTCTTCCATTCAAGTTTGTTTAAAATCGTCTCCTTGATTAAATTCACTCTTAACGTATATTTTTGTTATTCCTCCATCCATGTTCGTTTCATTCTATTTCTAGCCACCTTTGCACCGTTAACTGCAATTCTGCAATTTTGTTGTTAACCAACGAATTTATTGGTCATTGTTGTACATGTCCAAACTATCTCGATCAACTCTTCTTATTTTATCCTCTATGTGAGCTACTTCCAACTTAAATCGACTCTATGTTAACTTTTCAAATATTGTCATTTTTCCATTTCAACATTTGTATTTCAGCTTTTACACGATCCTTAGTTACCCATCTTTTGGATGATTGGATCCATAAAGAAATTGTCTTATGGTCGTACTATAGAAATTTCCTTCAATATGTTAGGTATGATATAATCATATAATACCCTCATAGCCCTTCTCGATTTTATGAATCATCATATTTTCAATGGCACCATCATGATATATTACTAGTCCTACTTAATGGAAATGGTTATCTAAATATATCTCTGGCTACTTAACCATATGCTTGACCCAAGTCTGACCCGATTAGTAATCCAGTTCTAATCATTTACCAGAACTCAACCCATGTATAACGTGTTTTCCGTTCATTTGGTCACGCCTAAGGTTGATTTAGATATGTCTTATGTTAAATAAATTATTATATTGTTTCCCAGGAGGAAACATTGGTAGGGAATGAGAATTGTAACAAGGAGGCTGCAAGTTCAATGAATTGCATCAACAAGGCAAAGAGGAGAGGCGCAAGATAATTGCATAGAATGGTGGTCCATAAGTCAACTTTATACCACCTTTTTGGATGACCGACACCATCTATTTACATGTTTTGGAACATGGGTGCACCTATTTTCATGTGATTTGGATACTCTTTACTTGTCGGTCTAAAAGTTAAAACAATAGCAATACTAATAGTTTCGTGACAGTCAGATATTTTTCACTTCTAGATCATTAAAAACAAGTACCCAATTACATATTTACATGATAATTAGTGCAGATAAGTTATATGACATGAACATCAAGATAAACAATGTTGATCATCTGAAAGAGTGGTGTATAGTGGACAATTTTACCACAATTCTAAGAATTTTCTAGATTGACACTATATATTTTGTTTCTCCAATACTAAATATTAATTTTACGCATTAGAGAGGGTTGTTTCTGGGTTCTTACCCTGGTCGTGGACCAAAGCAGGGCGATCAATCGATTTTTTTTATATGGAGTTCAGGAATACTCTACAATTGCTAGTTGTATTCTGTTCTTAAACATGAAATCTGGCCGGATCCAATGAAATATAGGCTTTGGGTGTTGACCCTAATTCAAAACTAGGGTTTGGTATGCGTATGTGTTGTGAACAGAAGAGTGCTAAATAACACATATATGAGTTTCGGTGGAGAAAAAATAATTTAGGTTTGGATATGATGTAAAAGTTAAAAAAGAAAAAAAGTTAATAGAAATCAATGGAATTTACTTTTAGTTTTGCCAAGTCACGTTATAATTCATGGGGAAAATTTTGGCCTGCAAATATTCATAATTTTCTAATAAAAAAATCATCCAAAACATTAGGATCCATCGCCAGAGTGCTAGCTCCAATATATTACAAAATGTCATTGGTTTTAAGTTGAGAGAATATGGAGTATACATTGGCACTGTAGGTAGGTAGAGGTGAAAACGTGCCGAACTTGAATGAGCTAGGTTCAGCTCGAATTCGGCTTGTTTATTTTCGGACCGGTTTGAGTTCGGCCCGGGTTTGTGCGCGGACCGGTTTGAGTTCGGCCTGGGTTTGTGCGAGCTGAGCTTGGTTGGCTCAAGTTCGGTTCGGCTCATTTACCTCAGCTTTAGTTTGATTCGTTAATGGCTCGATTACAAAATGAGCCAAGCTTTTAAACGAACATATTCGTTTGGCTTGAGCTCGATTTGAATTTGGTTCATTTGTAACTCGTTAACCAATATTACTAAAATATCATTAATTCAAAAGAATATAGTTAAAAACAATTTTATGTCTTGAGTATTGGATGTTTGGATATATATTCGACATACTGGATATGCAATTTAGATTTTACTATTTGTCTGTTTGATAAATGAATACTATTTAAATTATATTGAAATATAAGATGATATATAAATGAGCCATCCAAAAGCTATAAATTGATAAGCAAGGGCTAGCTTGAGTTCGGCTCGTTAATTAAACAAGCCTAATTTATTTTTAGCTCAGGTCCGATTCGTTTATTAACAAATCGAACTTGAACGATTTCTTCCCGAGCTGAACCCAAACCAAACCCGAGCAATCTAGGTTCGATTGGTACCCCGAACTATACGAATTTCCTACACTCGCGGGACATTAGGGCATTATACTATTTATTGATCTATTTGCAACTTTATTTTGCAAATAAAATAATCTTTTGGATTATAGTGAATAAAAGGTAAAGTGGCAAGGATCAATTAATAGTGTGTTGCCATTTGTCCCACATGACACTAGCACTGCATCTTCCGCATCCTCGTAAGTTAAACCCCGAAATATTCCATAACTAAACACAAGAAAGACAAACAAGGTAATTAAATAAAACACTCAATTAGACCCAGCAAGCTAAAATATGACTGACTCGAACATCTCCTCTCAAATAACTCGAAGCAAATCTTCATCTCACTCTCCTGTCTATAGATACTTGATGTTTTCACATGGAGTAATCTTATGGACTTCTAGTTGCCAATTATTATGTTTGTATGTCTGATCATATTCTTCGTGTGAGATATTTGATTTCTTATGGGACGTACTTTGTCTGTGAAGTTGAATCTCTTTCCTTGTATCAATTCTTATTTCTGAAACCAATATAGAAATCTATAATTTGAGCAAGCATGCTGTTGCTTTAGGTGACTGCTTCTGTTTATTTGGATAAACATTATGCCAAGGAAGAAATCAACTAGCAATATTGTCAAGAATGACCTAGAAGCCACTATTTGTAGAGATGGTCAGTCGATGAAGCTGTTCAAACCTGGTGATATTGCATGGACAAGGATTCATGATTGTTTTTGGTGGCCCTGTCAGGTATATTGCACAGTTCAGTAACCTTAGTATTGTTATATATATATATATATATATATATATATATATATATATATATATATATCACTACCTGTTGCTGGTGGCCTTCTTGTCTCACAAAAAAGTCCAAATTTTACTAAAGTACCCTTCACTATTGATGTTTCATTAAACTACCATATAGTTTTTCATTACAGTAAAACTCCCTTGGAATACCAAGGGTATTTAATTTAGTGGTGCCCCCCCCCCCTAAAAACCAAAGTCTAAGGGAGTTTACTGCAGTAATAAAACTTTTAAGATAGTATAGTGAAAAGACCATCAACAGTGAAGCGTAATTGTGTTATTTAGTCTAGAATTTCTAGTTATAGTGCCTTGTATATAATTTCATTGACTGGATTAAGATCATTCTTTCCTTTCTAGTATATAATTAAAACAAGTTATTTTTTCCTTACAAAAATAAGGCACCTCTTTATGATATTGTGGCGATCTCATGAACTTTTGCTGACCGTGGCGTCAGGACAACATCTTTATTTAGCAGTTATGTTGTTGTGGCCCTCCGAATCTTTGGATAGTTGCACATCCTTAACTACATCATTTTGAGGAACTAACGGAAGCTTCAGATTGTTATTTTACTTGTTAAAAAGCATCATGTATTCCTACAAACTTTTTTATATTCTATTCTTTATATTTTTGGGTTTTGAGAATCGTGGGCTGATTTTTTTTGGATTAAAACGAAAACTAAATGCCCCCGCATTTCATTAAACGACGATTTAACGAAACTACATCAAAAGTTTTACGAAAAAAAGAAAAACAACGAAAAAGAAAGAAAAATATCAAATTGCACTTATATTGCAAATGTCTGTTGAAATTAATGGCACAATGTTGCGATTTAATTTCAGTAGTAATTTGAGTTCCAATAATCTTTTTCATGGAACTTCCTATTGTGCTTGAGAACTCACTCCATTGTACAATATTAATTTCTATACTTGTGATCGTTTTTATCTTTTCCACAATTTACATGCTAATTTTGGTAAGAAAATTTCTTAAAACTGAAATTGCACTAGTTCTGATCAGCATTAATTGAAATGAAAAAAGAACCTACCTTTTTGAATTTGAAAACAACCCTTGGTAATGTTTTTGAAAGCATCTCCAAAGAAGAGGTTATATTATAGAAGTTTCTGAACATTTCCAATATCGGATTATTTTAGACATGTAGATACTTCATAAGTTGCATTGAGCAGACGATGGGACCGTGCATGTAGCCATTCAATATAATTAACAATACATTTTTAACCAATTGGGCGTAGCTCATGCCTCATGTGGTAAAACTTCAGTTTCCAAAGTAAGAGGTCGCTGGTTTGATTTTTGAAGGCGCTGCATCCGGAAAAAAAATACAATTTAAGATAAATCTACTTTGGTTGAGTTATATATATATATATATATATATATAGAGAGAGAGAGAGAGAGAGAGAGAGAGAGAAAGAGAATAATGGAGAAAAGATGCCATAGGAGGGGATTTCCTCCTATGGCGTCAAAAAAATACAACCCCCACCATTTTTCCGACGATCGGCATCCATCATCAACATCGTTATCATCTAAGATGTGCATACACCAAATTTCATGTGATTCCACTATTTTTCCACCGTTGAATTAGCAATGTAAAAAGTTCTATTGTCGGTAAACCATTAATTTTGCACCAACTAAATCAACGGTGAAAAAATGGTATAATCACATGAAATTTGGTGTATTCACATCTTAGATGATAAAGATGGATATGATGTATGCCGATCGTAAAAAAAAATCACCGAGGGTGTATTTTTCCGACGCCATAGGAGGAAATCCCCTCCTATGGCACCTTTCCTCCATTGACCTCATATATATATATATATATATATATATATATATATATATATATAAGAACTTGTTAATTTTTAAACATATTTTTATTCTAATTTTTGCACTCTTTTGAATTTTAAAGGTTGTTGATGAAGAAAGCGCAAGTTTCAAACCCAAAAAGAAAGTAAAAGATGGAGCTCTTGTTCGGATGTATGGATGTTATGATTAGTGAGTTGCTCTGCGCCCTTATTTCCTGCTTATACTCCCTTCGTCCCACTTTAATAGTCGTCTTAGAGACTTTTTTTTGCCCCACAATTCTAGTCGTTTTATGTAACTGAGCTTACTTTATCAATTGATTACCGAATTTACCCTTCATTGGAATCCCATGCATGTCAGTTGCACTTTGGTTTTTGTGATTGAGGTTATTTTAATTAGGGGTATAGCGGTAAATTGAACCAGTCATAATTTAACACCTTAAAGTTGGACGGAGTTCTCTCTGATTAAATTTTTGATTGTTTTAATGTATTTGACAGCTTTTATATGGACCCAGTAAAATGCAGTATTGAGTTTGAGATGGTATGTTAATTTTCAATTTTTGTTACTTAATTTTCATTTGTATGGTTTCTACCAGCTAGATTTTCCTATGACTTGCAGTTTCTCAAGCAAGAAAATCTTGGTATTAGAGAAGCATTTCAGAAAGCTATAGATGAGGTATTTATATTTTCAATATTATAAATTTTTTTCTTTCAATTTTTACATTTTATTAGATACGATAATCATGTTTCTCCAACTTTGTTTGAACTGAACGAGTAAAGGGTCTTTCTCGAGTAACATCTGGTGGCAAGTCTAAGAGAAAAGCCTCTGACTCAAGAGGTTAGCCTTTATTATTTGGATTTCTTGGAAACGCTCTCAATTTGGATTATAATTATTGCATTAAAGCTTCCTACTCTCTCCATCTCTTGCTCCATTTAGATTCAATGAAACCCCTTTTCCCCTAAAGAATAAAAATAAAATAAAATCAAATCAGAGGTTTTTGGCTAATAATTGATGTATATCAAGTGACTCAACAATTAACACTCTTCTCAAAAGACGTGGGCCTTTAAAATTTTGATGTCTCGGCTTTTGCACTGATTCCAATGTTATGATGAAGGTGGAAGCATATATTTTTATGGCTTAATTCCAAAAAACTACCAAATTTTTTGCCCCGGTTACTAAAAACCACCAGATTCTCTCAAAGTTACGAGAAACTAGCATGCTTTTAAAGTTTTATGGTAGGTTCTTGCAATTATTGTGGATGTGGCGCTTTATTTATGGTAGTTTTTGAAAGTTTTGTGGTAGTTTCTTATGTATTTAAATACGAATTTGGTAGTTTCTTGTAATTAGGCCAAAGTAATTAGTAGTTTTTAGCGATTAAGCCTTTTTTTTTATATTCTAACACCTCCGTTAATTGAGCCTGTTACTGACTGAACAGCTTTATTTTCTTTTAATTAATTCGCTTTAAACATTTACCCTTGTGGATTTGAATCTGGGGTGTTATGATACCATCTTAAGTCCCCACCGCATGAGGGTTGAGGGATATATTTATGTATTATAACGTCTTTAAGAGGCAACAATAAATATGAGGGTAAATAAGTATATTTCTGACTTGCCAATGATGATTTGATACGAAGACCTTGGCCTCTTGAAACTTTGGAAAACTTCATTGCCTAAAAGTTTAAGCTCATTGGTAATGATCTAACAATATGCAACAAAGAAACTTGACCCATACACACCGTGATTCCGGGAACAAATTATACTCCCCTTTACTTGCCTAATTGTTTAGTAATATATAAGTAATTCATGTATATTAATTCAAGAATGTGATTCCATTTGACCTCTGTGGCTTTCACTGTGCTTCACTTCTTATATTCTTAACTAAATTATGGGAGTCAAATTCTTTAATTTTTCCGGTGAAATTAGATTACGTGTTTCATATTATAACTGCCATTAAGATAGAATCAAGTTTATTGGAAGTTGTAAAATTACAGAAAAATCAGAAGGAACTAAAAAACAATCGAGGCCCAACAATGGCAAAGAACCGAGAAAACGAAAACAAGGTATGGTACAAAATGCAAATGTGACAGAAAAGGCGAATATTAGTACTCCCAAGGGGAAAAACTCGAAGCAACAGGAAGTCAAAGAGCCTGCTCGAACAATGAGTCCATGCACTGTGAGTCGATTCATATAGTGTATTTGTTCATTTTCCACATGTTAATTTCATATAATTATATGCCTTCTAATAATTATTAATTTGATCATTGTTTTAGACCAAGAGCAATCCACAGGAAGAATCCACTCCAAATCTGAGCGAGCGAAGAATGAGAGTGATGCAGAGTCTAGGCTTGATTCCTCCAATGGGGTCCCCATATCGGTAAAATGGATTTTTTTTATCATCTCAACTTAAATGAACTTATCTTGGTTTCAAAAAAAAAATTGTTCTAAATTTAAGTGGAAAATTAATATCAGTAAAATTTGGTCCAAGTGCCTCGATGCGGTACACTTTTGTTATAGAGTTGCATTTGAAACGGGTCACAGACCTTTTTATGCGGAAAAAGTGCAGATTGGCATCAAGATGTTTTTGGAAACTGTTGTATAATTTACATGTGTTACCTTCAGTACTGTTGCACCTGATGGTTGTGGGTGTTTATTAGTCTTGCTGCAAAAGAGTTTGGCTAGAATTTTAAGCAGTATGGCTCATTTTGTTTCATTGCATTTATGTTTGTAATGAAGATTGGAATATTCGAATTGGGTGTTGCAATCTTCTTCTGTTTTAAAATGAGATCTCATTGCAGACTTATCCCGTTCATGATAGGGATAACTTGTTGAAAAATTTGATGAAATATATAAGCTTGGGATTATAAATGATGAGTTACTTATTTTATTTTACTTCACCTTTTTGCATTTTCTAAATATATTTATTCTCTTTTGCCCCCTCCTACGGTCCTACTACCAACTTATTCAGGTTTTTTTGGGGTGCTACCCTTTGGGTAAATTGCTTAATAATACTATAATGTTTCACACATTCTGCAGGATAATACCACAATAATTTTTTCCGGCATTTAAATACCATAATGTTTTGCACTGTCAACAACATGATATCTTCCGTTAACTAATTGTTAGAAAAGTTGCTCACAGTGACTTGCACGTGAGCAATTTTGGACAATTTTACTCGGTTTTTTAAAATTTGAATAAGAAAAAAATAACCTTAGCCATACCCTTAACCCATCTTCTTCCTCTAGCCTTTTAAGATCCTTGAAGCGCTAGATTCCGGCATGTTGTCGGTGAAGATGGAGATGGAGGCAAAGGTGGTTATGCGGCAGCGGGGAAAGGGGTGATGAGAAGGAGGTATTGGCGATATGATGCGGCGGATGTGGAGGGGGTGGTCATGGCGATGAGGTGCTGATGATGGGGGCGGAGGTGGTGGTGATGGTAGCGAAGGAGAGGAGGTGGTTGCGATGGTAGCGGGGTGGAAATTAGTGATGGCCGTGGAGATGAGATGGCGGTGATGTGGGGAGCGGAGGAGGTGGTAGCCATGGAGGCAAGATGGAGGTTGGTGGTGGCCATGGCGCGGAAAGGCGGTGACCATAGTGGCAATGGGGAAGCGGCGACGGCCATGGAGGCAAGGTGGAGATAAATGGTGGCCATGGGGCTAAGCGATGGTGGCGATGGGCGCGGTGGTGGAGGAGGTAGAGGTCATGGGAGTTATGGAGAGGAGACGGTGCTGAAAGGGGTGGAGGTGGAGGAGGTGGGGACCGAGGTGGTGGTTGGCCATGGGGCGAGGTGGGGGCTGAGATGGCCATGGGAGGAGATGAGGTGGCGGCGATGGTGGACATGGGGCGGAGATGATGGTCGTGGGTTTGGATTTGGGTTGGGTAATTAGTGTGATAGGGTAAGGGCTAAGTAATTAGGATTAGGGTTGTTTTTTTCTTTTTAAAATCCTAATAAAATTAGGGGTGGTTTAGTCTTTTTGTCTCTATTGCTCACATGGTCATGGTGACATTCTGCAATTTAGAACATTATGATCATGGTAAGGGCTAAGTAATTAGGATTAGGGTTGTTTTTTTCTTTTTTAAATCCTAATAAAATTAGGGGTGGTTTAGTCTTTTTGTCTCTATTGCTCACATGGTCATGGTGACATTCTGCAATTTAGAACATTTAGAACATTATGGTACCTAAGTGCTGCAAAAAAAACACGTGGTATTATTCTGCAGAAGGTGTGAAATATTGTGGCATTATTAAACAATTTGCCCATCCCTTTTAAGTCCAGAAGAAGTTTGATTCATATGAATGCAAGTATTTGGCCGTGTGATACATGTTCATATTATAAATTGAAATTGACAGAAGAAAATTAAATCTCTCTCTAATTACATGAATCAAACGGATAGCTCCTTAATCCAACAAATCTACATCTTAGGTATAGACCATCTTTTGAAGTAAAAAGGAACAAATTAAAAGAGAGCGAAGACCATATGGCTTTGGTGCAAGAAAATTTGTTCTCCCTTTTGGAATTTTAGCCATATGCCTTTTGCTTTTTGGCCTCCTTGCAACCTGAAGAGGATTCCAAATTAAAGCAATAGCTAGCAAGTACCAAGTAGCAATGGTTTTTTTCTCCGTGGCATGTAGTTGATTACTTGGACCCTCACTGCTTATTTTATATATGTCATACCAACTGAGACTAGCTTAGCGCATTTCTTTGGAGCATAGAGTACTGACCATTGATTTCATTGACAAAACAAACATAAAAGTTTGAGCTTAGCCTAAAATCACAAATTGAAACTCCTAATTTTGGAAACTCCCTGAAAACAAACAGCCCCAAAGCATACCAACTATCAAACGTTCAAGCTTATACAATCAAAAAGTAAGATATAAGGGGCTATTTGTTTCATGAAATAGAGGCTTGGGTGTGGAGGCTAGGGGCACAACAATTTGTCTTGCCCTTAGTGTGGAGTTATGAGTTTTTTTCATTGAGTAAAATTATTGACCTGAGAGTCCACAACATCATCAAACGCTAAGAGTTGAGGCCAATTTTTTTACCCCAACTCTTAGCTTGACTCTTGCCATCTAGCACTTTTAATAATAATAAAAATTAAAAGAAATATGGTTATCTCTCATAGACATGATTACTTTAATAATTATTAATACAACACATTAACATGTGGTTAGGTGACATGGTTTGTTCTCACCCAATTTTTTCAACTCCAAAAAACAACTCAATCTCCAAATAAACAAAAAACTTTTTCAATTTTGTTATTCAAGAAGACAAATAACACCAAAGTAAGCTAGACCTCATATTTAAGGGAACGAAAAATTGGTAACTTCGGATGCAAAGTACAATCAAATTTTTGGGACTCAATTTGCCAAACAGGGCATAAGGGACTCTTTGTTTTATGGATGAGGCTTGGGTGTGGACTAGAGTGAGAACAGTTTTTTCCCCCCTTAATTACATTGGCCCAAGCTATTGGCTATGGACTCCCACATCAAAATCAAGAGTTGAGCCCAACTCTTTTTGGCCCAACCTTTAGCGTCTAGCATTTTTAATAATAAGAAAATAAAAATAGATATGGTTGGCTCCATAGATATGGTTACTTTAATAATTATCAATACAACATGTTAATATATGTTTGGGGTGACATAATTTACTCTCACCATAAGTGTTCACATTCTACATTATTTCAACTCCACAAAACAACTTAATCTCCGAACAAACAGAAAAAACTCCTCCAATTTTGCTACCCAAGAAGGAAAAAACTCCAACAAACGCTAGATTTTATATTCAATGAAATAAAAATTCTTAACTCCTGACGCAAGGTTTGTTGGGAATAAACCGAGAGAAGAAACACGGAATATTGCTTACGACCAATCATACAATCCACGCAATACTAACGAAAGATAAAACAAACAATAAAAATGAGAACAAAAGAATCACAAACCAGAGACAAGGGATTTGTTAACGAGATTCGCCTACTGTATGGCTAGTACCTGGCAGAGCGGAATCTTCAAACGTCTACTAGAACTTTGAATCAAGCTTTACACCAAGAGTAAATCCTAAGAAATTTCTCTCAAATCTCTCTAGACCCTTGAAATCCCAGCTGTCACCATCTCTCTATACAATGATCAATGATAGCAGCACTTTTTAATATATGAGAGATCCCTATATATAAGCTAACCCTAATCATAGCTAACCCTAATCATATTTAAATTAGAGTTCAATAGAATATGGTAAATATTCGATTCGCACAGAGATCCCGTCGACATACGTCTGAACAAAGGTGTTCAGACGTCTGCCTACTCTCTGTTATTGGCTTTAGCACTTTGGCAGACGTATGCCTACGCTCTGTGTCTGCTTCGACTCTTTGACAGACGTTTGCACTTTTGGCACCAGACATCTGCGTTTGCTTTATTCTTTTGGCTCATTTCTTGATGCATGTCCAGACATCTGCTCCTTCTTCAGACGTCTGTAGGAAGTGATCTCCACAAATCAACATTCTTCCACTTGGAGATTCTTTCGTCTTGACTCTCATGAAGCTAGTAGACTTCACACGATTCTGCTTCTGCTCTCTCTTCATCAAATTTTCATAGAGAGATTCACCAACCTGCAACAGAGATCCAGCTTGTCTCTGTCGACGACCTTGGTGAACATATCCACAGGATTCTTTTCTCCCGCGATGTTCTGTAGTGTCAACCCACCATATTCCAACGCTATGCGTATGAAGTGGCACCGCACCTTGATGTGCTTCGTCCGAGAGTGCTATGCCGTGTTTTTGGCCAAGTGTATTGCACTTTGGTTGTCGCTCCACAAGATATTGAAATCTTGTTTCTTACCCAACTCTTTGAGTAACCCTTACAACTATTTCATCTCCTTGCTGGCTTCCGTGATGGCCTAATATTCGGGCTCTATTTTTGACAATGCCACAACTTTCTGCAACTGAGAGACCTAACTAACCGTTGTTCCCCCAATTGTGAATGCGTACCCCGTTGTGCTCTTCCCACTATCTCGATCGTCCGAGTAGTCCGTATCAACATTACCTTGTGTAGGGTGTTTTTCGTCACCCCATTGAGATGGGAATATGCGCGCGCTTGTCGGGCGCATTACAGATTCCCCTTGCATAGGGAGGCTGGGGTTTATTGATTGTGGGGATCCGAATCTCCGGCAGCCGCGGACTAAGCTGCCGTTAATTACTCCTCGCTTTTGGAGCGAGCGAACCACTGATTGACGGGTCAAACAGGTCATGTGAACACGATGTGCAGTGTTGTATTTTGAAGGGATTTTGGATATATCGGGGGCCCCGCAGAGTTTTTACGGGGGTCTCGCTACCCGGATAGCGGGCTGAGGGTCAAGAGAACTAGCAGCCCCCTTGCGGGGTGTGGGGCAGCACCCCGTTAGAGATTTTTTCTAACAGGGAAAGTGTCGTAGAGTGTGTGTGTACACACACACACACA
Organism: Agapanthus africanus; assembly: GCA_030015575.1. Lineage (NCBI taxonomy): Eukaryota > Viridiplantae > Streptophyta > Magnoliopsida > Asparagales > Amaryllidaceae > Agapanthus > Agapanthus africanus. The sequence continues at coordinate 62,129,343 of JASDDO010000028.1, read as the reverse complement.
CACACATACGTATATACATATATATAAAAAGGGGAAAAAACGTCCAAAGGACGTGTGGAGGCCAGCGCCTCACGTGCGTAGCATGCAGGCGCTGGGCGCAGGCGCCCCACGTGCTTGGCACGCGGGCGCTGGCGCCCCACGTGCTTGGCACGCGGGCGCTGGCGCCCCACGTGCTAGGCTCGCGGGTGCGGGCGCCCCACGTGCTTGGCACGCGGGCGCTGGCGCCCCACGTGCTTGGCACGAGCAAAAGGGACTTGGTATCTGCACCGGGAGCTGTGCTCCCGATTTGACTTCTCTGAAAAAAGAGATTAAATTATGGAGTTAAACTCCAACAGATCTTGAATGGAGTTAAACTCCTAGAAATCTTTGGAAATGATCAAAGGGGGTCCCTTTGATTCTCTCCCCTTTGGTCCTGGATCTTCCCAAGATGGGATTTTTGAAGATGGGTCTCCTTCTTCTTCCTCTCGGTTGACCGGATCTTGGAGAAAGAGGGTGAGATTTAAAAATCTCCCATTTTTAGGATCTGATGGAAGATTTGAGCTCCCCTTTGTGGGTTTTGTGGTGAAAATCTATTTCTTTTTGGAAAAGGGAAGAGTTAAACTCTTGATTTAAGTCAAAAAGGGGAAGAACTTGAGAGAGAGGAAGGAGGCACACAAACCCTAGAATTTTAGAGAATGAACTGTTCTTCTTTATTTTATTATTATGTTGTCTTATATAGGGTTACAAATTTACATATAGCCCCTTGGGCTTTACAAAATGGCATTTTGCCCATCCCATGCCTCAAGTGCTCATTTCTTTTGCACATGAGCCATGAGCTTTACAAAATTTTGGTTTATGCCCATTTTTCTTACATTCATGCATAAAAAATTACATCAAAATTATTTATTACATGATTTTTATTTTGGCATGGGGGAGGCCGGCTGCTTCATGTTCGGGCTTGACTCGGGCATGAGCCCACTTGATCTGGGCTTGGGCCCACCTGGCTTGGGGTTGACCTTGACTTTGCTTGGTCAACCGGAGTGCAATTTCGACCCCAACAAAGTGTCCGCCCATCAATAAATGCACACCACATATGTGGGCCGTGTGCATGAAATTGATGGATCTTCTTTAGCATGGAGGCGACTTGCTTTGGTTCCCGCTTTTTGGGATGCACTGCCCTTTTTACGATATGGACTGTCGACGCTTGACGCGTCTCTGAGACGGAGTGTCTGTAGTAGACGTTTTCCCGGCACGGAGTGATTTGGTTCCCGCTTCGTAGGAAGCCTGCACTGCCCTTTTTACGACATGGACGATCGACGCTTGACGCGTCTCCAAGATGGAGTGTCCGTGGTAGACGTTTCCCTGGCCCGGAGTGATTTGGTTCCCGCTTTGTGGGAAGCCTGCACTGCCCTTTTTACGACATGGACGGTCGACGCTTGACGCGTCTCCAAGATGGAGTGTCCGTGGTAGACGTTTCCCTTTGGTTCCCGCTTTGTGGGAAGCCTGCACTGCCCTTTTTATGACATGGACGGTCGACGCTTGACACGTCTCTGAGACGGAGTGTCCGTGGTAGACTTTTCCCTGGCCCAGAGTGATTTGGTTCCCGCTTTGTGGGAAGCCTGCACTGCCCTTTTTATGACATGGACGGTCGACGCTTGACGCGTCTTCGAGACGGAGTGCCGTGGTAGATGTTTCTCTGGCCCGGAGTGATTTGGTTCCCGCTTTGTGGAAAGACTGCACTGCCCTTTTTACGACATGGACGGTCGACGCTTGACGCGTCTCCGAGACGGAGTGTCCGTGGTAGACGTTTCCCTGGCCCGGAGTGATTTGGTTCTCGCTTTGTGGGAAGCCTACATTGCCCTTTTTACGATATGGACGGTCGACGCTTGACGCGTCTCCGAGACGGAGTGTCCGTGGTAGACGTTTTCCTGGCCCGGAGTGATTTGGTTTCCGCTTTGTGGGAAACCTGCACTGCTCTTTTTACGATATGGACGGTCGACGCTTGACGCATCTCCGAGACGGAGTGTCCGTGGTAGACTTTTCCCTGGCCCGGAGTGATTTGGTTCTCGCTTTGTGCGAAGCATGCACTGCCCTTTTTACGACATGGACGGTCGACACTTGACGCGTCTTCGAGACGGAGTGTCTGTGGTAGACTTTTCCCTGGCCCGGAGTGATTTGGTCGATGTGCCCCCGGCACGGAGTGTCGCTGGTCGACGTTTCCCCGAGGCGGAGTGTCTGCTTGACGTTTCCCCGTTACGGAGTGTCAGCTGTTTGACGCAAAGGTCGATGTTGGAATTGGTTGGTTTGATTTGTGTTGACATCAGCATCACTACACTAGAATATGATATCAGGAGCGAATCATCATTTGCCATGAGAGGATTTGGGGATTCTGGTTTTGGTCGGCATCTGCATTGCTGCACTGGAATAATGCCAGGAGCAACTCATCATTTGCCCCGGAAGGATTTGGGAATTGGTTTTTGGGTCGGCATCTGCATTGCTGCACTGGAATAATGCCAGGAGCAACTCATCATTTGCCCCGGGAGGATTTGGGAATTGGTTTTTGGGTCGGCATCTGTATTGCTGCACTGGAATAATGCCAGGAGCAACTCATCATTTGCCTTTTCCTGTTGGGGAGCGATGGCTTAGAGACAGGTTTAGGTCCCTATCACCTAAGACTTTTCAATTTTATGAGCCGTAAGGGTCCCATAAAAGCATTTTCTCCCTACGAGTCGAAAGGATCTCGTAGGTGTACTTTCTCCTTAGGAGTCGTGGGAACTCCCAAGTGTGTTTTTCCTTTGTGAGTCGTAAGGATCCCACGAAAATGTTTTTTTACGAGTCGAGAGGATCTCGTAAGTTTTGTTCTCCTCATGTTTCGTGAGGACACATGAGCGGGTCTTCCCAAATGGAGCATAATTCCAAGGGCGAAGACCGACCGTTGGACGGGTGATTGCAGTAGGGCATGGGTGTGATGAGAATTATTTGAGCCCGTGGATTGTATACGATAGTCAGTTTGGGGACCAACCGTAGGGCTGGGAGAATTTTGGGATTTTGTTGGCGTCTGCATCGCTGCACTGGAATATGGTACCAGGAGCGACTCATCATTCGCCATTGGGACATTCAGAGATTTGAAATTTTGGTTGGCGTTTGCATCGCTGCACTGGAGTCTGGTACTAGGAGCGACTCATCATTCGCCGTTGGGGATTTGAATTTTGGTTGGCGTCTGTATCGCTACACTGGAATATGGTACCAGGAGCGACTCATCATTCGCCATTTGGGAGTTTTTTTTACTATCGCGATTGCTCTATCATTTCAGCTTTTCTTATCGCGAAGGTCGCGATTGCCCTATCATTTCGGCTATTTATTCGCGGTTGCCTATCATTTCGGCTTTATTTTTCATTTTTATTTTACTCGCTGATTTTTATTACGGTTTGCCCCATCATTTCGGCTGTTTTATTTCCAATTTTATTTTATTTACACATTTTTTTTATTTACACATTTTTACATCCCCAGTTTAACGACTTAGAGGTCGACTGTTCCCAGTTTAACGACGTGGTGGACAACTGTTCCCAGTTTAACGACGTGGTGGTCAATCGTTCCTAATTTAACAACGTGGTGGTCGGCTGTTTTCAGAAAAAGGCAGATGTCTGAGAGAATCAATTTCACGAAGGACTTTAGTCTCCGTTTGTATAAAATTGGCGGTCGCAGCTTGACTGTTTATTAACACACCTTTACACAGTTCTATCTCTCCTGCTTTGTATTGCTTTTCGACCCAATCTTTGAAGACAAAGCAGTCCTCAATGGCATGATCTATCGCTCTGTGATAGGGGCAATATTTGGGGTCGTTGGTCATATTCACTTCCTGCAGTCTCTTTGATTCTGGCAATTGTAGACCGTTTCTTAGGGCATCTTTGAATATTTTACGGATTTTATCCCTTTTGAAGGAATAGACCTTATCCAGCTTTTCTTTCAGTGGAGCTTCTCCCCCCTCTCCGAATACTGGCTTCCGAGGCCGGTTGACATTAGGCTCGCTCATCCCTTGCTTATTTCGGTTAGCCAAAGTGTTGAAAGATTCAAAATCGTCAGAATTTCCGTTTTTGCGATTATCGTCCTTTTGGTTTCTCCCGGACCTATTGTTATTTTGGGAATCAAAGGAGGACTCCTGTTTTGAGCGTTCCAACATCTGAACTTTCCTGGTCAGCTCTTGGAATGTTTTGAGACCCGCGGTGCATAAAAACGGGGCCATCCAATTATTGAGATTTCCGACGAGGAGGCTGACAGATTGGTCTTGTTCTATCGGCGGTTCACATTTGACGGAAAGATTGTGCCATCGGGTTATAAAATCCGTGCTGCTTTCGTTGTTCTTTGGATTGGTCCTTACAAGGTCGGCGATGGTGATCTTATCGCTAACACTCATGAACCTTTGTCGGAACAGAGATTCCATTTAGACGAAAGTAGTAATGGAGCCATCCGGTATGTTAGCGTACCAGTCGAAGGCGGCATCGGTTAAGCTATTAACTAATTGGCGGAGGAGAAGCGCATCATTACCCCCCGTATTCTTGCATGAGGCTTTAAAGTGGGTGATGTGCTGATTCGCATTTCCCGTCCCATCGAATCTTCCGAATTTAGGGATGACATAACCGCTAGGAAATTCTACCAGATCATACTGAGCATGATATGGTCTCCCGCTACTGCTAACATATTTTTGCCCATCGGCTTTGGCTACCAACGTTTTGACTTTGTTGGCAACCAAATCTATGATTTGATCTTGAGTTAGCAGGCTACTATCATCGGTAGCTAATACATTTCCCGAGATAGGATGCAACTGACTTTCATGCGGTCCGCCCACCTTTGGATTTGAGAGAATAGGCATCGGTTGTCTCGAGACACCGTTTCCCGGTTCATGAGCAGATCCCTGCGCTTGATTGGGCGGATGAGAGGCAACTTGGGCCGTGAGCTATAAGACGACGTTTGTCAAGTCGTCAATTTTTGAGTAGAGCTTGGCCATCTCCTTGTCTTTGTTTCTGAGCTGCTTTCGGAGCTCCTGGAGAAGTTGCTGCTCTGCGGTCTTAGGATGGAAAGTTGGCTCATCTTCGCTTCCTGAGCTCGACTCCTCATGAACTGAGGGCTCTCTCTGCTTATCAGCCTCACTAGAAGGGTTTTCATTACCTTCCAGAGGAGGCTGGTTTGGGAATGTGGCAGCCATATTCACACCAGATTGGATTTGAGATGCGGTGGCCCTATCCTTGCTTTTGCTGCGAAGGTTGTCGCTGGGATGCGTGCCCACCATGTAAACGGTGTGGATAACATATTCAACCATCCTTTCATCACTGGCAGCTGGTTTCGCGGAGCGGTCCGGGTTTTGGAAATTCAAAATTTTTAACATAGCCAGAGCCCTAGCCCTTTTGTTGGCTCTGTATCTGAGCCGCTTCTGCCTCAGCTTCTCTGCCTTGAGCGCTTGGCAGGCTTCTGCTCTTCGGGAAGCCACCATAGGCTGAGTGATGGGGAGTCTTTAGAAGACATCCACCCGCGTGTCCGTCGAAGGTATCGCCTGGGCTTGCCCGCGACATCTGGCAACTTCTTTTGTTCTGATGGCTTTGCCCCTAGCTGGGGCCATGGAGAGACGTTTGAACACCGACTTGCGTTTAGGTTGGGGTGCCCTCGAGATCACCACATTTGGTCTCTTGCCTTTCGAGGCCGGTTTGTCGGTTACCGGAGCTTGAAGAGCAGGGACGACGTTAGTTGGCACGAACAGAATAGAGCCAAATGGTAGCGGTGGATCCTCCCACTGTCGCCCGAGATTGGACGGAAGGACCGTCCTGGCGTCCATCTTCATCGTGTAGAAGATGGGTGTTGTGCTGAGAGCTGAGATTGTCCTTGGAGACATTTTGCTGCGTCCAAAGATTGCGATTGGAAAACGTTAACCTGCACAAAAAAGCATGATTTCAGTACAGACAATTGATATGCATATTAATTGAGTTCGCATGAATGCTTAACCTGAAATATGGGAGGAAAGATCGGTCCCACCGGGCGTGCCAGAATTTGTAGGGTGTTTTTCGTCACCCCATTGAGATGAGAATACGTGCGCACTTGTCGGGCGCATTACAGATTCCCCTTGCCTAGGAAGGCTGGGGTTTATTGATTGTGGGGATCCGAATCTCCGGCAGCCACGGACTAAGCTGCCGTTAATTACCCCTCGCCTTTGGAGCGAGCGAACCTTCGATTGACGGGTCAAATAGGTCATGCGAACTCAATGTGCAGTATTGTGTTTTGAAGGGGTTTTGGATATATCGGGAGCCCCGCAGAGTTTTTACGGGGTCCTGCTATCCGAATAGCGGGCTGGGGGTCAAGGGGGCTAGCAGCCCCCTTGCGGGGTACGGGGCAGCGCCCCGTTAGAAATTTTTTCTAACAGGGATAGTGGCATAGAGTATGTGTGTACCTATATATACACATATATACATATATATAAAAAGGGGAAAAATCATCCAAAGGACGCGTGGGGGCTAGCGCCTCACATGCGTGGCATGCAGGCGCTGGGCGCAGGCGCCTCACGTGCGTGGCACGCAGGCGCTGGGCGCAGGCGCCTGATGTGCTTGGCACGTGGGAGATGGCGCCCCACGTGCTTGGCACGCGGGCGCTGGGCGTCAGCAGCAAAAGGGATTTGGTCCCTTCACCGGGAGCCGTGCTCCCGATTTGACTTCTCTGAAAAAAGAGATTAAATTATGGAGTTAAAATCCAACAGATCTTGAATGGAGTTAAACTCTTAGAAATCTTTGGAAATGATCAAAGGGGGACCCTTTGATTCTCTCCCATTTGGTCCTGGATCTTCCCAAGATAGGATTTTTGAAGATGGGTCCCCTTCTTCTTTCTCTCGGTTGACCGGATCTTGGAGAAAGGGAGTGAGATTTAAAAATCTCCCCTTTTTGAGATTTGATGGAAGATCTGAGCTCCCCTCTGTGGGTTTTGTGGTGAAAATCTATTTCTTTTTAGAAAAGAAAAAAGTTAAACTCTTGATTTAATTCAAAAAGGGGAAGAAGGTTTTAGACCCTTAAGAGAGGAAAGAGGCACACAAACCCTGGAATTTTAGAGAATGAACTGTTCTTCTTTATTTCATTATTATGTTGGTTTATATAGGCTTACAGATTTACATATAGCCCATTGGGCTTTACAAAATGGCATTTTGCCCATCTCATGCCTCAAGTGCTCATTTCTTTTGCATATGAGCCATGGGCTTTACAAAATTTGGCTTTATGCCCATTTTGCTTACATTCATGCATAAAAATTACATCAAAATTATTTATTACATGATTTTTATTTTGGCATAGGGGAGGCCAGCCGCTTCATGTTCGGGCTCGACTTGGGCATGAGCCCACTTGATCTGGGCTTGGGCCCACCTGGCTTGGGGTTGATCTTGACTTTGACTTGGTCAACCAGGGTGCAATTTTCAACCCCAACACCTTGCACCTTTAGAGAGTCACCCTAGAAGCATAAACAATAACTGGATATTCCCTTGAGATATCTCAATATCTACTTCACTACATTCCAATGCTCCTTCCCCGAGTTTTGCATTTACCTGCTCACAACTCCCATTACATGTGCAATATCTGCTCTTGTACTCATTATAGCATACATCGAACTCTCCACCGCAGATGTATAAGGTACTTTTGCCATCTCATCTTTCTACTCTTAAGTTTTCGGGTACAACTTCTTACCAAGTTTGAAGTGTTTCGCTTAAGGCATACTCACCAGCTTTGAGTTGTCTATATTGAACCGCTTCAAAACTTTTTCCACGTAGTTTTTTGCAATAACCACAGCTTTCACTACTTCCCATCTCTTATGATCTTCATGCCTAGAATTTTCTTAGCTGCTCCCAAATCTTTGATGGAGAATTTTTCAGCCATTAACTTCTTCAGATTTTGAATTTTCTCGAAATTCAGACCCGCTGCCAACATATTATCCACGTAAAGTGATAAAATAATGTAGTCGTCATCATTGAAAGTCTGAACGTACACACAATAATCTGAATCACAAAGCACAAATACTGTCTTTAACATGAACTGATCGAACTTGAGATACCACTGCTTTGGAGCTTGCTTGAAGCCACACTAGCTTTTTCGCAGTCTACATGCCATGCTTTCTTTCCCTTTCACATCGTATCCTAGTGCCTGCATCATATAGATCTCCTTCTCCAAATCTCTATGAAAGAATGCCGCTTTCATTTCAGCTGCTCTAAGTACAAATCCTTCACCGCCACGATACTGAGAATCACCTGAATTGAAGTCATCTTCACAACTAGGGAAAATATCTTTTGATAGTCTATCCTATGTTGTTGTTCATATCCTTTGAGTACCAAACGAGCCTTGCACTGCTTCATGCCATCAGCCTCACCTTTTATCCTATACACCCACCTATTTAGCAACGCCTTTCGACCCTTGGATAGCTACACTAGATCCCGCGTACGGTTTTCTTCAAAAAATCCATCTTCTTGTTCATATCTTTCTCCCACTGCTTTCTAGCACCATCTTGCATCGCCTCTGCAAGGGATTCGGGCTCTTCCGAATTTGTGTACAATATGAAGTCAGTAACAAGTCTTTCAGGTAGCTTCCTCTCTCATGTAAAACTCCTCAGAACTGGTATATCTGGTTGCTGAATTTGGTCTTCAACCTGTTCTTGAACCTGATCCTACACTGCCGTGCTCGTCTTCTCCATATTCTGATTTCCACTTATAGGTACCCGATTGCTCTCTTGAGTCTCATTTAGCTCGACGAATTCTGGCATTACACCATCCTTGGCTTGATTTTCTTCTTTGTACAAGTGTTGCCCATCAAAAACAACATTCCGGCTTTATATTATCTTCTTTCTTGGGTAATCCCACAGTCGATATCCGAACCCATCTCCACCATACCCAATGAAAGCACACATCCTAGACTTGAAGTCAAGCTTACTCATTTCCTCCTTATCAATCAAAGAATACGCAATATAACCATATACTTTGAGGTGCGAGTAATTAACCGGTTTACCTGACCAAATTTCTTCCGGAATACCTCCATCGAGTGCACTTACTGGGTTTCTGTTAATCAGATACACAGCAGCATCGACAGTTGCTACCCATAGGAATTTTGGCGCATTTTCATCCAAGGTCATGCTCCGCACCCGCTCTAGAATTGTCTTGTTCATCCTTTCATCGATGCCGTTCTGTTGCAGCGTCTCCGATACCGTTTTCAACCAACGAATACCCTTCTGCGAGCAAAATTTCTCGAACTTTTGTATGCAATATTCCCTACCATTGTTGGACTTCAGGCACTTAACCTTCGTCCCCGTTTAGTTCTTCACCTGCACAATCCAGTGTTTAAATTTATGAAAGTTACGAAGTATCGATTTCCTACTTGTATCATCTATGAAAGTTACGAAGTATCGATTTTCTCCATAAGACTCTACCGAAACCGGACCCCATACATCCGTATAAACCATCTCTAATTTCTTGGTCTTCTTAGAAACGCCTCCAATATAAAATCTGAATGCGCTTTGCTTTCCACAAACGCAACTCTCGCAAAATCCTAACTCCACCTTTTTCAGCCCAAAAAGAAGCCCCCTACTCTAAAGAATTTTCATATTCTTCTCGCTAAGGTGCCTTAATAACTTGTGCTACAATGAAGACTCATAATCTACTTCTGAATTTACCGCCAATGTAATCAAATCTGTAACAACCCCAAATTTCCAATACAAGCTTTTACAAAAAAAATTCAAAAAATCCATAAAAGGGTATTTTAGCTTGAGCACAAGTTATAAGTAATATTTTGCTTTTTAATTACAAGTTAAAAGAATGTAACAACTCCATTTTTAGTGTACAAAAATTTGCTTTAAAATTAATGTATACTTGGGGTATTTACATTTACCGTTAATACTTTAAATAATTAATTAGCTTCATAATTACAAGAAGGAGCTTGCAGCTCATTGGTAATACCTTGCACTGCTGAACCAAGCCACCAGAGTTCAAATCCCATACCCCATATTATTTTTAATATTGTTTTTATTTTGAACCTTTAGAATACCAAGGGTTTACACGTGCATATCTCACAAAAACCCCACTACACCCAAAGATGTAACATTGCCAGGGGGTAGATGAATCGTCGGGGGGGATCCCGGCGGCCTGACTCAGCCGGGAATCGGCCAAATCGGCCCCGACTCGGCCGACTCAGTCCTCCGACCGAGTCACGGCCGAATCGGCCGATTCCGGCGATGACCCCAACATGAAAGTTGTGTCTTTTCACATTCCCTACACACCTGCAAAATTTTACCCTCAGACCATTTCCAGAACTCTTTAAAAACCCCATTTACTCCACTTTTAATACATTTTTATTACATTTTATCACATTTTTATTTTAAACTTTTCATCTACCCTAACCCTAGCCTAACCCTATAAATATCAACCCTACACACTACCCTCTCACCCCAAAATCCTGAGCCCACACTCTCAAAATTTTTCCAAAGATCATGTACTTTGAAAACAAGCTCAAGACGAAGCTCCGACAAAATTCCGGCAGAACTTCCGGCGACCGTTTTAAGGAACTACCGGCGACGACGCAATACATCGGCGATCCCTCTAGTTCCCTCTCACTCCCTTGTTTAATCTAAAACCCGTAAGTCCCTTTCTATCTCTCTTTTCCATTCTCAAAATACGAAATTACAAAACCCGACGGAATCGGAACAAATCTGATTTCCGATTCGGTTTTCTAAAAAATTCCACTTCTCACTAATACAATCATACCTAAACTTCTTCATGTTGACTATTAAATACCAATTAAATAATTTGATCAAGTTTCGTCACATGAAATGATAGTTTTTTCAATTTATCGTATTTTTCACTTAAATACTATATTGTTTCAATCCTTCATTTAACCCTATCAAACTTGCTATACATTTAAAGTAGATCACGAGGTAACGACCTACCTCCTCACACACTCATATGCAACACCCCCGAGAACCTAGAATACGAGAGAATAAACATTTTCATTTAAATACCATATATTTAATAAAACCGTTTCTAAAGATTTAGTTTTGATACACTTTTTAAATAAATACCACTTATTATGAAAATAGGATACGTTGTGGACATCAGTCGTTTATCTAAACCTTACTTTATGGTGTCTAGGCTAGGCAAGTGAGATAGGTAACTTTAAAAGGCCCGTCTCACGGTGATTCATGAGCGGATCCCTCCTTTCTTCACTTGTACTTACCTGGCCACAATTGGCGGTGAAGAGGCGATTTGAGCTATCTCACAACTTGTCGTTTTGGACCAGTTAGAAATAGTCTAGTTGACTTAGGAGACCCTAGAACATAGAATACGGAAAATTGATATCTTTACAAATAAATACCACTTACTTCATAAAACCGTTTTTTAAAGGATTAGTATTTATACAATCTTTGTAAAGCGCCGCTATAACCCACTTTGGGGAACCCGTTCGGAATGGTGCAGTTTATCGTACATTTTCGGGATTAATAGTGCGAGATTCAGACCTCCGCAAGGAGCATTCGGTCTCGAAAGATTTAAAATACGACATCTTAAGAAAATGAGATTCCTAGAATATAAAATATTTATTAAAATTATTTTTGTATAAATAAATGTATATTTATCATTAAAATATTTATTTTGTAAGATATAAATATTCCACCTTTTTCTAAAAATCACAAGAATAATTTTTACACTAAAATATCATGAATTCCAAATAAATCAATATTACAAATAAATACCTTTATTTATGAAACTAGGATATTTTCACTAGAAATATCACAATATAAAATCCACATTCATTACAACTCTAAAGACGAATAATAAATAAATACTTGTGGTATATTTTGAAAAGTATATAAAAGTATTTTTACATAAAACCCCCTCAAGTTTTATAAATTTCCCTAAGGACCCCAGCAAATTATAGGTTCAAGAAATAATCAAGACTTCGATTTACATTTCTACTTGTCTAACTCAGTTTGAGTCTCTGTATAATCTGACTTGAATATGATTCAAGTACAATCTACAATCTACAGTTTACAATTTATAATCTACAAGCTTCAATATTACAATTCAATATGAATTCATGAATCCAATTATCAATTTATATAACTTGACTGAACTGAACCATGGATATACATTCCATTTATATGGTTCTCCAGTTATTCCATTTACATGATTCTACGGTTACATCCGTTTACTGATATCATAGTTTCGGTCAGTCATCCAATTATATAATCTATACAGTTTACAATACAAAACAAACAATACAATCAAAACACTACGGGGTTTAAGGGGTAGATTGGTACGGAAGGTGTTAAAAGTGGCACGAGACGGTAAGATTAAGACACCTAACATGAATCCAATTGCCGTTGTTCCGGGTTGTATAACGGAGCCTTGTACTTCCATTTGCCCTGGTCTCTAGCATACTGAGACCCCTCTCGTATACACTGGCATTCTTCTGTACCAAGCTACAAACAAAAGCGTTAATACAATATTACAACAATATAATATAACATTAAAAGCTACTCTCTCTCTCTCTTTCTTCTTTTCTACTTCTCCTTTATCTTTGGGACTTACCGAGCGATCTGTTCGCTGACGACATTCTATTTCTTTCTTCCTTGAATGTCGTCAGGTGGTTTGGACCCGGCAGAGATCGAGCCATCTGCAGAAGACTTGGAGCAGTTTGCCGAACATCCAGCACTTTAGTTTCATTGTACACTTTTCCATTCAGTACTTTTCATTTCCTGTTATGCCACTGTTTAGGCATCGTTTTTATTTCAGTTGTATTTCCTTTTCATGCATTGTACAAAAGAATGTTAATAAATAAAAGTTGCTGTTTTTATTATATCTTGTCTCTTGTGTATTTATTTTATATTGCTTAGATACGCTTAGCGTATGTACTTCTGAGTATATACGTAGCGGACCGGTCGCGTCCCCTTCGCCGTATACTGGGAAGCGGGGCGTGACAGGTTTTGTTGGTGGCCCATGCAGGTCTGAGCTGTATAGAACCATACTATGCAGTTCTGTTCTGCGTGAACAAACCTAAGCAATATAACACAAAAACAGCAACTAAAACATTCTTTAAAATTCATATTCCTTGAATCTTATCTTTCATATTTTTTGAATCATATACTTTGAATCTGTCCTAACCTAAATTTTACATCAAGGTTATGGATTCCTAAAACAACACAAGTACCAACTTCAACAACACTCCACCATCACTACAAATCATACTTGCCGTTCCTGCGCCACTCAACGAGCAAACGCTTCTGCTTGAGGCAATCTGCAGCCTCCTAGAGGGACAACAGCAGCTCTTGAACCGTTCCGAGGCTGAAGCATCTGGGGTGAAGTAATTCAGAGCTTTACATCCCAAACAGTTCTCAGGAAAGGGGAGCCCACTGGAAGCTGAGGAATGGGCTCAAAGTATCGAGGACGATCTGGCAGCAGCACAAGTGCCAGAAATAGCTTGGGTCCGAGTTGCGAAGCTGCAACTCACGGACAATGCACGGAACTTGTGGAAGGCGGAAGAAAGCCGTCTTGATCGGCCCATTGAATGGAAAACTTTTCGCGAGAAGTTCGACGCGAAGTACTTCCCTGTGACTGCCAGGTTTGCCATGGAGCAGCAGTTCATTCATCTAAAACAAGATTCGATGTGGGACAGGTCAGTGGATGAATATGACGCTGAATTCACCATGCTAAGTCGGTAAGATATGTCACAGTATTTTAAATTTCTAAAATATCACATACTACATAGCTAACACAATCCTTTAAACAGATTCGTGGCACACTTGATACCGACGGACGAGATCAGAGCCCGCTGCTTTCAACAAGGTTTGGACATGGAAATTCAGGCTGCACCAGCCACAGGGAAATTTCTGAGTCATGAGGATGCTTTGGAAACTGCCCGCAGTTATGAGGCAGTAATAAAGGCGAGGGGCAAACCTCAATCTGCCGGTTTGAAACGCCCTACCAATCAAATGGCAGGAGGAGACCCTTCCAGGCCATCGTTTGAACCCAGGAGAACTGATGAAATTCGCCACTACTGTCATAGAAAGGAACACTTGTGGAAGAATTGTAGACGCGCAAAACGCCTGTGTCTAATTTGTGGCGCATCCAATCACAGAATTGAGACCTATCCATATAGATGCAACTCAGCTCACACACCTACCAACTACCCGCAGCGGCCAGCTATCTAGGCTCCTGCAACTCGTCCAGCACTCCCAGCATCACCTCCACACAAAACTCCTGCACAGCCTACTCGCCAATTCCAACAGGCAATGAGGAACATGCCTCGAGGGCAGAGAAACAAGTCCCAAGGACAGAATGTGCCTCCAGCTAGAAAGAAGGTACTACGGCGACAGACTTTCATATTAGCAGACGTAGAAGCCGAGACTGTAGGTCAAGATAACATCGGTAAGCCTTTTTCACATTTTTAAAACCCTTGCACCACTTGGTTATTTTTTCACACACTGTCAGTACTTCAGTCACTAAACTTTCTTGAATCTGTTACACTTTCCTTTTACAAATTTCGAGAACGAAATTTTTATAAGGAGGGTAGAATATAACAACCCTAAATTTCCAATACAAGTTTTTACAAACAAATTTCAAAAAATCCATAAAGGGGTATTTTAGCCTGAGCACAAGTTATAAGTAATATTTTACTTTTTAATTACAAATTAAAAGAATGTAACAACTCCATTTTTAATGTACAAAAATTTGCTTTAAAATTAATGTATACTTGGGGTATTTACATTTACTGTTAATACTTTAAGTAATTAATTAGCTTCATAATTACAAGAAAGAGCTTGTAGCTCATTGGTAATACCTTGCACTACTGAACCAAGACACTAGAGTTCAAATCCCATACCCCACATTATTTTTAATATTGTTTTTATTTTGAACTTTTAGAGTACCAAGAGTTTACACGTTCATATCTCACAAAAACCCCACTACACCCAAAAATTTAACATTGTCAAGGGGTAGGATGAACCGTCCGGAGGGGGGGGATCCCGGCGGCCTGACTCGGCCGGGAATCGGCTAAATCGGCCCCGACTCCGTCCTCCGACCGAGTCACGGCCGAGTCATGGCCGAATCAGCCGATTCCGGCAATGACCCCAACATGAAAGTTGTGTATTTTCACATTCCCTACACACCTGCAAAATTTTAGCCTCAGGCCATTTCCAGAACTCTTTAAAAAACCCAATCACTCCACTTTTAATACATTTTTATTACATTTTATCACATTTTTATTTTAAACTTTTCATCTACCATAACCCTAGCTTAACCCTATAAATACCAACCCTACACACTACCCTCTCACCCTAAAATCCTGAGCCCACTCTCTCAAATTTTTTCCAAAGATCGTGTACTTTGAAAACAAGCTCAAGGCGAAGCTCCGATGAAATTCCGGCGGAACTTCCGGCGACCGTTTTAAGGAACTACCGGAGACGACGCAATACATCGGTGATATCTCTAGTTCCCTCTCACTCTCTTGTTTAATCTAAAACCCGTAAGTTCCTTTCTATCTCTCTTTTCCATTTTCAAAATACGAAATTACAAAACCCGACGGAATCGGAACAAATCTGATTTCCGATTCGGTTTTCTATAAAATTCCACTTCTCACTAATACAATCATACCTAAACTTCTTCATGTTGACTATTAAACACTAATCAAACAATTTGATCAAGTTTCGTCACATGAAATGATAGCTTTTTCAATTTATCGTATTTTTCATTTAAATGCTACATTGTTTCAATCCTTCATTTAACCCTATCAAACTTGCTATACATTTAAAGTAGATCACGAGGTAACGACCTACCTCCTCACACACTCGTATGCAACACCCCCGAGAACCTAGAATACGAGAAAATAAATATTTTCATTTAAATACCATATATTTAATAAAACCATTTCTAAAGATTTAGTTTTGATACACTTTTTAAATAAATACCACTTATTATGAAAATAGGATAAGTTGTGCACATCAGTCGTTTATCTAAACCTGACTTTGTGGTGTCTATGTTAGGCAAGTGAGAAAGGTAACTTTAAAAGGCCCGTCTCACGGTAATTCATGAGCGGATCCCTCTTTTCTTCACTTGTACTTACTTGGCCACAATTGGCGGTGAAGAGGCGATTTGAGATATCTCACAACTTGTCGTTTTGGACCAGTTAGGAATAGTCTAGTTGACTTAGGAGACCCTAGAATATAGAATACGGAAAATTGACATCTTTACAAATAAATACCACTTACTTCATAAAACCGTTTTCTAAAGATTAGTATTTATACAATCTTTGCAAAGCGCCGCTACAACCCACTTTGGGGAACCCGTTCGGGATGGTGCAGTTTATCGCACATCCTCGGGGTTAGTAGTGCGAGATTCAGATCTCCGCAAGGAGCATTCGGTCTCGAAAGATTTAAAATACGACATATTAAGAAAATGAGATTTCTAGAATATAAAATATTTATTAAAATTATTTTTGTATTAATAAATGTATATTTATCATTAAAATATTTATTTTGTTAAGATATAAATATTCCACCTTTTTCTAAAAATCACATGAATAAATTTTACACTAAAATATCATGAATTCCAAATAAATAAATATTATAAATAAATACCTTTATTTATGAAACTAGGATATTTTCACTAGAAATATCACAATATAAAATCCATATTCATTACAACTCTAAAGACGAATAATAAATAAATGCTTGGGGTATATTTTGAAAAGTATATAAAAGTATTTTTACATAAAACTCCCTCAAGTTTTATAAATTTCCCTAAGGACCCCAGCAAATTATAGGTTTAAGAAATAATCAAGACTTCGATTTACATTTCTAATTGTCTGACTCAGTTTGAGTCTCTGTATAATCTGACTTGAATATGATTCAAGTACAATTTACAATCTACAGTTTACAATCTATAATCTACAAGCTTCAATATTACAATTCAACATGAATTCATGAATCCAATTATCAATTTATACAACTTGACTGAACTGAACCATGGATATACATTCCATTTACATGGTTCTCCAGTTATTCCATTTACATGATTCTACGGTTACATCCGTTTACTGATATTATGGTTTCGGTCAGTCATCCAATTATATAATCTATACAGTTTACAATACAAAACAAACAATACAATCAAAACACTACGGGGTTTAAGGGGTAGATTGGTACGGAAGGTGTTAAAAGTGGCACGAGACGGTAAGATTAAGACACCTAACATGGATCCAATTGCCGTTGTTCCGGGTTGTATAACGGAGCCTTGTAATTCCATTTGCCCTGGTCTCTAGCATACTGAGACCCTCACGTATACACTGGCATTCTTCTGTACCAAGCTACAAACAACAGCGTTAATACAACATTACAACAATATAATAAAACCTTAAAAGCTACTCTCTCTCTCTCTTTCTTCTTTTCTACTTCTCCTTTATCTTTGGGACTTACCGAGCGATCTGTTCGCTGACGACATTCTATTTCTTTCTTCTTTGAATGTCGTCAGGTGGTTTGGACTCGGCAGAGATTGAGCCATCTGCAGAAGAGTTGGAGCAGTTTGCCGAAGATCCAGCACTTCAGTTTCATTGAACACTTTTCCATTCAGTACTTTTCATTTCCTGTTATGCCACTGTTTAGGCATAGTTTTTATTTCAGTTGTATTTCCTTTTCATGCATTGTATAAAAAAATGTTAATAAATAAAAGTTGCTGTTTTTATTATATCTTGTCTCTTGTGTATTTATTTTATATTGCTTAGATACTCTTAGCGTATGTACTTCTGAGTATATACATAGCGGACCGGTCGCATCCCCTTCGCCGTATACTGGGAAGCGGGGCGTGATAAAATCTCCACTGTTCCCACTGAAAGAATACAATGAATCGCTCAATTTACCCCTTGCGACCACCAATGATCCTTTGAAAATCTTCCACCGAGAATCCCCAAACACCGTCATATAATCTTCGTTGTCTAGAGACTTGTAGAAATTAAGCTTTTCTTCGGATCTGGAATATGTCTGGCATTCTTTAGCTTTATCTGACCTCCTTCTGAAGATTGCAGTATGATCGTCATATTCGCAACGATCTTGCACGGTTGACCGTTTCCAACCGCCACATGTCCAAAATCTTCTTGAACATACTCGCTAAAGTGATACCGGCCAGAAGTGCAGTGAAAAGATACCCCTAAATCTAGGAACCATGTATCCGCACTTGTACTCTCGTTCGCCGAGAGACAAAGCCCATATTCCCTTTGTTCATGTGTAGACACCATATTGGCTTCCTTTTCATATGCCTTCCCATCTGAGTCTTTCTTCAAGAGTCAACATTCGCTTTTCCTGTGACCCTTCTTTCCGAAATTCCAACAGCCGTCTTGGATCATCCCTTTCGATTTTCCTTGGCTCTTAGACTTGCATTTCTTCCCTTTTCCCCTTTCTATCGTCCTGCCGCGATTCTTCCTTGAGTGTGCAGAAGTTCCCGAACGCCTACTCATAGCCTTTTTCCGTATCTCATCGTTTAATATGCAACTCAATGCATCATTAAACGTGAGAGTGTAGGGTTCCTAGGCACTCTCAAGAGGTCTCACAAGGCATCAACCATGCCAATTTCAAATTTTAACGGTGCCGAGAAACCCTAACAAGATCGTTGGCTAGAAGTTTAGGCGAAAAAGCAAACTAGTTAACACTTAACTACAAGAATACGGAAATACAACCTTTGTAGATCCGGTCCTCCACCTCCACGGCTCCGTGATGAAGTCCTCTCCGCTGTCCATATCAAATCCCGGGCTCTAGCGTCGGCTTCATCGGAGAAAGAGCGGGCTAGGTCATCGACGACGTGCCGAAGATGATCTACGTCGAGGCATCGCTAGATAAAGCTCCAACTTCACTAAGTCAAGAAAACTTGTGAAGAAAACACACTCTACTACTTGGCAAGAGGTAGAGGATGAAGAAATAGGAAGTGGGTTCACTTTAGAATTGGATTTCTCACTCATTTTCATCAATCACCATTGATGAAGAAAGGTTTTCTTCAAGTGAAGAAGAAGAAGAAGATGAAGATAACATTATGATAAGTTCATTAGAAAATAGAAAATAAAAGAATACTTATCATAATCAACCATGGTAAGTGTAGAGAATTGACTAAGGTTAGATGAATGGTTAGGGTTAAAGATGAAGACAAAGTGGTGACTTTGGTCAAAGCTTCATGAAGATTCAAGATGCAAACAAAGAAAGCCACCATTTTGTTTTCTTATCCATTTCTTTTTTTAATCCAATTAAAAAGATAAATGAATGAATAAAAAAATAAAAACCCTAACCATTTACTTAACCAAGGTTTAATTCTTTACACAAACCCTAGCAAACATGTATCATCAAACATGATACATGCAAGTGCACAAAAGTATATCACATATACAATGTGTACATCCGAGTGAGAATATCCATTTAAAGTGAACCAATACTAGTTAATGCAAAGTAATATATCAAATATATAATTATACATTAAATCATTAAATCAACACTTGATTTAACGATCCGGTCATATCGCATATAACCGACTAGTATCCAATGTATCGGCTTATCGAATCAACCCTCGATTCGATAACTAGGTTATATCGCATATAACCATTCGACACATTCATCGCGAGAATGAAATACGGTATCACATACACGCATTATTCTCGGTCCCGCACATATCTCATATGCGCTCCTATTTCGTTTCGCTTGAGCCAGGAAACCTCTGTGTAGGACTCTAAAGACTCGTCAATACGCCGGCAGCAGGTGATGATCATATCAAACACCCACAAGCCGCAAGCGGTCTGCTAAACGTAACGGCCACCCGGGTATTGAGCGATCAGAAGATCGACGAGCAAGCCCACTCACACTCCTGTGAATCCAACCAGTAACACTTACCGTACAGTCCGGTCTGTCCGTCTGATATGTCGCATATCTCGCCTAGGGGTGGTAAACATCAGACCCCAATAGCTCGATAAGTTGTGTCGATATGAGGTCTATAACAATTCGAGAAACTACTGGTAACACTTACCAGTAAATCTCAGCAACCCTGGCCAGGGATTTCCTGTTATAGCCAATCGAACACAGCGCAACATCAACTCCCTATACCGGGAGAGACGAATCCCCTCCTATCGCTCATTGCCTCCATGTGATTCGGGACTGTACCCAAAAACCACCGTTTTGCACGCCCTCTTGGACGTGGTAAGGTGGAAATCAAAGCACAGTGGGAACCACACAAGACTCTATGACGATCTCGGGTCAACAGACTACTCTGTACCAGTGTCACCAGAGAACTGCCATCTGACGTAAGGTATAATACCATCTGGGAGTTCTCGGCGAGTCCGTCCAGTGTACCCAGTCTCCACTGAGCACCCGTATATCATCTCTGATGTCAAACACCAATGGATATGGGATCATCCATCGCCCATCTGTATGGGTCGAGAAGGTATACGCTAGTCTACTCTGGTATATCGATGCCCCGTCTCGATATACCCACGACTAGGGACTTTGAAGGATGTACTTATGGACTACCATGTCCCCACTAGTATGATCCGCATCATAGTCCAGGTAGTCAAGCACACATCCTAAGGGCTTTACCAATATGTAACAGAGAGACAATCAGTATACACGTTAAGGTAAAGAGTAACCAGATAGCATACTATCATGTCGAGCAAGAAAGTCCTCCCTATATATGTCCTAGCATCCACTACAATATACATCCAATGTACAGTAATGGCCTCTAGGGCATACATATAACTAACAATCTCCCACTTGCACTAGGGCCATCTGATAGCAGTGGTTGTAGTATCTCATACTCAACCATCCCATAAAAGTCTCTCTCTGGGAAAAAGGCCTTTGTGAGTGGATCCGCCGTGTTGTCCTCTGAGTCAACTCTCCTAACCCTGATCACCCTGGAGATCAACTATCTCCATGATCAGGTGATACTGCCTTAGAATATGTCTGGATCACTGATGGGACGGACGTTCCTTGGCCTAAGCCACAACTCCATTGTCACACAATGGGAGGAACTAAGTTCATCTCATGAACAAATATACATCCAGACTGCCTCTTTGGTAGCATCTTTAGTAGCGATGTATCCAGCCTTTATCGTCTAGTATGTCACGGTACCTAGCTTGGAACTCTTCCAACATACCGTCCCTCCACTGAGGGTAAAGACAATGCCTGTGACTGCCATTCAGTCGTCTTTATCACCCTGGAACCCTTCCAGTGATTCTCCCCAGGATCGATTGATACCTTCTCACTGCAACTAGTGAGAATCCTAACATCCATTTAGATCTATCTCATAGATCCAAAACCCAGGATTTAGGAGGTATCACTTTAATCCTTTGTGGAGAATCATTGTGATAAGCGGAGATTGATCGAGCGTAGCATAGGAAACTCTTTTCCTATCAAGAGTATGTTATCCACGTACTCTACGAGGATCATCACCATACTCCCTACTACCTTTTTGTTTATACAAGGTTCATCTACCATTTTGATGATGTCAACTTCTTTGACTAATCTATCAAAATAGATGTTCCAACTCCGCGATGCCTGCTTTATCCTATAAAGCATCTTGTACACGTTTCCGCTGCTCCCACTATTTACGAAGCCCTCTGGCTGTGTACTTACAGACGCTCTCTTCTAAAACATCATTTAGAAAAGCAGTCATGACACCCAACCACCAGATATCGTAGTCATGGTATGTAGCCGTGACAAGTAGGATCTGGATGGACTTAAGCATAGGTACTAGAAAAGGTTTCATCATTATCCACGCCTGGTCGATGACGAAAACCTTTAACAAGTCTAGCTTTGAAAGTCTCAACTTTTCCATCTACACCAAGTAATCTTCTCAAGATATACTTGCTCCTGATGGGGATTTAACCCTTCAGATATAGCAACTAAAGTCCATACTTTGTTGGTGTATGAGGATTCCATCTCAGATCGCTAAGCATCCAGCCATTCTTACAGAGTCCCACTCCTGATGGCCAGCTCGAAACTAGTTGGGTCATCATCTCATGATGCAATCCTCGCTCCCACTGTCATAGAGAAACCGAAGTATCTCTCAGGCGGGTAAGGAACCTTACTAGATCGGCAGAGAGGCTGAGGTTCGTTGGTAACTATTGAATCCTTTGGTTCTTTCAAATCATCAGCTGCAGTTTGTATAGCTGGAACATTTCCAGTTCTACATAACAGATCTTGCCTCGAACTTGTCCGGATTTTGCTTTTAGATATAGGCCGGACAACCCCAAATCTTAACTAGCTTAAGACATGGGCTCTTCCCATATCCATATCACATATGAAGCGGTAGGCAACTGATTTGATTTGAACCCTATTCAATAGGTATGCAGCTTCTCAAGTGCATAACTCCCAAAAAGAAATAGGTAACTCAGTAGTACTCATCATAGAGTACACCTAATCAAATAGGGTGTTATCGCTCCGCCCCGATATACCATCGTGCTATGGTGTATACGGAGGAGTAATGCTGAGAGAGAATCTCATTCTCCTTTAGAAAAGTCCAAGAATTTCGTGCTCAAGTATTCTCCTCCTTGATCTCATCAAAGGACACAATACTT
This sequence comes from Agapanthus africanus, assembly GCA_030015575.1. Taxonomy (NCBI): domain Eukaryota; kingdom Viridiplantae; phylum Streptophyta; class Magnoliopsida; order Asparagales; family Amaryllidaceae; genus Agapanthus; species Agapanthus africanus. Next base: position 62,106,772 of record JASDDO010000028.1, on the reverse strand, counting down.
ATACCCGTATTGGTTCTCTACTTCTAACTTATATTCTGTGAATATCTCAAAAGGTTCGGACTTGTGTTTCAACAAGAACATATGTCTGAATCTTGAGAGATTATCAGAGAATGTAACGAAGTCCAAAGAACCGGTCTTGGCATGTGTAGACAGGGGACCTTACATACATCATCATGTATCAATCCCAAGAGTTTACTAACTCTTTCTCTGTTTCCAATAAACAGAGCTGAGGTCATTTTATCTTTGTGACATGACTCGCAAGTTTCATAAGATGTAAATTCAAACTAATTTAAATATGCATCTATTATGTAACTTAAGCTAGTCGGGTCGCATTGATATGACCTAGTCTACAATACCTCAAGTAGGATTCGTTCATTTCTGAACTCTTCCTCTTGTGTGTGTTCCGTATACTAAGAACTGTAGTTTGATTTAGAACATCAATGCTTTTAGATAACGTGCCTGATCCGATCAACTTTTGATATAGGAAATGTTCAAAACATTATCCAACTATACAAAATTTTATCATTTCTTTACTAATAAAGAGATTGATATGATTTTGTATATCAGGTTCGGTATCTAATAACATTCGTTCAGAATCAATGTATTTGGAATACAGGGTGACAGTGACCAACAGACTTGGCTGCAACACTTGCCCCATTTTCTGTCTCATGAAACCTATCACCCGTCCTCAGTTCTCTACCTAGCTGTAGCCCTATGTAACAGATTACATTTCTGGGATCCTGATCTGGTATCACATACCCAGGACATAGAGGATACAGAGAAACAGTTTTTTGTAACGAACACACCCGAAGATGATGCATCAGCATGCACTCTCTTCGTTTGGGCGGCACGGGAATTCTGGTAATCCCCAATTTCCTGCTCTGTCTTATAACAATTATAAGTTGGAGCGGGACCAACGTTCCCCAGCTCAGTATAACAAGCGGGTTCGGTCAATATTCCGTATTATTATCTTGATTAAGGCGTGACATGGTCGCTACCAGGAGAGAGAGAGAAGAAAACACTCAGCGTGCGCTCTTGCAAGATCAGATTGGTTATTATTTTATCTAATCAGGATGGCTCCCACTGCTTTTTATCAAATCTTCCTTCAAACCCTAAAAGAAAAGACTAGCCGGGATTAATTATATACTACAAGTTAGCCAATCTTTCAGCCAGGCCAGTGTCGGTACTTTGAGGGAGGTCCCCCGTGCTTTCGCACGAACCTAATTAATGTAAACCTCGTTTTCCCAGAGGCGTAACCTCGTTAACACCTTTCTAGACACCTACTTGATCGGCTAATTGTAATGTGTAAAACTCTCCCAGGAGTAACTCTTACTCGCAGCGGGTATCGGGATCCAACTATCTCATAGAAGGTATGCAATCTCATTGCAAATTTCAACACTTGAAATTCCCGATAATATTTTGCCCCTAGCACCCTATGACCTTGACGGAGGTCAACAAACCATAGGCTACTAGTCAAGTTCAACCCGTCATTTCTTGATCGAATTAAACCCACCCGCACGACCCTTGACGGAGGTCAACAAGGCCGCACGACTACCCTAATCCAATCTGCATCATATGCATAAGCAGATAAATACTAGTTAGCTACCGCACACTACGCCTTGACGGAGGTCAACAAATGTAGCACGAATACTAAATATGACTTATCTGAAATGACGGAGGGCTACGACAGGTTTTTCTGAAAACCTATTGCGTAATGAACTTGATATCGTTGTAGAATCAAATGATTTTAAAATGGAGTGTTTTTGAGGCTTTTTCTAGTTTTGCTAAAGGAGTCACTCCCGGTGAAGGGATCGTCGGTCCTTTCCTCGTCGAATGAGGTGCGGGATATATCACATATATCACTGTGCAAAGCAAAAACACTTAAAAGCAATCAAATGACAAACCGAGTGTGTAGCATCTGCCAGTTATTGCTAAAGGAGTCACTCCCGGTGAAGGGATCTCGGTCCTTTCCTCATCGAATAAGGTGCAGGATATATCACATATACCTCTGTGCAAAGCAAGAACTGTAGCTACCTGTTTTAATTTTGAAATTCGATTCTACAACATCTTAGGTTTCTTTTATTTCATTAATCACATTAATGAAGTCCCATCATTTAAATACCTAAGCATCACAGATAAATACGACGTACACTTATGCCATCCGCATTCGCCTCGATGTCCCCTCGTGCACCGTTAGGTTAGGTAACTAACGGCAGAGCGGGGCAGGGCTAGCGCGGGTGTAAAACATAAGTAACGCCTATATAATATATCATATATACTATATACTGTATCTATCACAGAACATCACATGATCACATCACAGATATCGCAGCAGAAGAAACATATGAAATATTGGATATACTAGGACGTCCGTGTTTTTAATACGAGCCAGTATAAAACACGGATTCCACGGTCGTGATGAATAGCCAAACCCACACCCCTGACCCCTACGAGAGCGGCAAGCAACCCTACCAATTCTAGAGTTAGGAGACCCGGACTCGACTCCTCGAGTTGGTCTCCCACTGGACTCCAGAACCCGGTTACTTGTGCCCTCCTCCTTGGGTCTATCCAAGTGCGGAAAAGTAAATAATATACAAACGGTGACATCTTCCGCAACCTGGAAGTGCCCCAATAAAAGAATATTACATACAAGTTTTTACATGAATGAAAATGAAAAACACTCATCTCACATAAAAACCCCCGGCTATTCAAACACGACGATCCAATATAACATATCCAGCAACACATAACATCACATGTCATCAACGTAAGTAAATATGCGCATCCCAATTGTCGTTGACATATAGCAACGAAACCGGCGATATCACATATTACACTTACGGTCACAGAAAAGAAAGTGTAAAACTACAATAGTTGGAATCCGTAATCACCTCAGACATCGCATGCCTGACCAAATGAATTCTTTAGACATCGCATGCCTAACAATTATAAACCCCGCATTTTAGTCTCAAAATCGAAAACACTTTTCAATATCAAGTCGGGCAATTCAACAAGATTCCTGACATTTTGATCGAATGCTCGTCGCAAACTTTAGTAGGCGGCCGCACCCCCGATACCGTCGACGAAGTGCACCAAGGCGGAACACCGCTACCGCGAGCACCCGAACGGATGCTTTCGGCGACGGGGTTCTCCTACAGTCACTTGGTCGGGGCTATGGAGTGAGGCTGTCTATTAAGTTTACCCGGCGAGTATCCGCGTACGCTACGTGATTGCGACGGACTTTTGATCACATCAAAATTCCGTGGCAACCGATCAAGTGAGACTAAATTGCTAGATTTACAACATTCATTCAGTTATCTCATAACTTATTGTGAATTCCAATTATTGTATCCCATTCCAGATAATTAGAAAATGTTAAACTTTCCGATCGAACAATCGAACACCCAAGTTTTCCCGATATAGATCAACACATGAAATAAGTCTAACAACATTCAGTTCGTGCCTCAGTACCAACGGTCCAGCCGTAGAAGGGTCAAGCCAACGCCTCACATGTAGCACGCCGTACTGCCCCAAACCCTAAGGTTCAATTCAAGACGGTCACATAATCGAGTTAAGGTTTGTTGTCTTCTAGAGGGTCCATCGCGTTACTTGCACTACTTAGAACGTCGTTAAACTACGGAAAAATCCAACACTTGGAAATTTCCCGACAGGGGAAAAATTGGGTATTTATATCCGGTCGAACTTTTTAACATATTCTAAAATTTATCCGGAAAGCCACACAAACAAAATTTGATAATCCGATCGAACATTCGAATCCCCAAAACAACCCAGAAAATTCAACTCTTGAAAAAAAATTAAAAATTCCCAGGAAAACCACCACTGGAAATTAAGAATTACTGTACAAAATTCTTTATATAAAGAGGCCGTACGGCCGCGGAACCGCCGCATGAGCCATGCTCATGCCGCGGAACCGCGGCGACTTAGTTGAATTGGGCTGTCGAATTTCACAGAAACTCTTAGATATTCCTGCTGGTTTTTCTGCATATTTTTAATCTGGAAAAATCCCAGTTTTTGAAAAAAGGACAGAGAGCATTTTTGAGTTGGGGTTTCGGGTCGATCGGACTTCAAACTCCGTCTAGACTTCGCCTAAGGCTCTAGCTAGGCTCTGATACCACTGTAGGGTTCCTAGGCACTCTCAAGAGGTCTCACAAGGCATCAACCATGCCAATTTCAAATTTTAACGGTGCCGAGAAACCCTAACAAGATCGTTGGCTAGAAGTTTAGGCGAAAAAGCAAACTAGTTAACACTTAACTACAAGAATACGGAAATACAACCTTTGTAGATCCGGTCCTCCACCTCCACGGCTCCGTGATGAAGTCCTCTCCGCTGTCCATATCAAATCCCGGGCTCTAGCGTCGGCTTCATCGGAGAAAGAGCGGGCTAGGTCATCGACGACGTGCCGAAGATGATCTACGTCGAGGCATCGCTAGATCAAGCTCCAACTTCACCAAGTCAAGAAAACTTGTGAAGGAAACACACTCTACTACTTGGCAAGAGGTAGAGGATGAAGAAATAGGAAGTGGGTTCACTTTAGAATTGGATTTCTCACTCATTTTCATCAATCACCATTGATGAAGAAAGGTTTTCTTCAAGTGAAGAAGAAGAAGAAGATGAAGATAACATTATGATAAGTTCATTAGAAAATAGAAAATAAAAGAATACTTATCATAATCAACCATGGTAAGTGTAGAGAATTGACTAAGGTTAGATGAATGGTTAGGGTTAAAGATGAAGACAAAGTGGTGACTTTGGTCAAAGCTTCATGAAGATTCAAGATGCAAACAAAGAAAGCCACCATTTTGTTTTCTTATCCATTTCTTTTTTTAATCCAATTAAAAAGATAAATGAATGAATAAAAAAATAAAAACCCTAACCATTTACTTAACCAAGGTTTAATTCTTTACACAAACCCTAGCAAACATGTATCATCAAACATGATACATGCAAGTGCACAAAAGTATATCACATATACAATGTGTACATCCGAGTGAGAATATCCATTTAAAGTGAACCAATACTAGTTAATGCAAAGTAATATATCAAATATATAATTATACATTAAATCATTAAATCAACACTTGATTTAACGATCCGGTCATATCGCATATAACCGACTAGTATCTAATGTATCGGCTTATCGAATCAACCCTCGATTCGATAACTAGGTTATATCGCATATAACCATTCGACACATTCATCGCGAGAATGAAATACGGTATCACATACACGCATTATTCTCGGTCCCGCACATATCTCATATGCGCTCCTATTTCGTTTCGCTTGAGCCAGGAAACCTCTGTGTAGGACTCTAAAGACTCGTCAATACGCCGGCAGCAGGTGATGATCATATCAAACACCCACAAGCCGCAAGCGGTCTGCTAAACGTAACGGCCACCCGGGTATTGAGCGATCAGAAGATCGACGAGCAAGCCCGCTCACACTCCTGTGAATCCAACCAGTAACACTTACCGTACAGTCCGGTCTGTCCGTCTGATATGTCGCATATCTCGCCTAGGGGTGGTAAACGTCAGACCCCAATAGCTCGATAAGTCGTGTCGATATGAGGTCTATAACAATTCGAGAAACTACTGGTAACACTTACCAGTAAATCTCAGCAACCCTGGCCAGGGATTTCCTGTTATAGCCAATCGAACACAGCGCAACATCAACTCCCTATACCGGGAGAGACGAATCCCCTCCTATCGCTCATTGCCTCCATGTGATTCGGGACTGTACCCAAAAACCACCGTTTTGCACGCCCTCTTGGACGTGGTAAGGTGGAAATCAAAGCACAGTGGGAACCACACAAGACTCTATGACGATCTCGGGTCAACAGACTACTCTGTACCAGTGTCACCAGAGAACTGCCATCTGACGTAAGGTATAATACCATCTGGGAGTTCTCGGCGAGTCCGTCCAGTGTACCCAGTCTCCACTGAGCACCCGTATATCATCTCTGATGTCAAACACCAATGGATATGGGATCATCCATCGCCCATCTGTATGGGTCGAGAAGGTATACGCTAGTCTACTCTGGTATATCGATGCCCCGTCTCGATATACCCACGACTAGGGACTTTGAAGGATGTACTTATGGACTACCATGTCCCCACTAGTATGATCCGCATCATAGTCCAGGTAGTCAAGCACACATCCTAAGGGCTTTACCAATATGTAACAGAGAGACAATCAGTATACACGTTAAGGTAAAGAGTAACCAGATAGCATACTATCATGTCGAGCAAGAAAGTCCTCCCTATATATGTCCTAGCATCCACTACAATATACATCCAATGTACAGTAATGGCCTCTAGGGCATACATATAACTAACAGAGAGTCCATAAGATCGAGTTGCTTATCGCCGTCATAAGGTTTTCCCAACTCTTCGGTAATGAACAGACAAATAACAGGGCTCAAATCACATCTTCAAACACGATTGAAACTAATTTGAGTTGGCTTATTGATTGGTAGAGATTTTCTGTGTTTAAATTTACCGCAATCAAGACGGCGTCACTTGGTAGTTAGCCGGTTGAGTACGGGTTGATTCACAGGGAGATGGAATCTTTTTCTTTATGTTATAACGAGTTAAGTCCAAAAAATTGGTTGTTTTGTTTTAAGATCTACGAATGAGAATATGTTGATAAAAAGCTTGCTAGGGTTGGGATTAGATTAGTTCGAGATAGGGATCTTCTCACATCTTTCAATGCCTTAGTTGTGAATAAAGGTGTTAGGATTATCGGCAACAACGGGGATTAGTATGACTGGAAAGAAACTTAGTTTCTTCCTTTTGGTCCTTGTTTGTCCTTTCTTGGCTCTTAACCCTAATCTCCGGTTAATTCAACCACAACCAGTCTACCTAAGGAATCACCGCTATCATGTAGGATAGGGTGCTGTAGTGAGCGGATTATGGTTGAATTAAAGGGAATCCGTATTTAAAATTATTTGGGTAAAGAAAAGAGTGAGAGCGATTTCCTTCTCTCAAACCTTCCCTCTCTTACCCTAACAAGTGAGGAATTACTCACTCATTAGAGAAATAACAATGAAATTCATTATAAGGAAAAAAACATATAAATTTCTATCACTAAATTTAACAAATTAAAATTGCAGGATTTAAAATATGATAAAAAATGCGAGATAAAAAAATAAAAACTTACTTTATTGATGACATCTCAGAAACGAATTACAATGGAATTGAAATTTAGATCTAGAAATTAAAAAGAGGCATAAAAGTAAAGAGAGGCATCCTCCAAAAAAATGCACCCTAAAAGAGGAACACCTAATTTGGTTTTGAGCTCTCCTATTTATAGATAGGAAAACCCTAGGTTTACATTCTGATCCATACACGAAATTACAAAACTACTCCAAGAGAGCCGAGTCAAAGCACCGACACTGCCACCGACATGTGCATTGCATGGCCGCGGGACCGCGGCAGAAGTGCCTGTTTGGCCGCGGTTCCGCGGCCATATGGTGGAATCTTAGGTCCATCTTTTTAGGTCTTCTACCAGTTACTTTTATCTTCTGTTTGGGACACTTGGTTTCGCAAAATCTCTTCTGTTCTCTTTCAGATATTCAGCAGTGGACTTTTGCCTTGAACTCCGCTTGAACTGGTATGCAGCATCATGCGGATCAGTATTCATCTGTTATTGGTCGTAGTCCCACATTTGTTGCGATTTTTCATGAATCTCACTGTAAAGAGCTGAGAACCTGTAACCTGCAACTATTTAGCAGACATGGATCAAAAACACGTATTTATATGTAATGCGATTAAGAATGGGCGATATAAAAATGCAAAAATCTGATATGAACAAATACCCCCAAACTTATCTTTTGCTCGTCCCGAGAAAAGCTAATTTTATTCTTAAAAATTCCTAACCTCACTTTCGCAGGGAACGCGATTGCACTGAGCTTGTGCAACAAGCCGTTAAACCTCTTGGTGTCCCTAGTAGGAGGATTGTTGTCTCCTGAGGGTTTTCAGTGGATTACACCCACAAAATCCAATCAGTTTGGCTGTTGACTCTAATTTTTCAATTCAGTATTCTAGCAAGAAAATCTATCATCTTCAACTTAGAAATCATCAACCCGTATTTTTCACATTTCCTTTTCATCTAACTTAAGATCATATACGTTTTACAAGTTTATAAAGCTTTCAGCATCTTCTAAATTGTCCTTCTAAGGTGCAATCTTAACTCAGAAATTTTTATCATCTCTACTGAAGATATAAGCCTTATCTTTTATTCCTATCTCTCCTCCAAACTCCAATTATATACCCCTACGTGTGTGTAATTATCACCCCTACACTTGGAAATTCAATTCAAGCAATCATACTCTTGTCCATCTTCCAAAATACTTTTAGTTGGTGAATTTTAGATGAAATTGCTCACACATCCTTCATGCGATCGTTAATACTTCTTGAGGTACTAAACGACCAATTACAAAATGTGCTTGCGCATTTAGGCGTAATTTCTCGTCTTGCAATACCTAAGGCTTAGCAGCGACTCCCTAACCAGTTGGTCTAAGGCACTTGGTGATAAAGCACCCTCGCTATATTTTTTATTTATACTGTCTTAAATAATTACAAAACCAGTGTTTATTTTTTTATCTCTTTATTCACCACTTATACTTTTATTTTATTTTCCTTCATATTAAGGATTTTAGACAAGAGCATTTCAAGGTATCCTCTACCATCCCAAGTTTCAAGATGTGTGTGAGTGCGTAAAGTAGGATATATACTTTCAGAATTTGGACTTAAGATTCAGAATTATTTTTCAGACTTATATTTCAAATAGAGCTTTCAATACTCTTCTCTTATTTCGATTTAGGCCCAGAACTGAACTCAAAATCTGCCTATTTCTAAATAAATTATAAGGACGTATATTTTCTACAGTTAAACTTTAAGAAATGTTATTTTTTAGGGTTTTTAATTTACTAAGTTTAGGATCTAGTTTTTCTTAACTAGTCAACCGTCATGTTGAACTTAAGTTAAATATGGCCAAAATTGAACTTTTCAATTTTATAATTTTTAAAATCTTTTATTCTTATGGATTTAAAAATAAGTATGCAAATGCAAAAATATACACATGAATGCGAAGGAAGAAAGTTTACCGAGCTCACCCCCAAACTTAAACTTGACAGTGCCCTCACTGTCAGGCTATACCAAGAGGGTCAAAATTGTCGGCACTCCCTTTTTTTAATTTATTATTATTATTATTATTATTATTAACAGAAAAAGAAAACAAAATATATATATATACACAAAAAGGTCCTTCCCAAACTTAAGTGAAACAGTGTTTCCACTATTTAAGCGTTAAAGTTCAGAGTTAGGGAGGAGAAAAACACAGTATCAAGCTATACAAGGCCTTACACAGGCCAAAAGTTAGCACCAACCATTCAAACAATTTATCAGTGAAGCGCACCGGTTGGTGGAAGAACATGTTGTATAGAGTCAGGAAGAAATGGGGTAAAGATAAGTGGTGTAATGGAAAATGTTTACGTCTCGATTTGTAGAGACGAAACAATAATGGTGAACGGAAACGAGAATGTGGATAATTAGGAATGGGAAGAATGGTCACATTCTCGTATGGGATAAGAAGAAATGGTGGTGGTTCGACTTCTTCAGGTGGAGGTTGATTAATCACAAAATCCGTGTCGTTTAGGAATGCGAGTTCGTCGGCGAAAATATTTTCGAAACTTTCATCGATGGTCCGATTGAACGTTTCAATGTCAATAAGTGTCGCGCCAGAATTCAACACACTTGATTTTTCAAAAGTTATAGAGGTAGGAGACTCGTAAAGCTCATCTACCTTATTCTCAAAAGAGTCTAAATTAAGTTTTTTTTCTAGAATTATCGAACTCAAAATATTGGATTGCGATTCATTAACACTCGCTATCATTAAAGGAAGATTAGAAGAAGAACTAGAGAAAGGGGGAGAAAGAAGTTGAATACGAACTTGAGGGTGGAGATGAAGTGTATAAATTAGCATAATTTGTAATGACCGATATATAAAAAGCGATTGTGTTAATCTATCAACCCACTGAGAAATGAGGTCAAATCCCTCAAGAGTCATGAGAAAACATGGGTACATCGAACTTGGTAAACCAGATATTGAAAATGAAAGTGTAACGGTTTCTTGCAAGGTCGGAGCGAGGATGGAGGGAAGTGAGTGAGGAAAGGTATCGGTTAAAGATTTAGGAAGGTGTGCGCAGTCAATGAAAGGGATAGAATGAATTGGAAAATCCGACTCCTCAAGTAAAACCGCTTCATCCTCAATACTCTCCATGCAATTCTCATCAAAATCAAGACGCATATGAAGTTCGGGAGAAACATTTAATGACTCGGGATGATGAATTGGAGAGAAAAATTCAGTCAAATCTGCGGGTTCATCATCCAAAATATTCCCAGCGTCGATATTCTCAATCAAGTGAAAATCAATTTTCTTAGACACCTCATCAAAAGCATGGATATTGATCAATTCAGGTTCTAGAGTGAAGATGTAGATGTCAAAAGGATTGGTGATGGTTTCACTCGAAAGGGACCCTTCACAATCAGGTAAATCAAACACTACAAAGTCGCACAACTCATTAATCGTTCTATTTTCAACTGGTGAATCATTTGGGACACTTGATAGACATTCAAAACCGGAGTTGTGGGATTCAATAGGGGATGGGTAGGTTTGATTTGAAAGGCTGCACAGCTCACTCTCTCCACTCAAATTCTCAATCTGTCCAACTGTCTCATCATACATTGGAAAAATTAGAGCTACTTAGAAACCAGCTACCGGGTCACTAGGTTGTATGAGGGCGACCATGGACGCATTCAGATCCATCATCTGTTGGCATGACGCTACTGTAAGTCTACGGTAGCGCCCCGGCCCTCTTTCAGACGCCAAATGTGGAACAAAAACTTTTTAACTGGCGCTATCGTATACTATAACCCGGATCTGCCATTATCGCTAAACTAACAAACTACAAAGTGGGTAGAAATGTTATACCGAACGATCCGAGTCCTTCAGTCTTTAACCATCATCCCACGCTTTGTTGCGGCTGCTCCGATTTCGCTCGATCTCCGGTCTCCTCGTCCAGGTGGCACCACGTCAACGGATCTTTAAACGGGTTCCCGCCTCTGACCCGAGGCAACTCGGTCATCAAGTTTGCCAAAAGAGATGACCAAGATTGATGTAGAGAATGAGTAGAATACTTTCTCTCGTTACATCCAAAGCTATGGATGAACGGTTAATGAAGTTGCCTTTTGAATGGAATGAAATGAGAAATGAGCAATCTAATTTCCATGAACAAAAATCTATCATCTTTTTAATCAATCTCCCTCCAAGCAATGGCCGGCCACTATATTAGGAGGGCGTGGTGAGTGTAGGAGGAAGGGTGACCATAAATGAAGCTTATCATCTAAAGGAATTAATGCAAAGGGTGACTCATTTAAACACCTCATCAAAACAATCAAAGCAAACAATGAATTTCTAATCCTAGTCATCAACCATTAATGCAAAATAATGACTCATAAACCTAGTCACCAAATCAAGAAGCTTCCTCATGACTCACCCTCATGACTCACAAGAAAAAGATAAATCCGCATTAAACCGAATGTTTAAGACGGGTGATAGAAAACTGACAACTTCCAAAAGCGATCCCGAAACGAATTTTAGGATAACCCCGTAACAGTATAAATATACCCGCATTTGTATTACGACAGAATACAAATGCAACTGAGACAAAGATATTATATATATTCAATATAATACATGGATCCGGCTTAAACCAAATCCCACCAGTATTATCTGCCCGAAATATGACACGTGCGTAAACGCACGTGCATTTTCCGAACCCTGCCATAAAACCATACGGACTCTACAATGTTTCGCCCGAACTTGGGAAACTATCTGTGGGGGACTCTAATGACTCCTCAGTACCCTGGCAGTGGGTTTAACCACGAACCGTCAGCGGCACTAGCTGTGCGTAACGGCTGTTTATGTACTGACCTCAAGGGAAGCCGATGAGCGAACTCATCCTGGAACCCTACTGAGCCTAACAATGACAATATACATACAGTCCGGTCCATTCGTCTATGAGTATCGCATATCGGGCCTAGGGGGCTGGTAACGTCAGACCCCCAATAGCGGTATAAGTCGTGTCGGAGTGTAGCCCAGAACACCCTGAGATACTACTGGAGTACCTACCAGTAAATCTCCTACCTCGGCCGAGGGTTTTGTGTAATGGCTATCCTAGACACAGCGCGATCTCACCCCCAATACCGGGAGAGACGAATCCCCTGCCGATCCGCTCACTTGCCTCCATGTGGCTCGGGACTGTACCCAAAAAAGACCTGTTTGCACGACTCTTTTGAGCCATGATAGGGTAGAAATCAAAGCACAGTGGGAACTCACACGAGACAAATGACGACCTTAGGTCGATGAACTAACCTGTACACATGTCACCAGGGAACTGCTATCTGACGATATGTATAATACCAACTAGCAGGTTCCCGACGAGTCCTGTCCGGTGTACTCATAACCCAATGAGCACCTGTATACATCTTAGGTGATCCAACTGACACCAGTGGCTTGAGAGACCGGCCACCGTCCCTCATCAGGGTCTCGATTGTATACACTAGTCTACTCCGGAGAATCGATGCCTTGTCTCGAAACTCCTATGACTAGGGACCACTATTAAGGATATGCTTATAGACCACCCTGTAAGTGCACGGCAGTGCCCCGGCCGTCATTCCGAGGCCAAAATGCGGAAACAAAACTTTTTCTTTAAACTTTTAAACCGGCGCTACCGCGTACTTTAAACCCGGATCGGGCCATTAACCTAATGCTAGCAAACTAGAAGATGGGGTAGAGAGCTATACCGAGCGATCCGTGTCCTTCGGTCTTCGGCCTCCACTCCGATCTCCTCGCGGAATCTCCGGTCTTCACCTTCTCGTCGGAAACGGCACCACATCGCCGGGTTCTTTTACGGGCTCCCACCTCTGGACCGAGGCAACTCGAGCATGAAGTTGGCGAGTCGACGTGCCCAAGGATGCTGTAGATGAAGTGTAGAAAGCTTTGTCTCATTGGGGTTGAGAAGTTGCCATTTTGATGGAAGAAGAAGCTATGGAGATGAATGATTTTTTGTAGCAAGCAAAAATACATGTGATGAACATTTTTCTCTCCACCAAAAATGAACCTCTCCCCTCACCAAGAAGTGGCCGGCCATGACAATGTGAGAGAGGGAAATATACAAGGGAGGTGAGCACAAGAAAAGGCAAGGGTGAGGCTAAGGAAAAAGTGATGATAATGAGGAATTAATGTCACACCAAAGCCAAATCATTTCTCATCTCATTAAAGCAAACCATGATGGAAAAAGAAAAGATGCTATTATTATCATAATCCAAATACCACATAAAACTCTCCACATTTGCTAATTTGCACACTTGCAAATTAGCCCCTCCCATCACAAAACTTCGGCCATGAAGGAACAAAGGAAAACTGGCCGAAACGGAATGTAAACTGGCAACTTCAAAAAGACGATCCCGTAATAAATTATAGGAAAACCCCGCGACTGTATATACATACCCGCATTTGTATTCCCACTGAATACAAATGCAAAGAGACAAAATCTACACTGTACAATACTAGGATCCGGCTTAAACCAAAGCCCGCTAGTATCATCCGTCCGATCATGATCCGTGCAATACCGCACTTATAAGATCGAATTCTGCCATATCTCCATACGGCTTCTACAGCGTTTCGCCCGAAAATTGAGAAACTGTCTGTGGGGGACTCTAAAGACTCGTCAATCTATTGGCTGTGGATTTAACCACTAGCACGTCAGAGGTATTAGCCATACGTAACGCGCTACCAGGTATTGACCAAAAGGGACGTCGATGAGCGAACTCATAGTGACACCCTACTGAGCCTATCAGTGATAATATCCGTACAGTCCGGTCCGTTCGTCTATGAGCATCGCATGTCGGGCCTAGGGGGTTGGTAAAAGTTAGACCCCCAATAGCGGTGCAAGTCGTGTCGGAGTGTGGTCCAGAACACCCTGAGATACTACTGGAATACCTACCAGTAAATCTCCTGCCTTGGCCAAGGACTTCGTGTAATGGCTCTCCTAGACACAGCGCGACCTCACCCCCAATACCGGGAGAGACGAACCCCTGCAGATCCGCTCACTGCCTCCATGTGGCTCGGGACTGTACCCAACTAAAACCTATTTGCATGACTCTTTTGAGCGTGGTAAGGTAATAATTAAAGTACAGTGGGAACTCACACGAGACAAATGACGATCTCAGGTCGATGAACTAACCTGTACACATATCACCAGGGAACTGCTATCTGACGCTAGGTATAATACCAACTAGCATGTTCCCGGCGAGTCCTGTTCGGTGTACTCATAACCCAATGAGCACCTGTATACATCTTAGGTGAACCAACCGACATCAGTGGCTTGTGAGACCGGCCACCGCCCCTCGTCGGGGTCTCGACTGTATACACTAGTCTACTCTGGAGTATCGATGCCCTGTCTCGAAACTCCCACGACTAGGGACCTTTTAAGGATGTGCTTATAGACCCCAGCTCCCACGTATATGATTGCCATCATACTGCTGGCCGTCAAGCAAGAATCCTAAGGGCTCTATCAACGTGCAATAGTGACCTGTAAGGTCACCTAAAGCAGTACACGATGATAAAGATAAACCAGATATCATACTATCATCTTGAGTAAGACTGTCCTACCGGCATAGGTCCTCCCTCAATCATTGCAATCACGTGCCTGTGATCCAATAATTGATTCTGAGGGCACTATATCCAACAATCTCCCACTTGCACTCAAGGCTAATTATTGCGATGTCGCATATTCACAGCCCGTGTGATACCGAACACCCAACTCCTCTACTAGTCAGTCTCACAAAGCTCGTTTGCGAAACTATTGCGTTCGAGGAATAGCCTCAGTGAGTGGATCCGCTCTGATGTTTCTTTCTATGTCTCTCTTTATCTTAAGTTCGCGGAGAAAGCCATCTCCCGAAATGAGCAATACATGTCTTAGAATATGTTTGGATGTCTGATGGGACCTAGTTCATAAAAGAACTCCAAATCCAAACTTGTTAGACTGTATCGTCAACTGAACTTAATCAGTATCCTGCGCCATGCTTCCCTCAGTATCCGCCTGGACCACCTGTCCAAAATACTGCCCCTCATCAGAGAGAAAACTATAACTCTGACAGTCACTCTGTCATCCAGGTCACCTTGGAAGCTTGGAATGATAACCGTCTTCCGAATGAGGCTAATGTTATCATATCCCTAGAACATCCATTTATGTTCTAAAACTGCTTCCGAATGTTTCTCCAGGATTGGATCAATATCAACTTATTGCATCTCGTGCAAAAACAATATCTAGTGTGGTACTTGATATCTCACGATCAACTCAATTGCCTAAGCAAGTGATCTGCCAATCATGCACATCCCTCTTCCCTTTAGTCTGTACGACACCTTTAGAGAGGGTGACTCCATCAACTGCAGGTACACTACCATACCAGGAGTCGTCCATTCTAAATACCTTTAGAATGCAGTCTAAGTACCCTGATTGGGACACTTCCCAAATCTAGATCTAAAACCATAGATCTAGTAACCAGAATGTATGATATAATATCCAATTCCTATGTGGAGAAACCACCGTGTGACAACCAAAGTATAACCGATCGTAGTATAGGAATTTCACTTCCTACTCTGTGTATGTCATCTAAATATCAGGACATCACACCCTACTACCTTCTTAACAGATCCATCCCCTATTCCGATGAAGTCAAACCTATGACTGTCACATCAGAAATAGATGATCTATCTCTGCTATATCTGCTTTAGTCTATAAATAGACATAAGCCACTTGTCCACTATGCTTCCGCTGCTCCCACTGACTACGACAACCCTCTGGCAGAGTCATATAGACGTATACTTCTAAAGCTAGTTCAGAACGACGCTATACTCATCCTCCTGCCGGGTCTCACAGCCTGGAGCAACAGCAATGGCAAGTCTGGGTAAACAAGAACCTCAATGTCACCGTCCTTGAGGCTACTGGAGTACCTCTCGGATGCCTGAGGTTACCCATCATGTCTGTGGAGTGGCCAATGGAATGTCAAACCAGATTGAATCTTTAGGTTCTTATCAAATTTTCAGTAATCGTTTGCGGTTCTGGAATTACTTCCAGTTCTACCATACTCCCACTACTGTTTTCTGAAAAAATCCATTTTTATTAAAATTGTGGCGAGTCAAGAACAATATCACTATTGATCTTCCAGATGGTAGAAAATCAACCCTCGTCATAGCCCGGGTCAACCCACAAACAGCCATTACAGAAACGTGCCTTGAGTTGTCCAGTGTCTGGTTTTAAGCATAAGCTGGACAACTCCCCGCACCTTAACAATGTCAAGATATGAACTATTCTATATCCAATAAAGAAACAGAGGCACCGATTTAATTGGTACCAGATTCAAATCATGCAGCTGTCTCCAGTGCATGTCAACTAAATGGAGAGAGGCTGATCAGTATTACTCAACTTAGGAGTACTTCCAATTATGAGTAACCTGAAAGAGAAGCAAGTTCTCTTAATCATTACTATCAACTGAATACTATTCACAAGTATCTATAACTTCGATCACCTTGAAGAATCCCGATACTTGCAACACCTGGTTCTCTACTTTACTCTTGTTAGTTGTATGTATGCCCTAGAGGCCAGTATTGTACAGATGATGTATATTATATTGGATGCTTGGACATATATAGAGATGACTTTCTTGCTCGATATGATAGTATGCTATCTGGTTACTCTTTATCTTAACATGTACACTAGTCTCTTTTTACTGTCTTATAGTTACATGTTGGTAAAGCCCTTAGGATATGTACTTGACTACCTGGACTGTGATGCAGATCATACTAGTGGGGACATGGTAGTCCATAAGTACATCCTTCAAGGTCCCTAGTCGTAGGTGTATCGAGACGGGGCATCGATATACCAGAGTAGACTAGCGTATACGCTTTTCGACCCATGTGATGGGCGATGGATGATCCCATATCCATTGGTGTTTGACATCAGAGATGGTATACGGGTGCTCAGTAGAGACTGGGTACACTGGACGGACTCGCCGAGAACTCCCAGATGGTATTATACCTCACGTCAGATGGCAGTTCTCAGGTGACACTTGTACAGGTTAGTCTGTAGACCCGAGATCGTCATAGAGTCTTGTGTGATTCCCACTGTGCTTTGATCTCCACCTTACCACGTCCATGAGGGCATGCAAAACGGTGGTCTTTGGGCACAGTCCCGAGTCACATGGAGGCAATGAGCGATAGGAGGGGTTTCGTCTCTCCGGTATTGGGGGTTGATGTTGCGCTGTGCTCGATTGGCCGTAACAGGGAAGTCCCTGGCCAGGGCTGATCAGAGATTTGCTGGTAAGTGTTACCAGTAGTTTCTCGACCCGTTACGAGCCTCACATCGGCATGACTTATCGGGTTATTGGGGTCTGACGTTTACCACCCCTAGACTTGATATGCGACGTATCATACGAAGAGACCGGACTGTACGGTAAGTGTTACTGGTTGGATTCACAGGAGTATGAGCGGGCTAGCTCGTCGATCTTCTGATCGCTCAATACCCGGATGGCCGTTACGTTTAGCAGACCGCTTGCGGCTTGTGGGTGCTTGATATGATCATCATCTGCTACCGGCGTATTGACGAGTCTTTAGAGTCCTACACAGAGGTTTCCTGGCTCAAGCGAAATGAAATAGGAGCGCATATGAGATATGTGCAGGACCGAGAATAATGCGTGTATGTGATACCGCATTTCATTCTCGCGATATATGTTTCGATTGGTTATATTCGATATGACCTAGTTATCGAATCATTGATTCGATAAATCGATACATTAAATACTAGTCGGTTATGTGCGACATGACCGGATCATTGAATCAAATGTTGATTTAATGATTTGATGTATAATTATATATTTGATATATTACTTTGCATTAACTAGTATTAGTTCACTTTAAACGGATTTTTCTCACTTGATGCACATTGTATATGTGATATGCTTTCGTGCACATTTTTGTATCATGTTTGATGATACTTGATCATTTTGTTAAGTGTATAGAATTAATCCATGGTTAATTTGATAATTAGGGTTTTGCATATTCATTTATTTATTTATTTGTTTATTTATTTATTTGAAATGGATTAAGATAAGAATGGTAGCTTTATTTGTTTTATGTTGAAGCTTCATGAAGCTTTGACTTTGCTAACCATTCTTGTCTTCATGCTTAACCCTAACCCACTCAAATGACCATGGTTTATTCTCTACACTTAACCCTAGTTTAAGTTATGATAAGTATTGATTTTCTATTTTCTTTTTATATAGAACTTATCATAACCATCTTGATCTTCTTCTTCTTCAAGCTTGCTACATCAATGGCAACTTGAGATTTAGTGAGAGAAATCCAAATCTAAAGTGAACCCACCTCCTATTTCTTCATCCTCTACCTCTTGCCAAGTGGTTTTGGGTGTTTTCTTCACAAGTTTCACTACTTGGTGAAGTCGGAGCTTGAACTAGTGCAACCTCGACGTAGATCGTCTTTGACACGAAGCCGACGACCTATTTCGCACGTTTTTCCGATGAAGCCGACGAATGAGTCGAGGATTCATGATGGACAGTGAGGGCATGACCGCGTGGAGCTAAGGAGGTGGAAATCCGGATCTACAAAGGTTGTAGCTTCCGACCTTTAGCTAATTTGCTAACTAGTTTAGTTTTTCGCCTAGAATTCTAGTCTAAGATCCGCGTTAGGGTTTCTCGGCACCATAATTTTTGTAAAATGGCATGTTCAATGCCTTGTGAGACCTCTATAGGGTGCCTAGGAACCCTACAACTCTTATACCTATAACTTCTCAAAACTCAGAACCTGCATTTCTACGAAACACATGTCTAAGAACTAGAGAAGTCACAAGTAAAAAGAATATAGTACGAGTACCAACCCCTCTGTCCTAATGGACACTGGACAACATACAATACTCTGTATAAGTCCCCTGAGTCTAATAACTCATTCCCTGTGTGTCGTAGGTTGAAAACTGTACTTATAGTTAAGAAGAATTACACCGCTGTTTAATACTCTTTACCTAACCATCCACTGATATAGGTAAATGTCATAGACATAATTTCAAAAAGGTATATCCCACTCTATAAAAATAGACGTACAGATATATCAATTTGAAATTGGTGCATAACAACGGATATTCAAAACCAAATATTTGCCGTCCGGCAAACTACCCAGGTGATTTCCTCAAATATCACCAATTACAACGAATTCCGATATAATGAGGATAATCACCTAATTCCCAATAACTTACTCCCACTCATCATCTGTAAAACCATACAGATGTGAGAATCAAACCTGGTAAGTACATACCCTGGAGTAAGGACTAATTGGGAAATCAGTTTTCTTTTAACAATACACAGTGAAACTGAAACATTGAAATGTTTCGTAGGGGTATCCGGGTATTCATAGTAATGCCTCTTCCATTATCCAGATTCATAACTGTAACCGTATATTTCTTTGCCATATCTCCAAATCCCTTCATATGTCTTTAGTCATTACCTTCTGTACACCCTCTTAAGCTAAATGGTTTTCTTCCTTCCCTACCTTTCGGCACCAGCCTATGGTTTGGAAGAAGACTATCCAATAAGCATAATAGGTGTACTGTCCTAATCCTAGGAGCACTCGTAACCCGAGAGAAGGTAAAGATAAAAGACACCTGAATAAACCTTATTCCTATTTCTCCTGAACCAGAATCCATCCCCGAACTGGAACAAGTTCCTTTCGAGTTTGTATATAACCATACGATGGAGTATCCAAATAACTGTGAATTTTCGTAGTGATACGGAGTGTCCTGGAGAAATACAAAGGTGAAGTGGGAGTGGTAATGAAATACTTGGTTTGGTCGTGAATAGCAGTCGCAATTTACTTTGCCCTCCTTCTAATCCCTTTATTTATCTTAACTTAATACCTTCTGCACACCATCGTTAGGCTAATTGGTTTTCTTCATTCCCCA
The DNA here is from genome assembly GCA_030015575.1 of Agapanthus africanus. NCBI lineage: Eukaryota > Viridiplantae > Streptophyta > Magnoliopsida > Asparagales > Amaryllidaceae > Agapanthus > Agapanthus africanus. The sequence continues at coordinate 62,086,661 of JASDDO010000028.1, read as the reverse complement.
CCGTTCGGCACCTGCCTACGGTTTGGAAGAAGACTATTCAATTTGCGTAATAGGTGTACTGTCCTAATCCAAGGAGCACTCGCAACCTGAGAGAAGGTAAAAAGAAAAGACAACTGAATAGTCCTATTCGTTTTCTCCAGAACTTGAAACCATCCTCGAATAAATTCCTTCGAGTTCGTATATAACCATACGATGGTTTTATCCAATGGAATTGGACGTTCGTAGTAATACGGGGTGTTCTGGAGAAAAGGGTAAAAGTAGGAGTGGCAATGAGCTTTGCAACTCTGACAATCCAAAAGACAGTGTTTAAGAAGGTTCGGTCAACTTGGTTACTGAGTCATAGTCTAGGGTCGGGTCATGGTCTCAGCCAAAGAGAGAGAGAAAAGAAACACTCAGCGTACACTCTAACCTAGATCAGAATAGTTGTCACTTTATCTAATTAGGAAACCTCCCACTGTACCGTCAAATTCTCCTCCAAACTTAAAAGAAGAATTAATCGGGATCACCCGAGGAGTAAACCAACTCATCAGTGGGAATCGGGATCCAACTATCATCGCATGATAATATGACGGAATCCGCTCACGTTATCACACTCCAGAAGGTATGCGCATATCTGGCAAGTTTCAGTTTCTTTAGAAACTCCCGATGTGATTTTTGCCCCATGCTCTTATGACCTTGACTAAGGCCAACAAATCATAAGTCACATGTCAAGTTCTACCCGTCATTGTCTAGGTTAATTTTAACCCACCCGTACAAGCCCTTGACTAGGGCCAACAAGGCTATACGACTGTCCCAAACCAACGCATCTATCTATGCAGCAGAAAGGTAACAAGCAGCTACCATACACTATGCCTTGACTAAGGCCAACAAACATAGCATGAATACTACGTGCTACCCGTCTGAAATGACGGAGGGCTATGAATGGTTTTTGGCGAAAAACCTTTAACGTAATGAACTTGATATCGTTGAAGAAACTGGATAGCTTTTATAAAAATATAGTGGCGAAAACCTTTGCTAAAGAGGTCACTCCCGGTGAAGGGATCTCGGCTCTTTCTCCGTAGAATGAGGTGCAGGATATTCCAACTGAATACCACGATGCAAAGCAAAAGTAATCGACTAGAGTGAAGTTATTGCCCTGACGCAAATTTCTGTCCAAGGGGTCACTCCCGTTGAAGGGATCTCGGCCCTTGCCTCGTCGACTGAGGTGCTGGATATTCATAACCGAATACCACTGTGCAAAACAAAAGAGAACGTTCTTGCAATAAGAGCTTTTTAAAAAATTGTTCCAACAACATCAGAATAGGTTTGTTTAGCTTGCATTGATCCGAATCAACGCAGTCCCATCAATTGATCACACCACAAAGAACGAAAATAATGATGTACGTATATGCCATCCGCATTCGCCACTGGGTCCCGTCATCACCCGTTAGGTTACTTAACTAACGACAGAGCGGGGACTGGACTAGCACGGATGCAAAACATATACAACATCTACTAGTATATATATCAATATATAATATTCGCTCAAGGCGTGATAAAATGCAACATCACAGAAATGTAACCAACATTACAGAACAATACAGATATCTGGGATCCCCGGGTTTCATAGAGCCGCTACTGAAACCCGACGTTCCCCTGGTCGTGTGGATAGCCTGTGAAATGAAAATCCTAGACCCCTACGGGCGCGGCAAGTCACCCGCCAAAACCTGAAACGAGGCAGCCCCCTTCAGCAACGTGAATGGACCACCCAGCACTTCACGGAATCCGGTAACTTGGGCACCCCTCTTTGGGTCAACCTGTACCCCCTACGAGTGCGGCGAATAGCCCGCTAATTCTAGAGTGAAGCTCCCTCCGTCTCAACGCCATGAGATGCGGGCCCGTTGCCTTCTAGAACCCGGATATCCATGCACCCCTCCACGGGGTAATCCTAGTACAGAAAGTAAAATATATACAACGGGTGCATCGACCTTAGCCCGGTCGTGCCCCAAAAGAATAATATACAAACAGGCAGTGACGGCAGTCCATATGTCGGGCGCTTGCCCCGCAATATCAAATGTACAAATATAACTAAACTGTACTACCATTGCATCCGGACTATCTCCACGATGAATCCGCAACATCACAGCACAACACAGAACATCAACGTGAATGTCACGTTCGCAAATCCGTCTAAAAGGGCTATAGCAGTTAGACAGGATTTACCGATCAAATGACATTCACGGTCGTAGATATAATATAAATACTGTGAACTAACATGTTTAAAATTTTCGATCGACTAAATTTCCCGAAGTGGGCCCCAAGAACTACTGTAGCACTCAAAATAAATCTGGGCCCAAAAAGAAAATACCAGAAACCCTATTTCCATGTCAGAAACCCACTGTAGAAATTTGGTGCAGTTTGGCCACAATTCGGCGGCGGATCCACGGCCAAAACGTGGTTTTAGCCGCTGATCCGCCGCGCTACAGTAACTTCAGCCGACCACATTTTCACAGAATGCATAAAAAACCCTGCTCGTATTTTTACAATGTACCAAATAATTTTTAGAGCACTGTAAAAATTCGACAGAAACATGACATGGAAACACGGTTTTTGGAAAATCCGTTCGATCGAACTTGTAAACACGTTAGAGCAAGCTAGACTAGGTTAATGGCGTGGCTCTGATACCAGTGTAAGTGCACGGCAGCGCCCCGGCCGTCATTCCGAGGCCAAAATGCGGAAACGAAACTTTTTCTTTAAACTTTTAAACCGGCACTACCGCATACTTTAAACCCGGATCGGGCCATTAACCTAATGCTAGCAAACTAGAAGATGGGGTAGAGAGCTATACCGAGCGATCCGTGTCCTTCGGTCTTCGGCCTCCACTCCGATCTCCTCGCGGAATCTCCGGTCTTTACCTCATCGTCGGAAAGGGCACCACATCGCCGGGTTCTTTTACGGGCTCCCACCTCTGGACCGAGGCAACTCGAGCATGAAGTTGGCGAGTCGACGTGCCCAAGGATGCTGTAGATGAAGTGTAGAAAGCTTTGTCTCATTAGGATTGAGAAGTTGCCATTTTGATGGAAGAAGAAGCTATGGAGATGAATGATTTTTTGTAGCAAGCAAAAATACATGTGATGAACATTTTTCTCTCCACCAAAAATGAACCTCTCCCCTCACCAAGAAGTGGCCGGCCATGACAAAGTGAGAGAGGGAAATATACAAGGGAGGTGAGCACAAGAAAAGGCAAGGGTGAGGCTAAGGAAAAAGTGATGATAATGAGGAATTAATGTCACACCAAAGCCAAATCATTTCTCATCTCATTAAAGCAAACCATGATGGAAAAAGAAAAGATGCTATTATTATCATAATCCAAATGCCACATAAAACCCTCCACATTTGCTAATTTGCACACTTGCAAATTAACCCCTCCCATCACAAAACTTCGGCCATGAAGGAACAAAGGAAAACTGGCCGAAACGGAATGTAAACTGGCAACTTCAAAATGATGATCCCGTAAAAAATTACAGGAAAACCCCGCGACTGTATATACATACCCGCATTTGTATTCCCACTGAATACGAATGCAAAGAGACAAAATCTACACTGTACAATACTAGGATCCGGCTTAAACCAAAGCCCGCTAGTATCATCCGTCCGATCATGATCCGTGCAATACCGCGCGTATAAGATCGAACCCTGCCATATCTCCATACGGCTTCTACAGCGTTTCGCCCGAAACTTGAGAAACTGTCTGTGGGGGACTCTAAAGACTCGTCAATCCATTGGCTGTGGATTTAACCACTAGCACGTCAGAGGTATTAGCCATACGTAACGCGCTACCAGGTATTGACCAAAAGGGACGTCGATGAGCGAACTCACTGTGACACCCTACTGAGCCTGTCAGTGACAATATCTGTACAGTCCGGTCCGTTCGTCTATGAGCATCGCATGTCGGGCCTAGGGGGTTGGTAAAAGTCAGACCCCCAATAGCGGTACAAGTCGCGTCGGAGTGTAGTCTAGAACACCCTGAGATACTACTGGAATACCTACCAGTAAATCTCCTGCCTTGGCCAAGGACTTCGTGTAATGGCTCTCCTAGACACAGCGCGACCTCACCCCCAATACCGGGAGAGACGAACCCCTGTAGATCCGCTTACTGCCTCCATGTGGCTCGGGACTGTACCCAACTAAAATCTGTTTGCACGACTCCTTTGAGCGTGGTAGGGTAGTAATCAATGTACAGTGGGAACTCACACGAGACAAATGACGATCTCAGGTCGATGAACTAATCTGTACACATATCACCAGGGAACTGCTATCTGACGCTAGGTATAATACCAACTAGCATGTTCCCGGCGAGTCCTGTCCGGTTTACTCATAACCCAATGAGCACCTGTATACATCTTAGGTGAACCAACTGACACTAGTGGCTTGTGAGACCGGCCACCGCCCCTCGTCGGGGTCTCGACTGTATACACTAGTCTACTCTGGAGTATCGATGCCCTGTCTCGAAACTCTCACGACTAGGGACCTTTTAAGGATGTGCTTATAGACCCTAGCTCCTACATATATGATCGCCATCATACTGCTGGCCGTCAAGCAAGAATCCTAAGGGCTCTATCAACGTGCAATAGTGACCTGTAAGGTCACCTAAAGCAGTACACGATGATAAAAATAAACCAGATAGCATACTATCATCTTGAGTAAGACCGTCCTACCGGCATAGGTCCTCCCTCAATCATTGCAATCACGTGCCTGTGATCCAATAATTGACTCTGTGGGCACTATAACCAACACACCCAACTCTTACGTATATGATCGCCATCATACTGTTGGTAGTCAAGTAAGATCCTAAGGGCTCTATCAACGTGTAACAGTGATCAGTCACCTGAACCTGTACACGACTGATAAAGACAAACCAGATAGCATACTATCATCTCGAGTAAGACTGTACTACCGGTATAGGTCCTCCCCAATCATTGCAATCACGTGCCTGCGATCCAATAATTGACTTTGAGGGCACTATATCCAACAGCTACCCTAAAGTCTTCCAATGCCTGTTCCAAACTAGACATGAGTTGTGAAGCAATTTCAGTAAAAGATTCAAATTTGTTTGGACACTGAAAACTCCCAAATGGCTGTGTAGAAGCAATGTCCAGGGAAGATGCAAAAGTTGGGTAGGATGGATAGGAATAGAATGGTTGGATAGGGGTAGGATCAACATACGAATAAGAAGGTGAATGGAATCGTTGATCCAAAGAATTCGCAGTGGTGAAAAGAGTGAAAAATCAGTTATGAGATTGTTCAATATGTTCAGCAATAGACATGTGTTTCGGAGTTACAACAGGACTCGAAAAATGAGTATCAACGTAAGAAAGTGGTGAAGGTTGAAATGGTTGATACAAGGAGGATTGCGGAGTCCAATTAGTTGTTCAAGACGCGTCTATCCGATCTTTCAAAGAAATTTTGGATATGGAGGGGTCGTTCGAAATTCGACCAAAATAAGAACCGTAGGAAATAATGTCTGGTTGTGGATAACAAAGTTCGACAAGAGTTTTGCGAGATGGGGTACCCATGATATAATGAGAGAAATGAGAAGAAAAAGAATGTGATTTTTATTAAAAATATTTAAAAAAATTGTTTGTTTTTGGAGTTTAGAAATTTTTGAAAGCGTTTTGCAAGAATGTATACGGACTTACTTCAAATAATCACAGTTAAAACATGCACAATCAAATCTAGAGCTATGGTCTTCTAAGTCCACTAGACTGCTCCTAACTGTTCCAAAGTGACAAGTTATGAGATATCCCTCAAATCGTCTCTTCACTGCCAATTGTGGCCAGGTAAGCACAAATGAAGAAAGGAGGGTTCCGCTCACGAATTACCATGAGACGGGGCTTTTAAAGTTACCTTTCTCAGTTATCTAGCCTATGCACCACAAAGTCAAGTTTAGATAAACGATTGAATGCCCACAACCTTTCTCTGTCCTAATGAGCACGATAGCCCTTAGTTGGCTGAGTCTAGGTATTTTTTAATTTAGCTCAAGGGTGATGCATATGCTTTTTAGTGATTTTTGGAGTCTTAGGAAAGGCAATGAAATCCCCACCCAATCTTGATTGGTGTTATAGCCCCTTAGATTCCGTATTAATTATGCAAAGCAGTTAACACACCAAAAATCTAAAACACTTGCAAATTTTTTTTTATTTTATTTGGCAGTGCAAAGAATCCTGTACAAAAACAATTTATTGGATAGGAGAAAGAGAATCTGTGCAAAGAAACCTGCAGGAAATTTTTTTCAGTGGAGTGCAGAGGAGAGTAGATGAGAAATGAGGCACTCACAGAGATTTTTGGGTTGCTGATGTCACCTTTTGACCGCGGTTACGTGGTCAAACTATCGATTATGCCGCGGTTCCGCGACTGTTCAGACGTTTGACTGCTTCAAAATTGTTCTCTGTGCTGAGTTTGTTTTCCTCTTTCTGTCTAGATCTCCTGAATATTGATTTGTTCACTGAATTTGCTCCAGATCTGAAACAAAGTTTACTCCAAGTCTGCACACTTGCACAAAAACCTTTCAAAAATAACAAGATGATTTTTATTTTTGTTTTTTTATTTTTATTTTTATTTTATTATTTTTTTTGGTTTTTCAAATTTTCAATTTTTAATTAACCCGAAATTACACAAAGAAAGAAATTACTGTCTCCCCGGCAACGGCGCCATTTGATTGGTAGAGATTTTTTGTGTTTAAATTTACCGCAATCAAGACGGTGTCGCTTGGTAGCTTGTTTAAATTAACCGCTTGAGTACGGGTCGATCCACAGGGAGATGGAATCTTTTTCTTTATGTTATAACGAGTTAAGTCCAAAAAATTGGTTGTTTTGTTTTAAGATCTACGAATGAGAATAAGTTAATAAAAAGCTTACTAGGGTTAGGATTAGGTTAGTTCGAGATAGAGATCTCCTCACATCTTTCAATGCCTTAGTTGTGAATAAAGGTGTTAGGGTAATCGGCAACAACGGGGATTAGCACGACTGAGAAGAAACTTAGTTTCTTCCTTTTGGTTCTTATCCGTCCTTTCTTGGCTCTTAGCCCTAACCTCCAGTTAATTCAACCACAACCGGTCTAACCAGGGAATCACCGCTATTATGTAGGATAGGGTGCCGTAGTGAGCGGATTATGGTTGAATTAAAAGGAGTCTGTATTTAAAATTATTTGGGCAAAGAAAGGAGTGAGGGAGATTTCCTTCTCTCAAACCTTCCCTCTCCTACCCTAACAAGTGAGAAATTACTCACTCATTAGAGAGATAACAATAAAATTCATTATAAGAATAAAAACAGATAAATTTCTATCACTAAATTTAACAAATTAAAATTGCAGGTATTTAAAATATGATAAAAAAATGCGAGATAAAAATATAAAAACTTACTTTATTGATGATCTCTCAAAAACGCATTACAATGGAATTGAAATTTAGATCTAGAAATTAAAAAGAGGCATAAAAGTAAAGAGAGGCATCCTCCAAAAAGAGGCACCCTAAAAGAGGCACACCTAATTTGGTTTTGAGCTCTCCTATTTATAAATAGGAAAACCCTAGGTTTACATTCTGATCCATACATGAAATTACAAAACTACCCCAAGAGAGCTGAGTCAAAGCACCGACACTGTCACCGACACGTGCATTGCACGGCCGCGGAACCGCGGCAGAAGTGCCTGTTTGGCCGCGGTTCTGCGGCCATATGGTGGAATCTTGGGTCCATCTTTTCAGGTCTTCTACCAGTTGTTTTTATCTTCTGTTTGGTATACTTGGTTTCTCAAAAACTCTTCTGTTCTCTTCCAGATATTCAGCAGTGGACTTTTGCCTTGAACACCGCTTGAACTGGTATGCAGCATCATGCGGATCAGTATTCATCTATTATTGGTCGTAGTCCCACATTTGTTGCGACTTTTCATGAATCTCACTGTAAAGAGCTGAGAACCTGTAATCTGCAACTATTTAGCAGACATGGATCAAAAGCACGTATTTATATGCAATGTGATTAAGAATGGGCGATATAAAAATGCAAAAATCTTATATGAACATTTATTACGCTGTTGAATTCGTTCATATGTTCTGTCACCGAACCGTTCTCTGCCATCTTCATGTTGAAAAACTTTTTCATCAGAAATATCTTATTTGATATCGAAGGCTTCTCATACAATTTTGCTAATGTCGTTATTAATCCCGTGGTTATTTTCTCTTTCGAGATATTTAAGGCCATTTGTGGAGTCAACAATAGCCTGATCGTCACCAAGGCTTTCCTATCCAGTAGATTCCACACCTCATCATACCTTTTCTTGGGTTTTTCGCCCAACAACGGATGATACAAATCCTTCTGGTATTAGTAGTCCTCCATCTACATGCGCCACCAACCATAATTATGACCAATTTCTCGATTCTTATCTTATCCTCCGCCATCTTTCATTTACTGTCGCAGCAAACTCAACTTCTCTTTCGGATCTAAACCAACACCTTTAAAACTACAATCTAAGAAGATGGGAAAGAGGACACAAACATCGTTACCCACCGTTAATATAGATCGTAGAATCGAAAGATTCTTTGATTCCATAACCACATTCTGATACCAGTTGTTGGAAATAAACCGAGAGAAGTAACACGGAATAATGCTTACGACCAATCACGCAATACCAACGAAAGATAAAAGAAACAATAAAAGTGAGAACAAAAAATCACAAACCAAAGACAAGAGATTTGTTAACGAAGTCCACCCACTGTATGACTAGCCCCCGGCAGAGCGGAATCTGTAAACGTCTAATAGAACTATGAATCAAGATTTACACCAAGAGCAAACCCTAAGAGATTTCTCTCAAATCTCTCTAGACACTTGAAACCCTAGCCATCACCCTCTCTCTATACAATGATCAATAACAGCATCACTTTTTAACATATGAGAGATCCCTATATATAGCCTGACCCTAAACCTATTTAAATTAGAGTTCAATAGAATTTGGTAAATATTCGATTCGCACAGAGATCTTGTCGACAGATGTCTAAACAAGGATATTCAGACGTTTGTCACTCTTTGGTCAGACGTCTGCCTACGCTCTGTGACTGCTTTGACTTTTTGACAGATATCTGGGTTTTTGTCGCCAGACATCTGCATTTACTCTGTTCTTTTGGCTCGTTTCTTGGTGCATATCCAAATGTCTGCTCCTTATTCTTTGGAGTAAGTGATCTTCACAGATCAACAAAGTTCAGCTAAGTTTTTGGAACTCAATTTATCTAAGTTTCACCTGCTACTTTTATGCTCTCATTTCCTTGTACATGCATGAACCGTATGTCAAGCTATGCTGCATGACAATTTTATCCAGTGTCACCTACTGGGCTACACTTGTTTTTGTCAGTTTTCCTTTTTATAACTTTGTGCTTCTTGTGTTCGTACGTATATGATCCTTTATTTAATTTTTTATTATACTTTTCTTTTTCATTCTTTATTCTTTATGCTCATGTTATTTTTCCCTATATTCTTAATCATTTCATATTTTCCTGTTCTTCTTTCAATTGAAAAGAAGGACACCAATTAGCTTTAGTTTGGCTCAGGCAGCAATAATTTCCTCTCCGAAATGAGAAGTCTAGAAAATGAGCAATCCCCTGTTTATTAGAGGGTTTGCAATCAAATGAAAAGGTTACGAAAAAGAAAATCCTAAATTATTAAATCAAAACAAAATTGATATTAAAAAGAAAATCGTAACCCACTCAAAACACACAAAACAAAGGTGCCCATATAAAAAAACCCTATAAATTAGTAATGCAAAAAAATGTTCTTTTGATATACCGTCCCAAAAACTATGCTATTTTCGGGAATCACCCTAAAAAAATTCGATATTCTAAAAATCATCCCTAAAAGTCATAAGTTAACCAAAAAGACCTTTTGGTTAGTTTAATAGGCATCTCTCGGGATTATTCCTTTAATTTGCTGATGGGCCGTTTAGGAGGGTTAGTAAAAGACTATTTTGCCCCTCAAAAGTCATCTTCTCCATCCTTTGGATGTCATATAAGAATTAGGGTTATGAATTTACCCCCAAAATTAATAATTACGGTTTTCTTTACACAAAAGATTGAGAGGGAAAATTAAAGGCCTTCGTCTTCTCTTCCTCCAACGATTGAGAGGGAAAAAACCACGACACAAAACAAAACAGAAAAAACAATTTTAGAGAGAAAGAGAGATTTTAGAAAGAGAATTAAAAGAGAGAGCTTGAAATCTGATTTGTAGATCTCGTGATCGATCTCTTCTATGATTTTGTTTAGCATGAACATCAAGAGTCCCGGATTGAGACCGAAGAGCTAGAGTTTGAGCATCGCAAGCGGTGTAAGAATTAGAGTTTCTTTTTCGTTGGCGATGGAGGTGAAAGATGTCTTAGGACCTCTACTAAGTTTCATGGAGTATCAAGTATATAATTTTAAAAATCTAGAAGTCTAAGTATACTAAACAAGAATCGAAGTAGAGAATTAGGATTTCAAAGTTAAGCTTACAAGTTCTAAACTACGTGAAGAAAGTTTACAACCTTTGTAGACCAGTCCTTCACTTCTAAAGCTCCAAGTAGTAGTCCCTAGAAATCTTCTTTGATTTCACTTGAAGAAAAAATCGAGCTTGCTTGTAGTCTTCGTTGCCGAAGATGATCCACCTTGAAATCTCTCTCACTCAAGCTCATACTTCACTAATCAAGATATTAGTGAAGTTAACAACCTAAACTAATGGGCTAGAATAGTGTAGGTTGATGAAGTAGGAGATTTACTCACTTAAAATATTTTTCTCTTTTTTTTCTCAACTTAAGAAAATTCTAGTGAAGAGATGAAGAAGGAGATGAAGTTGGATGAGTTTTGAACCATGAGCTAATGAGATTGATAATGATAAATATCAATGAATAAATCCAAAAAAGAAGAGGTGAGTCATGGCTTCTTGATTGAATGATTCTTTGTGTGTCGTGTTTTGAAAATGTGTAAAGATCACAATCAAAGAAATTTGTTAACTGCAATCAATAACGGTGTCGATGTAGCGCGTGAATGAATACGGATCGTCTACTGAGAAAGTATGATTTGATCGTAATTGATTTAGATGAATTGAAAATTAAAAGATCAAAGAAAAGAAAAATTGATTCAAGATTTATAAAAGTGAATTTCAAGAATTATCAAAATCTAGATCTAATATCAAGAATACCAAAAATCAAGAATCAAGAATTGATGATATCCAAATCGAATTAGTAATCAAGATTTGTAATGAGGCTCGTAGGAATCGATTGAATCTATAGAGATGATTAAGACTTGTGATTACGTATTCTTATCCATTGATGATTTGTTGCTAGATCGATGACGATCAATGAGGTTTAAGGATCTATTGAAGAAACTAGGGTTTCTTCATCTCATCCTTTGTCCTTTTGTTGATTATCATTCAAAAGCTACCCTCTAGGAAATTCATTTATCGATCGTTGTCTAATTAAGAGAGAAAACATTCAAGAAAACATCTCGCTCGAAACTAGATTGTCGATGATTCAACTTACTAGAGTTTACAAAACTCATAAGAATTAAGAATCGTTTCAAGATTGTAATCATCATCATCTATCTATTCTCTCGACTCCTTCACGAGCGGAGTTTTTACTCAAACATCATGACAAAAAAATCAATCAAGAATCGAAAACTGATCATAATGCTCGAATATAAAGATAAGCAAGATAAAGAAATTTTATATTTTATTATTCAACAATTCCATTACAATTCGCTCAAGAACTACAAGAATTAAGGAAAGAACTCGATCGTCGAATTAGCTTCGAATCGTCTCCGTGAGTCGCGGATCGTCTTGGAGCACTTGCTCGGTTGAAGATCGACATCTCTTCTAAAAGGTTGATGGCTTCTTGCTTGATTTGTACTCGGAGATCTTGAATTTGGCTTTTGGAATTGGATTAGGGTTAGGGTTTGAATGCACAAGTTGTGTCACTCAACTTGTGGAATTTTGGCTCAATTTTCAACAACCTTAGAATGAAGGCTTGGGGTCCTTTTTATAGCCTTCTCCTTTAGCTTCCCCTAGAAGCTTGATTAGGATTAGCTTCCTTTAGAAGCTAGGTTTAGTTTAGTTTCTCTTGCAAGCTTGGTAGTTGAGTAGAAGCTTCTAGCGTTAGTTAGCTAGCTAGCTTCCTTGATAAGCTTGGTTGTTAGGAAGAACCTTCTAGGTTTAGCTAGCTTATTTGAGAAGCTTGGAGTTGTTTAGCTTGTACAAGAAGTTTGTCTGTTCGGACAGAAGCTTCTGGAGATCTCTGGAATTTAAAGTGGCTTGAAGATGTTTTGATCTTGGAAGGAGAACCCTGAGAATGCACTGTGCTAAAGACTTGCTGACGTCATGATGACGCGGCCGCGGATCCGCCGCCAATAGGGGCATACGGCCGCGGATCTGCAGCCGTTTGGAAGCCTTGCTGCTTAAAAATTCCAGGTATATTTGGTGTTGACTTTAGGTGTATTTTCTGATGTCTGGAATCTTATAATTATCTCTAGTTCACTGCCAGATCACAAGTCTTGGACTTGGCGAATTTTTATCAGCACTTTTAGCAGTTTCGGCTCTTTTACCTGGAATTTCCTGCACATTCTCGAGACAAGTCTTGCGACATACAATAGATTATGCGTGCAAAAATAAACACTCAATTTCCCTCAAAATGCCGGTTATAATGTATAACACATGTTATTTGGTATTTTACAGACAATTTGCTAATATGTGCTATATTCATACCGAACACTTTTAGATGATTGCAAATAGTAGAGAAATTGATGTGTTAAAAATGCAATATTTTCGACTGATCAAATTCCCCTAAACTTAATTTTGGTCGTCTCGAGCAAACTGTTTTATTAAAAAGAGAAGGAGAAAATAAAGAAAAAGAAAATTTAACTAGCACACTTTCGTAGGCAACACGATTGCACTGAGCACCGACAACAAGCCTTTAAACCTCTAGGTGTCCCTAGTAAGAGGAGTGTTGTCTCCTGAGGGTTTTCAGCGGATTGCACCCACAAAATCCCATAATAAAAAGAAGACCGTGAAAGTTACATATAAAGATAAGAATTATAAAAGAAAGACTTTGAAAATTAGAGTTTCCAACTACACTAGCTTTTCGGTTGTCATGAGCCCTATCTTAATAGTCATGAAAAAATGTTAGAAATCACATCATCCCTTAATAAAATATCGTTTTTATTCTTCATTCCTATTTTTCTTCCAAATATCGATCATATACCCCTACGTGTGTGTAAAAGACATCCCTACACTCGGAAAATTCAATTCAAGCTATCATACTCTTGTCCATCTACCTCAGTACTTTTTAATCTGATGAATATTTAGATAGATTTGCTCACACATTTTTCATGCGACCGTTAATACTTCTTGAGGTACTAACCGACCGATTACTCATGTGCTTGCTTATTAGGTGTATTAGTATTTTCCTCGTCTTGCACCACCTAAGGCTTAGCAGTAACTCGCAGACCAGTTGGTCTAAGGCACTAGGTGATGAAGCACCCTCGCTATATTTTTTTATTGCTTCCTTGACGATAACAAAACCAGTGTTCATTTTTTTCTTCACCATTTTTATATTTTATTCATTTATAATTTCCTTCATACTTTGGCTTTTAGACAAGAGCATTTCAAGGTATCCTCTGCTATCCCGAGTTTCAAGACGTGTGTAAGTGCGTATAGTAGGGTATCAACGTTCAAATGTTTGGCTTCCAAAATAGGAAATATTTTTCAGACTTATTTTTATTCTCATATTAGTGACTTCCTTCATCTTACTAACCCTTGGGACAATGGTTCATAACTACTTATTACTAGTACGTTTAAGAAAACTTCTAATTTTCTTGGTTTTCTTAAATTTTTCTAATCTTTTGGATGTAATTTTTCACTATCTAATCTTTTATTATCTTATTTATATACAAAAAATTTTATTTTATTTTATATGTTTTGTGCTTATGCAAAGTATGATGCAAAGTGATACGTACATAAGCACAAACCTTCCCCAAACTTGTTTTCAACAGTGTCCTCACTGTTGCCATCTGCTAAATCTCAAAAAACCTGTAAGCTTGGGAGGACAATTTATTAACGGGGGCATGAAATATGATCGTGAAAATCCTCCCCCAAACTTATTCTTTGGCTCTACATTTTGTAAAAAATTTTATTTTCAAGAGCCAGCTTATACCCCCCCCCAAAACTTGAGTTAAACAATGTTAATCTTTTGAAAATCACAAGAGGGGGTCAAAATTATTGGTCAATGCCAAACTTTGCAAAGACCGAAAGTCAACACCAACCATTCAAAGATTTTATAAGTGTAGTGCATTGGTTGGTGGAAGAACATGTTATAAGGAGCCAGGAAGAAGTGGGGAAAAGGTAAATGGTGGAATAAAATGTGTTTGCGTCTCATTTTGGAGAGACGACACAGTGATTGTGATGGATTGCTCGCATTCTCCTTATAGTCCAGAAGAAGGGGTGGAGGTTCAATTTCTTTGTTTGGGAGCTGATTCATCTCAACACCCGTATTTGCTAAAAATGCGAGCTCATCAGCGAAAATTTCCTCAAAGCTCTCATCGATTCCCCGAAGAATAATGTCATCAAAAAGCGCGGGGTGATCTTTAGACTCCAAAAACGGTTCATAATTAGTGTTAGTTGTTGACCCAGACAACTCGGTGGAAGAGTCCGTATGTGTATGATACATAATTGGGTCAAACAACAACATATGAAAAGAGTCTAGATCAGTATCATGAGGATCGTCAAATTCGCTGCTGTCGACATCTTAATTCGACAGAACAGACCTGAGCAGTAGGTTCGGAGGGTTGACTTCCTAACTAGTAAATGTTGAGCTCAATTGACCTATTCCCGAAGGATATGGTCATAGAACCGTTACGACAGTTGATTATAGTATTGGAAGTGGCCAAAAAGGGGCGACCAAGGATCACCGGAATTTGATTCCGTTGGTTCGCTACAGGCTGTGTATCAAGTACAATAAAGTCCATAGGGAATACAAATTCCCCGATTTTTATTAACACATCCTCTAGTTTATCCCTAGGTTTGGTGATTGATCGGTCGGCCATCTGGAGAGTTATGTTCGAGGGCTTTAACACTCCGATACCCAGTTGCTCGTAAACCGAGAAAGGAAGCAGGTTAACACTTGCACCAAGGTCAAGTAGAGCACGATTGATGTGTTTATCCCTAATAGAAATAGAAATAGTAGGACAGCCAGGGTCCTTACGTTTCCTTGGTAATTGTTTGGGAAAAGCCGTGTCAACAGTACTTGACATAAAAACTTTTTTCGGCACTTGAGTCTTCCTCTTCCTAGTGCACAAGTCTTTGAGAATTTTCGCATAAGCCGGGACTTGTTGGATAGCATCTAGGAGAGGGATGTTGATATTAACCTGTTTGAACAATTCCATAATCTTCTCCATATGTGGACTTGATTTGTTACCCCTTAACCGATTCGGATAAGGAGCTTTAGCAATAAGAGCTGGGTCCATCATTGGAGAAGGTGGTGTGTGTGGAAGTGATCCCAGAATAGGAGTGGGGATCGTCTTAGGTGGACTAGAAGAGGTTTGCTGAGGTGTCGAGTCTTGGGGAAAACGGAGAATAGGCTCAGAAGAAAATGGTGGGGTAGAAGAACAAGGATCAAAAGTAGAAGGAGAAGTGGAAGGAAAAGTCTCAGCCGGGGTATCATCGATTGATTCTTCAGTATCATCAATTTCTTTCACAACATGATTATTCAGCACTCTTCCTGATCTCAACGTTGTGATGGCATTTACATTGTAATGCCCAGGATTTGGTAGGGGTTTAGACGGAAGTTTCCCTTTCTCTCTCGCACTCATTTCGGCTTTTAATCTTGCAATTTCTGCTTCCATCGATTTTATACTCTCCACTTGGGAGGTGGAGTTTTTCTTTATATTATCGACGAAAGACTTTATTTCAGCCGAAACTTGCATGAGATTTGTCAGAAGCAAATTCATGAGTGAAGAGGATTCATCAGTACCGGTCAACTGCAAAGGATTATTTGGTGTAGGTGTGTTGACCGGATTTTGAAAGTTTTGTGATTGGTAGAGGTGCTGACTCAGTTGAAGTGGTTGCTGTTGTGGTGGAGGAGCCCTTTAGAAATTGTTTTGGTTTGGAACCGTGTTTTGAGTTTGTGATTGGTTCCATGCAAAATTAGGGTGATTCCTCCAACCCTGATTATAAGTGGAAGAAAATGGATCATTTCTAGGTCTTTGTTGGAAAGCAGCATTGATATGCTCATGACCTTGAAACGGAGAATTCAATGGACATTCTTTCGTGAGATGTGATGGATCAGAACATCATCCACATACAGTTTTGGGGAGTGGCATTTGATTTAGGGCGGCGGCTAAAAATTTATTTTCCATAGTTTCGAGTTTCTTTTGCATTGCCGACATTTCAGCTCTAACTCCTATAGAAACATCAGATTGGTTATTGCCACCCCTAGACGATGACTGACTTACATTCTCCCACTGTAAAGATCTTTCAGCGAAATTTTCTAAAAATTTCCAGGCTTCACCATCGTCTTTAGTCATGAATGCACCTTGACTCATGGATTTAAGGGTCTGTTTTGTGGTAGGATTAATGCCCTCATGTATGATTCTGTATAGATCCTATCTAGGAATTCCGTGATGTGGACATTGAACTAACAGATCCTTGAAGCGTTCAAGACACTTCGAGAATGGTTCATTTAGAAGCTGGGTAAATTGATTTATTTCGCTACGGACTCGAGCTGTTTTATGATTGGGGTAGAATTTCTTTAGGAATGCTTTTACGAATTCTCCCCAGTTTGAAATAGAATGTGCGGCTGTGTTATAAAGCTACTTCTCGGCTATATCGCACAAGGTAAATGGGAGAAGACGTAGACGCATAGCATCCACAGAAAGCTGTGAAGTACCCATCATAGCGTATACATTTTCAAATTTGGTAATAAAGATATATGCGTCTTCAGACTCGAGACCGTGATATTTGGCTAGAAGATTGATGTATTGGGGTTTTATTTCAAAATTGTCCTCGTTGGCTGGTGGAATGGTGAGACAGGTCGAAAGAGGACCTCGCATAGGATAGCATCTCTCTTGGAGAGAGATGCGGGGTGGATTCTGCGCACCTGCGGACGGTGGCAGAGTAGTGGTAAAGAAGTTCGATGGAGAACCGTCTATCGAAGTGGGTGTGGTGGTGGGTAAAGAAGAAGTAGACGTAGAAATACCGACTTCGGAGTCGATAGGGGGAACGCGGACAAGACGGGCACTAGAATCCCGTGTCCAGCCGAGTATGCACTAAAAGGTTTAACACAAGTGGCAGCGTTAAGATAATTAAGGAAAATGTAAAGTGGTGTTTGTTTTGAAAAAGATACGGATTTTTGAAAAATGCAAATCACAAAAAATGCACAAGCAACCCTAAGTCTAGTGGTCACCTAGATCAAGTCTCTGGACCGCTCCTAGACTTCCAGAAGACAAATCGCAGGATCAATCCTCTAGTGCCTCTTTGTCCCTCCTGTGGCCAGGTAAGTGCCAGGTAAGTGGGAGGTTCTCCACTACGTAAGTAGTGAGCCTAATTAAGTAACTACTTTCCTTAGACACACTTGCCTTAGACACTACAAAAGAAATACGGATAAGCAATAGATTACCCACGACCTCCTTCTGTCCTAAGTGAGCGCGATGGTCCTTAGAGTCATGTCTAGATATTTTTTAGTTAATGAGAGTAATGCGGATACAGTTTTGTGATTTTTGGGTCTTAGGAAGGGTAATGAACTCCCCACCTAATCTGAATTTGGTCTTTGCCCCTTAATTTCCATATTAAAAAATGCAAACAACCAAGATCAAACACACACAATTTTTATTTTTGCGGCGCTGCGAATTTTTGCAAAGAAACCTGCAGAAATTGGTTAATGGAGCAGATCAAGGAGGAGATAAGAAAGTGAGCATTATACCTGAGAAATTTCGTACAGCGATACCCTAAGCACGCCGTAGATCCGCCGCAATGAGCCTCTAATGCCGCAGTTCCGCGGTCAGATAGTTTGTTCCCTGCACAAAAATTTCAGGCACTGTTCCTGTTCACTCTCTGATCTCTCTGGAATATTCAGAAAATTTTTCCTCTCGCTCCACAGATTCCAGATTTGCTCGCAACAAATCACAATGAATCGTTTAGTGTTTGTGCGAATTTTGATCTAAAATTTTTGATGGAATAAATTTCTCAACTCAAATTTCAAAAACGAACAAATTAGTACACTATCCCCGGCAACGGCGCCATTTGATTGAATGATTCTTTGTGTATCGTGTTTTGAAAATGTGTAAAGATCACAATCAAAGAAATTTGTTAACCGCAATCAATAACGGTGTCGATGTAGCGTGTTAATGAATACGGATCGTCCACTGAGAAAGTGTGATTTGATCGTAATTGATTTAGATGAATTGAAAATTAAAAGATCAAAGAAAAGAAAATTTGATTCAAGATTTATAAAAGTGAATTTCAAGAATTATCAAAATGTAGATCTAATATCAAGAATACCAAAAATTAAGAATCAAGAATTGATGATATCCAAATCGAATTAGTAATCAAGATTTGTAATGAGGCTCGTAGGAATCGATTGAATCTATAGAGATGATGAAGACTTGTGATTACGTATTCTTATCCATTGACGATTTGTTGCTAGATCGATGACGATCAACGAGGTTTAAGGATCCATTGAAGGAACTAGGGTTTCTTCATCTCATTTTTTGTCCTTTCGTTGATTATCATTCAAAAGCTAGCCTCTAGAAAATTCAATTATCGATCGTTGATCTCTAATTAAGAGCGAAAACATTCAAGAAAGTATCTCGCTCGAAACTAGATTGTCGATGATTCAACTTACTAGAGTTTACAAAACTCATAAAAATTAAGAATCGTTTCAAGATTGTAATCATCATCATCTATCTATTCTCTCGACTCCTTCATGAGCGGAGTTTTTACTCAAACATCATGACAAAGAAATCAATCAAGAATCGAAAACTCATCATAATGCTCAAATATAAAGATAAGCAAGATAAAGAAATTTCACCTTTTATTATTCAACAATTCCGTTACAATTCGCTCAAGAACTACAAGAATTGAGAAAAGAACTCGATCGTCGAATTAGCTTCGCATCGTCTCCGTGAGTCGCGGATCGTCTTGGATCACTTGCTCGGTTGAAGATCGGCGTTGCTTCTAAAAGGTTGATGGCTTCTTGCTTGATTTGTACTCGGAGATCTTGAATTTGGCTTTTAGAATTGGATTAGGGTTAGGGTTTGAATGCACAAGTTGTGTCACTCAACTTGTGGAATTTTGGCTCAATTTTCAACAACCTTAGAATGGAGGCTTGGGGTCCTTTTTATAGCCTTCTCCTTTAGCTTCCCCTAGAAGCTTGATTAGGATTAGCTTCCTTTAGAAGCTAGGTTTAGTTTAGCTTCTCTTGCAAGCTTGGTAGTTGAGTAGATGATTCTAGAGTTAGTTAGTTAGCTAGCTTTCTTGATAAGTTTGGTTGTTAGGAAGAACCTTCTAGGTTTAGCTAGCTTATTTGAGAAGCTTGGAGTTGTTTAGCTTGTACAAGAAGCTTGGCTGTTCGGACAGAAGCTTCTGGAGATCTCTGGAATTTAAAGTGACTTGAAGACATTTTGATCTTGGAAGGAGAACCCTGAGAATGCACTGTGCCAAAGACTTGCTGACGTCATGATGATGCGGCCACGGATCTGCCGCCAATAGGGGCATACAGCCGCGGATCCGCGGCCGTTTGGAAGCCTTGCTGCTTGAAAATTCAAGGTATATTTGGTGTTGACTTTAGGTGTATTTTCTGATGTTTGGAATCTTATAATTCTCTCTAATTCACTGCCAGATCACAAGTCTTGGACTTGACGAATTTTTATCAGCACTTTTAGCAGTTTCGGCTCTTTTACCTGGAATTTCCTGCACATTCTCGAGACAAGTCTTGCGACATACAATAGATTATGCATGCAATAATAAACACTCAATTTCCCTCAAAATACCGGTTATAATGTATAACACATATTATTTGGTATTTTACAGACAATTTGCTAATATGTGCTATATTCATACCGAACACCTTTAGATGAATGCAAATAGTAGAGAAATTGATGTGTTAAAAATACAATATTTTTGACTGATCACTTCTCAAGACTTCTACAGGCTACTCAAGAAAATAACCCATTCTTTTTTCTTTTAATTCATTAATCAAACCATTATCTTCTCATCTTTAACCTCATGTGTGATTATTATACATCCTAGTTCTATGTATCATCAACCATGATATATATTCATATATATATATATATAGATACATATATCACATATATAAATATATTTATAAAGAGAAGAAAAATCTTAAGTGAGCTAAATATTAGTTTATATATATATATATCAAATATATAAATATTTATCAAATTATTAAATCAACACTTGATTCAATAATCCGGTTATATCATATATAACCGACCAATATCATTTATATATGTATATCAAAACATTAAATCAACACTTGATTCAATTATCCGGTTATATCACATATAACCGGCTAATATTCAATATTAGATATTAAATCAACACTTGATTCAATAATTCGGTCATATCATATATAACCGGCCAATATCAAATATATATTAACATATATAAATCAAATTATTAAATCAACGCTTTATTTAATAATCTGGTTATATCATATATAACCTGGCTGATATCAAATATCGCTGGTTTAGAATATGGTATCATATACTCGTATTCAATCAAGCCCCGCACATATCTCCATACGTGCCCTACTTCGTTTCGCTTGAGCTAGGAAACCTCTGTGTGGGACTCTAAAGACTCATCAATATGCCAGCAGTGGGTAATGATCACATCAGATACCCACAAGCTATCAGCGGTACTAGCTGGACGTAACGGCTACTTAGGTATTGAACGAATAGAAGATCAACAAGCAAACTTGTCGAAACTCCCATAGAGCCTATAAGCAACACTTACCGTACAGTCCGGTTTCTTCGTTTGATATGTCGCATATCGAGTCTGGGGATGGAATCGTCAGACTCTACTAACTTAATAAGTAATGCCAATGTGTGGCCTACAACCTTTCGAGAAACTATTAATAACACTTACTAGTAAATCTGATCAGCTCTGGCCAGGGACTTGCTGTTATAACCAATCGAGCATAGCACAACATCAACTCCCAATACCGAGAAAGACGAAACCCCTCCCATTGCTCACTGTCTCCATGTGACTCAGGACTGTACCTAAAATCTACCTGTTTGCACGACTCCTTTGAGCCATGGTAGGAAGGAAATCAAAACACAGTGGGAACCACACAAGACACTATGACGATCTCGAGTCTACAGACTAACCTGTATAAGTGTCACCAGAGAACTGCTATCCGACGATAGGTATGGTACCATCTAGGAGTTCTCGGCGAGTCCTGTTTGGTGTACCCATTCTCCAATGAGCACCCGTGTACAATCTTTGATGTCAAACACAAATGGTTATAGGATCAACCATCGCCCCATACAGGGTCAAGAAACGTACACACTAGTCTACTCTGGAACATCGATGCCCTGTCTCGATACTCTCTCGACTAGGAACCGTTAAAGGATGTGCTTGCGGACTACAAAAGCCCTACCAGTATGATCTGCATCATAGTCCTGATATCCAAGCCAACATCCTGAGGGCTTTATCAACATGTATCTATGAGATAGTAAACTAAAACAAGTGCACATGTTAAGATAAAGAGCAACCAAATAGCATACTATCATGTCGAGCAAGAAAGTCCTATATATATATATATCCAAGCATCCACTATAATATACAATAATGGCCTCTAGGGCATACATATTCCTAACAATCTCCCATTTGCATTAAGGTTGGTTGTTGTAGTATCGCATACCCAACATCCTAAAAAGTCTCTCAAACTGCATCTAGGGAAGGGCCTTCATGAGTGGATCCACCGTGTTGTCCTTCGTGTCTACTCTCCTGGCCTCGATCTCTTGGCGATCAACTATCTTTCGGATCAGGTGATACCGCCTCAGAATATGTCTGGATTACTGATGGGACCGGGGTTCCTTGGCTAAAACCATAGCTCCATTGTT
The DNA here is from genome assembly GCA_030015575.1 of Agapanthus africanus. Lineage (NCBI taxonomy): Eukaryota > Viridiplantae > Streptophyta > Magnoliopsida > Asparagales > Amaryllidaceae > Agapanthus > Agapanthus africanus. The sequence goes on along the minus strand of JASDDO010000028.1, from coordinate 62,064,538 downwards.
ATCATAATACAAAGGTATTGGATCTTCAAAGGATGGAACCACACCAAGTTCAGTAATGAACTTCTTCATCTAGACAGCCTCTTTCACAGCATCGTTAGCAGCGATGTATTCAGCCTCCATCGTTGAGTCTGCAATGGTATCTTGCTTGGAACTCTTCTAACATACCGCCCCTCCATTGAGGGAGAAGACAAAACCCAAGTCAGACTTGCTGTCGTCCTTATCACTCTGGATGTTCGAATCGGTAAAGGACTCCACCTGAAGTTCTCCATTAACATACACCAAGAACATCTCTTTAGTCCTTCTCAAGTACTTAAGTATGTTCTTCACAGCTTTCCAGTGCTTCTCTCCTGGGTCTGATTGATACCTACTTACAACACTAAGTGTGTAAGCTACATCCGGTCTGGTGCATAATATCGCGTACATGATAGACCCAACTGCAGAAGCATAGGGTATCACGTTCATGCGAGCCCTTTCCAAATCAGTCTTGGGAGACATCTCTTTGGAGAGAGTGATTTCTGAACAAGCGGGTAAATTACCACACTTATAGTATTCCATACTAAACCTTTTTAGTATGGTGTTTATGTACCTGGATTGGGACAATCCCAACATCCTTTTACATCTATCCCTATAGATCTTTATCCCCAGGATGTAGGAGGCATCACCTAAATCTTTCATGGAGAACTTTTGTGATAGGAAGAGTTTGACCGAGAGCAGCATAGGACCATCATTTGCTATCAAGAGTATGTCATCTACGTACAATACAAAGAAGACAACTTTATTCTCTACAACTTTTTATATATACAAGCTTCATCTACGTTTTTGATGAAGTCAAACTCTTTGACTGCTACACCAAAACAGATGTTCCAACTCCGCGATGCCTGCTTTAATCCGTAAATTGATTTAAGCAACTTGCATACCTTTCCGCTGCTCCTACTGTCTACGACGCCCACTGGCTGTGTCATACATACGCTCTCTTCTAAATCACCATTTAGAAAAGCGGTCTCGACGTCTATCTGTCAGATTTCATAGTCATGGTATGCAGCAATGGCAAGTAGGATCCTGATGGACTTAAGCATAGGTACTGGAGAAAAGGTCTCATCATAGTCGACACCTGGTTGTTGAAGAAAACCTTTTACTACAAGTCTAGTTTTGAAGGTCTCAATCTTTCCATCTACACCAATTTTCTTCTTAAAGATCCACTTGCTTCCAATGGGTTTTACCCTTTTAGGAGCAAATCCTAAAGCCCATACTTTGTTGGTGTACATGGATTCTATCTCAGATCGCATAGCATCCAGCCATTCACAGAGTCCCCACTTGTGATGGCCTGCTCGAAACTAATTGGGTCATCATCTTCCATGAAGCAATCTTCGCTCCCACCGTCTATAAGAAAATCGTAGTATCTCTCAGGTAGAAGAGAAACCCTACTAGATCTGCGGAGTGATTGAGGTTCATTGGGGGACTATTGAATCCTCCGATTCTATCAAATCTTCAGTTGCAGTTTGTGTACCTGAAACTTCTTCCAGCTCTACCTCATTACCACTAATTTCTTTTACAAGAAATTCATTTTCTAAAAAAGTAGCATGTTGAGCAACAAACACCTTTTGTTTCTCGATGTGGTAGAAAATATACTATCGCAAATGTTTGGGATATCCAACAAACTTATATAGAACAGACCTTGCCTTGAGCTTGTTCGGATTTTGCTTTTTAATATAAGCCGGACAACCCCATATCTTAATGAAATTAAGACATGGTCTCTTCCCCTCCCATATCTAATATGGAGTGGTAGGCGTAGATTTGGTAGGAACCCTATTCAATAGGTACACAGCTGTCTCAAGTGCATAACTCTAAAAGAAAATAGGTAACTCAGCAACACTCATCATAGAGCGCACCATATCTAATAGGGTGCGATTCCTCCGCCAGTCATGAATAAGTTATATGCACATAAATATATACTAAATGAAATCATTATCTTAAACAACTACTAACACTAATTATATATCCTACTATACTATTTATAATGTTGCGGGGGTGCTATACGCCATCCACCCGACTTCTCCCGTAGATGTAAATCTACTCACCAACTTAATAAGCTTGTTGTCACGTTGCTATATTTCCAACACCGTCTCAGAATCCTCGAATCGTACCTATATTCGTATTTAAATCGCATAGATGTAAATATCATATCAAAAACCAAAACAACAAGCTAAACACCCATAGGTTAGTACCTACAGCACACTTAACCCAAAAAATGACAATATAATTATGTCGTTAACGTAAACGTAAACGTAAACGGTTCAGCTGCAACATCAAATACGAAAACTCAGTATCGTAAATATCTGAAATTGTGCTGTGGTGTATACGGAGGAGTAAGCTGAGAGAGAATTCCATTTTCTTTTTGTTAAGAATATGTATGCCCTAGAGGCCATTATTGTTGATATAGTGGATGCTTGAACATATATATAGAGGACTTTCTTGCTCGACATGATAGTATGCTATCAGGTAACCTTTATCTTAACATGTAGACTGGTATTTATACTGTCTGTCTCATATATATTGGTAAAGCCCTTAGTATATGTACTTGACTACCAGGATTATGATGAGATCATACTAGTGGGGCCAGGGTGGTCCAAAAGTACATCCTTTAACTGTTCCTAGTCGAGGGGATATCGAGACTAAGACATCGATATTCCAGAGTAGGCTAGTGTGTACATTTCTTATCTTTTAGAAGGCGATTGTTGATCCCACAACCATTGGTGTGTGATATCAAAGATTGTACACATGTGCTCATTGGAGAATAGGTACACCGAACGGACTCGCCGAGGACTCCTAGTTGGTAGTATACCTATCGTCGATAGCAGTCCTCTAATGACACCAGTACAGGTTAGTCTGTAGACCCGAGATCGTCATAGAGTCTTATGTGGTTCCCACTGTGCTTTGATTTCCTTCCTACTATGCTCAAGAGGAGTTGTGCAAACAGGTGGATTTTGGGTACAATCCCGAGTCACATGGAGGCAATGAGCGATATGAGGGGTTTCGTCTCTGCCGGTATTGGGGGTTGATGTTGCGCTATGCTCGATTGGCTATAACTAGAAGTCCCTTGCCAGGGATGCTTATGAGATTTACTGATAAGTGTTATTAGTAGTTTCTCAAACCGTTATAGGCCAGACATCGGCATAACTTATCACATTACTGGGGTCTGACGTTTACCACCCCTAGACATGATATGCGACATATCAGACGAAGAGACCGAACTGTACGGTAGTGTTACTGATAGGCTTCATAGAAAGTATGGATAGGCTTGCTTGTTGATCTTCATATCGCTCAATACCCGGGTAGCCGTTACGTCTAGCTAGTACCACTGACGGCTTGTGGGTGACTGATGTGATTATCACCTACTGCTGGCGTATTGACGAGTCTTTAGAGTCCCACACAGAAGTTCCCTGGTTCAGGCGAAACGAAATAGGACACATATGTGATATGTGTGTGGGCCTGATTAAATACGTGTATGTGATACCGTATTGTAATCTGGCAGTTATCTGTTATCGAGTTAGCTTATATGTGATATAACCAGATATCGAATCAAGTGTTGATTTGATAATTTGATACTCAGATAAATGATATTAGTCGGTCATATGTGAAATAACCGGATTATTAAATCAAGTGTTGATTTAATAATATGATATATATTATATGTGATATAATTATATCTTAACTAATACCATTAGCTCACTAATTATTCTTCCATTATATATATATATAATAATAATAATAATAATAATAATAATAATAATAATAATAATAATGAAGCATGTCTTGAATTTCTATTTTTGAGAAAAATAGAAATGAGGTGGAAAATGGGAGCATGGTTTCAAGCATGGGCTTTATGTTATTTTATTCATCTTGACTCACTATTCAAGCATGGTTGCAATTTTATATTGCTAATTCCATGCTTGAATTAGTGAGGGGTCAAGAGTTGCAATTCATTCTTTGCTCATTCTCAACACTTAGCCATTTTCTTGAGTTGCTCCCATTTTGCTCTCTAGCTTCTTCATCTTCCTCATTGCCATGGTTCAAGCTTCAACCCTCACATATGATGTGAACCATGAAGCTTGAACACAAACTTGTGAGCTTTAACATCCCCTACTTCACTATCCTACACTTGACTAGTGATCGAGTGTAGCGTGTTTCCTACGCCAAAGAGTTTAGTGTAGATATAGCTTGAGTTGGAGGGACTTCGCATGGATCATCTTTGGTACGAAGGTTATCGGAGGAAGCTCGTCAAAACCCTCAAGTGGATCCTAATGGAGTCGCGGGACTACTACACGGAGCATATGAAGTGAAGGACTCGATCTACGAGGGTATAGCCATCTTTCGCTTCTTTATTTTACTTGATATCGAACTTTAAACCTTAATCACCTAGCTAAAGATCTTGGATAGTCTAGCTTAGCACCTATGAAAATTTGGATTTGGCATGCTTGATTCCACTTGGACCCCTTGGTGGTGTTAGGGTAGACTTGCATGGTATCAGAGCCTAAACTAGAAGATTAGACGATGTAATTAGAATCACGAAACCGAAAAACTCCGAAACAACGAAACCCAAAAATCAAGTTTCTGTCAATTTCAAAATTATTTGTAAATTTTTTTTAAGTAACTGCAGAATGTTGTATGTGATGCAACTTGAACATTGAAAAAATGCGAGGCCAAACCAATTTTTTCACCCGGCGAAAAGCTTCTGAAAACCGGCCTAGCCGGTTTTTGCTTATGTTCTGGCCTCGAAATTTTTGTAGTGTTCCAGTGACTTGATTTTGGGGTTTCAGGTATTGTTTGATTAGCCCAGTTTGCATGTGACGTTAACAGTTCTATTGGGGCTAATACAGAATGTTTCGTAATCGTAGTTGTTACGTTGTTTCGGTTTTAGTTTGATATGGATGCAGTAGTTGGAATCCACATTTAATTAGTTTTATGAAAACTAGTTAGTGGTTATAAATCTAGCGTTTTAGTCTCGGTAAATCAGTTGCCACGGAGTCTTGATTCGGATCAAAACTCTATCGCAATCGCGTATTGTACGCGGATACTCGCCAAATAACTTCGCTAGGTAGCCATGCCCCATTGTCCCGACCAAGTGACTGTAGGAGAACCTCGCTGTCAAAAGCATCCATTCGGGTGCTTGCGGCCACGGTGTTCCGCCTTAGTGCACTTCGTCGACGGCATCGGGGGTGCGGCCATCTAAAGTTTTTGACGAGTGTTCGATAACGTAGTCAGGAATTTTGTTGAATCCCCGACTAAGTAATTGAAAAGTGTTTTCAATTTGAGACTAAAATACAAGATTTATCAGGTTAGGCATGAAATCCGGAATATGAGATATTCCGAGTTTATGATGTCTAAGAAAATACGGATTCTAATTATTGCAGTTTTACATTTCTTTTCTGCGACCGTAAGTGAAATATGTGGGGTAACCCAAATCTCGTTGCTATATGTCAACATAATTTGGGATACGCGTATTTACTTACGTTGATGATATGTGATATCATGTGTTGCTGGTGATATGTTTTATTGGATCGTCGTGATTGAATAGCCGGGGGTTTTATGTGAGATGAGAGTTTTTCAATTTTCATTCATGTAAAATTTATATGTAATATTCTTTTATTAAGGCACATCCGGGTTGAGGATGATGTCACCATTGATGTATATTATTTACTTTTCCGCATTAGAATGACCCAAGGCAGGGAGCACAAGTAACCGGGTGCTAGAATCCAGTGGGAGACCATCTCAAGGAGTTGAGACCGGGTCTCTTAACTCTAGAATTGGTAGGGTTACTTTCCGCTCTCATAGGGGTCTATGGGATGTGGGTTTGGCTATTCATCACGACCGTGGAATCCATGTTTTACATTACTGGTTAAATTTAAAACACGGACATCCCGGTATATCCAATATTTCATATGTTGCTTCTGCTGCTTAGTTCTGTGATGTGATCATATAACTGCGTGAGACGAATGTTGTATTATATATATGATATATAATAAATGTTGCTTATGTTTCGCACCCGCGCTAGTTTAGCCCCTGCTCTACCGGTAGTTAAGTAACCAAACGGTGCATGACGGGGCCCAGTGGCGAATGCGGATGGTATAAGCGTACGTTCTATTTTTGTTTCACTTTTCTATAATGTTTAGGAAATATTAATTGATGGGACTTCATTAATGAGATTAATGAAAAGAAAGAAACCTAAAGATGTTGTAAAATCAAACGTTTAAAAAGGATAGCTCCAGTTTTTGTTTTGCATAGTGGTATTCCTTGATGAATTTCCAGCACCTCATTCGATGAGGAAAGAGCCGAGATCCCTTCACCGGGAGTGACCTCTTTAACGAAACTAGCAAATGCTACAACCCACTCGGTTTTTTCTTTTGACAGCTTCTCTAGTTCTTACTTTGCATAGTGGTATTCCTGAATATCCAGCACCTAATTCGATGAGGAAAGAGCCGAGATCCCTTCACCGGGAGTGGTCTCTTTAGCGAAATTAGCAAAAGCCTAAAAAACACTCCTTTTCAAAATCATTAGATTCTACAATGATATCAAGTTCATTACGCTTATGGTTTTCTTAAAAACCTGCGTAGCCCTCCGTCATTTCAGATAAATACTATTTAGTATTCGTGCTGCGTTTGTTGACCTCCGTCAAGGCGTAGTGTGCGGTAGCTGATTAGTGCTTATCTGTCTGCATATGATGCGATTGGATTAGGGTAGTCGTGTGGCCCTTGTTAACCTCCGTCAAGGATAGTGCGGGTGGGTTTAATTCAATCAAGAAATATACGGGTTGACTTGACTAGCGGCCTATGGTTTGTTGACTTCCGTCAAGATCATAGGAAGATAGGGGTAAAAACATTATCGGTAATTTCAAGTGTTGAAATTTGCAATGAGATTGCATACCTTCTATAAGATAGTTGGATCCCGATACCCACTGCAAATAAGAGTTATTCCTGTGAGAGTTTTGCACTATACAATTAGCTAATCCAGTAGGTGTCTAGAAAGGTGTCAACGGGGTTATGCCTCTAGGGAAATAAGGTTTATTTTAATTAGGTCCATGCGAAAGCACGGGGAAGCTCTCTCGGAGTACCGATACCTGTCTGGCCGAACGATTGGCGAACTTGTAGAGTGTAATTAATTCCGGCTAATCTTACCTTTTAGGGTTTGAAGGAAGATTTGATAAAAACAGTGGGAGCCATCCTAATTAGATAAAATAACCAATCTAATCTTACAAAGAGCGCACGCAAAGTGATTACCCTTCTCTCTCTCTCGGTAGCAACCAAAGACATGCCTTAATCAAGATAATAATATGGATGTTTTGACCGAACCTACTTATTATACTGGGCTTGGTTCCGCTTGATTTGGAGATGTTGTGTCGATCAAAAATATTTACCGCAATCAAGAACGGCGTCGCATGAAGCTAGCCTGTGAATACTGGTCGGTCCACAGGGATGTTGTAAATTTCCTAATCGCGCTTACGAGCTAATTCCAAATGGTGTTTGGTCTTTTAATTAGATCTAAAAACGAAGTTGTGTTATACTAGGATTAGATTTAGGTAAAGTTTGGTAAACAAAGATCTACACCTCTTTTCAATGCCTTAATTTAGATTTGATATTAGGGGTTATGGTAAATTTTAATAAAGGGGATTAGGATGATTGGGAAGATGTTTCTTCCTCTAGATCCTTGTCCTTCCTTTCTTAACCTTTCCCCTGACCCCCATGGAAAACTGACAACTCCGGTCTTTTATACTACGGATCACCATTACCTCGAGGGTAGAGTGTCGTAGGGAGCGGAAGAAGAAAGTATGCATGGAGTCCTAACGTTCATAATAGATTGGCAAAGAAAAGAGATGAGAGATCTTCATCTCTCAAACCCTTCCCTATTCCTAACCCTAACAAGCGAGGAAACTACTCGCTCATCGAGGGATTTACGAAAGACATGATTTTTATTTAAAGTTTTGATCAAAGAGATGAAAGATAGATCTACGGCAAGTTAATAAAAATTCTAAACTATATTAAACTAGGGCAAGAAAAAAATTTACCTAGGGCAGAAATTGAAATTAGAACTAGGGCAGAAAAATAACCTACTTACGATTGATACACTCCAATCTTCAAAGAAAACAGAATTTTATTGATGAATAGAGGTATAAGAAAATACAATGGTTTGGGTTCTATTTATAGGACATAGAAACCCTAGGTTTACATTTGATTCGCACGTCTGCAATTACAAATTTGCCCTTAGGTTAACTATTCAGCGCCGCCTCGTAATTTGGTAAAAAATATTTTCACTCCGGGCTTCTTATGGCCGCGGAACCGCGGCAATGGTAGGCTTGGGCCGCGGTTCCACGGCCCATTGATGAGTTCATTTGATAAGTTTTTCTGGGCTGCTTCTTGGTTCTTTGGGCTTGTCATTTCTTTCATTCTTTTCTCCATTTGGCTTCTGAGTCTTCTCCAGATCTTTCAGTGAAAACTTGTAGTAGTCTTTTAACCGTTCGTCTTGACATTTTGGACCTTGCGTTAATTGTGAACTGTTCTTCGTCTAGGCTTGACTAGGATCCTTCTATCTGTTGGTCAAAAGTCCCTTTTTGTATCGTCTTTTGTCTTTTTCACTGTTTTCGCTCCAAGAACCTGTAACCTGTACTATATAGCAGACATGCGTCAAAAGCACCTGTTTTTATTGTAAAATGCATAAGAATGGGGAATACAAAATGCAATATTATGATATGAACAAATACCCCCAAACTTATCTTTTGTCGTCCTCGAGCAAACTTATTTTTTTTATTCTAAAAACCTAACCGCACTTTCACAGGGAAACGCGATTGCACTGAGCTCGTGCAACAAGCCGTTAAACCTCTAGGTGTCCCTAGTAGGAGGAGTGTTGTCTCCTGAGGATTTTCAGCGGATACTACCCACAAAATCCTAACAATTTGGCTTTTCGACTTTAATTCTCTAATTAGGTTTTCTAACAAGGAATTCTATCATCATCGACTCGTAAATTATCCACCCATATTCTTCACACTTCCTCATCATTTAACTTAAGATTATATATGTTCTATAGATTTACTTAGCTTTCAGCATTTCCTAAGTTTTCCTTTTAGGGTTCCATCTCCACTTAGGAATTTTTATCAACTTTACTAAAGATACAAGTTCTATTCTTCACTCCTTTCTATCATCTAAATCCCAATCACATATCCCCACGTGTGTGTATAAATCACCCATACACTTAGAAATTCAAATCAAGCAATTGTATTCTTGTTCATTGTCCAAAGCACTTAATAATTGGTGAACTTTCGCTTACACATCCTTCATGCGACCGTTAATACTTCTTGAGCTACCAACAACCGATTACAAGATGCGTTAGCACTTTAAAGTGTACTTCCTAGTCTTGCAACACCCAAGGCTTTAGCAGTGACTCCTAAACCAGTTGGTCTAAGGCATTAGGTGATGAAGCACCCTCGCTAAATATATATATATTTTTTCTATTTTTAGCCTTAAGTAATCACAAAACCAGTGTTCATTTTTTTCTTTATTCACTTTTTTTTTCTTTTATTTTCATTGTACTAAGGACTTCAGACAAGAGCATTTCAAGGTCTCCTCTACTATTCCAAGTTTCAAGGTGCGTGTTTGTGCAATTTGTAGGGTATACATTTTCATAATCTAGACTTAAGTTAGGAATTATTTTTCAAACTTATACTTTAATAAAAATATCAATACTTTTCCTTCGTTTCAACTTAGTCCAAGAAGTGAACTTAAAATTTGCCTATTTCTAAATAAACTATAAAGACATATAATTTCTACCGTTAAACTTTAAAGAAGGTTATTTTTAGGGTTTTTAATTTACTAAGTCTAAGATCTAGTTTTTCCTAGCCAGTTAACCTATTTATCAAACTCAAGTCAATTAACCAAAATTGAATACATTAATTTTTATAATTTTTGAAAATTTTCAATTTTTATGGTTTTTTTTTTCTTTTTCAAATTTTTTTATTTTTAAAATCTTTCAAATTTTTATGATTTTTATATAAAGATGCAATGCAGAAATTAAATATGCAAAAGAAAAAGAAAAATATATACAAAAGATAAAATATGCAATGCAATGCACAAGATAACTATATACACCACCCTCTCCCCCAAACTTAAGCAAAGCAGTGCCCTCACTGCCCGGCCCCACGTCGCGCCCGTGAGCGTGAACGTGATCGCTCCTCTCTAGCCAATAGGGTTTGAATACCGCTCTCAATCTCCGTCAGCCGACGGTCGTGCTCTCGTGCCGTTGTCCTAAACTCGTCCCTCAAAGAATTAATTCCCCTTACCGTTCTCCTCATTAAGCGTGCATGCTCTTGAGAGGTCATCTCTTCCCCGCTCGATGTTGAGCTAGAGCTCGGGGTGCGAGCGGGGGCATTCTCCCTCAGCTCGGTTTGCGACCATATATCAGTCAGTCTAGAGTAGGACGAAGTAACGCCCTCAACAAGTGGTCGAACCGGAACTCCTCCCATCATGAAAGAGTCAAATTCCTCGACGGGGAGAAAATAACGGTAAAGCTGGGTGACAAGCATAGGACATGGGTAATTTGTAGCCCTCTTCCCCGAACCTATAGAAAGAAGCAAAACAGTGCACATGTCGAAACGTGGATTCTTTGTCATAAGTGTGTGCACTACATGTAAGGACGGGGTGAAAAAGGTTGTGTTGTGAGAGCTGCCAAAGATGTTGTTTTGTGCCCACCGGCACACAGTAAAAACGTTCACGAAAAGGGTTCGTGCTTGGATACCCTTTCGCGGCTCCCTCGAGCAGTCGTTCCCCATCAAGGGCATATAATCCTCAAACTGTAGGGGGTTGTCATGTGCAGGCAAACGAGGTATAAGTGTGACCTCGTGGATCAAATCCCTATCAATGTGAATTACGCGATCTCCCCAATTTAATTTTATATAGCCTAAGTCATCGAGACTTCTATCCTCTATGGATTCATAAAAATGGGTAACTAATTCAGGTAGAGCAAATGCAGAGGGGTGATTGTAGATCAGAAAAGTCCAGCCCCTCCGCTCAATTTCTTGTGCAAAATAGCTACCGTAAAGTTTGTGCGAGAAAACTGGAGAGAAATCCCTCTCAAATTGCATTCTGTGTGCCATAATGATTTACAGAAATAAAATATGCAAGAAACAGAGAGGAATTCAACAGAGAGTACCTCACCTAAAGTTTCAGGGGGTGAAGCTCTAGAAGCGCGGCGGAAGTAGGGGTAGTGCGGCGAGATCGCGGCGTCCTGGAGGCGGCGGTTCGAGATTTTTCTGCAGATGATAGATGGCGGCGCTAGGGTTTTTTTTTAGATGAAGAAATTTTAGGGTACAAAAGACAGAGGCTCGGGGGGTTTATATAGGGGGAGAAGAATGGAAATTTGTGGAAAACACCCTCCAAAAGGAGGAATTTATTTGTAAATAAAAATTTTATTTAATAATTAATTCTGAATTTTTACAAAAAGGTCCAAATATTTTTTTTTTATTGTTTTCAAAATTTTTCATTTTTTTTATGGTATTTTGGATTTATGTATTTACAAATGATACACACCCCCAAACTTATTTGAAATAACGTTTTTGGAAAATTGGAAATTCGGGGGTGAAGGTGGAGGAGAATTAATCGGTGTAGATCGGCTCCTGCAAAAACAGGAGCTCCTCCGATGGGTCCTCTGTGAGGAACGGTTTCAATCGATGCCTATTCACTTTGAATAAGGTACCGTCCTCCGGATTCTCAAGATTAACCGCACCGTGCGGATAGACGGTGCGAACTACAAACGGTCCTCTCCATCTAGAACGGAGCTTGCCGGGGTGATAATGTAACCGAGTATCATAGAGTAAAACCTGTTGACCAAGTTTAAATGTTTTACGCAAAAGGTGTTTATCGTGGAACACCTTAGCTCGGTTTTTAGCAATTACGGCATTATCATATGCCTTATCCCGCAGCTCCTCTAGTTCATTCAATTGCAGCTTTCGATTACTGCCCGCATCTCCTAAAGATAAATTCAGCTCTTTGATAGCCCAAAATACCTTATGCTCAATCTCTACTGGGAGGTGGCAAGCCTTCCCGTAAACAAGCCGGTATGGAGACATACCAAGATCGGTCTTGTATGCAGTACAGAAAGCCCATAATGCATCGATCAGTTTAAGTGGCCAATCTTTACGGTTTTTAGAAACCGTTTTCTCCAAGATATGCTTAATTTGCTGATTCGCGACCTCGGCTTGCCCACATGTTTGGGGATGGTATGGTGTTGACAGCTTATGGGTGATAGAATACTTGCGCATTAAGGACTCAAAAGTCCTATTGCAAAAGTGAGAACCATTATCACTTATTATCGCTCGAGGGTGCCCAAATCGAGAAAAGATGTGTTCTTTAAGAAATCGAACGACAACCTTATTGTTGCTCGTTCGGCTAGGCACAGCCTCGACCCACTTTGAAACGTAGTCAACAGCCAAAAGAATATACACATTTCCGAAAGAGTTAGGAAATGGTCCCATGAAGTCTATACCCCAAACATCAAAAATATCCACAACCAAAATTGGTTGGAGCGGCATTTCATTTCTCCGCGATATCCGGCCCAAGTGTTAGCACCGGGAGTAAGTCTTGCAGTATTCATATGCATCCTTGAAGAGTCGTGGCCAATTGAAACCACACTGCAAAACTTTCTCGGCTGTCTTCTTTGGGCCAAAGTGCCCGCCACATGCTTGATCGTGGCAAAAAGACAGCACACTCTTAACCTCATTTTTTGGTACACACCGACGAATGATTTGGTCGGAACAGTATTTAAAAAGATAAGGTTCATCCCAGTAAAAATGCTTTACTTGGGACAAGAATCGAAGTTTATCCTGTTTCGACCAATCTTTAGGTATCAAGCCGGTGGCTAAATAGTTTACAATATCGGCGAACCATGGTTCGCAAGAAACGGTCAAGAGTTGTTCATCGGGAAAAACATCAGTGATTGGAAGTTCAAGTGTAGGCGAAGAAGGAAGTCGTGAAAGGTGATCGGCCACTACGTTTTCACATCCTTTTTTGTCCCTTATGACAAGGTCAAACTCTTGTAGCAAAAGAATCCAACGTATTAGCCTCGACTTAGCATCCTTCTTCGCAAAAAGATGGCGAAGAGCTGAATGATCAGTATACACAGTGACTGGAGAGCCGATTAAATAAGGCCAAAATTTTTCAAGTGCAAACACAACCGCTAAAAAATCTTTTTCTGTTGTTGTGTAGTTTAATTGGGCCTCATTTAGTGTTCGGCTAGCGTAATAAATCACGTGCGGCATCTTATTAATGTGCTGTCCAAGAACAGCACCAATGGCAAAATCTGATGCGTCGCATATGATTTCGAAGGGGTGCGTTTAGTTTGGAGATGAAAGAATGGGCGCAGAAATGAGAGAGTGTTTCAATGACTCGAACGCTTCTATGCAAGTTGAGTCAAAATCAAATGTTGTGTCCTTGGCCAATAAGAGAGTCAAGGGTCTAGCAATCTTGCTAAAATCCTTGATGAACCGTCTATAAAAACCAGCGTGGCCAAGGAAACCTCGGATGTCTTTGACCCATTTAGGAGGAGGAAGATTAGAAATAACTTCAATTTTGGCTCTATCGACCTCTATGCCGGTTTGCGAGATGACATGTCCCAAGACAATGCCTTCGCGTACCATAAAATGGCACTTCTCCCAATTCAAAGTTAGGTTCTTATCCCTACAGCGGGTAAGAACCGCGTCAAGATGTCGTAAACACTCGTCGAAGTAGTCACCAAAAATGGAGAAATCATCCATAAAGATCTCCAAAAACTTTTCAACCATGTCCGAAAAGATCCCCATCATACACCGCTGAAATGTAGCGGGTACATTGCATAACCCAAAGGGCATGCGACGATAAGCAAAAGTGCCAAAGGGACAAGTAAATGTGGTCTTGTCTTGATCCTCTTTGGCTATGGGGACTTGGTTATAGCCGGAATAGCCATCTAGAAAGCAGTAGAACTCGTGCCCAGCAAATCGTTCTAGCATTTGGTCAATGAAAGGTAAAGGAAAGTGGTCTTTCCTTGTCGCAGCATTGAGTTTTCTATAGTCGATGCAAAATCGCCACCCAGTTTGGGTGCGAGTGGGAATTAACTCATTTGCCTCATTGGTAATGACTGTGATGCCCGATTTCTTTAGCACAACATGAATGGGGCTAACCCATTGGCTATCCGAGATAGGGTAAATGATACCACTATCAAGACATTTAACAATCTCCTTCTTGACAGCCTCTTTCATAATGGGGTTGAGACGTCTTTGTGGATCCCTTGCTGGCTTGGCATCATCCATCAAGTGTATATGATATTCGACTATGAGGGGACTAATCCCCTTGATGTCCGCCATAGACCAGCCAAAAGCTTGCCGATTATTGTGTAAGACCATTAAAAGGGCCTTCTCTTACTCAAGAGCTAGAGAGGCCGATATGATAACGGGTAAGGTCTCATTTTCACCTAGATAAGCATATTTTAGGTGCGACGGCAAAAGCTTCAGGTCGAGTTTAGGAGGTGAAACAATAGACGGTAACAATGGAGTAACTGTTTCAAAATCGAAGGATTCCATCAAAGGTTCAAATCGAGTGTACGCAACCGAGTCGGATGGTTCAACTAACTCATCCGAAAAAGCAAAAGACTAATCGCGCTTACGAGCTAATTCCAAATGGTGTTTGGTCTTTTAATTAGATCTAAAAATGAAGTTGTGTTATACTAGGATTAGAAACTTACTAGGATTAGGTTTAGGTAAAGTTTGGTAAACAAAGATCTACACCTCTTTTCAATGCCTTAATTTAGATTTGATATTAGGGGTTATGGTAAATTTTAATAAAGGGGATTAGGATGATTGGGAAGATGTTTATTCCTCTAGATCCTTGTCCTTCCTTTCTTAACCTTTACCCTAACCTCCATGGAAAACTGACAACTCCGGTTTTTTATACTACGGATCACCATTACCTCGAGGGTAGAATGCCGTAGGGAGCGGAAGAAGAAAGTATGCATGGAGTCCTAATGTTCATAATAGATTGGCAAAGAAAAGAGATGAGAGATCTTCATCTCTCAAACCCTTCCCTATTCCTAACCCTAACAAGCGAGGAAACTACTCGCTCATCGAGGGATTTACGAAAGACATGATTTTTATTTAAAGTTTTGATCAAAGAGATGAAAGATAGATCTACGGCAAGTTAATAAAAATTCTAAACTATATTAAACTAGGGCAAGAAAAGAATTTACCTAGGGCAGAAATTGAAATTAGAACTAGGGCAGAAAAATAACCTACTTACGATTGATGCGCTCCAATCTTCAAAGAAAATAGAATTTTATTGATGAATAGAGGCATAAGAAAATGCAATGGTTTGGGTTCTATTTATAGGACATAGAAACCCTAGGTTTACATTTGATTCGCACGTCTGCAATTACAAATTTGCCCTTAGGTTAACTATTCAGCGCCGCCTCGTAATTTGGTAAAAAATATTTTCACTCCAGGCTTCTTATGGCCGCGAAACCGCGGCCCATTGATGAGTTCATTTGATAAGTTTTTCTAGGCTGCTTCTTGGTTCTTTGGGCTTGTCATTTCTTTTATTCTTTTCTCCATTTGGCTTCTGAGTCTTCTCCAGATCTTTCAGTGAAAACTTGTAGTAGTCTTTTAACCGTTCGCCTTGACATTTTGGACCTTGCGTTAATTGTGAACTGTTCTTCGTCTAGGCTTGACTAGGATCCTTCTATCTGTTGGTCAAAAGTCCCTTTTTGTATCGTCTTTTGTCTTTTTCACTGTTTTCGCTCCAAGAACCTGTAACCTGTACTATGTAGCAGACATGCGTCAAAAGCACCTGTTTTTATTGTAAAATGCATAAGAATGGGGAATACAAAATGCAATATTATGATATGAACACCGCTCTACCTTATGATTGTCATAAGTTTGAGTAAGGAATAGGGGAATATTCGGACTCCCACGCTACCCAAACGAAGAAAAAGCATGTTTATGCTTGTCTTCGGGTGTGTTCGTAACCAAGAACTGTTTTCAGTGATCTCTACGTCCTGGGTATGGGATACCGGATCAGGATCCTATATATGTAATTTGTTACATGGGCTAAAGACAGGTAGAGAAGTGGGATAGGGTGATATGTCTCTAGTTAGTAGAGATGGTGAAATTGTTGTAGCCAAAGCAGTTGGCAAATTTCACCTAGTGTTACCAACTGGTAATACAATAATTCTGAGCGACTGTTATTTCATACCAATAATATTATGAATATTTTCCTAAATCAAGTGTTGATTGGGTAAGGTATGTTGTATAACAGTGTATACGTTCTGAATCAAACTACAGTTCTAAACGTACAAACACACACAAGAGGAACGGTTCAGAAATGAACGAAGTCTTCTTGAGGCATTGTAGACTAGGTCATGTCAATGAGACACGACTAACTAAAGTTCCATAAGGATGCATATTTGAATCCGTTCGAATTTATATCTTATGAAACTTGCCAGTCATGTCTCAAAGGCTAGGTAACCAAATCTCTGTTTACTGGAACCGGAGAAAAAGCTACTGAAATCTTGGACAGATACATAATGATGTATGCAGTCCTATGTCCACATATGCCAGGGATGGTTCCGCGTACTTTATTACATTCACCGATGTTCTCTCAAGATACGGACATGTGTTCTTGTTGAAACACAAATCTGAATCTTTTGAGAATTTCAAGGAATATAAGTACGAAGTTGAGAACCAGATGGGTAAAGGTATTCAAGTCCTTCGATATGATCGGGGAGGAGAATACTTGAGCACGGAATTCCGAGACTATTTAAAAGAGAATGAGATTCTCTCTCAGCTTACTCCTCCATATATACCACAGCACAACGGTATATCGGGGTGGAGGAATCGTACCCTATGAGATATGGTGCGCTCCATGATGCGTTTTGCTGAGTTACCTATTTCCTATTGGGGATATGCACTTGAGATAGCTGCATACCTATTGAATAAAGTTCCGACCAAATCCGTTGCCTACCACTCCATATGAGATATGGAATGGGAAAAGACCATCTCTTAAACTAGTTATATGGGGTTGTCCGGCCTTTATTGAAAAGAAAAATCCGGACAAGTTTGAGGCAAGGTCAGTTCTGTGCAAGTTTGTAGGATATCCCAAACATTCGCGGGGGTATATCTTCTACTACATCGAGGAGCAAGAGGTGTTTTGTTTCTCGACATGCCACCTTTTTAGAAAAGGAATTTCTTGTGAAAAAAATTAGCGGCGATGAGGTAGAACTGGAAGAAGTTCCAGCAAAGTAAATTATAACTGACGATGTGGTGGAACTGGGGGATTCAATAGTCCCCGACGAACTGCAGCCACTCTGCAGATCTAGTAGGGTTCCTCATCCACCTGAGAGATACTACGGTTTTCTCGTTGACGGTAGGAGCGAGGATTTCATCATGGAGACGGTGGCCCAACTAGTTTCGAGCAGGCTATCACAAGTGGAGACTGTATGAAATGGCTGGATGCTATGCAATCTGAGATGGAATCCATGTACACTAATAAAGTGTTGACTTTGGAAGTTGCTCCTGAAGGGGTAAAACCCATCAGGAGCAAAAGGATCTTAAAGAAAAATAATTTGGTGTAGATGGAAAAGTTGAGACTTTCAAAGCTATGCTTAAGTCCATTAGGATCCTACTTGCCATTGCTGTATACCATGACTACGAAATTTGGCAGACTGCACGTCAAAACCGCTTTTCTAAATAGTGATTTAGAAGAAAGCATGTATATGACACTGCTAGAGGGTTTCGTAGACAGTGGGAACAGCGGAAGCATGTGCAAGCTACTTAAATCCATCTACGGGTTAAAACAGGCATCGCGGAGATGAAACATCTATTTTTGATGAAACTGTCAAAGAGTTTGACTTCATCAAAATTGTAGATGAACCATGTATAAATAAGAAGGTTGTAGAGAGTATGGTTGTCTTTCTCGTATTGTAGATGACATACTCTTGATAGAAAACGGTGTTCTTATGCTACACTCGGTCAAGCTCCTCTTATCACACAAGTTCTCCATGAAAGATCTAACTGATGCCTCCTACATCCTGGGGATATAGATCTATAGAGATAGATCTAAATGGATTTGGGATTGTCCCAATCCAGGTACATAGACACCATGCTAAAGGGGTGTAGTATGGATGATTCTAAGCGTGGTAATGTACCCGCTTGTTCAGGAATCACTCTCTTCAAAGAGATGTCTCTCGAGACTGATTTGGAGAGGGCTCACATGTAAGGAATACCCAATGCTTTGGTAGACGGGTCAATCATGTATGCGATATTATGTACCAGACCAGATGTAGCTTACTCACTAGGTGTAGTGAGTAAGTATCGAAAAGATCTTTCGGAAAAACCACTGGATAGCTGTGAAGAACATTCTTAAGTGCTTAAAAAGGACTAAAG
Source organism: Agapanthus africanus (assembly GCA_030015575.1). Classification (NCBI taxonomy): domain Eukaryota; kingdom Viridiplantae; phylum Streptophyta; class Magnoliopsida; order Asparagales; family Amaryllidaceae; genus Agapanthus; species Agapanthus africanus. The sequence continues at coordinate 62,046,093 of JASDDO010000028.1, read as the reverse complement.
AGATGTTCTTAGTGTATGGTAACGGCGAACTCCATATGGAGTCCTTTACCGATTCGATCTTTCAGAGTGAAAAGGATGACTGAAATTCAGTCTCGGGTTTTGTTTTCACCCTCAGTGGAGGGACGGTATATTGGAAGGGTTCCAAGCTATATACCGTAGCAGACTCGTTGATAAAGGCTAATTACATCGCTACCAACGATACTGCAAAAGAGGTTGTCTGGATGAATAAGTTCATATGATGAACTTGGTTCTTACTATTGGGTATCCAGTACCCGAGTATTGTGATGACAATGGAGCTGTGGCTTTGGCCTAGGAACCCCGGTCCCGTTAGCGATCCAGACATATTCTTAGACAATATCACCTGATCAGGGAGATAGTCGATCTCCGGGAGATCGAGATCAGGAGAGTTGACACAGAGAATAACACAGCGGATCCGTTCACCGAGGTCATCCCCCAGATGCTATTCGATAGACTTTTGGGATGTTGGGTATGAGATACTACAATAATTGGCCTTAGTGCAAGTGAGAGATTGTTAGCAATATGTATGCTCTAGAAGCCATTATTGTTGATATAGTGGATGCTTGGACATATATATAGAGGACTTTCTTACTCGACATGATAGTATGCTATTGGGTTACTTTTATCTTAACATGTAGACTGGTATTTATACTGTCTGTCTCTTATATGTTGGTAAAGCCCTTAGGATATGTACTTGACTACCGGGATTATGATGAGATCATACTAGTGGGGCCAGGGTGGTTCAAAAGTACATCCTTTAACTGTTTCTAGTCGAGGGGATATCCAGACCAGGGCATCGATATTCCAGAGTAGAGTAGTATGTACGTTTCTTGTCCCTTAGAGGGCGATGGTTGATCCTACAACCATTGGTGTGTGACATCAAAGATTATACACAGGTTCTCATTGGAGAATGGGTACATCGAATAGACTCGCCGAGGACTCCTAGTTGGTAGTATACCTATCGTCGGATAGCAGTCCTCTGGTAACACTGGTACAGGTTAGTCTGTAGACCCGAGATCGTTATAGAGTCTTGTGTGGCTCCCACTGTGCTTTGATTTCCTCCTTACCACGCTCAAGAGGAGTTGTGCAAACATGTGGATTTTGGGTACAGTCCCGAGTCACATAGAGGCAATGAGCGATAGGAGGGGTTTCGTCTCTCTCGGTATTGGGGGTTGATGTTGCGCTATGCTCGATTGGCTATAACTGGAAGTCCCTGGCTAAGGCTGCTTATGAGATTTACTGATAAGTGTTATCAGTAGTTTCTCAAACCGTTATAGGCTAGACATCGGTATGACTTATCACGTTATTGGGGTCTGACGTTTACCACCCCTAGACATGATATGCGACATATCAGACGAAGAGACCGAACTATACGGTAGTCTTACTGATAGGATTCATGGAGAGTATGGACATGCTTGCTTGTTGATCTTCATATCGCTCAATACCCGGGTAGTCGTTACGTCCAGCTATTACCGCTGACGGTTTGTTAGTAACTGATGTGATCATCACCTACTGCTGGCGTATTGACGAGTCTTTAGGGTCCCACACAGAAGTTCCCTGGTTCAGGCGAAACGAAATAGGACACATATGTGATATGTGTGTGGGCCTGATTAAATACGTGTATGTGATACCGTATTGTAATCTGGCAGTTATCTGTTATCGAGTTAGGTTATATGTAATATAACCAGATTATTGAATCAAGTGTTGATTTGATAATTTGATACTGAGATAAATGATATTAGTCGGTCATATGTGATATAACCGGATTATTAAATTAAGTGTTGATTTAATAATGTGATATATATTATATGTGATATAATTATATCTTAACTAATATCATTAGCTCACTAATTATTCTTCCATTATGTATATATATATATATATATATATATATATATATATATATGAAGCATGGCTTGAATTTCTATTTTTGAGAAAAATAGAAATGAGGTGGAAAATGGGAGCATGGTTTCAAGCATGGGCTTTATGTTATTTTATTCATCTTGACTCACTATTCAAGTATGGTTGCAATTTTATATCGCTAATTCCATACTTGAATTAGTGAGGGGTCAAGAGTTGCCATTCATTCTTTGTTCATTCTCAACACTTAGCCATTTTCTTGAGTTGCTCCCATTTTGCTCTCTAGCTTCTTCATCTTCCTCATTACCATGGTTCAACCTTCAACCCTCACATGTGATATGAACCATGAAACTTGAACACAAACTTGTGAGCTTTAACATCCCCTACTTCACCATCTTACACTTGACTAGCGATCGAGTATAGCATGTTTCTTACACCAAAGAGTTTAGTATAGAGGTTGCTTGAGTTGGAGGGACTTCACGTGGATCATATTCGGCACGAAGGTCATCAGAGGAAGCTCGTTCAAACCTTCAAGTGGAGCCTAGTGGAGTCGCGAGACTACTACACGGAGCATATGAAGTGAAGGACTCGATCTATGAGGGTATAGCCATCTTTCGCTTCTTTAGTTTACTTAATATCGAACTTTAAACCCCAATCACCTAGCTAAAGATCTTAGATAGTATAGATTAGCACCTATGAAATTTGGATTTGGCATACTTGATGCCACTTGGACCCCTTGGTGGTGCTAGGGTATACCTTCATGGTATCAGAGCCTAAGCTAAAAGATTAGACGATATAATTAGAAACACGAAATTGAAAAACTCCGAAACAACGAAACATGCCCTTACGGATTTATCCGTAGGGGCAACTGTTTTGTCTACGGATTAATCCGTAAGGATATATATCAGAATATCAAATATTTTGTCTCTACGGATAAATGTGTAGGGGCAAAACATGCCCCTACGGATTTATCCGTAGGGGCAACTGTTTCCCCTACGGATTAATCCGTAAGGATATTATATCAAGTTTTTTTAAAAAAGGAGCTTCCTCTTTTTTCTCGCCCTGTGCACAATAATATATATATCATATTGTCAAATATAGAAATATTCATAAACAACATTTCACGCATAATATATAAAATAAATAAACAAACAAAATACGAAATCAACCTAAAATTATTGTAAACAGCCATCGATATCGTCCAAACATATAATGTGTATCAAGTAAGTACATACATCCTCAAAAATATAAATAAACATATCTTACTTTGGTCCGGCTCTTCCACATCTAATAAACATCGTAATCTAGCGCATTTGCTCTTCGGTGCAGCCCTGAGTTGTCAAAAATTCGACTAATGAATGTGCAGAAGTCTGAGTGGGCTGTAGAGCTATAGGAGTGGCCTGCGTAGTTGCAGCCGAGATAGTGTCTTGTGGAGCCACAGCCGAAATAGCCTACCGAATCTGTAAAATTTTGTGTTTGTGTAATAAACGAGTAAGAACGGTGTATTTAGTCGAATTCGTATCATTATCGGATTATTACGGAACCGCAAATTTACATATGTTTTGTTGAGATTTCACACGTTCTGTTGAAACTCATATGTTATGTATGAGAATTTATGCATGTTGAAATTCCACATATTCAAGGCTATGCTTTTTTCCCCAAATCAAAGAATACTTAATTATTTAGGCCTAGTTTGGGTATCTAGTTTGGAAAACCGTAGTTTATTTTAAGTGGAGGTAGAAATGATGCTTACTCTAACTTGTAAGCCTGTATCTCTCCTTAATTGTTTAGTTTTGCTTTGATACTTGGTTTTGGAGTTATCTAATTTACAAAGCAATGTTTTCTTCTCAAGTTTTGAGTTTGGATAATCACAACTTTTTAAACTCCAAAATGAAGAAAGATGTGATATGGTTATGATTATAGAGTTTAATTTAATTAGATGGTTTTATGTAAGTCTGATTAATCAAACTTAAGTTTAAAACCGAATAAGCTTAGGCTACTGATATTGCATATGCTACTATCTATAATGTGATATCATATTTTACTAATAAGTAATATATGTACCAACATCTCTGTTCTCCGCCGAAAGACGCGACCGGGACGTTGGGACGTCCGGCCTGGACAGATGCTATTTGGTTTTATCCGTCCGCCTCTCCGAAGATGCCAAGTTGATTTATGGCACCGTGTATCGGAGGTTTAGACGCATGCGGCCATTGTAACAGACTTCGTCAGATTCCCCCTCATTGTAAGGGGTTTTTGATTGTGGGGACGCTCTTCCCTGTAGGCGCAATCCCCTGCAGTTAATTACGCTACTGCATAGCGGTAACCACTTTCTCCTTCTCCAGATGGTCACTTCGTGTCGTGTGTGATTGTTTTATTTTTGGTTGACCGTGGATCGTATACGGAGACTAATTTATATTGTCGCCCGCAGGGCATGGATTAGTCCAAATCCGTATTTTCTTAGATTTGGGTTTGTGTTGGTTTAAGGATCGTTAATCTTGTTTTAAATTAAGATCAACTCAAACGTTTGTTGAGGATACGTTAGTCTAATTTTAAACCAAGATCTACTCAACAAGATTTTGGGATCATTTAGATCCGACGAAAGAGTGTTTGGACTCTATCGTTTTAGTTTAAGGATGTTGCGGTCCATTGGGTTTAAGGACATCGTAGTCCATGGAGTTTAAAGACATCATAGTCTGTGTTTAAAGACATCATAGTCTAGTTTAAAGACATCATAGTCTGTGGGGTTTAAAGACATCATAGTCTGTAAAGTTTCTGGTTGTCGGGACCCGCCACCTCTCTGAAGACGTTGAAGAATCATAACGACACATATCAGAGGTGTGAAGAGATGTATCCTTGTACTAATGTTGGTTGAGAGATCTGTAGTCAGGGTTTGGGACTAAGACCAATTAAAGAGATTGTGAGCACATGGGCTCAGTTAATCTGAATTGAGGACTCATGGCCAACTTAGGCTCAGTCCACTCAGATTTGAACATTTGTTTAGGCTCAGTCCTTTTTGGTTCAACAATACTGAGCATTAATTTGGGTTCTGACACCTCTCTTTCTTTTGTTTTTTATTGGGTGTTGAACACTCTTTACGGCGCAGAGTGCTTTATGTAAAGAACACTTTGTGTTCCCTCAGCGCACACGTGGGGAGCACGTGGTGTGCTTGGCACTGAGCGCCAGACCTAGAGCGCTAAAGCGCTTCTTGTGAAATAGCGTACACGTGAGGAGCATGTGGTGCGCTTGGCGCTGAGCGCCAGACCTGAAGCACTAAGGCGCTTCTTATGAAATAGCGCACACATGAGGAGCACGTGATGTGCTTGGCGCTGAGTGCCAGTCAATGAATGCAGAGCGCTCTTAAAAAATAGCGTCCACGTGAGGAGTACGTGGAGAGCTTGGCGCTGATCGCCAAACTTGGAGCGCTGAGGCGCTCCTTTTAAAATAGCGCTGGGCGTTGAGCGCCAGACTTGGGGTGCGAAAGCACTTCTTTTTAAATGGAGCGTTAAGGCTCTTCTTTGGTAGTTCTGATTAACTTTGTGCTCTGAGAATTAAATTCTCATTCATAAGAGATTTTGTCTCATAAATCTAAGAACTAAGTTCTTCTTTTTTCTAATGAGATGCTGTGCTCTCTTTATTTTTATTAAAAAAAACTTGTCTTATGGATCTGTGATCTAGAAAAAGAACCGAGTTCTTATGATATGAGAGTTAAACTCTCAAAAGTCGAAGAGATGTTATGATCTCACTTATTATCATTTACCTTGAAGAAAATTTCTTCTTAGAGCTTGCTCTTCTTTTTTTCTTTTCTGAAAACTTGAAGTTTATGGGGGGGGGGTTCCTCTCTGCTAATGATCTTGATGATCTCCTCTTTCCCAGACTTGAAGTCTTGGATCGTTTATATAGTGGAGGCAAATTTGTTAATTTGGTTAAAGAGATCTTTCATTGAAAGATCTCTGATTGATTTAGGGATTTTATCCCCTGTTGGATCTTTGATCCTATGGCTTCTGTTTTACAGAAATTTTTTCTTTTGTTATTAACAAGATTGGAAAATATTTTCCCAAACAGAGATTATTCTGTAATCTTGGTGATTTTATTAATCACCATTGGATCTTTGATCCAATGGTGCGCTGTTTTACAGAGGGCAATCTTTCCTGTTTAGGAAGATCCGAGGAATATTTTCTCAGCAGAATTTGATTCTGAATTTTGATGATTTATCATCTTCGTTGAATCTTTGATCCAACGGTGGAGAACATTTAGTTCTGGCGCCAGTGCTCTCATGCTTTGCACGCGATGCGTTGTCACAGAGTCTTTGACTCTTAGAGCTTGGCGCTCAGCGCTCTTGTGCATTGCACGTGATGCGCTGCCTCAGAGTCTTTGACTCTTTAGCGCTGGCGCTCAGCGCTTTCGTGCTTTGCACGTAAGGCGCTGCCTCAGAGTCTTTGACTCTTTAGCACTGGCACTCTTGGCGCTCAGCGCTCTCGTGCTTTGCACATGATGCACTTCCTCAGAGTCTTTAATTTTTTAGCGCTGGCGCTTTTGGCGCTCAGCGCTCTCGTGCTTTGCACGTGAGGCGCTGACTCAGTTTAAATTTTGAATTTTGAATAGAGCTTTTCTCTCAATTGGGGAAACAAATTCCCCCCACCGTTGCGCTCACGTGGCTTACACGTGAGTGCAGCGGTGGCAGCTTTACCGCCATCAGATCAACTTGGAAGTTGGATCGACTTCCAACGCCTATAAATAGGGCCTTTGGCCCTTAAAATGATTTCTGTTCATCTTCTTCCCTTCTTATTTTTCTGAGAATTTAATTCTCCTTCAGAGCACAGCTCTCTGCCCAAAGGAAATTTCTTAAGAGTTAAAACTCTATCCAAAAATTTGGTAAGATTTGAACCCATTAAAAGAGCTTTGCTCTACTTAGATCACATATCCTAAAGATTCTTAGGGTTTCTTAACCCGTTAATTAAAAACCAGAGCTTTGCTCTTCTTTGATCATAGATCAAAAAAACCATTCTTTTTAGGGTTTCTTAACCCTTTAATGAAGAACCCTTAAAGTTCATTTTGTAAATCTTAAAGATCTCGGAATTTTTATTTTGTAAAAAGCTTTGTTTTTTTTAGGGTTTTGATGGATTACTCCATCATTCTCATAGAGCACGGCCCTCAGAATTTTTGGGGAATTTTTATTCCCATTAAAGTTGACAGTGCATTGCTTTTAGAAATTTTGGGGAATTGTTTATTCCCCTCATAATGACAGAGGTGACCTCTGTAACAGAGCGCTGCTATCAAAGGAGTTAACTCCTAGCCCGAGACATCTCTCATTGAATGAGAATCTTTTTTGAAGATTTTCTTTTTAATGATTGACTGTCTCATCAATGATGAGCCGTCATCTTGATTTTGTGGGTCCCCTTTGATCCCTTTCCACTGCATTGCAGTGTGGTATAAATTTTAAGTATCAAGTACTATGCTTTGGACTGTAGCATTGACGGCTAACCCTTGTTCTTCCCTGTTTCTCCAATCAGAGAAAAGCTCTGTTCAAATTTTAAAATTTGAAATGAAGCAGCGCTCACGTGCAAAGCATGAGTGCGCTAGCGCTCTGAAGCAGCGCTCACGTGCAAAGCACGAGTGCGCTAGCGCCAAGTGCGTCAGCGCTGAGAGTCAAAGACTCTGAGGCGGCGCTCATGTGTAAGGCACAAGAGCGCCAAGCGATAGATCTAAATATTCTCCACCGTTGGATCAAAAATCCAATAAAGATGATAAATCATCAAATTACCAGAATAAAATTTTGTTAAGGAAATACTTTTCAGAATCTTTCCAAACTAGGAAGATTGTGCTCTGTAAATCAGAGCACCGTTGGATCAATGATCCAATGGTGATTAAAAATCACCAAGATATAGAACAATCTTTGCAGGGGAAAATAATTTCCTAATCTTGTTAAGTAACAAGAAAGATGTCTTCTGTAAAACAGAAGTCATAGGATCAAAGATCCAACGGTGGGAAACATCCCCAAATCAATTAGAGAAAAGATATCCTTAACTGATTCAACAAATCAGCCTCCCCTATATAAACGACCCAAGACTTCAAGTCTTCCAGAGAAAAAAACCCCCACAAGTTTTGAGAAATTTCAAAAGAAAGAGTAAGCTCTGAGAAGAAGAACTTTTCTTCAAGGTAAAAACAGAGATAAAAAACATCTCATCAAGGAAGAAGGACTTAGTTCTTCTTCTAGATCATAAATCTATAAGATAGACGTCTTCACAAAAGAGATCATAGTATCTCATCATAAAAAAGGGGGGAAGAAGAATTCAATTCTCTTTAGATCACAGATCCATAAAGACAAATCCTTTCACAAAAAAATAAAAGATTGTAACATCTCCTATAAAAATAAGAACTTTGTTCTTAGATCTATGAGACAAAGTCTCCTATGAATGAGAGTTTAATTCTCAGAGCGCAGAACCGATCAAAGTTGCCTAAAAAGAGCCTTAGCGCTCCAAATTAAAAAGAAGCGCCTCAGCGCTCCAAGACTGACGCTCAGCGCCAAGCGCGCCACGTGCTCCTCATGTGTGCGCTACTTAACAGAAGCGCTCTGTGCTCCAAGACTGACACTCAGCGCCAAGTGCGCCACGTGCTCCTCACGTGTGCGCTGCTTAACATAAGCGCTCTGCGCTCATTGACTGGCGCTCAGTGCCAAACGCGCCATGTGCTCCTCATGTGTGCGCTATTTAACAGAAGCGCTCTGCACTCATTTTCTAGCGCTCAGCGCCATGCGCACCACGTGCTCCTCACGTGTGCGCTATCTCACAGGAAGCGCCTTAGCGCTCTAAATCTGACGCTCAGCGCCAAGAGCGCCACGTGCTCCTCACGTGTGCACTGAGGGAACACAACGTGTTCTTTAAATAAAAGCCCCAGAGCTATGATGAGTGCTCAACACTCATTAAAAGACAAAAACTGTTGTCCAAATCCAAACCAATGCTCAGCATTATTAAATGAAAAAGGACCGAGCCTAATTAAATGTCCAACATTTTAACTTAATGGGCCGAGCCCAAATTGGCCACAGATCTCTAATTCAGATTAATTGAGCCCATATGCTCATAAATCTTTGATCTTAGTCCCAAATTGGACTACAGATCTCCCAACCAATATTGGTTTAAGGGTACATCTCTTCACTCCTCTGATATTTGTCGTTGTAATTTTTCAACGTCTTCAGAGAGGTGACGGGTCCCGACAACCAGACATTCCATGGACTGTGGGGTCCTTAAACTCATGGACTATGATGTCCTTAAACTTTACGGACTGTGAGGTCCTTAAACTCATAGACTATGATGTCTTTAAACTTTACAGATTATGACGTCTTTAAACTACGGACTATGACGTCCTTAAACTTCATGGACTAAGATGTCCTTAAACTTATGGACCGCAATGTCCCTAAACTAAAACAATAGAGTTCAAATGCTCTTTTGTTGGATCTAAATGATCCTGTTGAGTAGATCTTAGTCTAAAATTAGACTAACGTATTCTCAACAAATGTTTAAGTTGATCTTAGTCTAAAACAAGACTAACGATCCTTAAACCCAACCCAAACCCAAATCTAAGAAAATACGGATTTGGACTAATCCACGCCCTACGGGCGACAACATAAATTAGTCTCCGTATATAATCCACGGGCAACCAAAAATAAAACAAATATACACGACACGAAGTGACCATCTGGAGAAGGAGAAAGTTGTTGCCGCGATGCGGTAGTGTAATTAACTGCAGCGGTTTGCGCCTGTAGGGAAGAGCGTCCCCACAATCAAAAATCCCTCATAACGAGGGGGAATCTGATGAAGTCTACTACAACGGCCGCATCCGTCTAAACCTCCGATATACGGTGCCATAAATCAACTTGGCATCTTCGGAGAGATGGACGGATAAAACTAAATAGCATCTGCCCCAAAATTCAGGCCGGACGTCCCAACGTCCCGGTCGCGTCTTTCGGCGGCGAACAAATTCTAAGAAAACGGAGAAATTTGACCCCCGACACCGTAGAAAACGGAGAAAGTCGATCCCCGACACCGTAGAAAACGGAGAAATTCGACCCCCGATACCGTAGAAAACGGAGAAAGTCGATCCCGACACCGTAGAAAACGGAGAAAGTCCCGACACCGTAGAAAACAGAGAAGGTCGACCCCCGACAGCGTAGAAAACGGAGAAGGTCGACCCCCGACACCGTAGAAAATGGAGAAAGTCGACCCCGACACCGTTGAAAACGGAGAAAGTGGACCCCCGACACCGTAGAAAACGCAGAAAGTCGATCCCCCGACACTGTATAAAATGGAGAAATTCAATCCTGACACCGTAAAAAACGGAGAAAGTCAACCCTCAACCTCCCCGTTGAAGCAACGCTTCGACTCAGGAACAAGTCAACTTCTCAACCACTTATGAGTCCTCTCAACTTGTAAAGAAGAAAATTCTCTTGTGAGATCCTTACGACTCTCAAGAGAAAACGGACTTAGCAATCCTCACGATTCCTAAGGAGAAAATACACGTACGAAATCCCCACGACTCGTAGGGAAAAAAAGTCTTTATGCGACCCTCATGGCTCATAAAATTGAAAAGTCTTAGGCGGCAGATCTGAATCTGTTTCCTAAGCCATCACTACCCTACAAGGAGGTCAAGATGAACTATCTACGGGCCACATTTGCCAAAATTACATGCCACTGAAATAAAGGAGCTATTTATGGGTCCTCACGATTCGTAAGGAAAAATACCCGAGTGAGATTCTTACGATTCACGGAGGCGATGAACACTTAGAAATCCTTACGATTTCTAGGGAGAATATGCACCTATGAGATCCTCTCGACTTGTAGGGAGAAAAAACCTTCTTGAGACCCTTACGGCTTATGAAAATGAAAAAGTCTTAGGCTACAAGGACCCTAAACTTGTCTCCTAAGCCCTCAATTCTATGACCATGCATAACTCTGCACTACTTCACCCACGTACATACTTACGTGGGCAAAGTAGTGGGGGGCATTTGTTCCCGCCAAAATTTTTTAAGCAAAAGAGCCCAAGATATCAAATGGCAGCGATACGCTTAAGAAAATGTAAACCAGTATTTTTCAGGCTTTATTTTGACAAACTCTCGAATTAGAAACAACTAAATTCTGATGGTATTGAAAGAGTCTCAAAAAAACCTTCGATTTGATATATTATGAGCCTCATAATTCATCCGGGATCAAAAGTTATGAGCAAATGTACTATGCACGTGTAATCTAAGGAAGAAAATGCGAACCAGTATTTTCCGGGTTGTATTTTGACAAACTTTCGAATGAGAAACAGCTAAATTCTGATGGTATCGAAAGTGTCTCGAAAAATCCTTCGATTTGATATATTATGGACCTCATAATTCATCCAGGATCAAAAGTTATGAGCAAATGTGCTACGTACGTGTAATTTAAAGTAATACTCTACTACACGAGCGATGCATTTTTAGTCCCACCTCGGGAAAAAGAGAGATCTCTTCTCTACCACTCCCATATAAATAAGAGGGGATATCTCTTAGAAAAGGGAGAGAATTCATTTCTCAAAGGAGATTAGTTCTTCATAGGAGCTTGCTCCCCCCATAATGCGCAAGCGCCATGTGCGCTACGTGCAACGATTATGCGCCCGCCACGTGCGCACCACGTGTAACACACGTGCGCACCACGTGAGAGGAATCAATTCTCAAAGGAGATTAGTTCTCCATAGGAGCTTGCCCCCTATAATGCGCATATGTGCAAGCGCCACGTGCGCCGCACATGCGCCCGCCCCGTGCGCCGCACGTGCGCCCGCCATGTGTGTACCACATGTAACGCACATGCGCACCACGTGTGAGAATTTAATCCTCAAAGGAGCTTAGTGCTCCAAGTTAGGGCCATAGCCGCCCCCATAATGCGCAAGCGCTACGTGCAACGCACGTGCGCCCGCTACGTGCGCACCACGTGCAACGCACGTGTGCCCACTATGTAGGGAGAATTCAATTCTCAAAGGAGATTAGTTCTCCATAGAAGCTTGCTCCCCTATAATGCGCATATGTGCAAGCGCCATGTGCGCTATGTGCAACGCACGTGCGCCCGCCACGTGCGCACCAAATGCAATGCACGTGCGCACCACATACGAGGATTCAATCCTCAAAGGAGCTTAGTGCTCCAACTTAGGGCCATAGCCGCCCCCCATAATGCGCAAATGCGCAAGCTCTACGTGCAACGCACGCGCGTCCGCTACGTGCGCACCACGTGCGTGAATGCAAAAAAACCTTTTTCAGCAGCGAGAAGCTTAAGCTTCAGCCTGTTCTTCCCCCCTGATGATTGGGACATGGTTCAAAGGGTACATCCCTCCACACCTTCGATATATGGCGCTGTAATCTCTCAGTGTCGTCGAAGAGGTGGTGGGTCCCAATGACCAATGATCCTTCTTTCCAAAATTAAAAAAAAAGAAGAAACATAGAGGAACCCCCCACAAATTTTGAGAAATTTCAAAGAGAAGAGCAAGCTCTTGAAAGAAGAAAAATTTCTTCAAGGTAAATAAAATAGAGAGATCAAAGCATCTCATCAAATGAAGAGCAACTTAGTTTCTTTTTCTAGATCATAGATTTATGAGACAGACGTCTTTCACAAAAGAGATCATAATATCTCATCATAAAAAGGGGGAAGAAGAATTCAATTCTCTTAAGATCACAGATCCATAAAAGCAAAGGCTTTCACCAAAAATAAGAGATTGTAACATCTCCTATAAAAATAAGAACTTTGTTCTTAGACCCATGAGACAAGATCTCTTATAAACGAGAATTTAATTCTCAGAGCGCAGAACTGATCAAAGTTGCCTAAAAAAGAGTCTTAGCGCTCCAAATTAAAAAGAAGCGCCTTAGTGCTCTAAGACTGGCGCACAGCGCCGCAACGCTCCTAGAACTCTAATTCAAAGAAGCGCCTTAGTGCTCTAAAACTGGCGCACAGCGCCACAGCACTCCTAGCGCTCCAATTCAAATAAGCGTCCAGCGCTTCAAGGTTGGCGCTCAACGCCAAGCGCACTACGTGCTCCTCACGTGTGCGCTATTTCACAAGGAGCGCTCTGCACTCATTAACTGGCACTCAGCGCTAAGGGCGCCACGTGCTCCCCACGTGTGCGCTATTTCATAAGGAGTGCTCTGCACTCATTAACTGGCGCTCAGCGTTAAGCTCACCACGTGCTCCTCACGAGTGCGCTGAGGGAACTTAAACTGTTCTTTAAATAAAAGTCCCAGAGCTATAATGAGTGCTCAACATTCAATAAAAGACAAAAAAATTGTCAGAACCCAAACCAATGCTCAGCATTGCTAAATGTTCAACATTTTAACTGAGTGGGCCAAGCCCAAGTTGGCCACAGATCCCTTATTTAGATTAATTGAGCCCATATTCTAATAAATCTTTTTAACTGATCTTAGTCCCAAACTTGACTACAGATCTCCCAACCTACATTGGTTCAAGGGTACATCTCTTCGTACCTCTGATCTATGTCGTTGTAATTCTTCAACGTCTTCAGAAAGACGGAGGGTCCCAATAACCAATAACTTTTAGTGCATCCTCAAACAGTTGAATCAAAACCACACAGACTATGATGTTTTTAAACTGGACCATGATGTCCTTAAACTTTACGGACTGTGGGCTCCTTAAACTCATGGACTATGATGTCCTTAAACTTTATAGACTGTGAGGTCCTTAAACTCATAGACTATGATGTCTTTAAACTTTATAGACTATGACGTCTTTAAACTGTCATAGACTATGATGTCCTTAAACTTATGGACTGCAACGTCCCTAAACTAAAACAATAGAGCCCGGATGCTCTTTTGTTGGATCTAAATGATCCTGTTGAGTAGATCTTAATCTAACATTGGACTAACGTATCCTCAACAACGTTTAAGTTGATCTCCGTCTCAAATGAGATTAACAATCCTTAAACCCAACCTAAACCCAAATCTAAGAAAATACGGATTTGGACTAATCCACGCCCTACGGGCGACAACATAAATTAATCTCCGTATACAATCCACGGGCAACTAAAAATAAAACAAACACTCATGACACGAAATGACCATCTGGAGAAGGAGAAAGTGGTTACTGCGATACGGTAGCCTAATTAACTGTAGAGGCTTGCGCCTGCAGGGGAAAGCGTCCTCACAATCAAAAACCCCTCAAACGAGGGGGAATCTGACGAAGTCTGCTATATCGGCCGCATCCATCCAAACCTTCGATACATGGTCCCATAAATCAACTTGGCATTTTCGGAGAGGTAGACGGATAAAACCAAATAGCATCTGCCCCCAAATTCAGGCAAGACGAACCTACGCGGTTCCGTCTCGGTTTTCGGCGACGAACATTCCTGTGCAGGTACTATGTCTTACGACACTTCTTTCCCATTCGTTCGTCCGAAGAGTGCTTTCGCCGACGCGCCCGTAGACCGAGAAGTTTTTGCACTGATCAAAGATCATGACCCGGAGCAAAAGAATCTTCATCTATGGGGGACGTGGTACAATCAAATTATCAGGGTCCGACGTAGCTTTTCTTGTGCAGCACCTTCGGAGGTGATCTCCGCCATTCGCTACGCCGACTCACCTCCAGTGAACTATGCCGTAGAGGAGGTCAACTGGACTTCGGAGGGTTGCCTTCAGCCCTCTATGGATGCAATACCCGTACAGCCTCCAATGGTTTTGGATATCTTGGGGCGACGTATATGTCAAGGCGAGTTGCGTCCTTGGGGACAGCCATACATGATAGGCTTGACTCCCCGCCATTCAGACGGATATCTGCAGTGGGCTCGATACATCTTATCTGCCAAGAAATCGCAGCTGCTGAAGCTCGGCTTGTATCCCGCGATTTATGCTTCTCTCTTCCAGTATTCCACAACCCCTGTGTGGTGGGTCAAAACTTTTTTGGAACAATGGAGCGTTCCAACTCACACCTTCCTCCTATTAGATTGGGATGTTTCAATCTCTTTAGAGGAGTTCGCGGAGATCACTGGTTTGCCTGTCAGAGGGGAACATTATAAGGAGATTGTAGGGTTCCTAGGCATGCTAATGAGGTCTCACAAGGCATCAACCATGCCAATTTCAAATTTTATGGGTGCCGAGAAACCCTAATACGGATCGATGAATAGAAGTTTAGGCGAAATACGAATCTAGTTAACAACTTAACTAAAGATAAGAAGCTACAACCTTTGTAGATCCGGTTATCCACTTCCTTAGCTCCACGTAGACGTCCTCTCGCTGTTCGTCTCGAATCCCGAACTCAAGCATCGGCTTCATCGGAGAAATGGGCGGGCAAGGTCGTCGGCTTCGTGCCGAAGATGATCTACGTCGAGGCTTCACAAGATCAAGCTTCGACTTCACCAAGTTGTGAAACTTGTGAAAAAAACACCCTATACTACTTGGCAAGAGGTAGAGGGTGAAGAAATAGGAGGTGGGTTCACTTTAGATTTGGATTTCTCTCACTTTTGCTCAAGTTGCCATTGATGGACTTAAGCTTTTTCTTGAAGAAGAAGATGATGATCAAAATAGAATATGATAAGTGTTGGATTTAAAATGAAAATAAATCAATACTTATCATAAGCTAACCATGGTAAAGTGTAGAGAATGAACTAGGGTTAGTTCAAATGGTTAGGGTTAAGCATGAGACAAGAATGGTTACAAAGTCAAAGCTTCATGAAGCTTCAACTAGAAACAAAGAAAGCCACCATTCTTATCATAATCTTTTCAAAATAAATAAACAAATAAATAAATGAAAAAGCAAAACCCTAATCATCAACTTAACCATGGTTTAATTCTTTACACTTAACCAAATGAGCAAGTATCATCAAACATGATACAAACATGTGCACAAAAGTATATCACATATACAATTTGCACATCGAGTGAGAAAAACCATTTAAAGTGAACCAATACTAGTTAATGCAAAGTAATATACCAAATATATAATTATACATTAAATCATTAAATCAACACTTGATTTAACGATCCGGTCATATCGCATATAACCGACTAGTATCCTATGTATCGGCTTATCGAATCAATCCTTGATTCGATATCTAGGTTATATCACATATAACCAATCGAAACATTCATCGCGAGAATGGAATATGGTATCACATACACGCATTATTCTCGGTCCTGCACATATCTTATATGCGCTCCTATTTCGTTTCGCTTGAGCCAGGAAACCTCTGTGTAGGACTCTAAAGACTCGTCAATACGCCGGTAGTAGATGATGATCATATCAAGCACCCACAAGCCGCAAGCTGTCTGCTAAACGTAATGGCCATCCGGGTATTGAGCGATCAGAAGATCGACGAGCTAGCCCGCTCACACTCCTGTGAATCCAACCTGTAACACTTACCGTACAGTCCGGTCTGTTCGTCTGATATGTCGCATATCAAGTCTAGGGGTAGTAAACGTCAGACCCCAATAACCGATAAGTCGTGCCGATGTGAGGCTCATAACGGATTGAGAAACTACTGGTAACACTTACCAGAAAATCTCTGATCAGCCCTGGCCAGGGACTTCCCTGTTACGGCCAATCGAGCACAGCGCAACATCAACCCCCAATACCGTGAGAGACGAAACCCCTCCTATCGCTCATTGCCTCCATGTGACTCGGGACTGTGCCCAAAGACCACCGTTTTGCATACCCCCATGGACGTGGTAAGGTGGAGATCAAAGCACAGTGGGAATCACACAAGACTCTATGACGATCTCGGGTCTACAGACTAACCTGCAAAAGTGTCACCTGAGAACTGCCATCTGACGTGAGGTATAATACCATCTGGGAGTTCTCGGCGAGTCCGTCCAGTGTACCCAGTCTCCACTGAGCACCCGTATACCATCTCTGATGTCAAACACCAATGGATATGGGATCATCCATCGCCCATCTCATGGGTCGAGAAGCGTATACGCTAGTCTACTCTGGTATATCGATGCCCCGTCTCGATACACCCACGACTAGGGACCTTGAAGGATGTACTTATGGACTACCATGTCCCCTCTAGTATGATCTGCATCACAGTCCAGGTAGTCAAGTACACATCCTAAGGGCTTTACCAACATGTAACTATAAGACAGTTTAAAGAGACAAGTGTACATGTTAAGATAAAGAGCAACCAGATAGCATACTATCATATCGAGCAAGAAAGTCATCTCTATATATGTCCAAGCATCCAATATAATATACATCATCTGTACAATACTGGCCTCTAGGGCATACATACAACTAACAATCTCCCACTTGCACTAGGGCCAGCTGCTGTAGTATCGCATACCGAGCATCCCGAAGAGTCTCTCAAACTGTATCTGGGGAATGGCCTTCGTGAGTGGATCCGCCGTGTTGTTCTTCGTGTCAACCCTCCTGATCTCGATCTCCCGGCGATCAACTATCTCCCGGATCAGGTGATACCGCCTCAGAATATGCCTGGATCGCTGATGGGACCTGGGTTCCTTGGCCAAAGCCACCGCTCCATTGTTATCGCAATAAAGGTATTGGATGCTCAATGGATGGAACCACTCCAAGTTCAGTAATGAACTTCTTGATCCAGACATCCTCTTTGGCAGCATCGTTGGCAGCGATGTATTCAGCCTCCATCGTCGAGTCTGCCACGGTTTCCTGCTTGTAACTTTTCCAGCTAACCGCCCCTCCGTAAAGGGTAAAGACAAATCCCGACTGCGACTTAGAGTCGTCCTTATCACTCTGGAAGCTCGAATCGGTAAAGGACTCCACTTGGAGTTCTCCGTTACCATACACCAAGAGCATCTCTTTAGTCCTTCGTAAGTACTTGAGAATGCTCTTCACAGCTGTCCAGTGACTCTCTCCAGGATCAGCTTGATACCTGCTCACTACACTTAGTGAGTATGCTACATCGGGTCTGGTACATAGCATCGCGTACATGATAGAGCCTACAGCCGAAGCATAGGGCATCCCTTGCATGCGAGCTCTCTCCAAATCAGTCTTGGGAGACATCTCTTTGGAGAGAGTGACTCCAGAGATCGTGGGTAAGTTCCCACGCTTGGATTCTTCCATACTAAACCTCTTTAGTACGGTGTCAATGTACCTGGATTGGGACAATCCCAATATCCTTTTGGATCTATCTCTATAGATCCTAATTCCCAATATGCAGGAGGCATCACCAAGATCTTTCATTAAGAATCTTTGTGATAAGAAGAGCTTGACCGATTGCAGCATAGGAATATCATTTCCTATCAAGAGTATGTCGTCCACGTACAATACGAGGAAGACAACCTTACTCCCTGCCACCTTCTTGTAAATACAAGGTTCATCTGGGTTTTTGACGAAATCAAACTCTTTGATAACGACATCAATGCAGATGTTCCAACTCCGCGATGCTTGCTTTAATCCATAAATGGATTTAAGCAGCTTGCACACCTTGCCGCTGCTCCCACTGTCTACGAAGCCCTCTGGCTGAGTCATGTACACGCACTCTTCTAAATCACCATTTAGAAAGGCGGTCTTAACATCCATTTGCCAGATTTCGTAATCATGATATGCAGCGATGGCAAGCATGATCCGGATGGATTTAAGCATAGCCACTGGAGAAAAGGTTTCGTCATAGTCCACACCTGGTCTTTGACGAAAACCTTTTGCAACAAGTCTAGCTTTGAAAGTCTCCACATTCCCATCTACACCAAGTTTCTTCTTGAAGATCCATTTTCTCCCAATGGGTTTTACCCCTTCAGGAGCAACATCCAAAGTCCATACTTTGTTGGTGTACATGGATTCCATCTCGGACCGCATAGCATCCAGCCATTTCACTGAGTCCCTACTCGTGATGGCCCGCTCGAAGCTAGTTGGGTCATCATCCTCCATGATGCAATCCTCGCTCCCACCATCCATGAGAAAACCGTAGTATCTCTCAGGTTGGCGAGGAACCCTACTAGATCGGCGGAGAGGCTGAGGTTCATCGGGAACTACTGAATCCTCTGGTTCAACCAAATCTTCTGTTGTAGTCTGTATTGCTGGAACCTCTTCCAGTTCTACCTCCTTACCACTAATCTCTTTTTCAAGAAATTCCTTTTCTAAAAAGGTGGCATGTCGAGAAACAAACACCTTTTGTTCCTCGGTGTGGTAGAAGATATACCCGCGCGAATGTTTGGGATATCCAATAAACTTACACAAAATAGATCTTGCCGCGAGTTTGTCCGGAATTTGCGTTTTTACATATGCCGGATAACCCCATATCTTAACATAATTAAGACATGGTCTCTTTCCTTTCCATATCTCATATGGAGTGGTTGGCACAGTTTTGGTAGGAACCATATTCAATAGGTCTACAGCTGTTTCCAGTGCATATCCCCAGAAGGAAATAGGTAACTCAGCTGTGCTCATCATAGAGCGCACCATATCTAATAGGGTGCGGTTCCTCCGTTCTGATACACCGTTGTGCTGTGGTGTATATGGAGGAGTCAGCTGAGAGAGAATCCCATTCTCTTTTAGGAAGTCCAGGAATTCATTGCTTAAGTATTCTCCTCCTCGATCAGATCGAAGGATTTTAATACTTTTTCCGGTTTGGTTCTCGACTTCTTGTTTATATTCTCTAAATTTCTCAAAAGCTTCTGATTTGTGTTTCATCAGGAACACATATCCGAATCTAGAGAGATCGTCAGTGAATGTAATGAAGTACGAAGAACCATCCCTGGCATGTGTAGACATGGGACCACATACATCACTATGTATAAGTCCCAAGAGTTCGGTAACTCTTTCTCCGTGTCCCGTAAACGGAGTTTTGGTCATCTTGCCTTTGAGACATGACTGGCAAGTGTTATAAGATGAAAATTCGAACGAATTCAAATATCCATCCTTATGCAACTTAGCCAGTCGTGTCACATTGATGTGACCCAGTCTACAATGCCACAAGAAGGATTCGTTCAGTTCTGAACTCTTCCTCTTGTGTGTGTTTGTTATGCTCAGAACTGTTGATTGATTTAGAACATAAATGCCATTGCACAACGTGCCTGATCCAACCAACTTTTGGTTACGAAAAATGTTCATAACATTGTCCTGTAATACAAAATTATATCCCTCTTTACTCAATAAAGAAACCGATATAATGTTGCATATCAGGTTCGGCATGTAATAGCATTCGTTCAGAACCAATGTATTACCAGTTGGTAATACAAGGTGATATTCCCCGACAGTCTTAGCTGCAACAATTGCACCATTTCCAACTCTAATGTCTTTATCACCTTCTCCAAGTTCTCTACCTTTTCTAAGCCTATGTAACTGATTACATATATGGGATCCTGACCCGGTATCTAATACCCAGGACATAGGGCAAATGGAGAAACAGTTCTCTGTAACGAACACACCCGAAGAAAATGCATCATCATGTACTCTCTTCAATCGGGAGGCATGGGAATCCTGGTATTCCCTTATATCCTGTTCATTCCTATAACTCTTATAAGAAAGAACGGAACTAACGTTCCCCAGCACAGAATAACATGCGGGTTCGGTCAATACATCCATATTATTATCTTTATTAGGGCATGAAATGGTCGCTACCTGGAGAGAGAGAGAAGAAAACACTTTAGCGTATGCTCTTGCAAGATCAGATTGGTTTTTATCTTATCTAATCAGGACGGCTCCCACTGTTTTTATCAAATCTTCCTTCAAACCCTAAAAGGAAAGACTAGCCGGGATTAATTACACACTACAAGTTCGCCAATCTTTCAGCCAGGCCAGTGTCGTTACTTTGAGGGAGGTCCCCCGTGCTTTCGCACGAACTTAATTAATGTAAACCTCATTTTCCCAGAGGCGTAACCCCGTTGACACCTTTCTAGACACCTACTCGATCAGCTAATTGCAATGTGTAAAACTCTCCCAGGAGTAACTCTTACTCGCAGTGGGCATCGGGATCCAACTATCTCATAGAAGGTATGCAATCTCATTGCAAATTTCAACACTTGAAATTCCCGATAATATTTTGCCCCTAGCGTCCTATGACCTTGACGCATACCAACAAACCATAGTGCGCTAGTCAAGTTCAACCCGTCATTTCCTGATTGAATTAAACCCACCCGCACGACCCTTGACGCAGGCCAACAAAGTCGCACGACTACCCTAATCCAATCTGCATCATATGCATAAGCAGATAAATACTAGTTAGCTACCGCACACTACGCCTTGACGCAGGCCAACAAACGTAGCACGAATACTAACTACTACTTATCTGAAATGACGGAGGGCTACGACAGGTTTTTCTGAAAACCTATTGCGTAATGAACTTGATATCGTTGTAGAATCAAATGAAGTTTTGAAATAGAGTGATTTTGAGGCTTTTCTAGTTTTGCTAAAGGGGTCACTCCCGGTGAAGGGATCGTCGGCCCTTTCCTCGTCGAATGAGGTGCGGGATATATCATATATATCACTGTGCAAAGCAGAAACTATAGAAGAAATCAAAAGTCAAACCGAGTGTGTAGTATCTGCCAGTTATTGCTAAAGGAGTCACTCCCGGTGAAGGGATCTCGGTCCTTTCCTCATCGAATAAGGTGCAGGGTATATCATATATACCGCTATGCAAAGCAAGAACTGTAGCTACCTGTTTTGTTTAAAATTTGATTCTACGACATCTTAGGTTTCTTTTCTTTCATTAATCACATTAATGAAGTCCCATCATTTAAATACCTAAACATCACAGATAAATACGACGTACACTTATGCCATCCGCATTCGCCTGGATGTCCCCTCGTGCACCGTTAGGTTAGGTAACTAACGACAGAGCAGGGCAGGGCTAGTGCGGGTGCAAAACATAAGTAACGTCTATATAATATATCATATATACTATATACTGTATCTATCACAGAACATCATATGATCACATCACAGATATCGCAGCAGAAGAAACATATGAAACATTGGATATACTAGGACGTCCGTGTTTTCAATACGAGCCAGTATAAAACACGGATTCCACGGTCGTGATGAATAGCCAATCCCACACCCCTAGACCCCTACGAGAGCGGCAAGCAACCCTACCAATTCTAGGGTTAGGAGACCCGGACTCGGCTCCTTGAGATGGTCTCCCACTGGACCCCAGAACCCGGTTACTTGTGCTCCCCTCCTTGGGTCTATCCTAATGCGGAAAAGTAAATAATATACAAAGGGTGACAACTTCCGCAACCTGGAAGTGCCCCAAATAAAAGAATATTACATACAAGTTTTTACATGAATGAAAATGAAAAACACTCACCTCACATAAAAACCCCCGGCTATTCAAACACGACAATCCAATATAACATATCCAGCAACACATAACATCACATGTCATCAACGTAAGTAAATATGCGCATCCCAATTGTCGTTGACATATAGCAACGAAACCGGCGATATCATATATTACACTTACGGTCACAGAAAAGAAAGTGTAAAACTACAACAGTTGGAATCCGCAACCTCTTTAGACATCGCATGCCTAACACTTATAAACCCCGCATTTTAGTCCCATTATCGAAAACTCTTTTCAATATCAAGTGAGACTAAACCGCTAGATTTATAACATTCATTCAGCTATCTCATAACTGTTTGTGAATTCCAATTATTGTATCCCATTCCGGATAAATAGAAAATATTAAACTTTCCGATCGAACATTCGAACACCCAAGTTTTCCCGAAACCGTTCAACACATGAAATAGGTTCAAAGACATTCACTTCATGCCTCAGTACCAACGGTCCAGCCGTAGAAGGGTCAAGCCAATGCCTCACATGTGGCACGCCGTACTGCCCCAAACCCGAAGGTTCAAAGGGCAGTTCAAGACGGTCACATAATCGAGTTAAGGTTTGTTGTCTTCTAGAGGGACCATCGCGTTACTTGCACTACTCAGAACGTCCTTAAACCACAGAAAAATCCAACACTTGGAAATTCTCCGGCAGGGGAAAAGTTGGGTATATATATCCGGTCGAACTTTTTAACATATTCTAAAGTTATCCGGAAAGCCACATAGACAAGGTTTGATAATCCGATCGAATTATCGATTCCCAATACAACCCCAGAACACTCAACTCTTGAGTCAAATTAAAAATTCCCAGAAAATTCAGCATAATAAAATAGGAATTACTGTGCAAAAAGGGACAGATGATGTCATCAGATGGCCGCGGAACCGCCGCAGAAGCCAGGCTTCCGCCGCGGTTCCGCCGCGCCCTTAGCAGATCATGGAATAAATTTTGCATCGTAATTCTTAGAATTCCCTGCTGAATTTTTTAAGCATTTTTAATATGGAAAAATCCCAGATTTTAGAAAATGTCCAGAGAGCATATCGGGAATTAGGGTTACGGTTCGATCGGGTTTCAAACGTCGTCTAGACTTCGCCTAAGGGTCTAGCTAGGCTCTGATACCACTGTAGGGTTCCTAGGCACGCTAATGAGGTCTCACAAGGCATCAACCATGCCAATTTCAAATTTTACGGATGCCGAGAAACCCTAATACGGATCGTTGACTAGAAGTTTAGGCGAAATACGAATCTAGTTAACAACTTAACTAAAGATAAGAAGCTACAACCTTTGTAGATCCGGTTATCCACTTCCTTAGCTCCATGTAGACGTCCTCTCGCTGTTCGTCTCGAATCCCGAACTCAAGCATCGGCTTCATCGGAGAAATGGGCGGGCAAGGTCGTCGGCTTCGTGCCGTAGATGATCTACGTCGAGGCTTCACAAGATCAAGCTTCGACTTCACCAAGTTGTGAAACTTTTGAAGAAAACACCCTATACTACTTGGCAAGAGGTAGAGGGTGAAGAAATAGGAGGTGGGTTCACTTTAGATTTGGATTTCTCTCACTTTTGCTCAAGTTGCCATTGATGGACTTAAGCTTTTTCTTGAAGAAGAAGATGATGATCAAAATAGAATATGATAAGTGTTGGATTTAAAATGAAAATAAATCAATACTTATCATAAGCTAACTATGGTAAAGTGTAGAGAATGAACTAGGGTTAGTTCAAATGGTTAGGGTTAAGCATGAGACAAGAATGGTTACAAAGTCAAAGCTTCATGAAGCTTCAACTAGAAACAAAGAAAGCCACCATTCTTATCATAATCTTTTCAAAATAAATAAACAAATAAATAAATGAAAAAGCAAAACCCTAATCATCAACTTAACCATGGTTTAATTCTTTACACTTAACCAAATGAGCAAGTATCATCAAACATGATACAAACATGTGCACAAAAGTATATCACATATACAATTTGCACATCGAGTGAGAAAAACCATTTAAAGTGAACCAATACTAGTTAATGCAAAGTAATATATCAAATATATAATTATACATTAAATCATTAAATCAACACTTGATTTAACGATCCGGTCATATCGCATATAACCGACTAGTATCCTATGTATCGGCTTATCGAATCAATCCTTGATTCGATATCTAGGTTATATCACATATAACCAATCGATACATTCATCGCGAGAATGGAATACGGTATCACATACACGCATTATTCTCGGTCCTGCACATATTTTATATGCGCTCCTATTTCGTTTCGCTTGAGCCAGGAAACCTCTGTGTAGGACTCTAAAGACTCGTCAATACGCCGGTAGCAGATGATGATCATATCAAGCACCCACAAGCCGCAAGCTGTCTGCTAAACGTAACGGCCATCCGGGTATTGAGCGATCAGAAGATCGACGAGCTAGCCCGCTCACACTCCTGTGAATCCAACCTGTAACACTTATCGTACAGTCCGGTCTGTTCGTCTGATATGTCGTATATCAAGTCTAGGGGTGGTAAACGTCAGACCCCAATAACCGATAAGTCGTGCCGATGTGAGGCTCATAACGGGTCGAGAAACTACTGGTAACACTTACCAGAAAATCTCTGATCAGCCCTGGCCAGGGACTTTCCTGTTACGGCCAATCGAGCACAGCGCAACATCAACCCCCAATACCGGGAGAGACGAAACCCCTCCTATCGCTCATTGCCTCCATGTGACTCGGGACTGTGCCCAAAGACCACCGTTTTGCACGCCCTCATGGACGTGGTAAGGTGGAGATCAAAGCACAGTGGGAATCACACAAGACTCTATGACGATCTCGGGTCTACAGACTAACCTGCACAAGTGTCACCTGAGAACTGCCATCTGACGTGAGGTATAATACCATCTGGGAGTTCTCGGTGAGTCCGTCCAGTGTACCCAGTCTCCACTGAGCACCCGTATACCATCTCTGATTTCAAACACCAATGGATATGGGATCATCCATCGCCCATCTCATGGGTCGAGAAGCGTATACGCTAGTCTACTCTGGTATATCGATGCCCCGTCTCGATACACCCATGACTAGGGACCTTGAAGGATGTACTTATGGACTACCATGTCCCCACTAGTATGATCTGCATCACAGTCCAGGTAGTCAAGTACACATACTAAGGGCTTAACCAACATGTAACTATAAGACAGTTTAAAGAGACAAGTGTACATGTTAAGATAAAGAGCAACCAGATAGCATACTATCATATCGAGCAAGAAAGTCATCTCTATATATGTCCAAGCATCCAATATAATATACATCATCTGTACAATACTGGCCTCTAGGGCATACATACAACTAACAGAGATATTGCCCCTTAACGAGTATATTTTCGCCACTCGATCAGGAGTGATGGGTCTGACCCCAGAGAATGCCATTCAGCACCGATTCCCAAGCTTGATCAAGGTGTTAAATATATATGAGAGCCTGTTTCTCGAATTTGGAAGCCACAGGGTCAGCTTTACGGATTTCATCGCCCGTTTTCTTCGCCCGGAAGTCTTGTCGAAACAAGGTGCGAAGTTTGCCAAGCTCGACGATCCTTTCGGTTTTGGCTTGGATAGCCAGCCGAAAGCGGAAGCAGATCAAAAGAATTTCTTTCTCCCAAATGCCGCGGTCGTCCCCTTTGCAGAACTTGCCGCTTAAGACATCGACGAAAAGGCGTTCTTTTTAGGGTTCTTTGGCTTATAGTTAAGCTGGTTTGCGCTCCTCATGCACCCTCGCTACATGAGGCCGTCCATTTTCTACCCGACTCACCGAATGGTTGAAGGGACGCAGGTTGCCATTGGGATTGCTGGGCTGGCTCATTTGTATCATGGCTTGAGCTTGGCAGCAGACACCATTCAACCGGGGGTGCAGCCCGTAAACTTCCTGATTCATTATTTCACTTCGTGGCTCGAGCCGCATGTGCTCGGCGCTTTTAGAGTCTACAAGTGGCCCCATTTCTACAAAATTTATAACTTTTCTCGGGCTATGCGGCTGATTGATGCTTCCGCTTTAGAACTGACTCAGCGAGAAGCTCGGGTTCTGATTCTTCGCCCGCTTACGGTCAGGGATGGCATGACCTTCGTCGATAAGGTCATGAATATCGGCAAGGAGTCCAGTAAGGCGGTGCAACCGCTGCAAGATATCTTTAAAGATGGGGCTCCCATGTTGAAGGCTCGTGAGATCTTGCATTTATACTCTATCAGGCCAGGCTACTTGGTGTTCAGGCAAAATGACTCGGCGCTTTTCATAAGGTACAACCCGCACCGTTTTGCCCAGCAGTCGGGTTACAATCAGGGTATTCCCCTCGAGGCCTTCTTGGCAGAACCGGTTGCTACTGAAGAGGGTATCCAGAGTGCGTTGCATCACTTCATGTGTCTAAATACTGGGTCCAACTTTTTGATCAGTGAGCCGAGCTGCATTCCAAAAGCCTTGAACGTATATGTGGCGTGGTACCAGCATGCGATGGGTGTTGTTATCAGGGAAGAAAAGCGATTATTGCTTGATCGCAAGGGTGCTATCCCAGCCGGTAATCCAGCCGTTCCCTTGAAGCGGCGGACCATCATTCGTCCTCCTGTAAGAAAGGCTGCAGTGGCTATGGTCCCGCGTGTTTTTCCCGATAAGCCTCTACCTCGTGTGCCTGTAGAAGCAGCGGCTGCAGCGTCTCCCGATTCTGGCATGGGTACGGAGATCGGGACTCGTCGCCCAAAGTTGCCCACCAAGCGCAAGCTCCTGGTGCCGGCTGCCGGCGGCCGCTCGCAAAAGAAGAAGAAGTCGCTATTTTCTGCGGACGTTGCATTCGGCTAGGAGCCTCATGCACCTTACGGCGAAGGCTTAAGTGAGTACGGGACCAATGAAGGTTTATTCCTTGCGCCGGATGATACCAATCTAGAGGTTGCCATCGCGGTTTCCGAGTAACTAGCTCGCGATGAAGTAGCACTGATCACCATTGCACAGTCAGGAAGACTTCAGTCGTATCTTTCCGCGGTTATATATTTTTTTATTTTTATGCTTTGACTGACGCTTTCTTCTTCAACAGGTATCTCTGCCGAAGAGGCTCTCACGGCTTCCTGTAGGGTTCCTAGGCACACTAATGAGGTCTCACAAGGCATCAACCATGCCAATTTCAAAAATTACAAGTGCCGAGAAATCCTAATACGGATCGTTAACTAGATTTTAGGCGAAACAAATGCGAATAGTTAACAACTTAACTAAGTGAACGGAAATACAACCTTTGTAGATCCGGTACTCCACCTCCATAGCTCCGTGATGAAGTCCCCTCGCTGTACAAATCGGATCCCGGACTCTAGCGTCGGCTTCATCGGAGAAATGGGCGGGCTAGGTCGTCGACTTCGATGCCGAAGATGATCTACGTCGAGACATCACAAGATCAAGCTCCCACTTCACCAAGTCATGAAACTTGTGAAGAAAACACCCTATACTACTTGGCAAGAGGTAGAGGATGAAGAAATAGGAAGTGGGTTCACTTTAGAATTGGATTTCTCACTCTTTTTCTCAAGTTGCCATTGTTGGTAGCAAGCTTCTTCTTTTGTTCAAGAAGAAGAAGATGAAGAAAAGAATATGATAAGAATTATGAGAAAATAGAATATAGATCATTCTTATCATAATTTGAACCATGGTTAGATGTAGAGAATAAACTAAGGTTAAAGTGAATGGTTAGGGTTAAGCATGAGACAAAAATGGTGGACTTGTTCAAAGCTTCATGAAGCTTCAACAAGCAAACAAAGAAAGCCACCATTTCTTATTTATCTTTCCAAAATGAAAAATAAATAAATGAATAAGAAAAATGTAAACCCTAATCATCAACTTAACCATGGTTTAATTCTTTACACAAACCCAAGTGAGCATGTATCATCAAATATGATACAAACAAGTGCACAAAAGTATATCACATATACAACTTGTGTACATCAAGTGAGAAAATCCATTTAAAGTGAACCAATACTAGTTAATGCAAAGTAATATATCAAATATATAATTATACATTAAATCATTAAATCAACACTTGATTTAACGATCTGGTCATATCGCATATGACCGACTAATATCAAGAGTAACAACTTATCGAATCAACACTTGATCCGATAACCCGGCTATATCGCATATAACCGATCAATGTCACAAATCGCAAGAATCGAATACAGTATCACATACTGGTATCATTCTCGGTCCCGCACATATCTCATATGCGCTCCTATTTCGTTTCGCTTGAGCCAGGAAACCTCTGTGTAGGACTCTAAAGACTCGTCAATACGCCGGCAGCAGGTGATGATCATATCAAACACCCACAAGCCGCAAGCGGTCTGCTAAACGTAACGGCCACCCGGGTATTGAGCGATCAGAAGATCGACGAGCAAGCCCGCTCATACTCCTTTGAATCCAACCAGTAACACTTACCGTACAGTCCGGTCTCGTCGTCTGATATGTCGTATATCTCGCCTAGGGGTGGTAAACGTCAGACCCCAACAGCTCGATAAGTCGTGTCGATATGAGGTCTATAACAATTCGAGAAACTACTGGTAACACTTACCAGTAAATCTCAGCAACCCTGGCCAGGGATTTCCGGTTATAGCCAATCGAACACAGCACAACATCAACCCCCTATACCGGGAGAGACGAATCCCCTCCTATCGCTCATTGCCTCCATGTGATTCGGGACTGTACCCAAAAACCACCGTTTTGCACGCCCTCTTGGACGTGGTAAGATGGAAATCAAAGCACAGTGGGAATCACACAAGACTCTATGACGATCTCGGGTCAACAGACTACTCTGTACCAGTGTCACCAGAGAACTGCCATCTGACGTAAGGATAATACCATCTGGGAGTTCTCGGCGAGTCCGTCCAGTGTACCCAGTCTCCACTGAGCACCCGTATATCATCTCTGATGTCAAACACCAATGGATATGGGATCATCCATCGCCCATCTGTATGGGTCGAGAAGGTATACGCTAGTTTACTCTGGTATATCGATGCCCCGTCTCAATACACCCACGACGGGGGACCTTGAAGGATGTACTTATGGACTACCATGTCCCCACTAGTATGATCCGCATCATAGTCCAGGTAGTCAAGTACACATCCTAAGGGCTTTACCAACATGTAACAGAGAGACAAACAATGTATACGTTAAGGTAAAGAGTAACCAGATAGCATACTATCATGTCGAGCAAGAAAGTCCTCCCTATATATGTCTCAGCATCCACTACAATATACATCCAATGTACAGTAATGGTCTCTAGGGCATACATATAACTAACACTTCCCTCAAGACTTTCGAAGAGGAAGAGAGGCTCCGTGCTTCTTTGGGCCTTGGTATACTTCGGCTCATTGTGCCTTCATTCCCATTTTTCTTTATTCATGGTTTGACCTTTTCTTTTATTTTGTTGCAGGGACTACCTTGACTCGGATTATTCCGAGTACGGTGCCAATCCCCAGTGGTGATGCGGCGACGCTTCCAGAGTCGGCTGCTGAGGCCCCAGCTCCTCCAGTATTGCCGTAAGAGGCTTCGCTCAAGCAGCCGATGACGGACGCCGTAACGGCTCCAGAGGCAGCTCTTGGTTCGGACGATGACGTTCCTTTGATGGAGGTATTGAGGAGATCACTTCTCACTGCCAAGGCCGAAAAGAAGCATAGAAAGCATGCGGCAAGGGAACGTGACGTCAGCTTGGCTGTGGGTGCAGGTTCAAGCACCACCCCATCTGTCGCCATTCCTCCAGAGGATGCTCCAGCTGCCCTGTCTACCGCTCATAGACAGGTTGTGCGCGCAGCTCGGGAGGCAACTGAAAATCCATTGCCAGGTAATGTAATGCCCAATCTTTTCATTTTTACTCGATCCGCAAATTCTGATATACTATATCTTGTAGGGCCAAGAATTGGCGATGAGGTGGCGGTGAGAAGACGGCGACCACAGATCCCGAAACGGCTACTCTCTCTCGGGAGTCTGGGACTGCCCAAACCGTCGCTCTTTCTCCCTGTGGCTCCCTGATATCAACAGGCATTGTGAGTGTCACGACGGCCCTTGTCGAATCAGGGGACGAGGCCACGGATGCAGAAACTATTCCAGTGAAGGAGAGCGAAGAAGCCGCTGCGCCTAGTGATGCTCTAGTCGCGGTTTCGATTGGCGACCTATCAGGTAGACCTTGGGTCACTGTTTTCTTTTTATCTTTCGATCCCGTTCAGCCCCATCTGATGACGTTTTGTTTGTTTTGAGTATTGGTGCAGTGAATGTGGAGATTGCGCCATCTGAAGCGCCTCCGGTCGCCGCCGTGACGGCTGTTGTTCCGTTACCTTCTCCCATGTCATCTAGAGTGCTGGAAGGTATATGTTTGCGACTTATCGGTTTCATTATGGGTAATAAACTCTTTGTACTGACATCGGATTGTTACAACCTTACAGGAGTCCTTTTTGACCATCTGTATCAGGTGCTGAATCCACATTTTTCCTTCCAGTCAGAAGTCGTCCTGCCTACCAGTGTCGGTGAGTATAGTTTTTTTTTAACCGACATCCTCTCCTTTCTTTTATGGACAACCATGTCGTTGTTAATTCTTCTTTGAATTGATTGCAGCGTTACGGATTGGAGGAGGGAACGAGAGAACAGTCGCGCCTCCGGTACTCCCAACTTTGCCGCCTATCGCAGCCGGTATAGTAGACTTCATCGCTCACGCATTTTCTTTATCTCTTGAGCCGACCTTTAACCATAACTTGTTTTGCAGCAATCGCACCGACTCTAGCTCCCTTCAAGTCTTGAATCTCAATGCCGGCAGGGCCCTTTTCTAAACACTCATCTTCCAGGGGTGCTGCGAATAGCCTGCGAGTTCGTCGAGGATCTAGATGCCGAGACTTTCGCATCTGCTGCAGATTTTGCTGCCAAGGTTAATCTTATGTTGGCGATACTCGTGAACTTCCATAGCGAGGGCGTCGTCGAGTCTTAGGTTAACTACTGTAGGAAAATCGAGGTCTGTCTGTATGAGATTGAGCTCAAGCATCCTGATCTGGAAGTGTTGTCTTTTAACTCCCAGCGGGCTGCATGGGTTGAGCAGAGCATTCCCTTCCTCAGCCA
Source organism: Agapanthus africanus (assembly GCA_030015575.1). Classification (NCBI taxonomy): domain Eukaryota; kingdom Viridiplantae; phylum Streptophyta; class Magnoliopsida; order Asparagales; family Amaryllidaceae; genus Agapanthus; species Agapanthus africanus. The sequence goes on along the minus strand of JASDDO010000028.1, from coordinate 62,014,867 downwards.
TTTTGAAAAGGAGGTAACCTTGAGAAGGAAGGAATGCGAGGAGGCTTCAGAAAAATCTGCCCGGCTTTGCACCCAGGATGACGCGAATGCTGCACAGCTGAAAGCTATCTTTGAGGGCCTCCTACGATGTATTTCCGACGGGCTAACGCTGAGGCAGAAGCTCGACCTCACTGAGAGGGATACGCAGAGTCGTGAGGCAGCTCAGCGGGAAATCAATGAGAAACTTTCATCCTGTTTGCAGCAACGGGCTCGAGTCGAAGCAGAGCTGGCCGCGGCGGCTGACCATGACAAGGAGCTGAGAGGAGTGCGCGAGCGGCTTGCTGATTTGCTAAAATCGCCTCCTTCTCAATAGTCATCTTTGTATCGATTGTAATTTATGAATAACATGTATTCATTTCATTTTTTATTTTATATGATGTATCTCGTATTCAATTGAATTCATGAATAAAGGACACATTTTTTTTATCTCCGACTATCGTTTTCTTTTCTCTGCTGTGTTGTTGGCATGTGATTTTAGCAAATGTGGCTTGTAGATAGTAGATAGCTGTCCATCTTGAAATCTTTATAGGACAACGATGGCTTAAAAAACAGGGTTAGGATCTGTTGCCTAAGACTTTCCAACTTTATGAGTTGTGAGGGTCTCATAATGACTTTTCTCCCTACGAGTCGTGAGGATCTCGTAGGTGTATTTTCTCCTTAGGAATCGTGAGGATTCCTAAGTACGATTTCTCTTGAGAGTCGTAAGGATCGCACAATAGAGTTTTTCTCCCTTACAAGAAGAGATGACTCGTAAGTGATTGGTGAGTTGATTTGTTTCCAAATCGAAGCATTGCTCCGATGAGGAGGTCAAGGGTTGACTTTCCTCGTTTTCTTTGGTGTCAGGATTGACTTTCTCCATTTTCTACGGTGTCGGGATTGACTTTCTCCATTTTCTACGGTGTCGGGATAGACTTTCTCCATTTTCTACGGTGTCGGTGTTGACTTTCTCCGTTTTCTACGGCGTCGGGATCGACTTTCTCCATTTTCTATGGTGTCGGGGTTGACTTTCTCCGTTTTCTACGACGTCGGGGTTGACTTTCTCTGTTTTCTACGGCGTCGGATCGACTTTCTCGATTTTCTACGGTGTCGGGGTTGACTTTCACCGTTTTCTACGGCGTCGGAATCGACTTTCTCCATTTTCTACGGTGTTGGGGTTGACTTTCTCCGTTTTCTACGGTGTCGGGGTTGACTTTCTCCGTTTTCTACGGCGTTAGGATCGACTTTCTCCATTTTCTACGGCGCCGGGATCGACTTTCTCCATTTTCTACGGCGCCGGGATCGACTTTCTCCGTTTTCTACGGTGTCGGGGTTGACTTTCTCTGTTTTCTATGGCGTCGGGATTGACTTTCTCCATTTTCTACGGTGTCGGGGTTGACTTTCTCTGTTTTCTACGACGCTTTCTCTATTTTTTACAGTGTTGGGGTTGACTTTGTCCGTTTTCTACGGTGTCGGGATCGACTTTCTCCGTTTTCTACGGTGTCAGGGATCGACTTTCTTTGTTTTCTACGGTGTCGGGATTGACTTTCTCCGTTTTCTACGGTGTCGGGATTGACTTTCTCCGTTATCTACGGTGTCGGGATCAAATTTCTCTGTTTTGTACGGTGTCGGGATCGAGTTTCTCCGTTTTCTACGGTGTCTGGATCGACTTTCTCCGTTTTCTACGGTGTCAGAGTTGACTTTCTCCGTTTTCTACGGTGTCGGGATCGACTTTCTCCATTTTCTACGGTGTCGGGATCGACTTTCTCCATTTTCTACGGTGTCGGGGTTGCCTTTCTCCTTTTTTACGGTGTTGGGATAGACTTTCTCCGTTTTCTACGGTGTCAGGGTTGTCTTTCTCCGTTTTCTACGGTGTCAGGATCGACTTTCTCCGTTTTTTACGGTGTCGGGGTTGACTTTAGGTTGTCTGTAAACCGTGGAGTCTTGGAACTAGGGACTTTGCCATGGCTCCGATTGGTGGTGTCGCGTCCGTGTCCTGCTGGCATGAGGGGGAACGCGGTTGCTAGTCTTCTAGGATGCAGATATTGCAGCTGAGACCTGATTCTCCCTTTGATAGAGTTTTTTGGGACATGTGGTTCCCTTTTCGTTTATTCCCATGGATTGTATACAGGGGTCAGTATGGACTTACCTGCAGGCAAAAGTTTCATTTTATATGTATTTTTTTGTTTTCTTTTCATGATGTTCTATCATTTCAGCTTTTTGTATCGCGAAAGTCGTGATTGCCTAATCATTTCGGCTATTTTTCGCGGTGCCCAATCATTTCAGATGTTTTTTCCTTTTTACTTGCTGCTTTTTATTGCAAGTTGCCCAATTATTTCGGCTATTTTTGTATGCATATATTTTACTTGCTGATTTTGTTGCAAGTTGCCCTATCATTTCGGCTATTTCACATGCATTTATGGCTCGCTGACTTTTCACCGCGAGTATGGAACTTGGGATCTGATACCAATCTTAGCATCAATATCGCTGCGACTGGAATATTTCCAGGAGCGAATCATCATTTGCCGTGAAAGAACTTAGAATTTATTACCGATTTAGGCATCAGCATCGCTACCACTGGGACATTACTGTAGGGTTCCTAGGCACACAGTAGAGGTCTCACAAGGCATCAACCATGCCATTTTACAAAAATATGGTGCCGAGAAACCCTAGTTAACGGATCGTTGCTAGAAATCTAGGCGAAAAGTAAACTAGTTAACACTTAACTACTAGAATCTGGAAATTACAACCTTTGTAGATCCGGATATCCACCTCCACGGCTCCGCAACGAAGTCTCCCCGCTGTCCAAGTCGAACCCCGGGCTCTAGCGTCGGCTTCATCGGAGAATGAACGGGCTTGGTCATCGACGACGATGCCGAAGATGATCTACGTCGAGGCATCGCTAGATCAAGCTCCCACTTCACAAAGTGATGAAACTTGTGAAGAAAACACACTCTACTACTTGGCAAGAGGTAGAGGATGAATAAATAGGAGGTGGGTTCTCTTTAGAATTTGATTTCTCACTCTCAAGCTCAAGTTGCCATTGATGGCCTCAAGGTTTCAAACTTGAAGATGAAGAAGAAGATGAGCTAGAATTATGATAAGTCTTTTTAAAATGAAAAGAAAACTCATATTTATCATAATCTAACTTGGGTTAAGTGTAGAGAATAAACCATGGTAAGTGGATGGGTTAGGGTTAAGCATGAAGACAAAATGGTCTCCTTGGTCAAAGCTTCATGAAGCTTCAACAAGCTTCATGACAAAAACAAACCATTATCTCTTCATTTATCCAATAAAATAAATAAAGAAATGAATAAATAAATGATAAGGCAAAACCCTAATTATCATTTAACCATGGTTTAATTCTTCACACTTAACCAAATGATCAAGTATCATCAAACATGATACATATATGTGCACTAAAGTATATCACATATACAACTTGCACATCAAGTGAGAAAATCCGTATAAAGTGAACCAATACTAGTTAATGCAAAGTAATATATCAAATATATAATTATACATTAAATCATTAAATCAACATTTGATTCAATGATCCGGTCATGTCGCACATAACCGACTAGTATTCAATGTATCGATTTATCGAATCAATGATTCGATAACTAGGTCATATCGAATATAACCAATCGAAACATTTATCGCGAGAATGAAATGCGGTATCACATACACGCATTATTCTCGCTCCCACACATATCTCATATGCACTCCTATTTCGTTTCGCTTGAGCCAGGAAACCTCTGTGTAGGACTCTAAAGACTCGTCAATACGCCGGTAGCAGATGATGATCATATCAAGCACCCACAAGCCGTAAGCGGTCTGCTAAACGTAACGGCCATCCGGGTATTGAGCGATCAGAAGATCGACGAGCTAGCCCGCTCACACTCCTGTGAATCCAACCAGTAACACTTACCGTACAGTCCGGTCTGTTCGTCTGATACGTCGCATATCAAGTCTAGGGGTGGTATACGTCAGACCCCAATAACCGATAAGTCGTGCCGATGTGAGGCTCATAACGGGTCGAGAAACTACTGGTAACACTTACCAGCAAATCTCTGATCAGCCCTGGCTAGGGACTTCCCTGTTACGGCCAATCGAGCACAGCGCAACATCAACTCCCAATACCGGGAGAGACGAAACCCCTCCTATCGCTCATTGCCTCCATGTGACTCGGGACTGTACCCAAAGACCACCGTTTTGCACGCCCTCATGGACGTGGTAAGGTGGAGATCAAAGCACAGTGGGAATCACACAAGACTCTATGACGATCTCGGGTCTACAGACTAACCTGTACAAGTGTCACCTGAGAACTGCCATCTGACGTGAGGTATAATACCATCTGGGAGTTCTCGGCGAGTCCGTCCAGTGTACCCAGTCTCCACTGAGCACCCGTATACCATCTCTGATGTCAAACACCAATGGATATGGGATCATCCATCACCCATCTCATGGGTCGAGAAGCGTATACGCTAGTCTACTCTGGTATATCGATGCCCCGTCTCGATACACCCACGACTAGGGACCTTGAAGGATGTACTTATTGACTACCATATCCCCACTAGTATGATCTGCTTCATAGTCCAGGCAGTCAAGTACACATCCTAAGGGCTTTACCAACATGTAACTATAAGACAGTATAAAGAGACTAGTGTACATGTTAAGATAAAGAGTAACCAGATAGCATACTATTATATCGAGCAAGAAAGTCATCTCTATATATGTCCAAGCATCCAATATAATATACATCATCTGTACAATACTGGCCTCTAGGGCATACATACAACTAACAATCTCCCACTTGCACTAGGGCCAGCTGCTGTAGTATCGCATACCGAGCATCCCGAAGAGTCTCTCAAACTGTATCTGGAGAATGGCCTTCGTGAGTGGATCCGCCGTGTTGTTCTTCGTGTCAACCCTCCTAACCTCGATCTCCCGGCGATCAACTATCTCCCGGATCAGGTGATACCGCCTCAGAATATGCCTGGATCGCTGATGGGACAGGGTTCCTTGGCCAAAGCCACCGCTCCATTGTTATCGCAATACAAAGGTATTGGATGCTCAATGGATGGAACCACTCCAAGTTCAGAAATGAACTTCTTGATCCAGACAGCTTCTTTAACAGCATCGTTGGCAGCGATGTATTCAGCCTCTATCGTCGAGTCTGCCACGGTTTCCTGCTTGGAACTCTTCCAGCTAACCGCCCCTCCGTAAAGGGTAAAGACAAAGCCCGACTGCGACTTAGAGTCGTCCTTATCACTCTGGAAGCTCGAATCGGTAAAGGACTCCACTTGGAGTTCTCCGTTACCATACACCAAGAACATATCTCTAGTCCTTCGCAAGTACTTGAGAATGTTCTTCACAGCTATCCAGTGACTCTCTCCAGGATCTGCTTGATACCGACTCACTACACTTAGTGAGTATGCAACATCGGGTCTGGTACATAGCATTGCATACATAATAGAGCCTACTGCCGAAGCATAGGGTATCCCTTGCATGCGAGCTCTCTCCAAATCAGTCTTGGGAGACATCTCTTTGGAGAGAGTGAGTCCAGAGATCGTGGGCAAGTTCCCACGCTTGGATTCTTCCATACTAAACCTCTTTAGTATGGTGTCAATGTACCTAGATTGGGACAATCCCAGTATCCGTTTGGATCTATCTCTATAGATCCTGATTCCCAATATGCAGGAGGCATCACCAAGATCTTTCATTGAGAATCTTTGTGATAAGAAGAGCTTGACCGATTGCAGCATAGGAATATCATTTCCTATCAAGAGTATGTCGTCCACGTACAATACGAGGAAGACAACCTTACTCTCTGCCACCTTCTTGTAGATACAAGGTTCATCTGGATTTTTGACGAAATCAAACTCTTTGATAACGACGTCAAAACAGATGTTCCAACTCCGCGATGCTTGCTTTAATGTATAAATGGATTTAAGCAGCTTGCACACCTTCCCGCTGCTCCCACTGTCTACGAAGCCCTCTGGCTGAGTCATGTACACGCACTCTTCTAAATCACCGTTTAGAAAGGCGGTCTTAACATCCATTTGCCAGATTTCGTAATCATGATATGCAACGATGGCAAGCATGATCCGGATGGATTTAAGCATAGCCACTGGAGAAAAGGTCTCGTCATAGTCCACACCTGGTCTTTGACGAAAACCCTTTGCTACAAGTCTAGCTTTGAAAGTCTCCACTTTCCCATCTACACTAAGTTTCTTCTTGAAGATCCACTTGCTCCCAATGGGTTTTACCCCTTCAGGAGCAACGTCCAAAGTCCATACTTTGTTGGTGTACATGGATTCCATCTCGGACCGCATAGCATCCAGCCATTTCACTGAGTCCCCACTCGTGATGGCCTGCTCGAAGCTAGTTGGGTCATCATCCTCCATGATGCAATCCTCGCTCCCACCATCCATGAGAAAACCGTAGTATCTCTCAGGTGGGCGAGGAACCCTACTAGATCGGCGGAGAGGCTGAGGTTCGTCGGAAGCTACTGAATGCTCTGGTTCCACTAAATCTTCTGTTGTGTTTTGTTCAGCTGGAACCTCTTCCAGTTCTACCTCAGAGCCACTAATTTCTTTTGCAAGAAATTCCTTTTCTAAAAAGGTGGCATGTTGAGCAACAAATACTCTTTGTTCCTCACTGTGGTAGAAGATATACCCTCGCGAATGTTTGGGATATCCAACAAACTTACACAAAACAGATCTTGCCTCGAGTTTGTCCGGTTTTTGTCTTTTGACATAGGCCGGGCAACCCCATATCTTTATAAAATTAAGATATGGTCTCTTCCCTTCCCATATCTCATATGGTGTGGTAGGCACAGATTTGGTGGGAACCCTGTTCAGTAGGTATGCTGCCGTTTCCAGTACATATCCCCAGAAGGAAACAGGTAACTCAGCTACACTCATCATAGAGCGCACCATATCTAATAGGGTGCGGTTTCTCCGCTCTGATACACCGTTGTGCTGTGGTGTATATGGAGGAGTTAGCTGAGAGAGAATCCCATTCTCTTTTAGGATGTCCAGGAATTCAATGCTCAAGTATTCTCCTTCTCGATCAGATCGTAGGATTTTAATACTTTTTCCGGTCTGGTTCTCAACTTCTTGTTTATATTCTCTAAATTTTTCAAAAGCTTCTGATTTGTGTTTCATCAGGAACACATATCCGAATCTAGAGAGATCGTCAGTGAATGTAATGAAGTATGAAGAACCATCCCTGGCATGTGTAGACATGGGACCGCATACATCACTATGTATAAGTCCCAAGAGTTCGGTAACTCTTTCTCCGTGTCCCGTAAACGGAGTTTTGGTCATCTTGCCTTTGATACATGACTGGCAAGTGTCATAAGATGAAAATTCAAACGGATTTAAATATCCATCTTTATGCAACTTAGCTAGTCGTGTCGCATTGATGTGGCCCAGTCTACAATGCCACAAGAAGGATTCGTTGAGTTCAGAACTCTTCCTCTTGTGTGTGTTTGTTATGTTTAGAACTGTTGATTGATTTAGAACATAAATGCCATTGCACAACGTGCCTGATCCAACCAACTTTTGGTTACGGAAAATGTTCATAACATTGTCCTGTAATACAAAATTATATCCCTCTTTACTTAATAAAGAAACCGATATAATGTTGCATATCAGGTTCGGCATGTAATAGCATTCGTTCAGAACCAATGTATTACCAGTTGGTAATACAATGTGATATTCCCCGACAGTCTTAGCTGCAACAATTGCACCATTTCCAACTCTAATGTCTTTATCACCTTCTCCAAGTTCTCTACCTTTCCTGAGCCCATGTAACTGATTACATATATGGGATCCTGACCCGGTATCTAATACACAGGATGTAGAGCAAATGGAGAAACAGTTCTCAGTAACGAACACACCCGAAGAAAATGCATCAACATGTACTTTCTTCATTCGGGTGGCATGGGAATCCTGGCATTCCCCTATATCCTGTTCATTCCTATAACTCTTATAAGAAAGAACGGAACCAACGTTCCCCAGCACAGTATAACATGTGGGTTCGGTCAATACATCCATATTATTATCTTCATTAGGGCATGAAATGGTCGCTACCTGGAGAGAGAGAGAAGAAAACACTTTAGCGTATGCTCGTGCAAGATCAGATTGGTTATTATCTTATCTAATCAGGATGGCTCCCACTGCTTTTTATCAAATCTTCCTTCAAACCCTAAAAGGAAAGACTAGCCGGGATTAATTACACACTACAAGTTCGCCAATCTTTCAGCCAGGCCAGTGTCGGTACTTTGAGGGAGGTCCCCTGTGCTTTCGCACGAACCTAATTAATGTAAACCTCGTTTTCCCAGAGGCGTAACCCCGTTGACACCTTTCTAGACACCTACTTGATCAGCTAATTGCAATGTGTAAAACTCTCCCAGGAGTAACTCTTACTCGCAGTGGGTATCGGGATCCAACTATCTCATAGAAGGTATGCAATCTCATTGCAAATTTCAACACTTGAAATTCCCGATAATATTTTGCCCCAAGCATCCTATGACCTTGACGGAGGTCAACAAACCACAGGGTGCAAGTCAAGTTCAACCCGTCATTTCTTGATTGAATCAAACCCACTCGCACGACCCTTGACGGAGGTCAACAAGGTCGTACGACTACCCTAATCCAATCTGCATCATATGCATAAGCAGACAAATACTAGTTAGCTACCGAACACTACGCCTTGACGGAGGTCAACAAATGTAGCACGAATACTAAGTAGGATTTATCTGAAATGACGGAGGGCTACGTCAGGTTTTTCTGAAAACCTATTGCGTAATGAACTTGATATCGTTGTAGAATCAAATGAAGTTTTGAAATGGAGTGATTTTGAGGCTTTTCTAGTTTTGCTAAAGGGGTCACTCCCGATGAAGGGATCGTCGGCCCTTTCCTCGTCGAATGAGGTGCGGGATATATCATATATATCGCTGTGCAAAGCAAAAACACAAAAGCAGTCAAAAGCAAACCGAGTGTGTAGCATCAGCCAGTTATTGCTAAAGGAGTCACTCCCTGTGAACGGATCTCGGTCCTTTCCTCATCGAATAAGGTGCAGGGTATATCATATATACCGCTGTGCAAAGCAAGAACTGTAGCTACCTGTTTTATTTTAAAATTCGATTCCACAACATCTTAGGTTTCTTATCTTTCATTAATCACATTAATGAAGTCCCATCATTTAAATACCTAAATATCACAGATAGATATGACGTACACTTATGCCATCCGCATTCGCCTCGATGTCCCCTCGTGCACCGTTAGGTTAGGTAACTAACGACAGAGCAGGGCAGGGCTAGCGCGGGTGTAAAACATAAGTAACGTCTATATAATATATCATATATACTATATACTATATCCGTCACAGAATCACAACACAGATATCGCAGCAGAATCAACATATGAAATATTGGATATATTAGGACGTCCGTGTTTTCAATACGAGCCAGTATAAAACACGGATTCCACGGTCGTGATGAATAGCCAATCCCACACCCCTAGACCCCTACGAGAGCGGCAAGCAACCCTGCCAATTCTAGGGTTAGGAGACCCGGACTCGACTCCTCGAGTTGGTCTCCCACTGGACCCCAGAACCCGGTTACTTGTGCTCCCCTCCTTGGGTCTATCCTAATGCGGAAAAGTAAATAATATACAAAGGGTGACAACTTCCGCTACCTTGAAGTGCCCCAAATGAAAGAATATTACATACAAGTTTTTACATGAATGAAAATGAAAAACACTCATCTCACATAAAAACCCCCGGCTATTCGAACACGACGATCCAATATAACATATCCAGCAACACATAACATCACATGTCATCAACGTAAGTAAATATGCGCATCCCAATTGTCGTTGACATATAGCAACGAAACCGGCGATATCACATATTACACTTACGGTCACAGAAAAGAAAGTGTAAAACTACAATAATTGGAATCCGCAACTTCTTTAGACATCGCATGCCTAATCAAATGAAATACTTAGACATCACATGCCTAACAGATATAAATCCCGCATTTTAGTCTCATTATCGAAAACTCTTTTCAATATCAAATGAAACTAAACCACTAGATTTATATCATTCATTCAGTTATCACATAACTGTTTGTGAATTCCAATTATTGTATCCCATTCCAGATAAATAGAATATATTAAACTTTCCGATCGAACATTCGAACACCCAAGTTTTCCCGAAACCATCCAACACATGAAATAGGTTCAAAGACATTCGTTTCATGCCTCAGTACCAACGGTCCAGCCGTAGAAGGGTCAAGCCAACGCCTCACATGTGGCACGCCGTACTGCCCCAAACCCGAAGGTTCAAAGGGCAGTTCAAGACGGTCACATAATCGAGTTAAGGTTTGTTGTCTTCTAGAGGGACCATCGCGTTACTTGCACTACTCAGAACGTCCTTAAACCACACAATAATCCAACACTTGGATATTTTTGGCAGGGGAAAGATTGGGTATTTATATCCGGTCGAACTTTTTAACATATTCAAAAAATTATCCGGAAAACACATAGACAAAGTTCGATAATCCGATCGAATCGTCGATTCCCTATACAACCCCAGAATACTCAACTCTGGAGTCAAATTAAAATTCCCAGAAAACTCAGAACAATTAATCAGGAATTACTGTGCAAAAACCAAGGGCTGACGTCACTATTTAGCCGCGGAACCGCCGCAGAAGCCTAGCTTCTGCCGCGGTTCCGCCGCACTTTGTACTGTTCACTGGAAACGTTTTGCACAGTAATTCTTAGATTTTATTGCTGAATTTTTTAAGCATTTTTAATTGACAAAAAACCACAAATTTGAAAAATTTCCAGAGAGCTATTTTGGGGTTGGGTTTTCGGTTCGTCCGGGTTTCAAACTCCGTCTAGACTTCGCCTAAGGCTCTAGCTAGGCTCTGATACCACTGTAGGGTTCCTAGGCACACAGTAGAGGTCTCACAAGGCATCAACCATTCCATTTTACAAAAATATGGTGCCGAGAAACCCTAGTTAACGGATCGTTGCTAGAAATCTAGGCGAAAAGTAAACTAGTTAACACTTAACTACTAGAATCTGGAAATTACAACCTTTGTAGATCCGGATATCCACCTCCACGGCTCCGCAACGAAGTCTCCTCGCTGTCCAAGTCGAACCACGGGCTCTAGCGTCGGCTTCATCGGAGAATGAACAGGCTTGGTCATCGACGACGATGCCGAAGATGATCTACGTCGAGGCATCGCTAGATCAAGCTCCCACTTCACAAAGTGATGAAACTTGTGAAGAAAACACACTCTACTACTTGGCAAGAGGTAGAGGATGAAGAAATAGGAGGTGGGTTCTCTTTAGAATTTGATTTCTCACTCTCAAGCTCAAGTTGCCATTGATGGCCTCAAGGTTTCAAACTTGAAGATGAAGAAGAAGATGAGCTAGAATTATGATAAGTCTTTTTAAAATGAAAAGAAAACTCATATTTATTATAATCTAACTTGGGTTAAGTGTAGAGAATAAACCATGGTAAGTGGATGGGTTAGGGTTAAGCATGAAGACAAAATGGTCTCCTTGGTCAAAGCTTCATGAAGCTTCAACAAGCTTCATGACAAAAACAAACCATTATCTCTTCATTTATCCAATAAAATAAATAAAGAAATGAATAAATAAATGATAAGGCAAAACCCTAATTATCATTTAACCATGGTTTAATTCTTCACACTTAACCAAATGATCAAGTATCATCAAACATGATACATATATGTGCACTAAAGTATATCACATATACAACTTGCACATCAAGTGAGAAAATCCGTATAAAGTGAACCAATACTAGTTAATGCAAAGTAATATATCAAATATATAATTATACATTAAATCATTAAATCAACATTTGATTCAATGATCCGGTCATGTCGCACATAACCGACTAGTATTCAATGTAACGATTTATCGAATCAATGATTCGATAACTAGGTCATATCGAATATAACCAATCGAAACATTTATCGCGAGAATGAAATGCGGTATCACATACACGCATTATTCTCGCTCCCGCACATATCTCATATGCACTCCTATTTCGTTTCGCTTGAGCCAGGAAACCTCTGTGTAGGACTCTAAAGACTCGTCAATACGCCGGTAGCAGATGATGATCATATCAAGCACCCACAAGCCGCAAGCGGTCTGCTAAACGTAACGGCCATCCGGGTATTGAGCGATCAGAAGATCGACGAGCTAGCCCGCTCACACTCCTGTGAATCCAACCAGTAACACTTACCGTACAGTCCGGTCTGTTCGTCTGATACGTCGCATATCAAGTCTAGGGGTGGTATACGTCAGACCCCAATAACCGATAAGTCGTGCCGATGTGAGGCTCATAACGGGTCGAGAAACTACTGGTAACACTTACCAGCAAATCTCTGATCAGCCCTGGCCAGGGACTTCCCTGTTACGGCCAATCGAGCACAGCGCTACATCAACTCCCAATACCGGGAGAGACGAAACCCCTCCTATCGCTCATTGCCTCCATGTGACTCGGGACTGTACCCAAAGACCACCGTTTTGCACGCCCTCATGGACGTGGTAAGGTGGAGATCAAAGCACCATGGGAATCACACAAGACTCTATGACGATCTCGGGTCTACAGACTAACCTGTACAAGTGTCACCTGAGAACTGCCATCTGACGTGAGGTATAATACCATCTGGGAGTTCTCGGCGAGTCCGTCCAGTGTACCCAGTCTCCACTGAGCACCCGTATACCATCTCTGATGTCAAACACCAATGGATATGGGATCATCCATCGCCCATCTCATGGGTCGAGAAGCGTATACGCTAGTCTACTCTGGTATATCGATGCCCCGTCTCGATACACCCACGACTAGGGACCTTGAAGGATGTACTTATTGACTACCATGTCCCCACTAGTATGATCTGCATCATAGTCCAGGCAGTCAAGTACACATCCTAAGGGCTTTACCAACATGTAACTATAAGACAATATAAAGAGACTAGTGTACATGTTAAGATAAAGAGTAACCAGATAGCATACTATCATATCGAGTAAGAAAGTCATCTCTATATATGTCCAAGCATCCAATATAATATACATCATCTGTACAATACTGGCCTCTAGGGCATACATACAACTAACAATTACCAGGAGCGAATCATCATTTGCCTTTGTCGATTTGAACAAAGATGGCTTAGCAAACAGGGTTAGGATCTTGTCGACAAAGGCTTTTGATTTCATGAGCCGTAAGGGTCTCATAAAAGTGTTTCTCCCTACGGGTCGTGAGGATCTCATAGGTGTATGTTCTCCTTAGAAGTCGTGAGGACTTCTGAGTGGTGTTCTCTCTTATAAGTCGTAAAGATCTCATAAGAGCATTTTCTCCTTGCAAGTCGAGAGGACCTACAAGTGTTTTTTCACCAAATGAGGACATTCCTCGTCGTTGGTGGGACTTGGTGGGGGAGATGTTCATTTGTGCCCGTGGACTGTATATAAGGGTCAGTGTTGAGCCGCTTGTAGGGCAATCTAAGAAAGGTGATGGTTTAAGAACAGGTTCAGGTCCCTATAGCTTAAGGCTTTTGAATCTTATGAGCCGGGAGGGTCTCATAAGAGGGTTCTCCTTACGAGTCGTGAGGATCTCATAAGTGTAATTTCTCCTTAGGAATTGTGAAGATCCCTAAGTGTGTCGCTCCTTTGTGAGTCGTAAGGATCTCACGCAGGTATTTTTCTCCTTACAAGGTCGAGAGGACCTTGCAAGTGTCTTTTAACTAGATTGCGCCCTTTTGGGTTTTCACAAACTCGCCGGTAGCCCTGCTGTTTTTACTCACGGAGCTCTTTCGGGTTTTCATCTGTGCCCATCTTGCTCATGGACGTACCGTTTTTTTTGTTGGCACATCGGTCTGGGGATGCCGGGGTTTGTAGTAGTTTAAAGACGTTTCGGTCCGTCGCTAGTTTTAGGACATTGCAGTCTATTGTTAGTTTTAGGACGTTGCGGTCCCTAGTTAGTTTTAGGACACTTCGGTCCATTGTTAGTTTAAGGACGTTTCGGTCCATCGTTAGTTTAGGGACATTTCGGTCCGTTGTTGCCATTTTGGGGACAACGGTTTCGCTGGATACTACTTATAGAGTTTGGGCTTGGGAAGATAGCGAGCGGACATAGGCGTCATCATTTTTCATTGACCTAGGCCGTGACTCGTCAGGAGTAGTATTTTTTTAGGAACCGGCCGTTGATTGGCCTGAAGATTTTTGACCCTGGCCTCTCACTTCATTTTAGGCCCAAGGGGTCAGCGTATTAACGGGGTCTTTCGCCATGCACATCCATGAGCAAGTAAGCCCCACCTTGGTAGACTTTGTCTATGATGTACGGGCCCCCATAGTTCGGCTCGAATTTCTTTCGTTTGGCACGATTGGGGATCATAGGTCTCTTGACCACCAGCACGAGTTCGCCTTGGCGGAATGTTCTCGGCCTAGTTAATCTTTCATATGAGCGCGTCATCTTTACTTTGTAAGCTTCTAGGTTTTGTTGCGCCATGAGACGAGTATCATCAAGGGCGTCGAGCTCCTCAAGTAGAAGCTGAGCATTCTCTTCGTCTGTTAGCTCGTAATGAACTACCACTCGTAGAGAGGGTAGCTCTATCTTCAAGGGAATACTGCTTCCGTGCCGAATACCAACGCATATGGCGTTGTATTCGTAGCTGTTTTGAACGTGGTTCGATACGCTCAGAGAGCTTCAGGCAGCCTCTCGTGCTAGTCCTTTTTATTTCTGGACACCGCCTTCTTTATGATCTTCATCAAGGTCTTATTGAAAGTATCAGTTAGACCATTAGCTCGAAGATTATAGACCAAAGAGTATCTTCAGTCTATGCTATGCTGCTGTGCGAAGCGACCGATTTTATGGCTTCTGTAGGCTGGGCCGTTATCGGAGATAATCCGTCGCGGAGTGCCGAACCGATAGATGACGTGTGTCTTGAAGAAATGGAAGATGTTCCCCGTCTTCACTCCTCTTATCGGTATCGCTTCTTCCCACTTAGAGAAGTAATCGGTTGTCGCCAATATGAACCGATGTCCTACGGATGACGCTGGTTCGATGGGCCCAATTATGTCGGTTCCCCACATTTCGAAGGGTCAGCTAGCCACCGTTGGGTGTAGCGGGTTTGGATGCTGGTGGATGAAGTATCCATGAATTTGGCATGAATGGTACTACTTCGCATACTCGAGACAATCCCGAATCATCATGGGCCAGTAGTAACCTATTCTTTTGATCTTCAGCTTCATCTTTGGCCTGGCTTGATGAGAACCGTAGAGTCCGTTGTGAGTTTCATGGACGACTCTCTTTGCTTCTTCCGGTCTCAGGCATCTCAACCACGGAGAGTCGAACGATCTCTTATACAGAGTATCATTGACGAAGGCGAAAGACAGAGCTTGTTTCATAAGCTGATGTCTTGAGGATGCATCTTCAGGTGTTCGACGGGATTTGAAGTAGTCTATGAAGACTTCTCTCCAATCCTTAGCCCTTTCTCGGTCCTTTATTTGCAGGGTTATTTCCTTGGTCGCTTCCTTTTCTTCAGACGACTCCGGAGATATTTCTGCTGGTGCAAGAACCCGACGGCTTTGTACAATAATCCTTACGTCATCGAGGTTTTCGTTAGCCAGTTCTTTGGCGAGTTTGGCTAATGCATCCGTCTTACTATTTTCCGTATGCGGTATGCTTTCTAGGACGTAGGAAGGGATTTGAGTCAGCAATTGTTGACTCTCTCACCGTACTTTACCAACTCTGGTTCGAACGTTTGATAGCCGCCGTTTACTTGACTAACGACCAGCTGGGAGTCTCCGTATATGAGGAGGTTTTCGATTTCCATGTCGACAGTGATCTCAAGACCTGCTATCAAGGCCTCATATTCAGCTTCATTATTTGTCCTCGGCGCTGTTAAGGAAAAGGCAAAGTGCATTATCCCTCTTTGCGGAGTCACGAAGATAAGGCTTACACCCGATTTGATTATAGGGGTGTTGTGCTTTCTCTTCTTCATGGAAGATGCCCTATCGAAGTAGAGTTCCCATAAGGTATCACTCCCTCCTCTCTCCCTGTCGATCGTGTCAAACGTGTGCTCGTCCGGCAATTCACAATTTAAAGGTGAATCGGAAGGTATCGGATGCTCAGCGAGGAAGTCGGCGATGGCCTGGCCTTTCACTGCCTTGAGAGGTCGGTATGTTATCGAGAATTTCATTAAAAGTAGGGCCCATTTAGCGAGCCTCCCCGTTAGTATTGCTCTTGACATCAAATACTTGAGAGGATCCACTTTTGATATGAGATGGACCTCATGCGCCAAAGAGTAATGCCGAAGCTTCGTTATCGCGAAGATTAATGTCAGGCAGCATTTTTCGATAGGGGAGTAGTTGTTTTCTTCCCCAAGAGAACTTGACTCAACTAGTAGAGGGCTCTCTCTTTCCCTTGGTCGTTCTCCTGTTCCCATAACGCGTCTAAAGAACCTTCAAGGGCTGTTGTGTACAGGATGATGGGCTTTCTTTTGACTGGAGCGGTCAGTACCAGCGGATTCTGCAGATATTGCTTGATTTTATCGAGTGCGCTTTGACATTTGCGATCCCAGACGAATGAGGTCCCCTTCTTCATTAAATGGATATAGGGACGGCACTTGCTGGAGAGATTGGTTATGAATCGTCGGATATATGCGAGCTTTCCTTTGAGAGATCGCAGTTGCTTGAGATTTCTTAGCGGAGGCATTTCCATAATCGCCTTGATCTTTGACGGGTCTATTTCGATGCCTCTATGTCGTATGATGAATCCTAGGAATTTGCCTGAGGAAACTCCGAACGCGCATTTCAGAGGGTTCATCTTCAGGTTGTATTTCCGAAGGCGCTGGAACGCTATCTTCAGATGCTCCCAGTGCTCCTGATACGATTTTCTTTTCACCACGAGCTCGTCAATATAACATTCGACAATCTCGTGTATGAGGTCATCAAAGATCTTTGTCATGGCTCTCTGGTAGGTAGCGCCGGCATTCTTTAGACTAAAAGGCATCACTTTTTAGTAGAATATGCCCAGAGGAGTCCGGAAAGCGGTATGCTTCTGGTCTTCGGGATGCATCTTTATTTGATTGTACCCCGATGATCCGTCCATGAAGGAGGAGATTTCATGAGTGGACGTGTTATCTATCATCAGCTCGGTAACGGTACGGGAAAGTCATCCTTCGGGCAGGTTTTGTTGAGGTCACGAAAGTCCACGTAGATGCGCACCGTCCCATTTTTCTTCATCACTGTGATAATGTTAGCGATCCAGTCAGAGTATTGAATTTCTTGGATGAAGCCAGAGTTGATTAGCTTCTTGACTTCGGTGTTGATACTCATTTCTAGTTCGAGCCGCATTCTTCTTGGTGTTTGTTTGATTGGCTTGACGTCCGGAGATATCGCCAATTTATGCACAGCGATTTCTGGATCTAGCCCCGGCATCTCGGAATAGTTCCATATGAAGCAATCCCTATACTGCATGAGCACGTCTTTTAGTGTAGCCACCTGTTCTTTGGATAGCAGCTCACTGACAAACGTAGGCCGCGGGTCGTTTGCCGTCCCTAAGTCGATTTTGCTTAGGTTGTCCGCAGTAGTATGTATCCCATCTTCCAATTTTTTTGGCGCCGGTGGAAATTCTGAGATCACCTCATTTTCACCTTCATTTTCGAAGCACCAGGAGAGGTCGTCCATATTCTCACGTTCTCCTTCTTCTGACCGCGTTATCACATGACAGGTACAAGATCGTTTTCAAGACCGATGTTGATCCGGTTCTACTCTTGCCATATACGATGTTTTTAGCACATGCTTTTGTGGTGGGGCTACCCTCCAACTGTTGGATAGAGCGAACCCGCCGAGTTGATATTGGTCTTCGACCCAGTTTTTGAAGGTGAAGCAGTCTTCAAGAGGATGTCCTATCGCTCGGTGATAGAAGCAATAATCCGGATGATGAACCTCGTTTGCTTGATCGGGGTGCTTGGACTCGAGGAGTGTAATCATTTGGTGTTTCACAATGATGTCGAATATCTTCCTTGTCTTGTCTTGAGGGAAGGAATATTCCCGATCCATTTTCTTCATTAGAGACAGATTCCGGCTGACCTTTTCTTGGTCACATGGCCTTTTGGATCAGTTTTTCCGCTGTCGAACGTTTTTTCCATTCTTTGACTTGTTTTTGCCTCTGCGTCTGGACTTCTTCTTGTCTTGGGAATGTATGGAAGGCTGACGGCGAAGGGCATCGTCATCCTTCGAGGCCAGCTGAAGGAGACCTTGCGTCTTGGATTTCTCGTAAATGGCCATTTCGCGGCTGTGGTCGTTCCGAGCCTTTTGACTCGCTTCCCTTATTAGCTTGTCGATTTGTTCTTCAAATGACGGACTCGACACTTTAATGGCAGGACCTCATTCCGTTTCAGCGTCAGCGTCTTTTTTAAAGAGCATCCTCTTCTTCATCAAGGTCCTTTATGATATGGCAGCCATGGAACTGCTCCCGTTTCTTGGATTGGACATATCCGAGCCCGATCGTCTCCATTTTTCTGTTGGGCAATTTTCGCTGCGTTCCAGGGACGTTTCAAATCCTGTTGTAGAATTGAGTTTGTCGAGAAGTTTATTTGAATGGTACGCCTTGGCATCTTAATAACCTTTTCAATCCCTCGGTGTAGTATCTGGGAAGACGGATGGGTTGAAGTCTGTTAAGTGCAGAGTCAGCACTATGCCAGATTTCTTTCTCCACTTTAGTCTCCGTGGATCGATAAAATAGGATTGCTTTTTCACCTCTTCGCCTGGGAGGGAAATAGAATGTCCGTAGTTCTTGCACACTATATGTCTCAAGCGCATCAAGCTCTTTGTAGTGCTGCCGTAGAACCATGGCGATCTGTAAACTCTGATCGTTTCCAGTGAAGGCTTGCACTGATGGACGGACCGAGAACACTGCGTTGACTTCGTCTTCAGAGTCACTGCTAAAAACCAGAATAGTGGTAGATGGACCCGGCTTGTTTCATTGGGGCGGCCCAGAATAGACTATCTCTTCTTCCTCCTCGGTATCGCTCCCGAAGACCGGAATAGTGGTGATAGCTTTTTGTTTATTCTATGGTATATAGCATCTTTCCATGTCTTCAAAGTCTGGTAGGAAATACTTTGTATCCTCGTATTTACGGACTTCGTTCACGGAGATTGGGTTTAGTTCCTCCGTCACAGTGTACTCAAGACCATCTTTGAAATACTTCATACACTGATGTTGTGTAGAAAGGATAATAATGTACTCGTGTAACCACAGCTTTCCGAGCAAAGCGTTGTCGCAGGTCTTGGCGTCGATGACATGAAACTTGATGTCAGTGACGAGCATCCCAAAGCATAACGTCAGAATCACAGACCTGAGCGTCCATGATGACTGGGAGTCGAATCAGGAGATAGTGATTTTATCCCGAGCGAGGTGTTGAACACTCATGCAGATTTCTTTTAGCACCCTCACATTCAGGAGATTGACAGAGGACCCATTGTCAACTAAGATCTTCCTTATCTTGATGTCATGGTAGTACCCGGTGACATACAGGGGACGGTTATGCTCGCACATTCCGTGGAGGAGATCTTCATCGCCGAAGGTGATGTTAGCTGTGTGCACTTCTTCCTGCTCGTCCTTCATCTTTTCTTCGACAAGGAAAACTTGGAACTGCTCGAGCTCTAGTAGTGCCTTGATCAAAAAATATCTCGCCTCTTTAGATAGCAGAAGGGTATCGAGAATGCTTAGCTTGGAGGGTATTTTCTTCAGGTGTGCAAGAACGTTGTAATACACCTTTTTTTCCTTGGGCGGGTCCTTGGCTGCGAGCTCTTCGACGACTCGGTCATCGAGGGTGATATCCTCAGGGACTTTTTCCTTCCCTTTATCTTTTTTGTTCGATCCCTTGTTTGTAGGTCCGAGATTCTTTTCAGGCAACGTACGGTAGCGCAGCTGAATATTCTCACAGTTCTTCGTCTCTTCTTCTTTTCCTAAGGTGGATTCTTTGAAGAGAGGGACGGGGGCTATTTCTTCATCAGAATCTCTCCCGAAGGTGAAAAGTTGCGATCCCCCAGCACCAACCATGTGACAGCTGCCGGCGGTCCTTTTACGCCCATCTGTCGTGCTTCTCTGCTCCCGACGAGTTTTGCGCTTCATTCGCTTGAACTGTTGTCGGTAAGCAACATACCCCTGCCACCAATTTTTAAAGGCCATGCACTCTTCGGTAGGATGTGTAGTTCTCTGATAGTATAAGCAGTAGTTTGGATGTGCATCTAGTCCGTCAAGGAACGTATTTTCTGAAGTATCTTCTTTGGAAGGTGGCAACTTCATTCCCATCGACAGGGCTTTAGCGAGCAGCTTCCTTGTCTTAAACCTGCTTTTGCTGGAGGCAGAAGTGCTTCTATCCGGTTGGGGTACTCTATGGCCTCTCAATACCGGAGCTTCTTCAACGTGACGCCGACACTTGGCCCTTTCATATATGGCCGTTTCACGTTCTCGGTCATATTTTCTTTTCTTAAGAGGTTCGCTCAGCAGTCTGTCAATTAATTCGTTCGATGGCTCCAGGGATTTTGATTCCGGTTCTGTATCTGCCCCCAGTTTCTCTGTATCAGGGGCTTCTTTGCCATTTATTGATGAGTGAGAGATCATGTGGCAGCTTGCCACATAATCCTCGGGCTCTTCTGAAGAACTGTCTCCTTCATCAGCGTCATCGGCTTCATTCTCAAGAACATGCTTAAAGAATTCATCCAACGTGATTGGGGTTCGTGCCTTCTGGTTATATTCTTCCAGTGCATCGATGTACTTCCGCAGACCTATACGGCTGTCTTCGGGTTGGATGGGCTTTTTGGCCTTCTACTTTTTTTTAAAGACTTTAAAGGATGGGCCTGGGTGTTTTGCCCATTGCTACCAATTCTTAGCGTCGGGCGCGGTTTTAGCATTCCCTCAATGATTTCAAGTTCTAGCGGGCTCTTCCACCTAATCGTTGGACATGTTTGGAGATCTTTCAGCATTCTTTTAGTTTTTGCCGAAAGAACAACTTCCCATGGAGCTTTTTCTATTAATGAGCATGATGCTCCCGGCGTGTCCATCTTTTTCGGAGTGTGTAGTTGTGGCGGGTTTACCCTCCAATTTTCAGACAACACGAATTTGCCTTGCTGGTATTGGTCCTCAATCCAGTTTTTGAAAACAAAGCAATTTTCGATTGGATGGCCCATTATTCGATGGTAGGGGCAATAGTTGAGACTGTTGGTGTCACCGGGCTGCAGTGGGCGTTTCAGATCCGGCAGGGTGCCAATTGCACATCGCCAGCTCGAACAGTTTCCTCGTTTTATCCCGGGGAAACGAATAAGGGCATTTTAGCTTTTCGTTGAAGAATCGCTGTCAATCGTTTTGGCGATCAGCTGGTTTTGGACCACTCGGCTGCTGCTGAGCATTGGCGACGAAGGTCGCTTTCCCTTTCCCCTTTTGGTTTCGAGGCTCCATTTTTTACGAAGACGGTCTATGGCCCATCTGATCCATTTGGGCCAGCTTGTCAATCAAGGCCTGGAAAGTGGTTGGCTTGAAAAACATCATGAATTGGGATATGGTCGCTTGAGGATCGAGGGTTCCTACGAACATGCCCATAGCAGGAGCTTCCTCTATACACTGTTCGCACTTTGACCATAGGTTCCTCCACCGAATGGCGTATTGAACCCAGGTTTCTCCCGGCTTCACTCTGGCATTTGTTGGATATAGTGCCCTCAAAGTCAATTATTGGATCGCAGGTACGTGATTGCAATGATTGAGGGAGGACCTATACCGGTAGGACAGTCTTACTCGAGATGATAGTATGCTATCTGGTTTAACTTTATCATCGTGTATAGCTTTAGGTGACATGATCACTATTACACATTGATAGAGCCCTTAGGATTCTTGCTTGACTACCAACAGTATAATGGCGATCATATACGTGAGAGTTGGGTAGTCCATAAACCCATCCTTAAAGGTGGTCCCTAGTCGTAGGAGTTTCGAGACAGGGCATCGATACTCCGGAGTAGACTAGTGTATACAGTCGAGACCCCGACGAGGGGCGGTGGCCGGTCTCACAAGCCATTGGTGTAAGTTGGTTCACCTAAGATGTA
The DNA here is from genome assembly GCA_030015575.1 of Agapanthus africanus. Lineage (NCBI taxonomy): Eukaryota > Viridiplantae > Streptophyta > Magnoliopsida > Asparagales > Amaryllidaceae > Agapanthus > Agapanthus africanus. Next base: position 61,992,695 of record JASDDO010000028.1, on the reverse strand, counting down.
TACATGTGCTCATTGGGTTATGAGTGCACCGGACAGGACTCGCCGGGAACCTGCTAGTTGGTATTATACCTAGCGTCAGATAGCAGTTCTCTGGTGACATGTGTACAGATTAGTTCATCGACCTGGGATCTTCATTTGTTGCGTGTGAGTTCCCACTGTGCTTTGATTATTACCCTACCAAGGCTCAAAGGAATCGTGCAAACAGGTTTTAGTTGGGTACAGTCCCGAACCACATGGAGGCAAGTGAGCAGATCGGCAGGGGTTCGTCTCTCTCGGTATTGGGGGTGAGATCGCGCTGTGTCTAGGAGAGCCATTACACAAAGCTCTTGGCCGAGGCAGGAGATTTACTGATAGGTACTCCAGTAGTATCTCAGGGTGTTCTGGGCTACACTCTGACACGACTTATACCGCTATTGGGGGTCTGACGTTACCAGCCCCCTAGGCCCGATATGCGATGCTCATAGACAAACGGACCGAACTGTACGGATATTATCACTGATAGGCTCAGTAGGGTTTCAGGATGAGTTCGCTCATCAGCTTCCCTTTCTGTCAATACATGGGCAGCCGTTACGTACAACTAGTAACATTGACGGCTTGTGGTTAAACCCACTGCCAAGGTATTGACGAGTCTTTAGAGTCCCCCACAGATAGTTTTCCAAGTTCGGGCGAAACGTTGTAGAGGCCATATGGTTTTATGGCAGGGTTCGAACATGCATGTGCACTAATGCACGTGTCATGGTTCGGACAGATAATACTGGTGGGCTTTGGTTTAAGCCGGATCCGAGTATTATATTGTGTAGCGATATTTTTGTCTCATTGCATTTTGCATTCGGTCGGAATACAAAAGCGGGTATGTATATACTGTAGTGGGGTTACCCTGTAATTAGTTACGGGATCGTTTTTTGAAGTTGCCAGTTTGTATCTTTGTTTTGGCCATTTTTCTTTCTTTCCTTTTCTTAGTTGTGAAGGTTGTTTTTAGCAAATGTTACTGTTATAAAGGGAGGGTTTTTTTGCGGTGACAGGGGCTCCAGCAGCAACATGAATGTTTTAGTTTTGATGAGTCATTTTGTGAGTCACAAGTTCATTTAATTCCTTTTGTTTGCTTGAAGGATTTTTTGCATAGATCTTTTATGGAGATATTTTTTCAAATGGTCACCTTGATCTATCTTGTGCTCACCCACCCACCTCATCATAGCCGACCCCACTCCATGGCTGTCCCAAATTGGCCGAGCCTAATTTTTTTGAAAAGATTGATTCATTTGCAATTTCAAGCTCATTTCCTTCACCCAAAATGGCAACTTCATTAACCCTTCACCCAATGGCTTGGGTTTCTTGAGACAAAATATTCTACACACTCTCTACATCAATCTTGGACATGTTGGCTAGCAAACTTCATGTCCGAGTTGTCTCGGTTTAGAGGCGGGAGCCCATATAAAGATCCGTTGACATGGTGCTACCTCGACGAGGAGATAAGAGATCGAAGATGCCGCGAGGAGCGTAGGATGATGGCTAAAGACCGAAGGATACGGATCGATCGGTATAGCCATTCTATCATTTTATTGTTTGCTAGTTTAGTGTTAATGGCACGATCCGGGTTACAGTCTATGTTAGCGCTAGTTTATGAAAAAGTATTTATTCCACGTTTGGCCTCGGATTATTGGCCGAGGCGCTGGCGTAGACTTACATGGTATCAGAGCCAGGCCATTAACCTTTACTAGCTTGTTCTAACATGTTTAAAATATCGATCGAACGAAATTTCCAAAACTGCAATTCCAAATTTTATGTTTCTGTCGAAATTTTTTGTCATCTAAATATTATTTTGAGTATGTCAGAAAATCGAGCAGGCTTTTCTAAGACTGCAGATGAAATTTGGTAGATTGATCCCACAAAACCGCCGCGGAACCGCCGCAGAACCCAAGGGTTTGCCGTGGTTCCGCTGCCGTTTTGGGGCTTCAGTGCACCATTTTTCTTCTGGGTGTCATTCATGTGGAATTGTAGTTTCTGGAATATTTTGTTTGGGCCCAGATTTGTTAGGGTACTGGATTTGTACTTGGGGCCCACTTTGGGAAGTTTTGTCGATCGAAATTTTAAATATGTTAGTTCACAGTGCTTACAATATATCTGTGACCGTGAATGTCATTCGAGCGGTAAATCTTGTCTAATTGCCATAGTCCTATTAGACGGGTTTGCGAACATGACATTCGCGTTGATGTTCTGTGTTGTGCTGTGATATTGCGGATTTGTCGTGGTGGATAGCTGTGTGTAATGGTAGTGTAGTTTGGATTTATTTGTACATTTGATATCGCGGGGTGAGCGTCCGACATGTGGACTTCCGTCACTGCCTTTTTGTATATTATTCTTTTGGGACACGACCGGATTGAGGTCGATATACCCGTTGTACATATTTTCATTTCTGTACTAGGTTTACCCCGCGACGGGGTGCACGGATAGCTGGGTTCTAGAGGGCAACGGGTCCGCATCTCATGGCTTCGAGAGGAAGGTGACCTCACTCTAGAATTAGCATGCTATTCGCCGCACTCGTAGGGGTTACAGGTTGATTCAAGGAGGGGTGCTCTAATTACCGGATTCCGTAAAGTACCTGGTGGTTCATTCACTTTGATGAAGGGGGCTGCTTCGCTTGAGATTTTGGCAGGTAACTTGCCGTACTCATAGGGGTCTAGCTTTTATTGCACAGGCTATCCACACGATCAGGGGAACATCGGGTTTCAGTAGCGGCTCTGTGAAACCCGGGGATCCTAGATTATCTATATTGTTCTGTGATGCTTAATACTTTTCTGTAATGTTGCATTTATCACCCTGGAGCGATTATTGTATATTGGTATATATACAAGTAGATGTTGTATATGTTTTGCACCCGCGCTAGTCCAGTCCCTGCTCTGTCGTTAGTTAAGTAACTTAACGGGTGATGACGGGACCCAGTGACGAATGCGGATGGCATATACGTACATTTTATTTTCGTTCTTTTCTGGTGTGATTAATTGATGGGACTACGTTGATTCTGATCAACGCAAAAGGAAAACAAACCTGTTTGATGTTGTTGGAACAATTTTCAAAAGTATTATTACAAGGACATTTTCTTTTGTTTTGTACAGTGGTATTCAGTTGGAATATCCTGCACCTCATTCGACGAGGTAAGGGCCGAGATCTCTTCACCGGGAGTGACCCCTTGGGCAGAAGTTTCCGTCAGGGTAATAACTTCACTATAGTCGATTACTTGTTGCTTTGTATCGCGGTATTCAGTTGGAATATCCTGCACCTCATTCCACGAGGAAAGAGCCGAGATCCCTTCACCGGGAGTGACCTCTTTTGCAAAGGTTTTCGCCACTATAATTTTGTAAAAAGCTATCAGGTTCCTTCAATGAGATCAAGTTGATTACGTTAAAGGTTTTTCGCCAAAAACCAGCTGTAGCCCTCCGTCGTTTCAGACGGGTAGCACGTAGTATTCATGCTATGTTTGTTGGCCTTCGTCAAGGCATAGTGGATGGTAGCTACTTGTTACCTTTCTGTTGCATAGATAGATGCGTTGGTTTATGACAGTCGTATTACCTTGTTGGACTTCGTCAAGGGTATGTACGGGTGGGTTCAAATTAACCTGGACAATGACGGGTATAACTTGACATGTGACTTATGATTTGTTGGCATTCGTCAAGGTCATAAGAGCATGGGGTAAAAATCCACATCGGGAGTTTCTAAAGAAACCGAAACTTGCCAGGCATGCGCATACCTTCTGTAGTGTGATAACGTGAGTGGATTCCTTCACGTTATCATGCGATGATAGTTGGATCCCGATTCCCACTGAAGAGTTGGTTTACTCTTCGGGTGATCCCGACTAATTCTTCTTTCAGGTTTGGAGGAGAATTTGACGGTACAGTGGGAGGTGTCCTGATTAGATAAAGTGATAACCATTCTAATCTAGGTTAGAGTGCACGTAGAGTGTTTCTTTTCTCTCTCTTTGGCAGCGACCATTGACCGACCCTAGACTATGACTCAGTGACCAAGTTGACCGAACTTTCTTAAAATACTAGCTTTTGGATTGTCTGAGTTGCATAAGTCATTGCCGCTCCTTCTTTTACCCATTGCATTTCTCCAAAACACCTCGTATTACTACGAACATCCACTTCCATTGGATAAATCCATCGTATGGTTATATACGAACTCGAAAGGGACTTCTTCGAGGATGGATTCAGGTTCAGGAGAAATTGAATTGGTTTATTCAGTTGTCTTTTATCATCACCTTCTCTCAGGTTGCGAGGGCTCCTTAGTTTAAGAGAGTACACCTATTACGCTTATTGGATAGTCTTCTTCCAAACCATAGGCAGGTACCGAAAGGTAGGGAAAGGAGAAAACCAATTAGCCTAAGTAGGGTGTACAGAAGGTAATAAGTAAAGATATATGAAGGGATTAGAAAGAGAGCAAAATAAAATGCGACAGGTATCATTCACAACCAAACCGCGTACATCATAGCCACTCCTATTTCACCTTTGCTTTTCTCCGGTTATGGAGGAATAGAATAAGGTATTATTCAATTGTCTTTTATCATCACCTTCTCTCAGGTTGCGAGTACTCCTTGGTTTAGGAGAGTACACCTCTTACGCTTATTGGATAGTCATCTTGCAAACCATAGGCTAGTGCCGAATGGTAGGGAAGGAAGAAAACCATATAGCCTAATGATGGTGTACAGAAGGTAATGACTAAAGACAAATAAAGGGATTTGGAGAGATGGCAATGAAATATACGGTTATAGTCATGAATTGGATTATGGAAGAGGCATTACTACGAATACCCGGATACCCCTTCGAAACATTTTCATGTTTCAGTTTCACAGTGCATTGTTAATAGAAAACTGATTTCCCAATTAGACACTTGCTCCAAGGTATGTATTTACCAGGTATGATTCTCACATCTTTATGGTTTTACAGATGATGAGTGGGACTAACTTATTGGGAATTAGGTGATCATCCCCATTATATTGGAATTCGTTATAATTGGTGATATTTGAGGAAATCGCCTGGGTACAGTTTTCAACTTACGATACACAAGTTTTGAGTTATTCAACTCAGCGGACTTATACAGAGTATTGTATGTTGTCCAGTGTCCATTATGACAAAGGGGTTGGTCCTCGTACTATGTTCTGTTTACTTGTTACTTCTCTAGTTTTTAGACAAGTGTTTCGTAGAAATACAAGGTCTAAGTTTTGAGAAGTTGTGGGTACAAGAATAAAGTAGAGAACCAGGTGTCGCAAGTATCGGGATTCTTCAAGGTGATCGAAGATATAGATACTTGTGATTGGTATTCAGTTGATAGTAATGGTTTTGAGAAACTTGTTTCTCTTTCAGGTCACTCATAATTGGATGCACTCCTAAGTTGAGTAATACCGATCGGCCTCTTTCCATTAAAGTTGCCATGCACTGGAGACAGATGCATGATTTGAATCTGGTTCAAATTAAATCAGTGCCAAAGTTTCAATATTGAATATAGAATGGTTCATATCTTAACGATGTTAAGGTACGGGGAGTTGTCCGGCTTATGCTAAAAACCAGACTCTGGATAACTCAAGGCACGTTTCTGTAATGGCAGTTTGTGGGTTGACCCAGGCTATGACGAGGGTTGACTTTCTACCATCTGGAAGATTAATGGTAATATTGTTCTTGACTCGCCACAGTTTTAGTAAAATGGATTTTTTTTTCAGAAAACAGTAATGGGAGTATGGTAGAACTGGAAGAGATTCCAGAACCGCAAACGATTACAGAAAAATTTAATAGAACCTAAAAATTCAATCAGGTTTGACATTCCATTAGCCACTCCGCAGATATGGTGGGTAACCTCAGACACCCGAGAGGTACTCCGGTAGCCTCAAGGACGGTGACAGGGAGGTTCTTGTTTACCCAGACTTGACACTACTGTTGTTCCAGGCTATGAGATCCGTTCTAAACTAATTTTAGAAGTGCACGTATATATTATTCTGCCAAAGGATTGTTGTGGTCAGTGGGAGCAGCGGAAGCATAGTGGGCAAGTTGCTTATGTCTATTTATAGACTAGAGCAGATATAGCGGAGATAGATCATCTAATTTTGATATGACAGTCATGGCTTTGACTTCATCAGAATAGGGGATGGATCTGTTAAGACGGTAGTAGGGTGTGATGTCCTGGTATTTGGATGACATACACAGAGTAGGAAATAAAATTCCTATACTACGATCGGTTTTACTGTGGTTGTCACACAGTTGTTTCTCCACACAGGATATGGATATAATATCAGACATTCTGATTACTAGATCTATGGTTTTAGATTTAGATTTGGGTAGTTTCCCAATCTGGATACTTAGACATTATTCTAAAAGTATTTAGAATAGATGACTCCTGGCATGGTGGTTTACCTGCAGGTGATGGAGTCACCCTCTCTAAAGGTGTCTTACAGACTAAAGGGGAGAGGGATGTGCATGATTAACATATCACTTGCTTAGGTAATTGAGTTGATCATGAGATGTCAAGTACCACACCATATGTTTTTGCACTAGATGCAATAGGTTGATATTAATCCAATCCTGGAGAAACATTCGGAAGCAGTTTTAGAACATAAGTGGATGTTCTACGGATTTGATAACGGCAGCCTCCTTCGGAGGACGATTATCGTTCCACTCTTCCAAAGTGACATGGATGACAGAGTGGTTGTCAGAGTTATAGTTTTCCCTCTGATGAGGGGCAGTAGTTTGTACAGGTGGTCCAGGCGGATACTGAGGGAGGCATGGTGCAGGATACTGATTTAGTTCAGTTGACGATACAGTCTAAGAAGTTTGGATTTGGAGTTCATTCATGAACTAGGTCCCATCAGACATCCAGACATATTCTAAGACAGGTATTACTCAATTCGGGAGATGGCTTTCTCCGCGAACTTGAGATTAAGAGATACATAGAAAGAAACATCAGGGCGAATCTACTCATTGAGGATATTTCTCGAACACAATAGTTTTACAAACGAGCTTTGTGACACTGATTAGTAGAGGAGTTGGGAGTTCGGTATCATACGGGCTGTAAGTATGCGGCATCGCAATAATTAGTCTTAACTGCAAGTGGGAGATTGTTGGATATAGTGCCCTCAAAGTCAATTATTGGATCGCAGGCACGTGATTGCAATGATTAAGGGAGGACCTATACCGATAGGACAGTCTTACTTGAGATGATAGTATGCTATCTGGTTTAACTTTATCATCGTGTACAGTTTTAGGTGACATGATCACTATTACACGTTGATAGAGCCCTTAGGATTCTTGCTTGACTACCAACAGTATGATGGAATCATATACGTGAGAGTTAGGTAGTCCATAAGCACATCCTTAAAAGTGGTCCCTAGTCGTGGGAGTATCGAGACAGGGCATCAATACTCTGGAGTAGACTAGTGTATACAGTCGAGACCCCGACGAGGGGCGGTGGCCGGTCTCACAAGCCATTGGTGTAAGTTGGTTCACTTAAGATGTATACAGGTGTTCATTGGGTTATGAGTGCACCGGAAAGGACTCGCCGGGAACCTGCTAGTTGGTATTATACTTAGCGTCACATAGCAGTTCCCTGGTGACATGTGTACAGGTTAGTTCATCGACCTGAGATCATCATTTGTCACGTGTGAGTTCCCACTGTGCTTTGATTATTACCCTACCACGGCTCAAAGGAGTCGTTCAAACAGGTTTTAGTTTGGTACAATCCCGAGCCACATGGAGGCAAGTGAGCGGATCGGCAGGGGTTCGTCTCTCCCAGTATTGGGGGTGAGATCGCGCTGTGTCTAGGAGAGCCATTACAAAAAGCCCTCAGCCAAGACAGAAGATTTACTGGTAGGTACTCCAGTAGTATCTCAGGGTGTTCTGGGCTACACTCTGACACGACTTATACCGCTATTGGGGGTCTGACGTTATCAGCCCCCTAGGCCCGATATGCGATGCTCATAGACGAACGGACCGGACTGTACGTATATTGTCACTGATAGGCTCAGTAGGGTTTCAGGATGAGTTTGCTCATCAGCTTCCCTTTCTGTCAATACATGGGCAGCCGTTACGTACAGCTAGTACCACTGACGGCTTGTGGTTAAACCCACTGCCAGGGTATTGACGAGTCTTTAGAGTCCCCCACAGATAGTTTTCCAATTTGGGCGAAACGTTGTAGAGGCCGTATGGTTTTATGGAAGGGTTCGAACATGCACGTGCTTTTGTGCACGTGTCATGGTTTGGACAGATAATACTGGTGGGCTTTGGTTTAAGCCAGACCGAGTATTATATTGTGTAGGGATATTTTTGTCTCATTGCATTTTGTATTCGGTCGGAATACAAATGCGGATATGTATATACTGTAGTGGGGTTATCCTGTAATTAGTTACGGGATCGCTTTTTGAAGTTGCCAGTTTGTATCTTCGTTTTGGCCATTTTTCTTTCTTTCCTTCTTGGCTGAATTTCTTAGTTGTGAAGGGTTTTTTTTGCAAATGTTACTTTTATAAAGGGAGGTTTTTTTTTGTGGTGACAGGGGCCCCAGCAGCAACATGAATGTTCTAGTCTTGATGAGTCATTTTGTGAGTCACAAGTTCATTTAATTCCTTTTGTTTGCTTGAAGGATTTTTTGCATAGATCTTTTGTGGAGATATTTTTTCAAATGGTCACCTTGATCTATCTTGTGCTCACCCTCCCCCCACCTCATCATGGCCGACCCCACTCCATGGCTGTCCCAAATTGGCCGAGCCCAATTTTGTTGAAAAGATTGATTCATTTGCAATTTCAAGCTCATTTCCTTCACCCAAAATGGCAACTTCATTAACCCTTCACCCAATGGTTTGGGTTCCTTGACACAAAATATTCTACACACTCTCTACATCAATCTTGGACATGTCGGCTAACAAACTTCATGTCCGAGTTGCCTCGGTTTAGAGGCGGGAGCCCGTATAAAGATTCGTTGACGTGGTGCCACCTCGACAAGGAGACAGGAGATCAGAGATTCCGTAAGGAGCGTGGGATGATGGCTAAAGACGGAAGGACACGGATTGATCGGTATAGCCATTCTATCCTTTTACAGTTTGCTAGTTTAGTGTTAATGGAATGATCCGGGTTACAGTCTATGTTAGCGCCAGTTTATGAAAAGTTTTTATTCCGCGTTTGGCCTCGGATTATTGGCCGGGGCGCTGGCGTAGACTTATAGCGTTGATGAGTGCCGTGATCGGGGTGCGTGCGCTAGCGCTTGCGAAACGCTGGGTGAATAGCAACTCCATCTCTGCAAACGTCTTGACAGAGTCGTTCGGAAGCTCAGAGTACCATTCGAATGCCGTCTCCGACAATCTGCCAACAAACTGGCGAAGCAGCAGTTTGTGGTCACCCTCGATATTACTGCACAGAGCCCTGAACTGAGTGACGGGCTGGAGCGGGTTACCCGTCCCTTTATACATGTGGAATTTAGGGATCGTGTATCCCGGCGGGTACTTTATTTGATCGTACCAACCTGGATAAGTTCGTCCAGTCTTAACGATTTGGCCAGCCGCTTCGCTCGCCTAATGAGATTGTATCTGTTGAGCTATATAATCATCGAGCGCTGCTTTGGAGATTGTTTCCACCTTTGCAGCTGAAAAGGCCAGAGGAGGGTTTGATGTCTCTCCTCTATCGTCTTCAATTATTACTGGAGGATTTTCGACTGGAGGGTCCGGCTGGATCATCATGCCCACCATATCTTGGAATAGAAGCGTCATTTGCTTTATGTTAACCGCTTGTTCCGCGGCCTCTTTATCTTTCTTCTCAAGCATTCTTCAAAGGAATTCGGCATCGGTTTCCTGTTCTTGGCGCTGCTCCGACGATGTCTCCGGGCTTACTTTTGGCCCAGTGAGTGCGGCCATGGTTTTCAGTAACTCCTGGAGTTTTTGCTGTTGTTGCTCCTGAGTCTTTGTTATTGATCGGGTGAGTGGTCAATGGCCCGTGGAGATACGACTATCCTCTTTTCCGGAAGCCATGTAAATGGTGTGCACCACCATGCCCCCAGACTTGGGGCGTTTGGATTCAGTGCCTTTGAGCTTTGTCGTGGACACGGGGATTTTCTCCGGCCTTCTTCTTTTGTGGGCGATCGAAATTGAGGGGGTCATTGTAGCGGGCACCCAGGTAGATGACACCTTCTATGGTACAACAGGGTGGTCCTTCTCTTGCCGAACCTTCATTTTCTTTGGTCGGCGGGAGTAGTCTTGGTTAACCACAGAGTCTTGGACCCTTTGCCAGACCCTGTGAATTTTGGAGGACAACCGCTGAGGGGGTTGTTCCGGCTTTGCTTTAGTAACGTTCTCCCTAGGTGGAGGAGATCTTTTCAACACAGCCGTTGGAGAATTTTTTCGCACCCTCCTAAGTGGTTCAAAGTTGTTCCCGGTTGAACAGCAGCATCGACTTCCACCATCAGAGCTGGTGGGGTCAATCCAGAAGGGGAACTGCCCCCAGCTTTCCTTACTCGGCGCCAGTGGCGACGTCGAGCATGTCTTGCAGACGGTACTGGCTCAGTTACGGGGGTGGCTTCATCATGCCCACTGTTCTGGTGAAGGGTTGCTGTTGGTGCCAGCCTATCAAAGACTGACGTCCGCTGAGAAGAGACGTCCAACCTGTCGAAGACTGATCTTTGGGCAGGGGAAGTAGTTTGGACGATCTCACCCGAAGCAGGAATTGGGGTGGCCAATCTCGCAAAGACCGATCCTTTAGCAGGAGAAGCCCCTATGATGACTTCGTTTACTGGAGCTGGAATAGCTATCCGCTTCAGGATAACTCCTTCGGGTATTGCAGGCTTCTTCACAGTCCCACTGGAGCTCAGGCTCAGCCTGTCGAAGACTGATGCAGTAGACTTGGAGTTGGATGGCCCGTTGAGAGGGGTCGTGGTAGTGGTAAGCCGATCAAAGACTGACTTCTTCGGAGCTTGCTGTGACGGTATTGGGACACTGAAGCTTGCCGGTGGGATCATGGTCCCAAAGAATAGTCCAGTGGTGACCTGAGTCACCTGTTCCACTGGCATGGCGAAGATGGAGGCCGCTTGTGGCCCATAAGTCACTCCTCCAGCGAGGAATGAGTGGGAGTTGCTGTTGTAGTTGGTGCAGTTAGAAGCCATTTTCTCTGCACGGGAGAAAGACCCAAAATCTTAATACCTCGAATCCAAGGGCAACTACATCAAACCGCAATTCGTTCGCGAACACGACATACGAAGTGTGAAGTGGAAAGAGGAAAAGGTCCCTGTGAGTTATATGTATGCCCTAGAGGCCATTACTGTACATTGGATGTACATTGTAGTGGATGCTGGGATATATATAGGGAGGACTTTCTTGCTCGACATGATAGTATGCTATCTGGTTGCTCTTTACCTTAACGTGTACACTGATTGTCTCTCTGTTACATGTTGGTAAAGCCCTTAGGATGTGTACTTGACTACCTGGACTATGATGCGGATCATACTAGTGGGGACAGGGTAGTCCATAAGTACATCCTTCAAGGTCCCTAGTCGTGGGTGTATCGAGACAGGGCATCGATATACCAGAGTAGACTAGCGTATACCTTCTCGACCCATACAGATGGGCGATGGATGATCCCATATCCATTGGTGTTTGACATCAGAGATGATATACGGGTGCTCAGTGGAGACTGGGTACACTGGACGGACTCGCCGAGAACTCCCAGATGGTATTATACCTTACGTCAGATGGCAGTTCTCTGGTGACACTGGTACAGAGTAGTCTGTTGACCCGAGATCGTCATAGAGTCTTGTGTGGTTCCCACTGTGCTTTGATTTCCACCTTACCACGTCCAAGAGGGCGTGCAAAACGGTGGTTTTTGGGTACAGTCCCGAATCACATGGAGGCAATGAGCGATAGGAGGGGATTCATCTCTCCCGGTATAGGGAGTTGATGTTGCGCTGTGTTCGATTGGCTATAACCGGAAATCCCTGGCCAGGGTTGCTGAGATTTACTGGTAAGTGTTACCAGTAGTTTCTCGAAATGTTATAGACCTCATATTGACACGACTTATCGAGCTATTGGGGTCTGACGTTTACCACCCCTAGGGAAGATATGCGACATATCAGACGACGAGACCGGACTGTACGGTAAGTGTTACTGGTTGGATTCACAGGAGTGTGAGCGGGCTTGCTCGTCGATCTTTTAATCGCTCAATACCCGGGTGGCCGTTACGTTTAGCAGACCGCTTGCGGCTTGTGGGTGTTTGATATGATCATCACCTACTGCCGGCGTATTGACGAGTCTTTAGAGTCCTACACAGAGGTTTCCTGGCTCAAGCGAAACGAAATAGGAGCGCATATGAGATATGTGCGGGACCGAGAATAATGCGTGTATGTGATACCGTATTTCATTCTCGTGATGAATGTATCGATTGGTTGTATGCGATATAACCTAGTTATCGAATCAAGGATTGATTCGGTAAGCCGATACATAGGATACTAGTCGGTTATATGCGATATGACCGGATCGTTAAATCAAGTGTTGATTTAATGATTTAATGTATAATTATATATTTGATATATTACTTTGCATTAACTAGTATTGGTTCACTTTAAATGAATTTTCTCACTTGCATTGCACAAGTTGTATATGTGATATACTTTTGTGCACTTGATTGTATCATGTTTGATGATACATGAATGCTAGGGTTTGTGTAAAGAATTAAACCTTGGTTAAGTAAATGGTTAGGGTTTTTATTTATTCATTCATTTATTGTTTTAATTTGGATTAAAAAGAAATGGATAAGAAAACAAAATGGTTGCTTTCTTTCTTGAAGCTTATTGAAGCTTCATGAAGCTTTGACCAAAGTGACCATTTTGTCTTCATGCTTAACCCTAACCATTCATCTAACCTTAGTCAATTCTCTACACCTAACCATGGTTCATATTATGATAAGTATTCATTTTCTTTTGTATTTTAATTAATTTATCATAATATACTTCATCTTCTTCTTCTTCTTCACAAGATGAAGAAGCTTGCTACCAACAATGGCATCTTAAGAAAAAGAGTGAGAAATCCAATTCTAAGGTGAACACACTTCCTATTTCTTCATCCTCTACCTCTTGCCAAGTAGTATAGGGTGTTTTCTTCACAAGTTTCATGACTTGGTGAAGTGGGAGCTTGATCTTGTGATGCCTCGACGTAGATCATCTTCGGCATCGTAGTCGATGACCTAGCCCGCCTATTTCTCCGATGAAGCCGACACTAGAGTCCAAGATCCGATTTGTACAGTGGAGGGACGTCTACACGGAGCTATGGAGGTGGAGGACCGGATCTACAAAGGTTGTATTTCCGTTCACTTATTAGTAAAGCAGTTTACTAGTTATAGTTTTCGCCTAAACTCTAGTCAACGGTCCGTATTAGGGTTTCTCGGCACTTGTAATTTTTAAAATTGGCATGGTTGATGCCTTGTGAGACCTCATTAGTGTGCCTAGGACCCCTACAGTGGTATCAGAGCCTAGCTAGAGCCTTAGGCGATGCGTAGACGGAGTTAGAAGTCCGATCGAACCGAAACCCTAACCCGAAAACGGCTCTCTGTACATTTTTTAAAAACTGGGTTTTTTCCAAATTAAAAATATGCAGAAAACTCAGCAGGGGATTCTAAGAATTACTGTACAAAACGGGACCCATGATTCGATCATTGAGCGGCGGAACCGCGGCATTAGCATGGCTAATGCGGCGGTTCCGCGGCCATTTAATCACTTCATTTAAAACTTTTTGCACAGTAACTTCTCTCTTGAAATGCTGAGTTTTCTGGGAATTTTTAATATTTACTCAAGAGTTGAGTTTTCTGGGTTGTATTGGGGACTCGGTGTTTCGATCGGATTGTCTAATTTTGTCTGCGTGCTTTTCCGGATATTTTAGAATATGTTAAAAAGTTCGACCGGATATAAATACCCAATTTTTCCCCTGCCGGAAAATTTCCAAGTGTTGGATTTTTCCGTGGTTTAAAGACATTCTAAGTAGTGCAAGTAACGCGATGGTCCCTCTAGAAGACAACAAACCTTAACTCGATTATGTGACCGTCTTGAACTGCCCTTTGAACCTTAGGGTTTGGGGCAGTACGGCGTGCCACATGTGAGGCGTTGGCTTGACCCTTCTACGGCTGGACCGTTGGTACTGAGGCATGAACTGGATGTTGTTAAACCTATTTCATGTGTTGATCTGTGTCGGGAAAACTTGGGTGTTCGACTGTTCGATCGGAAAGTTTAACATTTTCTGTTTATCTGGAATGGGATACAACAATTGGAATTCACAAGTAGTTATGAGATAACTGAATGAATGTTATAAACATAGCAGTTTAGTCTCACTTGATCGGTTGCCACGGAATTTTGATGTGATCAAAAGTTCGTCGCAATCACGTAGCGTACGCGGATACTCGCCGGGTAAACTTAATAGACAGCCTCACTCCATAGCCCCGACCAAGTGACTGTAGGAGAACCCCGTCGTCGAAAGCATCCGTTCGGGTGCTCGCGGTAGCGGTGTTCCGCCTTGGTGTACTTCGTCGACGGCGTCGGGGGTGCAGCTGCCTACTAAAGTTTGCGACGAGCATTCGATCAGGATGTCGGGAATCTTGTTGAATTGCCCGACTTGATATTGAAAAGAGTTTTCGATAATGAGACTAAAATGCGGGGTTTATAATTGTTAGACATGTGATGTCTAAAGAATTCATTGGTTTAGGCATGCGATGTCTAAGGAGGTTGCGGATTCCAACTGTTGTAGTTTTACACTTTCTTTTCTGTGACCGTAAGTGTAATATGTGATATCGCCGATTTCGTTGCTATATGTCAACGACAATTGGGATGCGCATATTTACTTACGTTGATGACATGTGATGTTATGTGTTGCTGGATATAATATATTGGATCGTCGTGTTTGAATAGCCGGGGTTTTTTATGTGAGACGAGTGTTTTTCATTTTCATTCATGTAAAAATCTGTATGTAATATTCTTTTATTGGGGCACTTCCAGGTTGCGGAAGATGTCACCCTCTGTATATTATTTACTTTTCCGCACTAGGATAGACCCAAGGAGGGGAGCACAAGTAACCGGGTTCTGGAGTTCGGTGGGAGACCAACTCGAGGAGTCGAGTCCGGGTCTCTTAACTCTAGGATTGGTAGGGTTGCTTGCCGCTCTCGTAGGGGTCTAAGGGTGTGGGATTGGCTATTCATCACGACCGTAGAATCCGTGTTTTATACTGGCTCGTATTGAAAACACGGACGTCCTAGTATATCCAATATTTCATATCATTCTTCTGCTGCGATATCTGTGATGTGATCATGTGATATGTTCTGTGATGGATACTTTATATAGTATATTTGATATATTATATAGACGTTACTTATGTTTTACACCCGTGCTAGGCCTGCCCCGCTCTGCCGTTAGTTACCTAACCTAACGGTGCACGAGGGGACATCGAGACGAATGCGGATGGCATAAGTGTACGTCGTATTTATCTGTGATGTTTAAGTGTTTTAAATGATGGGACTTCATTAATGTGATTAATGAAATAAAAGAAACCTAAGATGTTGTAGAATAGAATTTCAAAATAAAACAGGTTGCTACAGTTCTTGCTTTGCACAGCGGTATATGTGATATATCCTGCACCTCATTCGATGAGGAAAGGACCGAGATCCCTTCACCGGGAGTGACTCCTTTAGCAATAACTGGCAGATGCTACACACTCGGTTTGTCTTTTGATTGCTTTTAAAGAGTTTTTGCTTTGCACAGTGATATATATGATATATCCTGCACCTCATTCGACGAGGAAAGGACCGACAATCCCTTCACCGGAAGTGACTCCTTTAGCAAAACTAGAAAAGCCTAAAAAACACTCCATTTTAAAATCATTTGATTCTACAACGATATCAAGTTCATTACGCAATAGGTTTTCAGAAAAACCTGTCGTAGCCCTCCGTCATTTCAGATAAGTACTAGTTAGTATTCGTGCTGCGGTAGTTTGGCATTCGTCAAGGTGTAGTGTACGGTAGCTAACTAGTATTTATCTGCTTATGCATATGATGCAGATTGGATTAGGGTATTCGTACGGCGTTGTTTGGCATTCGTCAAGGGTCGTGCGGGTGGGTTTAATTCAATCAAGAAATGTACGGGTTGAACTTGACTAGTGGACTATGGGTTGTTTGGCATTCGTCAAGGTCATAGAACACTAGGGGCAAAATATTATCGGGAATTTTAAGTGTTGAAATTTGCAATGAGATTGCATACCTTCTATGAGATAGTTGGATCCCGATACCCGCTGCCAGTAAGAGTTACTCCTGGGAGAGTTTTACACATTACAATTAGCCGATCAAGTAGGTGTCTAGAAAGGTGTTAACGAGGTTACGCCTCTGGGAAAACGAGGTTTACATTAATTAGGTTCGTGCGAAAGCACGGGGAACCTCCCTCAAAGTACCGACACTGGCCTGGCTGAAAGATTGGCGAACTTGTAGTGTGTAATTAATCCCGGCTAGTCTTTCCTTTTAGGATTTGAAGGAAGATTTGATAAAAAACAGTGGGAGCCATCCTGATTAGATAAAATAAAAACCAATCTATTCTTGCAAGAGCGCACGCTGAGTGTTTTCTTCTCTCTCTCTCCAGGTAGCGACCATATCACGCCTTAATCAAGATAATAATACGGATATTGACCGAACCCGCTTGTTATACTGAGCTGGGGAACGTTGGTCCCGCTCCAACTTATAATTGTTATAAGACAGAGCAGGAAATTGGGGATTACCAGAATTCCCGTGTCGCCCAAACGAAGAGAGTGCATGCCGATGCATCATCTTTGGGTGTGTTCATTACAAAGAACTGTTTCTCAGTATCCTTTACATCCTGGGTATGTGATACCGGATCAGGATCCCAGATATGTAATCTGTTACATAGGGCTACAGAAAGGTAGAAAAACTGAGAACGGGTGATAAGTTTCATGAGACAGAAAACGGGGCAAGTGTTGCAGCCAAGTCTGTTGGTCACTGTCACCTTGTATTACAAATACATTGATTCTGAACAAATGCTATTAGATACCGAACCTGATATACAAAATCATACCAGTCTCTTTATTAGTAAAGAAATGATAAAATTTTGTATTGTTGGATAATGTTTTGAACATTTCCTATATCAAAAGTTGATCGGTTCAGGCACTTTATCTAAAAGCATTAATGTTCTAAATCAAACTACAGTTCTTTAGTATACGGAACACACACAAGAGAAAGAGTTCAGAAATGAATGAATTTTTCTTGAGGTATTGTAGACTAGGTCATATGAATGTGACCTGACTAGCTGAAGTTACATTTAGATGCATATTTAAAATCTGTTTGAATTTACATCTTATGAAACTTGCCAGTCATGTCACAAAGATACGATGACCATAGCTCTGTTTACAGGAAATAGAGAAAGAGTTAGTAAACTCTTGGGATGATACATGTTGATGTATGTAAGGTCCCCTGTCTACATATGCCAGGACCGGTTCTTTGTACTTCATTACATTCTCTGATGATCTCTTTAGATTCAGACATACGTTCCTGTTGAAACATAGGTCCGAACCTTTTGAGATATTCACAGAATATAAGTTAGAAGTAGGGAACCAATAAGGGTATAAGTATTATGTCCTTTGATGTGATCAGGGAGGAGAATACTTGAGCACGGAATTCCTGGACTATTCTAAAGGAGAATGAGATTCTCTCTCAGCATTACTCCTCCGTATACACCATAGCACGATGGTATATCGGGACGGAGCAATAGCACCCTATGTGATATGGTGCGCTCTATGATGAGTACTACTGAGTTACCTGTTTCCTTTTGGGAGCTGTGCGCTTGAGAAGCTGCATACCTATTGAATAGGGTTCAAATCAAATCAGTTGCCTACCACTTCATATTTGATATGATAAGGGAAGAGCCCATCTCTTAAGTTAGTTAAGATTTGGGGTTGTCCAGCCTATGTCTGAAAAGCAAAATCCGGACAAGCTCGAGGCAAAGTCTGTAATGTAGAACTGGAAAGGTTCCAGCTATACAAACTACAGCAGATGATTTGATAAAACCAAAGGATTCAATAGTTACCAACGAACCTCAGCCTCTCCGCCGATCTAGTAGGGTTTCTCACCTACTTGAGAGATACTTCTGTTTCTCTATGACAGTGGGAGCGAGGATTGCATCATGAGATGATGACCCAACTAGTTTCGAGCTGGCCATCAGGAGTGGGACTCTGTAAGAATGGCTGGATGCTTAGTGATCTGAGATGGAATCCTTATACACCAACAAACTATGGACTTTAGTTGCTTTATCTGAAGGGTTAAATCCCCATCAGGAGTAAGTATATCTTGAGAAGATTACTTGGTGTACATGGAAAAGTTGAGACTTTCAAAGCTAGACTTGTTAAAGGTTTTCGTCATCGACCAGGCGTGGAGAATGATGAAACCTTTTCTAGGGGCCTATGCTTAAGTCCATCCAGATCCTACTTGCCACGGCTACATACCATGACTACGATATCTGGTGGTTGGGTGTCATGACAGCTTTTCTAAATGATGTTTTAGAATAGAGCGTCTATAAGTACACAGCCAGAGTGCTTCGTAGACAGTGGGAGCAGCGGAAACGTGTACAAGATACTTTATAGGATAAAGCAGGTATCGCGGAGTTGGAACATCTGTTTTGATGTGTTAGTCAAAGAGTTTGATATCATCAAAATGGTAGATGAACCTTGTATAAACAAAAAGGAAGTAGGGAGTATGGTGATGATCCTCGTAGAGTACGTGGATGACATACTCTTGATAGGAAAAGAGTTTCCTATGCTACGCTAGGTCAATCTCCTCTTATCACATGAATTCTCCATATAGGATCAAAGTGATACCTCCTAAATCCTGGGTTTTGGATCTATGAGATAGATCTAGATGGATGTTAGGATTCTCACTAGTTGTAGTGAGATGGTATCAATCGGTCCTAGGGAGAATCACTGGAATTGTTCCAGGATGATAAGGACGACTGAATGTCAGTCACAGGCATTGTCTTCACCCTCAGTGGAGGGACGGTATGTTGGAAGAGTTTCAAGCATGATACCGTGGCAAACTAGACGATAAAGGCTGGTAACATCGCTATTAAAGATACTACCAAAGAGGCAGTTTGGGTGTATATCGGTTCATGAGATGAACTTAGTTCCTCCCATTGTGTGACAATGGAGTTGTGGCTTATGCCAAGGAACGCCGGTCCCATCAGTGATCCAGACATATTCTAAGGCAGTGTCACCTGATCATGGAGATAGTTGATCTCCAGGGTGATCGAGGTTAGGATAGTAGACTCAGAGGACAACACGGCGGATCCACTCACAAAGGCCTTTTCCCAGAGAGAGACTTTTATGGGATGGTTGAGTATGAGATACTACAACCACTGCTATCAGATGGCCCTAGTGCAAGTGGGAGATTGTGAGTTATATGTATGCCCTAGAGGCCATTACTGTACATTGGATGTACATTGTAGTGGATGCTGGGATATATATAGGGAGGACTTTCTTGCTCGACATGATAGTATGCTATCTGGTTGCTCTTTACCTTAACGTGTACACTGATTGTCTCTCTGTTACATGTTGGTAAAGCCCTTAGGATGTGTACTTGACTACCTGGACTATGATGCAGATCATACTAGTGGGGACAGGGTAGCCCATAAGTACATCCTTCAAGGTCCCTAGTCGTGGGTGTATCGAGACAGGGCATCGATATACCAGAGTAGACTAGCGTATACCTTCTCGACCCATACAGATGGGCGATGGATGATCCCATATCCATTGGTGTTTGACATCAGAGATGATATACGGGTGCTCAGTGGAGACTGGGTACACTGGACGGACTCGCCGAGAACTCCCAGATGGTATTATACCTTACGTCAGATGGCAGTTCTCTGGTGACACTGGTACAGAGTAGTCTGTTGACCCGAGATCGTCATAGAGTCTTGTGTGGTTCCCACTGTGCTTTGATTTCCACCTTACCACATCCAAGAGGGCGAGCAAAACGGTGGTTTTTGGGTACAGTCCCGAATCACATGGAGGCAATGAGCGATAGGAGGGGATTCGTCTCTCCCGGTATAGGGAGTTGATGTTGCGCCGTGTTCGATTGGCTATAACCGGAAATCCCTGGCCAGGGTTGCTGAGATTTACTGGTAAGTGTTACCAGTAGTTTCTCGAAATGTTATAGACCTCATATCGACACGACTTATCGAGCTATTGGGGTCTGACGTTTACCACCCCTAGGCAAGATATGCGACATATCAGACGACGAGACCGGACTGTACGGTAAGTGTTACTGGTTGGATTCACAAGAGTGTGAGCGGGCTTGCTCGTCGATCTTCTGATCGCTCAATACCCGGGTGGCCGTTACATTTGGCAGACCGCTTGCGGCTTGTGGGTGTTTGATATGATCATCACCTGCTGCCGGCGTATTGACGAGTCTTTAGAGTCCTACACAGAGGTTTCCTGGCTCAAGCGAAACGAAATAGGAGCGCATATGAGATATGTGCGGGACCGAGAATAATGCGTGTATGTGATACCGTATTTCATTCTCGTGATGAATGTATCGATTGGTTGTATGCGATATAACCTAGTTATCGAATCAAGGATTGATTCGATAAGCCGATACATAGGATACTAGTCGGTTATATGCGATATGACCGGATCGTTAAATCAAGTGTTGATTTAATGATTTAATGTATAATTATATATTTGATATATTACTTTGCATTAACTAGTATTGGTTCACTTTAAATGAATTTTCTCACTTGCATTGCACAAGTTGTATATGTGATATACTTTTGTGCACTTGATTGTATCATGTTTGATGATACATGAATGCTAGGGTTTGTGTAAAGAATTAAACCTTGGTTAAGTAAATGGTTAGGGTTTTTATTTATTCATTCATTTATTGTTTTAATTTGGATTAAAAAGAAATGGATAAGAAAACAAAGTGGTTGCTTTCTTTCTTGAAGCTTGTTGAAGCTTCATGAAGCTTTGACCAAAGTGACCATTTTGTCTTCATGTTTAACCCTAACCATTCATCTAACCTTAGCCAATTCTCTACACCTAACCATGGTTCATATTATGATAAGTATTCATTTTCTTTTGTATTTTAATTAACTTATCATAATATACTTCATCTTCTTCTTCTTCTTCACAAGATGAAGAAGCTTGCTACCAACAATGGCATCTTAAGAAAAAGAGTGAGAAATCCAATTCTAAAGTGAACCCACTTCCTATTTCTTCATCCTCTACCTCTTGCCAAGTAGTATAGGGTGTTTTCTTCACAAGTTTCATGACTTGGTGAACTGGGAGCTTGATCTTGTGATGCCTCGACGTAGATCATCTTCGGCATCGTAGTCGATGACCTAGCCCGCCTATTTCTCCGATGAAGCCGACACTAGAGTCCAAGATCCGATTTGTACAGCGGAGGGACGTCTACACGGAGCTATGGAGGTAGAGGACCGGATCTACAAAGGTTGTATTTCCGTTCACTTATTAGTAAAGCAGTTTACTAGTTATAGTTTTCGCCTAAACTCTAGTCAATGATCCGTATTAGGGTTTCTCGGCACTTGTAATTTTTAAAATTGGCATGGTTGATGCCTTTTGAGACCTCATTAGTGTGCCTAGGACCCCTACAGTCCCACCGGGCATGCCATAATCTGTTCTCCGCCGAAAGACGTGACCGGGACGTTGGGACGTCCGGCCTGAATCTTGGGGGGCAGATGCTATTTGGTTTTATGCGTCCGCCTCTCCGAAGATGCCAAATTGATTTATGGTACCGTGTATCGGAGGATTAGACGGATGCGGCCGTTGTAGCAGATTTCGTCAGATTCCCCCTCATTGTGAGGGGTTTTTGATTGTGGGGACGCTCTTCCCTGCAAGCGCAAGCCCTTCAGTTAATTACGCTACCGCATAGCGGTAACCACTTTCTTCTTCTCCTGATGGTCACTTCGTGTCGTGTGTGTTTGTTTTATTTCCGGTTTCCCGTGGATCGTATACGGAGACTAATTTATGTTGTCGCCTGTAGGGCGTGGATTAGTACAAATCCGTATTTTCTTAGATTTGGGTTTGGGTTGGTTTAAAGATCGTTAATCTTGTTTTAAATTAAAATCAACTCAAACGTTTGTTGAGGATATGTTAGTCTAATTTTAGACCAAGATCTGCTCAACAGGATTTTGGGATCATTTAGATCCGACGAAAGAGTGTTTGGACTCTATCGTTTTAGTTTAAGGACGTTGTTGTCCATTGGGTTTAAGGACATCGTAGTCCATAGAGTTTAAAGACATCATAGTCTATGTTTAAAGACATCATAGTTTAGTTTAAAGACATCATAGTCTGTGGGGTTTAAAGACATCATAGTCTGTAAAGTTTCTGGTTGTCGGGACCCGCCACCTCTCTGAAGATGTTGAAGAATCACAACGACACATATCAGAGGTGTGAAGAGATGTACCCTTGAACCAATGTTGGTTGAGAGATCTGTAGTCAGGATTTGGGACTAAGACCAATTAAAGAGATTGTGAGCATATGGGCTCAGTTAATCTGAATTGAGGACTTATGGCCAACTTGGGCTCAGTCCACTCAGATTTGAATATTTGTTTGGGCTCAGTCCTTTTTGGTTCAATAATACTGAGCATTAATTTGGATTCTGACACCTCTCTTTCTTTTGTTTTTTATTGGGTGTTGAACACTCTTTACGGTGCAGAGCGCTTTATGTAAAGAACACTTTGTTTTCCTTCAGCGTACACGTGGGGAGCACGTGGTGCGCTTGGCACTGAGCGCCAGACCTGGAGAGATAAGGAGCTTCTTGTGAAATAGCGCACACGTGAGGAGCACGTGGTGCACTTGGCGCTGAGCGCC
The DNA here is from genome assembly GCA_030015575.1 of Agapanthus africanus. NCBI lineage: Eukaryota > Viridiplantae > Streptophyta > Magnoliopsida > Asparagales > Amaryllidaceae > Agapanthus > Agapanthus africanus. The sequence continues at coordinate 61,969,825 of JASDDO010000028.1, read as the reverse complement.
AGACCTGGAGCACTAAGGCACTTCTTATGAAATAGCACACACGTGAGGAGCACGTGGTACGCTTGGCGCTGAGTGCCAGTCAATGAATGCAGAGCACTTTTATAAAATAGCATCCACATGATGAGCACTTGGAGCGCTTGACGCTGATCGCCAAACTTGGAGCGCTGAGGCGCTCCTTTTAAAATAGCGCTTGGAGCGCTAGGCGTTGAGCGCCATACTTGGAGCGCTAAAGCGCTTCTTTTTAAATTGGAGCGCTAAGGCTCTTTTTTGGTAGTTCTGATTAATTTTGTGCTCTGAGAATTAAATTATCGTTCATAAGAGATTTTGTCTCATAGATCTAAGAACTAAGTTCTTTTTTCTAATGAGATGTTGTGCTCTCTTTGTTTTTATAAAAAAAACTTGTCTTATGGATCTGTGATCTAGAAAAAAAACCGAGTTCTTATGATGTGAGAGTTAAACTCTCAAAAGTCGAAGAGATGTTATGATCTCACTTATTATCATTTACCTTAAAGAAAATTTCTTCTTCTTAGAGCTTGTTCTTCTTTTTTCTTTTCTAAGAACTTGAAGTTTATGGGGGGCTTCTCTCTGCTAATGATCTTGATGATCTCTCCTCTTTCCCAGACTTGAAGTCTTGGGTCCTTTATATAGTAGAGGCAAATTTGTTAATTTGGTTAAAGAGATCTTTCATTGGAAGATCTCTGATTGATTTGGGGATTTTATCCCCCGTTGGATCTTTGATCCTATAGCTTCTGTTTTACAGAAGATTTTTCTCTTATTATTAACAAGGTTGGAAAACATTTTCCCAAATAGAGATTATTCTATAATCTTGGTGATTTTATTAATCACCATTGGATCTTTGATCCAACGGTGCGCTGTTTTATAGAGGGCAGTCTTTCCTGTTTAGGAAGATCAGAGGAATATTTTCTCAGCAGAATTTGATTCTGAATTTTGATGATTTATCATCTTCATTGGATCTTTGATCCAACGGCGGAGAACATTTAGTTCTGGCGCCAGCGCTCTCGTGCTTTGCACGTGATGCGTTGTCACAGAATCTTTGACTCTTAGCGCTTGGCGCTCAGCGCTCTCATGCTTTGCACGTGATGCGCTGCCTCAGAGTCTTTGACTCTTTAGCGCTGGCGCTCAGCGCTCTCGTGCTTTGCCCGTGAGGCGTTGCCTCAGAGTCTTTGACTCTTTAGCGCTGGCGCTCTTGGCGCTCAGTGCTCTCGTGCTTTGCACGTGATGCGCTACCTCGGAATCTTTGACTCTTTAGCGCTGGCGCTTTTGGCGCTCAGCGCTCTTGTGCTTTGCACGTGAGGCGCTGCCTCAGTTCAAATTTTGAATTTTGAATAGAACTTTGCTCTCAATTGGGGAAACAATCTCCTACAACTTCTCGACGGTGGTCTTCAATGCGGCAACATCATGCTCCAGACGTCGCTCATGGAGGGTAAGGGAAGTAACCGCTAGAGTAGATACCAACATCATATGGGCCCTGCTAGGACCAAATTGCCAGCCTCTCTCCCAACCTCCATGGTGCCATCTATGTGCGGCGTCTAAGACCGAGGTCGGTATGATCGGATCGATCTGTCCATAGAAATCGATCCCCGACATCTCCACTTGTTCCACCACCTGCTCTTACACCCACGTTCACCATTAAAACACAAGTATATCATTTAAATTTGAACATATCAAAACAAAAATTTCATTCGAATTAGAATAAATATTAATACTTACGTAATACTCCTGGATAGAAGTGTCGGGGAATCGAAGCTCGCCCGTGGTGGGATCTGTCAAGGTGACGTGGACGACAAGATACGCGGTCATCACGCTTGGTGTACCACCTTGTGCCAGGGTCTGAGCTCTCTGTAATTCTCCAAAAATTTGCATTTATTATAAAACAACTCTTAATATTGTATTATATCAAAATAGATCTATTGTAATTTACCGATGCCTACATGGCACGAGTAATGTTCCTCGAGCCACCTATGTAAATGGAGCGACCCCTCTTCGTCGATTTTCTATTCTCCTTATTCTGATCGACCTGTTTTTGCACAACAATCAGATTTAGTTTTCTAATTAAGCAACGCAAAAAAATAAATTATATACTAAACAATAAATTACATTTAAATTACAAACCTGTTTGCGCTCAGACTCATAATACCGGTACAAGAAAAGCCTGTTGGATATAGTGCTCTCAAGGCAATTATTGTGATTGCATCTAGGTAATTATGATAATTGAATGAAGACCTATACAGGTATAACAGTCTTACTCGAGATAATAGTATGCTATCTGGTTTGTCTTTATTATTGATGAAGCCCGTAGGATTGTTGCTTGACAACCGGCATTATGATGGCGATCATATATGTGGGAGCTGGGTTGTCCATAAGTACATTCTTAAATATTCCTAGTCGTGGGAGTATCGAGACCGAGTATCGATATTCTAGAGTAGACTAATGTATACGTTTCTAGACCCCGATGAGGGGCGGTGGCCGGTCTCATAAGCCATTGGTGTTGTGTTACCTAAGATAGTATATAGGTGCTCACTGGAAGTGAGTACACCAGACAGACTCGCCGAGAACTTCTAGATGGTATTATATCTATCGTCGGATGGAAGTTCTCAGGTGACATGAGTACAGCTTAATCCTTTGACTTGGGATCGTCATTTGTCTCGTGTGAGTTCCTACTGTACTTTGATTACTACCCTACCACAGCTCAAAGGAGTCGTACAAACAGGTTTTATTCGGGTACAGTCCCGAGCCATATGGAGACAGTGGTCGATTGTAAGGGATTCGTCTCTTCTGGTATTAGGAGTCGATTTCGCACTGTGTTCAGTCGGCTATCACTAGAAATCCGTGTATCTCTACTAGTGATGAGCTTGACTCAGACACGACTTATCAAGTTAGTAAGGGTCTGACGTTATCCACCCCTAGACCCGATATACGATATTATTAGACGAAGAGATCGATCTGTACGGAGATTATCACATTCAGCCTTAGTAGGGTAAGGACGTATTTGATTGTCCATCCCTTTTTCGGCAAGTACCTGGGTAGCCGTTACATATAGCTAGTGTCGTTGACATGCTTGTGGTTAAAACCCACTGCCAGCGTATTGTTGGGTCTTTAGAGTCCTACACAGAGGGTTTTTCCGGTTCAGGCGATAGATGTAGGAGCCGTACGCTGGTACGAGCAGGGGTTCGATTAAATACGTGTACGGGATACACGGATTTAATCGGACGGTTGATAATATTAGCCGTTTTAGGATTAAGCTGGATTATTAAATCGGTTTTGATTTAATAATATATATATATTGATATATATATATATATATATATATATTAGTATTATTGTTCACTATTCATTTTCTCACTTTGGTGCTATCTGTATTTTTATACGGATATGTGTATGTATAGCGATACATATACCGGGTGAGGTATTCCGTATTTATACAGCAATACTTCTAGAAGAAGAATACTCATATTTGATTTTCATTTGGAAAATCAAATAGGAAAATGAGGTGGCATGAGGCATGGTTGTGCATGTAGAAAGTATGGCTTTGATTTTAATGTGTGCATTTATTGATGTATGGTTGCACTATTGAACCATGATGGTAAAAAGTAAAGCCATTCATCTTTTCTACACTTGCTAGTTTTTCATTCCACATTCAAGTTAATGCTTCATTCTACACTCACTCATAAAAGAAGCCATGAATGGCTACTCTCTCCTCCTCTTCCTTCCTCTTGCTCACTTGAGTTTGAGAAAATGAGAGAAAATATTTAGTGGAAAAATTTCTTCATCACCCACCATCCATCCCTAGCATGTTTGGATCGTTGGTCGGAGCCTTTCCGATTTCCCTCGGGTGGATCTTCTTCGGCAAGGGTAGTCAAATTTCAAGCGTGTTCCGGGCGTCTATGTGCTTGGAGGAGCATTCCACAATTAAGTGGACACGCGTCGAAAGTTGCATTTCTATGAGCTTATTTGTTTACTTTATAGTTTTAGGTGTTTAGATCGAATCCTAGGGTATGGGCGTTTAGTGCTTGCATACTATTTTTGTTATCGCTTCCGTCTTGGCTGCGGCCTCTGCGGTGCAAGAACTGAACACCAACATGGAATCAAAGCCTCTCAAACACCCTAAACTAGTACTAGACGATACTTTAGTTTCAAAACCGAAAAACTCCGATTTCCAAAACCCGTTTTCTGTTCGAAAAAAATTTGGTATATGGAAATTTTTTAAACAAGTGCAGAGGCTTACTCTTGACATATTAGAGACACACAATGAAAACGAGCAAATTCCATCATGATAAAACCGCCAGTTTTGGCATTTAGACCGCTATGGGCGGTTTTCCTGTGCCCTCAGCTCCTCGTTTTCATGTTGTGTCTTGGATTTTGGAAATTGAGATTTTTGGTCTTGTTTGTTTTGCTCCAGATTTCACCTTATGTTATCTTAGCTTTAGGGCAACTCGGGAGTTTTAGAACTCGAAACTTTTGCACCATTGATATCTGTGTTTTGATATCTGTGTTGCTGAACGTAGTCTAATTACTGTATGTTCATTTAGACATGGTTGCACACATTGTGGTGTTAGTTGTTTCTGTAGTTATATATCTGGTTATGGTTCAGTCGGATTATCATGTTGGATAGCCCCTAGTGCAATGGTAGTTATACAGTTTAGATTCGTATGTATATTCATTATTGCGAGGCGGGCGTCCGACATGTGGACTGCCGTCTCTACTAGTTTGTATATTCTTTTATTGGGGCGCAGCCGGGTTGCGGTCGATGTTACCACTTATATATATATATATATATATATATATATATATATATATTACTTTTTTGTATTAGGATTACCCCACGGAGGGGTTCTCAAATAGTCGGATTCTAGAGGGCAATGGGCCCACATCTCATGGCGTTGAGACCGGAAGTATCTTACTCTAGAATTGGCAGGCTATTCGCCGCACTCGTAGAAGGTATAGGTTGACCCACGGAAGGGTGCTCAAGTTACCGGATTCCATGAAGTGCTGGGTGGCCTATTCACTTTATTTATTGGGGTTGCTTCACTTCCGGTATTGGCAGGTAACTTGCCGCACTCGTAGAGGTCTGGGTTTTTCATTGCACTGGCTATCCACATGACCAGAGAACGTTGCATCTTATTTGCGGCTCAAATGAAATGCTGAGCTCCTAGTTTATCCGCTATTCCATATTATTGTTCGCATGCCTGTAATGATTTTTATCAACCTGTGATGACTACTATCTGCGTGCGATATTGGGGTGTGTGTGTGTGTATTATATTTAGTAGATGCTTCTATATATTTTGCATCCGCGCTAGTCTTGCCCCCGCTCTACCATTAATTAAGTAAGCTAACGGTGCATGACAGGGCCCCATGGTTAATTCGGATGGCATATACAAAGTATGTTATTTTGGTTGTTTCTTATGTGGCTTGGAAATTTAAAATGATGGGAACACATTATCTGAATAATGCAAGAAAAATAAACCTAAATGATATTGTCGGAACCAATTTTTAAAACTACTCGGTTTTCTTCAAAACACTTGGTCGTTTTCTTTTACTTTGTATAGAGGTATTCGGTTCGGAATATCCCGCATCTCATTCTATTAGGGAGAAGCCTTGATCCCTTCGCGGGGAATTCGCACTTAAGCAAAAGTTTATATTGCTAGTTTTAAAAGCGGAGCCTAAACCACTCCTTTTTTTCAAAACCACTCGAGTTCCATTAACAATATCAAGTTCATTACGTTAAAGGTTTTTTGCCAAAAACCAGCTGTAGCCCTCCGTCATTTCAAACGGATAGCGTCTAGTATTCATGCTATATTTATTGGTCTTTGTCAAGGCATGGTGTATGGTAGCTATGTGTTATTTTTCTGCAGTATAGAGATGCATTAATTTAGGACAGTCGTACAGTCTTGTTGGCCTTCGTTAAGGCCGAGTACGAGTGGGTTTGAATTAATCTGGACAATGACGGATAGAACTTGACTTGCGACTTATAATTTGTTGGCCTTCATCAAGGTCATAAGACTTTTGGGGCAAAAACCATATCGGGAGTTTCAAATACAAGGGAAACTTGCTAAGTTTGCGCATACCTTTTGGAGTGTGGTAATTTTGGTCGGCTTCCGTCAAAAGTATCACACAATGATAGTTGGGTCCGGATTCCCACTGATGAGTATGTATTACACCTCGGAAGATTTTTCACTTCACAATTAGCTAACCTATTATGTGTCTAGAAAGTCTTAACGAGCTTACACCTCTGCGGAAACGAGCTTCTTAATTGGGTTCGTGCGAAAGCACAGGGGACCTCTCTCGGAGTACCAATACTGGCCTGGCTGAACGGTTAGCAAACTTGTAAAGTGTATATGATCCCGACTAGTTCTCCTTTTAGGGTTTGAAAGAGAATTCGACAAAACAGTGGGAGCTATCCTGATTAGATAAAGTGATAACCAATCTAATCTTGATAGAGTGCACGTTGAGTGTTTCTTTTCTCTCTCTCTCTCTTTAGTACAGTGACCCATGACTTACCTTAAAAACTCATGAACCAAGTTAACCAAACCTTCTTACACACTTGGGCTTTGGATTGTCATAATTCATGACAAAATCGCATATATCGCTGCCACCCCTACTTTACCCTTTGCATTTCTTCAGAACATATCGTATCACTACGATGATCCATAATACTTGGAATGGCCATCGTATAGTTACATACGAACTCGAAGAAGTTATTTCAGTCGATAATGGCCACAGGTTCTGAAGAAATTGAATCGGTTGTCTCTTCCCTTTACCTTCTCTCGGGTTGCGAGAGCTCCTTGTATTAGGAGAGTACACCTATTACGCTTATTGGATAGTCTTCTTCCAAATCTTAAGCTGATGCCAAAAGGTAGGGAAGAAAGAAAACCAGTTAGCGCAGGCGCGGTGTACATTAGGTAAGACGTAGAGACGTACAAAGGGATTGAAGTGGGGGCAAAGAAAATTGCGACTACTGTCATGAATCTTGATAATGGAAAAGGCATTAGTAGGAATACCCGGTCACCTCTTATGAAACATTTTTCATGTTTCAACATTTCTGTGTACTTGTGAAAGAGAACTGTTTTCCCAATTGATTCTAACTTCAAGGTATGTATTTAATGGATTTGGATCTCACATTTGTATGGTATTACAGATGATGAGTAGGAGTAGAATATTGGGAAATAGGTAATTTGATCCTCAATATTAGAATCTGTTGTAAATAGTGATATTGGATTAAATCGCCTGCTTAACGGCAAATATTTGGTCTCGAATAATCGTTGTTATGCACCAAATTTTAAAATGAAATATCTGTACCTTTATTTTATAAAGTGAAATATACATTTTAAAAAATTGTGTTTTAAACATTTACCATTATCAGTTAAGGATAAGGTAAGGTGTATTGAATAACGGTGTAAGACATTCTTAACCAAGATACGGTTTTAAATTTATAAAACACAGAATTTGAGTTAGTATACTCTTGGGACTTATACATGAAAATGTATGTTGTCCAGTGTCCTTCGGAACAAGGGGTTAGTACTCTTATTTCATTCAGGTTTACCTATGAGTTCTCTTGTTTTAGACACGCATTCGTTGTAATGCAAGATTCAAAAATTTTGAGAAGTTTATAGGTATAAGAATAAAGTAGAGAACTATACGTTGGAAGTATCAGGATTCTTCAAGGTGATCGAAGACGTAGATACTTATGCTATTTATTCCATTATAGTAATATTGAGAACTTGATTCTCTCACAGGTTACTCATCCGTGGATGCACTCCATGATGAGTAATACTGTATTGGACGTTTCCATTTGGTGATATGCACTGGAAACAGCTGCATGAAATTTGGATCTGGTTCCTTCTAAATTAGTACCTTGATTTTATTTGGACATAGAATGGTTACATATCTTGAGGTTGTTAAGATATGGAGTTATCCAGTTTCTTTTAAAAAGCAAAATCCGGACAAACTCAAGACATGCTTCGATAATGGAAGTTTGTGGATTATCCCAAGTATTCGCTAGGATTTTGTCTCTACCATTTTCAAGATCAATAATTACATTGTTCTTGACTCACCACTGTTTTATAAAAGGATTTTTTTTGCAAAAGAAATTAATGGGATTATGGTAGAATTGGAAGTAATTTCAGAACCATAAATGGTTACCGAAAATTTAGTAGAACCTAAGCATTCAATTGGACTTGGTAAATCATTAGCCACTTCGCAGATTAAGTAGGTGACCCCAGCCACCCGAGAGAAACTTCGGTTTTCTTGTAGACGGTGACAGGGAGGTCAGCATCATGGTAATGATGGTCCTACTAGTTGTCAGCGGGTCATACGAAGTGGTAACTGTCACGCCCCGCTTCCCAGAGTACGCTAAGATGAGCACGTGACATAGCCAACCATGCTACCTGTGGGTAGGAAGTATCCATCCATAGTCACATTACGGCTGTAGAGATATCAAGAACAAAATAAAACTATCTAATACATGTCCATAAGCCAAAATAAAATGAGTCAAGAATAATAATGCGGAAGCAAAAGATCCAATACAAAATATAACTGGAATGTATGTCCCATAATGCGGGCTCACATCAGGAAAGAAAATGCTGAAAAGTAAAGAACTAACTACTACTGAATCCTCACTGCTCAGCCTGCTGTCTGAAGTACTCCTGCTCGGACTGCAGCATGGGTACGGGATCTGGGCCATGCAAAACCCAGACGTCAGCGCGTCATGTCATCAAGCAAAAAATATAAACAGGGTAGCAAGACATGCAAGTATAATCATAAAGGGTAAAGCAGGTGTAACAGCAAAATAAAACAGTGCAGTGAAGGGTAGTGTGCAGTGAGTAAGCGGAACTGGTCTATTGGGTTATCTACTCTCAAGTCTTTGAAATCAATTTGATGAATCATCGATGTAACTCAATAGTATCCCATGCGTGCCCGGGACCACGGTCAAGATTCTCGGGCTGAATCCAAGACGTGCCGCTAGGCAGTAAAAGGTAGCATGTACAGATGAGTGATGTCAGCGTCATCACCCCGGGCTGGCCTAGCTCGTAAGACTGATCAGAACAGGTATCGAACTGTCGAGTTACAAGTCAGGTTTCATCATTGATTTCCCCATACCCCCAAGTTATATGTGTTTGAGTCAGGTATTTAAGTAATCAAGAACTAATGCCAACACAGGAGCAGGCAGGTGCAGGTTTGTCTGGGTAGACAACAGGAATGGTCCGTAAGGACTACATGTCAGGTTTGTTGGCATTAGACACAAAATCAGGCAACAGGTCAAGCCATGGTACATCAGATCAAGTCAAGTAGTGTACGGTACCATGTCGGGTCAAGTAATATGTGTGTAGCAAGCCATGTCAGGGTGTAAAAGATATCATGTGGGTGCTCATAATCAACTAACTTAATCATGGTTATAAATAAACAAGCATGAGTATCAACAACACAATAAATTGGCACATGTAATAGGTGAAGCAGTATGTGCAGATTAAACTACTCAGCTGTACGGTTATCAGTTTGTGTTTAAGAGATGGTTTCAACATTATATGAATACAGTATGACAATTATGGATGTTAAAATCAGGTTAATAAGCATTAAGTAATCTAAGGATGTAATGACATGTATAATATGTTCAATGGATGCAATTATAACTAAAACCAGTTAAAGATGCGCACGGATGTCCGAAAGAGTAAAACTAGAGAAAAGGGTATCATAAGCTATGTACAATAGTTATTATGAGATCTAACATATAAATGTAGTTATTAGATTTAGTAAACTAAATGCAACAGTTAAGTTTCAAGTTCTAGATCTGAAATATGTAAATGGAACATCATATTGTTAACTTGGAACTCATGGCTTTAGGTTCTGTCTATGGATTTAATACGACAAATAGATAAATTTATATAGGAATAGTATGAATAGCATGTAGCAAGTTTCACTTGCCTCGACGGATCGCGATACGGGAAATGGAACGTTACGCGTCGGCGAAAAAAGTTGCGACGCACGCACGGTACACGGAATAGGTTCAAACGACGAACGGTGGAATCACACGGGTCAGAGGTCCTCGCTGGGTCGTCGGGAATCGTCGCCGGCACGGTCGGATTCCGGCGAACCAGAAAACAGTAAACGTCAGAGTTTCAAGAATTGTATGAAAGAAAGAAGAGGAGAAGAGAAGGAGTATGGAGGAGAGGAGGCTTACATTGATCTGCAGAGGGGTCGTGAACGTCGACGACGTCGACGGAGCTCCGGTGAACGACTTGCAAAGAAACCGGCGATCAACAGAAGAAATTTAACAGAAGGGAGAAGAAAGAAAGAAGAAGGAAAGAAGGAAGAAGAGGGAGAGTCAATGCTCACTGGGGGTGTGCACAAGGCCAGGGACACGGGGACGAGTCACCGGCGGCGACTGGAAGTGGAGGTAGCGGAAATGAGTGGGTGTGCAGATTCGGCTGCTCGGATGCGTGCACAGGGAATGAAGAAGGAGAGGTGAGAATGGAGATGAAGGTGACGAGTGGCGATGGACGGCGATGGTGGCGCTGGCGCTAGGGCAATGACGAGAGGAGGAACGGCAGCTAGGGTTTGCAAGAGGTGGGTTCTGCTTTCTTTTAAGAGAATGAAGGAGAAAGAAATATATTAGAGGGGGGAGAGAGAGAGAGAGATTCGCGCGAGAGGAAAGAGAAACAGATCGAGAGGGGAGAGAGAGAGAGATAGAGGAACAGTAAGGAGAGATAGATTTGGTCTTTAGCGCAGGGAATAGGGGGGAGAGAGAGAGATAGAGAAAGGTGAGAGAGAACGAGGAAGAGAGAGAAGGAGAGAAACGGGAGAGAGAGAGGGGGTATGGGGCCCAGCGATGAAGAGTTTTGATTGGCTCGTGGATAAGAAAAATTTGATTAGGGAAATATAAAAGATTTTTAGAAAAGATTTTATGGCTTAGAAAGAGACTTCGTTATAAGAAAAGATTTTGTAAGCTGTATAATATTTTTAAACGGATAAATAGATTTTAAACAAATAAATAGAATTTGGCGGGATACAAAATAATTCAGAAATGCGCCCGGGTCGGGTCCAAAATTTTGGATCTGAAATATGAAAAATATTAGCAAGTTCCAAAATTTGAAATGAAGGATTTTGTAATGAAAAAGCATACCCCCAAGAACGGACGCACATACGTGCGCGTAGCCGTCCAAACACGTCCGTTTCACTGAATGGGACGAGAACACGATGCAAGGACGCTATCACAGGGTTAGGGGTATCAAGCAGGCCATGACAAGTATATTTTAAATTATTTTAAGTAACTTGAATGGTTATAGGCAAAAAATAAGAAATGTTGGTGTAATCTATAATTAGGAAACAACGAGCTCAGTAAATGGATCGAATATAAGGTAACCTATCATTTGCAACCAACAGGGTAAATGAAATAAATACGACATACGGTAACTGAAATTGGTATAACTGGACTCGGTTGTTACATTATACCCAACTACAAAAAGAATTTCGTCCTCGAAATTCCAAGAACATAAAAGGATAAACGACCAATAACTACAAGAAAAGATGAGGAAATTTCTGCTGGATTTCATCTTCTCGCTCCCAAGTTGACTCTCCATGTGAGAGACTACCCCAAGAAACAAGTACAAGAGGGATAATCTTGTTCTTAAGAACCTTTTCCCTTCGATCCACAATCGCAACCGGTCGCTCCTCAAAAGTCAAGTCTTCTCGTACCGTCAGCTCCGAATGATTCAACACATGCGTTTCATCTCGAACATACTTACGGAGTTGAGATACGTGGAACACATCATGAACATTTGCTAAGGACTGCGGTAACGCCAAACGGTATGCTACCTCACCAACACGCTCCAAGATCTCGAAAGGCCCGACGAACCGAGGACTGAGCTTTCCTCGACTTTCGAAACGAATCACCCCTCTAGTCGGTGATATCTTTAAGAATACCAAATCACCCACGGCGAACTCTAGAGGTCTTCTCGACGTATCTGCCCAACTCTTCTGTCGGTCTTTTGCTGATTTCATATGGTTCCGGATAGCGTTAACTTTCTCAACTGTCTGCACAACCAAATCTGGTCCCAACAATCTTCGTTCACCGACATCGTCCCAACAAACCGGTGAATGGCACTTGCGACCATACAAAGCTTCGAATAGAGCCATCTGAATAGTTTCCTGGAAACTGTTGTTGTAAGAAAACTCCACCAAATGTAGATGATCCTCCCATGAACCCTTGAAGTCCAACATGCAAGCTCTCAACATATCTTCAAGAGTTTGGATCGTTTTCTCCGATTGGCCATCTGTTTGAAGATGATAAGCTGTACTAAACTTCAATCGAGTCCCCAAACTTTCCTGTAAGCTTCTCCAAAAGTGTGATAAGAACCGAGTGTCAAGGTCGGACACGATGCTCACCGGTACTCCATGCAATCTTATAATCTCCTGCATGTACCATTCTGCCAAAGTTTCCGTGGATTGACCAACCCGAAAAGGAATGAAATGAGCTGCCTTGGTCAAACGATCAACGATCACCCATACTGCATTGTTGCCCTTTGGACTCCGCGGTAGGGCTGTCACGAAATCCATGGTTATATGTTCCCACTTCCACTGAGGAATCGGAAGTGGTTGCAATAAACCAGCAACCCTTTGATGTTCAGCCTTAACTTGCTGACACACCAAGCATTTGGCCACAAAGCGAGCAATCTCCCATTTCATGCCTTCCCACCAGAAATGCTGTCGTATGTCTCGGTATATCTTCGTGCCTCCTGGATGTACGAAATAAGCTGAACTGTGCGCCTCCTTCATAAGTTCTTCACGAATATCTCCCTTTGGCACATACAAACGGCTACCATATCTCAACGAACCATCTTCATGGATTAGTAAGTCTGTTTGAAGTCCAGCTTCAACCTGTTCTCGAAACTTCTGAAATCTAGGGTCCTGCGGTTGCGCTGCTTTAATATTCTCGATCAACGACGAATGTACCTGCAGCTGCATCAACTGTCCCGAAGAATGCGGTAGCACAACCTCCAAATCAAATCTTCTAAACTCTTCAATGAGTTCCTTCCGTGCAGTCAACATCTAAATTGCTGGTAACTGACTGAGCGCATCCGGCACAACATTCACTTTCCCCGGATGGTACTTAAGATCAAGATTGTAATCAGCCATCAGCTCCAACCATCTACGTTGCCTTATATTAAGCTCCTTCTGCGTGAACACATACTTCAAGCTCTTATGATCGGTAAAAACTTAGACCCTTTCGCCCAAAAGGTAGTGTCTCTAAATCTTCAAAGTGAATATCACAGCCGCAAGCTCTAAGTCATGAGTTGGGTAGTTCTTCTTATGGGTCTTCAACTGTCTCGATGCGTACGCTACAACCTTCCCATGATGCATCAAAACACATCCTAATCCCTTCCCAGATGCGTCGCTGTGAATCACCAAGCCTCTGGAATTGTCTGGCACGGTCAGAATAGGAGCGGTTATCAATTTCTGCTTCAACGCCTCAAAAGCTGATGCACAACTATCCGTCCACACAAAAGGTACCTCCTTGCGCGTAAGCTTGGTCAACGGCTCTGCCAGACGAGCAAAGTTTTCCACAAATCTTCTGTAATACCCGGTGAGTCCAAGGAAGCTTCTTATCTCCGCAACATTCTTCGGAATCGGCCAATCACGAACTGCTGCAATCTTTTCGGGATCGACGGCGATTCCACCGCCAGACACAACATGTCCCAAAAACATTACTTCTTCCAGCCAAAACTTGCACTTGCTCATCTTCGCAAATAATTTCTCTTGTCTCAATGTCTGCAGTGCGATCTTCAAATGTTCTGCATGCTCTTCAATACTCTTCGAGTAAACCAGAATATCGTCAATGAACACCACAATAAACTGGTCCAAGAATGGTGAAAAGATTCGGTTCATCAAGTCCATGAATATAGCTGGTGCATTCGTAACTCCGAAGGGCATCACTAAGTACTCGTAATGTCCATACCGAGTTCGGAACGCCGTCCTGCAAATATCCTCTGCTTTCACTCGAACCTGATGATATCCGGATCGCAAATCCATCTTCAAGAATACCCTCACGCCACTAAGCTGCTCAAATAGTTTGCCAATGTGAGGGATCGGGTACTTGTTCTTAATAGTCACCCGGTTTAATTCTCGATAGTCGATGCACATCTTTCTTGTGCTATCTTTCTTCTTAACTAGAAGAACCGGAGCTCCGCATGGCGAGTTACTGCTTCGAATCCAACCCTTCTCAAGCAACTCAGTAACCTGCTTCTTGACTTCTTCCAACTCCACTGGTGCCATTGGATAATATGCTTTAGAAACTGGCGCTGCACCAGGAACAAGATCAATCGCGAACTCCACGTCTCGCTTCGGCGGTAATCCTGATATATCTTCAAACACGTCCATAAAATCTCGAACAACAGCTGGCTCTTCACTTTTATCAACCTCCATTGATGCAAGAATATTAGTTGTCGGCCTAGCCCTAAACTCAACTGGCCCGACAGAACTGCTTCCTCCAGTAAAGATAAACTCGGGGTGCCCGGGAATCTGGAAAATTACTTTCTTTGCCCTACAATCAATGTGAGCATGGAAAGTGCCGAGAAAATCCATTCCCAAGACGACTTCATAGCCGCCCGTATCAATCACCAAGAAATCTGCAAAAAACTCCCGTCCGCAAACAACAACTACACAATCTTTACATTCTCTACTAGCTATGATTTTCCCATTCCCAGTGTGTATGTCCCAGAAAATAGACAGGGTCATGCAAGTAATCGAGTGTGTAGCTATAAACTTGGACGACATAAAACAATGGGATGCACCAGAATCAAATAACACTAATGCGGCAAAACCATGAACGAGTAGACTACCTGAAACAACTTCTCCTGAAGCCTTAACTTCCTCAGCCGTCAAGGTAAAAGCTCGAGCTTGATTGGGTCCTTGAGTCAGCTGCTTCTATCCCGGAAACGGTTTCTACGAAGGCTTCTGAATATCATCCCTCGTGCGAAGCTTCGACGGACAAGCGTTGACAGTGTGATCTGTCGCTCCACAAACCAAACAGAGTCCCTACCTCCTTCGACAATCTTTTTGCACATGTCCAGGTAAATGGAAGTAGTCACAAATCACGCTCCTTCTTCAATCAACGACAACAGGCTTCTTCATCGGTGTTACGCCATGACGGTTCACTGGAATACCCCTGTGTCCATGTGCTCGGTTTGGTGCAAAAGTCGACTTCCGCACTGTAATTGCTGTCTGGTGTGAACTCCCAGTCTTCCCAGATAAGCTCTGCTGTTCTCGGGCTGTCGTAAGTACCTGTGAGAAAGTGGTCAAACCCAGGGAGACAATCTGCCTCTGGATGTCCACATCCAAACTGCGCATGAACCTCCTTGCCCTGTCTGCATCGTTGGCAACTAAAGGTCCAGCGAACCTACTGAGCCGCGTCCATTCCGCTGCATGTACATCTACAGGTGCACCGTTCTGCTTTAAACTAATGAACTTCTCTTCTATTTTCTCCCGTGCAGTCCGCGGGAATAACTTCTCCAAGAAACTCTTTGAAAAATCCGCTCACTTGATCGGCTTGGGCAAGCGAGTCTCCTCCACAAGCCACCATTCACGGGCGTAATCCACTAACTGGATGCGTACCACATCCACCCTCTTATCATCCGGGATCTGTGCCGCAATGAGTAGATTCTCCATGTCAACCAGCCACTGCTCCGCTGGCAACGGCTCCTCCAGGCCAGTAAAGACAGACGGACCCAGTCTTCTGAAATCTGCTACGGTCCCCACACGATCTACTGGTCTGGCCCCAACATTGTTCACGGACTGCTGAACGGTCCGCAAACCTTCCTGAAAAGATTCAGCTTGCTGCTGGATCAGCTCGGTCTGCCGCTTTTGGTTTTCTAACATCCCACGTATTACTCCAAGCATAGCGGTTTCGTCAACACGCCTTTGGTACGTCTTCAGATTCTTGTCTGCCATATTCCTGAAATCAAAACACCCAAGGTTTAGCATGATAACAGATTCAAAATGTAGATCAAGGCTAGAACTCCGAGTTACTTAAATAGAGTACCGCATTGTAAGCATGCCGCGGTATCATAGCTACAATTACATAACTCCACCCAAGTCACCTAAGTTCTAGAGATAACAAGGAACCAGGTTTCGAGTCGATATGCAAAGGAAGTTTGCACACCGTAAAAGTATAATCAGGAGGAGGTTAAGATTCAAGAATGGTAAAACGGCAAGGTGGCAGGACATGTTTCCTAATCACGAGTATTCTGATTCGTGTATTGGGTCCAATACCCAACTACAAAAGAATCAACCCGATTAACCTATGGCTCTGACACCAAAAGAACCATGTCACGCCCCGCTTCCCAGAGTACGCTAAGATGGGCACGTGACATAGCCAACCATGCTACCTGTGGGTAGGAAGTATCCATCCACAGTCACATTACGGCTGTAGAGATATCAAGAACAAAATAAAACTATCTAATACATGTCCATAAGCCAAAATAAAATGAGTCAAGAATAATAATGCGAAAGCAAAAGATCCAATACAAAATATAACTGGAATGTATGTCCCATAAAGCGGGCTCACATCAGGAAATAAAATGCTGAAAAGTAAAGAACTAACTACTACTGAATCCTCACTGCTCAGCCTGCTGTCTGAAGTACTCCTGCTCGGACTGCAGCAAGGGTACGGGATCTGGGCCATGCAAAACCCAGACGTCAACGCGTCATGTCATCAAGCAACAAATATAAACAGGGTAGCAAGATATGCAAGTATAATCATAAAGGGTAAAGCAGGTGTAACAGCAAAATAAAACAGTGCAGTGAAGGGTAGTGTGCAGTGAGTAAGCGGAACTGGTCTATTAGGTTATCTACTCTCAAGTCTTTGAAATCAATTTGATAAATCATCGATGTAACTCAATAGAATCCCGTGCGTGCCCGGGACTACGGTCAAGATTCTCGGGCTGAATCCGAGACGTGCCGCTAGACAGTAAAAGGTAGCATGTACAGATGAGTGATGTCAGCGTCATCACCCCGGGGCTGGCCTAGCTCGTAAGACTGATCAGAATAGGTATCGAACTGTCGAGTTACAAGTCAGGTTTCATCATTGATTTTCCCATACCCCCAAGTTATATATGTTCGAGTCAGGTATTTAAGTAATCAAGAACTAATGCCAACACAGGAGCAGGCAGGTGCAGGTTTGTCTAGGTAGACAACAGGAACGGTCCGTAAGGACTACATGTCAGGTTTGTTGGCATTAGACATAAAATCAGGTAACAGGTCAAGCCATGGTACATCAGATCAAGTCAAGTAGTGTACGGTACCATATCGGGTCAAGTAATATGTGTGTAGCAAGCCATGTCAGGGTGTAAAAGATATCATGTGGGTGCTCATAATCAACTAACTTAATCATGGTTATAAATAAACAAGCATGGGTATCAACAACACAATAAATTGGCACATGTAATAGGTGAAGCAGTATGTGCAGATTAAACTACTCAGCTGTACGGTTATCAGTTTGTTTTTAAGAGATGGTTTCAACATTATATGAATACAGTATGACAATTATGGATGTTAAAATCAGGTTAATAATCATTAAGTAATCTAGGGATGCAATGACATGTATAATATGTTCAATGGATGCAATTATAACTAAAACCGGTTAAAGATGCGCACGGATGTCCGATAAAGTAAAACTAGAGAAAAGGGTATCATAGGCTATGTACAATAGTTATTATGAGATCTAACATATAAATGTAGTTATTAGATTTGGTAAACTAAATGCAACAGTTAGGTTTCAAGTTCTAGATCTGAAATATGTAAACGGAACATCATATTGTTAACTTGGAACTCATGGCTTTAGGTTCTGTCTATAGATTTAATACGACAAATAGATAAATTTGTATAGGAATAGTATGAATAGCATGTAGCAAGTTTCACTTGCCTCGACAGATCGCGATACGGGAAACGGAACGTTACGCGTCGGCGGAAAAAGTCGCGACGCGCGCACGGTACACGGAATGGGTCCAAACGACGAACGGTGGAATCACACGGGTCGAGGTCCTCCCTGGGTCATCGGGAATCATCGCCGGCACGGTCGGATTCCGGCGAACCAAAAAACAGTAAACGTCAAGAGTTTTAAGAATTGTATGAAAGAAAGAAAAGGAGAAGAGAAGGAGTATGGAGGAGAGGAGGCTTACATTGATCTGCAGAGGGGTCGTGAACGTCGACGACGTCGACGGAGCTCCGGTGAACGACCTGCAGAGAAACCGGCGATCAACAGAAGAAATTTAACAGAAGGGAGAAGAAAGAAAGAAGAAGGAAAGAAGGAAGAAGAGGGAGAGGCAATGCTCACTGGGGGTGTGCACAAGGCCAGGGACACGGGGACAAGTCACCGGCGGCGACTGGAAGTGGAGGTGGCGGAAATGAGTGGGTGTGCAGGTTCGGCTGCTCGGATACACGCATAGGGAATGAAGAAGGAGAGGTGAGAATGGAGATGAGGGTGACGAGCGGCGACAGACGGCGATGGTGGCACTGGCGCTAGGGCAATGACGAGAGGAGGAACGGCGACTAGGGTTTGCAGGAGGTGGGTTCTGCTTTCTTTTAAGCGAACGAAGGAGAAAGAAATATATTAGAGGGGAGAGAGAGAGAGAGAGAGATTCGCGCGACAGGAGGGAGAAACAGATCGAGAGGAAAGAGAAAGAGAAGAACAGTAAGGAGAGATAGATTTGGCCTTTAGCGCAGGGAATAGAAGGGGAGAGAGAGAGAGATAGAGAAAGGTGAGAGAGAACGAGGAAGAGAGAGAAGGAGAGAAGCGGGAGAGAGAGAGGGTGTGGGGCCCAGCGATGGGGAGTTTTGATTGGCTCGTGGATAAGAAAATTTTGATTAGGGAAATATAAAAGATTTTTAGAAAAGATTTTATGGCTTAGAAAGAGACTTCGTTATAAGAAAAGATTTTGTAAGTTGTATAATATTTTTAAACGGATAAATAGATTTTAAAAAAATAAATAGAATTTGGCGGGATGCAAAATAATTCAGAAATGCGCCCGGGTCGGGTCCAAAAATTTGGATTTGAAATATGAAAAATATTAGCAAGTTCCAAAATTTGAAATAAAGGATTTTGTAATGAAAAAGCATACCCCCAAGAACGGACACACATACGTGCGCGTAGCCGTCCAAACACGTCCGTTTCACTGAACGGGACAAGAACACGATGCAAGGACGCTATCATAGGGTTAGGGGTATCAGGCAGGCCATGACAAGTATATTTTAAATTATTTTAAGTAACTTGAATGGTTATAGGCAAAAAATAAGAAATGTTGGTGTAGTCTATAATTAGGAAACAACGAGCTCAGTAAACGGGTCGAATATAAGGTAACCTATCATTTGCAACCAACAGGGTAAATGAAATAAATACTACATACGGTAACTGAAATTGGTATAACTGGACTCGGTTGTTACAGTAACTTTCAGGTGACCAGATGTTTCATATCCAAGATAGACTCCATGCACTTCAGCAAATTATGGATTTTGGACTTTGCTGGGTGCTCCCGAAGGGGTAAAACACATTAGGAGCAATTAGATCTTTCGAGAACTGTGCGGCTGGAAAGGTACTAACCTAATAAGATTAGACTTGTTATAAATAGTTTTCATCAGATACCCGTTGTGGATTGTGATGAGATTTTTACTTCAGTGTCTATACTGAAGCCCATACGGATATAGCTTGACACTACCGTTCCCCCTACTAGTTATCAGCAGTTCATAGGAAGTGGTAATTTCAAGGTGATCAGATACTTTACACCCAAGATGGAGTCCACGCACTTCAGCAAATCATGGAAATTTGGACTTTGCTAGGTGCTCCTAAAGGGGTAAAACCCATTAGGAACAAGTAGATCTTTCGAGATCTGTGCAGGTGGAAAGGTACTAACCTAATAAGGCTGGACTTGCTATATAATGTTCTCATTAAATACCCGTTGTGAATTGTGATGAGATTTTTACTTCAGTGTTTATGCTGAAATCCATATGGATATGACTTGGTGCTGATGCTATTCTTAGCTATGATATCTGGAAGATCGATGACTATAATATCTTTTCAAATGGAAATTTGGAAGTGTACGTGTATATGACTTTGCCAGAGTGTTATCGTAGTCAGTGGGAGCAGCAAAAGGTATGCAAGTTGCTTTGTGTCTGTTCGTAGACTAAAGCATGGATAGCGGAGATGAATCATCCATTTTAATGTGAAAGTCAAGGTCATTGACTTCATCAAAACAATAGATGAACCTAGTAAAAAAGGTATAAGGAGTACTGTCCTAAGATTTGGATGACATACTCCAGATAGGAAGTAATGTTCCTATATTACAATCGATCAAAGTTTGGTTGTCATATAGCATTTTCTCCACATTAGATATGGATAATATATCAAGAATTCTGGTGACTAGATATAGATTTGGAAAGTTTCCTAATTAGGTACTTAGACAGTATTCTAAAAGTATTTTAGAATGGACGACTCCTGGTATGGTGGTTTACCCACAGACGATGGAGCCACCCTCTCCAAAGAGATGTCTTCTAGACTGATGAGGAGAGGGACTGACATGAATGACATATCATTTGCTTGGGCAATTGAGTCAATCATGCAATATCTTGTACAAAACCAGATAGATAATGTATCAAGGATTCTGCTTTTAGATCTTGATTTGAGAAGTTTCCCAATCGTGTACTTAGATAACATTCTAAAAGTATTTTAGAATGGACGACTCCTAGTGTGCTGGTGTACCCGCAGGTGATGGAGTTACCCTCTCTAAAAGGATGCCTTCTGGACTGATGAGGAGAGTGACTGGTATGAATAACATATCATTTGCTTAGGCAATTGAGTCAATCATGCAATTTCTTATACAACACCAGATATTGCTTTTGCACTAGTTCCAATAAGTATACATTAATCCAATCTAGGAGAAATATTGGGAAGCTATTATAAACACGTAACACCCTAGTGCATTTATACTATTTATTTGGGGTATTTCAAATCTTGCAGCAAAATTCCTTTATTATTGCTTTTGGGTTGCGGATAGTGAAATTGATAGTTGTGATTATTATCCGACCCGACCCACATGTTTGAAACCCACCATGGTTCAAAATTACATCAAGTATTTGCTCGTACGGAGGATCCAAGCAAATCTAGATTTTATTATACACATATAATATATTCCACATATCTTTTAATAATACAAAATAAAAATCAAATAACATATTTTCATATCTAGCCTTGCATGTCATCGTACCCCATAGCATGTGGTTGCACTCATATATCATGTTCATACCCTAATTGTTAAAACAAACTCGTTTTTTATCGCTACGTATAATTACGTAGATCCGTACTTAGGGGTATACATTTTTATTTGCTGGATATCACATTATGATTTAAACATTTACGTATATTCTCCAAATTTAAAAACTAGATATTTAGAAGGGACACGGGTAATATTCGGAGTAATCTGGTATTAGCTGTAAAATCCCATATATATATATATATATATATATATATATATATATATATATATATATATATATATATATATATATATATATATATATAATATTTATATAACTAACATATAAATAAAGTGTTATATATTATATATTAATTAACAAAAAAATCATTCTCTCTCTCTCTCTTTCTCTTGCTTCTCTCTCTCTCTCTTAACCCCGTTCCCACCTCTGTCTCTGTCTCTGTCTCTCTCTCTCTTTATATATATATATATATATATATATATATATATATATATATATTAAAACCTAAAACCTACTCTCTCTCCCTTGTTCTTCTCTTCCTCACGTCGCGAACCCAGAATCCTTGCCATGCCCTCGTCGTCGTTACGCCGCCGCCCCATCACCATCACCGCCCCCGCTCGACGTCCTCCTCCTCACAGCCTTCACCCCGAGACCTCTCCTTCCTTCTCCCCAGTGACCCCGACCCGAGAACCCATCATCCAACCCAACACCCAATTGCCGGAACCCCTCGTCGTCACCGCCCTCTCTCCGTCGCCACCCCCTCATCCTCGCCACCATTTTCCCATCGCTATCGCCTCACCCTCTTCTCCTCTTCACCTTCTCCCGAGCATACCCTGCACCTTTCCCGACGCTAACTCATCACCCATAGCCTATGTTATGTCCCACTTCCCGGTATACGGTAAGGAGACGTGACTAGGCCCGCGACGTATTTACTCAGAAGTAAACATATTAAGCGTAAATAAGCAATATAATATAAATGTACACAAGAATGACATGAGATGTAAATGAACAACAACTTTTTATTTACTAAACATTCTTTACAATACAACTGAAAAGTAAATACAATATGGAAAGCAATGCCTAAACAATGGCATGAACTGAAAGTAAAGATATATATAAGTGACTAAAGCTCGGGGTCCTCGATGAACTGCTCCAAGTCTTCTGAGCTGGGCTCGATCTCCAGAGAGTCGAGTCCTCCTGACAGCATTCCAAGGAAAGAAGAGAAAATGAATTTCGTCAGCGAACAATCGCTCGGTAAGTCCCAAAGAGAGATAGAAATAGACCGAACAGGTAAAGAGAATATATCTAATTTAATGTATGATTATTATTGTCACGCCCCGCTTCCTAGAGTGCGCTAAGATCGGCACGTGACAAAGCCAACCATGCTACCTATGGTTAGGAAACAACCCTCCACAGTCACATTACGGCTGTCTAGAGATATCAAGAACAGGAAAATAAAATAAACTATCTAGTACATGTCCATGAGCCAGAATGAACGAGTCAAGAAATAATATGCGGAAGCAATAAATCCAAGTAAAAAAAACCATCTGGAAAGTACGTCCCAAATACGGGCTCACATCAGGAAATAAAATAATGCTGAAAGGAAACTAAACTAGAATATTGACAGGTCTTCACTGCTCGGCCTGTCGACTGAAGTACTCCTGCTCGGCCTGCGACAAGGGCAGCGGATCTGAGCCATGCAAAACCCAGACGTCAGCGCGTCACAATATCAACAATAATATAATCAGTGGGTATCGGGATATGCAGGCATGAATTATAAATGGTAACATGAATATAATAAGTAAGCAGGGATATCGAACAGTGAAGTGTAACAGTATATATGAAGTGCGGCGATAAAACTAAACTGTGCTACTGGGTTAACTACTCTCAAGTCTGTGAAATCAATTTAATGAATCATCGATGTAACTCAATAGTATCCCGTGCATACCCGGGACCACGGTCCAGATTCTCGGACTGAAATCCGAGACATGCCGTTAGGCACTAAACAGGAAACATGTACAGATGAATGATGTCAGCAGCAGCATCCCAGGGCTGGCCTAGCCCATAAAACTGATCAGTATAAGCATCCAACTGTCGAGTTAAAAGTCAGGTTTCATCATTGATTTCCCTATACCCCCAACTTATGTGTTCAAGTCAAGTATTGACAAATCTAAAGCTAATGCCAACACAGGATCAAGCAGGAACAGTTTTGTCTATACAGACAATAGGATATGTCCATCGGGACAACATGTCAGGATTGTCGGCATTAGAAACAGAATCAGGTAACATGTCAAGTAATGGTGTATCATGTCATGTCAAATAGTGCACAGTGTATCACAGGAGTGCCTAACAGTAAAATGTAGCAAGTATTGAATCAGGGTAAAAGTACGGATATACAGTAAAAGCATGGATGCACGAATATCTATCAGGGGTTACATCATGACTAAGTAGGATGCACAATATCAAGTATGGGGTACTAATAAAATAGCAATATGAGTTAATGTAATATGGCATGCAACTAGGTATGCAGAATTAATGGTATGGATACACAATAAACATGGATGCTCAAATAACTATCAGGGGTTACAACTACAGTTCCAAGACTATGTAGGATGCACATTATCAAGCATGGGGTGTTACTACAATAATAACATGAATTAAATGATCTGTAGATGCAGCTACATGTATTTTAAATGATATGGATGCATACGGGTATCCGAAAAACAGTAAAACATTAGTATGGATGTATAATGCAATCAACATGTAATATTTGTAGTCATATGGATGAAAAATAAGTATTATAGCATGTAGCAAGATAAACTTGCCTAAACGGATCGTACAACGGGCGCGTACGGCACACCCGACGTCGGGTAATCTTCGCACGCACACACGGCACGCAGGACGGGTCCAGGCAAGGCAAAAGGGTAATCACGTAAGCAAGGGATGTTCACTGGATTGCCTGGATCGGCAGTGACAAGCACGGCTCCGCCGATGGCCAAGAATCAAGAAACCAAGAAAGGAAAGAAAGAAAAGAGAAGAAAGAGATGGAAGGATTGGGGTTGTTGTTGCTCTGGATTTCTGGGGACAGAGGAGATAGAGGCGAGGGAGTCTTTGACGAAGTTGATCGGTCGACGGCGAGGTGCAGGCGATGGAGTTTCTGGGATCGGCAGTGGAGGTGCTAGGGTTCTTGGGTGAGGCTCGGTTAGGGTTGCAGTGAGTGTTAGGTTTCTGTGCAAGGAACAGGAGAGGAGAGAGGAGAGAGGTGGTGGAGAGGGTGTGAGGGCGACGAGGAGATGAAGGAGGTCGTCGGTGGTTGGGTTGAGTTGAGGAGCTAGGGTTTAGGTTTCTTGGTGTGCAAGGGTTTCAAGGTTGCTGCAGGGGTGAAGGTGAGAGAGTGAGGAAAGAGGTCGAGGGCAGGAGAAGGAGAAGATGGAGGTAAGATTTAAGGTTAGGATTTTCTGTGGGTTCTCGTCGCGAGGGTGCAAGGGTTTTTAAAGAGGGGGAAGAGAAATAGAAAGGAGGTGAGTGTAGCGTAGAGGGAGGTGACGGGAATCGAGAAGGGAACAGTGATTGCGAGAGCTGAGAGAAAGATTTAATTTTTAAAAAAAATCTTTTTAGTTAACTAAATTTTAAACTGTTAATAATATTAAAAATATAATATTAGTAAAATATTTAATATTCTGGTTAATATAAAAATAGTCCAAAACACTCCCGGGTCAGGTCTAAAAATCCAGTTTTAAAATACGGAAAATATACGTGTCGACCAATCACGAAAAAGCATACCCCCAAGAACGGATGCACGCACATACACTTAGCCATCCAAACGAGTTCGTTTCACCGAATGGGACGAGAACAAGGTATACGGATGCTACCACAGGATCAGGGGTATCATGCAGGCTATGCTAGATATTTTCAAAATATTTTATGTGACTTTAAATGTTATATTAAAAAAATGTAGATGCTAGATAATGCCAGTATGCAGTATAAGATATGAAAGTGCACGGATCCACGTAACAAGCCAGGATAAATCATAAACAGGAATCAAGACGGGTTTCCAGCAAGCGGGTCGGGTCGGATGCAAATACAGATGTCAAAACACTATTCGCACCCAAATCACAATAAATCAAGAAAAGGCCATAAATAAAGAAATACCCAAAATAGAAGTGGTATAAATGAACTAGGGTGTTACATTATACCTAACTACAAACAGAATTTCATCCTCGAAATTCCTAAAACAAGAAAGGACAAACAAACATGAATCTACAAGAAGAGGTGTGGAAACTTCTGTCGAATCTCGTCTTCTCGTTCCCAAGTCGATTCTCCATGCGAGCGATTTCCCCAAGAAACAAGTACGAAAGGGATAACCTTGTTCTTAAGAACCTTTTTTCTTCGATCAATAATCGACATCGGTCGTTCCTCAAAGGTCAAATCCTCCCTTACAGTCAGCTCCGAATGATCTAGCACGTGTGTTTCATCTCGAACATACTTACGGAGTTGAGATACATGAAACACGTCATGAACATTCGCCAAACATTGTGGTAACGCCAATCGATAAGCCACTTCTCCAACACGCTCCATAATCTCGAAAGGCCCCACGAATCGAGGACTAAGTTTGCCTCGACTCCTAAAATGAATCACTCCTCTAGTCGGTGATATCTTCAAGAATACCAGATCACCAACAGTGAACTATGGAGGTCTTCTCGATGTATCGGCCCAACTCTTCTACCGATCCTGTGCTGCCTTCATGTGATTACGGATAGTATTAACCTTCTTTACTGTTTGCACGATCAAATCCAGTCCCACCAATCTTCTCTCTCCAACATCATCCCAACAAACGAGTGAGCGACACTTGCGACCATACAACGCTTCGAATGGAGCCATCTGAATAATCGCCTGAAAGCTGTTATTGTAAGAAAACTCCACCAAGTATAGATGATCCTCTCAAAAACCCTTGAAGTCTAACATGCAAGATCTCAACATGTCTTCAATAGTTTGGATTGTTCTCTCCGACTGGCCATCTGTCTGAGGATGATAAGCAGTGCTGAACTTCAATCGCGTCCCCAAACTTTCCTGTAAGCTCCTCTAGAAGTACGATAAGAATCGGGTATCACGATCAGAAATGATGCTCACAGGTACTCCATGCAATCTCACAATCTCCTGCAGGTACCGTTCTGCTAACGCTTCCGTTGACTGACCAACTAGAAATGGTATGAAATGAGCTGCCTTGGTCAATTGATCAACAATCACCCAAACTGCATTGTTGCCTTTTGGACTCCGCGGTAAAGCTGTCACGAAATCTATGATTATATGTTCCCACTTCCATTGAGGAATCGGAAGTGGTTGCAATAAACTAGCCACCCTTTGATGTTCAGCCTTAACTTGCTGACACACCAAGCACTTCGCTACAAAGCGGGCAATCTCCCTTTCCATACCTTCCCACTAGAAATGATGTCATAGATCACGGTATATTTTCATGCCTCCTGGATGTACAGAATATGCGGAACTGTGCGCCTCCTTCATCACTCCTTCACGAATGTCTCCTTTCGGCACACACAATCGGCTACCATATCGCAACGAACTATCTTTATGAATCAACAAATCCGTTGAAAGTCCCGCGTCAACCTGTTCTCGAAACTTCTGAAATCTTAGGTCCTATGATTGTGCTGCTTTAATACTTTCGATCAACGACGATTGTACTTGCAGTTGCATCAATTGTCCTGAAGAATGTGGTAGCACAATCTCCAACTCGAATCTCCGAAAGTCTTCGATAAGCTCCTTCTATGCAGTCAACATCCGAATTGCTGAAAACCGACTAAGCGCATCCGGCACAACATTAACTTTCCTCGGATAGTACTTAAAGTCAATATCATAGTCAGCCATCAGCTCCAACCATCTACGTTGTCTCATGTTTAGCTCTTTCTGCGTGAACAAATACTTCAGGCTTTTGTGATCGATAAATACTTCGACCCTTTCGCCCAGTAAGTAGTGTCTCCAAATCTTCAAAGCGAAAATCGTTGCTGCAAGCTCCAAATCATGAGTTGGATAATTCTTCTCATGGGTCTTCAATTGTCTCGATGCGTAGGCTATAACCTTCCCATGCTGCATCAGAACACATCCCAAATCTTCCCCAGATGCGTCGCTGTGAATCACCAATCCTCCGGAACCATCTGGTACAGTCAAAATAGGAGCGGTTATCAAGCTTTGCTTCAACGCCTCAAAAGCTGATGCACATCTATCCGTCCATATGAACGGTACTTCCTTTTGTGTAAGCTTGGTCAAGGACTCAGCCAATCGAGAAAAATTCACCACAAACCATCTGTAATACCCGGCAAGTTCAAGAAAACTTCTGATCTCTGCGACGTTCTTCGGAATCGGCCAATCTTGAACTG
Source organism: Agapanthus africanus (assembly GCA_030015575.1). NCBI lineage: Eukaryota > Viridiplantae > Streptophyta > Magnoliopsida > Asparagales > Amaryllidaceae > Agapanthus > Agapanthus africanus. Next base: position 61,942,160 of record JASDDO010000028.1, on the reverse strand, counting down.
CTGAAATTTTCTCGGGATCAACGGCGATTCCATCTTTGGATACGACGTGCCCAAAAACTTCACTTCTTCAAGCCAAAACTCGCACTTGCTCATCTTAGCATATAATCTTTCATGTCTCAATGTCTGCAGTGCGATCTTCAAGTGTTCTGCATGCTCTTCTAGGCTTCTCGAATAGACTAGAATATCATCGATGAACACCACTATAAACTAGTCTAAGAACGGTGAAAAAATTCAGTTCATCAAGTCCATAAATATCATCGGTGCATTCGTGACTCCGAATGGCATCACTAAATACTCGTAATGTCCATACCGAGTTCGGAACGCAGTCTTGCAAATATCTTCTGATTTAACTCGGACCTGATGATATCCGGACCGCAAATCCAGCTTTGAGAATACCCTCACGCCACTGAATTGCTCGAATAATTCTCCAATGCGAGGGATCGGGTACTTATTCTTAATAGTCACCCGGTTTAATTCTCGATAATCGATGCACATCCTCCTTATGCCATCTTTCTTCTTGACTAGAAGAACTGGAGCTCCCTAAGGTGAATTGCTGCTGCGAATCCAACCCTTCTCAAGCAATTCGGTAAGCTGCTTCTTGACTTCTTCCAACTCCACTGGTGTCATTAGATAGTACGCCTTTGAGATTAGCGCTGCACCAGGAACAAGATCGATCGTGAACTCCATATCTCGTTTTGGCGGTAAACCTGAGATGTCCTTAATACGTCCATAAACTCTTGAACTACAGCTGGCGCTTCCTCCTTATCAACTTCCATCGACGAAAGAACACTGTTTGTCGGTCTAGCCCTAAACTCGACTGGCCCAACAGAACTGCTGCCTCCAGCAAAAACAAACTCTGGATGTCCGATCTGAAAAATCACTTTCCTTGCACTACAATCAATGTGAGCATGGAAAGTGCCGAGAAAATCCATTACCACGACAACATCAACAATGGAAAGCACCAGAATCGAACAATTCTAATGCAAGAAAAACATGAAAAAGTAGGATACCCGAAATGACTTCACCTGAAGCCAAACACCGAAGAAGATAAGCACGGTAAACAGGATTCAAGCTTACGATAAAACATTGTTAGTGTATATTCCCTAGGGGCCATTATTGTATCATACTGGTTTGTATATTACTTAATGGAAGCTTGGGATATTCACATGTATATAACAGTCTTGCTAAACATGGTAGTATGCTACTTGGTTTTTCTATCTTAATATGTGAGTATACGTATTGATAGAGCTCTTAGGATCTTGCTTAAACTATCAGCCTTGTGATGGCAGTCACACTAGTGGGGGCTGGGTAGTCTACAAGCACATCCTTATTCTAGTCCCTAGTCGTTGGATTATCGAGACAGGGCATCGATACTCCGGAGTAGACTAGTGTGTACGCTTCTCATCCTAGTTGGGGAGATGGTCTGTCCCACAGCCGTCAGTACGTCGTACTGGAGATAGTATGCAGGTGCTCGTTAGGTTACGGGTTTACCGGACAGGACTCACAGGGAACTGTTGGTTGGTTTTATACCAGTCGTCAGTTAACAGTTCCCAGGTGACATGAGTACAGCATAGTCCGCAGACTTGACACTGCTACTTCGCCTCGAGTGTGTCCTACTGTTCTTAGATTGCTACCCTACCACGGCTCAAAGGAGTCGTGCAAACAGGTAGCAGTTGGGTGCAGTCCCGAGCACTTGGAGGCAGTGGCGATTAAACAGGATTCGTCTCTCCCGGTATTGGGGGTTGATATCGCGCTGTGTCAGAGAGCCATTACGCAAAGTCCCTGGCCAGGGCAAGCGAGATTTGCTGGTAGGTTCCAGTAGTTTCTCAGGGTGTAATGGGCTTCGCTCCGACACGACTTATACCGCTATTAGGGGACTGACGCTTGCCGCCCCCCTACGCCCGATATGCGATAGTCTTAGACGAATAGACCGGACTGTACGGAGATTGTTACATCAGACTCAGTAGGAGTTCGGATGGGTTTCCTCATCGGCCTTCTTAGCGATATCTACCTGGGGACCGTTACGTACAGCTAGTGCCGCTTGCGGTCTGTGGTTAAACCCACTGCCAGCGTAGTAGTCGAGTCTCTAGAGTCCCACACAGAGAGTTTCCCTACTTCAGGCGAAACGATATAGAGGTCGTATGGTTTTACGACAAGGGTTCGGACGCATACGTGTGTTTACGCACGTACGACATCCGGACAGTTTTTACTAGCCGGCTTTGGTTTAAGCCAGTTTCTAGTATCCGGTTATTGGATTTATACAGTCTAAAGTTTTTCCGTGTTTTCACGGATAGGAGGGGCGTTCTCGTAATTACACGAGAAGCTTCTAGAAGATGGTGACTAGGGGGTTAAGGTGGCATATGCATTAAATTAGATTAGTGAGTCATATGAGTGATTCATCCATGTCATTAATGCATCATAAATGCTTAATGACTCATAGAGATGAATCACCATTAGATATTTATCAAGCATGGTTGTAAATCCTTTATTTTCTTTTATTGGATAAATAATAATGCTTGATATATATTATGATACATCATTATCCCATCTCATTCTCATGCTCACCTTCTCTCTCCTCAAGCTCTCTCTCTTCAAACCCTAATCCTCCCCTCTCATGTGTTGAGTACAAGGATTAGATTAGACTACTTAATCCTTAACCATTCTCTATATCACCTAGATTACTTGGATTAGCACTTTAAGAAACCTAGTTACCTCTAGTTTGAGGTGAAGCTTGTACTAAAGCTCTCGGGTGGATCTTCTACTACATAGAGAAGGCCGGAGAGGACGTGGAGAACGACAAGACGAAGGACTCGGTTCTTTAGGTATAATCACTTAACATAGTAGTTAACACTTCTATGGTTTCTTGTTAGTTATAGTTTAGCTTCGATTCTTGCGGTTGGTCGATGTTTAAGCAAAGAACAAGATCGTTTTTCATATTTCCGCCTCCCCGCAAGTCGTGGGGTGTTTCACATCGACTTACAGTGGTATCAGAGCCTCGCTAAACAATAATTAACTCATTAGCAAAGTCGTAAGTATTTCGAACACAAAAAGAACCGGAAAGATCATCGTTTTTACACAGTTTCTGTCGCATTTAAAACAGGCCATAAAAATTTTTCAGGGACCTTCAGAATAACAAGCATGAAATTATAGGGCTACTGAAGAAATTTGGGCTCCCAACTCGGCTAACTCACCGCAGAACCGCGGCGGATCCATGCGATCCGCCGCGGATCCACGGCCGAGTTAGGGCCGAGTCGACCCAAATTTTTCCAGTAACCCCTATGTGTTAACAGTGATATTTCTGGATATTTTATTTTCTGCTCAAGTCTCAGGTGCACAGAGAAGTATTGGAGTAGAATCTAATGTGTTTTGGTCGATCGAAATTTTACGATGTTTGCTAATATGATTATATCTGTGTTTGTATAATGTGTTCGTAAACCTCCCCTAACTACTAGTATGTCGGTTGGCAGGGGGTTGCACATTTCTGTAATGGATTTTACTGTTTGTGGATGCGAACTGTATTGGACTGTTGTGATGATTAGCCGGGGTTTGTGATGGATTATTATTTTAATTCATTCGATGTAATTGTAATATGTTGTAATATTATTTTGCGGGGCACATCCAGGTTGCGGTTGTAGCCACCGTTGTATTATTTCATTTTACTGTTTTTGCTCCTAAGATAGACCCAAGGTGGGGTGCACAAACTACCGGGTACTTTGAAGTGTTTAGTGGCCTACTCACTTTGTTGAGGGAGACCGCTTCACTTCGGGTATTTGGCGGGTAGTTTGCCGTACCCGTAGGGGTCTAGGGTGGGGTAATGGCTATTCATCACAACTGTGTAATCCGTCTTTTGTTGCAGGCTCTAAACAAACGCGGATTGCTTGCAAATCCAATAAAGTTCATATGAGATATGGAATGCCTATTATTGCGTCTGAAGAATGTACAATATCTATATATGATAGCTATTTAGACGTCACTTATGTTTTACACCCGCGCTAGCCTAGCCCCCGCTCTGCCGTTAGTTAAGTAACCTAACGGGTGATGACGGGACCCAGTGGCGAATGCGGATAGCATAAGAGGACGTTGTATTTTCGTTGTTTTCTGCAATGATAGGTTAATGATGGGACGCATTATTTATAATGCAAAGAAAATAAACCAAATGTTTAATCGTTGGAACAATTTAAAAGAAACCACTCGGTTAATTTTAAAACAGATATTTTTAAATGCGGAGCTTTAACCACTCCTTTTAAAAGCTATCAGGTTCCTTCGGTTATATCAAGTTCACTACGTTCACGGTTTCGCCAAAACCATTCGTAGCCCTCCGTCATTTCATCTGGGTATTCAGTAGTTTTCAAGCTATGTATTTTGACCTAACGCCAAGGCATAGTGTTTGGTAGCTACTGGGTATTCATTTGTTGCATAGATAGATGAGTTAGTTTGGGACAGTCGTATTATCATTTTGGCCGAACGTCAAGGATATATACGGATGGGTTCAAATTGACAAGATAATGATGGGTAGAACTTGACATGTGACTTATGACATTTTGACCTAACGCCAAGGTCATAAGAGCATGGGGCAAAAATTTATATCGGGAATTTCTAAAGAAACTGAAATTTGCAAAGAGAAGCATACCATTTGGAGTTTGATGAATGTTGGTAGAATTCCTTCAACATTATCATACGATGATATTTGGATCCCGATCCTACTGTGAGTATATGCTACTCATCAGGATATTCGTCACTTAACAATCAATGCTATAAACCAAGTAGGTGTCAAGAAAGGTGTCAGCGGGGTTACGCCCCCAGAGAAAAGAGGTTATTTAATTAAGGAACTTCGCGAAAGCGTTGGAAAACCTCCCTCAAAGTATCGACACTGGTCTGGCTGAACGGTTAAGCAAGTATTGTACGGTGAGAATAGTCCTAGCTAATTCTTCTTTTATGGTTTGGGGAAGGATTCGAGAAACAGTGGGAGCCATCCAGTTTAGATAAACTAAAAACCACTCTAAACTTGCAAGAGCATCATGCTAAAGAGTTTTCTTCTCTCTCTCCTATTTGCAGCGACCCTGAAAATGACTGGACTTAAGTTACTTTTACAGAAAAATATACTGACAGGGCCAAACTATAAAGATTGGCTGCGGAATGTCAAAATGGCTTTGACCTATGACAAATTGGGGTACGTCCTCACCGCTAAGGCACCTGCTGTCCCTGGTCCCAAATCCAGTAATGCGGATAAGGAAATCCGCAAAACCTGGGGTTTCGATTGCGCGAAGGCCAAGTGCATCGTGCTTGCCTCGATGAACAATGAACATCAGAGGAGGCACGAGGATATGGAACTAGATGCCATATTTCTCCATACAAAGGAACTTTATGGAGAGCAATCTCGTATAGCAAAATACGAGACCTCTAAGAACTTGTTTCGAGCGAGGTTGGCCGTCGGATCATCGGTAGGAGAACATGTCCTAAAGATGATAGGCTATATAGAAGAGCTCGCAGACCTTGGGACGACTTTGGATAATGAGCTCTATACAGACCTTATTCTCCAGTCCCTTCCTTCCACCTACGCCCAGTTTCCGAACTTCAACATTCAAAGAAAAGAAGTTGAACTTACGGAACTCCTTAACATGTTGAGGAGTGCAGAGGGCACCTTGCAGAAGGCAAGGGAAACACCCGCTATGTTTGTTAGCGGTGCATCTTCTTCCGGGTCCAAGGCAAGGGCCAAAGGAAGGAAGAAGAAGGCCGCCACCAAACCTAGAGGAGGTGTTACTAAGGTGGGAGGGAAGGGAAAGAAAAAGATTGCAGTGCCAGTAGTGGCGCAGGATGAGTGCTTCCATTGTCACAGGAAAGGGCACTGGAAGAAGGATTGCAAGGCATGGAACGCCAAGAACCAAGGACCGAAGCAAGCTGTGGCTTCGACTTCAGGTGTGTTTGTAATTGATAATTGTTTGTCAATCAACTCTACTTCCTGGGTATTGGATACTGGATCAGGATCTCATATATGCAATTCATTGCAGGTACTGAGAAACCGTAGAGTGCTGAAGGAAGGTGATATGACCCTAAAGGTTGCTAACAGAGCTAGCATGGGAGCTGTGTCCGTCGGGGATTATCACCTGGGATTGACAAGTGGACACATTTTGGTTTTACATAACTGTTTTTATGTACCTAGCTTAACGTGTAATATCATATCAGTTTCCTTGTTATCAAATAAAGGTTATGATTTCACGTTTGTAAGTGATGTTGTTAACATCCACCTTAATCATGGTTTGATTGGGTCCGGTACACTAAATAACGGTATATATGTCTTAAACCAACTCCAGATTTTCAATGTCCAGAACACACTAAAAAGAAAGTCTCCAGATTTAAATAAAGCTTTCTTATGGCATTGTAGACTGAGTCACATCAATGAGAGAAGGTTGATTAAGTTACATAGAGAAGGATATTTGGACTCGTTCGAATATCAAACTTATGCCACTTGTCAATCTTGTCTCAAAGGAATGATGACAAAGACTCCATTCACTGGACATGGAGTAAGAGCGAGCGAGCTCTTAGGACTAGTACACAGTGATGTATGCGGTCCAATGTCTACACATGCAAGAGGTGGTTTTTCCTACTTCATTACTTTCACGGATGATTACTCAAGGTACGGATTCATTTATCTGATGAAACATAAATCCGAGGCTTTTGAGAAATTCCAAGAGTATAAGAATGAAGTAGAAAACCAAACCGGCAAAAGTATCAAGACACTAAGATCTGATCGAGGTGGTGAATACTTGAGTGCCGAGTTCCTAGGTTACCTAAAAGAGAAAGGAATTCTCTCTCAGCTTACTCCTCCATACACTCCACAGCATAACGGTGTATCGGAGAGACGGAATCGAACCCTATTGGATATGGTACGATCCATGATGAGTAATGCTGAGTTACCGCGATCTTTCTGGGGTTATGCGCTAGAATCAGCGGCATATCTTTTGAACATGGTTCCTACCAAGACTGTGCCTACCACTCCATATCAGATGTGGAGTGGGAAGAAACCCCATCTTCAGTATATAAAGATTTGGGGATGTCCAGCTTTTGTTAAAAAGCAGCATGTGGACAAGCTCGAGGCACGATCAGTAAAGTGTAAGTTTGTGGGATATCCAAAGAACTCCAGGGGATATCTATTCTATTATGCAGAGGAACAAAAGGTATTTGTTTCTCGTAATGCCCATTTTCTAGAACATCGGTTTTTAGAAAAGGAAACAAGTGGAAGCGAAATAGAACTGGAAGAAATTCCAGAACCACAAACTAATACTGAAAGTTTGGTAGAACAAGTAGTTCAAGAAGAACAGGACATTCCCGCACCCCTCCGCAGGAGTAGTAAGCCGTCTCATCCGCCTGAGAGATACTACGGTTTTCTCATAGATGAGGATAGAGAGGATTGCATCATAGATGATGATGAACCTACTGGCTTCCAGCAGGCCATCCAGAGCGGCGACTCGGTACAATGGCTAGATGCAATGCGGACCGAAATGGAATCCATGTACACCAACAAAGTATGGACTTTGGACTTTGCTCCTGATGGGGTAAAACCCATAGGATGCAAATGGATCTTCAAGAAAAAGATTGGTGTAGATGGACAGGTGGAAACCTATAAGGCTAGACTTGTTGCAAAGGGTTTTCGTCAAAGACCTGGTTTGGACTATGACGAAACTTTTTCTCCAGTGGCTATGCTCAAATCCATTCGGGTCCTTCTTGCTATTGCTGCCTTCCATGATTATGAAATCTGGCAGATGGACGTAAAAACGGCTTTTCTGAATGGTAATTTAGAAGAGTGCGTCTATATGGATCAGCCAGAGGGTTTCAATCAGAGTGAGAGCAGCGGGAAAGTATGCAAGCTGCTTAAGTCCATTTATGGACTAAAGCAAGCATCGCGGAGTTGGAACATCTGTTTTGATGAGACAGTCAAAGAATATGACTTTATCAAAAATCCAGATGAACCGTGTATATATAGTAAAGTTGTAGCCAGAAGTGTCGTATTCCTCGTCTTGTACGTGGATGACATTCTATTGATAGGAAATGACATTCCTATGCTACAATCTGTCAAAGGATTCTTGTCACACAGGTTCTTCATGAAAGACCTGGGTGATGCCTCTTACATTCTGGGGATCCGGATTTATTGTGATAGATCCAAGAGGATGTTGGAACTTTCGCAGTCCAAGTATATCGACACTATACTGAAAAGATTCAGTATGGAAGATTCTAAGCGCAGTAATCTACCGGCTTGTCACGGAATCACCCTATCCAAAGAGATGTCTCCCAAGACTGATATGGAAAGGGAACGCATGTCTATTATACCCTACGCTTCTGCAGTAGGCTCTATAATGTATGCGATGTTGTGCACCAGACCAGATGTAGCTTACGCACTGAGCGTGGTAAGCCGGTATCAGTCAGACCCAGGGGAGAAGCACTGGATAGCAGTAAAGAACATTCTCAAGTACCTGAGGAGGAATAAGGAGATGTTCTTGGTTTACGGCGGAAAAGACCTCAGGATGGAGGCCTATGCTGATTCCGGCTTCCAGAGTGATAAGGATGATTCCAACTCCATGTCAGGTTATGTCTTTACCCTCAATGGAGGGGCGGTGTGCTGGAAGAGCTCCAAGCAGGACACCGTTGCTGACTCGACGATGGAAGCGGAGTATATAGCTGCTTGCGATGCCGCAAAAGAAGCGGTCTGGATGAAGAAGTTCCTAACAGAACTTCAGGTGGTTCCTACCATTGTTGATCCAATACCTCTGTATTGCGACAACAACGGAGCTATAGCTTTAGCGAAGGAACCAAGGTCCCATCAGAAGTCCAGACACATCTTGAGGCGGTATCACCTGATCAGGAAGATCATTGATCGTCGGAAGATCGAGGTTCGAAGAGTTGCTACTGAAGAGAACATTGCCGATCCATTCATGAAGGCCCAACCTCAGATTCAGTTCGAGAGACTACTCGAGATCATCGGTCTTCGATACGCCAGTACATGGCCCTAGTGCAAGTGGGAGATTGTTAGTGTATATGCCCTAGGGGCCATTATTGTATCATACTGGTTTGTATATTACTTAATGGAAGCTTGGGATATTCACATGTATATAACAGTCTTGCTAAACATGGTAGTATGCTACTTGGTTTTTCTATCTTAATATGTGAGTATACGTATTGATAGAGCTCTTAGGATCTTGCTTAAACTACCAGCGTTGTGATGACAGTCACACTAGTGGGGGCTGGATAGTCTACAAGCACATCCTTATTCTGGTCCCTAGTCGTTGGATTATCGAGACAGGGCATCGATACTCCGGAGTAGACTAGTGTGTACGCTTCTCATCCCAGTTGGGGAGATGGTCTGTCCCACAGCCGTCAGTACGCCGTACTGGAGATAGTATGCAGGTGCTCGTTAGGTTACGGGTTCACCGGACAGGACTCACAGGGAACCGTTGGTTGGTTTTATACCAGTCGTCAGTTAACAATTCCCAGATGACATGAGTACAGCATAGTCCGCAGACTTGACACTGCTACTTCGCCTCGAGTGTGTCCCACTGTTCTTAGATTGCTACCCTACCACGGCTCAAAGGAGTCGTGCAAACAGGTAGCAGTTGGGTGCAGTCCCGAGCACTTGGAGGCAGTGGCGGTTAGACAAGATTCGTCTCTCCCGGTATTAGGGGTTGATATCGCGCTGTGTCAGAGAGCCATTACGCAAAGTCCCTGGCCAGGGCAAGCGAGATTTGCTGGTAGGTTCCAGTAGTTTCTCAGGGTGTAATGGGTTTCGCTCCGACAAGACTTATACCGCTATTAGGGTACTGACGCTTGCCGCCCCCTAGGCCCGATATGCGATAGTCTTAGACAAACAGACCGGACTGTACGGAAATTGTCACATCAGACTCAGTAGGAGTTCGGATGGGTTTCCTCATCGGCCTTCTTATCGACATCTACCTGGGGACCATTACGTACAGCTAGTGCCGCTTGCGGTCTGTGGTTAAACCCACTGCCAGCGTAGTAGTCGAGTCTCTAGAGTCCCACACAGAGAGTTTCCCTATTTCAGGCGAAACGATATAGAGGTCGTATGGTTTTACGACAAGGGTTCGGACGCATACGTGTGTTTACGCACGTACGACATCCGGACATTTTTTACTAGCCGGCTTTGGTTTAAGCCAGTTTCTAGTATCCGGTTATTGGATTTATACAGTCTAAAGTTTTTCCGTATTTTCACGGATAGGAGGGGCGTTCTCGTAATTACGCGAGAAGCTTCTAGAAGATGGTGACTTAGGGGTTAAGGTGGCATATGCATTAAATGAGATTAGTGAGTCATATGAGTGATTCATTCATGTCATTAATGTATCATAAATGTTTAATGACTCATGGAGATGAATCACCATTAGATATTTATCAAGCATGGTTGTAAATCCTTTATTTTCTTTTATTGGATAAATAATAATGCTTGATATATATTATGATACATCATTATCTCATCTCATTCTCATGCTCACATTCTCTCTCCTCAAGCTCTCTCTCTTCAAACTCTAATCCTCCTCTCTCATGTATTGAGTACAAGGATTAAATTAGACTACTTAATCCTTAACCATTCTCTATATCACCTAGGTTACTTGGATTAGCACTTTAAGAAACCTAGTTACCTCTAGTTTGAGGTGAAGCTTGTAGTAAAGCTCTCGGGTGGATCTTCTACTACATAGAGAAGGCCGGAGAGGACGTGGAGAACGACAAGACGAAGGACTCGATTCTTTAGGTATAATCACTTAACATGGTAGTTAACTCTTCTATGGTTTCTTGTTAGTTATAGTTTAGCTTCGATTCTTGCGGTTAGTCGATGTTTAAGCAAAGAACAAGATCGTTTTTCATATTTCCGCCTCCCCGCAAGTCGTGGGGTGTTGCACATCGACTTACAAACATGAACTGGTAAGCAATGAAACCGAGAGAAGGAAGGTAATATAACGATCATAAAACAAGAGGATAAGTCAAGACTAGGACTCCAAGTTACTTAAATAGAGTACCGCATTATAACCATGCTGCAGTTCATAGTTACAATCACATAACTCAGTTCAAGTCGCCCAAATCCTAGTATCAGAATAGAAAGAAATGATAGGGAACCAGAAGGTTTCAAGTCGAGATGCAAAGTTGTTTGCGTATCGTCAAGACAAGGATCAAGAGAAAGATATGATTCAAGAATCACAATAACAATGTGGCAGGACATATTCCTAATTACAGATTTTCTGACTCGTGTATTGGGTTCAATACCCAACTACAAAAAGAATCAAACCCGATTAACCTAAATCCTACGCTCTGATACCAAACAAACCCTGTCATGCCCCGCTTCCCAGAGTGCGCTAAGATCAGCACGTGACAGAGCCAACCATGCTACCTGTGGCTAGGAAACATCCCTCCACAGTCACAATATGGCTGTCTAGAGATATCAAGAACAGGAAAATAAAATAAACTATCTAGTACATGTCCATAAGCCAGAATGAACTAGTCAAGAAATAATATGTGGAAGCAATAAATCCAAGTAACAAAAACCATCTGGAAAGTACGTCCCAAATACGGGCTCACATCAGGAAATAAAATAATGCTGAAAGGAAACTAAACTAGAATACTGACAGGCCCTCACTGCTCGGCCTGTCGACTGAAGTACTCCTGCTCGACCTGCGACAAGGGTAGCGGATCTGGGCCATGCAAAACCCAGACATCAGCGCGTCACAATATCAACAATAATATAATCAGTGGATATCGAGATATGTAGGCATGAATTATAAATGGTAACATGAATGTAATAAGTAAGCAGGGATATCGAACAGTGAAGTGTAACAGTATAGGTGAAGTGTAGCAATAAAACTAAACTGTGCTACTGGGTTAACTACTCTCAAGTCTGTGAAATCAATTTAATAAATTATCGATGTAACTCAATAGTATCCCGTGCATACCCGAGACCACGGTCCAGATTCTCGGGCTGAAATCCGAGACATGCCGCTAGGCACTAAACAGGAAACATGTACAGATGAATGATGTCAGCAGCAGCATCCCGGGGTTGGCATAGCCCATAAAACTGATCAGTATAAATATCGAACTGTCGAGTTACAAGTCAGGTTTCATCATTGATTTCCCCATACCCCCAAGTTATGTGTTCAAGTCAGGTATTGATAAATCTAAAGCTAATGCCAACACGGGATCAAGCAGGAACAGGTTTGTCTATACAGACAACAGGATATGTCCATCGGGACAACATGTCAGGATTGTCGGCATTAGAAACAAGATCAGGTAACATGTCAAGTAATGGTGTATCAGGTCATGTCAAGTAGTGCACAGTGTATCATATGGGTGCCCAACAGTAAAATGTAGAAAGTATTGAATCAGGGTAAAAGTACGGATGTACAGTAAAAGCATGGATGCACGAATATCTATCAGGGGTTACATCATGACTAAGTAGGATGCACAATATCAAGCATGGGGTACTAATATAATAGCAATATGAGTTAATGTAATATGGCATGCAACTAGGTATGCAGAATTAATGGTATGGATACACAATAAACATGGATGCTCAAATAACTATCAGGGGTTACAACTACAGTTCCAAGACTATGTAGGATGCACATTATCAAGCATGGGGTGTTTCTACAATAATAACATGAATTAATATGATCTGTAGATACAGCTACATGTATTTTAAATGATATGGATGCATACGGGTATCCGAAAAATAGTAAAACATTAGTATGTATGTATAATACAATCAACATGTAATATTTATAGTCATATGGATGCAAAATAAGTATTATAGCATGTAGCAAGATAAACTAGCCTGAACGGATCGTACGACAGGTGCGTACGGCACATCCGACGTCGGATAATCGTCGCACGCACACACAGCACGCAGGACGGGTCCAGGCAAGGCAAGAGGGTAATCACGTAAGCAAGGGATGTTCACTGGATCGCCTGGATCGGCAGTGACGAGCATGACTCCGGCGATGGCCAAGAATCAAGAAACCAAGAAAGGAAAGAAAGAAAAGAGAAGAAAGAGATGGAGGGATTGGGGTTGTTGTTGCTCTGGATTTCTGGGGACAGAGGAGATAGAGGCGAGGGACTCTTCGACGATGGTGATCGGTCGACGGCGAGGTGCGGGCGATGGAGTTTCTGGAATCGACAGTGGAGGTGCTAGGGTTCTTGGGTGAGGCTCGGTTAGGGTTGCAGTGAGTGTTGGGTTTCTGTGCAAGGAACAGGAGAGGAGAGAGGTGGTGGAGAGGGTGTGAGGGCGACGAGGGGATGAGGGAGGTCGTCGGCGGTTGGGTTGAGTTAAGGATCTAGGGTTTGTGTTTCTTGGTGTGCAGGGGTTTCGAGGTTGCTGCAGAGGTGAAGGTGAGAGAGTGAGGAAAGAAGTCGAGGGCTGGAGAAGGAGAAGATGGAGGCGAGATTTAGGGTTGGGGTTTGAGGAGGCGGCGGAGTTAGGGTTAGGATTTTCTGTGGGTTCTCGTCGCGGGGGTGCAAGGGTTTTTAAAGAGGAGGAAGAGAAATAGAAGGGAGGTGAGTGTTGCGTAGAGAGAGGTGACGGGAATCGAGAAATGAACAATGATTGCGAGTGCTGAGAGAAAGATTTAATTTTTTAAAAAAATCTTTTTAGTTAACTAAATTTTAAACTGTTAATAATATTAAAAATATAATATTAGTAAAATATTTAATATTCTGGTTAATACAAAAATAGTCCAAAACACGTCCGGGTCGGGTCTAAAAATCCAGTTTTAAAATACGAAAAATATACGTGTCGACCAATATTAAAACAGGATATCCGGGTCATGAAAAAGCATACCCCCAAGAATGGATGCGCGCACGTACACGTAGCCATCCAAACGAGTCCGTTTCATCAAACGGGACGAGAACAAGGTATACGAATGCTACCACAGGGTCAGGGTATCATGTAGGCCATGCTAGATATGTTCAAAATATTTTATGTGACTTTAAATATTATATTAAAAAAATGTAGATGCTAGATAATGCCAGTATGCAGTATAAGATATGAAAGTGTACGGATTCACGTAACAAGCCAGGATAAATCATAAACAGGAATCAAGACGGGTTTCCAGCAAGCGAGTCGGGTCAGATGCAATTACAGATGTCAAAACACTATTCGCACTCAAATCACAATAAATCAAGAGAAGGCCATAAATAAAGAAATACCCAAAATAGAACTGGTATAAATGAACTTGGGTGTTACAATTATATTAACGCAGTTGTTTGTAGTTTGGTACAGAATATGCCGGTGTATACAAGAGGAGTCCAACTTACCTCGTGGACTATAGTATATGGAGTAAAAGGCCCCGTCAAAACTCACGGGATAACGACAACGGATATTCAAATTAGGTGTATAAAGTGACCGTATCATGCCACTTTTAACACATTCCGTACCAATCTACCACTTAAAAACCCCGTAATGCATATTGTGTTGTTTAAAGATGATTTGTACATATAAGACTTGCCGAAAACATGATATCAATTGTTCATGTAACGGATAAGGATATAAACGAATAGTTATGTAGACAAGTCAATGTATATTCATGGATCGGTCAAATCAAGTCATGTTGATATAGATTGTATTCTAGTATTCATGTTTCCAGTTCCAATATATATATGGATTCATGTTGTATTGGAGTTATATTTGAATTGTTTTCAAGTATGGACTGTATTCCGATTAGACTGAGGCTCTTCTGAGTCAGACGCTTAAATCTATATTTATTAGGGTCCTCATTGTAAATTAATAAACTTGAGAGGGTTTTATGAAAAAAACAGTTTTAGTATACTTTCAAAATAAATCTCAAGTATTTATTAATCGTATTTAGGGTTTTCATAGATGTAATTTTTAAATGTAAAGTATTCTAGTGAATTTAAATCTAGAGTATATGGTATTTTAGTATAAATTGGAATTGTATGGATTTGTGATGGTATATTCATGAAATTTGGGATTCCTTTGTTTAGAAAACATAGAATTTATTATATGTATTTAAAATAGATAGTTTGATAATATTATAAATAATTATTAAAAAATAAATTTATTTATTAAATAGAAATCACGTTTTCTTAAAAATTATAATAAAAATTCCATCGAGATCGTATACTCCGTGAGAAGGACTACATCTCGCCCTACTAGTTCAATGGATGTGTGATAAACCGCATCAACCAAATCGGATTCCCCAAAAATGGGCTGTAAGGACATAATTGTAAGGAATTTGATTAAAACAATCTTAAAGAATATGGTTTTATTAGTTTAAGGTATTTTATTGTAAAATTGTATTTATCCCAAAATATTGTAAAGAGATAATCATGCTATGTCATGATGAGTGTTGTGATGAAGTAGTTCATTATCTCGTGAGTTTTCTAAAGGCAATATGAGTAAATATAATAAAATAATGTCGTAGGTAAATTTTATGGTATTTAAACGAAAAAGTGAAATAAAAGTTGTATAACATTGTATTTTGAATTGAAACTTGTTCTAAATGTTGTTTTGCGGTTGCTAAACATTATATAAAGAAATGGTTAATTTATTATGAAGAAAAGTTGGGTTTCTAACAAATTTAAAATCGGAAGTCAGAATGACTCCACTTCCGACGAGTTTTGAAAATTGATCTTTTTAGAATAGGAAGAGAGGAGAAGAGAGGGGACTTACTGGTTGAGACGAGAGAGGGGAGGTATAGGAATGGTTTGAAAGTGTCGTGGAGTCGCGGTGTCACCGGATTTGTCCTGAGTCGTCGCCGGAAGATGACCTTGGGCTAACTCCACTTGTACACCTTATTTGACTTGGAAAATTTTGAGAGTTTTGTCAATGGATTTCAGAATAGAGAGGGCTAGGGTGTGTTGTGGTATTTATAGGATTGAATTAGGGTTTAGGGAATTAAAAATGAGAATTAAAATGCATTTAACATTGGATTAATGGGTGATTTTAATCCTCTGTTAATGTGCAGGAAAAACAAACAGAAGAGGAGTGGTGGGGGAGGCCAGGGGTGTTGGGACAAAATTTAGAGGCATTACCCTCGGTCAGGCCCGGCGGCGCCGGCCCTAGAGGCTTCCTCACCGGTCGATCAAGTGAGGTAGGGTCATGGATTGGGGCCACGTATCATGTTCAGTACATATAACATTTCCCACGTGTTTGATTTTAGTTACTTTTTATTTTTACATGTGTTGCACGTGTAAACTTTTGGGCTTCCAAAAATTTTAAAAGAAAAATCATTAAAAATAATATATGGTTGAGGGGATTCGAACACAGGGGCTATCTCACAGCAGTGCAAGGCTTTACCAGAGAGCTACAAGTTGTTTTTTGCTGTTCTAAAACAAATTAAATACTTATAGCATACTCAGGTTTGCAAATACTCCATTTAGTACTTTAACTTTAAACAAATTTCTGTACATTATAAACAGAGTCGTTATGTTCTACCCTCCTTATAAAAATTTCGTCCTCGAAATTTACAATTATTTAAGGACTAATTTACAAATAAGAAAGGGTATCTTACACGCATGTCGTCTTCTCTTTGCCACGTTGATCTCCTTGTGAGACTTTCCTCCACATCACTCAAACCAAGTTTACTTCCTTGTTCCTAAGTGACTTTACCTTTCTATTCAGGAATTCAACGGGTTGTTGCTCACAAGATAGATCCGTCTGTACAGTGAGTTCGGAGTGATCCAGAATGTGACTGGGGTCACTCACATACCTTCTGAGTTGGGATATGTGAAACACATTGTGCACTCCTTCCAATGAGAGCGGAAGTGCCAAACGATAAGCCACTTCTTCGACTCATTCGAGTATGTCGAACGGTCCAATGTATCTCGGACTTAGCTTACCCCTCTTTCCAAAGCGAATCACTCCACAGTTTAGAGAAATCTTCAGAAAGACATGATTTCCAGGTTGGAACTACAAGTGTCGGCGCTTTGCATTTGTCCAGTGATTCTGTCGGTCTTGGGCTATGCACATTCGTTCCATGATAGTGCGAACTACATCTACAGTCGCCACTATCATCTCAGATCTAAGGAGTTCCCTATCTTCGATATCATCACAACTTAATAGTGAACGACACTTTCTTCCATAGAGCGCTGCGAAGGGTGCCATTCTAATACTTACTTGATAGCTGTTGTTGTATGAGAACTCCTCCACAAGATGTAGGTGATCATATCACGATCCTCCGAAGTCTAGCATACAAGCTCTTAGCATATATTCAAGGATCTGAATCGTTCGATCAGACTGTCCATTTGTTTGTTGATGGTAAGTTGTGCTAAAGTTCAGACTCGTTCCCAAGCTAGCTTGCAGACTCTGCCAAAACTGCGATCAGAATCTGGTGTCACGATCGGAGACAATACAAACCGGTACTCCATGTAATCTCACAATCTCCTGTATGGGTTCATGGGTATCAGAGATAGTACACATTGAAGAGTTAAATCTTACTTAGATTTGAACTTACCTCAATGTACTTCTTTGCTAGTGTCTCAGTAGATTGGCCAACTCGGAATCGGATGAAATGGGCTGACTTTATGAGTCGATCCACAATAACCCATACCGCATCGTTACCTTTTATGTTGCGAGGAAGAGCAGTCACAAAATCCATGGTAATGTGTTGCCACTTTCATTTTGTGATAGGTAACGGTTGAAGTAAACCAGCAATCCTGTGATGTTCAGCTTTTACTTGCTGACACACCAAGCATTTGGCCACGCTTCTGGCTACTTCACTCTTCATTCCATGGCACCAGTAATGTTGCCACAGATCTTTATATATCTTTGTGCCACCAGGATATACTAAGTATGGAGAGCTGTGAGCTTCTTTCATCAACTCTTCCCGAACAGAACCTTGTGGTACGATAATATGCTTCCATATCTCAAAGATCCGTCTTCATGGATGATGAAGTCTGTTCTAAGTCCACTTTCTACTTGTTCTCTGATCTTTTGTAACTTGGCATCACTTGCTTGAGCTGTTTTGATCTGATTGACAATTATAGACTAAACTTGTAAGTTCATCAAACTTGAAGCGTTACCTGGCATGATCACTTCTATCTCCATCTGATACAAATCTTGTTGTAGCTTCCACTGTGGGTGAGATTCATTGATAGTGGTTGGCGACTAAGTGCATCAGGAACTACATTCATCTTCTCTGAATGATATTGTAGGTTGATGTCGAAGTCCGACATAAGTTCTAACCATCTTCTCTGTCGCATATTCAACTCTTTCTGAGTAAACACATACTTCAGAATTTTGTGGTCTGTGTAGATATCTACCCATTCTCCAAGAAGAAAATGACGCCAAATCTTGAGTGCAAAGATAACGGTTGCCAACTCCAGATCATGCGTCGAATAGTTGCGCTCATGAACTTTCGACTGTCTTGATGCATAAACTTTACCGTGCTGGTGCAGAACACATCTTAATCCGTTACCAGACGCATCGTGATGCACTACGAAACCTCCAGATTAGTCCGATATTACGAGAATAAGTGTTGTTGTCAATCTTGACTTGAGTTCTATGAAAGCTTGTTCGCATACTTCTGACCACATGAATTCTTCATCTTTACGTGTGAGCTTGGTCAGGGGTGTTGCAATCTTCGAAAAGCCTTATATGAATCTTCGGTAGTATCCCACTAATCCCAAGAAATTTCGAATGTCCTTCACTGCCTTTGGTGTCGGCCATTCGCTTACTGCGGATAATTTAGCTGGATCCACAGAGATTCCTTCACCTGAAACGATATGTCCAAGAAGTCCGACTTGTTCTAGCCAAAATTCGCATCTGCTGTACTTGGCATAAAGTTGATGCTAACGTAGAGTCTCCAGGACAATTCATAAATGCTCGGCAACTGTCATATAGTCGATACCAGTCCGGAAAAGAAAAAACCCCAAGTTCTTACTTTCGGGAGCGATTCGGAGGATGAAATGACCCTCAACCCTCTCTTCAAAAACTCCACCTCCGAAAAAGAAGAGGAGGAGAAGAACTGTGAGAACATTCAGTTGCGTAGCCGCATGCTGCATGAAAAGAACCTCAAACCTACAAACAAGGGTTCGAGCAAAAAAGATAAAGGAAAAGAAAAAATCCCTGAGGAAATGCCCTCGACGAAACTCGCTTTATAGCACAGCAAAACCTGGAAGCTTATAAGGTAAGGATGACACACTCATATGAAAGACTGACCAGGCCGAGAACATTCCGCCAAGACGAGCTCGTACTAGTCGTCAAAAGAACGATGATCCCCAATTGTGCAAAACGGGGAAAATTCGAGCCGAACTATGAAGGCGCATACATCATAGACAAAGTCTATCAAGGTGGAGCCTATCTGCTCATGGATATGTATGGCGAAAGACCCTTCCGGCCAATAAACGTCTGATTCCTCAAAAAGTACTACGCTTGACGAGTCGTGACTTAGGTCAATGATAGATGACGACGCTTGTGTCTGCTCACTATCGTCCTGAGCCAAAAACTCTGAGTAGTATGCAAAGAAACTCCATTGCCTCAAATATGGCGACAACGGACCGAGATGTCCTTAAACTAAAAATTCGCCTCAAACATGGCGATAATAGACCGAGATGTCCTTAAACTAAAACCCATCGCCTCAAATATAGCAACATCGGACCAAAATGTCCTTAAACTAAAATTCGCCTCAAAAACGGCGATATCGGACCAAAATTTCCTAAAACTAAAAATCCGTCTCAAATATGGCGACATCGGACTGAGATGTCCTTAAACTAAAACTTCGTCTCAAAAACGGCGATACTGGACTGAGAAGGCCTTAAACTAATTGTACGCCTCAAACAAGGCGACAATAGACCGAAATGTCCTTAAACTAATATTCGCCCCCAAATACGGCGACAAAGGGCCGAAACGTCCTTAAACTAACATTTTGCCTCAACCATGGCGATAATGGACCGCGATGTCCTTGAACTAAAATAATCGAGCCCAAATGCTCATATGTTTAAGTTGGTCTTAATCTCAAACTAGATTAACGATCCTTAAATCAAACCAAACCCAAGTCTAAAAATATACGGATTTGGACTAATCCATGCCCTACGGGCGACGACAGAAACTAGTCTCCGTATACAATCCATGGGCAACCTAAACAAACAAAAACACACACGACGCGAAGTGAACTTCCGGAGCAGGAGAAAGTGGTTATCGTGATGCGGTAATGTAATTAACTGCAGGGGCTTGCGCCTGTAGGGAAGAGCATCCCCACAATAAAAAAAAACCTCACAAACGAGGGGAATCTGATAAAGTCTGCTACAACGGTCGCGTCTGTCCAGACCTCCGATATACGGTGTCATAAATCAACTTGGTATCTTCGAAAAGGTGGATGGATAAATCCAACTAGCATCTGCCCCCAGAATTCAGGCCAGACGTCCCAACGTCTCGGTCCGTCTTCCGGCGGTGAACAATGACCATTAAAGTGAGAATCGTCTAACCTGTAGAGATGGTCTAGTGGCAGGAAACACCGATGACCGCAATAACAAAGCTTCCTGCTAAAATCCAACCATTTCGATGTTGTATCTTGGTGGCAGTAAGGGCATGCTTTGTGATCATATACGGACCAACCTGATAGCATTACATATCCAGGAAAGTCATTAATTTTCCACATTAAAACCGCACGCATTGTGAAGATTGTATCTGTGTTTGCATCGTAAGTCTCTACACCATCGATAAATAAAGATTTTAACTCATCGATCAGAGATAGACGTCGATATTATTTCCCGGTGAGTTTGGTACGTCAATAAGAAGAGATATCATAAAGTAGGATTGATCCATAAACAACCAAGGCGGCAGATTATAAACCATCATTAGAACGGGCTATGTGCTGCGGCTTCCAACCATATACTTGAATGGACAGAAACTATCACTAGCGAATCCGAGCCTGACATTGCGAGAATCACTACTGAATGTTTGGTGCCTTGATTGATTGTGCGAAAGTGTTTTGTAAATAACCGCAATCAAAACGGTATCGCTAATAGCTAGCCGTGATGAGTACGGGTTGTCCGCAGGGAAACGTGAATTCTTTTCTTGTTTTAGATGAGTTGATAAAAGAGATAGGTGATTGTTATCGTTCTATTTTAATACGGATATAAAATTTATAATAAAAAGGCTTGTAGGGTTCATAGGACTTAGTAGTTAATGGATAAATATTTAAAAATAACTCTTTTTATTTTTTTAATAGTTTAAAACTAGAGAGACGGCGATGAATGTGGATTAGGGTTCCTGGAGGGAATTAGGGTTTCCCACTACTAACCCTTATCCTTCCATTGATCTCTATTTATGTCAAACCCTTAACAAAACAAGTGTTTAACCATTCTCAAATCATGGTCGTGACTATCATTAATTGATAGGGCGCCCGATAAGAAAATTAACATTTATTTTGCTAAACTTTATAAATATTAAAATGTCAAAAGAAGTTTAAAGATATTTCATCTATTAATCTACCCTATCCTACAAACCCTAGCAAGCAAGAAGTTACTCGCTCATGGTTAGTGGCGTTTTAGAAGAAAGGTTGAAGATGAATGAAACCATAATTAAGATGCAGAAAAGTAATGTGTAAAATTAATGCGGAAAAGTAATCCGTAAAGTAAATGCGGAAAATTAAATGCAAAAAGAATTTTTAAAAAACTACTTTTATTAATCAACTATTGTATTACAACTTTTCTCTTTAGAAAGTAGATTATCAGAACCCTAATTGCTCGCTAGATCTTTCTCTCGAATTCTGCGATAGATAGATAGATGTATTAGATAGATAGCTCTCAGTCCTTTTATATACTCTGAAATATGAAACCCTAGATGCCATATTAAAGTATGTGAGATTACGATCATGCCCTTGAAAATTCACATCCAACGGCCGCTAAATAACCGCCCTTCCGCGGCCAAAATCCCTATTTGACAGCCCTTCCGCCGCCGTTTGGTGGGATCGTGACTTGGGTTTTTTTCTGGCTTTTCTTTTCGATATTTGGAGATCCTATTGATATATAGATTCTGAAAATATTGCTCTGAGTCTCTGCCGTTGCTAGATTTTTCGATTTGCTTTTAAAATTTGGCAGATTCGGTTTCAATATCCCGATTTTACTTGGATCTCCTACATAGATTTCAGGCCTGAGCTAATACCTTCACAATATCTCAAATCAAAGTGTTAGTAGTATTTGGTATTTTTGAGATATTATTCCAACGATTTATATGATATAATATCTTAAAAATATTGGTTAGGAATATTTGATATGATATGCATATTTTAATTACTAATATTTCATTTAAATATTATATGCATATGTTTTCCCTTATTATATTAATTATAAATGAAGGAACATATGATAATAATCTTTTTACAAATAAACCCACATATGTTTTTTATTTACAATTAACATCTTTTAGCAGTTAATAATAGTAAGGAAAATATTCATACAAATGTGCATTATTTTTGACTAATCAAATACCCCCAAACTTATCTTTGATCATCCCGAGCAAACTATTTATTAAAAGAACCTAGCATACTTTTGTAGGCAATACGATTGCATTTAGCACGTGTAATAATCCGTTAAATCTCTAGGTGTCCCTAGTAGAAGGAGCGTTGTCTTCTGAGGGTTTTCAGCGGATTACACCCACAAAATCCCATAATAAAAGAAAGAAGATGAAAGTTACATACAAAAATAAGGAACATATAAAAGAAGGAACTTGAAAACAAGAGTTTCAAACTACACTAGATTTTTAGTTGTCATGAGCCATATCTTAATGGTCTTGAAAAAATGTCACAAATCATATCATCCCTCAATAAAATATCGTTTTTAGTCTTGCTCCCTACCTTTCTTCCAAATATCGATCATATACTCCTACGTTTGTGTAAAAGATATCTCTACACTTAGAGAATTCAATTCAAGCTATCATATAATTGTCCATCTTTCTTATTACTTTTTAGTCGGTGAATGTTTTTAGATGGAATTGCTTACACATTTTTCATACGACCGTTAATACTTCTTGAGCTACTAACCAACCGATTACCAAATGGGCTCACTTATTAAGGCATAATTTGTAATATCCTTGTTTTGAAACACCTAAAACTTAGCAGTGACTCCCAAACCAGTTGGTCTAGGGCACTAGGTGATAAGACACCCTCGCTATATTTTTTTTATGATGCCTTAAGTAATTACAAAACCAGTGTTTATTTTTCTTCACCATTTATTTTTTTATGTGTCATTTATATTTTTGTTTATATATTTTTTCGTTCATACTAAAGCTATTAGACAAGAGCATTTTAAGGTATCCTCTACTATCCCAAATTTCAAGATGTGTGCAAGTGTGTATTGTAGGGTATCAACGTTCAGATATTTGGACTCAAGAATATAAACTATTTTTAGACTTATTTCTATCCGCAGATTAGTGATTCCTTTCATCTTACTAACTCTTGGGACAACAGCTCATTACTACCTATTACTAGTTTTGTTTTAAAACATCTAATTTTCTTACTTTTCTTAAATGTCTTCCTTTCTTTCATATGTGTTTTTCACTTTCTAACTTTTATTTTCTAAACTTTTTATGCAATACAATATTTACATATGATGCATATATATATATATATATATATATATATATATATATATATATACCCAAACTTGTTTGCAGCAGTGTCCTCACTGATGTTATCTTGTAATCTCAAAACCTGAAGATTAGGAGGAACAGTTTAATAAGATAGTATAAAGAAGGAGTCAAGAGTGAATAACTGTGAAATCTTCCCCCAAACTTGTTCTTAGCTCATATTCATGCAAAAATTTCTTTTTTTTCAAGAGCCAAAATATTCCCCCCCCCTCCCCAAACTTGAGTAAAACAGTGTTTTCATTATTTAAGCATTGAAATTTAACATAAGAGAGGGGGATATTATTGGTCAACGTGAAGCTTTACAAAGACCAAAAGTCAACACCAACCATTCAAATATTTTATCTGCGTAACACCATGGTTGGTGAAAGATCATGTTACAGATAGACGTGAAGAAATAGGGAGGAGATAAAAGGTGTAATCGAAAGGATTTACGTCTCGGTTGGTAAAGACAAAAAAGTGAGTATGAATAAAAACGAGAATGTGAATGATTAGAAATGGGTAGAATAGTTCCATTCTCGTATGGGATAAGAAGAAGGGGTGGTGGTTCAACTTTTTCGGCCTCATAGGGAGGCGCATAAATTTCCAATGGAGGTTGATTCATCACAACATCCAAGTCTTTAAGGAACGTGGGTTCTTCTGCGAAAATATTTTCAAAACTTTCATCGATGATGATCCCATCGGAAAGAAAAGAATCAGTGGAATAGGAAGATCTCTAGGAAGACTGAAAGTTTCAAGGTCAAACTTTTTTGTGCCAAAATTCAACACACTTGATTTGTCGGAAATTATAGAGGTAGGAGATTTTGAAAAGCTCATCTACCTTATTTTCAAAAGAGCCTAAATCGAGTGGTCTTTCAAGAATCATAGAACTCAAAATATCATAATGTGGTTCATCAAAACTCAGTGGAGTTGAAAGAAAATTAGAAGAACAAAAAAAATGGATGATGAAATGGGTAAACAAACTTGGGTTTCGAGCGTTGTTGAACCAGATGTGGGAGATGAAGGCTGAATATCGTTTTGCATATCGGATAGGTCGGTGGTAAGAATAGGATCGGTTAAATGTACAGGAAGATGTTCAAATTAAATAAAAAGGACATGATGGGTAGGAGAATCAAACTCATCCAACATAACGGGTTCATTTTCAACGATATTCTTATCACCGCTCTCACTAACACCTTCGGTCAA
Organism: Agapanthus africanus; assembly: GCA_030015575.1. Classification (NCBI taxonomy): domain Eukaryota; kingdom Viridiplantae; phylum Streptophyta; class Magnoliopsida; order Asparagales; family Amaryllidaceae; genus Agapanthus; species Agapanthus africanus. The sequence goes on along the minus strand of JASDDO010000028.1, from coordinate 61,917,385 downwards.
ATTAGACGAATAGGTCTTTAAAAATTAATCAATTGTACTATCATCAATCGATAAATCACTTGGTTCACTTGATGGAATTGGAAAGTTTGATATATCAAGTGCAGTTGAATAAGGATAGGTTTGATTTGGACTGGTGTAAAACTTTCTTTCACATTCACTATTAGAAAAGTCAAACATACTATTCTTGGGCACCTCAGCACTTAGATTATGAAGCGGTTGATCATTAAATACATCTGGTTGGGGTGCAGGATGGAAGGTGTCAAGATCAAAAAAATTGGTTTTGGTTTGACTTTGATGAATGTCTTGTTCTTTTTCACTACTCAATTCCAACTCTACTTCAAGGCTAGACATGATTTGTGAAAAAAATTCAATAGAGGATTCTTTTTGAACCATGGAACTTCCTAAGTGACTTTCAGAAGTATTGTCTAGATAAGATGAAAAAGTTGAGTATGGTTGGAATGTGTTTAATTTTTGGATACGGACGAGTTCAATGTGTTCCGCAATCGATATGTGTTTATGATTTGCCACATTAGCCTCAAGAGAAATATCAACATGATATGGTTTTAATTGTTGGCTACGGGCAAGTTCAATGTATTCCGCAATCGATATGCGTTACGACTTGCCCCATTAGCCTCAAGAGAAATGTCAACATGAGAACGTGTGAAAGTTTGGTACTGTTGATAAGAATTACAATGGTGTATCCAAGTTTCATAAACATAATTAGGATTAACATTGTGATATGAAGAATATTGAGATTGGTTGGTTGGTTGGCGACTGACAATTGCTATTTGTTCAGCAATGGTCATGGGTGTAAAAAATGCCATATTCGTCTTAAAACGAGTATCAACATTTTCATATGGAAATGATGATGATTGTTGTCCTAACGGTTTTTGATTAGTGTAAGGTATGAAACTTTGTCTATGAGCCTTCGCAATATACTCAGCGATGGACATGCGTTTAGAAGTTCCTTCACTAGTTTTAAACGGATTATCAATATAAGAAGATATTGAATTTTGATGTGGTCGATAAGATCTTGAGTGAGGTGTCCAACTGTTATTTTCCGCGCGCTCTATCCTATCCCTTAAAGACATGGTAGAGTCGGAATTTGTACCGAAGCAATTACGAAAATAAGAAATATCTGGTTCTAGATAGCAAAGTTCGGCAAGAGTTCGTCTGTTTGGGTTACCCATTATAAGAAAGCGAAAAGAAAAGAGGGTGAAATGGTAATAATTTAAGCTCTTTTGGATTTTGGAAATTTTTTTGCTTTGAAAGAGAGACTCAACAAACGTGCACAAACAATACCTAGAACTAGGGTCACCTAGGTCAATTTACTAGACCACTCCTAAACTTCCAAAAGATAAGACGTTGGATCAATCCTCTACTACTTCCTTATCAATCTTGCAGCCAGATAAGTGCTAGATAAGTGGGACGTATCCGCTATACGAATCACCGAAATAGAGGGTCTAATTAAGTAACCACTTTCTTTAGTTACACTTGCTTTAAACACCATAAGAAAAATGCGGATAAGCAATAGATTACCCATGACCTTCCTCTGTCCTAATTGAGCACGACAGTCCTTAGGGCTTGGTCTAGATATTTTTTATTAATGTTGCATTATGCGTATACTCGTTTGTGATTTGTGGGGCCTAAGAAGGATGATGAAATCCCCACCTAATCTGAATTTGGGTTTATTGTCCCTTAATGTCCATTTTAGATATGCAAAATAAACCAAAATCTAAAACACGCAAAAAGATTTTAGCGGCAATGTTTGCAAAGAATCCTGCAGGTAAAATTAATTTATTGGAGTTTTAAAGGAGAGAGAAAGACAATAGGAGAATACCAGAGAAGATTGAGGGCCTAACTCTTCTAAGGGACCGCGGTTCCACCGCCGAATGTACCCAAAAACCGCGGTTCCGCCGCCGTTTTGAAAGATCTTCTGCTAAAAAATTTTCAGGGCACACCACTACTTTTGGTCGAAATTTAAACGTTTCTAAATTTCTGATGGTTCGCTCCAAGTGCTCCAAATTTCTCGCAAAACTCGCACCAAAATCGTTAAAAATATAAAATGCGGTTTATTTATTTTTATTTTTATATTCCTGGTTTTTATAAGAAATCAACCCGAATAACAAGAAAAGTAATTACGACCGTTTTCCCGGCAACAACGCCATTTAATTGATCGTGCGAAAGTGTTTTGTAAATAACCGCATTCAAAACGGTGTCACTAATAGCTAGCCGCGATGAGTACGGGTCGTCCGCAGGGAAACATAAATTCTTTTCTTGCTTTAGACGAGTTGATAAAAGAGATGTGTGATTGTTGTCGTTCTATTTTAAGACGGATATAAAATTTATAATAAAAAGGCTTGTAGGGTTCATAGGACTTAGTAGTTAATAGATGAATGTTTAAAAATAACTCTTTTTATCTTTTATTAGTTTAAAACTAGAGGGACAGCGATGAATGAGAATTAGGGTTTTTGGAAGGAATTAGGGTTTCCCACTACTGACTCTTGTCCTTCCATTGATCTCTATTTATGTCAAGCCTTTAACAAAATAAGTGTTTAACCATTCGCAAATCGTGGTCGTTACTATCATTAATTGATAGTGCGTCTGATAAGAAAGTTAACATTTATTTTGCTAAACTGTATAAATATTAAAATGTAAAAAGAAGTTTAAAAAATATTTCATCCATTAATCTACCCTATTCTACAAACCCTAGCTAGCAAGCAAGAAGTTACTCGCTTATGGTTAGTGGCGTTTTAGAAGAAAGGTTGAAAATGAATGAAACCATAATTAAGATGCAGAAAAGTAATGCGGAAAATTAATGCGGAAAAGTGATGCGTAAAGTAAATGCGGAAAAGTAAATGCAAAAAGAATTTAAAAAACTACTTTTATTAATCAACTATTGCATTACAACTTTTCTCTTTAGAAAGTAGATTACAAGAATCCTAGTTACTCGCTAGATCTTTCTCTAGAATTATGCGATGGATAGATAGTTGTATTAGATAGTGTAACACCCTGGATCATTTATACCAGTTCTAGTTCAAGTATTTCTTTATTTATGCTATTTTCGTGATTGAAGGTGTTTTTGGTGCGAATAGTGTATTTAACATCTGTATTCCATCCGACCCGACCCGCTTACTAGAAACCGTCTTGATGCCTATTTATGATTTATCCTGGCTTGTTATATGGATCCGTGCACTTTCATTATTGTATACTGCATACTGGTATCATATCTGACATCTGCATTTTTTTAGTATAACAAATAAAGTCAAATAAATATTTTAAAAATATATTGCATGTCCTGCATGATACCCCTAACCCCGTCGTAGCATCCACGCATCTTGTTCTCGTACCGTTCAGTGAAACGGACCTGTTTGGATGGCTACGTGGACGTGCGTGCATCCGTTTTTGGGGGTATGTATTTTCGTTATCCGGATATCCTGTTTTGGTTTTGGTTGACACGTATATTTTCCATATTTTAAAACTGGATTTTTAGACCCGACCCGGTCGTGTTTTGGACTATTTTTGTATTAGCCAAATATTAAATGTTTTATCAATATAATATTTTTTTAAACAGTATATTAAAAATTTTCGTAACTAGAATAATCTTTTTAAATTTTAAAAAAAAAAGAAATCTTTTTAATATAACAGACTCCTCTCTCTCTTTCTCTCTCTCTCCCTCCCCCTTTATCTCTCCTCTCGCGATCACTGTGCGCTCCTCGAATCCCGTCACCCCCTCACCACTACGGTCACCTCCCTCTTTTATTTCTCTTCTTCTTTTTAAACCCCTCGCCACGAGAACGAGGAACCACGAAACCCTAACCCTAGCTTCACCCGACCTCACCGTATTCATCACCTCATCTCCTCCTCGACCTCCACCTTCTCCTCTCCTCCTCACCCTCGTACTCACCTCTACGCACCCCTCTCTTCTCCCGAGCCTGCACACCCACAACCTCAAGAACCCATCACCGACACCCCTGCAACCCTCCTCGCCGGAACTTCCCTCGCCTTTGCACCCTCGTCTCCACCTCCTCATCTTCCTCCTCTTCTCCTCCATCTCCATCTTCTCATTATCTCTAACCACCAAGAACCTTGCACAGAACCCTAACCCCGAACCCTCATCTTACCTGCACACCTCGCCGGCGATCCCTTGCCTTCGCCTCAACACCTTCGCAACCACCTCCTCGCCTCCTCCCAAACCCCAGCACCATACCAGAGCCACCCCAGCCCATCTCTTTTCTTCTTCTTCTTCTTCTTCTTTTCTTTCCTTCTCTTTTCTTGTTTCTTTTCCGGCGATCACCTGCCAGAGCCATGCTTGTCCCCGATGATCCGAGTAATCCAATGAACAACCCCAGCCAGTGTAGTCGTGTTCTTGCTTTGTCTGGTCTTGTCCGTGCGTGCGTATGGATATTGCGACGTTTACCCGACGTCGGACGTACCATTCGTACCTGTCGTGTGATCCAATCGAGGCAAGTTCATCTTGCTACATGCTATGTATCCTATTATACATCCATATGAGTAAAATGTTACTTGTTTATTATATTATGCATCCATATTAAGGTTTTACCGTGTTAGGATACCCGTGTGCATCCTACATAGTCTTGGAACTGTAAATGTAACATCGATCGATATTTGTGCATCCATACCATTAATTATATATCAATTTGCATGACATGTCACATTGTTTCATATTATTGTTATATTAGTACTCCATGCATGATAATGTGCATCCTAAATAGTCATGAAGCTATAGTTGTAACCCCTGATAGATAATTGAGCATCCATGTTTTATTGTGTACCCATACCATTAATTCTTTATATCTAGTTGCTTGCCATGTCGTATTAATTCATAATATTGTTACAATAACACCTCATGCTTGATAAAGTGCATCCTATATAGTCATGATGTAACCCCTGATAAATATTTGTGTATCCATACTTTTTTCGTGCATCCGTACTTGCTACAGTTTTATTATGAGCATTCGCTTGATACCTGTGCATTACCTGATGCATTACTGCTTGACTTGATACCTGATCCTGTTACTAATGCCGACAATCCTGACCTGTTGTCCCGACGGACATATCCTGTTGTCTGTATAGACAAACCTGTACCTGCTTAATCCTGTGTTGGCATTAGCTCCAGATTATCAATACCTGACTTGAACACATAACCTTGAGGGTATGGGGAAATCAAAAGTGTAACCGAGTGTAACTTAAAAGGGCATTACTTGATCCATGGTCCCGGGCGGTAACGGGACAGAGACATTCGTGACTCTTACATCTTGATCCGTGGTCTCGGGGTGTAACGGGACAGAACCACTCTTGGTTCACATAATCCTGATCCGTGGTCCCGGGGGGTAACGGGACATATTCTTTGAGTTACATGAGGAGTACATCAATTGATTTCGAATAATTTAGAATAGAAAACCCAGTATCACAATTTAGATTATTTACCGCACTTCACCCGCACGTATACACTTCACTATTCATACCCGTGTTACTGTTATACACTCATTACTGTTACTACTCATGCATGCATACCTTATTACCTCCTGATTATATTTTATTGGTTGATATTATGACGCACTGACGTCTGGGTTTTGCATGGCCCAGATCCTCTATCTCTGTTGCAGGCCGTTCAGGAGTATTTCAGCCAACAGGCCGAGCAGTGAGGATCGTGTTAGTAGCTAGTTAGTTTAGTTTTATTTTCGTACTTTCATTCCTGATGTGATCCCGTATTTTAGGGCATACTTTCCAGATGTTACTGTTATTTGGATTTATTGCTTCCGCATATTATTTCTTGACTCGTTTATTCTGGCTTATGGACATGTACTAGATAGTTTATTTTATTTTACTGTTCTTGATTTTTTTTGACAGCCATAATGTGACTGTGGAGGGATGTTTCCTAGCCACAGGTAGCATGGTTGGCTCTATCACATGCTGATCTTAGCGCACTCTGGGAAGCGGACGTGACAGGGTTTGTTTGGTATCAAAGCCATAGGATTTAGGTTAATCAGGTTTTATTCTTTTATAGTTGTGTATTGGACCCAATACACGAATCGGAAAATCCGTAATTAGGAACATGTCCTGCCACTTGGTTATCGTGATTCTTGAATCATATCTTTCTCTTGACCTCTGTCTTGATGATATGCAAACAACCTTGCATCTTGACTTGAAACTTTTGGTCCCCTATTGTTTCTCTCTAGGATTTGGGCTACTTGAATAGAGTTATGTGATTGTAATTATAAACTGCAGCATGATTATAATGCGGTACTCTATTTGAGTAACTTGGGGTCATAGTCTTGATTCATATCCTTGATTTTTGGGTCATTATTTTGCCTTGCTTCTCTTGCTTTCCAGTTCATGTTTTATCGCAAATTTTGAATCCTGTTTATCATACTAATCCTCTTCAGTGTCTTGGTTTCAGGGTCATGGCGGATAGGAATCTGCGATCATACCAGAGGCGTGTTGATGACGCCGCATTGCTTGGAGTAATTCGTGGGATGCTGGAGAACCAGAAGCGGCAAACCGAGCTGAACCAGCGGCAAGCCAAAGCTTTTCAGGAAGGTTTGCAGACCGTCCAGCAGTCCGTAAACAATGTTGCGGCCAAACCAGTAGAGCGTGTGGGTACCGTGGCTGATTTCAGGAGACTTGGTCCGTCCATTTTCACTGGTTTGGAGGAGCCGTTGCTAATGGAGCAGTGGCTGGTCGATACGGAGAATCTGCTCGTTGCAGCACAGATTCCAGAGGACAAGAGATTGGATGTTGTATGCATCCAATTGGTGGACTATGCCTGTGAGTGGTGGCTGGTCGAAGAGACCCGTTTGCCAAAGCTGATCAGTTGGGCAACTTTCTTACAGAGTTTCTTGGAGAAGTTCTTTCCGCAGACTGCACGGGAAGAAATGGAAGAAAAGTTTATCAGTCTGAAGCAGAATGGCGGATCCTTGGATACGCATGCAGCTGAGTGGACACGGTTCAGTCAATTCGCTGGACCTTTGGTGGCCAAAGAAGCTGATAGGGCACAAATATTTATGCGCAGTTTGGACGTGGAAATCCAGAGACACATTATATCTCTGGGGTTACCACTTTCTCGCAAGTTCTTAAAGCAGCCCGAGAGTAGCAGAGCTTATCAATGAAGACAGGGGGTACGCAGCAACATGCAGTTGTGGTACGGAAGACGGCGTTTATGCCGAGCCGAGCGCCTATACGCAGAGGTATTCCGGTGAACTGACATGGCATAGTACCGATGAAGAATCCCGTCGCAACTGAGCCGAGAGGAAGGATGTTTTATGACTTTTGCCATCTACCTGCACATCAACAGAAGGATTGTCGGAGGAAACTTGGACTTTGTTTGGTTTGCCGATCGGCTGATCACACTATCAGTGTTTGCCCGTCGAACCTTCGTTTGAAGGATGATGTTCAGAAGCCACCGCAGATGCAGTTTCAGGGGCAGAAGCAGCTAACTTAGGGACCTACTCAAGCTTGAGCCTTTACTCTGACGGCTGAAGAGGCTAAGGCTTCAGATAAAGTTGTTTCAGGTATCCTACTTGTTCATGATTTTCCCGCATTAGCATTATTCGATTCTAGTGCATCCCATTGTTTTATGTCGTCCAAGTTAATTGTTGCACACTCGATTTCTTGCATGACTCTACCTAGTTGTTGGGACATACACACTGGGAATGGGAAGATCATAGCTAGTAGTGAGTGTAAGGATTGTTCAGTTGTTATCTGCGGACGAGAGTTATTTGCGGATTTCTTGGTGATCAGTACTGACAGCTTTGATGTTGTCTTAGGAATGGACTTTCTCGGCACTTTCCACGCTCACATTGATTGTAGGACAAAAAAAGTGATTTTCCAGATTCCCGGACATCCGGAGTTTGTTTTCACTGGAGGAAGCAGTTCTGTCGGGCTAGTCGAGTTTAGGGCTAGGCCGACAAACAATGTTCTTTCGACGATGGAAGTTGATAAGGAAAAAGCGCCAGCTATAGTTTGCGAGTTCATGGATGTGTTCGAGGACATCTCGGGTTTACCGCCAAAATGAGATGTGGAGTTCACGATCGATCTTGTTCCTGGTGCAGCGCCAATCTCAAAGGCGTACTATCCAATGGCACCAGTGGAGTTGGAAGAAGTCAAGAAGCAGCTTACCGAATTGCTTGAGAAGGGTTGGATTCGCAGCAGCAATTCACATTAGGGAGCTCCAGTTCTTCTAGTCAAGAAGAAAGATGGCACAAGGAGAATGTGCATTGATTATCGAGAATTGAACTGGGTGACTATTAAGAACAAGTACCCGATCTCTCGCATTGGCGAATTATTCGAGCAACTCAGTGGCGCGAGGGTATTCTCGAAACTGGATTTGCGGTCTGGATATCATCAAGTTCGAGTTAAACCAGAAGATATTTGCAAGACTGGGTTCCAAACTCGATATGGGCATTACGAGTATTTAGTGATGCCATTCGGAGTCACGAATGCACCGACGATATTTATGGACTTGATGAACCGAATCTTTTCACCATTCTTGGACCAGTTTATTGTGGTGTTTATCGATGATATTCTGGTCTACTCGAGGAGCCTTGAAGAGCATGCAAAACACTTGAAGACCCTACAGACATTGAAGCAAGAAAGATTATATGCGAAGATGAGCAAGTGGGAGTTCTGGCTTGAAGAAGTGAAGTTTTGGGGGCATGTCATATCCGGAGATGCAATCGCCGTTAATCTCGAGAAGATTGCAGCAGTTCAAGATTGGCCGATTCCGAAAAACGTAGCAGAGATCAGAAGTTTTCTTGGACTTGCCGGATATTACAGAAGGTTCGTGGAGAATTTTGCTCGTTTGGCTGAGCCTTTGACCAAGCTTATGCGTAAGGAAGTACCGTTCGTATGGACGGATAAATGTGCGTCAGCTTTTGAGGCGTTGAAGCAGAGATTGATAACCGCTTCTATTTTGACCGTACCAGACGGTTCCGGGGGATTGGTGATTCACAACGACGCATCTGGGAAAGGTTTGGAATGTGTTTTGATGCAGCATGGGAAGGTTATAGCTTACGCGTCGAGACAGTTGAAGATCCATGAGAAGAATTACCCAACTCATGATTTGGAGCTAGTAGCTATGATTTTCGCTTTGAAAATTTGGAGACACTACTTACTGGGCAAAAGAGTCGAAGTATTCACCGATCACAAAAGCCTAAAATATGTGTTCACGTAGAAAGAGCTTAACATGAGGCAACGTAGATGGTTGGAGCTGATGGCTGACTATGACCTTGATCTCAAGAACCATCCGGGGAAATTTAATGTAGTGCCGGATGCACTTAGTCGGTTACCAGCAATTCGGATGTTGACTGCACAGAAGGAGCTTATCGAAGATTTTCGGAGATTCGAGTTGGAGATCGTGTTACCGCATTCTTCGGGACAGTTGATGCAGCTACAAGTACAGTCGTCGTTGATCGAGAATATTAAAACAGCGCAGTCACAGGACCCAAGATTGCAGAAGTTTCGAGAACAGATTGAAGCGGGACTTCGAACGGACTTGATGATTCGTGAAGATGGTTCATTGCGATATAGTAGCCGTTTTTGTGTGCCGAAAGGAGAAATTCGCGAAGAAGTTATGAAGGAGGCACACAGTTCCGCATATTCCGTACATCCAGGAGGCACGAAGATGTACCGCGATCTACGACAGCATTTCTGGTGGGAAGGTATGAAAAAGGAGATTGCCCGCTTTGTAGCGAAGTGCTTGGTGTGTCGGCAAGTTAAGGCTGAGCATCAGAGGGTAGCTGGTTTATTGCAACCATTTCCGATTCCTCAATGAAAGTAGGAATATATAACCATGGATTTCGTGACAGCTTTACCGCGGAGTCCAAAGAGCAACAATGCAGTTTGGGTGATTGTTGATCGATTGACCAAGGCAGCTCATTTTATTCCGTTTCGAGTTGGTCAGTCAACGGAAGCGTTAGCAGAACGGTACATGCAGGAGATTGTAAGATTGCATGGAGTACCTGTGAGCATCGTTTCTGATCGTGATACCCGATTTTTATCGCACTTCTGGAGGAGTTTACAGGAAAGTTTGGGGACGCGACTGAAGTTTAGCACCGCTTATCATCCCCAGACAGATGGCCAGTCGGAGAGAACGATCTAAACTCTTGAAGATATGTTGAGAGCTTGCATGTTAGACTTCAAGGGTTCGTGGGAGGATCATCTACATTTGGTGGAGTTTTCATACAATAACAGCTTCCAGGCGACTATTTAGATGGCTCCATTCGAAACATTGTATGGTCGCAAGTGTCATTCACCTGTTTGTTGGGACGATATTGGAGAACGAAAATTCTTGGGACCGGATTTGATCGTGAAAACAGTAAAGAAGGTTAATACTACCCGGAATCACATGAAGGCAGCACAAGATCGGCAAAAGAGTTAGGCTATACATTGAGAAGACCTCTAGAGTTCGATGTTGGTGATCTTGTATTCTTGAAGATATTACCGACTAGAGGAGTGATTCGTTTTGGGAGTCGAGGCAAGCTTAGTCCTCGATTCGTGGGGCCTTTCGAGATTATGGAGCGTGTTGGAAAAGTGGCTAACCAATTGGCTTTACCACAATCTTTGGCGAATATTCATGACGTGTTTTATGTATCTCAACTCCGTAAGTATGTTCGAGATGAAACACACGTGCTAGATCATTTAGAACTGACTGTAAGGGAGGATTTGACTTTTGAGAAACGACCGATGTCGATTGTTGATTGACGAGAAAAGGTCCTTAAGAACAAGGTTATCCCTCTCATACTTGTTTCTTAGAGAAATCGCTCGCACGGAGAATCGACTTGGAAACGTGAAGACGAGATTCGACAGAAGTTTCCACACCTATTCTTGTAGATTCTTATTTGTTTATCTTTCTTGTTTTGGGAATTTCGAGAACGAAATTCTTTTTGTAGTTGGGTATAATGTAACACCCTGGTTCATTTATACCAGTTCTAGTTCAAGTATTTCTTTATTTATGGTATTTTCTTGATTGATGGTGTTTTGGGTGCGAATAGTGTATTTAACATCTATATTGCATCCGACCCGACCCACTTGCTGGAAAACCGTCTTGATGCCTGTTTATGATTTATCCTGGCTTGTTATATGGATCCGTGCACTTTCATTATTGTATACTGCATACCGGTATCATATCTGGCATCTGCATTTTTTTAGTATAACAAATAAAGTCAAATAAAATATTTTAAAAATATATTGCATGTCCTGCATAATACCCCTAACCCCGTCGTAGCATCCGCGCACCTTGTTCTCGTCCCGTTCAGTGAAACGGACCCGTTTGGATGGCTACGTGCACGTGCGTGCATCCGTTTTTGGGGTATGTATTTTCGTTACCCGGATATCCTATTTTGGTTTTGGTTGACACGTATATTTTCCGTATTTTAAAACTGGTTTTTAGACCCGACCCGGTCGTGTTTTGGACTATTTTTGTATTAGGCAAATATTAAATGTTTTATCAATATAATATTTTTTTAAACAGTATATTAAAAATTTTCGTAACTAGAATAATCTTTTTAAATTTTAAAAAAAAAGAAATCTTTTTAATATAACAGACTCCTTCTCTCTCTCTCTCTCTCTCTCTATCTCTCTTCCCTTTATCACTCCTCTCGCGATCACGGTGCGCTCCTCGAATCCCGTCACCCCCTCACCACTACGGTCACCTCCCTCTTCTATTTCTCTTCTTCTTTTTAAACCCCTCGCCACGAAAACGAGGAACCACGAAACCTTAACCCTAGCTTCACCCGACCTCACCGTATTCATCACCTCATCTCCTCCTCGACCTCCACCTTCTCCTCTCCTCCTCACCCTCGTAATCACCTCCACGCACCCCTCTCTTCTCCGAAGCCTGCACACCCATAACCTCAAGAACCCATCACCGACACCCCTGCAACCCTCCTCGCCGGAACTTCCCTCGCCTTTGCACCCTCGTCTCCACCTCCTCATCTTCCTCCTCTTCTCCTCCATCTCCATCTTTTCCTTCTCTCCAACCACCAAGAACCCTGCACAAAACCCTAACCCCGAACCCTCATTTCACCTGCACACCTCGCCGGCGATCCTTTGCCTTCGCCTCAACACCTTCGCAACCACCTCCTCGCCTCCTCCCAAACCCCAGCACCACACCAGAGCCACCCCAGCCCATCTCTTTTCTTCTTCTTCTTCTTTTCTTTCCTTCTCTTTTCTTGTTTCTTTTCCGACGATCACCCGCCGGAGCCGTGCTTGTCCCCGACGATTCGAGTAATCTAGTGAACAACCCCAGCAAGTGTAGTCGTGTTCTTGCTTTGCCTGGTCCTGTCCGTGCGTGCGTATGGATATTGCAACGTTTACCCGACGTCGGACGTACCGTACGTACCCGTCGTGTGATCCAATCGAGGCAAGTTCATCTTGCTACATGCTATGTATCCTATTATACATCCATATGAGTAAAATGTTACTTGTTTATTATATTATGCATCCATATTAAGGTTTTACCGTGTTAAGATACCCGTGTGCATCCTACATAGTCTTGGAACTGTAAATGTAACCTCGATCGATATTTGTGCATCCATACCATTAATTATATATCAATTTGCATGACATGTCACATTGTTTCATATTATTGTTATATTAGTACCCCATGCATGATAATGTGCATCCTAAATAGTCATGAAGCTATAGTTGTAACCCCTAATAGATAATTGAGCATCCATGTTTTATTGTGTACCCATACCATTAATTCTTTATATCTAGTTGCTTGCCATGTCGTATTAATTCATAATATTGTTACAATAACACCCCATGCTTGATAATGTGCATCATACATAGTCATGATGTAACCCCTGATAAATATTTGTGCATCCATACTTTTATCGTGCATCCGTACTTGCTACAGTTTTATTATGAGCATCCGCTTGATATCTGTGCACTACCTGATGCATCACTGCTTGACTTGATACCTGATCCTGTTACTAATGCCGACAATCCTGACCTGTTGTCCCGAAGGACATATCCTGTTGTCTATATAGACAAACCTGTACCTGCTTGATTCTGTGTTGGCATTAGCTCCAGATTATCAATACCTGACTTGAACACATAACCTTGGGGGTAGGGAGAAATCAAAGGTGTAACCGAGTGTAACTTAAAAGGGTATTACTTGATCGGTGGTCCCGGGCGGTAACGGGACAGAGTCATTCGTGACTCTTACATCTTGATCCGTGGTCCCGGGGGATAACGGGACAGAACCACTCTTGGTTCACATGTTCCTGATCCGTGGTCCCGGGGGGTAACGGGACATATTCTTTGAGTTATATGAGGAGTACATCAATTGATTTCGAATAATTTAGGATAGAAAACCCAGTATCACAGTTTAGATTTTTTACCGTACTTCACCCGCATGTATACACTTCACTGTTCATACCCGTGTTACTGTTATACACTCATTACTGTTACTACTTATGCCTACATATCTTGTTACCTCCTGATTATATTTTATTGTTTGATAGTATGACGCATTGACGTCTGGGTTTTGCATGGCCCAGATCCTCTATCTCTGTCGCAGGCCGTTCAGGAGTATTTCAGCCAACAGGCCGAGCAATGAGGATCCTGTTAGTAGCTAGTTAGTTTAGTTTTATTTTCGTACTTTCATTCCTGATGTAATCCTGTATTTTGGGGCGTACTTTCCAGATGTTATTGTTATTTGGATTTATTGCTTCCGCATATTATTTCTTGACTCGTTTATTCTGGCTTATGGACATGTACTAGATAGTTTATTTTATTTTACAGTTCTTGATATCTTATAGACAGCCGTAATGTGACTGTGGAGGGATGTTTTCTAGCCACAGGTAGCATGGTTGGCTCTGTCACGTGCCGATCTTAGCGCACTCTGGGAAGCGGGGCGTGACAGATAGATAGCTCTCGGTCCTTTTATAAGCTCTGAAATGTGAAACCCTAGATGCCATATTAAAGTATGTGAGATTACGATCATGCCCCTGAAAATTCACATCCAACGGCCGCTAATTGACCGCCCTTCCGCTGCCAAAATCCCTATTTGACCGCCCTTCGGCCGCCGTTTGGTAGGATCTTGACTTGGGATTTTTGCTAGCTTTTCTTCTCGATATTTGGAGATACTATTGATATATAGATTCTGAAAATATTACTCTGAGTCTCTGTCGTTGCTAGATTCTTTGATTTACTTCTAAATTTTTGCAGATTCGATTTTTCTGCATAATATCTCAAATCAAAGTGTTAGTAGCATTTGGTATTTTTGAGATATTATTCCAACCATTTATATGATATAATATCTTAAAAATATTGATTAGGAATATTTGATATGATATGCATATTTTAATTACTAATATTTCATTTAAATATTATATGCATATATTTCTCCTTATTATATTAATTATAAACGAAGGAACATATGATAATAATCTATTTACAAATAAACCCACATAGGTTCTTTATCTACAATTAATATCTATTAGCAGTTAATAATAGTATGGAAAATATTCATACAAATGTGCACTATTTTTGACTAATCATGCCTCCTATCGAAATCCTTCCATACCGGTGATTCTCTTGTATGACTCATTTTTCCATTTTCGCTTAGAGCAGTACGGTGATGCCAAATCATTGTCTCAGCTGTTTTCTTGTACTTGAATATCCTTTGCAGCCTCTGTGTTATGGGAAAATATCGCGCTATCTTGACAGGTATATCGGGCTTCTTATCGGATTCTTCCGGTTTATACCTGGTATCTCCGCATGTTGGGCACTCTTTCAAATCTGAATTCTCTTTCTGGTACAACACGCAATCTTTGGGATATAAATGAATCTTCTCACAGTTCAGACCCAAATCAGATATCATCTTCTGAGTTTCGTACCAGCTCTCGGGCACGTTATTTCTCAGGGGCATAGAATATTTCAGGAACTTCAGAAATATCGTGAATAACTTTTTGCTCCATCCATTTAGGCATTTAATCTGGAAAAATTGTATGAACCATGATAGGATGAAATACTTTGCATTATCATAAATTGGTTTTCTAGTATCATTCATAAACTTTTCATACTTATCCGCAGGCGGTTCTTGACCGGAAGGAATGTCTTCTTCGGTAGGATTATTATCACCGAGGGCAGACTCTACAATATTCTCCATTTCTTCTCCTGGAAAGAAATTATTGTCTTCTTCTTCTTCTTCCGCCGCAACCGTCTTCTTCTTCTCCTTCCCTGTGATATAGCCAAGTTGTATAAAATCTAGTAAAACCATATTTAATGATGTGAAACTCTACGGATTTTTCTTTCTGCCAGAACTTATTCGCACATCTATCGCACGGACAGAGAATTTTCTCTAACAAGATCTTATTATATGCACATGCAAATTCAATGAAAGCAGCAACTCCTGCGACAAACTTAGATTGTATGTGTTGTTGCCAATCCACGTACATCTAGTCCTTAACTCTGATATACTCATGGGCCATGTTAGACTGTATAACATATAAATTGTAAGTTATGAAAATTGGTTTTTTATGGTGAATACATTGAGAAATCTAAGAACGAGATGGTTATTGACAAAGAAGAAAATCCGTTGGGCCAAATTTGTCGTTGAAAAGGATAAATTATCAATTAAAAAACTTATGTTTGATGATACCCGAGTATGAGTTGTATTCTGTGTATGTATGTTTCAATTTATGATTTCGCTTAGGTATAGGGTTGTTAGTGTGCATGTGTTTTGTGTGTGCATGTGTTGTGTATTCGTGTTGTGTGTGTGTTTCGGCTATCGGGGGTAAGGCTTCTATTCCATTAAGAATGTATAGAGTAGACACGCATTCTCTTGTATTTTCATCCGTTTCGAGAAAATTTCGGCAGCGCCTTCCCGCTGTTATCCGGGTACACTATAATAGAATAGATAATCATTTCGATACTGTGAAACAATATTGAAATGAACATCTAATTGTTGAGGTTAAAAATTACATCCTGGTTGACCAAGTCCAAGTCAAAATCAAAGTCAAGCCAAGCGGGCCCGAGCCTAAGCAAGTGGGCCCAAGCCAAGACCGAGTATGGAAAAAACCGGTCCCATGACAAAAAGAATGAAGAAATAAATTAATTTAATGTAATTTTTTAAAATAAATGTATGAAAATGGGCAAAAACCCAAAATTTTGTAAACCCCATAACCTATGTGCAAAAATAAATAAGCACATGAGGTATGGGAAGGCACAAGTGCCATTTGAAAAACCCCAAGGGGCTATTTGTAAAGTGTATGTTTCCCC
This sequence comes from Agapanthus africanus, assembly GCA_030015575.1. NCBI lineage: Eukaryota > Viridiplantae > Streptophyta > Magnoliopsida > Asparagales > Amaryllidaceae > Agapanthus > Agapanthus africanus. Next base: position 61,901,131 of record JASDDO010000028.1, on the reverse strand, counting down.
CAATCAGAGTAAAGCTCTGTTTGAATTTCAAATATTCAAAAATTGAAGCAACGCTTCAAATTCCTTACGCTTCGCGCAACGCGCCACGTGTCAAAAGCTGACACGCCAGCGCAGCGCCCAAGACAGCGCACCCAATCAGAGCAAGGCTCTACTTAAAGTAAAAAAAACAAAAGAAGCAACGCTTCAGATGATTTACGCTCTGCGCTGCGCGACACGTGGCAGCGCAGTTGCGCTGCGCTCTGCGCTGCGCGACACGTGTCGAGCGCAGGTGCGCTTGCGCCAAACAGAATTAAAATTCCAGTAAGATCTTTCTGTTCTTGTTAAAACAAGAAAATTGTCTTCTGTAAAACAGAAGCTCTTGGATCAAAGATCCAACGGTAGGAAAAATCCCTAAATCACTCAGAGAAAGATCTCTTTAACTATTTTAACAAACTAATTGGCACTATATAAAGGCCCCTAGACCCCAAGTCTAAAACACACAGAAAGCAGAGAGAATTCACAGAACTCTTAAAAACTTTGAGAAGAATTCAGAAAGAAAAAGAAAAGGTAAACCTTTGAAAAGAAGAATTTCTTCTAAAAAGATCATTGATCTAAGAACAAGATCATGGATCTTCAATAAAGAATATAATAAGAACAAAGGCATTGCCTTTTTTATGAACCACTGGTTCTAGAATCTTAAAAGATTCTTTTCTTGAATCCAAAAATTGGATCAAGTTATTAAAACAGTGCCTTGCACTTGTAAATCTGCACTGTTGCGCTTCTGGGTTGGCGCAAGCCACCAGAGAGCGCCACGTGTCAGCTCCAGAATAACTTACGCTATGCGCTTTTAAAAATAGAGCACTGCTCTCTTAAATTGGCGCAACTCCCCAGAGCGCGCCACGTGTCAGCAGCGCAGCGCACTGCGCTTGCGCTCACCAGAGCGTGACACGTGTCATCTCCACATGCGCTTGCGCTCATTAATTGGCGCAAAGCGCCTGACAGGCCGCATGGCCACTGTCAGATAATTAATGCACTGCATTATTGAAAAGAAGGGCCGAGCCCAATCAAAAAAGGCCTAACAGGCCTAATAAAATGCAATGCATTAATTTTAAAAGGGGCAGAGCCCAATTAAGAGGTCCAATGGACCCAGAACAAATGCTCTGCATTATAAAGGGAACAGAGCCCAATTTAAAAGGCCTTACAGGCCAAAATACAATGCAGTGCATTATTAAACTGGGGCAAAGCCCTAGCATAGGCCTAATAGGCCAAAGATAAATGAAAATGTTGAACATCTTCAACTGGACTTAGCCCAATCATGGCCGTAAGTTCTCAAATTAAATTGGCTGAGCACGACTGCTCTCTTAAATCAATTCACATCCGGTTCAAGGGTACATCTCCGAACTCCTCTGACATCTGTCGTTGTAATCCTTCAACGTCGTCAGAGAGGTGACGAGTCCCGACAGCCACACATCGATACGGATTGTGGGGTCCTTAAACTCATGGACTTAAGCATCCTTAAACCAACAACACGGACTGTGGGGTCCTTAAACTCATGGACTTATGCGTCCTGAAACCAAGATACGGACTGTGGGGTCCTTAAACCCATGGACTTAAGCATCCTTAAACTCATGGACTAATGCGTTCTTAAACTAATATCCGTCTCCAAAATGGGAACCATGGACCACTATGTCCCTAAACTGGAACATGGACCCTCATGTCCCTAAACTGGTAATGGACCACTATGTCCCTAAACTGGAACAATAGAGCCCCCAAATGCTCTTTTGTCGGATCTAAACGATCCCGTTTAAGTTGATCTTAGCCTCAAATATGGCTAACGTATCCTTAAACCTTTAAACAAACTTTAGTCCCAAATTGGACTATAAATTCCCCCGATCGACTTTGGTTCAAGGGTACATCTCTGAACTCCTCTGGCACCTGTCGTTGTAATCCTTCAACGTCGTCAGAGAGGTGACGGGTCCCGATGGCCATACATGCAATGGACCACTACGTTCCTAAACTGGAACAATGAAGCCTCCAAATGCTCTTTTGTCGGATCTAAACGATCTCGTTAAGTTGATCTTAGTCTCAAATTGGACTAACGTATCCTTAACGAACGTTTAAGTTGATCTTAGCCTCAAACATGGTTAACGTATCCTTAAACGAAAACCCCAAACCCAAATCTAAGTAAATACGGATTTGGACTAATCCACGTCCTACGGGCGACGACATAAATTAGTCTCCGTATACAATCCACGGACAACCACAAACAAAACAAACACACACGACACGAAGTGAAATTCTGGAGAAGTAGAAAGTTGCTACCGCTATGCGGTACCGTAATTAACTGCAGGGGCTTGCGCATGCAGGGAAGAGCGTCCCCACAATCAAAAAACCCTCAAGCAAGGGGGAATCTGACGAAGTCTGCTACATCGGCCGCATCCGTCTAAACCTCCGATACACGGTGCCATAAATCAACTTGGCATCTTCGCAGAGGTGGACAGATAAAACCAAATAGCATCTGCCCCGAATCTTAGGCAAGACGTCTCCCATGTCTTGGCCGCCGTTCGGAGGGGAACAGATTCTGGCACGCCCGGTGGGACCTTTTTCTCTTTCCACTCCACACTTCGTGTGTCGTTTTCGCGAACGAATCGCAGTTTGTTAATGGTTGCCTTTGGGTTTCAAGTTACTAAGATTTGGTCTTTTGCCATGACAGAAACCAAGCATCAATGGCATCCAACTGCTCAAACTGCTCCAAGTGCAACTGCAACCAGCGCTCCGCCTCACCTGGAGGTGTGGCTTATGGGCCTCGAGCGGCCTCCATCTTTGCTATGCCGGTGGAACAAGTAACTCAGGCTACCACCGGTCTGTTCTTCGGGACCGTGCTCCTGCCGGTGAACATTAACATCCCAGTGCCTGTACCGGAAAAGCAAAAGAAGTCGGTCTTCGATCGGCTTACTACTACCACGACCCCTCTCAACGGGTCGTCCAATGTCAAGCCGGCAGCCTCAGTTTTTACCAGGCTGAACCTGAACTCTGATGGGCCTGTCAAGAAGCCCATGACCCCTGACATGGCCATCGCAAAGAAGACAGCCACCTCCATTTCTGAAGTCGTCAAGGCGGCTTCTCCTGCTAGAGAGTCGGTCTTTTCAAGGCTGACTATTCCGGTTCCTGCTCCTGCTCGAGGGTCTGTCTTTGACAGATTGGACATCGCCACTCAAAAGACATCGGTCTTTAAGAAGCTTGCACCAGCGGTGGCTCATCCGGACAGGGGGCAAGACGAAACTATCCTTATCGTCGAGCCAGCCCCAACAGCTCGTCACGCTCGACATCACCACTGGCACCGAGTAAGGAAGGCCGGGGGCAACTCTCCCTCTGGGTTAACTCCACCGGCTCCAATGGTGGAAGTCAATGCCGCTGTTCTAACTGGGAACATCTTTGAACCGCTAAGGAGGGTACGCAAGAACTCTCCGACTGCCACGCTGAAAAGATCTCCTCCACCTGCGGAGAGTGTTACGGAAACAAAGCCAGAGCAGCCCCCTCAACGGCTATCCTCCAAAATTTACAGGGTCTGGCGGCGGGTTCAAGACTCAGTAATCGACCAAGATCACTCTCGCCGGCAGAAGAGGGTGAAGGATCAGGAAGAAAAGAACCGTCCTATCAAACAGCAAAGGACGACAACTACTTGGGTGCCCGCGGCAACGGCCCCCTCAACTTCGACGGCCCACAAAAGAAGAAGGCCGGAGAAGGTCCCCACGCCTGCGGCAAATGCCAAAGGCGGTGAGCCCAAACGCCCTAAGTCCGAGGGCATTGTAGTCCATACCGTCTACATGGCGTCTGGTAAAGAGGACAGCCGTACATCTACAAGTCATAGACCGCTTACGCGATCGGTGACCAAAGCTCAGGAGCAACAGCAGAAGCTCCAAGAAATGATGAATGCGATGGCCGCACTCACTGGGCCAAAAGAAAGCCCCAAAGCGTCGTCGGATCAACGCCAGGAGCAAGAAACCGACGCTGAGTTCCTTCGGAGAATATTAGAGAAGAAGGACAAAGAGGCTGCAGAACAAGCAGCCAATATAAAACGAATGGCACTCCTGTTCCAGGACATGATGGGTATGATGATCCAACAAGATCCTCCTGCTGAAGATCCTCCGATCGTCCTTGAAGATGACAGGGGAAAAACATCAAATCCTCTACCGGCTCTGTCAACAGCCAAGGAGGAGACAATCTCCAAAACTGACCTGGACGAATATATAGCTCAACAGATAAGGGCTCACCAGGCAACTGAGGCAGCCGGTCAAGTCGTCAAAACAGGGCGACCATATCCGAGCTGGTACGATCAGATAAAGTACCCGCCGGGCTATACGATCCCTAAGTTCCATGTATATAAAGGGACGGGGAATCCACATCAACATGTTGCCCAGTTTAGGGCCTTATGCGGCAACACTGAAGGCGACGACAAACTGCCACTTCGCCAGTTCGTTGGCGGCTTGTCAGAGACGGCGTTCGAGTGGTACTCTGAACTCCCGAACGACTCCGTCAAAACATTTGCGGAGATGGAGCTGCTGTTTACCCAGCGTTTCGCAAGCGCCAGCGAACGCATCCCGATAACAGTATTGATTAATGCCAGGGTGAAATCGGGCGAGACGTGGGTTCAATACGCGATACGGTGGAGGAACTTGTGGTCAAAATGCGAACAACGCATTGAAGAAGCGCCGGCAGTAGGTATGTTGTGGGAACCCTTGATCCACAGGCGACCATATCCAAATTCATGATGTTCTTCAAGCCGACTACCTTCCAGGCCCTGATCGACAAGCTAGCCCAAATGGATCAGATGGGCCATAGACCGTCTCCTCCAAAGCCGGATTCTCGAAACGAGAAGGGGAAAGCCAAAGCGATCGTCGTCGCCAATGCTCAACAACAGCCGAGCAACTTGAAGCCAGTTGTCCGTCAAAATAATATGCGTCCACGCGTACCCCTTGAGGAGAGGCTAGGACGTCCTTACTCGTTTCCTCAAGATAAAACGAGAAGACTATTTGAGCCGGCATTGCACAACCGACTCATCATCTGCCGGATCCAAGACGTCCATCGGAGCCAAACGACGTCAATGATCCCAATTACTGTCCCTTTCACCGAGTACTGGGTCATCCGATCGAGGATTGCTACGTCTTCAAAAATTAGATTGAAGACCAATACCAACAGGGCAAGTTCGCGTTATCCAAAAGATGGAAGGTGAACCCGCCGCAGCCTCATACCCCTAAAAAGGTGAACACGCCGGGGGCAACGTGCTCTCTCGTTGAAGAAGCTCCATGGGAGGTTGTGCTATCAGCCAAAACAAAGAGGATGCTGAACGATCTTCAAACATGCACAGCGATTAGGTAGAAGAACCCGTTGGAACCTCAGATCATTGAAGGAATGTTGAAGCCGCGCCCAACTCCAAAGATCGATGGTGGTGGCCCAAGCACTCACAACCAGCCGTCAAAATCTTCAAAGAAGAAGAAGAAGAAATCTAAGAAGCCCGTGAAGCCTGGCGACAAGCGCACGGACTTACAAAAGCAGATTGACGCGCTGGAGGAATACAATCAAAAGGCACGAACTCCAATCACACTCCAGGAGTTCCTCAATCACGTCTTTCGAGAGGAAGATGAGGGGGAGAGCTCGTCGGATGAATCCGAGGAATACGTGGTGAGCTGTCATATGATTTCCCATTCGTTTACAAACGATGAGGAAACTCCTTGCACTGAAAAGCTGGGGGCCGACCCTAAACCGGAAATTCCGAGACCATCAGAAGAAACAATTGACACATTCCTCAACGAAGCTCTGTTGAAAAGTAAGGCTGATCGGGAACGCGTGACGGTCATATTTGAAAAGGCCAAACGCCGGCGACTAGACGAAAATGTTGAGACACTCCCGCCGGATCAAAGTACGTCCACCGCAGACAAAATCAAATTCAAAACGAGGAAAAGGTTTGCTAAACCCGTATCACTGGGGATGAAGCTACCACCTTCTCAAGAAAACAGTACCGGCAAAGCAGAAATGCACCCCTCCTATTGCTTGTATCATCGAAAAATTTCGCACCCCACCGAAGAGTGCAAAGCTTTCAATAGATGGTGGCAGGGGTATGTCACTCACCGGCACCATCTTAAACGGGAGAAGCGCAAAACTCATCGGGAGCAGAAAAGTACGACCGAGGAGCCTAGAAGAACTACCGGCGATTGTCGCATGGTTAACGTCGGGAAAGCGCAAGTTCCTACATTCGGAAGCGACTCTGACGAGGAAATGGAGCTTAGCCCCCTCTTTAAAGAGTCCACCACGGGAAAAGAAGAAGAGCCGAATGTCTGCGAAAACATCTGGCTGCGTAATCGTACGCTACCTGAAAAGAATCTCGGACCCTCAAATAAAAAAGATAAAGGGAAAGAAAAGGTCTCTGAGGATATTGCCCTAGATGACCAAGTCATGGAAGAGCTAGCCGCCAAGAACCCGCCGAAGAAAAATAAGGTGGATTACAACGTTCTAGCGCATCTGAGGAAGTTACCCTCGCAGCTCAGCGTTCTTGACGCCCTTTTACTATCAAAAGAAGCAAGGGATTCATTAATCAAGGCACTACAGGAGCCGGAACAATTCCAAGCTTTTCTCGCCGAAGAAAAGATGAAGGACGAGCTGGAGAAAGTACACACAGCCGATGTCACTTTCGGTGATGAAGACCTCCTCCTTGGGACGTGCGAACACAACCGACCCCTCTATGTCTCAGGATACTGCTATGACATAAAGATAGGCAAAATCTTGGTTGACAATGGGTCTTCCGTTAATCTCCTCAACGTACGGGTGTTAAAGGAAATCTGCATGAGCGTCCAGCACGTTGCTCGGGATAAGATCACCATCTCTGGGTTCGACTCCCAATCATCCAGGACTCTCGGGTCTGTGATACTGACGCTACGCTTTGGGCTACTCATCATGGACATTAAATTCCACGTCATAGACGCCAAGACGTGCTATAATGCTCTGCTTGGCCGACCATGGTTACACGAGTATAACATCATCCCTTCTACACAGCATCAGTGTATGAAATATTTTAAGGATGGTCTCGAGTATACCGTGACGGGAGAACTGAACCCGTTCTCCATGAACGAAGTCCGCAAATATGAAGATGCAAAATACTTTTTACCGGATTTCGAAGACACTGAGAGGTGTCACAAGCCAGAGAACAAAGCTAACGCCACCATCCCTGTCTTCGGGAGTGATACTGAGGAGGAAGAGGAGATAGTTTATTCGGGTCCGCCCCAATACAACAAGCCGGGACCATCCGCTCCTACGTTGATATTTGGTAGTGACTCGGAAGATGAGGTCCATGCTATATTCTCTGCTCGGCCTTCAATACAAGCATCCGCTGACGAAGAGCGAAGTCTGCAAGTCGCCATGGTTCCACTTAAACACCATAAAGAACTGGATGCACTCGATACCTACAGTATAGAGGAGCTGCGGACGTTTTATGTCCCTCCCAGGCGAGAAGGCGAAAAGGCAATTCTATTCTACCGCTCTGAAGAAACCAAAGTGGAGAAAGAAATCTGGCACGGTGCGGATCCTACGCTTGACAGGCTTCAGCCCATCCGTTTGCCTAGATATTATACAGAAGGCTTGAAGAGGTTGTTGAAGCGCCAGGGGATACCATTTAAACAGACCGCACGAAAAGCCAAATTCTATGACAGCGTCTGGAACGTCCCCGGAACTCAGCACAAGTTGCCTAATTGGAGAATGGAAACAATCGGGCTCGGATACATTCGGTCCAAGAAACGAGAGCTACTCCGCGATTGCTACGTCGTGCATGACTTTAATGAAGAAGGGGATACTCAATGAGAGGACGCTAATCCTGAACCAGTAAAAGTTCCTGATGCAAAGGTGCCCAGTCCGTCATTCGAAGAACAAATGAACAGGCTTATAAGGGAAGCTGGTCAAAAAGTACGAGACGACCACAACAGTGAAATGGCCATCTACGAGAAAGCGAAAACACAATGCCTTCTACAACAGGCCACAAAAGATGAAAGTGCCGCTCCCTGTCGACCTGTGGTAAAAAAGGCTTGGCGCAGAGGCAGAAACAAGTCGAAAAGCGAAAAAGGCGCTCGACAGCAACAAAGCAGGACTAAGAAGCCACGCAAGCGGGAATCGAGCGGTCCAGATATATCCCTTGTAAAGAAGATGAGTCGAGCATACTCTTTTCCTCGGGACAAGACGAAGAAGATACTTGACCGAGCTATAAAATACCAGATGCTTACACTGCCGGAGTCTGAACACCCCGAACAAGCAGGCGAAGTCTCACACCCAAACTATTGCTTTTATCACCGAGTCATAGGGCACCCTCTCGAAGACTGCTTCACCTTCAAGAACTAGGTTGAAGATCAGTATCAACTCGGCAAGTTCGCTCTATCTGACAATTGGAGGATAACGCCGCCACAGAAGCACGAACCCAAAGCTACGAGAGCAAAACCAGATCCACATCGGTCTTGGAAGCGAGCTCGTACTTGTCACATGATAACAATATCAAAAGAAGGGCCGGAGAACATGGATGACCTTCCCTGGTGCTTCGAAAACAGCAACGACGAGGTCATCTCAGAATTTCCACCAGCACCAAAAGAGCAGGAGGATGGAATACATACTACTGCAGATAACCTCAAGAAAATTGAGTTGGGGACGGCGAACGACCCACGACCGACATTTGTCAGCGAGCTGCTATCTGAAGAAAGGGTGGCTGCGTTAAAAAACGTGCTTGTACAGCATAGAGATTGCTTCGCATGGAACTATTCTGAAATGCCAGGACTAGATCCAGAAATTGCTGTACATAAATTGGCGATATCCCCGGACGTCAAGCCAGTCAAACAGGCGCCGAGAAGAATGCGGCTCGAGCTCGAGATGAGTATCAATGCCGAGGTCAAGAAGTTAATCGACTCTGGCTTCATCCAAGAAGTTCAATATCCCGACTGGATCGCCAACATCGTCCCGGTGATGAAGAAAAATGGGACAGTGCGCATATGCGTGGACTTCCGGGATCTCAATAAAGCATGCCCGAAGGATGATTTCCCAGTGCCAGTCTCCGAATTGATGATAGATAACACGTCCACTCACAAGGTTTTCTCCTTCATGGACGGCTCATCAGGATATAATCAGATAAAAATGCATCCCGAAGACCAGAAGCACACCGCTTTCCGGACCCCTCTGGGTATATTCTACTACAAGGTGATGCCCTTCGATCTAAAGAACGCCGGTGCCACCTATTAGAGGGCCATGACGAAGATCTTCGATGACCTTATACATGAAATCGTCGAATGCTATATCGACGACCTTGTGGTTAAGAGCAAATCGTATGAGGAACATCTCGAGCACATGAAGATTGTATTTCAACGCCTTCGACAATACAACTTGAAAATGAACCCTCTCAAGTGTGCATTCGGAGTTTCCTCAGGCAAATTCCTAAGATTCATCGTTCGACACCGAGGTATCGGGATAGATCCGTCAAAGATCAAAGCGATCATGGAAATGCCTCCGCCAAGAACTCTCAAGCAACTGCGGTCTCTCCAAGGGAAGCTCGCGTACATTCGGCGATTTATAGCCAATCTTTCAGGCAAGTGCCGTCCTTACAGTCACCTAATGAAGAAGGGAACCCCGTTCGTCTGGGATCATAAATGCCAAGACGCGCTGGACGAAATCAAGCAATATCTGCAGAATCCACCAGTGCTAGCTGCTCCGGTTAAGGGAAAGCCTCTCATTCTTTATACAACTGCCCTCGAAGGTTCCTTAGGCGCATTATGGGCACAAGAGAACGACCAGGGGAAAGAAAGAGCACTCTACTATTTGAGTCGGGTTCTACTGGGGGCAGAAAGCAACTATTCCCCCATCGAAAAACACTGCCTGGCGTTGATCTTTGCGGTAACAAAGCTCAGGCACTATGCATTGGCGCATGAAACCCGGCTCGTGTCAAAAGTGGACCCTCTTAAATATTTAATGTCGAAGGCCATATTGATAGGGAGGCTCACTAAATGGGCCCTACTCTTGATGGAGTTCTCGATAACCTATCAGCCTCTCAAGGCGGTGAAAGGCCAGGCCATCGCCGACTTTCTCGCTGAGCATCCGATACCTGCCGATTCTCCTCTGAATTGCAAACTGCCAGACAAACATGCGTTTGACGCGATCGACGGTGGTGATATCCGATGAGAGCTTTATTTCGATGGAGCATCCTTCATGAAGAAGCGCAAACAAAGTATCCCTATAATCAAATCGGGGGTAGGCCTTGTTTACCCCAATCAGAGCAAAGCTCTGTTCAAATTCTAAGGCGGGAGACGAACCAACGCTTCTGTTTCCCCCAATCAGAGCAAAACTCTATTTTGAAAATTGAAGTGAAAATTAAAGTTAAAATAAATGAAGCAACGCTTCAAATTCCTTGCGCTGTGCGCAACGCGCCACGTGTCAGGCGCTAACACGTCAGCGCAGCGCCCAAGGCAGCGCGCCCAATCAGAGCAAAGCACTATTTAAAACAAAATTAAAGGATGCAACGTTTCAGTTGCGCAAGCGCTGCGCTGCGCGACACGTGTCAGAGCAGTTGCGCTGCGCTGTGCGCTGCGCGACACGTGTCACGCGCTGGGGCATTTGCGCCAAACAGAATTAAAATTTTAAAGATATCTTTCTGTTCTTGTTAAAACAAGAAGATTTTCTTCTGTAAAACAGGAGCCCTTGGATCAAAGATCCAACGGTGGGGAAAATTCCCCAAATCACTCAAAGAAAGATCTCTTTAATAAATTTAACTAATTTATGGGCACTATAAAAAGGACCCTAGACCTCAATTCAAAGGCATCAACATTTGGGGAGAAATCAAGAACTTCAAACAGAGAAAACTCTGAAGAAATTTCAAGAAAAAGGTAAAACCTTCATAAAATAGAAGAAATTCCTTCTAATAGATCATTGATCTAAGAACAAGATCAATGATCTTCACATAATAAACAGTGCTTTGCACTTTTTATGAACCACTGGTTCTTTAAAACAAGAAAAACAAGAAATACTTGTTTTCTTTGATTCTAATTAAATCAAAAAAAAACAAAACAGTACTTTGCACTTTGTCATGAACCATTGGTTCTAAAAAGATTCTCAAATTATAGTGCCTTGCACTTGCAAACTGCACTGTTGCGCTCCTGGATTGGCGCAAGCCATCAGAGAGCGCCACGTGTCAGCATCTGAACCATCTGCGCTATGCGCTTTTGAAATAGAGCCTTGCTCTCTGGAATTGGCGCAACTCACCAGAGCGCGACACGTGTCAGCAGCGCTCTGCGCTTGCGTGACACGTGTCAACATCACAAGCACTTGCGCTCTCTGATTAGCGTTTGCGCTCTCTGATTGGCGCAAAGCGCCTGACAAAATGCAATGCATTTCCTAAAGGGCCAGGCCCAAATCAAAAAGACCTAATAGGCCTAATTAAATTGCAAAGCAATAAATGGGCAGAGCCCAGGTAAAATTGATGCTCTGCATCTTTTATAGAAAGGCAGAGCCCAAGTAAAATTGATCATTCATAAATGAGCAGAGCCCAAAATAAATTGATGCTCTGCATCCTTTATGGGCAGAGCCCAACCCAAAATCGAAAATAATGCAATGCATTATTTAAAAATGGGCCAAGCCCTAGTACAGGCCAAAAACAAATAAAAGTGTTGAACATTTTTCAATTGGACTTAGCCCAATCGTGGCCGTAAGTCCTCAAATTAAATTGACTGAGCAAAATTGCTCTCTTAAATCAATTTACCTTCGATTCGAGGGTACATCTCCGAACTCCTCTGACTCTTATCGTTGTAATCCTTCAACGACGTCAGAGAGGTGACGGGTCCCGACGACCACACATCAATATGGACTGCGGGGTCCTTAAACTCGTGGACCGAAACGTCCTTAAACTAATATCGGACCGAAACGTCCTTAAACTAATATCGGACCGAAACGTCCTTAAACTAATGTCGGACCGAAACGTCCTTAAACTAATAATAGACCACCACGTCCCTAAACTGGAACAATAGAGCCTTCAAATGCTCTTTTGCCGGATCTAAACGATCCCGTTTAAGTTGATCTTAGTCTCAAATGCGGCTAACGTATCCTTAAACTTAAAACACCAAACCCAAATCTAAGTAAATACGGATTTGGACTAATCCACGTCCTACGGGCGACGGCATTACTCAGTCTCCGTATACAATCCACGGGCAACCACAAACAAAACAAACACCCACGACACGAAGTGAAATTCTGGAGAAAGAGAAAGTTGTTACCGCGATGCGGTAGCGTAATTAACTGCAGGGGCTTGCGCCTGCGGGGAAGAGCGTCCCCACAATCAAAAACCCCTCAAGCGAGGGGGAATCTGACGAAGTCTGCTACATCGGCCGCATCCGTCTAAACCTCCGATACACGGTGCCATAAATCAACTTGGCATCTTCGGAGAGGTAGACGGATAAAACCATATAGCATCTGCCCCGAATCTCAGGCAAGACGTCCTCACGTCGTCTCCGCCGCCATTCGGAGGGGAACAGATTCTGGCACGCCCGGTGGGACCTTTTCCTCTTTCCACTCCACACTTCGTGTGTCGTGTTTTTCCCGCGATCAAATAATCGCGATGTGTATGTTTTTGGTTGCCCTTAAGGGAGTGGATATTGAAGCCGGCATTTTGTCTCTATGAAGAATGGCATTTGCTTCCACCCTAGCAACTCAGGCTTTGTCATACCCGGCGGAGTCAAGTATGGGTCACTTGCAGCCTCAAATCTCTACAATCCGGCTTTTCAAGAAATTAACGGGATTCTTTTGGGGTCGATGCTCCCACCTCCCACCCTCGGTGCCTCAACGCCGATGGAGGAAGCCCAGAGGATGTCTGTCGCCCACAGGCAGGCTCCCCAAGCAGTAGCCTTGCCGACGGAATCGGTCCTCAAACAGCTGGCACATGCCAAAGACTAAGGTCGACGCAGGGGGTAGAATATTCAAGCTCTTCAAGAAATCTATAGCTTTAAACTGCACTAACTGCAACAGCAACTCTCGCTCTGTCCCATCTGGAGGAGTAACCTACGAGCCCCAAGTGGCCTCCCTTTTCACTATGCCAGTGGAGCAGGTAACTCAAGCCACCACTGGGCTATTCTTCGGGACCATGCTCCCGCCAACGAGCTTCAGCGCTCCTGTACCATCACAAGAAGCTCCCAAGAAGTCGTTTTTCAGCGCTCCTGTGCTTATTTACGCCCTACTTTGCATTATACTATATATAAGCACACAAAAAAAATTGTGATAATAAAAGAGTAGAAAGTGAAAATTTATATTTAAAAGATAAGAATAGTTTAAGAAAAACAAGTAATAAGTAGTTATGAGCTGTTGTCCCAAGGGTTAGTAAGATGAAGGAAATTACTAATCTGAGGATAAAAATAAGCCTGAAAAATAATTCCTATTCTGGAAGCCAAACATTTGAACGTTGATACCCTACTATACGCACTTACACTCATCTTGAAACTCGGGATAGTAGAGGATACCTTGAAATGCTCTTGTCTAGAAGCCAAAGTATGAAGAAAATAAAAGTGGAGAATAAAAGATAAAATGGTGAAAAGAAAAATGAACACTGGTTTTGTTATCACCGAGGCAGCAATAAAAAAAATATAGCGAGGGTGCTTTATCACCTAGTGCCTTATACCAACTGGTTTGGGAGCCACTGCTAAGCCTTAGGTGTTGCAAGACGAGGAAAAACACCTAATTAGCAAGCACATGAGTAATCGATCGGCTAGTACCTCAAGAAGTATTAACGGTCGCATGAAGAATGTGTGAGCAAATTCTATCTAAATATCTATTAAAAAGTACTGAGGTAGATGGACAAGAGTATGATTGCTTGAATTGAATTCTCTGAGTGTAGGGATGTCCAGTTCACACACGTAGGGGTATATGATCAATGTTTGGAAGAAAGGAAGGAATGAAAACTAAAGGCGATGTTTTATTGAGGGATGATGTGATTTCTAACATCTTTTCATGACTATTAAGATAGGGTTCATAGCAACTGAAAAGTTGGTAGAGTTGAAAACTCTTATTTTAAAGTTCTTTCTTTTATAGTTCTTATCTTTATATAACTTTCACCATCTCTCTTTTATTATACGATTTTGTGGGTGTAATCCGATGAAAACCCTCAGGAGACAACACCCCTCCTACTACGGATATACCACTGGCGCCGAGTAAAGAAGACCGGGGGCAACTCTCCTTCTGGACTGACTCCGCCGACTCCAATGGCGGAAATTGATGCTGCTTGTTCCCCTCCGAATGACGGCGCGACTGGGACGTCTTGGCTGAGATTCGGGGCAGATGCTATTTGGTGCTATCCGTTCACCTCTCCGAAGATGCCAAGTTGATTTATGGCACCGTGTATCGAAGGTTTAAACGGATGCGGCCGATGTAGCAGACTTCGTCAGATTCCCCCTCACTTGAGGGGTTTTTGATTGTGGGGACGCTCTTCCCTGCAGGCGCAAGCCCCTGCAGTTAATTACGCTACCGCATCGCGGTAACAACTTTCTCCTTCTCCAGAATTTCACTTCGTGTCGTGTGTGTTTGTTTTATGTTTAGTTGCCCGTGGATTGTATACGGAGACTGAGTAATGCCGTCGCCCGTAGGACGTGGACTAGTCCAAATCCGTATTATCTTAGATTTGGGTTTGGCGGTTTTGGGTTTAAGGATACGTTAGCCTCATTCGAGGCTAAGATCGACTTAAACGTTTGTTAAGGACACGTTAGTCTAGTTTTCAGACTAAGATCAACTTAACGGGATCGTTTAGATCCAACAATAGAGCAATTAAGGGAGCCATGTTGTTTAGTTTAGTGACATTGCGGTCAATAAGTAGTTTAAGGACATTGTGGTCCATGGGTTGTTTAAGGACATTGCAGTCCAATGTTAGTTTTAAGACATCTCAGTCGAGGTTAAGGACGTCATAGTCCATGGGTTTAAGGACCCCACAGTCCGTTGTTAGTTTTAAGACATCTCGGTCAAGGTTAAGGACCTCATAGTCCATGGGTTAAGGACCCCACAGTCCGTGGTTAGTTTTAAGACATCTCGGTCAAGGTTAAGGACCTCATAGTCCATGGGTTTAAGGACCCCACAGTCCGTATCAATGTGTGGTCATCGGGACCCGTCACCTCTTTGAAGACGTTGAGGGATTACAACGCCAAGTATCAAAAGAATGAAGAGATGTACCCTTGAACCGGGGTGGATTAAATAGTCGTTGGCCCAATTTGGGATCAAGACCAATTAATTATGTTATGAGCCCATTAGCCCAGTTAAGTCTGAATTGAGGACTTATGGCCATCTTGGGCTAAGTCCAATAATGTTTGGAATATTGGCTTCCTGTTGGTCCATTGAAGAAGAGGCTTTGCCTATGGCCATTAATTCAACGGTGTTGAACACTGGGATCAAGTTAGTGTTTTAACACTAAAAGACAGTTGGTGTTAGACACCAGCAACAGGGGGTTCAAATTTGTGTTAAACACTAGAGCAAATCGGTGTCAAACACTAGCAGCGGAGGCTTCAAATTAGTGTTGAACACTAAGAAATTCAGTGTTAAACACTGCAAATAAAGTTCTTTGATTAGTGTTGAACACTAAGACCAAACAGTGTTTTTAACACTGGATTCAGGGGTTCCAATTTTAGTGTTAAACACTAAGGCAAGAGGGGTCACGTGGTAACATGTGAGGACGCCCTCCCTTCGTTTGTTCTGCTGAGAATATTGCATCTTTTAGAGCATCACGTGCCATCACGTGACGGGCATTTAAATGCTTGTATGTTAAAGCCTCTGCCAAGGGTCATGTGAGGCACTGCCTCAAAGGGCTTTTTCTGTGGGACTTTTCGGGGGTCACGTGGTGATACGTGACCCTGCCTATATGTATGTTTTTTTTTAGAAGATCTGTTAATCCCTTTCAAGAATTAAATCCCTAGTAGGGTTGAACCCTAGCAATAATTTTTAGAGGAATTAAATTCCCCTAAAATTTAAGGAATTAAGGAATTAAATTTTAGAGGCTTTAAGGAATTAAATTCCCACTCTCTTTTAAAGAATTATTCTGAGGAATGAGATTCTGTCATAGGGTGAAACCCTAATTTCTTCTTTCTTAAGGGAATTAAATTCCTGTTATTTTAACAGAACAAAGTTCTTAACTAGGGTTAAACTCTGATTCTGTTCATTCTGAAGGAATTAAATTCCCATAACATAGGGTCAAACCCTAATTTTATTTTAAAGGAATTAAATTCCTATAGTTCTGTGAGAATTAAATTCTCAAGCTTCCATTCCCTCTCTATGCTTTAGATTTGCATGGCAGGATCTCAACCCATTGAGAATTAAATTCTCAACTTAAGGGGAGATGTGCACTTTACAGATCCTCCACCAAAAAGAGAACTATGTTCTTCTGTTTTATATCAGAGTTAAACTCTGTTGAGAATTAAATTCTCTTTTCCTTTCAAAAAGCCTTCCCTTTCTTACCTAGGGTTTTCTTTTGCAGAAGATCCAAATTTCTCCAAAGTATCAAGGCTCTCCTCTTTTTTTTTATGTATGGATTCCTTTCTGCATATCTCCTTTCTGTGTGTCTCTTGGCTCCTATTTATAGGAGAAGCAGCCGAATTAATTAGTTTTGGTGAATCTTTCATTGAAAGATTTGATTTGTATTCACCATTCATTTTGGACCTTTGGATTATTAGGTGAATTTTATTCACCATTGGATTTTAAATCCAGAGATTCTCCTTTGTTATTTCGGTTAGATTTTAAGAGGAAATCTTTCCAAGTTCAGGCTTTTTCCATAGATAGGTGATATTTAAGAATCTTTAAATCTTTAATTCAACCGGTTCCTTTGGAAAGATTTGAGAGCCCTTTTCTCAGAATTTAATTCTGTTAACAGTTAGGCTTTGAAAGCCGGTCACGTGTGGCCACGTGACCCTTGGTCACGTGTGGGCACGTGACCCCCTTGGAACGAGACCTCTTCTTCCTTTTTGCGCTCTGCCTTCTGGCTGCCGCTTAGCCGTCACGTGCCACCACGTGACCCCTGGTCACGTGTGAGCACGTGACCCTCGTCTGGAGCCTTTTTCTTGATTTGATCAGGGAATTAAGTCAGCTGCTTTTGAGTGTCACGTGCCAACACGTGACCCTGGTCACGTGGGAGCACGTGACCTCTTCCGAAGCCTTTTCCTTGATTTGATCAGGGAACCGATGTGCCTTTGAAGCCGCTTTTAAATGTCACGTGCCAACACGTGACTCTGGTCACGTGGGAGCACGTGACCCTTTCTGAACCCCTTTTCTTTGATGTAGTCGGGAAGCTGAATCTGCCTTGCCGATCGTTTTAGATGTCACGTGCCAACACGTGACTGCTGGTCACGTATGAGCACGTAACCCTTTTCTGAAGCCTCTTCCGTAGGCTTTCCTGATTTTAAATCAGGAAACAAATGCCCCCACAGCGTTGTTCTCACGTGTCTGCACGTGAGTGCAATGCTGTCCCCTTTTGCGACCGTCGGATCCGTTTTGGGAGTAGGGTAGATTAATTGTCCTTTCAGAAGCGCCTTCACTTTTTCATCCTCTTCTTTTCAAACCTTTTCTTTTAAGAATTTGATTCTCGTTCTCAGAGCTTAGTTTTCTGTTGTGTCTGTGCAGTGCCACTTTATCTTTCAATCGAAGGCTAGTGCTCACGTGTTGCGCATGCAGGGATCTGCTTGATGGGGACGTTTCATTTCCCTAACCAATGCGTCGTTGGATTTCATTTCCAACGCTCTCCCCTTCTTTCCGGGCTTTGAGAATCGTCCCACCATGCACCACATTTTTTATGCGTAGCATTAAATGCTCTCCTTTATAACCTGAACCCATGCCTTACTTCTTTTCTTCACAGAGAAATCCATTCATACCTTAAGGTGATCATCTTTGAGAACACGATCAATCGCCATGGCTTGCAATCGTCCCCATGCTCGTCGGCAACCATGGGATGTGCCCATTGAGGAGATAATCCCTCGCTTCGCTGCGCGGCTGGCAGATCCCCTTCTCACCGACGCTCAATGTGACACGGTGATGTATGAGCTACTGACTCGTCGGGGCTCTCCTCTTCCCATGGGCTCCATTTGGCTCCGGATGATCCTCATGTCCGTGCTTGCCGATATACCCCCTCATCCGGCGGAGATGACTTCGGCGATCCTTGACGCGGCGGAGGACAAGCTTGAGTGCTTTCACGAGGCTTGTCTAATCACTCAAGCTCTGAAGGATCACTCAGTTCATATACTGAGTCAGATAAGAGCCCGTCGGGCCGTCATGTCTGCTTTCGCTGATGAGCACGGCTCCAACCGATGGGAAGCGACTCCTCGCGAAAACCGTCGTTTTGACGTGCTGGAGAAAGCGGAGAGGGAGCTGGAGAATTTTGTGTTTTGCTTTGTCAACCCTTGCATTTCTGATCCCTTGTTTGGTGATCTTTTCCCGGTAGTGTAGTCTGTTTGAATCAATGTACTCCTTTTATCATTGGCGGTTTGCATGCTTTCTGTTGAATTTTCATGTTTGTCAGATAGTCATACGTATATCTTGCTTGCGTAAACGAGCTGCATGTTTTTTCTCATGGGAATCTTCTTTAATTGTGAGCACCATCGTTACGTTGCATACGCGTCAGTGCCTCGGGTAACATTTCCTTTTAAACATTCGTACAGCTGCAAATGTGCGCCTGATGGGATACAGATCGGAAACTTTCTTTGTTATCTCCCGTATCGGGTGGTTTGTGCTGGCTTTAGATCGAGTATTGTTGTCGAAGGGGGGGTTTATGAATGAAGGCATATTTTTCTCTTCAATGGTGTGTCCCCTTTCAATTGAATGTGTTCTGCGGACAATTTATCTCGATCTCCTTGCAGGGCAGCGATGGCTTAGGATTCAGGGTTAAGATCTGCTTCCTAGGACTTTTGCACTTTATGAGCCACGGGGGTCTCATAAAGAGTTTTTTTCCCCATGGGTCGAGAGGATCCCATAGGTGTAAGTTCTTCTTAAGAATCGTGAGGATTCTTAAGCGAGTTTTTCCCTTGAGAGTCGTAAGGATCTCACAAGAGAGTTTTCTTCCTTACAGGTCGTGAGGACCTGCAAGTGCTGGATGTGGTCACCCTTATCCGTGTTTCACGGGGTCAGGGGTCGCTCAGGGTATCATAGTTTAAAGACATCACGGTCAAGGTTAAGGACCTCATAGTCCATGGATTTAAGGACTCCACAGTCCGATGTTAGTTTTAAGACATGACGTTATCCGCGTTCTACGTAACCAGGAATTTTGCACTAGATGCTTCACACGGGTTCACTGCCGTGCTTGGTGAGGACTAGGCTCCGCTCTGGATGCTTCACACGGGTTCACTGCCGTGCTCTGCAAGGACCAGGATCCGCTCTGGACGTTTTCCACGGGGTCAAAGAGTGACGTTATCCGCGTTCCACGTAACCAGGAATTTTGCACTAGATGCTTCACACGAGTTCACTGCCGTGCTTGGCGAGGACTAGGCTCCGCTCTAGATGCTTCACACGGGTTCACTGCCGTGCTCTGCGAGGACCAGGATCCGCTCTGGACGTTTTCCACGGGGTCAAAGAGTGACGTTATCCGCGTTCTACGTAACCCGGAATTTTGCACTAGATACTTCACACGGGTTCACTGCCGTGCTCGGCGAGGACTAGGCTCCGCTCTGGATGCTTCACACGGGTTCACTGCCGTGCTCTGTGAGAACCAGGATCCGCTCTGGACGTTTTCTACGGGTTCAAATAGTGACGTTATCCATGTTCCACGTAACCAGGAATTTTGCACTAGATGCTTCACACGGGTTCACTGCCGTGCTTGGCGAGGACTAGGCTCCGCTCTGGATGCTTCACACGGGTTCACTGCCGTGCTCTGCGAGGACCAGGATCCGCTCTGGACGTTTTCCACGGGGTCAAAGAGTGACGTTATCCGCGTTCCACGTAACCAGGAATTTTGCACTAGATGCTTCACACGAGTTCACTGCCGTGTTCGGCGAGGACTAGGCTCCGCTCTGGATGCTTCACACGGGTTCACTGCCGTGCTCTGCGAGGACCAGGATCCGCTCTGGACGTTTTCCACGGGGTCAAAGAGTGACGTTATCCGCGTTCCACGTAACCAGGAATTTTGCACTAGATGCTTCACACGGGTTCACTGCCGTGTTCGGCGAGGACTAGGCTCCGCTCTGGATGCTTCACACGGGTTCACTGCCGTGCTCTGCGAGGACCAGGATCCGCTCTGGACGTTTTCCACGGGGTCAAAGAGTGACGTTATCCGCGTTCCACGTAATCAGGAATTTTGCTGATTGTATCCGCATTTCACGGGATGGAGGTTTGACTGTTGGCGATATGTATACCACCGAGCCATAGAACTGGGAGTTGCCGCAGTTCCGCTTAGCTTAGAGTTGTGTCCGTAGTTACGAGACGAGTGTTGAAACGATCTCCAGGTCTCCTTTGGCCCGTCGAGACTTGGCTTCTTCTTCTGATGAAACCTGGGGGAGACGTATGATCCCTTTTTGTTTACGACCTTGGATTGTGTACAGGGTGTGATGGAACATCACCTGTAGGGCATAAATTAAAACTCTCTTTTCTTTTTTATTTTATTTCTCTTTCCGCGATGCTCAATCATTTCAGCTCTTATATCGCGAAGGTCGCGATTGCCCCATCATTTCGGCTATTTTTCGCGGTGCCCGATCATTTCGGCTATTTATTTATTTTCCACTCGCTGCTTTTTATTGCGAGTTGCCCCATCATTTCGGCTAATTTTCATGCATACATTTTTACTTGCTGCTTTTTATTGCAAGTTGCCCCATCATTTCGGCTATTTCGTGGGCATGTGTGGCTTGCTAGTTTTTTCGCCGCAAGCTTGGATTTTAGACACCGATTTCGGCATCAGCATCGCTACCACTGGGATGTTGCCAGGAGCGAATCATCATTTGCCTCTGTCGATGTTGAACAAAGGTGGCTTAGCAAACAGGGTTAGGGTCCTGTCGACTAAGGCTTTTGACTTTATGAGCCGTAAGGGTCTCACAAAGGTATTTCTCCCTACAAGTCGTGAGGATCTTGTAGGTGTATTTTCTCCCTAGGAATCGTGAGGATTCCTAAGTGTATGTTCCTCTGCAAGTCGTAAGGATCCTACAAGAGGGCTTTCTCCTTATAGGTCGAGAGGACCTACAAGGGTTGCTCATCATATGGACATATCCCTAGTCACGGGTGGGACTTTGCTGGGGAAATGTTTATTCGCGCCGTGGATTGTATACAAGGGTCAGTATTGAGCCGCTTGTAGGGCAGTATCGAAGGTTATGGGGGATCTGCTTAAGAACGGGTTTAGGTTTCTGTAACTTAAGACTTTCAAATCTCATGAGCCGTGAGGGTCCCATAAGAGAATTCTCCTTACGAGTCGTGAGGATCTCGCAAGTGTATTTTCTCCTTAGGAATCGTGAGGATTCCTAAGTGTGTTGCTCCTTTGTGAGTCGTAAGGATCTCACGCGGGTGGTTTCTCCTTACAAGGTCGAGAGGACCCTATAAGTGTCTTTTAACGAGGTTGCGCCCTTTCGGGTTTTCACAAACACTCGCCGGTAGTCCTGCTGTTTTTACTCACGGAGCCCTTTCGGGTTTTCATCCGTGCCCTTTTTGCTTATGGACATACCGTTTTTTTTATTCTTTTCATTTTCTTTTTCTCCCTTTTTTTTTACGAGGCCGCGCCCTTTCGGGTTTTCACGAACACTCGCCGGTAGCCCTGCTGTTTTTACTCACGGAGCCCTTTCGGGTTTTCATCCGTGCCCTTTTTGCTTATGGACATACCGTTTTTATTTATTATATTTTTTTTATCTCGTCAGCCTAAGAATGCTGCGGTATTAGTTTAAGGACGTTTCGGTCCGCTATTAATTTAAGGACATTTCGGTCCATCGTTAGTTTAAGGACGTTTCGGTCCGTCGTTAGTTTAAGGACGTTTCGGTCCGTCGTTAGTTTAAGAACGTTTCGGTCCATCGTTAGTTTAAGGACGTTTCGGTCCGTCGCTAGTTTAAGGACGTTTCGGTCCGTCGTTAGTTTAAGGACGTTTCGGTCCGTTCGGGGAAGGCCGGCTACTGCTTATAGAGTCTGAGTTTAGGAAGATAGCGAGCGAACATAGTCGTCGTCATCTATCATTGACCTAGGCTGTGGCTCATTAAGCGTAGTATTTCTTTAGGAAGCGGCCGTTTATCGGCCTGAAAGGCCTTTCACCGTGCATGTCCATGAGTAGATAGGCCCCACCCTGGTAGACCTTATCTATGATGTACGGGCCTTCATAGTTTGGCTCGAATTTTCCCCGCTTGGCGCGATTGGGGATCATAGGTTTTTTGACCACTAGTACGAGTTCGCCTTGGCGGAATGTCCTCGGTCGGGTCAATCTTTCGTATGAGCGCGTCATCTTTGCTTTATAAGCTTCTAGATTTTGTTGCACTATGAGCCGTGTTTCTTCAAGAGCATCGAGCTCCTCGAGCCGAAGGCTAGCATTTTCTTCGTTCGTCAGTTCGTAGTGGACTGCCATCCGTAGAGAGGGTAGCTCTATTTCGAGGGGGAGTACCGCTTCCGTACCGAATACCAGTGCGTACGGCGTTGTGTTCGTGGCCGTCTTGAACGTAGTTCGATAGGCCCAAAGGGCCTCTTGCAGCCTCTCGTGCCAGTCTTTCTTATTTCGGAACACCGTCTTTTTCATGATTTTTGTCAAGGTCTTATTGAAGGCCTCGGCTAGACCATTAGCTCGCAGATTGTAAATTGAGGAATATCTCCAGTCTATATTATGATGCTGCACGAAGCGGCTAATCTTATGGCTTCTTTAGGCTGGCCCGTTATCGGAGATAATCCGCCGTGGAGTTCCAAACCGATAGATGACGTGCGTCTTGAAGAAGTGGAGGATATTCTCCGTCTTCACTTCCCTCAGCGGTACTGCTTCTGCCCATTTGGAGAAGTAATCAGTTGCCGCCAGGATGAAACGATGTCCACGGGACGATACTGGTTCGATGGGGCCGACAATGTCAGTCCCCCACATTTCAAATGGCCAGCTAGCCACCGTCGGATGTAGTGGATTCGGATGCTGGTGGATGAAATCCCCATGGATTTGGCATGAGTGGCACTGCTTCGCATATTCGAGGCAGTCCTGGATCATCGTGGGCCAGTAGTAACCCATCCGTTTAATTTTTAATTTCATCTTTGGGCCTGCTTGATGAGAACCACAGGTTCCGTCATGAACCTCTTGAACGACTCTTTCTGCTTCGTCAGGTCCTAAACATCTCAGCCACAGAGAATCAAACGACCTCTTATACAGAGTATTATTGACGAAAGTGAAAGATAGAGCTCGTTTCATGGGCTGATGTCTTGAGGACGCTTCTTCGGGCATTCGGTGGGACTTAAAGTAGTCTATGAAGACTTCCCTCCAGTCCTCAGCCTTCTCACGGTCTTTTATTTGTAGGGTCGCCTGCTCAGTCGCTCCTTTTTCTTCGTATGATTCCGGAGATATTTCTGCTAGGGCAAGCACCCGACGGCTTTGCACCACGATTTTAACGTTATCGAGGTTCTCGTCAGCCAGTTCTTTAGCAAGTTTGGCCAATGCGTCTGCTTTGCTGTTTTCCGCGCTCGGTATGTTTTCCAAAGTGTAGGAGGGGATTTGGGTCAACAGCTGTTGCACCTTTTCGCCATACTTCACCAATTCTGGTTTGCATGTCTGGTAGTCGCCGTTTATTTGACTAACGACCAGTTGGGAATCTCCATATAAGAGAAGATTTTCAATTCCCATGTCGATGGCGATCTCGAGGCCTGCTATCAAAGCTTCGTATTCGGCTTCATTGTTTGTCCTCGGCTCTGTTAAGGAGAAAGCGAAGCGCATCATCCCTCCTTGTGGAGTTACGAAGATGAGGCCTACCCCTGATTTGATCATTGGGATACCTTGTTTGCGCTTCTTTATGGAAGACGCTCCATCGAAATAAAGTTCCCATCGGGTACTACCGCCGCCGATCGCATCGAATGCATGCTCGTCCGGCAGATCTCAGTTCAGAGGAGAACCGGCAGGTACTGGATGCTCAGCAAGAAAGTCGGCAATGGCCTGGCCTTTCACTGCCTTGAGAGGTTGATACGTTATCGAAAACTCCATTAAGAGCAGGGCCCATTTAGCGAGTCGTCCCGTCAATATGGCCTTTGACATCAAATATTTAAGAGGGTCCACCTTCGAGATGAGACGAACTTCGTGCGCCAACGCATAGTGCCTGAGCTTTGTTATCGCGAAGATTAACGCCAAGCAGTGTTTTTCAATGGGAGAGTAGTTGTTTTCTGCCCCCAGCAGAACTCGACTTAAGTAGTAGAGTGCTCTCTCTTTTCCTTGATCGTTCTCTTGTGCCCATAATGCGCCTAAGGAACCTTCGAGGGCGGTTGTATAAAGAATGAGGGGTTTTCCCTTGACCGGCGCAGCCAACACCGGAGGGTTCTGCAGGTACTGCTTGATCTCGTCTAGTGCGCCTTGGCATTTATGATCCCAAACGAATGCAGTTCCTTTCTTCATCGGGTGGCTGTAAGGACGGCACTTGCCTGAAAGATTGGCGATAAATCGCCGGATGTATGCGAGCTTCCCTTGGAGAGACCGCAACTGTTTGAGGGTTCTTGGCGGAGGCATTTCCATGATCGCCTTGATCTTAGATGGATCCACTTCGATACCTCGATGTCGGATGATGAATCCTAGGAATTTACCCGAGGAGACTCCAAACGCGCATTTGAGGGGATTCATTTTCAAATTATATTGCCGAAGGCGTTGAAATACAGTCTCCAGATGCTTTAAATGCTCTTCGTATGACATGCTCTTTCCTACAAGGTCATCGATATAGCACTCGACGATGTCATGTATGAGGTCGTCGAAGATCTTTGTCATGGCCCTTTGATAGGTAGCGCCGGCGTTCTTTAGACCAAAGGGCATAACCCTGTAGCAGAATATACCCAAAGGGGTCCGGAAAGCGGTGTGCTTCTGGTCTTCGGGATGTATCTTTATCTGATTGTACCCTGATGAACCGTCCATAAAGGAGAAAACCTCGTGAGTGGACGTGTTATCTATCATTAGCTCGGTTACCAGTACTGGGAAATCGTCCTTCGGACAGGCTTAATTGAGATCCCTGAAATCCACGCATATGCGTACCGTCCCATTCTTCTTCATTACCGGGACGATATTGGCGATCCAGTCGGGATATTGGACTTCTTGGATAAATCCAGAATCGATCAGCTTCTTAACTTCGGCGTTGATGCTCATTTCAAGCTCGAGTCGCATCCTTCTCGACGCCTGCTTGACTGGCTTGATATCTGGGGATATTGCTAATTTATGCACAGCAATCTCCGGATCTAATCCTGGCATCTCGGAATAGTTCCACGCGAAGCAGTCTTTATGCCGTAGAAGCACGTTCTTTAACGCGGCCACCCTTTCTTCAGATAGCAGCTCGCTAACGAATGTCGGTCGCGGATCATCTGCCGATCCCAGCTCAATCTTCTTGAGGTTATCTGCAGTAGTATGTATGCCATCTTCCAGTTCTTTTGGAGATGGCGGAAATTCTGAGATCACCTCATCATTGCTGTTCTTAAAGCACCAGGGAAGGTCATCCATGTTCTCAGGCTTTTCTTTTAACATCGTAATTGTGTAACAGGTGCGAATCTGTTTCCAGGACTGAGGTGGATCTGGTCCCGCTCTTGCGGCTTTGGGTTCGTGCTTTTGTGGCGGCGTTACCCTCCAGCCGTTGGATAAAGCGAATCTGCCATGTTGGTACTGATCCTCGACCCAGTTCTTGAAGGTGAAGTAGTCTTCGGTAGGATGTCCTATGGCTCGGTGATAAGAGCAATAGCTTAGATGAGAAGCCTTGTTAGCTTGCTCATGGTGCTTAGACTCTGGAAGCACGATCATTTGATGTTTTATAGCGAGTTCGAGTAACTTCTTCGTCTTGTCTCGAGGGAAGGAATACGCTCGACTCATCTTCTTCATGAGGGACAAATCCGGACCACGCAACGCCCGATCACACGACTCTCTAATCCTGCATCGTTGTCGTCGGCTCCTCTTTCCGCTTCTTGATTTATTTCTGCCTCTGCGTCGGGCCTTTCGGCCAACGGGTTGACAGGGATGAGCATCTTTGTCTTTTGCAGCCTGTTGAAACAGACGTTGCGTCCTGGCCTTCTCGTAGATGGTCATCTCGCGGTTGTGGTTTTCCCGAGCTTTTTGACCTGCTTTCCTGATAAGCTTGTCCATTCGTTCTTCAAACGACGGACTCGGCCCTTCAATCGCGGGATCTAGTTTTGATGAGGGGTTGGCATTTCCTGACATGGCGTCCTCTTCTTCATCAAAGGTATATATGGCGTAGCTACTGTGAGCCCGTTCCCGTTTTCCGGCTCTCACGTATCCAAGCCCAAGTGTTTCCATTTTCCCGTTGGGCAATTTGCGTTGGGTCCCCGGGACATCCCAAATCCTGTCGTAGAACCGAGCTTGTCGAACAGTTTGTTTTAAGGGTACCCCTTGGCGCTTCAATAGCCTTTTTAGTCCATTTGTGTAGTATCTGGGCAAACGGATGGGTTGGAGCCTGTCGAGCGTAGCATCCGCGCCATGCCAGATCTCTTTCTCTACTTTCGTCTCCGAGGATCGGTAGAATAGGATTGCCTTCTCACCCCTTTGCCTGGGAGGGACGTAAAACGTTTGCAGGTCCTGCACATTGTAAGCTTGAAGTGTGTCGAGATCCTTGTAGTGTTCTCGCGGCACCATGGTGATTTGCAAACTCTGATCATCGCTAGGGGGCGCTTGTATTGACGGCCGATTGGAGAACACGGCATTAACCTCATCTTCCGAGTCACTTCCGAAGATCAACATGGGGGCGGACGTCCCCGGGTTGTTGCGTTGAGATGGCCCAGTATAAACTATCTCTTCTTCTTCTTCGGTATCGCTCCCGAAGACAGGGATGGTGGCGGCGGCTTTGTTCTCCGGCTTGCGACACCTTTCTGTATCCTTGAAATCTGGCAAAAAGTACTTCGCATCTTCGTATTTGCGGACTTCGTTCACGGAAAATGGGTTTAGCTCACCTGTTACGGTATACTCGAAACCATCCTTAAAGTATTTCATACACTGATGTTGTGTAGAAGGGATGATATTGTACTCGTGTAACCAAGGGCGACCGAGCAAGGCGTTGTAGCAGGTCTTGGCGTCAATAACATGGAATTTGATATCTGTGACGAGTAGTCCGAAGCGTAATGTTAGTATCACGGATCCGAGAGTCCGTGACGATTGTGAATCGAAACCGGAGATGGTAATTTTGTCACGAGCGAGGTGTTGCACACTCATGCAGATTTCCTTTAACACCCGAACGTTAAGGAGATTGACGGAGGATCCATTATCCACTAGGATCTTGCCTATCTTGATATCATGGCAGTATCCAGAGACATATAGGGGACGGTTGTGGTCGCACGTCCCGAGAAGGAGGTCTTCGTCACCGAAAGTGATGTCGGCCGTATGCACTTCCTCCAGTTCATCCTTCATCCTTTCCGCAGCATGGAAGGCTTGGAATTGCTCAGGTTCTTGTAACGCCTTGATTAATGAATCTCGCGCTTCTTTTGATAATAGGAGGGCATCGAGAATGCTAAGTTGAGAAGGTAGATTTTTTAGGTGGGCTAAGATGTTGTAGTCCACCTTACCCTTCCTGGGAGGGTCCTTGGTAGTCAGCTCTTTCATGACTTGGTCATCTAAAGTGATATCCTCAGTGACCTTTTCCTTTCCCTTATCTTTTCTATTTGCGGGCCCGAGATTCTTTTCCGGGAGCGTACGATTGCGCAGCTGAATGTTTTCGCAAGCCTCTGATTCCTCCTCTTTCCCTAAAACGGATTCTTTAAAGAGAGGGCCCAGAGCCATTTCTTCATCAGAGTCGCTCCCAAAGGTGAGAACTTGTGACCCTCCGGCATTAACCATGTAACAGTTGCCAGTGGTTCTGTTGTGCCCGTCGGCAGTACTTCTTCGTTCCCGACGAGTCTTGCATTTCATGCGCTTAAAATGTTGCCAATGAGCAACATATCCCTGCCACCATATCCTAAAAGCGTCGCACTCCTCCGTAGGGTGTGAAATTTTCCGATGATATGCGCAATAATCAGGGTGCCTCTCCGCCCCATTGAGCGTGTTTTCTTCCGAGGGTGGTAGCTTCATTCCTATTGACATGGCTTCGGTAAACCGTTTCCTCGTCTTGAATATCTTCTTGTCTGCCTCGGATGCCTTTCGATCTGGCGGGAGTACTTCAACTCTTTCGTTTAGTCGCCTGCGTTCGGCTCCTTCCGATGCGGCCATCTCACGCTCCTGATCTGCTTTACTCTTTAAACGAATCTCGTCCAGAAAGGCGTTGATCATTTCATCTGTTGGCCACACAAGTCCTGGCTCAGGGTGTGCCCCAGTTTCTCAGTGCCAGGAGTTTTCTCATCTTCCGAGTGGGAAATCACATGACAACTCGCCACATATCCCTCGGATTCATCCGATGAGCTCTCTTCCTCATCTTCCTTCTGAAAGACGTGGTTGAGGAACTCTTGCAGTGTGACGGGAGTCCGTGCCTTTTGATTGTACTCCTCCAGCGCGTCAATCTGTTTCTGCAAATCCGTGCGCTTGTTTCCAGGCTTCACGGGTTTTTTGGATTTCCTCTTCTTTTTCTTCGAAGATTTTGACGGTTGGGTGTGAGTACTTAGGCCATCACCACGAATCTTTGTAGTTGGGCGCGGCTTCAACATCCCTTCAATGATTTGAGGTTCAAGCGGGTTCTTCCATTCAACCGCTGGGCACGCATGAAGGTCACTCAGCATCCTTTTAGTTTTAGCTGATAGCACGATTTCCCATAGAGCTTCTTCAATAAAGGAACAAGTCGCCCCCGGTGCGTCCGTCTTCTTAGGAGTATGCGGCTGTGGCGGGTTCACCTTCCACTTTTCGGACAGCGCAAACTTTCCCTGGAGGTATTGATCTTCAATCCATCCTTTGAAAACGAAGCAATCCTCAATCGGATGGCTTACCGTTTGATGGTAAGGGCAATAGTTGGGGTTGTTCACCTCAGTGGGTTATGGCGGTCGCCTTGGATTTGGCAGGTTTATAAGTCTGTTGCGTACCGCCAGCTCGAATAGCCGTTTCGTCTTGTCCCGTAGGAACGAGTAGGGACGCTTCATCTTCTCATTATAATACCGGCGTCTTTCTTCCAGTTGATCCGTCAGATTTGGGGCATTGGGTTGCTGCTGGGCATTCGCGACGAAGGTGGCCTTTCCTTTACCCTTGTCATTCCGAGGTTCTGGCTTCGGGGGAGACGGTCTATGACCCATTTGGTCCATCTGAGCCAACTTGTCGATTAAAGCCTGGAATGTGGTTGGCTTAAAGAACATCATAAACTGGGAGATAGTTGCGTGAGGGTCTAGGGTTCCCACGAACATGCCCACAGCGGGTGCTTCCTCAATGCGTTGCTCACATTTCGACCATAAATTCCGCTATCGTATAGCATACTGGACCCAAGTTTCGCCTGGTTTTACCCTGGTGTTAATCAGTGCCGTTATTGGAGTGCGTTCGCTGGCGCTTGCGAATCGCTGAGTGAATAGCAACTCCATTTCAGCGACTCCATTTCAGCGATCGTCTTGATAGAATCGTTCGGGAGTTCCGAATACCATTCGAACGTTGTTTCTGATAACCTACCCACGAACTGGCGAAGCAACAGTTTATCATCTCCGCCGGTGTTACCGCAAAGGGCCCTGAACTGGGCGACATGTTGGTGGGGATTGCCGGTCCCCTTGTTAACATGGAACTTGGGAATTGTGTAACCCGGCGAGTACTTGATTTGGTCGTACCAGCTTGGATATGGCCGCCCCGTTTTTACGACTTGACCAGCTGCCTCAGTCGCATGATGAACTCGGATTTGCTGGGCTATATAGTCGACCAAATCAGCCTTAGAGATTGTCTCCTCCTTGGCCGTTGAGAGGGTCGGTGGTGGATTTGACGTTTCTCCCCTGTCGTCTTCAAGGACGATCGGGGGATCCTCAGCGGGTGGATCCTGTTGGATCATCATTCATATCATATCTTGAAAGAGGAGGCCCATACGCTGTATGTTGGCTGCTTGTTCAGCAGGCTCTTTGTCCTTCTTCTCCAATATTCGGCGAAGGAATTCGGCGTCGGTTTCTTCCTCCTGGCGTTCGTCCGAAGACGTTTCTGGGTTTTCTTTTGGCCCGGTAAGTGCGGCCATAGCATTCATCATTTCTTGGAGCTTTTGCTGTTGCTCCTGAGCTTTGGTCACCGACCGTGTAAGCGGTCTATGGCCTGTAGACGCGCGGCTGTCTTCCTTCCCCGACGCCATGTATACAGTATGGACCATCCTGCCCCCAGCCTTAGGGCGTCTGGGTTTAGCGCTTTTAGCTCTCGTTGCAGGCCCGGGGATCTTCTCCGGCCTCCTCTTTTTATGAGCAGTGGAAGCTGAGGGGGGCCGTTGGGGTGGGCACCCAGACAGCTTTTCGTGGCTTAGCCTGGTGACTGGCTTCCTGTTGGATTTTCAGCTTCTTGTGCTGGCGGGAGAAGTTTGGATCGATCATCGAGTCTCGGGCCTGCCGCCAGACTTTATAGATTCGGGAGGACAGCCGTTGAGGAGATTGGGGCTGTTCTGTTTTTACTTCTATAGCTCTTTTCAGCGGATGGGGAGATTTCTTTAGCGCCGCGGTAGGAGAATTCCTACGCACTCTATTTAGCATCTCAAAGCTGTTCCCAGTTGGAACAGCAGCATTAACTTCTGCCATCGGGGCTGGTGGAGTTAGCCCAGAGGGAGAGTTTCCCCCAGCCTTCCTTACTCGGCGCCAGTGGCGACGTCGAGCATGTCGAGCGGACGGCGTTGGTTCAGCGGTGAGGATGGCTTCGTCTTGCTCCCTGTGTAGGTGGGGGGTCACTGCTGGTGTCAGCCTGTCAAAGACCGATGTCCTGTGGGTAGCAGGACCGGGAGCTAGAGCCGTCAATCTTGTAAAGACCGACTTCTTAGCAAGGGAAGTCATCTTGACGACTTCAGGAGCAGGACCGGTCACTTTCTTAGAAGCAGCCTTCTCTGGGATTGCAGGCCCCATCGTGAGTCCACATAAACTTTGGCCCAGTCTGGCGAAGACCGAGGAGCTGGAGCTGGACGACCCGTTGGGGGGCCGCGGTAGTAGCAAGCCGATCAAAGACCGACTTCTTGGGAGCTTCTGGTGTTGGTACAGAGGTGCCGAAACTCATCGGTGGGAGCATAGTCCCAAAGAACAATCCGGTAGTGGCCTGAGTCACCTGGTCCACCGGCATCGTGAATAGCGAAGCAGCTTGGGGTCCGTAGGCTATACCTCCTGGCGAGGCGGAGCGTGAGTTGCAGTTGCAGTTGG
Source organism: Agapanthus africanus (assembly GCA_030015575.1). NCBI lineage: Eukaryota > Viridiplantae > Streptophyta > Magnoliopsida > Asparagales > Amaryllidaceae > Agapanthus > Agapanthus africanus. The sequence continues at coordinate 61,869,757 of JASDDO010000028.1, read as the reverse complement.
AACACTTCCCACAAGTAGATGCCATTGATCTTTTTGCTTTCTGCAATAAGCAAAATGCCAAATCTTAGTACCTTGTAACCCAAGGGCAACCATTAGCGAACCGTGTTTGGTTCGCGAGTCACGACACACGAAGTGTGGAGTTGAAAGAGAAAAAGGTCCCACCGGGCGTGCCAGAATCTGTTCCCCTCCGAATGACGGCGCGACTGGGACGTCTTGCCTGAGATTCGGGGCAGATGCTATTTGGTACTATCCGTCCACATCTCCGAAGATGCCAAGTTGATTTATGGCACCGTGTATCGAAGGTTTAAATGGATGCGTCCGATGTAGCAGACTTCGTCAGATTCCCCCTCACTTGAGGGGTTTTTGATTGTGGGGACGCTCTTCCCTGCAGGCGCAAGCCCCTGCAGTTAATTACGCTACCGCATCGCGGTAACAACTTTCTCCTTCTCCAGAATTTCACTTCGTGTCGTGTGTGTTTGTTTTGTGTTTAGTTTCCCGTGGATTGTATACGGAGACTGAGTAATGCCGTCGCCCGTAGGACGTGGACTAGTCCAAATTCGTATTATCTTAGATTTGGGTTAGGGGGTTTTGGGTTTAAGGATACGTTAGCCTTATTCGAGGCTAAGATCGACTTAAACGTTTGTTAAGGATACGTTAGTCTAGTTTTCAGACTAAGATCAACTTAACGGGATCGTTTAGATCCAACAATAGAGCAATTAAGGGAGCCATGTTGTTTAGTTTAGTGACATTGCGGTCAATAAGTAGTTTAAGGACATTGCGGTCCATGGGTAGTTTAAGGACATTGCGGTCCAATGTTAGTTTTAAGACATCTCGGTCGAGGTTAAGGACGTCATAGTCCATGGGTTTAAGGACCCCACAGTCCATTGTTAGTTTTAAGACATCTCGGTCAAGGTTAAGGACCTCATAGTCCATGGGTTTAAGGACCCCACAGTCCGTGGTTAGTTTTAAGACATCTCGGTCAAGGTTAAGGACCTCATAGTCCATGGGTTTAAGGACCCCACAGTCCGTATCAATGTGTGGTCATCGGGACCCGTCACCTCTTTGAAAACGTTGAGGGATTACAACGCCAAGTATCAAAGGAATGAAGAGATGTACCCTTGAACCGGGGTGGATTAAATAGTCGTTGGCCCAATTTGGGATCAAGACCAATTAATTATGTTATGAGCACATTAGCCCAGTTAAGTCTGAATTGAGGACTTATGGCCATCTTGGGCTAAGTCCAATCATTTTTGGAATATTGGCTTCCTGTTGGTCCATTGAAGAAGAGGCTTTGCCTCTGGCTATTAATTCAACAGTGTTGAACACTGGGATCAAGTTAGTGTTTTAACACTAAAAGACAGTTGGTGTTAGACACCAGCAACAGGGGGTTCAAATTTGTGTTAAACACTAGAGCAAATCGGTGTCAAACACTAGCAGCAGAGGCTTCAAATTAGTGTTGAACACTAAGAAATTCAGTGTTAAACACTGCAAATAAAGTTCTTTGATTAGTGTTGAACACTAAGGCCAAACAGTGTTTTTAACACTGGATTCAGGGGTTCCAATTTTAGTGTTAAACACTAAGGCAAGAGGGGTCACGTGGTAACACGTGAGAACGCCCTCCCTTCGTTTGTTCTGCTGAGAATATTGTATCTTTTAGAGCATCACGTGCCATCACGTGACGGGCATTTAAATGCTTGTATGTTAAAGCCTCTGCCAAGGGTCATGTGGGTCACGTGAGGCACTGCCTCAAAGGGCCTTTTCTGTGGGACTTTTCTGGGGTCACGTGGTTACACGTGATCCTGCCTATATGTATGTTTTTTTTTAGAAGATCTGTTAATCCCTTTCAAGAATTAAATCCCTAGTTGGGTTGAACCCTAGCAATAATTTTTAGAGGAATTAAATTCCCCTAAAATTTAAGGAATTAAGGAATTAAATTTTAGAGGCTTTAAGGAATTAAATTCCCACTCTCTTTTAAAGAATTATTCTGAGGAATGAGATTTTGTCATAGGGTGAAACCCTAATTTTTTCTTTCTTAAGGGAATTAAATTCCTGTTATTTTAACAGAACTAAGTTCTTAACTAGGGTTAAACCCTGATTCTGTTCATTCTGAAGGAATTAAATTCCCATAACATAGGGTCAAACCCTAATTTTATTTTAAAGGAATTAAATTCCTATAGTTCTGTGAGAATTAAATTCTCAAGCTTCCATTCCCTCTCTATGCTTTAGATTTGCATGGCAGGATCTCAACCCATTGAGAATTAAATTCTCAACTCAAGGGGAGATGTGCACTTTACAGATTCTCCACCAAAGAGAGAACTATGTTCTTCTGTATTATATCAGAGTTAAACTCTGTTGAGAATTAAATTCTCTTTTCCTTTCAAAAAGCCTTCCCTTTCATACCTAGGGTTTTCTTTTGCAGAAGATCCAAATTTCTCCAAAGTATCAAGGCTCTCCTCTCTTTTTTATGTATCGATTCCTTTCTGCATATCTCCTTTCTGTGTGTCTCTTGGCTCCTATTTATAGGAGAAGCAGCCGAATCAATTAGTTTTGGTGAATCTTTCATTGAGAGATTTGATTTGTATTCACCATTCGTTTTGGACCTTTGGATTATTAGGTGAATTTTATTCACCATTGGATTTTAAATCCAGAGATTCTCCTTTGTTATTTCGGTTAGATTTTAAGAGGAAATCTTTCCAAGTTCAGGCTTTTTCCATAGATAGGTGATATTTAAGAATCTTTAAATCTTTAATTCAACCGGTTCCTTTGGAAAGATTTGAGAGCCCTTTTCTCAGAATTTAATTCTGTTAACAGTTAGGCTTTGAAAGCCGGTCACGTATGGCCACGTGACCCTTGGTCACGTGTGGGCACGTGACCCCCTTGGAACGAGACCTCTTCTTCCTTTTTGCGCTCTGCCTTCTGGCTGCCGCTTAGCCGTCACGTGCCACCACGTGACCCCTGGTCACGTGTGAGCACGTGACCCTCGCCTGGAGCCTTTTTCTTGATTTGATCAGGGAATTGAGTCTGCTGCTTTTGAGTGTCACGTGCCAACACGTGACCCTGGTCACGTGGGAGCACGTGACCTCTTCTGAAGCCTTTTCCTTGATATGATCAGGGAACCGATGTGCCTTTGAAGCCGCTTTTAAATGTCACGTGCCAACACGTGACTCTGGTCACGTGGGAGCACGTGACCCTTTCTAAACCCCTTTTCTTTGATGTAGTCGGGAAGCTGAATCTGCCTTACCGATCGTTTTAGATGTCACGTGCCAACACGTGACTGCTGGTCACGTGTGAGCACGTGACCCTTTTCTGAAGGCTCTTCCGTAGGCTTTCCTGATTTTAAATCAGGAAACACCACTGTTCCAACTGGAAACAGCTTTGAACCACTTAGGAAGGTCCACAAGAACTCTCCGACCGCTGTGCTGAAAAGATCTCCTCCACCTATGGAGAGCGCTACAAAGGTGAAGCCGGAAAAGCCCCCTCAACGGCTGTCCTATAAAATCTACAAGGTCTGGCGTCAAGTCCAAGACTCGATAATTGATCAAGATTATCCCCGCCGACAGAAAAAGGTGAAAGTTCAGCAGGAAGAGGACCGTCCTATCAATCCATAAAAGGCGATAACTACTTGGGTGCCCACGGCAAGTGACCCACGGCCGACGTTCGTCAGTGAGCTGCTATCTGAAGAAAGGGTGGCTGCGTTAAAAGACCTGCTTATGCAGCACAAAGATTGCTTCGCATGGAACTATTCTGAAATGCCGGGATTAGATCCAGAAATTGTTGTGCATAAATTGGCAATATAGCCGGACGTCAAGCCAGTCAAACAGGCACCAAGAAGAATGCGGCTCGAGCTTGAGATGAATATCAACGCCGAGGTCAAGAAGCTGATCGACTCTGGCTTCATCCAGGAAGTTCAATACCTTGAATGGATCGCCAACATCGTCCCGGTGATGAAGAAAAATGGGACAGTGCGCATATGCGTAGACTTCCGGGATCTCAATAAAGCTTGCCCGAAAGACGATTTCCCAGTGCCAGTCACCGAACTGATAATAGACAATATGTCCACTCATGAGGTTTTCTCCTTCATGGACGGCTCATCAGGGTATAATCAAATAAAAATGCATCCCGAAGACCAGAAGCACACCGCCTTCAGGACCCCTTTGGGAATATTTTGTTACAAGGTAATGCCCTTCGGTCTAAAGAACGCCGGCGCCACCTATCAGAGGGCCATGACGAAGATCTTCGATGACCTTATACATGAAATCGTCGAATGTTATATCGACGACCTCGTGGTTAAGAGCAAATCATACGAGGAACATCTCGAGCACCTAAAAACTGTATTTCGACGCCTTCGACAATACAACTTGAAGATGAACCCTCTCAAGTGTGCATTCGGAGTTTCTTCGGGCAAATTCCTGGGATTCATCGTCCGACACCGAGGTATCGAAATAGATCCATCTAAGATCAAGGCAATCATGGAAATGCCTCCGCCGAAAACTCTCAAACAATTGCGGTCTCTCCAAGGAAAGCTCGCATATATTTGGCGATTTATAGCCAACCTTTCGGGCAAGTGTCGTCCTTACAGTCACCTGATGAAGAAGGGAACTCCATTCATCTGGGATCAAAAATGCCAGGGCGTGCTGGACGAAATTAAACAGTACCTGCAGAACCCGCCAGTGTTGGCTGCTCCGGTTAAGGGAAAGCCTCTCATTCTTTATACAACCGCCCTCGAAGGTTCTTTAGGCGCATTATGGGCGCAAGAGAATGATCAGGGGAAAGAAAGAGCACTCTACTATTTAAGTCGAGTTCTTCTGGGGGCAGAAAGCAACTACTCTCCCATTGAAAAACACTGCCTGGCGTTGATCTTTGCGATAACAAAGCTCAGGCAGTATGCGTTAGCGCATGAAGTCCGTCTCATTTCGAAGGTGGACCCTCTTAAATATTTGATGTCAAAGGCTATATTGACAGGTCGACTCGCTAAATGGGCTCTGCTCTTGATGGAGTTCTCGATGACGTATCAACCTCTCAAGGCAGTGAAAGGCCAGGCCATCGCCGACTTCCTTGCTGAGCACCCGATACCTGTCGATTCTCCTCTGAATTGCGATTTGCCAGACGAACATGCGTTTGACGCGATCGACGGTGGTGATACCCAATGGGAGCTTTATTTCGATGGAGCATCTTCCATGAAAAAGCGCAAACAAAGTACCCTTATAATCAAATCGGGGGTAGGCCTCATCCTCGTGACCCCACAAAGAGGAATAATGCGCTTCGCTTTCTCCTTAACAGAGCCGAGGACAAACAATGAAGCCGAATATGAAGCCTTGATAGCAGGTCTCGAGATCGCCATCGACATAGGAATTGAAAACCTCCTCATATACGGAGATTCTCAACTGGTCGTTAGTCAAGTAAACGGCGACTACCAAACGTGCAAACCGGAGTTGGTGAAGTACGGTGAAAAGGTGCAACAACTGTTGACCCAAATTCCCTCCTATACTTTGGAAAGCATACCGCGCGCGGAAAACAGCAAAGCAGATGCGTTGGCCAAACTTGCTAAAGAACTGGCTGACGAGAACCTCGATGACATTAGAATCGTGGTACAAAGCCGTCGGGTGCTTGCCCCAGCAGAAATATCTCCGGAATCATCCGAAGAGAAGGGAGCGACTGAACAGATGACCTTGCAAATAGAAGACCGGGAAAAGGCTGAAGATTGGAGGGAAGTCTTCATAGACTACTTTAAGTCCCACCGAATGCCCGAAGAAGTGTCCACAAGACATCAGCTCATGAATTTGTCTTTCGCCTTCGTCAATGATACTCTGTACAAGAGGTCATTCGATTCTCTGTGGCTGAGATGCTTAGGACCTGACGAAGCAGAAAGAGTCGTTCAGGAAGTTCATGACGGAATCTGTGGTTTTCACCAAGCAGGCCCAAAAATGAAGTTGAAGATCAAACGGATGGGCTACTACTGGCCCACGATGATTCAGGATTGCCTCGAATATGCGAAGCAATATCACTCGTGCCAAATCAATAGGGATTTCATCCACAAGCATCCAAATCCACTCCATCCAACAGTGGCTAGCTGGCCATTCGAAATGTGGGAACTGACATAGTCGGCCCCATCGAACCAGCATCGTCTAGAGGACATCGCTTCATCCTGGCGACAAATGATTACTTCTCTAAATGGGCAGAAGCAGTACCGTTGAGAGAAGTGAAGACGGAGAATATCCTCCATTTCTTCAAGACGCACGTCATATATCGGTTTGGAACGCCGAGATGGATCATCTCCGATAACGGGCCAGCCTACAGAAGCCACAAGATCAGTCACTTCGCGCAACAGCATAACATAGACTGGAGATATTCCTCGGTTTATAATCCGCGAGCTAATGGTCTAGCCGAGGCCTTCAACAAGACCCTGACGAAGATCATGAAAAAGACGGTGTCCCGAAATAAAAAAGACTGGCACGAGAGACTGCAAGAGGCTCTTTGGGCGTATCGAACTATGTTCAAAAAGGCCACGAACACAACGCCATACGCGTTGGTATTCGATATGGAAGCAGTACTCCCCCTCGAGATAGAGTTACCCTCTCTGCGAGTGGCAGTCCACTACGACTTGACAAACGAAGAAAATGCTAACCTTCGGCTTGAGGAGCTTGATGCCTATGAAGAAACACGGCTCATAGCGCAACAAAATCTGGAAGCTTATAAAGCAAAGATGATGCGCTCATACGAAAGATTGACCTGGCCGAGGACATTCCGCCAAGGCGAACTCGTGCTAGTGGTCAAAAGGCCTATGATCCCCAATCGCGCCAAGCGAGGAAAATTCGAGCCAAACTACGAAGGCCCGTACATCATAGATAAGGTCTATCAGGGTGGGGGCCTATCTACTCATGGACATTCACGATGAAAGGCCTTTCAGGCCAATAAACGGTCGCTTCCTAAAGAAGTACTACGCTTAATGATCCATAGCCTAGGTCAATGATAGATGACGACGACTATGTCCGCTCGCTATCTTCCTAAGCTCAAGCTTTATAAGCAATAGCCAGCCTTCTTCATGAAGGACCGAAACGTCCTTAAACTAATAGCGGACCGAAACGTCCGTAAACTAATACCCTAGCCTCTGTAAGCTGACGAGATAAAAAAAAGAAGAAAAATATAATAAATAAAAACGGTATGTCCATAAGTAAAAAGGGCACGGATGAAAACCCGAAAGGGCTCCGTGAGTAAAAACAGCAGGGCTACCAGCGAGTGTTCGTGAAAACCCGAAAGGGCGCGGCCTCGTTAAAAAAAAGAGAGAAGAAAATAAAAGGAATAAAAAAAACGGTATGTCCATAAGTAAAATGGTCACGGATGAAAACCCGAAAGGGCTCCGTGAGTAAAAACAGCAGGACTACCGGCGAGTGTTTGTGAAAAGCTGAAAGGGCGCAACCTCGTTAAAAGATACTTATAGGGTCCTCTCGACCTTGTAAGGAGAAACCACCCGCGTGAGATCCTTACGACTCACAAGGGAGCAACACACTTAGGGATCCCCACGATTCCTAAGGAGAAAATACACTTGCGAGATCCTCACGACTCGTAAGGAGAACTCTTTTATGAGACCTTCACGACTCATAAGATTTGAAAGTCTTAAGTTATAGAGACCTAAACCTGTGCTTAAGCAACCCCCACAACTTCCGATGTTGCCTTACAAGTGGCTCAATACTGGCCCTTGTATACAATCCACGGGCGCAAATAAACATTTCCCTAATCAAGTCCCATCCGAGACTGGGGATATGTTCGCATGACGAACAACCCTTATAAGTCCTCTCGACTTATAAGGAGAAAATCCTCTTGTAGGATCCTTACGACTTACAGAGGAACAAACACTTAGGAATCCTCACGATTCCTAGGAAAAAAATACACTTACAAGATCCTCACGACTTGTAGGGAGAAGTACCTTTGTGAGACCCTTACGGCTCATGAAGTCAAAAGCCTTAGTAGACAGGACCTTAACCCTGCTCGTTAAGCCACCCTTGTTCGACATCGACAGAGGCAGATGATGATTCGTTCCTGGCAATATCCCAATTGTAGCGGTGCTGATACCGAAATCGGTGTTTAATTTCAGGTTTACGGCGAAAAGCCAGTAGGCCGCACATGCATATGAAATAGCCGAAATGATGGGGCAACTTGCAATAAAAAGCAGCAAGTAAAAATGTATGCATGCGAAATAGCCGAAATGATGGGGCAACTCGCAATAAAAAGCAGCGAGTAAAAACAAAATAAACAGCCGAAATGATTGGGCACCGCAAAAAATAGCCGAAATGATTGGGCAATCGCGAACTTCGCGATATAAAAGCTGAAATGATAGAGCATCGCGGAAATAAAACGAAAAAAAAAATGATAAAACTTTGGCCCTACAGTTGAGATCACATCGATCCCTGTATACAATCCAAGAGCGCAAACAAAGAGGGAATCATACTTTCCCAACAGGCTCCGCCAGAAAACGAAGCCAAATCTTGACGGTTCATCCCAACCCCGAAGAAGCCAGTGTCTTCGGCAAAATACCTCAACTCAGGAAAACCAGCGTCCTTAATGAGAGCCTCCTGATTCGCGTCGACTCGCAGAGAAACCAGTGTCTCCGCGGGAAATTCTCAATTCGTTTCAACACCAGGGAAACAAATAATCCTTGGCAAATACCTCAACTCAGGGAAACCAGCGTCCTTGATGAGAGCCCCCTGATTCGCATCGACTCGCAGAGAAACCAGTGTCTCCGTAGGAAATTCTCGATTCGTTTCAACACCAGGGAAACAAATAATCCTTGGCAAATACCTTAACTCAAGGAAACCAGCGTCCTTAATGAGAGCCTCCTGATTCGCGTCGACTCGCAGAGAAACCAGTGTCTCCATAGGAAATTCTCGATTCGTTTCAACACCAGGGAAACAAATAATCCTTGGCAAATACCTCAACTCAAGGAAACCAGCGTCCTTGATGAGAGCCCCCTGATTCGCATCGACCCGCAGAGAAACCAGTGTCTCCGTGGGAAATTCTCGATTCGTTTCAACGCCAGGGGAACAAATAATCCTTGGCAAATACCTTAACTCAGGGAAACCAGCATCCTTGATGAAAGCCTCCTGATTCGCATCGACTCGCAGAGCAACCAGTGTCTCCGTGGGAAATTCTCGATTCGTTTCAACACCAAGGAAACAAATAATCCTTGGCAAATACCTCAACTCAGGGAAACAAACATCCTTGACGAGAGCCTCCTGATTCGCATCGACTCGCAGAGCAACCAGTGTCTCCGTGGGAAATTCTCGATTCGTTTCAACACTAGGGAAATAAATAATCCTTGGCAAATACCTCAACTCAGGGAAACAAACATCCTTGACGAGAGCCTCCTGACTCGCATCGACTCGCAGAGCAACAAGTCTCCGTGGGAAATTCTCGATTCGTTTCAACACCAGGGAAACAAATAATCTCTGGCAAATACCTCAACTCAGGGAAACCAGCATCCTTGACGAGAGCCTCCTGATTCGCATCGACTCGCAGAGCAACCAGTGTCTCCGTGGGAAATTCTCGATTCGTTTCAACACCAAGGAAACAAATAATCCTTGGCAAATACCTCAACTCAGGGAAACAAACATCCTTGACGAGAGCCTCCTGACTCGCATCGACTCGCAGAGAAACCAATGTCTCCGTCGGAAATTCTCGATTCGTTTCAACACCAGGGAAACAAATAATCTCTGGCAAATACCTCAACTCAAGGAAACCAGCGTCCTTGACGAGAGCCTCCTGATTCGCATCAACTCGTAGAGCAACCAGTGTCTCCGTGGGAAATTCTCGATTCATTTCAACACCAAGGAAACAAATAATCCTTGGCAAATACCTCAACTCAGGGAAACAAACATCCTTGACGAGAGCCTCCTGACTCGCATCGACTCGCAGAGAAACCAATGTCTCCGTGGGAAATTCTCGATTTGTTTCAACACCAGGGAAACAAATAATCTCTGGCAAATACCTCAACTCAGGGAAACCAGCATCCTTGACGAGAGCCTCCTGATTCGCGTCGGCTCGCAGAGAAACCAGTGTCTCCGTGGGAAATTCCCAATTCGTCTCAACTTGCAAGATGAAGCCTCAGGCAGCAGGGATTAAGAAATTTGCTTACTGAACAATGGGACCCTGCAAGTCGGTCTAAAACGGTCTCTTGCATACTATTCACGGGTCTCACTCTCCAAAGTCGAGTTTCGACAAGGAGGGAAGCAACAGCTTACGGGTCCTCTAAACTCGTAAGAGGGAAAATTCTCTTATAGGATCCTTACGACTTATAAGAGAAATCGCACTTGGGAATCCTCACGATTCCCAAGGAGAAAATCCACCTATGAGATCCTCTCGATCCGTAGGGAGAAAAGTCTCTATGAGACCCTCACGGCTCATAGAGTTGAAAAGTCTTAGGTGGCAGATATGAACCTGCGGCCTAAGCCATCGCTATTTCTTGAGGAAATCAAGACGCTTGCTCTATTATCTGTCAATTATGTTCATCAAGACAACACGCTGATAATAATAGCAAAAAAGAGAGTGACAGAAAGAACATCTGATTAGTATTGGATCAAGCATTCAGGACACACTCATCCATGCATGTGCAAAAGATTCAGAACGAGAAATAAGACAAGCTGAAATGGAAATTTTCTATTCATATCATAAAAAGAAGTTCTTACAATTATCAAAATGATTACAAAGGTATAACCTCAAACCCGGGACATGGATTGAGGAACTCGAAAGTGACCCTATCTATGACTTTCCAAGCCTCGCGGACCATCCTGGTGTGCTTTCTTTCGCGAGCACAAGCGTCAGGGTCCCCCTGATGTCTTCCACCCTCCAATAAGCAGTGAGTATGGCGGACTGTTGAAAGGCCTGGTGCAAGAGATCGACAAGATTGTCTCGACGTCTTTTCGAGATTAAGTTCATCAGGTACACCGAATGCACCTTATCCTCGGCGGCATCCAACGCTCTAAGCGGCACACCGGAACAGAACAGGGGAAGCGCTTCCCAGATGGCTCCCACGATAAGCTTCAGGAGGGAGGAACGTCGGGGAAGCAGTTGACCATTATATGCATCGAAGCAGCTCATGATCTCGGCACACTCCGCATTCGTGAATTCTCGATTTTGGGAACGGCCGAGTCGGCGGATGTCCCTGTAAGAGATGATTTTATCAAGATCGTACATGTGGGCGTCCATTGCTCCTGCAAGAGGAATTTAACAGAATTAGCAGACAGACTGATTAAGTGAATTCTTATTAAAAACAGGCACAGGGAGTTAAACTCCTCGAGAGCAATGCTCTGCAAACAGGAGTGACACATATCAAATTCAGCAATGAGAGGAATTTAAAGAAATTCCCCGAAAACGCTGAGAGCCTTGCTATGAAAAGATGATAAAATCCATCAAAGATAAAACCCCATTTTTTATCTTCATTATTCATGATCAAACTCTTAAGAGTTCTTCGCAGAAGATTAAAATTCTACTTGTATCAAGAAAGCAGAGCTTTGATTCATGGGCTAAGAAGTCCCAAGAAAAAATCATGATCTAAGGTGAGCAAAGCTCTATTAATAAAACCCTAAATGGGTTTTCTTTAGATCAAAGATCTATGAGAGCAAGGCTCTGTTATTTAAAATTAAGTTAATTTAATTTAAGTTAATTTTACCTTAAAAGTTTTCTAGAGTTTAACTCTTAAGTTCTTAAAAGCAAGAGCAAAGCTCTGAAGTTCTGATAAATGAAAATTCTTGAGGATGGTGACCATCTATTGAGGACCAAGGGTCCTATTTATAGGCGCTCGGCGCCCCTTCAACTCCTGAGTTGCCGCAACGGTTGGAATTCTGCCACCGCTGCACTCACGCTTGGGGCCATGGGGGGCATTTGTTTACCCCAATCAGAGCAAAGCTCTGTTCAAATTCCAAGGCCCCAATCAGAGCAAAGCTCTGTTTTGAAAATTGAAGTGAAAATTAAACTTAAAATAAATGAAGCAACGCTTCAAATTCCTTGCACTGTGCGCAACGCGCCACGTGTCAGGCGCTGACACGTCAGCGCAGCGCCCAAGGCAGCGCGCCCAATCAGAGCAAAGCTCTATTTAAAAAAAAATTAAAGGATGCAACGCTTCAGTTGCGCAAGCGCTACGCTTCGCGACACGTGTCAGCGCAGATGCGCTAGCGCAGTTGCGCTGCGCTGTGCGCTGCGTGACACGTGTCACGCGCTGGGGCATTTGCGCCAAACAGAATTAAAATTTTAAAGAAATCTTTCTGTTCTTATTAAAACAAGAAAATTTTCTTCTGTAAAATAGGAGCTCTTGGATCAAAGATCCAACGGTGGGGAAAATTCCCCAAATCACTCAGAAAATCTCTTTAACTAATTTAACTAATTTATGGGCACTATAAAAAGGACCCTAGACCTCAATTCAAAGGCATCAACATTTGGGGAGAAATCAAGAACTTCAAACAGAGAAAACTCTGAAGAAATTTCAAGAAAAAGGTAAAAACCTTCATAAAATAGAAGAAATTCGTTCTAATAGATCATTGATCTAATAACAAGATCAATGATCTTCACATAATAAACAGTGTTTTGCACTTTTTATGAACCACTGGTTCTTTAAAACAAGAAAAACAAGAAATACTTGTTTTCTTTGATTCTAATTAAATCAAAAAAAACAAAACAGTGCTTTGCACTTTGTCATGAACCATTGGTTCTAAAAAGATTCTCAAATTATAGTGCCTTGCACTTGCAAACTGCGTTGTTGCTCTCCTGGATTGGCGCAAGCCACCAGAGAGCGCCACGTGTTAGCATCTGAACCATCTGCGCTATGCGCTTTTGAAATAGAGCCTTGCTCTCTGGAATTGGCGCAACTCACCAGAGCGCGACACGTGTCAGCAGCGCAAGCGCAGCGCATTGGCGCAGCGCACTGCGCTTACATGATACGTGTCAACATCACAAGCACTTGCGCTCTCTGATTAGCGCTTGCGCTCTCTGATTGGCGCAAAGCGCCTGACAAAATGCAATGCATTTCCTAAAGGGCCAGGCCTAAATCAAAAAGACCTAGTAGGCCTAATTAAATTGCAAAGCAATAAATGGGCAGAGCCCAGGTAAAATTGATGCTCTACATCTTTTACAGAAAGGCAGAGCCCAAGTAAAATTGATCATTCATAAATGAGCAGAGCCCAAAATAAATTGATGCTCTGCATCCTTTATGGGCAGAGCCCAACCCAAAATCGAAAATAATGCAATGCATTATTTAAAAATAGGCCAAGCCCTAGTACAGGCCAAAAACAAATAAAAGTGTTGAACAGTTTTCAATTGGACTTAGCCCAATCGTGGCCGTAAGTCCTCAAATTAAATTGACTGAGCAAAATTGCTCTCTTAAATCAATTTACCTTCGATTCGAGGGTACATCTCCGAACTCCACTGACTCTTATCGTTGTAATCCTTCAACGACGTTAGAAAGGTGACGGGTCCCGATGACCACACATCAATATGGACTGCGGGGTCCTTAAACTCGTGGACCGAAACGTCCTTAAACTAATATCAGACCGAAACGTCCTTAAACTAATATTGGACCGAAACGTCCTTAAACTAATGTCGGACCGAAACGTCCTTAAACTAATAATAGACTACCACGTCCCTAAACTGGAACAATAGAGCCTTCAAATGCTCTTTTGCCGGATCTAAACGATCCCGTTTAAGTTGATCTTAGTCTCAAATGCGGCTAACGTATCCTTAAACTAAAAACACCAAATCCAAATCTAAGTAAATACGGATTTGGACTAATCCACGTCCTACGGGCGACGGCATTACTCAGTCTCCGTATACCATCCACGGGCAACCACAAACAAAACAAACACCCATGACACGAAGTGAAATTCTGGAGAAGGAGAAATTTGTTACCGCGATGCGGTAGCGTAATTAATTGCAGGGGCATGCGCCTGCAGGGAAGAGCGTCCCCACAATCAAAAACCCCTCAAGCGAAGAGGAATCTGACGAAGTCTGCTACATCGGCCGCATCCGTCTAAACCTCCGATACACGGTGCCATAAATCAACTTGGCATCTTAGGAGAGGTAGACGGATAAAACCATATAGCATCTGCCCCGAATCTCAGGAAAGACGTCCTCACGTCGTCTCCGCCGCCATTCGGAGGGGAACAGGCCTCATCTTCGTAACTCCCCAAGGAGGGATAATGCGCTTTGCTTTCTCCTTAACAGAGCCGAGGACGAACAATGAAGCCGAATACGAAGCTCTGATAGCAGGCCTCGAGATCGCCATCGACATGGGAATTGTAAACCTCCTCGAGACTCCCAACTGATCGTTAGTTAAGTAAACGGCGACTACCAGACGTGCAAGCCAGAGTTGGTGAAGTACGGCGAAAAGGTGCAACAACTATTGACCCAAATTCCTTCCTACACCTTGAAAAACATACCGCGTGCGGAAAACAGCAAAGCGGACACATTAGCCAAGCTCGCTAAAGAACTGGCTGATGAGAACCTCGATGACGTCAGAATCGTAGTACAAAGCCGTCAAGTACTTGCCCCAGCAGAAATATCTCCGGAATCATCCAAAGAAAAGGGAGTGACTGAGCAGACGGCCCTGTAAATAAAAGACTGGGAAAAGGCTGAAGATTGGAGAGAAGTCTTTATAGACTACTTCAAATCCTGTCGAACACCCGAAGATGCGTCCTCAAGATATCAGCTTATGAAACGAGCTCTGTCTTTCGCCTTCGTCAATGATACTCTATACAAGAGGTCGTTTGATTCTCTGTGGTTGAGATGTCTGGGACCTGACGAAGCGAAAAAAGTCGTTCAGGAAGTTCACGACGGACTCTGCGGTTCTCACCAAGCAGGTCCGAAGATAAAGTTGAAGATAAAACGGATGGGTTACTACTGGCCCACGATGATTCAGGACTGCCTCGAGTATGAGAAGCAATGCCACTCATGCCAAATCCATGGGGACTTCATCTATCAACATCCAAATCCGCTACATCCAACGGTGGCCAGCTGGCCGTTCGAAATGTGGGGAACCGACATAGTTGGCCCCATTGAACCAGCATCGTCCAGGGGACATCGTTTCATCCTGGCGACGACTGACTACTTCTCCAAATGGGCAGAAGCAGTACCGTTGAGGGAAGTGAAGACGGAGAATATCCTCCATTTCTTCAAGACACACGTCATTTATCGGTTTGGAACCCCGCGATGGATCATCTCCAATAACGGGCCAGCCTACAGAAGTCACAAGATTAGCCGCTTCGCACAACAGCATAATATAGACTGGAGATATTCCTCGGTTTATAATCCCCGAGCCAACGGTCTAGCTGAGGCCTTCAACAAGACCTTGACGAAGATCGTGAAGAAGACGGTGTCCCGAAATAAGAAGGACTGGCACGAGAGACTACAAGAAGCTCTCTGGGCGTATCGAACTACGTTCAAGACGGCCACGAACACAACGCCGTACGTGTTAGTCTTCGGTACAGAAGCAGTACTCCCCCTCGAGATAGAGCTACCTTCTCTACGAGTGGTAGTCCACTACAAGCTGACGGACGAAGAAAATGCTCACATTCGGCTTGAGGAGCTTGATGCCCTTGATGAAACACGGCTCATAGTGCAACAAAATCTGGAGGCTTATAAAGCAAAGATGACGCGCTCATATGAAATATTGACCCGGCCGAGGACATTCCGCCAAGGCGAACTCGTGCTAGTGGTCAAAAGACCTATGATCCCCAATCGCGCCAAGCGGGGAAAATTCGAGCCGAACTATGAAGGCACGTACATCATAGACAAGGTCTACCAGGGTAGAGCCTATCTGCTCATGGATATGCACGGTGAAAGGCCTTTCAGGCCAATAAATGGTTGCTTCCTGAAGAAATACTACGCTTAACGAGTCACGGCCTAGGTCAATGATAGATGACGACGACTATGTCCGCTCGCTATCTTCCTAAGCCCAAACTCTATAAGTAGTAGCCGGCCTTCTTTACCACGGACCGAAACGTCCTTAAACTAATGACGGACCGAAATGTCCTTAAACTAATGACATACCACTACGTCCTAAAACAAGATGAGGACCGAAACGTCCTTAAACTACTACCGCAGCATTCTCAGGCTGACGAGATAAGAAAAAGAGAGAATAAAGAATAAAAATATAATAAAAAAATAAAAAAATGGTATGTCCATAAGCAAAATGGGCACGGATGAAAACCCGAAAGGGCTGCGTAAGTAAAAACAGCAGGGCTATCGGCGAGTGTTCGTGAAAACCCGAAAGGGCGCGACCTCGTAAAAAAAATAAACAGAATAAAAAAAACGGTATGTCCATAAGCAAAATGGGCACGGATGAAAACCCGAAAGGGCTCCGTGAGTAAAAACAGCAGGGCTGCCGGCGAGTGTTTGTGAAAACCCGAAAGGGCGCAACCTCGTTAAAAGACACTTGCAGGGTCTTCTCAACCTTGTAAGGAGAAACCACCCGCGTGAGATCCTTACGACTCACAAGGGAGCAACACACTTAGGGATCCTCACGATTCCTAAGGAGAAAATACACTTGCGAGATCCTTACGACTCGTAAGGAGAACTCTCTTATGGGATCCTCACGGCTCATAAGATTTGAAAGTCTTAAGTTACAGAGACCTAAACCTGTGCTTAAGCAAACCCCCAACAACCTTTGATATTGCCCTACAAGTGGCTCAATACTAACCCTTGTATACAATCCACGGGCGCGAATAAACATTTCCCTAACAAAGTCCCACCCGTGACTAGGGATATGTTCACATGATGAACAACCCTTGTAAGTCCCCACGATTTACAAGGAGAAACCCCTCTTGTAGGATCCTTATGACTTACAGAGGAACATGCACTTAGGAATCCTCATGATTCCTAAGGAGAAAACACACCTACGAGATCCTCACGACTCGTAGGGAGAAATACCTTTGTGAGACCCTTACGGCTCATAAAGTCAAAAGCCTTAGTTGACAGGACCTTAATCCTGTTCGCTAAGCCACCTTTGTTCGACATCGAAAGAGGCAAATGATGATTCGCTCCTGGCAATATCCCAGTTGTAGCGGTGCTGATGCCGAAATCGTTGTCTAATTCCATGCTTATGGCGAAAAGCCAGCAAGCCGCGCATGCATACGAAATAGCCGAAATGATGGGGCAACTTGCAACAAAAAGCAGCAAGTAAAAACGTATGCATACAAAATAGCCGAAATGATTGGGCAACTCGCAATAAAAAGCAGCAAGTAAAAATAAAATAAATAGCCGAAATGATTGAGCACCGCGAAAAATAGCCGAAACGATGGGGCAATCGCGACTTTCGCGATATAAAGCTGAAATGATAGAGCATCGCTGAAATAAAACAGTAATATAAAAAAAATGATGAACTTTTGCCCTACAGGTGGGATCACGTCGATCCCTATATACAATCCAAGGGCACAAACAAAGAGGGACCATACCTTCCCAACAGGCTCCGCCAGAGAGCGAAGCCAAATCTCGACGGTTCACCAACAACCTAAAGACAACCGTGACATTCGTCTCGATACAGCAGACGCAGTGCCAGAAAGCGAAGCGAAGATCAAATTTCTAGCTTCACGGTTTTGACGGTAACTCATATAAAACCTGAAAGACCACCAGAGAGCATTTCAACCCCCAGGGAAATCAGCGTCCTTGGCAACTTCCTCAAGTCAAGGAAACCAGTGTCCTTGACGAGAGCACCTCGATTCGCGTCGACCCGCAGAGAAACCAGTATCTTTGCAGGAATACCTCGACTCGTCTCAACCCCAGGGAAATCAGTGTCCTTAGCAACATCCTCGATTCAGGGAAACCAGTGTCCTTGACGAGACCACCGCGATTCGCGTCGGCCCGCAGAGAAACTAGCGTTTTTGCAGGAATACCCCGATTCGTTTCAACCTCGAGAAAACCAGTGTCCTCGGCAAAATACTTCGACTCAGGAAAACCGGTGTCCTTGACGAGAACATCTCGATTCGCGTCGACCCACAGAGAAACCAGTGTCTTTGAGGAATACCTCGACTCGTCTCAACCCCAGGGAAATCAGTGTCCTTGGCAGCATCCTCGATTCAGGGAAACCAGTGTCCTTGATGAGACCACCGCGATTCGCGTCGGCCCGCAGAGAAACTAGCGTCTTTGCAGGAATACCCCGATTCGTTTCAACCCCGAGGAAACCAGTGTCCTCGGCAAAATACTTCGACTCAGGGAAACCAATGTCCTTGACGAGAACATCTTGATTCGCGTCGACCCGCAGAGAAATCAGTGTCTTTGCAGGAATACTTCGATTCGTTTCAACCCCAGGGAAATCAGTGTCCTTGGCAAATACCTTAACTCAGAGAAACTAGCATCCTTGATGAAAGCTTCTTGATTCGCGTCGGCCCGCAGAGAAACCAGTGTCTTTGCAGGAATACTCCGATTTGTTTCAACCTCGAGGAAACCAGCGTTCTCGGCAAAATACTTCGACTCAGGGAAACCAGTGTCCTTGACGAGAACATCTTGACTCGCGTCTGCCCGCAGAGAAACCAGCGTCGTTGCAGGAATACTCCGATTCGTTTCAACTCCACGGAAATCAGTGTCCTTGGCAACCTCCTCAACTCAGGGAAACTAGCGTCCTTGATGAGAGCTTCTTGATTCGCGTCGACCTGCAGAGAAACCAGCGTCTTTGCAGGAGTACTTCGATTCATTTCAACCCCGAGGAAACCAGTTTCCTCGGTAAAATACTTCGACTCAGGGAAATTAGTGTCCTTGACAAGAGGTGCTCGATTCGTCCCGACTCGTGAGGAAATAAGTGTCTTCGCGAAGACTTCCCGATTCATCTCGACTTGCAAGATAAAGCATTAGGCAGCAGGGATTAAAAAACTTGTTTCTTAAGCACTGGGACTCTGCAAGTCGGTCTAAAACGGTCTCTTGCATACTATCCACGGGTCTCACTCTCCAAAGTCGAATCTCGACAAGGAGGGAAACAACTGCTTACGAGTCCTCTCGACTCGTAAGAGGGAAAATTCTCTTATAAGATCCTTACGACTTGTAAGAGAAAACACACTTAGGAATCCTCATGATTCCTAAGAAGAAAATACGCCTACGAGATCCTCTCGATCCATGGGAAGAAAAGTCTTTATAAGACCCTCACGGCTTATA
Source organism: Agapanthus africanus (assembly GCA_030015575.1). Classification (NCBI taxonomy): domain Eukaryota; kingdom Viridiplantae; phylum Streptophyta; class Magnoliopsida; order Asparagales; family Amaryllidaceae; genus Agapanthus; species Agapanthus africanus. The sequence goes on along the minus strand of JASDDO010000028.1, from coordinate 61,850,635 downwards.
AAGTTGAAAAGTCTTAGGCAACAGATCTGAACCTGCGGCCTAAGCCGTCGCTACCTCTTGAAGAAGCCAAGACAAGATGCTCACTCTATCACCTGTCAACCATGTTTACTAAGACAGCATACTGATAATAAAAGAAGGAAGGAAGAGCAGAGATGACACAAGACATTGCAAAAAAATGTATATATCTTTATTCATGAATTCAATTAAGTACAAGGCGAATCGTATAAAAGAATAAAGAATGTGTACATTTTATTCAGAGATTACAAGTGTATAATGATACAAAAAAGTAGCTACTGAGAACGAAGTGGCTTTAACAAATCCGCGAGCTGCTCCGCACTTCCTTCAGCGCCTCCTCCTGAGCGGCTACCGCAGCCACTTCCGCATCCACCTGGGCCCGCTGCTGCAGGTAGGATGAAAGTTGCTCCTCAGTTGCTTGCTGGGATGCCTCCTGATTAGGTACATCCCGCTCGATGACGTCGAGTTGCCGCCTCAGTGTTAACCCTTCGGAGAGGCATCGCAGAAGGCCTTCAAAGATGACCTTCAGCTACGCAGCGTTTGCGTCCACCTGAGCATGCAGTTGGGCAGATCTACTCGAAGTCTCGCCGCACTCCTTACGCCTTGAAGCAACTTCTTGTTCGAGGTGGCGGAAGTAAGGAGCGCTCTGCTCGATCCATGCCGCCCGTTGAGCGCACGCGGCCAAGATCTCGGGGGCGGGACGCATAGACTCCAGTTGATGCAAGCGGGCCTCGATTTCCCTGCAGTGATTAACCCAAAACTCGACGACGCCTTCATTATGAAAGTTTACAAGCGTCGCCAGAATCGGATTAACCTCCGCAGCGAAATCTGCGGCAGGTGGGGGAGCGCTCGCGTCGAGCTCTTCAATGTATCCGCTCAGCATCCCCAAACTCATCGTAGCGTTCTTTGAAGATGGACGTCTCAGGAAGGGGCCTGTCGGCATTATGATGCGAGACTCCAAGGGTGCCGGAGTCGGAACGACAGCTGAAAAAATAAAACACGATCAGATAATGGTTCAAGAAATATAAGAAAGTCATCGATGGGATAGTTTACTATACCAGCTGCAGCAGGCGGCAAAGCCGGGAGGGCCGGTGGCGGACTGATCTTTCATCTCCTCCTTCAATTTGTAGCACTGCAATCAGGGCGAGGAAGAGTCAGAAATAATTCCATTACTAGAAAAAAGAAAGGCATCAATTGGAAACTATACTCACCAGTGCCGCTGGAGGAAGAAGCGAGCTCCGATGGGAAGGAGAAATGCAGGTGCAGCACCTGGTAGAGGTGATCAAAAAGCACTCCTGCAAAGACGCAATAATACGACATTAGTACACAAATTATGCGGCCGAAAGATAAAACTAATGGGTTATAAATTTATACCTTCCAACATTTGCGATGGCGAGAGAGAAGGTACAGAGGTGGCCATCGTCAAGACAGTAGTTGATGGCGCTCCCTCGAGCAGTGGAGCATCAGCACTGGCCGCACCTGCGTTAGAAACAAGATAAGCCCTGTCAGGAAAGGTTGCAGAATAAAAGAAAGATGGTAACCCGAAATTTACCTGACGATGAGCCGGCCGAAAAGGCGGCGTCTCCCTCCATTGACATGAGACCACCTCCCGACGCCGCATCGCCCGACTCTACGGGAGTCGTCGTCGTGCTCGCGAGACCAGGAGACGGCGGAGGACCGTAGACGGGGAGAGCAATGATTGGAGCATTGCCGGACTCTTGAGAAAGAGCGGCTGGCTTGTCCTCGAGAGTTATGCCCGTCTCGCCCACTACTCCCTCGGGCTCAGCGGTCGCTGCTGTCTCATCCGCCGTTGCCATGGGGTCGCCGGTCTCAGGTGCTCCGTCCGCTGCTGCCTCAGACTCGGCCGTAGCAGCTGTCTCATCTCCCGCTACCTCGAGCTCGGCATCGGCTGCCTTCTCCGGCATAGTTTCCTCAGCCCCTACCTCGGGTTCAGCAACCTCGGCGACGTCACCCACCGTCGGCTCGGGTTCAGCCAGTGCCTCTTCCTCTGTCCCCTTAGGTTCGACGGTTTCCGCCTCCCCTTCGATTGGACTTGGCCATGCAGGACAAGATATATAAGAACCGACAGATTTACAATTCTTACAACAAAATCTTGAAAGATACATTACCTGAGGTGGACTTATCGTTAGCCTCCCTATTTGCGCGCGCCGCCTGTCTGTGAGCTGTAGACAAGGCGACCGGGGGCTCTTCCGATGGAGTATCAGCACGAGGAACGGTGCTTGGGCCTGCTCCCACGGCCAAAGCAGCTCTGCGTGCCTTAGCCTCGCGCCTCAACCGCTTTCTCTCCTCCCGAGCCGTTAAGACGGACCTCTTCGAAGCTTCCTTCATTGAGGCGTCATCGTCTGTGTACAGAGATGCCTCCAAGTCCTTTAAGGCATCCTTCACCGACTCTTCGAGTTGAGACTCTCGCGGCAGCCCTGATGAGGCCGGAACTTCAGTAACTGGCCCAGGGAGAGTCCCCGCATCGTCTGGCGCAGCCCCTGCAAAGAGACAGAGGAAGGAGGTTAGATCGACCATAATAAAGGGAGAATAAAGACTTAATGAATCGAAATGTACCGAAGCCTAAGGATGCTCTGAGTCGTTCCTCCTCTTGAAAAGTTTTGAGGGAGGCAACGATGGCTTCTTCAGTAGTGATGCATGTTTGAAGAAAAGAGGGGAAAAGCATTAATCAAAGACAATAATAAAAGTACGATGCAATAAAAAATGCGACTAGTAATTACCCGATTGTGCAAGCTTAGCTAGCCACGCGTCGCGCCTCGCCAATCGCTCTGAAGCTGCGATGGCGGCCGCCAGATCAGTGTCGTCTGGCGGCATGACTAATCCTTTATTGGTCCCGTACTCGCCCAAGCCCTCGCTATAGGGAGCATGAGGTTCCTGACCGAATGCGACGTCAGCTGAGAGGATCGACTTCTTCCTCTTCTGCCCACCAGCCTTGGGTGCACCCAAGATTAACTTACGCTTTGCAGGCACATTAGGGCGGCAGGTCCCAATATCCGCGCCCACGCCGGAGTCCGGCGAAACCACATTTACCGTCTCCACTGGAGCACGGGGCGCTAGTGGCGCATCTACAGAATCACGGAGCGGCAATCCGCGCGGAGGGCTCAGCACGCGCGGTGGCCCAGCCCCGGCATCTTTCAGCGGAGGAACGACCGGGGTCCTCGGCTTTAGGGGAGCCTTACGGTCGCCGCCGGGAGGCGCACCCTTGCGGTCAACCAACATGCGCTTCTCCATTTGGATGACTGCACCCATTGCGTGCGTGTACCAAGCCACGTACACGTTGAGGACCCGGGAAACGCTGCTTGGCTCGCTGATGAAGAAGTAGGAGCCCGTATTCAGCCGCATGAAATGGTGCATCGCACTCCGTATCCCCTCCCTGCTGGCCACGGGCTCTTCCAAAAACGCCTCCAGCGGGATCCCCTGGTTATAGCTGGATTGTTGGGCGAACCGGTGAGGGTTGTACCTCATGAAAAGCGCTATCTCGTTCTGCCTGAACACTAGGTAGCCCGGCCGAATGGAGTAGAGGTGAAGAATCTCCCGGGCTTTCAGTACGGAGGCCCCGTCCTTGAAGTCGTCACGCAGCGAGATCACCGACTTAGAGGTTTCTGAGCCGATCGTTATGACTTTATCCATAAAAGAAATCCTCGCTCCGACCAGGTGTGGACGAAGGAGCAACCCTCTAGCCTCCCACGGAGGCGCAGTCACGATCGAAGCACCAATCAGCCGCATGACTCTTGGGAGTCTGCACCTCTCAAAAAACGAAGGGCTCTTATGGACGCCGAACACCCCGTGCATATGCATTTCCATCCACGAGGTGAAATAGTGCATCGGGAAATTAGCAGGCTGCATCCCAGGTTCATTAGCGTCGGCCGCCACGCTAAGTCCATTGTATAGGTGAGCCAACCCGGCGATTCCTATTGTCAACTGCAGACCAGCCACCATCCGATGCGCTGGGTAGAAAACGGACAGCCGCATGTAGCGCGGATGCATAGGGAGCGCGAAGCTGCACAGCCACAACCCCAGGAACCCCAAAAAGAAGGTATCCTCATCCATGCCCGGGACGGCAATTTCTGACAAGGGCATGATGGCGACGTCAGGGAGATAAAAATCCTTTTGATCGTCTTCCGATGTTGGTCGACGATCTAAGCCGAAGCCGAAAGGGTCATCGAGCTTGGCAAACTTTTCATTCCGCTCCGAGAGAATCTCCGGTCGAAGGAAGCAGGCGATAAAATCTGCGAAACTGACGCCCCGAACTCCTGATTCCAGATAGAGACCTTCGTATATGGTCAGCACCTTCACCAAGCCCGGAAACTGGTGCTGAATAGCATTCTCCGGCGTCAAATCAAACACCAACGGCTTGGTGGCGGAGACGTACTCGTCAGGAGGAAGCAGCTCCTCGTAATGCTCCCCCCTCACAGGCAAGCCCGAGATCTCGGCGAACTCTTCCAGGGAAATGGAGACTTCCCGGTCCGTCATAAGAAAGGTGTGTGTGGGGATATTCCATTGTTTGATGAAAGCCTTAATCCACCACGTTGGAGGAGCGGGGTACTCAAAAAGCGAGGCGTAGATTGCCGAGTACAAACCAATCTTCATCAGATGAGTTCTCTTCGCCGATAGGATGTACCTGGCCCACTGTAAATATCTGGCCGGTTGTCGCGGGGTCAATCAAATATTATAAGCCTGTCCCCAGGGGCGTACTTCACCCTAACATATTCGCCTCCCCAAAATGTCTACGGCCGGCGGCGGCTGCACGGGAATGGCACCAATCGTGGGCTGGAGAAGATCCTCCAAATTCTAATTCTTGACCTCCACGGCATACTTCACCGGGGGTTCATCCGCATAAGGGATCGATGAGATGGGCTCAGACGGCGTCGCGGAACCGAAGCTTCGGCGACCCTTGATGATATCGATATACCACCTACCCCATAAGTGAAGGTTCTTGTGCTCGGGGTCATAATCCTTGATGAGAGCGAGCACCTCTTAGTCCACTGGTGCAGCCGGAAATCCTTCCTCCGAGCGAACAAACGGGAATGACAGGTCAGCAGACATGTTTCCTGCGGAGGGACAAAAATCAGCCGTCAGTGTTGTAATTCCAACGCTTGGCATTTTAAAATTTATACCATACTGCAATGCAGTGGGTATGGGGCCAAAAGGGGACCCATAAAATCTGGATGACAGTGCATCAGTTAATAAGACAGCCCCATCATTGGACGAGACTGTCAATTAATGAAAAGATCCTCAAAAGAATATTATCATTAATGAGAAATCCCTAGAGACAAGGAGAAAATCTCCTCTTTCAGAGCAAAGCTCTGTCACAAAGTAATATTTGTCAAACTCTAGTCTCAAGAGAATAAAATTACCTAAAAGAGCCTAGCTCTGTAATAATGATGGAAAAATCCATCAAAAGAAAAATTTAACTCCTAAAAATTAAAATAAAATTCTGGGATCTTGAAGATCCAAGAAAACTCTTAAGAGTTCATCATCGTTGGATCAAAAAGATCTGTATTTTTGTCCATGAGCAAAACTCTGTTCATGGGTTAAAAACCCTAAAACAAGATCTCTTTAGATCTATGGATTCTTGAGAGCAAGACTCTGTTGGTGAAATCCCAAAGGGGTTTTCTTTAGATCAAAGATCTATGAGAGCAAGACTCTGTTGACTAAAATTAATTTAATTTAATTTAAGTTAAATTTTACCTAAAATTTTTCTAGAGTCTGAACTCTAAAGTTCTTGAAAAAACGAGAGAAAGGCTCTAAAGTTCTCAAAAGCAAGAGCAGGGCTCTGAAAACAAAAGTTCTGAAGATGGTAATCATCTACTGAAGACCAAGGGTCCAATTTATAGGCGCTTGCACCCTTTCAACTCCTCAGTTGATCCAACGGCCAGGATCTTGCCACCGCTGCACTCACGTGTATGCCACGTGAGCGCAACGGTGGGGGGGCATTTGTTTCCCCCAATCAGAGTAAAGCTCTGTTTGAATTTCAAAAATTCAAAAATTGAAGCAACGCTTCAAATTCCTTGTGCTGCGCGCAACGCGCCACGTGTCAAAAGCTGACACGCCAGCGCAGCGCACCCAATCAGAGCAAGGCTCTACTTAAAGTAAAAAACAAAAGAAGCAATGCTTCAGATGATTTGCGCTCTGCGCTGCGTAGTTGCGCTGCGCGACACGTGGCAGCGCAATTGCGCTGCGCGACACGTGTCGAGCGCAGGTGCGCTTGTGATTGATTCGAAAAAGTGTGTTTGTAGTTAACCGCAATCAATAACGGTGTCGCGTGTAGCTAGACCGAGATGAGTACGGGTCGTCTTCTGGGAAACGTGGAACCTTCTATTCTTACTTTAGATATGTTGAAAAAGAGAGGAGGGATAAAGAATATTGAAGAATGGTTTCTAGATCTACGTTAAGCACTAATGCAGAATATAGATCTAGATTATTTATGGATGTAGCTAATATAATAAGGGGGCTTGTAGGGTTCGTTAGGATTTAGTAGTTATGGATGATTAATTAAAAGTTACCCTTTTTATCCTTTAATAGATTTAAAACTAGAACGACGGTGATGCGTGTAGATTAGGGTTTCTGGAGGGAAAAGGAATCCCACTCTTAACCCTTATCTCGACACGGAACTCCGTTCATTATCTAGCCTTTACCAAAACAATCATTAATCTAATCTCTAATCGCGGTCGGGACTAACAAAGAATTGTTAGCGCGCCCGATTAGGATGTTAATAATTCTTTTGATAAAGTTCATAAACTTTATAGGATTTAAAAAGGGTTTAGGGATGTTCATCATCCATTAGCCTACCATAATCCTACGAACCCTAACAAGCGGAGAATTACTCGCGCATGTTGGGAGAAAAAGAGATGGAGAGAAAATGCATAATTAAACTACGAAGAAATAGAATAAGAAAAAGAAAGCTACCTTTATTAATCAACAAAATTCATTACACTTTGATTCCTTAGAAAATGATTACAAAGACTAGTTTGCTTCTCGATCTCTTCCAATGAGGTAGACGAACAGTTGATGACCAGCCTGGATGCGTGAGCCGTCTTGGACTTCGTGATCGCGTCGGCTTGATGAATTTTTCAAGAGGCTCTCGGTACCTTTTTATAGTCCAAAGACACAATCTTTTGCTTGAAAACTTGGTAAAATATAGCAGAGATTCATCACCCAAAATTTTGGAAAGTAATCCCTCTATCTTGCCGCGGATCCGCGGCACAAGGGTGGGTAAGGCCACGGATCCGCGGCCGTTTAATCTCCTCCCTTCATCAAAACTTTGGGGCTCTGTCCTTATAACATTTGGCGATCCTTGAAACCTTTGTATCATGGAAATCTTCTCGTAGTTGCTGCCAGACTTGGTCTCTAAGTTTTGATTCTTAATTAGGCAAGTCTTCTTCAACAAATTGATCTCCTTGATTCTAGTCTTTGAAAAATTCTGCACACTTGGAAAATTTCTGCACAACAATCTCAAATAATATTTAGTAGACTTAGTTCTACTAGGATTAGGTCAATGAATTTATTTGCATACATTTTCCTACCAAATGCTAATTATAATATATCAACACATGGAAAATAGTATTTTTACACATAAACCCTCATATGTATGATATATTATAATAAAGTCCTTTTTAATATGAAAATGGTAGGAAAAATGTAATAACAAATGTGCAGTTTTATCAACTGAACAAATACCCCCAAACTTATCTTTGATCGTCCCGAGCAAACTAGTTTGTTCAAGAGGAGAAAAAGAAAGGAGAAAACTAAGCACACTTTCGTAGGCAGACACGATTGCACTGAGTACGTGCAACAATCCGTTAAACCTCTAGGTGTCCCTAGTAGGAGGAGTGTTGTCTCCTGAGGGTTTTCAGCGGATTACACCCACAAAATCCAATAACAAAAGAGAGATGGTGAAATTTACATATAAAGATAAGAACCATAAAAGAAAGACTTTGAAAATAAGAGTTTCCAACTATACTAGCTTTTCAGTTGTCATGAGCCCTATCTTAATAGTCATGAAAAGATGTTAGAAATCACATTATCCCTCAATAAAATATCGTCTTTATTCTTCATTCCTACCTTTCATCCAAACATTGATCATATACCCCTACGTGTGTGAAATGGACATCCCTACACTCGGAGAATTCAATTCAAGCTATCATACTCTTGTCCATCTACCTTAGTACTTTTTAATTTGATGAATACTTAGGTTTGCTCACACCTTTTCATGCGACCGTTAATACTTCTTGAGGTACTAACCGACCGATTACTCAAGTGCTTACTGATTAGGTGATAATATTTTCCTCGTTTTGCACCACCTAAGGCTTAGCAGTGACTCCCAGACCAGTTGGCCTTAGGGCACTAGATGAAGAGGCACCCTCGCTATATTTTTTTATTGGTGCCTTGGCGATACAAAACCAGTGTTCATTTTTTTTCTTTTCACCATTTTTATACTTTCTTCATTTTTTCATTTCCTTAATACTTTGGCTTTTAGACAAGAGCATTTCAAGGTATCCTCTACTATCCCGAGTTTCAAGACGTGTTTAAGTGCATATAGTAGGGTATCAACATTCAAATGTTTGGCTTCTAGAATAGAAACTATTTTTCAGACTTATTTTTATCCTCAGATTAGTGACTTCCTTCATCTTACTAACCCTTAGGACAACGGCTCATAACTACTTATTACTAGTTCGTTTAAGAAAACTTCTAATTTTCTTGGTTTTCTTAAACTATTCCTATCTTTTGGATGTAATTTTTCACTTTCTACTCTTTTGTTATAAAAGAAAAATTTTTTAAAAAATTTTTGAAAATGTTGTGCTTATGCAAAATATGATGCAAATTGATGTGTAAATAAGCACAAACCTCCCCGAAACTTGTTTTCAACAGTGTCCTCACTATTGCTATCTGCTGGATCATAAAAACCTGTAAGCTTGGGAGGTCATTATTAATGGGGGCAAGAATATATGAAAGTGAAAATTCTCCCCCAAACTTATTTTTGGCTCAAAAATTTGAGGACAAAAGTTATGTTCAAGAGCCAAAAATATACCCCCCCCTCAAACATGAGTTAGACAATACGAAGCATTTTAAGAGGGGGTGAGTCATTTGGTCAAAGTAAGAATTTACAAAGACCAAAAGTTAACACCAACCATTCAAAGATTTTATCAGTATAGCGTATAGGTTGGTGGAAGAATGTGTTGTATCGAGTCAAGAAATAATGGGGAAGGGATAAGAGGTGGTATGGAAAGGGTTTGAAATTAGAGAAAAGAAAGAATGAGGATGAATGTGAATGATTAGGAAGAAGGAATGGTGACGGTTCAACCTCTATAGGTGGAGATTGATTAATCACAAAATTCGTATTGTTTAAAAATTCAAGTTCGTCGGCAAAAAGTTCTTCAAAATTTTTATCAATGGTATGATTGAACATTTTGCTGTCAAAGAGTTTTGTGCCAGAATTTATCCTACTTGATTCATCAAAAATTATTGAGGTAGAGGACTCAAAAAACTCATCTACCTCATTTTCAAAAATATCCAAATCAAGTTGAATTTCTGGTATTGTTGAACTTGAATTAACGGATTGTGATTCATCAAAACTCACTGAAACTATAGAAACAGAAGAAGAACTGGAGAAAGTAGAAGGTGAAATGGGTAAACAAATTGGTGTGTCGAGTGTTGCTGAACCAGATGTGGAAGATGGAGGCTGTATTTTGGTCTGATCTTCGGGTATACCATTATCATCAACTTCAAGACATATTTGGGGTTCGGGAAGAATTAAAGGCTCAAGATGATGACCACAAGGAAGTGAAAGGATTTGATGAATTGGTGGGACAAAATCATCCAAAATTTCGGGTTCATCAATCAATATATCCCCAATGTCAATCACCTCATTCAAGTGAAGGTTAAAATTCTCAAACACCTTATCAAAAGTATGGTTTTCAATCAGTTTTGGTTCAAGAGTGGAGATGTAGAGATCACTAGGGTTGGCTATGGTTTCACTTGAAATGGACCCTTCATAATCGGGTAAATCAAACACTACAAAGTCACACAACTTATCAGACATTCTATCTTCAATTGATGAATCGTTTTGTGTACTTGATGAATCTGTGAAACTAGAGTTGTGGATTTCAGTTTGGAAATGGAAGGTTTGATTAGGAAGGGTGTATAATTCTGTCTCTCTGCCCAAATTCTCATTTTGTCCGATGCCCATATTATATACTGAAAAATTTTGAGCTGGTTCGGAACTCGTTGCCCTTTCATATTTAGCCATGCTTTCCTTCCATTTCTCTCTAATGCGGTTCATCATCACTATACCTTCTTCTAATTTCCGCTCAAGACTAGACTTTGGTTGATAAGAGGTTTTGGTATAAGATTGACATTCCTGTGGATAATTAAAACTCCCAAATGAATGATTAGAAGAACTGTCTAGAGAAGGTGGAAAAGTCGGATTGGATTGATAGGAATAGAATGGTTGCGAAAATTGGATAGGAGTAGGATCAATATTATGATAAGAAGAATATTGATATGGGTTGGTCGGTTGGCTATCAAACTCTTCTTTGGAAAGTGGAGGTGATGGTTGATATTGGTCTGGGTTGAAACTTTGGCCTCTAGCCCTAACTATGTGCTCAGCAATGGACATTCGTCTAGGGGCTTCCTCACTCTGGGTATCAACTGAAACAGGTGTAGGATTAGGATACGGTTGATAAGACCTAGACTAAGGTGGCCAACTGTTTCTTCCTGCTTGTTCTATATGATCTCTTAAGGACATGGAAGAGCCGGACGGTATACCGAAGGGATTTCGAAAACAAGAGATATCTGGTTGTGGACAGCAAAGCTCGGCAAGTGTTCTTCTGTTTAGATCACCCATTATAAGAAGAGAAGAAGGGGGAAGGGGTAAAAAGGGGAGAAAATAATTGGTTTGTTTTGAAAAATGACGGATTTAGACAAATCACACAAAAATGCACAAACAACCCTAGAACTATGGTTACCTAGGTCCAGTCTCTAGACCGCTCCTAGACTTCCAAAGGACAAGCCGTAGGATCAATCCTCTACCGTCTCTTTACTACCCTTGTACCCAGGTAAGTGCCATGTAAGTGGGAAGGAACCACAGTAGTGGGCCTAATTAAAAACCACTAGCCTTAGACACACTTGCCTAGACACTACAAAAGTAATGCGGATAAGCGATAGATTACCCATGACCTTCCTCTGTCCTTATTGAGCGCGACAGTCCTTAGAGTCTGGTCTAGATATTTTTTAAATTAATGAAGGGTTGATGCAGATGCTCGGTTTGTGATTTATGGGGCTTAGGAAGGGTGATAAAATCCCCACCTAATCTGGATTTTGGTCTTGCCCCTTAAAAATCCGTATTAAAATATGCAAAAGCAAACCGCAAAATAAAACTTTGCAAAAAGATTTTTGAGCGGCGAATATTTTGCAAAGAATCCTACAGAAAATAGATTTTATTGGATTTGAGAGGAGAGAGAAGGAATTAAGAAAGATACCAGAGAAGTGTGAAACCCTAGATCTCCTGTTTCCTCAAGTCCGTGACTCCAGATTCCCTCGCAAAATTCACACACAAATCGTTAAATATGCAATTTGCAGTTTTGTTTTAATAATGATATGAATCGTCTAAGAATTCAACATAAATAGCAAGAATAAAAAATTACGCACGTTTCCCCGGCAACGGCGCCATTTGATTGATTCGAAAAAGTGTGTTTGTAGTTAACCGCAATCAATAACGGTGTCGCGTGTAGCTAGACCGAGATGAGTACGGGTCGTCCTCTGGGAAACGTGGAACCTTCTATTCTTACTTTAGATGTGTTGAAAAAGAGAGGAGGGATAAAGAATATTGAAGAATGGTTTCTAGATCTACGTTAAGCACTAATGCAGAATATAGATCTAGATTATTTATGGATGTAGCTAATATAATAAGAGGGCTTGTAGGGTTCGTTAGGATTTAGTAGTTATGGATGATTAATTAAAAGTTACCATTTTTATCCTTTAATAGATTTAAAACTAGAACGACGGTGTTGCGTGTAGATTAGGGTTTCTGGAGGGAAAAGGAATCCCACTCTTAACCCTTATGTCGACACGGAACTCCGTTCATTATCTAGCCTTTACCAAAACAATCATTAATCTAATCTCTAATCGCGGTCGGGACTAACAAAGAATTGTTAGCGCGCCCGATTAGGATGTTAATAATTCTTTAGATAAACTTCATAAACTTTATAGGACTTAAAAAGGGTTTAGGGATGTTCATCATCCATTAGCCTACCCTAATCCTACGAACCCTAACAAGCAGAGAATTACTCGCGCATGTTGGGAGAAAAAGAGATGGAGAGAAAATGCATAATTAAACTAAGAAGAAATAGAATAAGAAAAAGAAAGCTACCTTTATTAATCAACAAAATTCATTACACTTTGATTCCTTAGAAAATGATTACAAAGACTAGTTTGCTTCTCGATCTCTTCCAAGGAGGTAGACGAACAGTTGATGACCAGCCTGGATGCGTGAGCCGTCTTAGACTTCGTGATCGCGTCGGCTTGATGAATTTTCCAAGATGCTCTCGGTGCCTTTTTATAGTCCAAAGCTACAATCTTTTGCTTGAAAACTTGGTAAAATATAGCAGAGATTCATCGCCCAAAATTTTGGCAAGTAATCCCTCTATCTTGCCATGGATCCGCGGCACAAGGGTGGGTAAGGCCGCGGATCCGCGGTCGTTTAATCTCCTCCCTTCATCAAAACTTTGGGGCTCTGTCCTTATGACATTTGGCGATCCTTGGAACCTTCGTATCATGGAAATCTTCTCGTGGTTGCTGCCAGACTTGGTCTCTAAGTTTTGATTCTTAATTAGGCAAGTCTTCTTCAACAAATTGATCTCCTTGATTCTAGTCTTTGAAAAATTCTGCACACTTGGAAAATTTCTGCACAAAAATCTCAAATAATATTTAGTAGACTTAGTTCTACTAGGATTAGGTCAATGAATTTATTTGCATACATTTTCCTACCAAATGCTAATTATAATATATCAACACATGGAAAATAGTATTTTTACACATAAACATCATATGTATGATATATTATACTAAAGTCCTTTTTAATATGAAAATGGTAGGAAAAATGTAATAAAAAATGTGCAGTTTTATCAAATGAACAGCTTGCGCCAAACAGAATTAAAATTCCAGTAAGATCTTTCTGTTCTTGTTAAAACAAGAAGATTGTCTTCTGTAAAACATAAGCCCTTGGATCAAAGATCCAACGGTGGAAAAAATCCCTAAATCACTCAAAGAAAGATCTCTTTAACTATTTTAACAAACTAATTGGCAGTATATAAAGGCCCCTAGACCCTAAGTCTAAAACACACAGAAAGCAGAGAGAATTCACAGAACTCTTAAAAAGTTTGAGAAGAATTCAGAAAGAAAAAGAAAAGGTAAACCTTTAAAAAGAAAAATTTCTTCTAAAAAGATCATTGATTTAAGAACAAGATCAAGGATTTTCAATAAAGAATATAATAAGAACAAAGGCATTGCCTTTTTTATGAACCACTGGTTCTGGAATCTTAAAAGATTCTTTTCTTGAATCCAAAAATTGGATCAAGATATTAAAACAGTGCCTTGCACTTGTAAATCTGCACCGTTGCCCTCCTGGGTTGGCGCAAGCCACCAGAGAGCGCCACGTGTCAGCTCCAGAATAACTTGCGCTATGCGCTTTTAAAAATAGAGCACTGCTCTCTTAAATTGGCGCAACTCACCTGAGCGCGCCACGTGTCAGCAACGCAGCGCACTGCGTTTGCGCTCACCAGAGCGTGACACATGTCACCTCCACATGCGCTTACGCTCATTAATTGGCGCAAAGCGCCTGACAGGCCACATGGCCACTGTCAGATAATTAATGCACTGCATTATTGAAAAGAAGAGCCGAGCCCAATCAAAAAAGGCCTAACAGGCCTAATAAAATGCAATGCATTAATTTTAAAAGGGGCAGAGCCCAATTAAGAGGTCCAATGGACCCAGAACAAATGCTCTGCATTATAAAGGGAACAGAGCCCAATTTAAAAGGCCTTACAGGCCAAAATACAATGCAGTGCATTATTAAACTGGGGCAAAGCCCTAGCATAGGCCTAATAGGACAAAGACAAATGAAAATGTTGAACATCTTCAATTGGACTTAACCCAATCATGGCCTTAAGTCCTCAAATTAAATTGACTGAGCACGACTGCTCTCTTAAATCAATTCACATCCGGTTCAAGGGTACATCTCCGAACTCCTCTAACATCTGTCGTTTTAATCCTTCAACGTCGTCAGAGAGGTGACGGGTCCCGACAACCACACATCGATACGGACTGTGGGGTCCTTAAACTCATGGACTTAAGCGTCCTTAAACTAACAACATGGACTGTGGGGTCCTTACACTCATGGACTTATGCATCCTTAAACCAAGATACGGACTGTGGGGTCCTTAAACCCATGGACTTAAGCGTTTTTAAACTCATGGACTAATGCGTCCTTAAACTAATATCCGTCCCCAAAACGGGAACCATGGACCACTATATCTCTAAACTGGAACATAGACCCCCATGTCCCAAAACTGGCAATGGACCACTATATCCCTAAACTGGAACAATAGAGCCCCCAAATGCTCTTTTGTCGGATCTAAACGATCCCGTTTAAGTTGATCTTAGCCTCAAATATGGCTAACGTATCCTTAAACGTTTAAACAAACTTTAATCCTAAATTGGACTATAGATTCCCCCAATCGACTTTGGTTCAAGGGTACATCTCTGAACTCCTCTGGCACCTGTCGTTGTAATTCTTCAACGTCGTCAGAGAGGTGACGGGTCCCGATGGCCATACATGCAATGGACCACTACGTCCCTAAACTGGAACAATGGAGCCTCCAAATGCTCTTTTGTCGGATCTAAACAATCCCGTTAAGTTGATCTTAGTCTCAAATTGGACTAACGTATCCTTAACGAACGTTTAAGTTGATCTTAGCCTCAAACACGGTTAACGTATCCTTAAACGAAAACCCCAAACCCAAATCTAAGTAAATACGGATTTGGACTAATCCACGTCCTACGGGCGACGACATAAATTAGTCTCCGTATACAATCCACGGGCAACCACAAACAAAACAAACATACACGACACGAAATGAAATTCTGGAGAAGGAGAAAGTTGCTACCGCTATGCGGTAGCGTAATTAACTGCAGGGGCTTGCGCCTGCAGAGAAGAGCGTCCCCACAATCAAAAACCCCTCAAGCGAGGGGGAATCTGATGAATTCTACTACATCGGTCGCATCCGTCTAAACCTCCGATACACGGTGCCATAAATCAACTTGGCATCTTCGGAAGGTGGACGGATAAAACCAAATAGCATCTGCCCCGAATCTCAGGCAAGACGTCTTCCATGTCTTGGCCGCCGTTCGGAGGGGAACAGTGTATAGCATATAAAAGCAAACATGATGAGAAAATTAATAACAACTTTCATTCTCTTAAAAATTCTATGGTTTGTGTCTCCATCTTCTCTCTCTCAAGTTTTTATTCTCTTCCTCTTCATTTCCAATTAAATTAAGAGCTTAATTCTCTTTTTCTCAAAACTAAATAAAGTTTCACCATAAAACCCTCGAAGGGGAGTTCTGATCTCCCGTCAAATCCCTAAAAAGGAGATTTTTAATCTCACTTCTCTTCTTCCCCAAGATCCAGCAAAAGAGAGGAGGAGGAAGAAGACCCACCTCCAAAAATCCCACTTTGGGAGGATCCAAGGCTCAAGAGAGAAGAAAAGGGTCCCCTTTGATCATCTCCGAAGATCTTTGAGGAATTCAACTCCAAGATCCAAATTCTCAAAGAAGATTAACTCCAAATCCAGATATTTTAAGAGTTTAACTCCAAATCCAAATCTTTTGGGAGTTTAACTCCAAATCTACACCCAATTGCTATTCAGGAGTTCAACTCCAAGCCCAAGGGTTTAGCCCCTTCTTCTGCTGGTGTTTTCCAGCTGTCGCATGCCACGCACATGACCCGCTGGCGCCTAGGGGCCATGCGCCGCGCACGTGATCCGCTGATGCCCAGTGGCCATGTGACCCGCTGGCGCCAGCGGCTACTTGCCGCCCATGCGTTCTGCTGGCGCCCAGCGCCCACGCACCTGGCACATGATCCCCTGGTGCCCACGTGCCACGTACGTGACCCACTGGTGCCCAGCAAATACTTGTGTCGCACGTCCTTAGGACGCTCCTCACCCCCTTTTTTCATACGCTCCACGCTCAAAACACATCCCCGTTAGAAAAAATTCTAACGGGCACTGCGAGGCCCCTGATAAGTCCAAAACACAACATACGAACACTGCATATTGAGTTCGCATGACTAATTTTACCTGTCAATCGGAGGTTCTCTCGCTCCAAAAGCGAGGGATAATTATCAGCAGCTTAGTCCATGGATGCCGGAGATTCGAATCCCCGCAATCAATAAATCCCGGCATACCCTAGACAGGGGAATCTGTAATATGCCTAACAAGCGATGTGTATTCCTATCTCAATAGAGTGAAGAAAAACACTCTACACTAATCTATCTTTGTATACGGAGAACCAGCGGAAAACTACCGACGAAATAACTCGAAACAAATGGAAACAAATGAAAACACAAGTGAATGCAGGTATTTGCTTTATACATTCCTGACTTGTCCAAACTAGACAAATCTATCGGTTATCATACGATTGAATTTTCTCGTCACATAGACTACACGACAGTTGTAAGCACCGAACGATACCGTCTGATATTTAACAATCTTCGTATAGTTTTATGTCACGAAAAATATCGAACGTATGTTAACCGATAGACGGGGACTAAGGCACGCTTTGATTTTCACATATGACTATCGATTAGCATATGAAAATTTTATATTATCATCGATTATCATATATACACTTATTATAAGATTTAACTTGAATTGGTTTTACGTTTACGTTTAAATTTCAAGGGTTTGATGTTTTTAGTTTAGGCTAAAGTTTTTTAAAGTTAAGAATTTTCTTAATCAAATTTAAAATTTTGGATTTGGTTCTGGTGTTAAGTTTAAAATTAGGTTTGGCCTTATTTAATATGAGAGATCATCATCATCATTATCTCTCTCTCTCTCTTTCTCACACACACCCACACACACACCCACACCATCATCATCAACAATATCACAAACACACACACGCATACACACACACATATCAATGAACTACCCTTAACCCACACACACCATCATCATCAACAATATCACAAACACACACACGCATACACACACACATATCAATGAACTACCCTTAACCCTAACCCTAGACCTAATTAATCCAAACCCTCTATAAATTCTTCAATGAATTACCCTTAGCTGTTGTTTTTCTCACTAAACCCTAAACCTAACCCTAACCCTGATCCTAACCTTAATCCTAACCTATCCCTAACCATTAGCCTTAACTCTATTCATAATCCTAAACAAACCAAACCAAATCCTAACCCACAAACCAATCTTCTTCTTCCTCCTCCTTTCACCATTACCACTAATCTCATCTAAAATTACTTTTCACGGCCTCTCACCCGACCTACCCGGTCCCCGTCGACCTTCCCCGACGGGTTTCCCCAGAACCACAGCCGTCACCGTCCACCACATCCACCACCACCGCCACCCACATACCTAAACAACCCTATCTAGCCGCCGCCACCCACCACAGCCACCACCGCCACCCACATCCCCAAACAACCCCAACGAGCCATCACCACAGCCATCCACATCCCAAAATCCCCAAATTAAAGCCCTACCCATCAAATTCAATTTAGAAAAATAAAATTTTAAATTGAATAAATTAACTAACCAGTTGAGGATTTCGACGGTGACGATCGAGACGGCGCTTGAGATGATGGAGACGACGCTAGAGGTCGTAGGAGGTCGAAAGAGGCGACGAGGTCGGAGGAGGCGACGAGAGAAATTTTGGGAATTAGGGTAATGTGACGGGAGGATAAACCTTTTGGTTTTTATTTATCTTTTAAATTTTCTTTTTTGCCCTTACGATAGGTCCTTATCTTACGGCACCGTAAGGACAAATGCATATGCTAAATTTTAACAAATTTTTATTTATATATGCTCCTATGGTCTAATTCGTAGGACATTACTTGCTCCTACAGATAAATCCGTAGGGACAACATAAAATTGCTCTTACGGATTTTATTATCTGTAGGGACGAGTCATCTTTATATTATTGCGTGTTCTGCTAATGTAATAGCATGGTTTACAGAACATAATATATTTAGATGATTTTTAGAATTTTACCAAGAAAATGCATCTACTTATAGTTCTTTCACAATATATTATAACATATTTTCTTGGATCTCAACTTAAACAGGTATAAGCTGTACCGGGCCTATATTTTTTTTATATATTTTTAGCATTGAGTTCTCCCAAAATTTGGAAAATAAGTTTAAAAAATAAAGCATCTTCTAAAATTGGGACTTTGAAATCAAATTACCCAGGGCAGGTACAGACATTTTAGTCATGAGCAAAATAAAGACAATGATGTTTTATTGAAAAGTCCTACTAAATAATATATAATAAAACGATACACAATTTAAAAAGTAAAAAAAAATCTTTAAAATAATTTAAGCACTTGAAAATTTTCATATTATAAAGACATGTTGGAATCCATACCATTAACATGAAGTATCTTTAGTTCTTTACTTTTATACACTTATAACCAGAACTCACACGTCATCTTCTCATTTTTTAAAAAAGAAAATCCAAAAAAGAAGAATATATATATATATATATATATATATATATATATATATATATATGAGAATAATGGAGGAAAGAGGGCCGTAGAGGGGAATTTCTTTCTATGGCGTCGAAAAAATACAACATCCATCATTTTTTCCGACGATCGGCACCCATCATCATCATCGTTATCATCTAAGATGTGCATACACTAAATTTCATGTGATTCTACCATTTTTTCACCGTTGAATTAGCAATGTAAAAAGTTCTATTGAACCATTAATTTTGCACCAACTAAATCAACGGTGAAAAATGGTACAATCACATAAAATTTGGTGTATCCACATTTTAGATGATAAAGATGGAGGTTATGTATGCCGATCGTCCAAAAAAATCATGCGGGATGCATCACACACACACACTTCGCATTTATTTCTTAGACTCTCTCTTCCCTCTCCCTCCATAAATTTGTGTTTTACATTTATTTTACACAAGATTGATGGGCACATACACACAGAGCCAAAAATCTAATAAAAATAAATAATGCAAACACTTGAATTAAAACCATAACCTTCAAACATGCAATTGTGTAACTTACCGTATAGGCTAGACTTTAATATTAATGTTTTATAGCACATTTATGCATAAAATATATTCCAAAATATAATATTTTCTTACCACCAATATAAATCTTTTGTTTTTGGACAACAGGGGCAATTGCACCCGCTGTGCCCCGTAGATCCGCCCCTGAAATTACCCAAAATTATATATTTAAAAAATTATTTATTGCTGTTGAATTCTCTTTCCCAAAGTTTTTCTCATCTCCTCTCATACATTGGTCAAAAAGGGAAGGAAGAAAGACAGAAAGAGAAGAGGTGCGTAGGTAATCTTCCGACCAAACATGAGCGGCGGCAGCTTTATGAAGCGGTTCCTGCGGAGCAGTAGAAACGACACATGCACGACATGTATGTGATTTTGTCGGCTCGCAGACGTGACCCACCCTCACTCTGTCGCTTTCATTGTACCCAAAAGCAGGAGCATGGTTTTTATACCCTTAGCCGTCGTCCTCGCTCCCTTTCAAGACTTTGTTATTCTGCTCCTCGGGAGCATATCGCCGCCGCCATGCTCCTCTTTACGGGATGTAAATGGTATGCGAAATCCGAATTTACTCCCTATCCGTTTGATGTTAATTTTTAAGCCGTGAGGTTAGCCAACGAAAACCAAGCATGAAGGGAGGAACATTCTTCCGATCAAAACGTAGTTTGGTAACACGTTTACGGTATCCGATACCGTGGTTTCTTGAGGTTTGAGACTGGACTTCAAAATTTGTAAACGAGACCCGTTTGATAACCAAAATAGAGTTTCCTAATCTCTGGTTTCAAAATTTTCAAAGGCTCGAAACTCCATTTTTCTAAACTCCAAGAACAGTAAAGTTTTGGAAAGTTTCATGGTGTATATATATCAGATAACTAAATGACAGCAACTTTCGTTAACGATATGGGACATAAGTAAACAGATTTATGATTACACTGAAACTCTGTGGCAGAGACTTGATCTAGAGCACAAGTGCAAACGCAGGCCGGGATGCATGCAGTGGCGGATCCAAGAATCTCAGTTAGAGAGTACATCACATCTAGCAAGAATCCATTAACAATTCCAAGTGCATGATATAAGAGTAATTTTAATTAAAAATATATAATATAATTTTGAGTAATTTAATAATAAATGAAAAGGTATTGTACCATACAAATTACGTTTTTGACGAAACCGGGATAAACTAAATTTACTGCAACCACATGTGTGTCATCAGAGCTAGCTATGAATTAAGAATAATTGAAAATTGCGAATTTATATTAGAGACGTAGAATAACAAAATTGTATCCTGAAACATCTAAACATATAAAAATATTATGATTTTTTTTTCTAGGATAAGTTTTTCATAAAAAGAATGCAACATGAATATCAAGTGAATCAAAACATAACAAAAATTAAATATGGCAATAGTGGGATTCCAACCTAGAGACCTCTAGGATATTGGAATACCCCATGCAACAACATGGCTAATAATAGGATTGTGTTGTGTTAAAGAACACAATATATATATAATATACTTTTGTATGTATGCTATTGCATTCATATACCGAGGTAATGATTTCTTTTTCCGTAAATTCTAGGTAGGGGCATGTAGACCCACTGAGCTAAACCTGGTCTGTCCCTGGATGCATGTTTAGATCGTTTGCATTGAGAACCTTAAACCAAACCCGCTCTTAATGATCTTTAAATGATTACAAGAGTTACGCTATAAACAATAGCGGAGTCAGGACATAAAGTCAAGTAGGATCAAAAATTTAAAAATCACAAAATGTTATGGTGAAGGAGCCATAAAAATTTTAACTCGAGGCAATGATCAAATTCATTATTGTTAACTGTGTTTTAGTTATGCTATAAACAATAGCAGAGCCAGGACATATATTTTTGCAAACAATATCCGTATCCGATTTTAGATGAATTTAACTTCTGATGATAATTCACTTTCATATCCGTATCCATCAACAGCCATTAGATACGAATATGATAATGTCTATATTCATGCACCACAATGACCACATAACGGCGGATATGCATGGAGTTACGAATCATATATAGCAGGGATACCAATCTTGCGGTTGAAA
Source organism: Agapanthus africanus (assembly GCA_030015575.1). Classification (NCBI taxonomy): domain Eukaryota; kingdom Viridiplantae; phylum Streptophyta; class Magnoliopsida; order Asparagales; family Amaryllidaceae; genus Agapanthus; species Agapanthus africanus. The sequence goes on along the minus strand of JASDDO010000028.1, from coordinate 61,829,199 downwards.
ATGATGATTGATGTGGAGCTGAGATTAATCGTAGCACGAGAAATATATAATACTCTCTCCGTCCCACTTTAATAGTCGTTTTAGAGAATTTTTTTGTCCCACAATTCTAATCATTTTATGTAATTGAGATTACTTTATTAATTGATTACTGAATTTACCTTTCATTAAAATTCCAACTTCATTAAAATCCCATGCATGTAATCCCATACATGTAATCTCATACATGTCACTTGTTGCACTTTTGGTTTTGGTTTTTGTGATTGAGATTACTTTAATTAGATATATTATGGTAAATTGAACCGGTCATAATTTAACCTTAATAAACGTGAAAAACACCAAAACAACTACTAAAAGGGGACGGACGGAGCAGTGTAGGATCACAGAGATCTCACTAAATCTTGCAATTCTGTCTCCAATATTTGGTCATTTACATGTACTTTCCTTCTCCCACCCACCACCAATCTCTATTTAAACCAAACACAACCTCTCTCTCTCTCTCTCTCTCACACACACACACACATTACATATGTTATCAAATCACTAGATACATTAGCTCCAAAATTACAAAATTACAGATGGAAATGAATGATGGATCTCCGATCGTGATGGCAAGATCGATGGCCAACACGAGAGCACACCGCAGCCACAGCGAGGCGGAGAGGAGGCGTAGACAGCGCATCAATGGCCACCTTAACACCCTCCGCACTCTCATTCCAGCAGCCACCAGAGTACGTATTTTCATTCAACTTAATAAATTACCCTATTAATCATCATTAAAAGCCTCGTCCTTGTCAGTATTTTGTTTCCCTTTCAAACCCAAAAACATACATGGGTTTAATTTCGATTTCAACAACCTTTTCCCTTTAATTTCTATGGTTTTATCCCTCACTTTTGAAGGAAGCTAGAGAAACCAACTGAGTGCTTCAGGATTATGACAGACATTATTTTATCTATATATATTTACTTAGGCAGGATTTTTGCACTGTAAAAGCTAGCTTCTTCAAAATTTTCATATAGACTTGTTTCCATAATCTCAATCACATTTTGAGAAGAGAGTGCTCAAAAGATGGTGAGTGTCAATTGCTTTCTAATTTCTTAGACCATTGGTTTAAAAACTAATTTCATTTTAAAAATAATTTCCGTCCATATCCATGCCATTTTCATTCACCTATCCAAAATATGTTATAAATATCGAAAAGGTATGACATCTATCTGTTCCATATAGTTTGGATCATGAGGCGGAATCCGGCGCTTTGTTACATGAATTGCACTTAAAAACATGAAATTTTGATACAAATGAAATCTTCAACCATCTATATAGTTGCCATATTAGCGAAGCTAGGTCTCTTCTTCCCAAAGGACCATGTACTTTTACTTGGTGCCCAAGCCATAGATATTAAACAAGTTTTATTATTATAATTTATTTATTTTGAAAACTTTCACTTTATTAGTGCCGTACGCATATTCTTTGTTCATAATTACAAAAGTACCACAGATGGACAAGGCTACCCTGCTAGGGGAGGTGGTGAGGCAGGTGAGGGAGCTGCATGCACTCACTGATGACGTGGCACTGGCGGTTCCAACAGAACTCGACGCCATATGTATCGAAGAAGAGGAGAGCAACAACAAAGTGAGAGCTTCGGTTTGCTGCTCGGACCGGTCCGGTCTAATGAGCGAACTGAACCGGGCGGTCAGCTCGGTTCGGGCCCGAGCAATTCGGGCAGAGATCTCAACCATAGGAGGCCGAACCAAGAGCATAATGGAGGTCGAGTTTGGGGCGGAGTTGAGGGCGGAGGAGAGCCGGTCCGGTCTATTTGCGGCTCTCCGGTCTGTTTTGGTTGATAAAAACCCCGGTTCGGTCTATTTGTTTGGGAATCATTGTAAGAGGCAGTGTTTGTCTGCAGGGCTGGGGGAGTGAGTAACTCTGTTTCCTGCATAATTGTAGACCACTTATAGACAACTTACTGTTTTGATATATAAAGAAAAGACTAAAGCTCACTAAACCAACCATGAGTTTGGCCATATCCAGAAAAATCCCAAAATGTTTAATTAACACGGTGTCAAGCAGCCAATGTAAAATGACTATTTTGACTCTTTAAATAAACATAAGTAATCAAATTATTAATTAATATCATAAACTATTAATTAATTAATAAAATTTTTGATAGGGTTCAGGCTTTTGAGGAGGGTGGTCGGAGGAGATGAGATGGGCAAGGAGGAGGTGGGCGAGGTGGAGACATGCGGCAAAGAGGAGGTGAGGTGGATGTGGGCTCGCGCAGGAGGGTGAGGAGGGCAAGGAGGAGGAGACGAAGTGGAGATTGGCAAGGAGAAGGAGGAGAAGGTGGTGGTGAAGAGGGAGTCGCTGGAGGGGACCGAAGGAGGCTGCGGCGCCGACTGAGGAGAAGAAGGGGAGGAGGTAAGGCAAAAGTTAGGGTTAAGGTTAGGACGGCGGTGGTAGGATGGCGGCGGCACGGTAGGGATAGAGAGATGGAGGAGCCGGTAGTGAGCTAGGGTTAAGGTTTTTGCTTAATTAGTTAGGATTAGGGTATAGAAGGAAAATGAGCAAGTATGGAAAATTTTGTATTTTTTTTTGGCTGATATGGCAGTTGACTGACATGGCGGTGATGTGACACTAATGTTGATGACGTGTCACCGTTGGTTATGGGGATTTCCTATGCCAATTAAATTTTTTTGGGGTTTTATGGGATATGGCCAAACTCATTGTGGGGGTGGTGGGAGGGAGGGGGTGGTGGGTTAACTTGAGCCTAAATAAAAAGAAAAGGTTTACTCAGTTTATCCTCAAACGCCCTTCATATTTTTGTGATATCATGTAGGAGTTTATTTGCCAGCTATCCATGATATAAAGAAATGGTTGTCCAAATCAACTTTAGACCTTGCTCTTATGTTGTTTAGGGTTAAATTTGATCCCACCGACCCCCACCACCCCCTCATCCGTTATGCAATAGACGGAATGTTATATCTGCTATATTGTGACACCTAAACTTCATCGGTTATGCAATAGACGGAGGACACCTAGCATATAACTAAAAAATATCAAATGGGTATTCTACATAATCCTTATGTAGCCTGTTAGGGCAACTGGGGTCACGTAAGTGCAATCATGTGTCCATTTATATAAATAGTTAAATGGGGCTGAATTTGAACACAAGCTCATGACTATGCTTGCATGACCCAACCCCTTGAGAGCATGGCCCGTCCCGCTTTCTTTCGCCTTGGTCACAACAGTGATGAAACTGCACCCGAGCGCAACCCTATAACTATTACATTAAAATGATGACAACACCCCCATCAAGAAAATTAAATACATATATAAACCATATAAGGAACAAAGTGTATCACATTGAATGGGTTGGGTTCTGCTTGGATGTCCAATTCTATTTTGAACTCAAGACAAATCTCCTCCACACTTTTTCAAAAGTTAAATTTCGTCTAAAGTTAAATGAAAAAGCCAAAAAGATCTATAGGCTCTTGTTCCCTAGGAAAAGACAATAGGCGGCCACAGTTAGGAAATTTGTGTACCAACAATTTGTACTTATAATGCAAAAATGCGACATGGTCTACAAATGTTGGTGTTTATAGGCCAACATATGTGCATCTTCTGAACATGTAAAAGGTCCTGTCTTTCAAACTTGTAATCTGTATTATAATTCTAGCTTTCAATCATCCTTTGCAACGAGAAAACATTTAATTTTACATTGAAAATTTGGAATCTTTATAAATGACATAATATTGTGCACAAGGTATAGCACGTGTCGAAAAACTTTCAGAACATGAACAATTTTCCCTGACATCATATAATCAGTTAACAATTCTAGCAAAATGCTGTGTAGACAAACACATTATCATTTGGCATGAAATGTAATCTTAATCTCATTATTTCAAGCAGCATGCATATAAAAATTCAAAATTGCATTTGTTTATAAGTAACAAGGGTAAATTGTCAAAAAGCCCCCGACCCGCTTCAAACTTGTGTAAAAACCATTGGGTTTTTTTCTCTTGTTAAAAACCCCTGGGCCCAATCAAAACCCCGTGTATACCGGTTGCATCTAATATCTAAGCAGTTACATGTAATATCCAAACAGTTGAGGGCATACAAGGTCTAAATGAAATAAAGCCCGGAGGTTTTTTCATAAAGATTTTGAACAGTAGGCTCTTCCCAACAATTTCGAAAATTACTAGGACTTTTAGATAACTCCCGAGCGGGCCGAGAGCTTTTTGACAATTTACCCTGATAACAATACCCGGTTCTCATACAACAACAACAACAAAGCAAATAGCCGCTATTTATCATTGAAACTAACACATCTCCTTTGCAAATAAAGTAGGTTCTAATCAGCCGATCTAGATTAACTCCAAATTTTAAAAAGGTTAACAAAAGAAGAAGAAAAAGAGACAAACTTACTGTGATAATTGACAATTTTTCGCCCTTAAAAATATGACAGTAGAAACATAAGTTCCAGTTACTGCTATAACTCATACGCCAATGTATACACTTGCCTTTGCAGCACAGATATATAGGTACCTGTAATATATACATCAGTATTGATTTAGTCATAGTAATTTGGTGGGCAAGAGTATATTAAGTGAATGTATTAGATCGACGAAGGAACAACATGCTAAAGCCACAATGAGTATGTAGCACATCAAGAGAAGATACCCCTAAGAGCAGAAAATAAATCAGAAGTAAAGTAGGGCTGCAGGTTGATCAGATGCTAAGGCAGTCAAGAGTAACGGAGCTGCAAATTTGGTGCGAACGTACATAATAAATTAGGGTAAATTACACTACAGTATCCTTAACTTTCGCCATTTTCACTAAACTGCCATGAAGTTTTCTTTTATTACAGCAATCTCCCTGAAAGTTTTATATTTAAGGGTATTTTAGTGAAAAAAATCCCTTAAACCCGATGTTTAAAAAATTTCACTGTCATAAACTTTAATCGATCGTGGTTTACTGGAAAGAAAGGTAATTAAGGGTAATTCAGTAAAGCTTACCCAATATATCGTGACTCACAAGTTACAAATGATACAAATAACAACAAAGAATAACAGCAAGACCATCAACCCAGAACTTAACTTTTGATTAAAGTGCTTCCTGAGAGACTCTGTAAATTTAAAAAGCTAGGTTCAAAGTAAAGTCCCTTAATTTGGTTAATTTTAAAACCCTTCACATAACAATCTCATAATCCTCATTTACCGTTGTCAATAGTTTTGACCATTGTCATTGATTACGAAATCTTAAGGGAATTTTGGACATCCTATTTGACATCAAAAAGTCGATCCCGTTTTTGAACACAAAAACCTTAGCAAAATTAAACAAAACCAAACAATACCAGTTAATCTAATTGTAAATAAACATAAGCATAGACATTGTATAATAACTGCAAAGGAGAAAGTTGTGTCACTTACTTTGGTGAAAAGACGCTCCATACAAACAAATGGTCTCTCATAAGCAGCAACACGATAGTGAATGCGGTCAACGCAATTGAGTTAAGGACCAGAAGAAGCAAACATGGAAATGGGATCATCGTTCGAAGTATAGAACCCAACTCCAAACCTTTTGTGCATGAGTGATGTCTCAAATCTTTCGAAGATATGTGTAACACCCTAACCCGATCGTACTTTTTTTTTTCTTTTTGGGTGTATTATTACTATATTATTATTATTATTACTATTATTAATTTAGAGTTTAATATTTGTTTATAATCTAATAATGTCTTATCTTGATATCCATAGAGTATATTTTAAATATTAAATATATATTTATTTTAGTATGATGGTTATAACAAAAAATATGCCAAAATACTTGAAAATCCTTTTTAAAAATCTTTTAGAACTTTTTGGGTTATGAGAATTATTTTTCTAAACTTATATATATTTTCTTATACTCACTTCAAATATATTTTATCTTCCCGAACAATTACCTATTTTAATCATATACATTGAAACTAATATATATACATCATATCTATTTTAAAACCCTATATATATTTATATAAATATTTCCTATTATCCTATATAATAACAAACCCTACACCTATTTTAACTATATATATTGATTATCTAGTTTGTTTAAGATACTTATTGGTATGCTAAGTTATATTTATATTAATTAATATACATACGATATATATACTGTCTACAATATTTTTGTAACCACAGATATATGATATACTGTTTTGGTTATGATAAATAATTGAGTAGATCTCTTAAAAATTTTAACATATAGTTCTTGTGGAGATTTTGTGATATATTGTTTTATTTAGTTTAATAAATCTTTTCTCTCTTCTATCAATTTTACCCTCACCAATATATAAATAATACACCTATATTTTACTTAATCTTAATCTCTCTCCAATCGGAATATTTCTCTCCCTTTTCTCTCTCTCCAATATATATATATATATACATATATATATATATATATATATATATAAACCTATATTCATCTCTCAAATCTCCTTCCTTTAAAAGTTGTCGAACATCTATCACCAACCGCACCCAACTCCAGAACAACGAGCAACGTGGATCGAGATTCTCTAACCGAGTGATCGAATTTGGTTTGCGTTTTGTGTCATCGTATTTAACCGTCTCAAGGCAAGTACTCTTGCTACTTTTCTTTGGTCGATGCAATATCGGCGAATTGCTCAATACATTATTAGACTATAATATAGATGAGATGTTATTTTTAACACTTTATTGTATGTCTCAATATATTCACCTAATTTATGCAATATTAATTGGTGAATAAATCTGCTTTACTTTTATGATCTTTAATGTATGCTATCGCGTACTAGTGAATAATACACACTAGCTGGCTTTTAACTATGTTGTTCCTTAAACTATGATCTCATTTAAATTATATAACAATATCCTACTCACTTCTAATATTTTCATAATCTATACTCATTACTTAACATGTTTCACCATGTATCATTAACATACACAAGATCACTACTTATAATGCCGAATTACATTCCATGACATCATTTATTCTTGTTACAAGCTTCTATTTCATACCGTTAACATAATATTACAAGTTACAGTCCGGTCGGTATTTTATTTAGTGGTCGAGTTTACTGCCATGTTAGTTATAAATACACAGTATGTTGAGGTAGTTTGAGTGTGAGTCGTTCGACAGGATCTCAGAAGTCCAATTGCCGGCAGCTCATACCGGACTATATCGGTCATTGGAACTCGTACCGGGCTATATTGGTCATTGTTCATCAGCCGGTATCGGGCTTTATACGGTTAGTATTCATGCAACTCGTACAGGGCTATATCGGCCATTGTTCATGCAGCCGGTACCGAGCTTTATACTGCCAGTGTTGTTTCCACAGTTGGGCCCGTGTTTTCTTGCCTGGGGGTCCTACCCTTGAGTTGGGAATACTCCTGCTGAGGTTGATGTATCCATTCGAACTCACGATAGGATGGATTACCCTTTAGTGACCAACTAAGATATGACTTGACTGACTTGACCTGTTTATATGCTTCCTTCATATTATTACCATATCCGTATTTATCTGTGCACACGGGCTTCACTACACTCGTATATTCTTACTATTACATGCATACACACACTGTTACGATTGAGTACTTGCAGGATGTTCTGATATCCCTGAAACTTGCCATTTCAGGTTTAGAGGCGGATTTTCAGGCCGAGCAGGATCAGAGCGATTATCAAGAGTTTGCCGAAGATCGGTAGTCTTTAGGTTTATTTCTTTTTCTGTTATCATTTAGCATGTACGCTCTTGTGGGATATTAGGATTTATGTGTCTATTTTCGGATTTTGTCTTATTTCGAACCTATTGTATCAAAACCTTATTTTGTATCAAAACCTTATTTTGTATCTATTTATCTTATGAGCCTATTGTTAGTATTCTGTGGTTCGTTCCAACATGATTTTCAGTGTTATCTATTCTGCTTTGGACATTATCGTACAGATTTAGGTAGAGCCTTAGATATGACTATGACAAGGCGATTTTCCTTTGTCTAGGAGCACTGCAGGTTTCGGTCCATATTTCCGTATTCCGGAAATTGGGGTATTACTTATTGGTATCAGAGTCAAGCTGACGTCGAAATTAATCTTGATTCTATCGACCTTTTAGGCTAGAATCGTGTGTCTAGGTTGCCCTTAGTGTGTCATACTGCATATTCCGTTGATTCTGATTGTAGGATTCGGACAACTGAGACAGAATTACGTTATTGTACTCATGTACCGCGGCATGGTTACAATGCGTCATTCTGTTTGAGTAACTTAAAGTTCTGCCCTTAATTTGTTTCCACTGATTTGATTTCCTTGCACACGCCGATTTCTCGAGCCAAGACCGTGACTCTCCGTACCCTCATTTGTTTCCTTGACCCTTGATTTTCGTATCCATCTATTTTTCTTGATCCTTATAATTAGTTCGCAATCTTGTATTTTCGTTCTTCTAATTTCGAGAACGAAATTTCTTGTATGGTGGGTAGGATATAACACCCTAACACGATCGTACATTTTTTTCTTTTCTTTTTGGATGTATTATTACTATATTATTATCATTACTATTATTAATTTAGAGTTTAATATTTGTTTATAATCTAGTAATGTCTTATATTGATATTCATGTAGTATATTTTAAATATTAGATATATATTTATTTTAGTATGATGGTTATAACAAAAGATATGACAAAATACTTGAAAATCCTTTTTAAAAATCTTTTAGAACCTTTTAGGGTTATGAGAATTATTTTCCTAAACGTATATATATTCTTATGCTCTCTCTTCAAATATATTTTATCTCCCTAAACAAATCTATACATGTATTAATCATACAAATTTAAACTAATCTATATACATCATATTTATTTAAAACCCTATATATATTTATATAAATATTTGCTATTATCCTATATAATAACAAAGCCTACACTTATTTTAACTAACTAACTAACTATATATATATATATATATATTGATTATCTAGTTTGTTTAAGATGTTTATTGGTATGCTAAGTTATATTTATATTAATTAATATACATACGATATATATATTGTCTACAATATTTTTGTAACCATAGATATATGATAGATTGTTTTGGTTATGATAAATAATTGAGAAGATCTCTTGAAAACTTTAACAAATAGTTCTTTTAGGGGTTTTGTGATATATTGTTTTATCTAGTTTAACAAATCTTCTCTCTTCTGCTAATTTTACCTTAACCAATATATAAATAATACACATATATTTTATCTAACCTTAATCTCTCTCCAATCGGAATCTCTCTCTCCAATCAGAATATTTCTTTTACCTTTTTCTTTCTCACTCCACTATATATATATATATATATATATATATATATATATTTCTAAACCTATATTCATCTCTCAAATCTCTTTCCTTTAAAAGTTGTCGAACACCCATCATCAACCGCGCCTTCAGAACAGCAAGCAACGTGGATCGAGATTCTCTAACCGAGCAATCGAGTTTGGTTTGCGTTTTGTGTCGTTGTATTTAATTGTCTCAAGACAAGTACTCCTGCTCCTTTCTTTTAGTCGATGCAATATCGACGAATTGCTCAATACATTATTAGACTATACTATAGATGAGATGTTATTTTTAACAATTTATTGTATATTAATATATTCACCTAATTCATGCAATATTAATTAGTGAATGAATCTTCTTTACTTTTATGATCTTTAATGTATGTTATCGCGTACTAGTGAATAATACACACTAGCTGGCTTTTAACTATGTTGTTCCTTAAACTGTGATCTTATTTAAATTATATAATAATATCCTACTCAATTCTAATATTTTCATAATCTATACTCGGTGTTTAAACGCGGAAAAGAAAAGCGGAACGGTCGAAAAGTCAAAACACTTAAATGCCGCTTAAGCGGCCGTAAAGACGGGACAGAAATCAGAACAGTGGTGTTTCATCAATATTCCTTTTCTTATCAATAAATAATGATTCTCATCACATTCTAACTATTTTTATGTTGTTTTTGTATTAACAAATGCCTAAATTTAACCCAAAATTTAACAAATTTGCTTAGACAATATATTATTTGCTAAAATATGTTCAAATAATTCAAAGCAAAATTGAAATTTCTTAAAATTTATTAGTTTATATAGTCCTTATAAGCTTTTCGATACCCAATATCAAGCATCATAGCTCAAAACAATAAAAATACTTACCAAATTATTTTTAAAAATATCTAAAAGATTGTAACTCAACCAGTTGGAGTCAAAATCAAATTGGAATTTCATGATCGAAATTCAAAAGCTACTCAAAATCGAAATAGAAAACTCAAGGATTACTCGAAATCGATTTAGATCTCGACTTCTTAAAGTTGATAAATCTAAAATTTTAGAGTTTTAAAACCCAAATTTTGAAGTATCTCAAAGTCGGCTCAACAACCGTGAGATTTATTTAGTCGAGCACGAAAGATAGAAACGTGGAAAAAAAGAAAAAAAGATAGAATGTTGTATTAATTGGTATTTGTGTATTTTTACTCCAATAACTATACTTATATACCCTTTATAACACTTATAAGGTGTATATATCAATAAAATAGATTATACAATATAACCCGCTTAAGCGGAATAAAGTAGAGCGGCGAAACCCGCTCGGCCGCTGTTTAAAACACTGTCTATACTCATTACTTGATATGTTTCACTCTGTATCATTAACATACAGGAGATCACTAGTTTGAATGCTGAATTACATGCCATGACATCATGTATTCCTGATACAGGCTTTATTCCAATACCGTTAATATAATATTACAAGTTCCAGTTCAGTCAGTATTTTATTTAGTGGTTGAGTTCACTTCCATATTAGTTATAAATATGCGGGGTGTTGAGATAGTTTGAGTGTGAGTCGTTCGACAGGATCTCAGGAGTCCCATTATCGGCAGCTCGTACCGGACTATATCGGTCATTGGAGCTCGTACCGGGCTATATCGGTCATTGTTCATTAGCCGGTACCGGGCTTTATACGGGCAGTGTTCATGCAGCTCGTACCAGGCTATATCGGCTATTGTTCATGCAGCCGGTACCGGGCTTTATACGGTCAGTGTTATTTCCACAGTTGGGCCCGTATTTCCTTGCCCATGGGGCCCCACTCTTGGGTTGGGAATACTCCTGCGGCAGAGATTGACATACACACTCGAACTCACGATAGGATAGATTACTCTTTAGTGACCAACGAAGATATGACTTGACCGACTTGATCTGTTTACATGCTTGCTTTATATTATTAACATATCTATATTTATCTGTGCACGCAGGCTTCACTACACTCATATATTCATGCAATCACACACATACACACACTGTTACGATTGAGTACTTACGGGATATTCTGATACCTTGGGACTTACCATCTCAGGTTTAGAGACGGATTTTAAGGCCGAGCAGGATCAGAGCGATTACCAGGAGTTTGCCGAAGATCGGTAGTCTGTAGGTTTATTTCTTTTTCTGTTATCATTTAGCATGTACGCCCTTGTGGGATATTAAGATTTATGTGTCTCTTTTCGGATCTTGTCTTATTTCGAACCTATTGTATCAAAACCTTATTTTGTATCTATTTATCTTATGAACCTATTGTTAGTATTCTTTATGGTTCGTTGCAATATGATTATCAGTGTTATCTATTCTGTTTTGGACATTAGGGTACAGGTTAAGCTAGAGCCTTAGGTGTGACTATGGTAAGGCGATTTCCCCTTGTCTAGGAGCACTGGTGGTTTCGGTCCATATTTCCATATTCCAGGAATTGAGACATTACAATATGTATACAAGCATGCTGAGAAATAATAATATTGGAGATGCAGATGTAATTATGAACATCAAAATTCCGAAAGTATTGTTGAGTGGCTTGAGATACCCTAAAAGAGTAAATTGTAATATATTTGATTAATAAGATGTATGAGATGGGAGGAATCTAAAGAAGGGTTAATTGCACAAAACACACAACAATTTATCACATATAGCTTTAGACCCCCTCAAGTAATTTATTATCGCAAATACCTCATTTTTAGTCGTTTAAAACCTTCAATCTCTACTCTAAACAACAAGAAGAAAGTTCTGAAATTAGATTAGACAATCATTTGAGTTGTTTAGAATTGGATATGAATGTTATTAAGGTTTTGATCGATAAGCAGAGGTGTTTGAGCCAATAAATTGCTTGAGGAGGTACAAGTGTTATATGGGGTAAACCACAGGGGTGTTTTGAGCAATTACCCTACAAAGAAAACAAGTCCAGAATAAATAATGCATACTATAAATGCTCCAGCAACATCAACAGTAGCTAAGGTATTGCTGTTGCCGAGGCCAAAATGGCCTGACATTCCCAAAAAGTACATCGCAACTACCTGTGAATTACATGTGGAATTAGTTTATGGTTCCATTAGGGAATAATATATCGATACACACAAACAACAAAATTTGTTTTCGAAAGAGAACAGATCAACATACACTAAATGTTAAGAAGAAAAATGTGGTGGTGAAGTGTGTTGAACAACACGGTTACATGCTCCAGTATATAGATTCACTCAGCATGGCGGGGAAAAAGCCAACAGAACTTAGCCTCTATAATCTATCCAGAACCTCTAATTGATAATGAGAGACCATTTTCTACATAACAGTATGGTACAGTAAAACGTGCATTATTAATTTCATCATGTATCCAACCATTTTAAATTTTATTTCATAGATGCACACTAGCTTAAGCTTCTATGCTAAACTCATCTAGGTGTACTATCTTTTGCATCAAAAATTCTGAGTGCCACAATTAGGAAATTACCCACAAAATTATTTTCCACACCCATTTGTATTAAGTGTAGATCACAAATGATAAACCAAAAGATGTCAAATAATTTCAGAAATCTCATTATAATGCACAACACAGACACTCACAATTGGATGCGTAGAACAGAAGAACTCCCATCGTGAACAAAAGAACAATCAACTTAAACAGAAACTGTTTACATCTAAGTGCACCATACTCCTGTTGTGAAAAGAAAGCCCAGCACAAATGAAAAGAATCACATCAAATTAAAGATATTATCAATGTAAAAAACCAATAAGGTAAAAGATTCCCAGAACTAACCTCAACCCATCGCTCATGACATGGCCCATCAGCTGAAAAATATATTATGCTGGCAAATATTTGTACAAAAATGAATAATACCGGCACCAAATTTATCGGCTGTAGTAAAAGCAACTACAGAAGGCACCAAAATGAAGCGTATGTCATTCCTATGGCATACATAGAATTTCTTACACCCAATAAACGAGAATCAATCTGTGTATTGATTGAACTAGAATCTTTATTATGAACAGGCAGAATCCAAGGCGATAAAAATGTCGTCATCGCCTCTGTCACAATAATAGTTAGATAAAATATCTGAGCTACCACCACCGAATGGCTCCAATTTTCCATAATATGAAGATAAACTAATAACCCAGATGCAATATGACTAAAAATGATTAAATTAACTAGTTTTGTCCTTGATCTTAGAAAACCAATGGAAAATGAATTTAAGATCACCAGAGAGAGTAATGAGATTAGCTGCAAAGCATTTATCATGGAAACACCATCTTGCTCAAGCCACTTTGAAATATCAGGAAGATAAATATAGTTCACACCACCTTGATGCCAACCTCTCAAAAGCCTCCCACAAACAAGCACAATGAGGATGGAAAATACCTGATATCGATCCTTCAAAAAATTTAACTTGCCGCTAGAACAAGCGACAAGGCCTGATTTTTTTGGTTTAAGAAGAGATTGGACTGTCGTAAGGAGAAATATCAAATACAATGTGGATGCTACAAAATGCCATGTGTATTGCTCTTCTTCAACCATGGGGCTTGAGAAAAGACTCAGAACATGGATTAAGATTCCTAGAAAAACAAAGGCATCATCCAAATGCCAGTTCACAGTATGGGCTCGCTTTTGTCTCACGTAAGCTTCTTTGAACAAGCAAAATAATATGTTCAGAAGCAGAATGCAGGAAACAACCATGATGACAACTCCAGATAATAGCAAGTTAAATGGTTTCTGCAAAAATTACTAAATTTTTAGATTTTATCATTAAAATAGACCACATTCCTTCAAAACACAAATAGAAATGGCAAATGATAATTACATCAGTTGCTTTGTGCGGCAGCCACTCACTCGCATGCCTTAAGTGTTGAAAATTGATGCAAATTAAAATCTATGGTTATGTGCCACCTTTTGACATGCATGACATTGTTAGGTGATGACAATGATAGGTGGTGACTTTGTTGGGTGCTACTTTTGACATCCATGACATTGTTAGGTGATGACAATGATAGGTGGTGACTTTGTTAGGTGCTATTTTTGACATCCATGACATTGTTAGGTGATGAAAATGATAGGTGGTGACTTTGTTAGATAGTGATATTGTCCTAGGTGCTATAAAAGCACATCTTATGAGTGAGGCATTTTTGGTATCCATCACAAGTATCATCACAAGAGGCAAAGGCCAAGAGAGATTTGTATAGAGAGATTTAAGAGAAATCTCCTAAGGTTGTTCTTGTTTGCAAACTTGATTTAAGTATAGTAGACGTTTGCAGATTCCGCTCTACCGGGGACTAGCCATACGGTGGGTGAACCTCGTTAACAAATCTATTTTGTTTGTGATTGATTGTTTTCTTATTCCTGCACTTTAATTTATATTGTCTTTCGTCGTTTAATTACGTGATTGTATTTTTGCGTAATTTGGGTTTTGTCGCGAGCACTGTTCCGTGGATCGACTCTCCCTCCCAACATTAAGAAGTCATAATAAGATGTGATGACAACCTTCAGATCATCAGTATTATTAGTCCTGCAATACTAATAAAAAATATATTGTTTGAAGATGAAATAACATTAGGTCACAGAAAATATTCATGGATCCTGAGAAGTGAAGTCATGCCCATGATCTTACATAAACTCCGGACCTTGCTGATGAAGTTTCCATAGATTATGCGCAGCCAAAGCTTTTAAGAACAAATTATGTAATCTTTCCTGTGTATTGCTTATGGTGCCACAGACTTGAGAATCTTGTTTGTCACTGATGCTACAGCTTGAATTTCCACAGAGCAAGCCAGGTAAATGTACTTGCAATAGTCTCAATAATTGCCAGGAATTCAATTCTAAAGCACGAAGCCTTTGCTTAGCTGTGATCAAGAAAAATTTAATTGGCATTTTTGGTAGCCTCAAGATTCATATATCAAGAATAAAACGTATGTGAAAAAAATCTATCAAACTGTCTTTTAATCGATTTTTATATGTTGTAGGTTTTAGTTTGACATGTTATTCCCTAACATCTGAGGTACTCAAACTAAATTACGTGGTGTGTGCGCACGCGTGCTACTTCAAAAAATGCACCCAGAAATTGCACATGGTAATATCAAAATAGAATAAGTTGTGAAACCATGAAGAATTGACAAGGCTATTCTTTTCTAAATTTAGAGGATTCAACAAATTACTCGGGTTTTTTTTTTGGTTTTTTTTTTTTTTTTTTTTTTTTGGGGGGGGGGGGGGGGGGCTTTTTCCCCTCCCCTCCTATGAAATTTATTTTCTTTATACCCATGTAACTGAAAACATGGTATACCCTCAATACCTTCACCCACTTGTCTCCTACCCAAATATAACTTTCTTCTAAATACCAAATAAATTTAAATTGGGTTTACGTTAACTTAAGATCCCAAAAAAGGAATTCTATCTGAGTGTGCTTAATTTGCTTATAACCAATACAAAGAGGTAACTGCCAGATAAAAGTGGGTCATAAACCTACATTGTAGACCCTCACCCTTAATATATGAACCATAACTATTTTGTCGACATCATTCTGACTATGTTCTGTGACAAATTAAACCATGTGACGATCTTCATGCTTCCAAATTTGGTACCCTTGCATGATTTGAAGTAAGACTATTATAATTTTTGCCTAATCACCGTATGGAAACATGAACTTTGTTACTGGAGACCCTTCCCACCACAAATCTGAATCGCATAAGAAAAGGGGAAATGGAAGATACTTATTTTTGGATGTGTTGCATTTCTCTTTGGCTTTATTTGAGCCTTAGTGTTGACATATTTTTCTATTAAGAAGTTATCATCATACCCATTTTGAGTATATAAATTTATAAAGAAGCGTAAATTAGAAAAGAATCTTGAATTATCACAATTTTGGAAACCCCCGTAAATATGAACTGCAACAAGAGACCACTTGATATATGAACACTCTTGATCATTCATTATTCATAAATTTTAGCAGACAATTAGTCATGTGATGTTCACGTCACGCCTTACATATTTTATTCCACTGAATTGAGAGAGGAAGAGAAGATGGTAATAGTGCTAGAAAAGGTTGAAAGAGATGAAAGGTTATATAATTTGAGCCTTTGAGTTGATGTGTTTAGACGAGAGAAATGGGGTACAGATTTATTTTTTATTTTCTAAGAAAGGTGAAGGCTTAGATATTTAGATATAGGAGATAGATTTCAGAGAATTTCAGGTGGAGAGGTTAGATAAAAAGAGGACAAGTTGCAAAACTGAGATAGAGAGGAATGTATTAGGGAGGGATCAAAGGTCGAGAAGATGGCTTAGAGCAAGTTTGACGAAATGGCAAAGGAGAAGATGGGTTAGAAAAAAAGGTTAAAGATAGATGACATAGATTAGATAGAATACAGAAATATGCATCGAGTGTATATATGTAGTTTTGTTTTCATTTATTATTAATGAAAACAATTTTCTAACATATTAACAGTATGGACTATGTCAGGGATTTGAAGTAGATTCAAATGATTTTTTTTTTATATTTTTTTGTTAAGTTTAATTAATAGGAGTTGGGGCTATCTCAAAATGTTTGACAAATGAAAGGGTTAGTTGTAATTTACCCTAATACGAAGTACAAACTCATAATTTATTCAAAAATCACATCCTAACAGCAAAAGGTAAAAATCAATAAGAAATTAACCAGCACAAATACACAACAGGAAGAAATCAATTCACTTGACTTAATTTATTACACGTGGAAAAGTCAAAATTTTCTGTAAGTTAATGACCCCTTAACAGCATCATGATTTTCTTTTCAACTAAATCATGTACATAAGAATCAATACACCAACCTGTTAGAGAGTTAAGAACCTCCAGAAGCAAGACTCCAATATTGTTCTTTGGAATTGGCACACCGAGAAGAAGGGCTAAAGTAGGAGCAATATCAACCTAAGTACAAATTAGTGGCAAAAAAAAGCATGAGATCACAAGGGCTATGATATTTCATGCACAATTTATATGGAAAATGCAGCATAAATTAATGCATTTAAACAAAAAAAACCGTGCATGTAGCTCTACTTGTTCGGAAAATGGAAACGCATTTGAAGTCCATCCTAAATACTTTGAACGCATGTTCAACAATCAAATGACATGGGGATAAAGAGGAAAAGTTTGTTTATGTTGGTTTTAACATGAGCTTGTGATACATATAAAGCTCAAAACATCATCCTCTAATTGTTTGGAAGCATAAGCTTTCCATTAATGTGTCTACTAGTCTTCACTAAGTTATTCACTCAACCATCAACAAATAAGATGCATTAAAAGTGTTCTGTGCTTGAAGGCCCCAAACAAGAGCCTGGTGAAATACGACAACATGATGCAATTTATTCTGAACACGAAGTCAATATGATAACATACTACAAAAGCCATCAACATAAAATGCGAAAAGATTAATGGTGACTTCAACTTGTGATGATTGGTGGTGCTGAGAAATTATTGTTAAAGGAGACAACTTGAACATAACAGAAATAACATCATAGACTCAAAGTATTATTAATGAAATAACATCATAGACTCAAAGTATTATTAATATAAGAAGTCGACTAATAACAAGTTTATATCAGGGAGCAGGAGACTAAAAATGTTATTAATGCATGCTGAAAGTTAGAATTCTCCCAGAAACAACTTGCTTTGAAGCATAACTTCAGAATTTTAGAACTTAAAGTACAAACTACAAAGAGCAAGCACTCAATTCTACCTTCTCATATGCACGGCATGGGATTAATTACTACAATTTTAGCATTCCAGTAAACTTGATCCTTGGGTTAAGATAGATAAAATGTTTTTTTTCTAATACCACTGCTATTGTAGCCATTACACAGCTATTTCCTTACCACTAAAAGGCAGAAAGAGTATAAAAATTTGATCTTAAGTCGTGTCATTGGCTCTTCCAAGGAATAATCTGAAAAGACTAAAAGGGGAAAGCCTTGTGAGTCCTTCCTTTTTTCGTGTTAAAGTGGCCTTTTTGGATCTCTAATGAAAAGAGAAGGAACTTCCTCTGCATAGTCCTCATAATTCTTTGGATGCATATGGATCAAGAATGGATAAAGAAAATATTGTGCACGCTCTAGTAAAAGAACTTGGTTCGCATGCCACTGACTATAATGTTCATATTATAATAACAAATGCAGCTATCCTGGGGTGTATTGTACATGATTTTGGTTCAAAATCTCCAAGTGTGTACATCTATGATTGTGTAGACCAATTTAAGGATGCCTGGGTCTGATTATCACAGAATTCAAGAATAAGTATCTTGATTAGATTTTTATCAAATGGAGAGTGCAGATGAATTTATGTGTGAGAAAATGAGAATTCCTGATGTTCAGTAGAAGAAAATTTTAGCGCATAATGAGAGGCATGCACCTACAGTTAATGATTTCCTAGGACCACACTTCTGCTCTAATGCCTAGGAAAACAAGAGGTTAGTATGCAAATTGTGGTCATTGCGAAGATTAACTATCTGTGATCTTGATATCTTAGATGAAGATGACAATTTTTGGAAGACATCAAACTATTTCTTATCAATGTTCTAATTGTGGTATATCAGTAATTGTGGTATATCAAGTTCTTGTCGGTTGGAAAATTTCTATGTTGGATGGAGATGTCGGGATATATCGGAGACGATCAGTAAATATCGGGTGCAACTTTGTGAAAGTTGTGTCCTAGATATACCCTTCACAACTTCTACATCCACCAATATCTTAAATGCCATCCATCAAATTCAGTATCTATATAAGATTATGGGCAATAACGCTTGCATTAAATGTCATATTGAACAATCACATAATGACAATGACATAAACGACGGATATACAAAAATTCTTAAAATCAAAAACATGTATACTTATAGTGAATACTTGATGGCCTGCTATCAAGAAATATAACATAACCGAAACAATAAACGAGCAAATGAACAATAACATACCATTTTGATTTATGTTTCAAATTTCAAGTCGGGAGATATGACGAGCAAGACGCGACATGTCGGAACATTGTACAGAAAAATGCTACAACACATCTTCTCAGCATGTTGTGGCATTTGATGTTCAAAAAGGACATTGCAGGAGACATGTCGGAAGCATTTAAAAACATTTGCTTATATACTTAAATGACCATGAAGTTCATATAACATGTCGATTCTTTCATTTGATATATTGATAGCTGAATGCCTGTGGTGGAAGTATCCATAGCACAAAAAGTAAGAATCGGCCTACGAATAATGTTTTTCACGTTCTATATGATTTGAACCAAGGTTTTAAATCTCGGTATCAGACCGTCACTTTTGGAATTGGGATCGGCAATTTAGGTCGTATCGACTGTATCGGAACGGAATACAGGAATTTAAATCGTTTGAGAAAAAGACCTTTTTTTATGATGAGGATAACAATTTAAGGGTTATTTTGAAATACCCCACTTAAAAGTTTCATATTTCTAAAAACAACACCCAAAATTTGATATTTTTAAAACCCCCCAAAAGTTTTCACTCGTCTAAATAGGCACCCTTAGTTAACTTCCATCCAAACTCCATTAAAGGGCTGTTAGTTAGGGCTGTTAGAGGGGATTAAATGACTTCAATGCCCTTCCTATGGCTATGTAACTAGATTAAATCACTACCTCTCTCTGCCCCTCTTCTTTTCTCTCATCTCCTTTGCTTCTCTCTCATCTCTCTACCTCTCTCTCATAGCTCTTTTCTCTAATGTCAATGGTGTCATGCAATGGAGTGGAATGGATACACGAGAAAAACAGACTTAGTAGCGGTGTCACTGTTGGCATTGAAGACAACTTGTAAGGAAAAGCTTAGTTTGCTACTTGAAGTATGATTTAAAACAAAAAAAAAGTTGACAACAGTTGACAATAATTTAGATGAAAATGATTTAAAGCAAAAAAAGGACAATAAACAACAAACATTCCGAATTCAAAAGACCTAACCCAACACCCTAAACTCTAGATCCATCAATATGCCAAAAAATACAAGAGCTTCAGAGAAGTTAGCATTTAAAGATGTGTCAAATTCATATTGATTGAAGCCAGATGCAAGGAAAGATCAGGAGACCAATAGGGAGAAATTTAGCTTTTGAGATGTCGAGAGGAGAGAACATGGATGCTTGGAATTGTTGAGAAATTGGAGGTGGCCGCCAAGCTTGAGAGAAGAGGAGATAGGAGCTTGAGAGAGAGAGAGACAGAGAGAGAGAGAGAGAGATATGAGCTTGAGAGAAGAGGAGATGTGAGCAGAGGAGATGGGAGCTTGGGATGGAAGCGAGGTGAGCTTGAGAGATGGGAGCATGGGATGAGAGGAGATGGGAGCTTGAGAGAGAGAAGAGAGGTGACTAGAAAGAAGAGGAGATGTGAGCTTGAGAAAGAAGAGAGGTGAGCTTGAGAGGAGGAGATGGGAGCTTCAAAATGGGTTTGACAGAGAAAGGGGTAAATGAGGTCTAAACATATCTTGACCTGGGTTAGTTCAACCCAACTAACTAAACCAACTTGATCCTAATAGAGTGGGGTATTTGGATAACTGAGAACTTTTGAGTGTGTTTTTTTAAAATATCAGTTTTTGGGTGTTGTTTCTAGAAATATGAAACTTTTGAGTGGGGTATATCAAAATAACCCTATTTTAATATATATTTAAAGCAACTATAAACAATGTGTCAAATTCTTTTGTAATTAATGATGTCTTAAGTCATATTAATGTCAGCTAAGTGTAATAACCCAATAACCTATAATAAAACCATTAAACCATTAACCCATTGGTAAACCCGCTAACATTAATAGACTTGATACCCAAAAAACCCATTATAAATGGTAAACACAATTTGGTACCGGATAGTATCGGTCACGGAGCTCGGATGGCCATTTTTGGGATCGGAATTGGCCATCTCAGGATCGGCTGATATTTCAAACCATGATTTGAACACATCGATAGGCACGGTGCAAAATATAACAATAAATAACAGCACAACCAGAACATAGCATGAATCATAATTACTTGTGAGGGACCAAATTATGCAGATGCCATTTGTGCTCACTGCCATGTATCTAGACCAAACCTGCTTCAGCATCATTTTAATTTCAGATCTTCAACTGAATCCAGTCATTCAGATATCAAATTTCCTATTGCCAGTGGCAAACTGGAGACAGAAGAAAGTGTATTATTATAAGCTACAATAACATGATAAAGAACATTTCGTTTCTAAAGTGGTCATGTTTTTTAATTTGCTCTGACTTCCAAGAGTAGGCATCACACGTAGCAAGAGGATTACATCATGGATTTCAGCACATCAAAATGATAAATTCTCATGTGAGTCCAAAAATAAGAAAATTTTCAAAGCATAACGACAGAGACAATTTAGAATCTAAAGGATTTAACATTTGTAAGAAGAAGAAATAATAGTTGGAACGACCCTTTAGGAAAATCATGGGAAGTAATGCGCGTATAGTGCAAACTGAAGGCTAAAAAATATCTGAAAGTAATTATTTTCTGCAAATTAATCAATTATATATCATGGTGGTGAACCATGAACATGAGAAGGATGTGGTTCATAAAATTGAAATGGGATGGTTGAAGTTATGAAGTGCTTCTAGACCAACATGCCCATGAAACTAAAGGGAAATATCCATGAGAAAAATATACAACCAGCATTGCTTTATGTTTCAGAAAGTTGACAATGCATGTAGTTGAAATGAGAAAGTTGAGATGGATGAGTTAGAGATAAGATCATAAGATAAGAGGTAGTAGTTTCAAGAAAGGATAATAAGAAGAGAATCCATTTGTGCAAAGGAAATGGATAACTGTGTCGATTAAGAGAGACAATTGTAGTTAATGAAGATACATTTTAGTTTAACTATAACAAGGACTGTGAGGAGAGGGCCTTCTAGAGCCAAGTGGAAGAAAAGAATCATGAAGATACCTGCAGAAGTTTGGGATAGTTGTTGTTGATAGTCAGATTGGGGACGATACTTTAGGATTACTATGTGACCATCATCACATAACCATTAAGTATAAGACCAGCCATGCTATATGGTAAATTCACAAACCAGGTTCATACAAACGGCTCCAGAAATCTGGGACGAAAGGCTTCTTGTTGTTGCTAATTCACAAATCGGCATTTAAGAAATATGTTCAAGAGATGAGTGTAGCTGAGACAGATGGGCAAGGGAAAAGCTAGAAGACAGGGTAAGAATAGACAGAATTCACTAGAACATTAGCTTCAGTTCAAATGAGAAAAAAAGTTAGAGACCAGTGTTCAAGAGTGTGGTACTGTAGTTGATGGAGTTGCTAAGACAGAGGCAACAAAATAGGCTAAACAAACTTAGCTTGATGCATTAACAAAAATAAGGTAATTATTAATTCTCCCATTTTTTGGACTTCTCCATAGGGTATGAGACTATGGAAGATGCCAACTGGTCATCTTGAACTATGACAAACCCCACTCTTCTCATAGTTTTCTAAACTAGGACTTTGACACTTACTAGGAGAGGGTAGACATTAAGTTGACAGCCGGTCGTAAAACTGCCACATCTTTACCAGAGCTTTGCTTGCCAAACTCCATCTGGATGGGAAAAGGCTTAGATGACGATGTTGGTGATACGGAAAAAATGGTGCTTAATTGACCTGGATAGAGAAAGAAAGAAGACTCCTATAGAACCCAAATTTTTGACAAAAAGGCTTTGTCGTTGATACTGATGCTCTTTTAAAAAACTACAAATGCTTATGTTAAAAGGAAATTGCTGTAATTGTTTTACATTTTAAACGTGTGTAAGAAATAGATTATAGAACAAACAAAAAAAATGTATTTAAAGCTATTTTGTACAAGATAAGCAAAAAAGAAGAAGAAGAAGAAGAGTATATTAGATATTTACTTGAAAAGCTGCATGTGTATTGGGTGCATGAGTTGACAACATAGCATCTCCCCAATAAAAAAGAGCCAAGGAGTCAGTTTCTTCATAAGAGGATCCTCCATGATTTTCCCCATCAGTCATGCCATGATTGCTGACAACCACCTACAAAGCGAAAAAACTTCTTTTGTTTGTGAAAAATTACAAGTTACAAAATCCAGCTTCGCCATATCAATACATAAAATTACAAGAGTCAAAAGTAAGGAGATGTTGCATTGCAATCTCTGTTTCCAAAGGAAATCACGAATTAATAGTACAGAAGGGATTAAGCCCAAATATTAGCAGTATGAATTGCATTAATTGTCCATCTTAACAAGAAAGATCATTCCTACTATTTCCTATAGTTCTCCTTATGCACCAAGTAAAAAAGGATGAGGATAATTGTCAGTATAACAGAAAGAAAGTTGTTAAAAAGCAATTTAAAATTTAAGGGTTACAAAGGCAATCCAAAGCAAAAGAATTGATAAGAGATTCATGAGGGAATTACAATCATTTTCATTTGTATATGCTTGTGTAATGTTGTGTCATAATGTTGTTTGACCTCCTTTTGTATCATTACATATTTGAGAGCATAAACATTGGGAATATTTCACTTGTAAGTTGTAACAAAATATATATATATGATCAATTATTGGTATTCTAGACAGCTTAGCTGACCAGCTTGAAATTTTACATCCAATTAAACTAGGTATGGTAATGAAATATTAAATAGATTTTTCAGGAACATTCCAGATTCATTGCATTGCCAATCTAAAAATGATGTGAATGTCTAGTTCCAAATTTATACAATGAAATATCCATTTATAAAAGCTTATTACACATGGTAGTTGGCCAAAGCATGTAGTTGATCTAAGTTATTTCCTGGATAGGAGGAATTAATGGAGAAGGTGCAATATTGTCAGAAAACAAAATTTGGTTATCACTAAAAGAGGCATGTATTATCAATTTGCCACCCACATGCTATTATTGTTACAGATAAGAAATAAAGTATGAAAATACACAAACCAGAAGTGTCTGGTTGTCCAAATTATCTTGATTTAAAATTCTGTGCATGGGAATCATCTCAATAACTTCATCTATCTTTTTCAGCTTTGGAGCCATCAAGACACCGCAAGTTTAAGCTCAAACAATACGTATTTATACGCCGAATAAAATCAAGGTTACAATGATATTAAAGGAAATTAGGACAAGCATATACCTTCGGCGTCCTCCAATATGCCCCACATGGTCTAAAACCTAAATAATGAAGAACCTAAAAGAAAATGAGTTTTTTTCATGTTAGATAAGAAAGTTTACTTTAATCCAGAACACTTAGAATCAAGGTATGCATTCTACTCATGCAATATTAATTTAGCCATGTTAGTAAAATCTGATGTAAACCACAATGGAATTTTAATGTGGCAATTCTTGTGATAATGTATAGATGTGACACTAATGCTATTTAGGGATAAACTGAGTACCAGAATGTACCAGAAGGTTCCAATCAGTAGCAGCAAGCTTGACTTCTAGATGGCGTGAAACATTAAAGTCAACCTCAACTATATCCTTTACCTATATTAGAACATGAATATAATTAACATAATTAACAAGCCAAGAAGGGAAAAGCTACAACGACCAGACTCCTGTACAGGAGTTGACCTCAAGTTTCAGATTGCAGATTTACTTGGTATTAAGAAACGTTTCCTAAGGATGAAGCACAAAACAATTGAATATACTTTGAAGTGTAAGCAACTTCTGTTGCGTTCTATCATCAATTAACCAACTCATTGGGCACTGCAATAGAAAACTCTACTTTGTGATTGCAAAGGAAACAATAAAAGTTAACTGAAGTGGTTAGAAATTGCATGCATGCTACTGGAATTCTAATATTTACCTCACTTTAGAAATTAAACTTAGTTATGGATTGACCATATCCAGATATAATACCCACACACTTCATACAGACCTTTCTAAGTGAACGTCCAGTATAAGCCACCATTTCTTCTAAGAACTTAATTTTTTAATTTCTTCATACAAACCCATCTAAGTGACCAATCCTCTAGATACCGTCTTCAACTGAGCAATTTTAAGATAAAAATTATGCGAGTGAAACTTATGACAACTAAGAATAAGAAAAAAATTAGGTAAGAACTTTTGGAATTTGCAGCCTGTGATGCACCCATCACTATGGAAAGTGAACTTAAGAGGCCTAATAGAACAATAAAAGGATGCAAATAATTACATACATAGAAACTGCTCACTCCATCTTGTCTAGTAAATAATCCAGAAAACAATTTAATCCATGTTTCATCCCCAAGCATCACCATTTTCCAACCAATACAATAAAGTTGATCTGCACATTAGATCGGGTGAGAATGCAATGCTACATTTCAGATCCTAATACAGTAATATGTATAAACTAACCGAGGTTATCATCAAGGAGAACTTGAGTGTTAAAATTGAATGCTACGTCTAGAAAACCTCCAATTGCACCAGAAACCATGGCCTACAAATGAAAAAAAAATAGCAATAGATAAGCGTATCAAAGACCATCCACAGAACCAAATAGATACTTTCATGACGTAATTAATTGCACAAAACTCCCCTGTAATGTGCCCAGTATTGCACTATACCCCCTCAAGCAATTTATTTGATCAAACGATCCCTCTGTTCATCGATCAAAACCCTCAAAAAGACACTCTCATTCTACTCTAAATGACACAAAATGTTCTAGAGTTAAATCAAACAATCATTTGTTGTTTAGAGTTGAATTTGAGTGTTCCTTAGATGTAACACCCGAGTCCGATCATACGTTTCTTTTTCTTTTTCTTTTGGATATATTGGGTTTTGTTTTATTATTATTATAACTTGGAGTTTAATACTTTTAATCAAGATATATACATATAATTATGGTTTTTCAAGTTTGTTAAATAGGCATATTATTAGTATTTAAATATTTATTTGTATAACAGTATTTTGTAACCATATTTATATTTTAGTATTATAGTTTAAATAAGAGATATTTTATTTGGTATTTCTTTAAACAATATATATACACGAGATTTTACCCCTTTTTAAATCTTATTTATAAGATATTTTGTCTAACGATAGTTATTCAGTTAAAATATTTAGTTTTGACAAGTCATGAGAGTCCATGTTAAATCTTTTAACCATATAAATATTTTTCCTAAACTAACAACTCAATTTTCTCTCTAAAATTACCATATATCTCTCCCCCTAATCTTATCTCTCTCACCTGATAACTCTCTCCTTTTAAAACAAATGCTATTTTCTTTCTCTATCCAATCAATTATCTCTCTCCAAACAAATATCTTTTCCAACAGATTTCTCTCTCCGTATTCTATTTTATCTACATATATTTTTCTATATCACTAACTATATTTCATCAAACCCCTGCTCTCTCTATATATATATGTTCCCTAACAAAATCTATCTCTCTCCAATCTAATCTCTCAACAGATTCTCTCTCTCAAATCTACTCTCTTTTTAATTCTTTTTCTACAAACCTATATATATAATTGAAGATATTTTGTTATGATAATTTAACTGAAGATATATTTTAGTTGTTTGATATCTTAAAATCCTATATATATATATATATATATATATATATATATATATAGCAACTAATTATATTTATTTTCACGAACCCATAACCATATACATATCTACATATATTTTTATTATATACTAATATATGTATATACATATACTTTCCTATTATCCTAACTAAATACAAATTAATATGTGTATATACAAATTTTCTAATATCTTATAGAAATATATAACAACCCAAATCTCTTTTATATTTATATATATATTCTCTCTTAAAATCAAACCCAAGCCTTATCTCATCAGATATTTCTTTTTCTCTCTCCAATTATAATAATCTATCTCTAATCTTTAACAGCATCTTTCTCTTCCTTATAAAAAACAATCTAATAATCATCTCTCTTCTTCTCATATAAATCAACATTCTCTCTTTTTCCCATCACAATATTTTTTTCTTCTTCAAAATTAGTCGAGCCATCAAAACTTGGAGTTGCGCTTCGTGTCGTCGTGTTTATCCGTCTCCGAAGCAAATGCTCTTGTTTTTTTAGTCGATGCAACATGAGCAAATATCGTAATAAATTCTTAGTATATAATATTTGAATGAAAATTGTATTATTGTGCAATTTCACTAAAATACCATGCAATTATTATATACATGATAAAAATCTTAGTTTTATGCTGCTCACACACACACACACACATATATAGCTTATATTTAGACGTATTTGTATAGTTGATATAAATTTTAATTAGCAGATGTTAGTTATCATTTCATTAAGTTAAATAATCAATTCAGTTTTATTTTTTTATTGAATCTTTGTAGAATATGGCTTACACAATATAGTGCTTAGTGAACAGTGGTTCAGGATAACTAAATTATATATATATATATATATATATATATAAGATCATTATAATATCAAGAAAATAAATATACAATATATAATACAATCAAGAAATTACGTATTGTTGCTAATAATATGAAATAGAACGCTTAAATGCATTTATATAAGATAACTATATTGTTTGTGTTTTAATACTCTTAGTACTAATTTTATATATTTATAGCTTTGTGTTTTTATTAACAATTAAATCATATACTATTAAATGAAACCTTATGTTCATCATGCATAAAATGAAAATCTTAGAATTTCTAAAACACCCATTAATCATAGCAATCCTTTAAAACCATATTTTAGTTTATTATTCTTCCCAATAATAAATCCGGATATTAAATGGAGATACTTGCAAATTCATATAGATTCTTGTTTACAATATTGATACTATCATATTATATCGACTGTATTTGACATACTACTTGAGACTATTATCATCGACCTGCTTGACATGGCATGCATGTTCACGATTACTGTTTTCTTACATTAAAATGATATCACTAATTAGAATGCTGAACATTCATGTCATAAAACAATTACTCGTGCTTACATGTTTACCATATTGTACTAATATCGTGACTTATCATGTTTTCCTGTCCAGTCAGCATTCTATATTATGATTGAATTTATTACCATGTTAGGTATAGATACACGGGGGTTGGGGTAGTTTAAGTGTGTGTTCGTACAACAGGATCTCAGGAGCCCCATACAGGCAGCTCGTACCGGGCTATATCGGTCGCTTGTTACTTGTTACTACAGCTCATACCGGGCTATATCGATCGCTTGTTACTACAGCTCGTACCCGGCTATATCAGTCGCTTGTTCATTTCACAGTTAGGCTCGTGTTTCCTTGTCCCTGGGACCTTACTCTTGGGTTAGGAATACTTCTGCAAAGGTTGACGCACACTCAAACTCACGATAGAATAGATTACCTTTTAGTGACCAGTTAGGATGTGGCTTGACCGACTTGACATGTTTACATGTCTATTTCATATTATTACTATGTCCATATTTGTATAAACATGTGCACACGGGCTTCATAACACTCACATATTCATGCCATCATATCACATACACATTTTTACGTTGAGTACTTGTTGGAATATTCTGACATCCTTGAGACTTGTCATCTCAGATTTAGAGATGGATATTCAGACCGAGAAAGATCAGAGCGATTATCAAGAGTTTGCAGATGACCAATAATCCGTAGGTTTATTTTTTTCGGTTAGCATTTAGCATGTGTGGCCTTACGGGACATTAGGACTTATGTATCTTTTTCGGATTTTGTTTTTATTCGAACCTATCGTATTGGATCTTTATTTGCATCGGATATCTAGTGGACCTATTTTTAGTATTCCTTGTGGTTTCGTTGCAGCATGATTATCAGTGTTATCCGTCATGTTATTGGATATTATCTTCGACAGGTTAGCTAGACAGCCTTTATGTGATTATGGAAGAATCTTTCCTTACCTTAGGTAGCACGGCTGACCTTCGTTGCTCTCCGTATTCCGTATTTTGGGAAGCGGGGCGTGACAAGGTTTTATTAGTATCAGAGCTAGGCTGACGTTGAAGTTAGATTTGATTCTACCGATTTTTAAGTTAAAATTATGTCTAGGTTGCCCTTAGTGTGTCATGTTGTATATTCCATTGACTCTGAATGTAGGATCCAGGCGACTGAGAAAGAATTACGTTATTGTACCCATGTACCACGGCATGGTTACAATGCGTCATTCTGTGAGTAACTTAGAGTTCTGCCCTTGATTTTTTTTCCACTGATTTGATTTCCTTGCACACGCCGATTTCTCAAGCCAAGACCGTAACTCTTCATACCCACATTTGCTTCCTTGATCCTTAATTTTTCATACCCATCTATTTTCGTTGATCCTTGTAATTAGTTCGCGATCTTGTATTTTCGTTTTTCTAATTTCGAGTACGAAATTTCTTGTAAGGTGGATAGGATGTAACGCCCTAGTCCGATCATACGTTTCTTTTTCTTTTTCTTTTGGATATATTGGGTTTTGTTTTATTATTATTATAACTTGGAGTTTAATACTTTTAATCAATATATATACATATAATAATGGTTTTTTCAAGCTTTTTAAATAGGCATATTATTAGTATTTAAATATTATTTGTCTAACACTATTTTATAACCATATTTATATTTTAGTAATATAATTTAAACAAAAAATATTTTGTTTGGTATTGCTTTAAACAATATATATACATAAGATTTTACCTCTTTTAAATTTTATTTATAAGATATTTTGTCTAACGATATTTATTTAGTTTTGACAAGTCATGAGAGTCCGTGTTAAATCTTTTAAGCATATAAATATTTTTTCTAAACTAACAACTCAATTTTCTCTCTCGAATCACCATATATCTCTCCTCCTGATCTTATGTCTCTCCCCTGATAACTCTCTCATTTTAAAACAAATACTATTTTCTTTCTCTATCCAATCAATTATCTCTCTCCAAACAAATATCTTTTCCAACATATTTCTCTCTCCGTATTCTATTTTATCTATATATATTTTTCTATATCACTAACTATATTTCACCAAACCCCTGCTCTCTCTATCTATATATTCCCTAACAAAATCACTCTCTCTCCAATCTAATCTAATCTTTCTCAGCAGATTCTCTCTCTCAAATTTACTCTCATTTTAATTCTTTTTCTACAAACATATATATATATAATTGAAGATATTTTGTTGTGATAGTTTAACTGAAGATATATTTTAGTTGTTTGATATTTTAAAATCCTATATATATATATAGCAACTAATTATATTTATTTTCACGAACCCATAACCATATACATATCTACGTACATTTTTACTATATACTAATATATGTATATACATATACTTTTCTATTATCCTAACTAAATACAAATTAATATGTGTATATACAACTTCTCTAATATCTTATAGAAGTATATAACCCATCATATCTCTTTTATATTTATATATCTTTCTCTCTTAAAATCAAACCCAAGTCTTACTCATCGGAATATTTCTCTCTCCAATTATAATAATCTCTCTCCAATCTTTTACAGCATCTCTCTTTCTTATAAAAAACAACCTAATAATTATTATATCTCTTCTTCTCATATAAATCAACCTTCTTTCTCTTTTCCATCACAATATTTTCTTCTTCTTCAAAATTAGCCGAGCCATCAAAACTTGGAGTTGCGCTTCGTGTCATCGTATTTATCCGTCTCCAAGCCAAGTGCTCTTGTTTTTTTAGCCGATACAATATCAGCAAATATCGTAATAAATTCTTAATCTATAATATTTGAATGAAAATTATATTATTATGCAATTTCACTAAAATACCACGTAATTATTATATATATGATGAAAACCTTAGTTTTATGCTGCTCACATAAGTTGCATGCTGCTCACATATATATATATAGCTTATATTTAGACTTATTTGTATAGTTGATATAATTTTTAATTAGTAGATGTGAGTTATCCTTTCATTAAGTTAATTAATCAATTCGGTTTTATTTTTTTGTTGAATCTTTGTAGAATATGGCTTACATAATATAGTGCTTAGTGAACAGTAGTTCAGGATAATTAAATTATATATATATAAAATCAGATCATTATAATATCAAGAAAATAAATATATAATACAATCAAGAAATTACGCATTGTTGCTAATAGTATGAAATAGAACGCTTAAGTGCATTTATATAAGATAACTATATTGTTTATGTTTTAATACCTTGATATTAATTTTATATATTTAGTTTTGTGTTTTTATTAACAATCAAATCATATACTATTAAATGAAACCTTATATTCATCATGCATGAAATAAAAACCCTAAGATTTCTAGATCACCCATTAATCATATTAATCCTTTAAAATCATATTTTAGTTTATCATTCTTCCCAATAATAAATACGGATATTAAATAGAGATACTTGCAAATTCATATAGATTCTTGTTTACATTATTGATACTATCATATTATATCGACTGTATTTGACATACTACTTAAGACTATTATCATCGATCTGTTTGACATGACATGACATGCATGTTCACGATTACTGTTTTCTTACATTAAAACGATATCACAAATTAGAATGCTGAACATTCATGCCATGAAACAATTACTCGTGCTTACTTGTTTATCATATTGTATTAACATCATGACTTGCCCAGTTTTCCTGTCCAGTCAGCATTCGATATTATGATTGAATCTATTACCATGTTGGGTATAGATACGCGGGGATTGGGGTAGTTTGAATGTGCGTTCGTACAATAGGATCTCAGGAGTCCTATGACGGCAGCTCGTACAGGGCTATATCGGTCGCTTGTTACTACAGCTCGTACCGGGCTATATCGGCCGCTTGTTACTACAGCTCGTACCGGGTTATATCGGTCGCATGTTACTACAGCTCGTACCCGGCTATATCGGTTGTTTGTTCATTTCACAGTTGGGCTCGTGTTTCCTTGCCCCTGGGGCTCTACCCTTGGATTAGGAATATTTCTGCAGAGGTTGACGCACAAACTCAAACTCATGATAGGATAAATTACCTTTTAGTGACCAGTTAGGATATGACTTGACCGACTTGACATGTTTACATGTTTGTTTCATATTATTACTATATCCATATTTGTATAAACATGTGCACACGGGCTTTATAACACTCACATGTTCATGCCATCACACCACATATACACACTTTTACGTTGAGTACTTATTGAGATGTTCTGACATCCCTGTTACTTGTCATCTCAGATTTAGAGATGGATTTTCAGGCCAAGCAGGATCAGAGCGATTATCAAGAGTTTGCAGAAAACCAGTAATCCATAGGTTTATTTCTTTTCAGTTAGAATTTAGCATGTGCGTCCTTGGGGGACATTAGGACTTATGTATCTCTTTTCGGATTTTGTTTTTATTTCGAACTTATTGTGTTGGATCTTTATTTGCATCGGATATCTGATGAACCTATTTTTAGTATTCCTTGTGCTTTCGTTGCAGCATGATTATCAGTGTTATCTCTCCTATTATTGGATATTATCTTTGACAGGTTAGCTAGGCAGCCTTTATGTGACTATGGAATGATCTATTCTTACCGTAGGTAGCACGGCTGACCTTCATTGCTCTCCGTATTCCGTATTTTAGGAAGCGGGACGTGACATTAGGATTTTGGGCTGATGAGAAGAGGGGGTGTTTATTGTGCATAGTAATTTTACCTTTAAACATGGCATGGTAACTGTGGGAGGTGCAGCTTTCGCATGATAAGCTATCGCTCTCCCATTAGACAAGAGAGATTGAGTGTGTGGCATCGTCTCCATCATTGACTTACTTGGAGGCTTCTCACCTCTTCCCAACAAAAATTCGGCAGGTAAACCATCCACAACCTAAGCTGCGAATAGAAAAATCATCAATCATGTCATAAGAAAAGAATAAAGCTTTAAATAACTTTTTTTTTGTCTAAGGAAATATATTGCCTTTAGGACTATAGATATGTACCATCAAAATTACATGATTGAATGCTGGAGGTATTTCAGACATTTCCTGTATCAAAAACACATTATCAGAATAGCAATGGTGTACATAGGTGTGCATAGGACTTCAAGGGTGCAGAGTAAGAAATGAAAACATTGGCTAATTAATTACCCTTATACTAATATCAAATGTCAATCAACCCAAATTGTTCTCAAATAA
The DNA here is from genome assembly GCA_030015575.1 of Agapanthus africanus. Classification (NCBI taxonomy): domain Eukaryota; kingdom Viridiplantae; phylum Streptophyta; class Magnoliopsida; order Asparagales; family Amaryllidaceae; genus Agapanthus; species Agapanthus africanus. Next base: position 61,795,801 of record JASDDO010000028.1, on the reverse strand, counting down.
CACTCTTTTTGATAGTCGGTGTTAGTATAAATAGTCCATTCAAAACAACCTTGAATTTGTCATCTAATGAATCAAGAACATAAGTCCCTATAGCTCTTGGTTTTATCAGATCCGAAGAATTGAAAAAAATTACATACATCAAGCTATGATCTTTCCCCTTCTAGACATTTTCTTCTTGTCTAGGAGAAGTTGGCAGAGGCAAACTAACCGGTTAGAAATTTCCGAATTTACCATGCCCATTTCTTGTCCATAGTTTTCTCAGTAATGTACTTGACGCTATAAAGCAGGGTTGACATTGGAATTTAATCAAATCTTTCATGGAGTTTTTCTACAAAGTCAATCCCATTTTCTTGGTAAAACACTTGATTGTGATGATTATAATCTAGTTGTTAATATCTTACGATTTATGATTCATATTGTACGATGTGATATAATATTGAGGGATTTTGATACATATCGGAGGGTCATATCAAATTAAGGGTGTATTCTATGATTTGCGATCCTAATCATATGATACAGTATTATAAAAAAAATATGATTTGTGATACAGGATTGGATCAGGGTTGCACTTTGTTTGGTCGAGTTTTAAAGACTAATAGCCTATAATATATAAAGATCCACGAGATTACTCTGCAATTTCTTTTTGAAAGCCGTTACTTCACCTTCTACACCCCTCGTGAGATTTCCCCTTCGATGCCTCCCTCGTGTGGGGTTCTCCTTCAATGCCTCACCTTGCCATGAGAACTCTTCCAGAAGATTTGTTGCGCTCCGTGAGAACAACTCCATGGGAGCTCCTGCACAAGATCTGTTGCCCTTCATGAGAACTCAATGAGAGTTCCTCAATTTCTTTCTACTGTCCTTGGGTTGTTTACAAAAAGATTATTGAGATACAAATGCAATCAATGTATGTTTACAAAAAATTACATATATTGATCTCAAAATCTATTTGGTCATCATCCTTGGCTTGTTGCGGTTCATTGTTGAATACCTGAATGCTCAATATTCACATAACTTTTTTTTACACGTGTGCTTATTGTTTCAGGTGCGTGAACAACATTTTACCAAACGTGATATAGCTTCTCATGTATTGTTTTATATTGCTAATTTAATCATAATTTTTATGAAACATATGGTCGTACGCTTAATTGCTTCGCTTATATAAGCGAACATATCTTGCGATATACAGTAGAATACGATATATGCTACAAGTCATACAACATATAAGAAAAACGATATACGATATGTATCATGATTTGACAACTTTGATTGTATCATTGTGATATCTCAAACCTTGGGATCAAACCCTCTTCCGATCTAAGGTCATCAGATTAAGGCTTGCCCAGGAATGCACAAGATTTTGATCATTTTAGACAATTTACTGTTTGTCATTATCAAAGCCTTGTCTCCAAAAGCACTCATTGGAAACTTCGAATTTCTAGTCAACCTTGCACGCTAGGTCAATGTGTTGCAAATACAAGCTTTTTGCCCAAACTTGTGCTAAATTTTTCCTCATCGAAACTAAAACTCCAACTCGACATGAAATATGAAACTAGAACCACGGTATAATTTTTTTATCAAAAAGAAAAAGAAAACCCCCAAATCTAGGAAGAGTTTATGAATTAGAAGCGTATACAAAGATCTGAGCTGATCCGGCGCCAAATCGCTCTCTTCAGAATCCACAACGGGATCACATGTTGGCAATTGATAGCTCCCAAGGCCACTGCAAAAATTAGAAAGCAATCCATTAACAATTTACAATCTTTCCTCATTTTTTTCCCGTAAAACAAATTTTCAAAAGAAAATCCTAACCTTTTTCCATGGAGAGTTGGCTTGACTGGAAAGAAACCAATCACGAAGAGGAAGAGGCCGAGGATCTGGAGAAAGACAGCGAACAAGATCCAAGCTGATAGCTTTGAGCAGGTGAACGAGGATGAAGACGAAGGAGTCATTAGAATATACTGAAGCAACTCGAGGAAACGAAAGTTGGGATGGCGAAATTTTAGTCCCACATCGGATGCATCTGAGTATAAAGGTTTCTTTATTATTCGAAAGGTGATAATTACGGGTTCGGGGATGCTGTGGCTGTGGAGACTCACTGATATGATCCCTAACCCTTCGAATAAGCTTTGCGCTTGATTTTATGTGGATTGGTGGTGATATTTCTCCAATGTTTACACCTTAACTAAAACATTGATGCTTGGTCAGTCTGCCTCTTAAGTAAGGTTAGAAGGGGGAGGTCTTCATTTAGTTTGGGGCCCTCGATTCCTCACCTTACTTAACATCCCCAGTTTTTACTACCAAGCAATTTTCCTTTGCGGGGATGTAAGTAACTTTTTGATAGGAATCAAGGGGCCCTATAACTTTTGATAGGAGAAAAGAAAGAATTGCCAAATATCATCATTTAATCAGAATATTTTACCCTAATGCGTGATGTTTGATGAAATTTTATTACTTGCTTTTGAAAAAATTATTTTTCTGGTTTGTTTGTAATAAAATTAGGTAAAGTTTTGATATGGGATTGTTTTTCTTTCCTTTCAGTTGTTTGTTTGAAAAGTTGTAACAGGAAATGACATTTTATTGTTTGTTTATGTTTATTTTTAATGAATAAGCATCTTTAGCAAAAGGAAAACCTCCATCGAAGTGTTAAAAAGTATTATTTTAATGCATTGTGTTAGGTTTCATGGCCTTTTCAACCAAATTGGTTGAATCCCATTTCATCTTGATGGCTGACGTGGGCTAATATGGAGGGGATTGATTTGCCTCCCTTTCCATGAGAAACAAACATTGGAAAAGGCAAGAGGAAATGAAAATTGTTGGTCAAAACGCATGGCCTAATACTTTTTTGCTTTTTCCATGACTTCTAAGTTGAAACAAACATGTCCTTAGTGAAAAACTATATGATGTTTAAGATATTATATCGTCTTCATAGTAGTTATGGTATTGTAGTGAAAAGGCAGCAATAGTCGAGAGTGTTTATGTATAATTCACCTTTTTGAGTACAGATGGTACATGTTACACCCATCTATTTCTATACTTTTGATAAACTCTTTCTTTTTTATAAACTCTTTCTTTTTGAATTGCAGTGGCATATTCGGATATTCCCATATTTTAAAAGACATTTGACATTTGTTTTTTGTTTCCTGCCTCGTCAAATACCTCTGCTAATGACATAAAAAGTAATAGAAATCAACAGAGAGAGAAAACAAATGATTGTTACAGTAGAGAAATAAAATAAATGCCTGAATAAGAATAGATAATGAAAAGAGCATGTCATTCTGCCATACATATAACTAATACTAGGCAGGTTCAATGCATTTTAATAAATAAATTTATGAAAACAGAAACATACACAAGTATAGTAGTCAAGTATACTTGACGCTATAACCCTGCAAACCTAACATCAAGAATAAAAAAAATTACACCATCCAGGTCAGCAATAAGATTCATTAACTGCAAGAAATCATATGCAATCACTTCTTTAATTAGAAGCCACTCTAAATCTAAAATCGGCGATATTAAACAGCAATTTTTGATAAATTACATTGTGGAATAATACTATTAAACAGCAATTTTTGATAAATTACATTGTGGAAAAATACTTCAACACCTTCGTAGTTTCAACAACATCAACACCCGTAAAATATTACACAAATTACAGAAATAACTCATGATGGAGCATCCTTTAACACCCCCCCTTTCTCCAACTCTGCTACCAAATCTCTAAGCGAGGGGACTTTTATTGCCAAAGTTCGGTACAATCTTGAATATCGTGCTCTTGTCCCATCTGCAGTTCGAGCAAGGGCCAAAAGGCTTACAGGCTCAGGCAACTGATCAAAAGCATTTTTTATTTCCTCAAAACTCATCTCAGAAAGAACATTAGGCCTTGGTAAAACTCTGATTATCTCACTGCCTTTTGGTTCTTGGACCTTTGCCTCTGCTTTGATCACGAGTTCTGAATTTGAGTTTGCTCCACATTTAATTATGAATGGTGTTGTTGAGCCCGTGTTGAATTGGAGAACATTCCATTGGGTTACTTCGGTTTCGGCTGTGGATGTTGAGTCTGCTATGCAGGGTTGGAGAGCTCTTGATTCCTCGTTCCTGTAACCATCTTGTTCGGGTATGAACTGCATGTTGAGAATATAAACTGAATTTATGTAATATATAGGAACACATACCGAATGAGTACATTTGGGTTTCATAAGATTATAATGTTATATTAAAACGATAAAATAGAATTGTTTTGCATAAGAATAAAACTCATTATTACCTTGGCTATGAGGCATATACTAGGAGCGGGCTAGACATTTTTTCTCTTTTTCTATTTTCAGGATTTTGAGCAAACTATTCCCATTTTAAAAAAGAAATAAATTTCAGACTAACCTTAGTCTATTTCAACATTTATATTATAAAGTGTTTAAATTATAAAGTGTTTAAATAACATTGCTCAAAAAAAGCGCACAAAAAGATAAAAGCAAAGAACCATTCTTGAATTCAGAAAATCTAATAAAGTTTAACGAACTCGTCGTCAAATATAGCAAATAAACCATCAAGTATAAATAAGAATAAAATGTGTGCGTCTAGTACGTAGCCGTTAGGGAGGGGTTCGTGTTTTTCTAATTCAATAACTTTTTTGTAGGACGTCCAACCAACAAACCGTTTCGATCAAATTGATTAACACGGCCTAGATAATGTATGTTACAAAATCACGTTGTTTGGAAGTGTATAATGTGAATAAACATGCAAACTTATTTCAGCCATAGAGTTTTATTAGCTTTAAACTAGTTGTAGTATATGTAAACACTTCCAAAAGAGCGTGATTTTGTGACCATACACCATCTAGGATGTGTTGATCAACTCGATCGAAACAGTTCGCCGATCGCGCATCCCACAAAAAAGTTTGTCAATCCCTTTCCCCCCCCCCCCTCCCACCCCCACCACACACTCATAAAGACAATAAAAGAAAAACAATTTTTTGATTAAGTGAAAGCAGATTAGAAAAGTGTCCAGCAAAGTGCAGCAATTCATTTATTGCTGGATATGGTTGAATGGCATAGTGTTGGATGCTAAAACATGGGCACAACCCCCTTTTGCAAGTCTAGTGTTTCAAAGACCCCCTAAAGATTAAGCTTGCCTTTATTTGACATCCCCCCCCCCCAACACACACACACAATCCTCCCAACCCCAAAAAAATGATTTAAGGAGAAAAAACTCCTTAACTTGAAATGTTCCCTAAAGAATTCGAAAATTATTTGGAACACCAAAAAAAAAGAATCTCGAGAAATATACTGTGACCCCACCTAATTGGTATCGACACATAAAGCTAGGGAAAAAAGAGATGAAGTCTGTAGGACAATGCAATCTAATTGAAGAAGGTACCTCTACTACTCGACGAGCATCTGAAATCTGCTTCTCGGCACATGGATGATCAATGTCAAGAAGTGAAGGCATCCTTTCTGAGAGTTCATCAAGCGATGCTAACATCGCTTTCTTCTTGCTCTTGGTCAAGGAGCTTACTGATGTTTGTCTCATTATTTCCTGTCACGATAACACAATCTTTAATCATTTTGATAAGACAACGAAAGTATGCACATTGGATGAAACAAAACAAATTTGTCAATAACCACTTTCCAAAAATCTTAAATTATTTTGCTGTCGGCTATCAATATTAAGCTATAATATCACACCTAACACTCATCAAAACATGTGCATATACGCACGTAGAAAGACCTCTAACGGAACATAGGGTCACATTTTTAGATTAGACACTAAACTGTCCCCAATTATGTGGGGTTTTCAGGTAATTACCTTAAAATTATGTTATTATAGTATGCTCCCTTAAAGTGCTGCTATTTAAGGGGATTTTGGTGAAAAGAACTTTCCTAAAACCAAATTTTAAAGAGGTTCAGTCTTTCCTGTAAAAAGAAATTAAAAAAACAAAAAACTTTAAGGTTATTATTTCAAAACTGATCATAGTTAAGGGGAGTTTATCGAAATTTCCAATTGTTTAAAATGAATTTGTTGACAAGTCTTGAACCCAGTTCGTCTTATCCTGTTGCTACGATAACATGTAAAATACCATTTTACCAAAATGTAGGGTGTTGGGTTGTGGGCTAATAATGTATGTTATTACAGCACTTGATGAACTTAAATGGAATCTGACCTTGACTTGTTTAAGCATGCCATCAAGAGATATGAGAGATGCAAGCCGTGCATCTTCAGCTGCAGTGGAAGGATTCCTGATGGGTGAACCGCCTTCTTCTTTCGTTAATAAAGCTGTGTCGCTTCGCATTTGTTGTAAAATCTGATTATAAACAGAAAGCAATAATAAATAGCCGACATTAATGAATATAACAGAATCAGAAAAAATAATCATATCATATCATAATAAAACCTTAGAAGAGTATTCATGAATTATAAAGTGGGTTGTCACAATTTACATCTTGCAAGAAGGTAAATATCATAAGCAGCATGTATAATGAAGCGGATATAGCGAACAAAAAAAATACAGCATCACCCAATTGATGGATTAAAAGTGGTGGATGAGACACCAAGTAATTTGAGCAACTTCAACCCATAGATTCAGTGATAGTTCTAGTTGGAAAAAAAACATTCATTTGCAGCCACCCAATATACGGGTGAAAAAATTCAGTACATGTTTTTTTTTTAAATTGACAGACAAATGAATCTAATTAATGGAGTGAATAATCTACAATAATTGCCCATCATGTGTTTTGATTTGTTTGTATAGGCTTCAGACTATAACAACCTCAGACAAAGGGAGAGGAGATAAAGACCTGGTCATTCTCTCTCCAATAGGAGGAGCTTTATGCTGTCTATAAATAAAGATTTCATATCCACTGGTTTTGCCGGAAAAAGGGAGGAAAACAATGAGCAAATGAGAATGAGAGAATACATGACGAAGAGAGAGTCAGGTCAGCATATTTCTGTTGACAGGACAGGAAGGGGTTAATTGCCCTTTGGATATCAAGATGTTGTACCTGAAACCTCTATTTCAACCAAAATTCAGGCTGATAGATAGGAAACAGTTGTATCTTATGCAACACAAACAATACTGTTATGAAAGCATAGCCTATATCAGATTAAAGAAAATTGTAAACAGAATAGATGGAAACGAAACTCTTCAGTGTTTACAAATGCTTGCAACTACCTTTCTTCTCTTGACATCAACAGACTCCAAGGCAGAGCGCAACTTATTTACATGAGCAAAATCTTCTGCCTCCTCTGTGGCCAAGGTACCTGCTATATCCTAATCAAAGCAACATATAGATGTTAGTTTCTGCACTTCTAAATAACAATTGTAACAAAAGTTTGTTTTAACAAAGCCTTACTTTCACTAAAATACCATAATCTATACTCATTTCCTCTGAAAACTGTCATCAATTAATAAATTAAAAAGTACCAACCATGAACTTTCCTAGCATCAGTCATTACTATCCAGTAACGATGTTTTACAATATGCAAAATATGTTGCCAAATAACTGTGGCAGGCACCATAGATTGGCCATCATAAACTCCCAAGAAAACATTTGAGAGTGGTAGATAAGGGGAAAGGTTCTAGGTTGCACCTTCAGATGCTGCATCTGTGAAGTGTAGACCCGCTTAGTGTATTCCGATAACAGCTGGCCTAAGGCATCAGTGCCCGGAGGCTGAGCAGCACCAAGGCCGGCCATCCATCCATCCATAATTGCAGTGGACAGAAGTTCCAATTGACCGGTTGCGCCTCCAATGGAATCACCTCCTGTGACAGAAAGAAACTCAAAATTCTCGGCAAGCCAGGTGCGTATTTGGCGTTGCAGCTCTCCAGCTGGCGTGTGAACAAAGAGAGCAGCAAGAGCCTTGTTCCCGATCGCAAAAGCTTTGGCTTCTTCCGTTATTTCTCGGAGCTTCCCACCAGTTACATGCTGCCTCCAAGTTTCCTGTTTAATCAATATAAAGGAGCAAGAGAAAAACATAAGGTTCACAAAGCATTAAATATCCAGCTGAAAACTTCAAATATATTTCCTTATTATAAATACTTAAGAGTTTACAGGATAAGTATGTAGGCATGCCAACAAGATAAAGTTGTTCTATGTTGCTGGATTGACCATCAAGGAGACCTATCATATCAGATTCGTATTGACGTCAGATTTTTTTGGATACGTCGAGGATATCTAAAAGACCGTGTATGGCACATCCTATCATTCACATTATATTTAAGATGTATTTAGCATGCATCAATGGCTAAGACACCAAGAATGCATGCGTCAGCACCAACAGATATTTGTATCAGTTTAAATTTGCTCAAATGATAATATTTTGTTACTATGTATATATGAACAAGTGTATCCCAAAATAGCATCCCATGCTCCTGTAAAATAGTAAATTTTTTAAATCCGACTAGTATCATGTCTCATGTCCCGTATGAGTAGCTGAATTTGTGCTACATAAAATTTGCTCAAATGATAATTTTTTGTTACTATGTATATATGAACTAGTGTATCCCAAAATAGCATCCCATGCTCCTGTAAAATAGTAAATTTTTTAATCCGACTGGTATCATGTCTCATGTCCCGTATCAGTAGCTGAATTTGTGCTACATAATAGTTATTATATAAAAAACAAAAATAAATAAAGTTATTATATAAAGAATGTAGTCTGTGTGGTGTTAAAAATCAGTTTTCAGTAATATAGGGGGAGAAAGAGTCGTCTTTAAGAGATATCCGTATCAATACCTGCTCAATCCCTCGAAGCTTTAGGACGATAGATGAGAACTTATTTTTCTTTTCTTGCTTTATGTTAACCTTAAAACTATGAATGTGATGCTCATCAACCAAAGCCCTTGAACCGGAATCGTAATAAACAGGAGACCTCCCAGGACTACTTCCGCGGCTGGAACTTCTACTTCGTCCAGTATTAGCTTTCTCAAGAAAACATTCTACTGGAGAAACCTTCAATTAGAGAAAACAAATGAGAAAGTTTTAAACCTATATAAAAGGTAAGTGGACTAAACACGCTTTTCCCTATAGCAACATTTACAGACTTTATTACCTTGACGGACTGTAGCTCTGGTGATCTAGCAAGCAATGATCTTATATATAAGATTCTAACCCGAGAAACTAGCATCGTGTCCATTACCCTCCTTGGTTCCATTTTACGAATGAAAGAGAAAACTGCATCTCTGATTTCAGCTAGAATTTCATGTTCCCGTGCAGCACCTGCTTTAATAACGGCAGCCAAAACCTGCAATATGGTAGGGAACTTGTTTCTTCATAACAAACAATTAGGTACTTTTCTACATACAAGTATTTAAAATCACAAGGAAACACTAACAACTAAACAAATCATTCAAATCTACAAGGATCAGGCACGAAACCAGTAGATGAAACAAACATAGTAAAAATAGAAAAGGTTGCGTAATTGCACAAATGAGACCATTGCAGCTTCTTTTTGCCAGCATAACTCATCATTGTCAGATTTTCTTTCACAATTTGGGGTTGCGTCTAGAAATATCTTTCCTACCCTTTTTTTAAAGTATCTACTGCCTAGAAAAAGATCTGACAGTTCCTGAGGCTCATGCAGAAATATTTAATAGAGCTATCCATTTATGATCGCATGCAAACTCAATCACCAGAGAACATGACAACCCTTTTATTTTTAGTAGCACCTAGAAAAAACATTATACAAGCAACAGTTCAAGCTCATAGTAAACAAACAAGGAATTGAAATACTGGAAATAGTTCTAAATCAGTCACAGCCATATATCAAAAGCCAATGGATATTTCCATCAATCCGTTGATCAGACAACTATTAACTTAGAATGCAACATATAAGCTTTTAAAGTATCAAAGGTTCCATGCATGCATATGCAGCACATCCACCATTTAACACGACTACAAGACCGTGCAAGATGTCTAACAGTAACATTGAAACTTAAGTTTCACACAATCATAACAGCAAAGTCTCCAGGAAAGCTATTAAGCAGAATATGGTTGGATGTTAAAGAAGATAATAATATTAAAAAAAATGAATATATACTTCTGAATATATCTATAGAATGTGCAATAATCTGAACTATCCAGATAGAATGGTTTAGCAGCTGAGATCTGGTAATGAGTTCAATGTTAGGTCGGAAGAAATAAGAAAGATAATTTGAACTTTTTACAAGTAATGCTTATGAGCCTTTTTCTGCATGTCATCTACTTGAAGATGTCTGTAGGGTGAAATTTAGGGGGGAAAGGGGTTCATCTTTAATGTAAGTCATGTAAGTTACACTGACTGAGTTGAGCTATAAGAAGGGTTCTCGTGTGTATTAAAATTAATTGGGTGTACAACTTTGAGAGGATATGTCAACATTAAAAGGAAAAAAGGGAAATAAGCTATCTCCACATATACCAAGCCCTGTTTAGATATCAGGCACTAAACATGTTTGAAAATAGTTGTTCTAGTTTCAGAGTCATTTTGCATAAAAGTCCTTGTAGAAAGTCTCTTCATTTTTCATATAAATTGCATGATGAATATTCTTATACGACTGTCGTTATTGCGTCCATACACAACCATTGTTTTGGTTTATCACTAGAATAAAACTGCAACTTAAGTTATCTATCCGAGGAAGCATTTGACCTATATTTCGATATTATGCAATACAATGTGTGTTAGAATATGAAATATATCCATATAATTGTATTGGATATTTTAGTTGTTATAGATAGGTTTAGTTATGATCTCATGTGTTGGGCATCTTGTTGGGATAGTTTGTTATCTAGATCAAGAGTTGTATAAATTGAGATGCCATCTTTGATAATAAAATGATCGAGTTTATTGCTTTCTTATCATGGTATAGGAGCTAATAGCTCGATCTAAAATTTATCCCCATTTATATTTTTAGTCTATCAATCCAAATAAATCAATTCTATAACAATATCCTGTTAGAGATTTTACATCTATGGATCATCAGCAATAACCTCCATCAAGATCAAATATGTGCAACCATTTCTTTCTATGACGCTTCTCCCAAGGCATTTCTTTCTATGACGCTTCTCCCAAGGCATTTCAAGCAAAAGAGATTTCGAGATTCAATCCACCTAGCCTATGCGAAAGAGAGTACAGATTTCAAGATTCGGTCCGCCTAACTTATGCGAAAGAGACAAGATGCCATGTCCACCTTGCATTATGCCATAAGAAATTGTTTTTCATCTTTCTTTCTGCAGGTTGCATATTCATATTCAGATCAAGTTTAATCAAGCAAACTCTTGGTTATCCACCATGAATTTGAAGGGGACTGTTAGAATATGAAATATATTCATATAACTGTATTGGATATTTTAGTTGTTATAGATAGGCTAAGTTATGAACTCATGTGTTAGGAATCTTTCAAGTTAGCTATATTGTTGGGATAGTTTGTTATCCTTTGTTAGATCAAGAGTTGTATAAATCGTGATATCATCTTTGATAATAAAATGATCGAGTTTATTGCTTTTTATCAATGTGCAACATAATTTTTACGACCTACATAACCATAATATAAATAATAGTGCCTCAAGCTAATGCTTTGACAAACTCAAAAAATTACCAGCATCAAAAGCTTGTTTGCCCCATCAGCAATAGCAGCAAAGCTTTCGAATTGATCAGGATCAAACTCCATCAGCGCAGAGGTAAGGTATTCTCCCGCAGGTGTTTTTGCTTTTTCAGGGCCCGATTTCACAAGTGCTCCTGTGCTTTCAGTTTTCTCCTGAATCACTGGTGATGGCAGGGCAGCTATGGTGTGTCCATTGCTACCATCTCTCCTGCAGATAAATAAAAGTATATATATATAAAAAATTGCATAACCATTGAAGTGCCTATTTCATTAATTATATGAGTAAATTTTCTGTTACGCATCATGCCTGTTTAAGTCTTGTGGCTGTGGGTTGGCTAGCTTATTTGGAGAAGGGCTTGGCGCCTAAAGGAAAAATTGTCAATATAAGAGAGATCTAGTTCATGCATATAATTCAATTAAATCTATCTTATGTTAAAAAATAACTGAGAGATACCACGCAGCAAATTTTAGCGTAGCGACAATTTCATGTATGATCAATCCAAGAACTATTAATCATATCTTTTAAAACAGTTCTCATACAGAAGCTGATTTCTTGTAGCATATTTCTATAGAATCACTGCAAAGAGCATCTGAACCATAGCAGCGGATACTGAATCCAAGTATGAAGATGGCTTCTAATGAAACACCAATAAAAATTAACAGCAAAAGGTTGCAAAACTTGCAATGACTACACTTAATTGCCAATGATGCCAAAAAAATGATGCAGGTGGAAGGTTGTTCTCATGTTGTGTAATCGGCATCTCAGCATAGAGTATGAATCGGTATATATTCTCTGTGATCATGTAGTAACCATAAACTTGCACTGGAAATGTAAACAGCAGAGATTTACTGCACTAAGAGAATGCAATCCACAAAAAGGTATAGCCCAGCAGAATTAAGCGGTTATCAAAGACCTCGAAGTTGTAATATAAAAAGGAAGCGAACTTAAGTTGTGTACACTAGGGATAGAGTGATGGTCATTAGCAGTTTTCTTTATCAGTTTGTGGTACTTATATACACGTGATAATGGAGCAATGTTGTACATTCCTTAGGAAATATTTTGCACCCATATACAACCCTAAAGGCTACAAAGTAGACAAATGATTAAACTTTAAAGGAATTTAAATGCTTTAAGGTGTCCAAACCTTCAAGTATGGTTCATTGTGACCTGAAAGATATTACTGCATTCTTAATAAAGCAAACAAGGCATTGATGTGCCTATTAAATGTTATGATGGTTCATAAGCATTCCTTACTAACCTTACCCTCCATATCATAGTTCAAAGTAATCAGAATCTAAGTAAAAGAGAAAGTAATAGACCGTATTAGTAAAATAGCTTGAATCAGCGAGATTAGAGAAAATAAGACGATTGCAAGAATTTACAGAAGTAACCTGTTGTGATTTAGTCAGTGAAGCTTTCTCCGTCAATCTGTCAAACAGCTTTTCATTCTCCTCGTGTAATTTCTGCACTCAACAAAATGATGATTGAATTAGCCTGAAACTGAGAATTAAACCACATAAGAAATATTTCTAAGACAATACACAAGTAAATGATAGGTCTAAGCTTAGTCAACCTCAATTAGTGTATCCCGTTTTGACAGTTCTTCTTCGAGCTTTCTGGTAACTGCTGAGGAATCAACACTATCGTCCACTTTCTTTGGAGTTGAAAGGACCCCTGAAGATCCAGATTCTGACCCCACAGTAGACCTAGCATTAAGAGCCGCATTGAGTTGTAACTCAATATCCTTAATTTTTGCCTGTATAAAGATAGTTCAAAAACGTTTATATGGGGAAAAAACAAATAATGAAATATTGTTTCCAACACACTAAATAAGGCAGGCATATACGTCAAACATCCTTCTATATCATGATGATGAAACATTGAAACCAAGCTACTTAACTTAAAAATTCAGGCTTGTTTGCAAGAATCCAACAAATTACTTGGAGATATGTAATAACAAGATATGATTTCTCAATCATTGTGATAGAATTTGGAAAGTAAGTTGGCCATGACCTTTTAAAGGTTGGACGCTGATGTATCAGTATCAAATCTACAAAATATGAAATAATGAACTGGTGATGTGTGGATCTCTACACAGCAGTACAATATGGAACCGTAAACTTTTCACCGTTTTCTGAGAGCTTTCTCAAGTATTGGTAATGCTTCAATTAGCCCGATTAGCGCGAGGTGGATGCCGGAGGAGGATGCTAGGAATAGAAGATAATGTGACTAAGTCTTCTATCGTCGGGCAACATTTTGGCTGCTTTGATCAACCTTGAGAGGAGCATGCATGAGTCCGGACAGCATGCATGATTGACCGTCAGGGTGCCAATCAATCAGTTAAGTTTAATTTCTACCATGTATATTATTAAGTTAACAGAGAGTTATTTACTTATTTATTCTTTGAGTTTTATTCCGTGAAGATTTCAGTACAATTAATGGTGGTAAAAATTTGCACTCGTTTCTTCTAATTGTTTTGCTAAAGTTATGGTTCTTTATTCTGTTTTTTGTTCAGATGATTCTAAATCATTCAGATTTCGAAACATCTTTTCATCTTTCTATTTAGGAGATTATTCCTTTTTTAGATTCATCTACTAAAACATTTTATCATTGCAAACACCGTGTACCATGGGACATCATCCTGAATGTCTCTCAAATTCATCCATAACCAAAGCAAATAGATAATGACTTAATTTATATATTGTGATGTAAGCCTATGGTGATAACCCCCACCCCCACCTCACCCCCCTCCCTGCATGTTATTTGCTGCTGACATTCAAGAAATAAAAAAAAGCTCTGGAATTAAGTGAGTGTCCTTAGTGAGATTGCAAGAAACGCTTAATGGAGAAGCCAAGTTGAATCTCTGTATGTTGACTCCTTAAATGTCAGCTGAAGCTTTCAGTATTATATGAGCACAGCCAACCTTGGTTGCCCACCTTTTCCTATGCTGCTCTTCTGTTGCACTTAATCTTGACTATCGGCAATCCTTATGCCTCCTCTTTTCTCTAATATATAACTGAACATTGAATACATCATATATGATAGTCCTCCTCTCTATATACAGAGGCTTTAAGGGTTATGCTAACCAGAAAGTACTCCATGTCCTCATCCATTTACCAGACCTCCATAACTTATATAAAAGAATTTAGCAGGTTGCCCACTACTACCTATCCGTATAAGTATATGGTTGGAAATTTTAATAGTAAAGAAGCAACTCGAGCAAAATCCAAATCAGTAGAACTTAGCCTCTTCCTCAAATTAGCACCGTGTATATGATAATCATTAACTTTTTAAACTCAGATAACAGAGGTATTAGCAGTACAAAGTAAAATAAGAGACGAGCAAAAGTGGTAACAAAAAATATCAAGACATAAATATGAAAGCAGCAAACATTTCAGGAGACTTATCAACATATGATAGTAAGGCATTCAGAGAGATTCAGTCGAAACTACAGAAAATAGCTTCCAAAGACAGATTAACATAGCTTCAACATTTTAGCACTTAAGCTGACATTAAATAGTAAGCTGACAAAGTGGATAATAATAGCTGTTCGCATTGATCAAGATAAGAATGCAGACCTAACAAAAGTTGGCAGAAGTGTATTGATAAAAAGTTGCAGTTCAAAATAAGCGACCTCAAAGTTGGATACATATAACAATGAAAAGACAGAATTCCAACCTGCAGCGTCTGAATAGTTAAATCATGTTCCTGCATCTGCATCTTTTGATCTTGCTCCACTTGTAATAGATGACCAACTTGATTTTTGAGCTGAGAATTTTGTTCCTTCTCAACTTTAAGCTTATCTGAAAGCATTATATTTTCCGACTGCAAAGAAATAAGACATATAATGCATATCATATACCATCTCTTTCAATTTTTGCCAACTCTTTCATTTGCACTGGATAAGAATGATCATCTACCGTTAATAATCCTCAAAAATGGACATTTAGAATACGATCTCTAGTTTAGAGGATATTCGATGTGTTATTATATTAATGTACAGAGCTTATATTCAAAAACTTTGTCTAAACGAAATAATTCAGTGAAAGATGAAAATTCTTATTAAGTAAATGAAGTAGTTCTATTATGTTGCCCTCACAGAGGCACTAATGTAGAAGGCGTTTGCATAGTAATGTAAGATGGAGTAGATGGTGGATGCATCAAGACAGCAGTTTTGCATTGTAAGATCATGGCCATGCCATCAGGAGTGGATCCTTTTCAGAGTCAAGGTAAAGCAACAGTCCTGTCTGAATTTGGGATTTTCATATGTATATTTTGGTGAAGGGGTGCAATTATTATAATACATCAGCTCTAAGTTGGCATTTCAACATGAGCACAAGGTTGGCATATTGATTCGACAGTCTGAATGCAAGTCTTGGAGGTTAGGGTAAGGACACGTGTTCGAGTCCAGAAACCAGAGATGTCTATATTTTTTGCCTAGAGTACATTCTTTGGGTTTTTGTCCCTCCCTCCCCCCCCCCCTCCCCCCCCCACACACACAAAATTTGACAGCCAAATTGAGCCGTGTATTCTGTATAGAGACTAGCCGGTAGTCTATATCACCTGCTAGATGACATCCTGTTCTCTACACACATGCGCACACACCAAGAGTAGTGGGTTATAAGGTTCCATATATTTTTCTCCCATGGAGGTCAAACTCAATGCATCATTATTTATTTTAATGATCATCTCCGTACATCTTAATCTTCATGGTATAAAACATCATAAACCAATTTTTATGTGATTAACATACTCTTTACCCATTGAGCTAGAGATGGAAATGTTCTATCAAATTTTGCACTCATTTGAAGAGTCAAAAAGTATATGTCATTTAATTTTGTGTATTTATGATATAGGTCATACAGATCAAGATGACTAGAACCGATGAGGCAATTATCAGATAAGATGGTAGAGGGTAGCGTTAACAACCACCATGGGAGGAAATTTCCTCCTATGGGATTTTACCCATAAATTCATATTATTTGTCCAACTTATCTAAATTTCATGCATAGATAGAATACATTGAAAGCATCTTTGATTACGTTTCATAAAGTTTAAATGATATTAGAGCCGTCCAAAGATGTAGCATTCCAGTATGGAAATTTTATTTCAGATTATCAATTATTGAACTTGATGGAGGAACTATCTGCACCTTGGATTTTTTCGAAACGACATTAGCTTGGCTTATATAGAAAATTACAAATACATAGAATATTGAACACATACAAAATGCAAGGTAAGGCATTACTGTCACTCTGTGTATGTGTGTTTTTTCTTTTTTCATTTTTCTTTTTTTAGAGAACGCACGTGTTAACCCAACCCAACCCAACCCAACCCCCCCCCCCCAAAAAAAAAACCCCACAAAAAAAAAAACTAAGCTTCAACCTTCCTCAAACTTGTGACCTTCATGTCACAATTTCCATGCCACCCATAAGGTGTGTAAAATAAGTGTATTAAAGGTAGATGAGATGAAAACTACCGATGATATTTTTATGCTCTTGATACAATTCAAAAGTTTTAGATGAACTGCTGCAAATAAATTCAATAGTTTTGACACGGTTCTTCTGTGGCCTGCAAAACTCCTCTAAATTCAGGGAAAATCCAAATAAATGTGAGGTTAGGATATTGTAACTGGCTGCCATTAGACCTCCAGAACATTTAAATATCGCAGTTTATAAAGTATATCCAAGAAAATGCGTTATAGCATAATAAATTAGTAATGAACTCAAGAGAAACACAACCAAAATTAAATTTACTAGGCTTTCTTTTGAGGCTTGCATAAAGCCTAGCATTCTATATTTTCATCAATATAATTACATATTAAGAATATTGATTGAAGACTGATCTTCTATTGGAAATAGTATTAGAAGTTTGCTCAAAGTACCTATTATAGGTGTGGGCTAAAATTAAATAAGTAAAAAAAGAAAGAAATAGAGAATGGAAAACAAGTACCTTAAGATCTGCCTGAAGCGTAAATGAAACTTTCCATGCCTTTTGGACTTCATTGAATAGTAGGGTGCATTGGTCATTTGCATCTTTGAGAGCAAGCTTTAGTTCCAGAACTTCTTGCCTCAAATCATGAACTTCCTTTTCTTTCTCATACAACTCCTTTCGTGAATCATTAGCCTACAAAGTCAAAAACCATAAGAAATAAATAAACCATATCAAGTATTCACTGGATCCATAACAAAACATGCATATACTTGAGAAGAAAAATATAGAGTTCAAGATGTTCATTCTGAAAATGTACCACATCTCTCCATTTCTTAATTGTATCTCGATTTCCAAGACTCAGCTCAGCATTCCTTGCTCTAGAGGAAAAGTTAAGTGAAGACAATGTTTTAGCCAGATTTGCGGCATTTGGACAGACATGCACCACCATCAAAGTCTTTGAACTACCTCCTGCCGAAATAAAAGGCATCATATATCAGGTTATATTAATAACTGAAAAGGCATTGCCATGTTTGTGTATTGCAGACACTGTATTGGCAAATTTTTTTTCAAAACAACTCCATCATGGTTACAATAGTTGTCGGTGAATTCTTATACAATAGAATTCCTAAAGCTGCAGTAATTTCCAACGAGCTGGATATTAAACCTAACTTAACTAAAGAAATGACATTAAATACAGTTGTTTATTGTACTTCAGTAGAATTTACATTACAAACTAGTTTTTCCGGCATTCAATCTTGGTCAAGATAATTTGTAGTGATCTTTATGTATTACAAAAGTTGGCGATAAGCTTATATTTTATGCTGCTTTAATAAATTTTTAATGTTCATATTATATTTTCAATGTTTGTTTCATAATTTCTTTATTGTTTGTAAACTTTTCTTACGAACAGCTAGAATCAACTAATGTGCATGACTTGGTGTTTTACTAATATTTCCTTCATTTTTCTATGGTTAAATGTGGTATACAGAGGTTACAATTTAAAAGGGTTACGAGTTACGACCTCTTACAGCAAGAACTTACAGTTAGAAGAAAACATTAAAGGCCTTTATAAAAAAAGACATAGAAACGAAGCTAAACACCAAATGACATGCCTATAAATGATGGGCCATATGCAGACTTTATTGTGGGGTAACGCCATAAGGTCATCTCTAAACTTGATGACAAAGGTAGTAAAAAGAAACAAAGAAAAGAAAAGATGCTTGAATATCGGATGAGGGACATATAACTTGTTGTCACTTCATTAAGATTATCATAAATATAAAAATTAAAAATTAAAAAAAAAACTATAGGATGGATGGCAAAGCTAAATATGTGCATAAGAAATATAACATCTGCACCCGAAAAGTCAAGCATGAAAAATAAGAGAAATGGACATTTACCTAGGAAGTCATAAAGTATTCTTGTGAGTCTTGAGTTTTCATAAGGTATAGTTTCTTTCTTTGAAGTCAAGGACGACAAAACATCCCCCAACCTACACGCAATCAAAGAAGTGAGGGGCAACAAAGGAAACAGTGGACAAACAAATATAGTTCCTCATATGAAGTTATAGATATTTACATGTAAAGGTACAAACAGTAAAAATAGCATGAAAGTATGAAGGTGAAGTTTCTATCTAAAAAGGGACCAGATACAGTCCCTCTCAGTAGCACCAGATCAAGGAAAACGCTAGACATTATTTATCCATCACACCTTGTCCCTCGGAAGAAAAGAGAAAAATAAATTATCCACCCATTTTCAAAAGTTCTTCTCTACAGTGTAAACAGGAAACTACAAAAACAACAATCCCATTCCATTTAGCTCTGCAAGGGTCATCTTCTCAGTTAAATTTACACATTCATACGACTACTTACTATGTCAACAACAATAAAAATAAATAAATAAAAGGACCGATCTATGTTTCAACCACAGTAAGTCAGTAACAACCAACAAACCAATCCCATGGGGTCAGCTACATGAACCCCTTTCAGCCCCCCTTTGGCTATTTAGGGCAATCTACTCAATTAAATCAACACTATGATGTTTAAGAAGGGGGGAAAGCAGTTAGCTAGTCAGAACTGGTAGTTGTTCGGGAAAGACAAAATTGCAGGATGGAACAGTAGCATGCAATCAAGTACAGCTAACACAGGTTTGGAGAAAGTTTTCAGGGAGCTATGATGAATAATCAAAGAGGGAGTAACATGTGACCACTGTAAGTTGATGGTGCTCACTCTACCATGTTTGTAGAGAGGCGGAAAGCAAAAAAACATCTTTTTAGTAAGCACAAACAACTAATACCCCAAAATCTACCATAAGCCTAAACTAGCAAGAAAACCATAGAAGCTATCTACTATAAAAAGAGATTATACCAAAGGGATCGAGCCCTTCAGGTCTTCGAAATCCTCTTCCTTAGCTCCTAGTCCGTCGGGATCGAGCTTGCAAGTACGCCTCATCGTATCGAAGATGATCCACCCGAGAGTTTATGGTTCAAGCTAAAACTTCACTAATGAAGCAACTAAATAGCCTAGTTTGCTAATCTAGGTTATAAAGATGATGTAGAAAGTGTTTTGATGAATTAATTATCTCTTAATCCCCTAGGATTCTCAACACATGAGAGAGTTAGGGGAATGAAGGAGAGCTAATGAGGAGAGAGAATGCAATGGTGAGAATGAACCAAAAATGAGAAGAATGATATGTATCATTTCATTTATCCATTAAAATAAAGTATCCATACTTGAATAGTATTACCAAATGAAATAAAATAAAACATAGTCATTCTTCTCACCGTTCTCATATGCCACATTAGCCCTCCACCTCATTTCCTTATTTTCTAAAAATAGAAAATCTAAAATGAGGCATCTTTCTTCTAGAAACAATATTGCATAAATACAAAATTATCAATCCATATATACATACTCGTATTCGTACTAAAATACGAATACCAAATAAGAGATAATAATCCATCAAATATAATACTAGATTACTAATAAATCAATACTTGACTTAATAATCCGGCTTAAACATAAGCCTGCTAGTATTATGAACCGTCCGATTAAATTTCGTGCAACTAGTATATGTATTTAACCGGAACCCTGCACGTATAACCATACGGCCTCTATATCGTTTCGCCTGAACCAGGAAAACCATCTGTGTGGGACTCGAAAGACTCGACGGTACACTGGCGGTGGGTTTAACCACAAGCACGTCAGCGGCATTAGCAGTACGTAACGGCTATCCAGTTAAGTGTCGAAAAGAAGGCCAACGAGCAAGCTCGTCCGAACCCCTCGTCCGAACCCCTACTGAGCCTATCCATGACAATCTCCGTGCAGTCCAGTCTGTTCATCTAAGAGTATCGCAAACCAGGTTTAGGGGTGGAAAACGTGAGACCCCTAATAACCCGACAAGTCGTGCCGATATGGCTGAAGACCATCCGAGAAACTACTGATCTAACTATCATTAAATCTCATATGCTTTGGCCAGAGACTCATGGTGTTGGCCAACCGAACACAATGCAGTATCAACTCCCCATACCGGGAGAGACGAATCCCAACAATAGCTCATTGCCTCCATATAGTTCAGGACTGTACCCAACTAAAACCTGTTTGCACGACTCAGTAGAGCCGTGGTAGGAAGCACAGTAGAAACTCATGTGAGACAAATGACGTTTCATGTTGACAAACTATTTATACTCATGTCACCAGAAAACTGCTATCTAACGATAGGTATAATACCATCTACCCAGTTCTCGGCGTGTTCATCCAGTGTACCCAGCCCAGTGAGCACATGTATACAATCTTTGGTAAAACACACTAATGGCTGTGAGACCAACCACCGCCCCTCGTTAAGGTCCAGAAACGTATGCACTAGTCTATTCTGGAATATTGATGTCCAATCTCGATTCTCTTACGACTAAGAACATTTAAGGATGTGCTTATCGACTACACAGCTCCCACAAGTATGATTGTCATCACAACGCTGGTAGTCAAGTAAGGATCCTACAAGCTTTATCAACAAGTATTAGCGATATGAAATAACTAGTAAAACATATACACATGTTAAGATAAAGTCAAACCAAATAGCATACTATCATATCGAGCATTGTCCAATACATACATACCCCTAGCATCCTATACAATAAAAGCCTCTAGGGCATACATATCCAACAACCACGAAATCTAGACGGAAAGAACAAGGATAAGACAACTGAAAGCTTATTACGAACGAGGAAATTACGGTAGTGCAACTATTTAAGAACGGAACATAAATTGTGCAAGCAACTAATGCTGATGCAACTTCTTTCACCAATTGGGTTTAGATACATGTTCCTTATAATGTATAACAATCACATAATAACTATATCTATCAAAAACATTAACCTATCATGGGATTAATTTGAGTATTTAACAATTGAAAGATCATCAACACAAACCTAGAGATGGTTTGGCTGTTGAAGAAAGTAAATGCATGATATGATGCTACTATAAAAGGGAACTAACTATACTCCCAAATAGCAATCATTAGCAGTAAATACTAAGAAACTAAAATCCCGAGTTGGTTGAGGTGTTTCAAGTACACAAGGATCACGGTTTGCAGAAGTAACTACTGTTCTAGAGCGTCTAACACCACGTTGCTGAGAAAGCATAGCCATACAAGAGACTTCGGGACAGAATTTTATATTATCCTGATTGATGGTACCACTAATGCATAGTACATTTATTGATTAGACCGCAAGGTTCCATGGCAAAAAAATTATCTTCCTCTTGCAAGCAAAAAATAGAAAATCTTGTATGCAAATGATAAGTAATACGCTTTGTGCTCAGTGGACTTGACAACAGTTCCATCTTTTTTCCCCACAACATCCAGTCAGATTGGCTGAAGGAGAGCATGTCGTTGTTGGGTGTTAGATCTTATATCTAGCTGGATTATGATGCATCTCTTTAAATAACTTTACTCTTACAGTCTTCAATAATGTAAACTTTGTCGACAATTAACACAGCAATTAAGACAACAGATAAAGCGTTCATTAAATCAGTATTCTATATACACCACAAGGTTACATTAATATACTGAGACAAGAAGCAAAACAGAGAAGCTATCAAGCTAGTCATATATACAAGGAATACAAATGAAGGCTCCATGTCAGGCAGGTGGGCTCCTATGTCTCAAGTTAAAATGATGCAGACAATACGGCGACGCCAGTTCTTTAAAATGTTAGTTCATGCAAATGGCTAGAAAATAGGAAAAACAAAACGCAGGGCGATATCTAGGAATGGATCTAATATTAACAGCTGCCAAATAAATAGCAGATATGCAATGTCTAATACTTACGCAGATAATGATTTAGACACGTGAAGGAAATCCTTCACATGATCCCCGCTAGCATCTTCCACAAGTAAGCATTCACTTCCAGGTAAATCTATAAGTGAAAGCTTGCTGTATAGATTTTCCCTCGTGACCCAATTGCTATATTGTATATGAATGGTAACGACCCTGAAATAAAGAGATGCATAATAAATAGTTAGCGTCAGGGAGAATATAACAAATGTCTGGGGGGGGAAAACAATGTTATAATAGTCTGTCAGGTTGTATTTTACAAAATTATTGCTATGGAAAACTAACAACAGATTTCTTGTTGAATTTAAGAAACAAGTATAGAACTGAAAGGGATGAGATAGAAATCAAAGTATTTGATTACGCAACAAATGCACAAGCTCATGTTGTATAACTATTTACATACAAGTGTGACAAGATTGCCTTTGAGGATTGTGTTCGATTCTGAAGCGCTGCTTTTAGTACGCAAGAAAAGTCCAAGGGATTGCTGACTTTTTCCTGCACAAGTTCCACAACAGCATCTGGGGGGCCCATTCGAACTCTCAATGTGTTGCTTCCTGATTCTGCGTCTGCTAGCAAATCTTGAACCTATTATTAAAAAGAAAGGAGAAGTCATGATTTGTACATCACATATAATCTTTTGCTAGAAAAACATAGAAGACAAAAGGTGCAGTCACAAAGCTTGAATAACAGGTTAAAAACGGCATACTTCGATTAAAAGATACTTGCGCTACTAAATGCAAATAAATTTATGGTCATGGAACCATTTCATGTTAATCAGAAGAAAGAAATACCTGTTCATTGTAAAGTTCAAAGGCGGTGACATAAAAGTTATATTGAGAAGTTGATGTTGAATCTGAATTTGATAGATCAAATAGCTCCTCAAAACTTCGCTGGTACAAGCCCCGATCATGACTAGACCCTTCCTAAAGTAACCACAGCAAATTGTATTAGCAATAAACAATCAAAACAGGCAGAAAGCAGTATATGCTAATGGAAAATGCGAGGGCGTAAGAGAATCAAAGATGAGATGGCAAAACATCTGGATTTACTCTTTGCAAGGAATATGACACACAAAAGAAATCAAGCCTACATCTATGTCATGCATGAACACACGTAATACAAAATCATATTAGAATATATTTTTAATATAAAGAATAATATGAACATGTGAGTTGCACAACAAATATCAATGACCAAAATGTTGTAACAAGTAATTCACATGATTTCTTGTTAAAGGAACTGAACTATATATATATATATATATATATATATATATATAGGAAAGAGGCCATAGGAGGGAATTTCCTCCTATGGCGTCGAAAAAATAGACCCCCCATAATTTTTTTTCAGACAATCAGCACCCATCATCTTCCTCTTTAACATCTAAGATGTGGATACGCCAAATTTTGTATGATTCTACCACTTTTCACCGTTGATTTAGTGGATGCAAAATTAACGGTTTACCGACAACAAAACTTTTTACATTGCAAATTCAACGGTGAAAAAAATGGTAAAATCATATGAAATTTGGTGCATCCACATCTTAGATGATAATGGATGCCAATCATCGGAAAAAATCGTGAAGGATGTATTTTTCAACGCCGTAGGAGGAAATTCCCTCCTATGGCACCACTCGTTCTTTCTCCCTATATATAGAGAGAGAATAATGGAGGAAAGAGGCCCTAGGAGGCTTTTTGCGTTGGTTCGCGGAAAAAACTACGTCCACCATTTTATTCGACGATCGGTACCTTCCAACTTGATATCCATCCTCTAATTGTCGATACACCAAATTTCATATGATTACAACACCATTTCACCGTTAATTTAGTAGTGTATAAAGGTCTATTGTCGGTAAACCATTAATTTTGCACCCACTAAATCAACGGTAAAATGATGTTGTAATCATATAAAATTTGGTGTATCGACAAATTTGAGGATGGATATCAAGTTGGAAGGTGTTGATCGTCAGATAAAATGAAGGGCGTACATTTTGCTGCCGCCTAACGCAAAAAGGCTCATAGGGCATCTTTCCTCCATTATTCCTATATATATATACACACACACGAGGAAACGGGTTATCAGCTATAGCTAACCGAAGAAACCGTTAGCTAGAGGCTAAATGACACAATCCGACTGTCGAATTGGTGATCCGATCACTCCACCTTGATGTACATATGGAGTGATTTATGTGTACAAAATTTTGGCCGATTTGAAACCTTTCCCACGTGTAGATCAAGTGTTCAAAAAACAAGTGGATTTTAAACATCGTAAAAAATCCATGAATTGGTAACACTTGACCCACACACAGAAGGCTTCAAATCGATCAAAATATTGTGCTTTGGATCACTCCACGTGTACAACAAGATGGAGTAATCGGATCGCCAATTCAACGGTCAGATTTTACCATTTTAGCCTCTAGCTTATGGTTCCTTTGGTTAGTTCTTGCTAAAAACCCGGTCCCCCTCTCTCTATAGGTGAGTGATCTATTGCAAAATGGTCCGTATTTTTTTAAAAATGGGAACTCTCAATCTACGGCATATTTGAACAATTTTAAGCTGATCACCCTACCTTTGAGTCCGTGTCTGAAAAATCAAAGTCTTTCAATGAAGCAACATAAGCTTCGTCCGATGAATAGGTTAGAGGTCTTCACACACACATATATATATAGTCAAGAGTCCATACCAGATCGAACCCATTTAATAAATTAGTCATTCGGGTTGGCCTAACTAAGCAAGGAACCAGTTTACAAAAGACCGCACGGTATCCACTAACTTCATCTGATTTTGTTTAATAGAAGAAATTGATAGAGTTCTCCACAGGGCCATTTTAGGCCCCTTCTTACCCATCCAATATTAGAGGTTAACTTAATGGCTTCATTAGAAGAATATTTATGATTAATATCATATATCGGTTTTTGGTGAGAAATCGATACGATATAATGATTTTATATCTGTTTCTAGTTTTGGGTAAAAAATCGTTCAATATATCATAATATCGCTTAATATGATATATCTACTGAAATATCGCGAAACAGCGATATTTTCCGAATTTTATTAGGGTTATTGGTTTTTAGGCAGTATTGGTAATAGACCCAACCCAACCCGTAATGAAGCAGAGGCGAGTCTACTACGGAGGCAATAAGACATGTGCCCTTATTTGAAATTTTAGGAAATAGAAATTAATAAATGTTATATCCGAGTTTTTTGGAATTTTTAGGTATCTATTATAAATGTTTTTAGTATAAATATAGCATATTAAGACTTTAGTCTAAGTGGTAATGTGTTTTGTTTTCCATAAAAAGGTCTTTATTTCAACTTCTATTACCTATATTAATTTTTGAATTATTTTTAAAAAAGTATGAATGTCCTTTTTTTGAAAGAAAACAGTTTCTTCTATCTTTGTAACTAAATTGATTTAAAATACTGTTTTATTTTTCTGAGGATTTTTGTATAACATTTAGAATGATTTTTTAATGGAACCCTGTTATTTTTGGTGCC
Organism: Agapanthus africanus; assembly: GCA_030015575.1. Lineage (NCBI taxonomy): Eukaryota > Viridiplantae > Streptophyta > Magnoliopsida > Asparagales > Amaryllidaceae > Agapanthus > Agapanthus africanus. The sequence continues at coordinate 61,769,463 of JASDDO010000028.1, read as the reverse complement.
CTGCCAGTGAAATTTCCTTGATCCCTGTAATGGAATAAGGCTAAACCGCTAAAAAAGCCTAGAATCCATATCAACTTTTCTTCTATATGGATCCATATACGGTTATTTGTGTTTAATATCAAATCTCCTCAAATAAAATTCGAACCTACAGCTAGCCACTTTATATGACCGCTCTATCACTGAGCTATTAAGGAAAAACTTATTTGAAAAAGTTGACTATTCGTATTAAGTTTCACTATGGCGTTTATGATACAAAAGTATTTTTTAGAAAATATCTCCCGATACATCACGATATCTGATATCCGACATGAAAATCTTCGAACCGATACGATACCGATATCTGATATTTAGGACATTGGTATGGGTGAACATTTGCTCTTTTAAAAACCACTACTCTTGCTATCCAAGAAGACCTAAGAAAATGGGGAAATCTTTTATTACTTCTGTAGTGATTCAAGTTACAGCTAAAGTATGCATAACCTGCATGATTTATCTACAAAGTAAAGCCAAAGAAAGATAAACAGACAGATTTTGTGAGTGTTGGGAAATGGGAGGTTGGCATGGGTGTGCATGTTTGGGGGTGGGGGTGGGGGAGGGGAGAGAGATACCATTGTGTGTGTTTTTCCAGAATGGCTTTGCCCATATGCAAATACAGACACATTGTATCCATCCATGGCAGACTGTATGAATGGTTGAACATCATGGAAAAAGTCACCTACAAAAGGTTCAATGACAAGGTAGATATAATTATTTTTATCTGATAATATTGATATTGCACAGGTCATGAATTCTTCGTCATGGAAATAGATCTGTCAGCTAAAAATTAACCAGATATAGAACTTATGCTTACCTTGTCCAACATGGGGTCCATACACCCTATCAAACTCATAATCCTTTTTCGTATTGGTAAGAGAATCATCACCGGTGTTTACACGGATTGTAAAGTCATCAGGAAACTCAACTACAGATGGGCCTTCATCTTCAAAGAGTGGCCTCGTACGACAGTAAACCTTTACATTTCCTGAGAGAGAGAATTCATAAACTTTAATGAACACCGCAGCCATAATAAGAAAAAACTAACATGAAAAGAATTTCAAGCCTGAAAAATAAAATGTAAATACCACTATGGAAAAACGGCCTGAGGAAATTTTATTACCCTTAGCGGTCAATAAGTCATTGAACAGCCTCTTCTTCTCATCAACCAAGGGAGAAATCCGGGCCTCGGTTTCAAGTGCAGCTTGATCTGGAAACAGGTATATTCAAGGCAATATATCATTAAACAAGTTATGAGCAGCATTTTATAACTGAATCCTGACATAAGACATCAAACCCTAGTTATAGTTGAAAAGTGTCAAATATGGATACTATAGATTCATCAATGAACTAGAGACTCATACTGTAAAACTGACAGCACAATGCAGAGAAAGCTTACAAAGGCAGCAGAACTAAAATCTACTCAAGCATGCAGCATTGAGAAAGGAACAAGAAAACACTAAATCAGAAGTTGAACATAAACTTCTTGGCAGAACATATTATCTTGAAACAATATATTCTTGATTATAATTGAAAAGTGTAACTCTCACACTCTATTTTGCAAAAATTCGTTCGATAAATCATAATATCGCTTGATGTGACAGAGAGTTACAAAAGATGCTAAATGACCGCAGCAACTATAACCCCCCCCCAAACAAAAGTCGCAACTATTTGGGAAAGTGTCAAATATATCATTGTTCTTTAAAGAAAATTAAGAAACACAATAGAGACCTAAATGCAAAAGGATAAGCTTATTTCCAGAAAAATACAAAATACTATCAATGACAAGAAACTACCGAAAACCATACAAACTTCAAGAAACTACCATGACTAATGAAAGTTAATGCCGGTAGTCGGTAGATGCTTAGGTGTGTTCACTGTACATATAAAATCAAGTTTTTGCCCATTTATGAATACGGTTAAATAAATTATTAGTATTCATATTCAACAAATAATTCTAATAATTGTTAGATAATTATTATTTATTTTAGACGGACAGCCAAGCAGGTGGCAGAGACAAGCGGGGGTAGTGAAGGCTGGTGAAGGTGGAGATGGAGGAGGAGAAGGTGGAGGAGAAATGAGGGAGATGGGGGTGGTGGTGAAGGAAGAGGGCGGATAGAGGTGAGACGGGGATGTGGTGGAGTGAGGAGTGGAGGGAGGTGAGAACAAAGATGGGAGGTGCAGGCGGAGATGGGGGCGGAGATGGGAGTTGGGAATTGAGATTGCGTGCAGAGATGAGAATTGGGGGCAGAGACTGGGATGGAGGATAAGGTGGGACGGAGTTGGGGGCGGAGACGGGAGGTTGGGCAGACATGAGCAGCGGGAGCAGCGGAGGGTTGCGATTAGGATTTGTTAGGGAGGAAGAAGGAGCAGGGTGAGGGTGAGGGTGAGGGTGAGGGGAAGAGGAAACAAGGGGAAAGAGGGAGGTCGGCGAACGATGGGTCGATTAGGATTAGGGTTAGGGTTACAACCAGGAGGAAGAAGAGGGTATTTTTTGGGATATTTGTGTTTTAAGATGACATGGCAAATTAAGTTAAGGTGTTGATGTGGTGGTGACAAGGCAAGTGCTGACATGACGCCGTTAGTCTTGGTAGTTTTTTTCCCCATAGTTTTGGTAGTTTCTTACCAAAGGGCGAAAGCATTTGTTAGGTTGTTGGAAATAAGCCACAAGATATTAACATGTCTTTTTAAATAACAGTAATATTTATGACCGCCTTTAATATTGCGTCCACTGTCCACCTATCATCTTCATGTGGAAGGAGTCCCCATCTACTTTAAGATATTCTAGTGCCCAAACAAATTTCGCATAGGCATGACTCTTCGTGAAGACCAAATGGAGTCCAAGGGAGCATTCGAAAGGGCACTAGCAGTGTGTTGTGACGGGTGTCAAGATGCTGGCAGTCTGTTACCATAAGTCTTCTAATAACATTATATGTCTACCGCTGCTCTTTAAGGAAATACTTTGAATTGAAAAAATTGATTGTAAGTTGATATCTGCATTGGAACCATGACCAAGAGGATAATAAACAAACGACTGCAAGTGTGAAGTTATGCCTGATGTGCATAGCTTATCTACATTTTGCAAGATTGTCTAGCTTCTTTATGTTGAAAGTGCAAGTTGGTATCTATTCCGATTGTTGATACAAGGCATTTGTCAAGAAAATCACCCACAAGAGCATAAGTTATGTTCATGTGAAAGAAAATTGTGCTTTCATTTGTATTACCCAATTTGCGAGCCCTATCTGCAAGAACACCCAGATAGCGAGTAACTCGCTCGAGCTTGGCATTTGAATATTCTCTAAGGTCGCTGGCTTCCTGCCTCAACTCCAAGAAATCTTCTCTAGCACGCTATAATGCCAACTTATGAGATTAAAAGATGTAAAAAGAGTTGAAAGAATAAAAATAAACATGATAGCGTTATCGAAGGCAGTTAACAAAAAATTAAGATGTAAATATGAACAGCCAATGACATGAACAAGGCATACAGATTACAGCATAAAGTAAGCTTCTTTTTTTTACAAGTAAAAGCTGTTGTACATGTAAAATGAAGTAAGAACATATTATATTTCGCATATTCAATATATTGGAAAGAATAGTTTTCGAAGGCAACTTCAATGACAATATGCCAAAATGTCAAAGGCCGTTCACCCTTATTAAGTAACAACGACAGCAAAGCCTTTTCCAAAGCTTTTGTGATTGGTTTTGCCAATTGATCATGCTCCATTAATGAAGCATTGTGAGAAGTTACAAGGAAATAAACTTAATGTAGTTATCAGAAGCACATCAGCGCTTACAGGGAAAATGTATTGTTGGTATTAACAAATCGGCGTATGAGCCCATTCATTCACAGGGTATCACTCAAGATTCAAGAAAAATATGTTTTCATGTCGCTCTCTCCTGGGATGGTTGACCAATTATTAAATCCTTACAATGAAGATGTGCTGCTAACTAATTGGCCAATAGTTGACCAAAAATACTAATGTTGTCCCACAAACTCTCTACCTGCTCATCATATATAATTTCTGCTCTAATATATCATTCCTTCCATTCAAGATTCTACCCCGGCTTGTTATCTCAATGCTCAAGACCTTGATTGCTTTATTCATGGAAACCTTGAATAAGAATTTCACATGCGATTTCTTCCTAAATTTTGTGGTTCCCCTTGAGAGTGCTTCGTATTGACACACATTGGCACCTTTATGTCTATCTTCACTTGGAATACTTACTATTGAAATTGGAACCTGGGCTTGTTTTGTTTCTGAGAGAACCACCGGTTCTTCCCAAATGCAATCTAAACAACTGATGCTTGCTTATGTATTTTCTGCTCATTGAATCCCTTATAGTCTGTCCCTTATGTGTTGCAAACCTTGATCCTGCCGCCGCTGTCTTAGAGTGGAACATGCATCCCCAACAATTATATATGCCTCAAACACATTTCAAAGCTATGTGCTCGCTCTTCCATGAAGCAATTGGCCTCACTAATTAAGTAATCAGTTGGTTGCATTCCTAGTCTTGAAGATGTAAAATTTAAGGGAATTTAAACTCTTTGCTAATGATTATTAGCTGATTTTCTGGGCTTCAGAATGTATTAACCCCGAAGGCTCTCCATCTGCATTTCAAAGTCCATTTTCAAGGAGACACAGAATGGCATTAAATTGGTCGAAAATTTTTGAGCTTCTACTATCCTTTTGGGTTGCCTCTTTGTCACGCTATAAGAAGTGTCTCTTGTATCGAATAAAAATAACATCTTGGAACCATGTCTAGCTTTTCCACTTCTCTCAACTCACCATTCCTCTCAAAAAATGCAAGAAAATCCCTCTAAAAACAAAAACACAGAGGGATCAAACGAACCTTGACTTGCTCCTTCAGCTTGTTGAGCTTAACAGGCAAAGACTGCTGCCTCGCAATCTCATGAGAGCGAAGCCCGACCCCAATTGAAGAAGGCGACACTGAGTACCTTCGAAGCACAGGATGCGGTTGCGGTTGCCATTGCGAGCTCGTTCTCTGATCCTCGAACTCGAACGACCTCCTGGGCTCGAATCCAGGCACCTCCCAAGTCCAGCGGTTCTTCTGCTCCGCCATTGATCCCCCTCCACAAACCCTAAGAAATGGAGGGAAATGGAGGAAAAATGATAGCTTTTTTTGTTTTCTAGGGTTTGTTTGTGTGTTGGTTTTGGGATATTTGGTTTATCTATATATGCGTGAGGGTATTTTTATGTGGGAGTGTGTGAGGGGAAGGAGGGAGATTGAAGGAGAGATGATGGCCAGAGGTTTGTTTTTCAACCCCCTCCCTCATGGCCTTGGGTTTTCCTCAATTGGTTGGATTCTCAAGGTGCGGTTATTAATTTCTCCCCCAAAAAAGTACTACACGAAGGGGGGGATTTTCCATGTATCACAAGTATACCTCAAAGAGAGAGATGGAGAATTTCCGGCACATTTTGTAGGACGGGTTGTATGTTCCTATTTTTCTTTTTTTTTTTCAAATGTAAACGTCCGGCGCATGATAAAATTCCTCAACAAAAAGAAGCAAAAATAAAGGATAAAGGTCATAAAATCTTGAAAGGGGAGGTCAATTTGAATTTTGAACATGTCCATGTTTTATTGTAATTTATATGGATTCGAGCCTCCGCAATTCTGGAGCCATGTTCTAAGGATCATATGATTTTTAGATCTGAGATCATAGTCCAAGATTTTAAAATAGCAGACAAAAATTTATTAGAGTGCCCAAATCCATTTTATATATGTTCTAGATTTCTACTTGCATAAAAGATTCTTTAATTTAGTGTTTTATTAGAAACTACTTTGGGTATATAACGCCATGAAATTTTCGTACTGTTTTTATATGGAACGCCATTGAACTTTATAAAACACAGATCACATGGCTGGCGTGGTGTTTAAGTGATATCCTGATGGTGCTTTGTGTGATTTTTAATGCCCTTTTAAAGCATTCGAGGGCATTATCTGTAAATTTAAAGTTTGATGGTGTTCAATGAAAAACGGGAAAAGTTCAATGGTGTTATGGTGTTATATGTGATTTTAATCTTAGGGCCGTTGAAATTTTTTGTGCTGGGTTCTTGTTTGTTTTGAAAGTTTTTTTGTGGTTTCTTGTGTTTTAAAAAAGTTATTTGAGTTTTTTTGGAATTAAGCCTAATTAAAATTATGTTAGTTGTGTGTGGTTAGTGAATTTGTTTGTTGTGCTTTACCCAATTTGCAGGGATGCCGTCCGTCTTCTTGTAGAATTTATGTACTAAAAAAATACAGAGTATTTTTTTGTTAGAAAAAAGAGAGATGCATGTTTGTGTCACGCCCCACTTCCCAAAATACGGAATACGAGGGGTGACAAGACCAGCCATGCTCCTACGGTCAAGGAAATATCATGTCGTAGTCACACTTCGGCTTCTAGCTTTACGCGGTAATCAATAATCAATGCACAGGTAATGAGAAATACAGTCACTAAATCAAAACAGATATAAAACTAACAGATAGAGTCAAAGAAAAGATAGCGCTGACGTCGCAGATCTAGATGTACACAATATCCTCAAGGTACAACAGGTCCTGATCCGAGCTCAGTCCCCTTCTCACTCTGAGCATGCATACTCAGGTCGTTAGAGCGACACAATAGCGATATATATATACATATGTAAACACGTGCAATGATGATGAATATGAAGCAGTAAATATGGAGTGATGACATGAGCATGAAGTAACCAGTATAGGTAAACAATAAAAGCAGGTATATCGAATCGGTAATCAATGCATGTCTATATCACTAAACCTATTAGTCTCTAAGTCTCACTGTCCAGATCGCTAAACCTATCGTCGATCCAAGTTTGAGCGTCAACCACCGCAGGAGTATCCCCAACCCAAGGGTAGGCCCCAGGGCAAAAGAACACGGGCCCTAATCACGCTCACTAATAATCAGTAATATCACCTATATGACTCCCAAAATCGCTGTATATGCCGGCAGTGGGACTCTCGAGATTCCGTTGATCGAATTCATACTCAAACTATCCCACACCCCGTGGTCTACATCAAATACCAAGCATGAATCCAAATACTAGTCGGTCCATGACAAGTCTACGCGAGAACTGGAGATAGGATCTTCATCAAGTATGTCTCGACTGGTATCTAAGATAAAAGGACAGAGTTTGACGCCTTATCTATGACACCAATATAAGTGCTTCCATAACCGTCACATTCCAGTTATAGTTACACTTATATATGTTCCATAGACGTCGATGGTGCAATAAATTAATTGGGCCCGCTGATTATGTACAATTACGTGTCGCTTCACTTATCCATTCACGTTTTAACACTAACGTACTTGCCACAATCCAATCACTAATATCTATCGCTGGGTATGTAACAACCCTAAATTTTCTATATATCTTTCTGTAAAACTTTTTTTAAAATTACAAAAGGAGTATTTTTTCCTGAGCATAAGTTATAAGTTTGTTTTGCTTTTTAATTGCAAGCAAGAGCTTGTAGCTCATTGGTAAGACTTTGCACTGCTGAACCAAGCCACCAGAGTTCAAATCCCACACCCTACATTATTTTTAATATTGTTTTATTTTGAATTTTTAGAATACCCAAAGTTTACACGTGCATAACCCACAAAAACCCCACTATACCCAAAATTCTAACAGTACTAGAGAATTAGTGAAGCGTCAAGGGAGACTCCGGCCGCCTGACTCGGACGGCGGACCGGCCGATTTGGGCCGCCGTCGCCGGCCGGACTCGGCCGGACCGCCGAGTCACCAACAGGAAACTTTTGGCTTTTGGTCTTCCCCGCACATCTGTATACTTTAAATTCTTGGACCAGTACCCGAGCCTCTTTAAAACACTAATTACCCCATTTTAATACATTTTAATACAATTTATCATATTTTTTTCATTTCAAGCTTTCACCTACTCTAACCCTAGTTTTACCCTATAAATACAACCCCTAAACACCCCCTTCCTTCACTCCAAAATTCTGAGCAAAACTCTCAAGAAATTTCCTAGAACCCTAGTGTACTTTGGAAGAAGCGAAAGGCGAAGCTCCGGCGATTTTTCCGGCGACAACCCTAGGAGATCTCGGCGATGAAACGACGTACCGGCGAAGTCTACCGTTCCCTCTTCCTCTCCTCTAATGTCTAAAACCGTAAGTCCCATTTTCCCTATTTCCTATTCTTTCTAAAAACACGTATTTCTAAAACCCGACGGAATCGGAGTAAATCCGATTTCCGATTCGGTTCTTCCTAAAACCTCACTTTTTCCTAAATACAATCATGTTAAACCATTACATGTTGACTATTAAACAATAACAAATATGTTGAACAAGTTTCATGACAACCTATTTCATTTTGTAATTTTTACCGTACTTTTCCACTAAAATACCATGTAGTTTCATTTCGACATTAAAACATCACAAACTTTTTATACCTTTAACTAGATCACGAGGTAATGACCTACCTCCTCACAACACTCATATGCAACATAGCATAATACCTTTTGGGAACCTAGAATACGGGAAAACAAAACATTTCAAATAAATACCATGAATTAATAAAACCATTTTCTAAAGGATTAAGTATTTTACACAAATCTTTGCAAAGCGTCCTACAACCCAATTTGGGAAACCCGACTGGGATGGTGCGGATTAACGCACATCTCTGGGTTTAGTAGTGTGAGATGCAGACCTCCACAAGGAGTATTCGGTCTCGAAAAATTTAAAATACGACCATCTTAAGAAAATGAGATTTCTAGAAATATAATATATATTAAAATTATTTTTATATAAATATATATATATATATATATGTATTATTAAAATATCTATTTTGTAATAATATAAATATTCCAACTTTTTCTAAAAATCACAGGGATCGCTTTACATTAAAATACCATGAAATCCATACAAGTTCAATATTACAATTAAATACCGTGTATTATGAAAAATAGGTTATTTTCACTAGAAATACCACAAGTATAAAATCTACATCTATGATAACTCTAAAGACAATAATTAAATACTTGGGGTGTATTCTGAAAATTATACAAAAGTATTTTAACATAAAAAACCCCCAAGTTCTATAAATTACCCTAAGAACCTTAGTAAACATAGGTTTAAGCGGGACTAATCTTTTGAGCCTCAGGGAACCGGAGAAGTGGGTGCTTTCCTATTTAAGGTAGACAACTTAACAACGGTGTTATCAACACGGTAATCGTTTTTGAAAAAGACACAAATCCTGCCGCCCATGTGCAGCGGTTACCGATAATATCAAAACAATCAGGACTTCAATTTACTTTTCTAATTATCTGACTCAGACTGAGTCTCGTTATAATAATCTGACTTGAATGTGATTCAAGTACAATATTTACAAAACTACAATTCAACATGAACCCATGAATACATCTATTCAATTTATATTGACCGAACCGAACCATGGATATACTTCCATTTACATGATTCTCCAGTTACATCCATAATTCTCCAGTTACATCCATTTACTGATATCATGTTTTTGGCAAGTCACCCATCTATATAATTCAATTTACAAGACAGTACAATTCAATACATTACCATCAGTACAATCATTACTATCAATACAATAAATACACGGGGTATTGGGGTGGTTCATTCGTGAATCCAACAGAATCTCAAGAGTCCCCCTAAATCATGAATCCACATCTACTAACACAAGCAAGCAATTATGAGGGCCCGTGTTTCCATGCTCCTGGATTACAGCCTGTTGAGTTTGGAATACTTCGACGACGGTCGAAGTCCCGTTACTAATATTTGATTCGGGCCCGTGGTTCCCTACCCCTGGATTACAGCCTGTTGGGTTTGAGAACACTCTTGAGATTGGTTGACATTCACCTTTGAACTTACGATAACAACAACTTTAACACTAAATACAACAATATAACAAAATAATACAACTTTAAAAACTACACTCTCTCTCTTACTCTCTGTCTATTCTATTTCTCCCTTATCTTTGGGACTTACCGAGCGATTTGTTCGCTGACGACATCCTCTTTCTTTCTTCCTGAATGTCGTCAGGTGATACGGATCTTCCAGAGATCGAGCCTACTAGCGAGGACCTGGACCAGCTTGCAGAGCTCTAGCTATATTGTACACTTTTTATTTCAGTACTTTTCATTTTCTGTTATGCCACTGTTTAGGCATTGCTTTCTTCCAGATGTATTTACTTTTCCATGCATTGTGTAATACTCAAGCCCAATCTACTAATTTCAGTTACTGTTTGAGCGTAGTGTGGTGCTCTTTTCACTTATCTTGCTTGATTGTTATTTACTGTAAATTTTACCCGGCAAATTCATTTCTGCATATAACAATTTATGGCATCTAAAATAAAATTAAAAATATCCATTTTGGCCTACTTGACACCCCTAACCCCGTTGTAGCGTCCGTGCATCGTGTTCTCGTTCCGTTCAGTGAAACGGGCGAGTTTGGATGGCTACGTGCACGTACGTGTGTCCGTTTTGGGGGTATGCTTTTTGATCATAAAATACTTCATTTTCACTTTTGGATCCCGCTTAAAATTCTATTATTTCAATTTCAAATTTTTGGACCCGACCCGGGCGCGATTTGGAAATGTTTTATTTTGCGCCAAAATCCCAAATTTTAATATATTTTAAACCATTCGTATATTTCATTTCTTTAACCATCTCATATATTTGTTAACTGTTTAAGATTTTAAAATTCTTAAATCTTTCCCAATTGATTTCCCCTCAACCAATCATCGCCCCCTATTCCGTGCGCCCCGTCTCTCTCTCTCCTCTCACTCTCTATATTCCCCGCCTCTCTCTCTCCTCTCTCTCTCTATTCCCCGCCTCTCTCTCTATCTTTCTCTCTCCACTCTCTCTCTCCCATAATCTCTCTCTCTATCTTCTTTATACTTTAAATATTTTTCCCCCTCAGTTCTTTTCCAACGATAACCCAAACCCACGCAATCTTAGCTACCGCCGCCTCCATCCTCGCCGCCGCAGCCCCGACGCCGACGCCACTACCACCGACCTCCTCGCCTCCTCAACCTCATCGCACCCACATCCTCCTTCCTCCTTTCCTACGTCCTCGCGCGCCCTGCACCCTCATCGTGACCACCTGCACCCCGCTCCTGCATCTCGCCGCCGACGATCGCCTCGTCGTCGCCTCCCGCCATCATCCTCGTCGTTCTCATCTACATCACCTCTCCTTCATCAACCCCCGTGCACCCTACACCTGTTTCCGCGGCCGCCTGCACACCCTGCACACGCCAACCCCACCGGATCTGTCGCCGCCGGCGGTCTCGCCTCTGTACCCCGACCTTCATACAACCCACTGTAAGCCTTCTTCTTCTTCTTTCTTTTCATTCTTATTCCTCCTTCTTCATTTCTCATTTTCCTCCATTCTTGAATGCTTGATATCTGATCTGAACTTGGCCGGAATCCGACGATGTCGACGACGCGTCCCGACGTTCCAGCGAGGTACCCCGACCCGTGTGGTTTCATTGTTCGTCGTTTGGGTTCATTCCGTGAACCGTGCGCCCGTCGCGAGTTTCCCCGCCGACGTTGTACGTTCCGTTTTTCCCGGTTCGCGACCCGTCGAGGCAAGTACCCCTTGCTACATGCTATACAATATTTACATATATATTATGACACCCTAAACCTGTGAATTTAACTTTGGTACGATCATTTCTCATTTTCTTGTACAATGTTGTTATATATCATTTTATCCTTAAACTTGGAACCTACAGTTTGCAATTGAACCTAATAACCACATTTACCGTTTAATCACATTTTAGTATTGACATAGCTTATGGCATTTATCTCTATAGTTTTATTCTATTTGGACACTCGTGTGCATTTTAACCTGTAATAGCTGTATTGAACCTGTATATATAAATCATTGCACCTCTAAAGTTATTAAACTTGTTAACATGTTTGAAAGGCCATAATTGTCATCCTGCATTCGCATAACATTGAAATCATCTCTGCGGCACAACTGATAGTTGTACTGCAAATTGAGTAAATTTGCTTATTGCTTAATTCATTGCTTATATCATGTTGTTGATAACCATGCTTGATTATATAACTGATTGTGGATACACATATGATATCGCTTACTTCTTGACCTGACTTGCTACATACGTGGTACTTGACCCAACATGGTACCGTATACTGCTTGACCTGACCTGATGTACCATGACCTGACCCGTTACCTGATCTTGTGTCTAATGCCAACAAACCTGACATGTAGTCCTTATGGACCGTTCCTGTTGTCTATCCAGACAAACCTTTTACCTGTTCCTGTGTTGGCATTAGTTTCTTGATTACGGGATACCTGACTTAACTTACACATATAACTCGAGGGTATGGGGAAATCAGTATTGTAACCGAACGTAACTCCAAGGGCCACCCTATTGTTTGCCGTTTTTCCGGACGTTACGGAATACCCATTGTTTGCCGTTTTTCCGGACGTTACGGAATACCTATTGTTTGCCGTCTTTCCGGACGTTACGGAATAACTACCGACGAGTTACGATGAGGATTACATTATTTGGTTTCAAAGACTTTAGAGCCTGATAGAACAGTTTAGTTTACCCACTGCACATTACCCTGCACTGCTCTGACTTATATTGTTGTTACTCTTGTTTTATTCATGTTTATATTGCATTGCCTGCTACACTGTTCACATTATATTATTAGATGACATGACGCGCTGACGTCTGGGTTTTGCATGGCCCAGATTCCGTACCACTGTTGCAGTCCGAGCAGGAGTACTTCAGCCAGCAGGCTGAGCTGTGAGGTGTCAGTATTAGTTAGTTTTTCTTTCCTGCATTTTATATCTGATGTAAGCCCGCATTATGGGACATACATTCCAGTTATCTGTATTGGATCTTTCGCTTCCGCATTTTATTATTCTTGACTCATGTTATATTGGATTATGGACATATTTTAGATAGTTTTATTTTGTTCTTGATATCTCTACAGCTGTAATGTGACTGTGGATGGATACTTCCTACCCACAGGTAGCATGGTTGGCTATGTCACGTGCCCATTTCAGCGTACTCTGGGAATCGGGGCGTGACACATTGTACAAAAAGAATGTGAATAAATAAAATTGCTGTTTTATTATATCTTGTCTCTTGTGCGTTTATTTTTATATTGCTAAGATACGCTTAGCGTATTTATTTCAGAGTAAATACGTAGCGGCCTCGTCGCATCCCCTTCGCCGTATACCCGGAAGCGGGGCGTGACAGGGTAATGTATCAAAGTCACTAGATTATCAATATTTATGACCACTATTCAAACGAGGGTATAACCGCATGATATGATGAGAATGCAATTAATTACGATATGAATAAAAATATCAGCAGCCATTGTCCTACCACTTGCATAATTTACTATAAATCACACGCCTAGAATTTAGCAAAACAATATAAAAGGGGTAAGCAATATATTTAATTATCTATCCATCAAAATTGGTTTCGAGTCAATCGGGTTTCAGGTTCGCTAGTGATGGTCATTTTATTTTAAGTGTTTACTACTGGAAATCCAATTTCTGAACTGGAAGTCCGTTTCGTAACACGTTTCACTCCCAGATGGGAGCATAATTAGGTGATACTACTATTCAACTAATTGTAGAGTTATGAGTTAACTTTACAGAACAGGAGACGTATCAACAATATTCATTTTGGTTTAGGAGTTATGATCATATTACCGATGAAGGGTGCAAGCTAAAATGACAGAAATATGCCATACAAGTTATCCGTTTAAAATGTGATTTAAATACCAAATGATACTGTAATTTAGTGAAACTGGTACCATTGGAAAGCTAATTTAATTATCTACGCTTCTATATATGGTTCCACACACTTGTACATTTATAAGGTGAGGTATATGCGTTCTAAAACAAGCAAAGGCACAGATTCTTGCCCCGGACTGCAGTTTAGGGCCACTAATCGCCTTAATATTCATTGTTATAACTTATCAAAATGTAAGGATAAACTATGGGGTGCTGTAGGTTTATCTGTTGGCTTCGACACGAGCCCTAAAACATTAAGTTGTGAGTTATATTCAATTTAATATGGATTTTAGAACATGACGTGTGCGGTGAATTCCAGATTCGACGCCGGCCTTTGAGGGCGTCGTTTCTTGTGCGAAACAACGTTATTTTGCCTTCAAATTTCCACACGATAAATATAAACAGTAGAGGGATTCATTGATCCCAAGATTCGCTATTTCATTTATGTTTTGGTTTAGGATTCGCATCGAACACTCTTGCATTATATAAATGTCACGATTGAACCGTCGGTTTGACCCAATTAATTAAAGTGTGATTCAATCACTACAAGTCTTGCACGATACTAGGAGGGTAATATTAAATCCGAATGTGTTCCACTCAATATGATTAAATGACGACGGTCACACATTAGAATGCAACAATGATTATAGTGTAAATATAATATCAATATAACTACAATTGACAACTAATAATTTATAGCATGTAAAGCAAGTGAGGGGTTCACTTGCCTTCGGTCGCTTGATATGAAAGCGACACCACGTGCGGGATCCGTATCGTCACTCGAGACGATGCGATGCTGGATACAGGCGCGGCGCGGTGCGCGGTGACTCGGTACTGGACGCGGTGGCGATGCGAGTGTGACACGGTAGTGGGCATGGTGATGACGTGGGCGCGACACGGTACTGGGCACGGTCTTGACTCGGTGCATGGTGCGGGAGCGGCACAGCGTGGCATGAGGAGTGGGCAAGGGGCGCGACATGTCTGGGTACGCGGTGGCACGGACACGACACGGGCAGCCACGAACAAGATAGCAGCAACAAGGCTTGGGCTAGGCTATGGCTTGAGCTCATGGCACGGTCTCGGCATGGTCTTTAGTGAAGCTTGTTCTTTATTGGCGACATGTTGGGGATTGCTGCAGATGGCAGTGAGGCAAGGAGTCGTGTCGGTGGTGAGAGGCAGCGGCTGCGGGCGTCGAAGAGCGATGAAGGGTCGCTGCAGGGAGGTGGGGGCTCGGTTTCGAAGGGAGGACAAGATGAGACCTGGGTCGATGGGGTGGTCGGCCGTTGCGGCTCGTCAGCGGGGGCGATGTGGCGTTGCAAGTGGAGGAAGAGCTTGGTGACGGCAGCGGTAAGATCGGGCCAGCGGCGTCACGGGCTCCAGCGGTGGGGAGAGGTTAGGAGTCGACGAAGACGGGTGCAGGAGGTCTCAGGAGAAGAAGGTGTGAGGGGGAGCTCCGACGGTGGGTTTACAGTGGGGTGCTCGGGGGTGAGGAAGATGGAGGCGACGAAGAGAGAGGAGGGCTCGTCGTCGCGGAGTGGGAGCGAGGACGGGGTCGGGTTCGAGGGAAGGCGATGGTGGCAGCTCGTCTCGGGATTGTGGTGCTGGAGTCGAGGATGAGCAGGGGGCATTGGGAACTGGGCGGCAGCGCGGTGAACGAAGACAAGGAGGCAGGGGTGGCTGCGGTGTGGAAGTGAGGAGACGAGGTCGATGAGATGATGACGAGGGCGAGGTGAGGCAGTGAGTGAGGGAGATTGAGAGTGAGGGAATGAGAACGAGAGGGAGTGGTAGAGGGAGAGAAGAGCCGTTGAGGGTTTGGAGGAGGTGGGCATGTGAACGGGGGGGGGGGACGTTGGGGCGAGGAAAGGTCGTGGGGGAAATGGCGACGTTGGGGGAACGGGTCTCGCGACGATGGCGCGAGAAGCGGAGATTCGTTGGGGTAAGGCTGTTGGGGAAACGAGCGGGGCACGGGGAGTTGGCGAGCAGGCGGGGTCGTCGCAGCGGGCGCGAATCTCGTGGGCGAGCGCGAGGGAGCCGTTGAGGGAAAAAGGCGGGAAAAAGAGAACGAGGGAGAAGAAGAAGGGAGTGGGGGAGGTCCGGGTCGGGTTTGATCGGGTCGGGCGTGGGTTCAAAGAAAGAGGGAAGTGGGTTCATGGGCTCGGGCTAGGGTTGGGCTTGTGGGGTTAGGAGAAATATAAAAAGGGATTAGGGTGCGGGTCATGGACCGAGCTTAAAAATAAAAAGGGTTTAGGGTTTAGATTAGGTTTTAAAGAAGGAAAGAATTTAGAAAAATAGGAAAGTTATTTGGAAAATAATTAGGGATTTGGGTTTGATTCGTTTAGAAAATTTTAGAATTTGGGATCAGGGTTTAGAAAGTATAAGGAAAAATATGTGGAAAATATTTGGAAATAAGTTAAGCAGAAAAACATACGAAATACAGATAATAGAGTACAAAATAAACTGGGTATTACAGTTTGTAATTAGGCATGGATGAAATATATATTTGTGAGAGAGAGAATAATGGAGGAAAGAATCCCTATAAGGTTTTTCATTAGGCGGCGGCGAAAATATACACCATTCAACATTTTATTCAACGGCCGGCATCCTTAATCGTCGTACTTATCATCTAAGATGTGGATACACAAAATCTCATGTGATTCTACCACATTTTCATCATTGAATTAACAGCGTAAAAAGTTCTATTGTCGGCAAACGGTTAATTTTGCGTCCACTAAATCAACGGTGAAAAAGTTGTAGAATCACATGAAATTTAATGTATTCGCATCTAAGATGATAAGGATGAAGATGATGGGTGCCGATCGTCAAAGAAAATCATGGAGCATGCATTTTTTCGACGCCATAAGATGAAATTCGCTACCCCCTCTCTCCGTGTGTATATATATAGGAAAATGACTTGGATGGGGAAAAAAGGAAATTGATATTTATATTTTTATAAATTTGTTGATTGTACTGAGATTAATAAAATTTGTTTTGTCATTCATGCTCAAGAAGTCACTAATCCAAATCGGTTGGATAGTTCCTTGCTACATGGCCGCTGCAAATTCAGAAGGAAAAAAAATTCAATTAGAGGTTTGTCATGTGATTGACATGAGTGTGCATGCTCACAGCTTCAGCACTTTGTTTAGAAAAGTATTGTTTTATTAACTTCAACCAGGAATTTTCTTTCATTGTTAAACATTTAAGGTTATCCGCTCTCTTGCCTCGCATGACAGAGAGAAAATAAAGATTGATATTAAAGTACTGATATAATATATTATATCAATTCTTCATGTAAATTTGTACTTCTGACCATGCAAATTTCTAACTTCAAAGATTTTGCCCCGGTAAAAGCTGTTGCCAAAATTTAAAATCCACGTGTAGCTTGTGAAATGTGATAGGAGAATAACTTCCCCACTTTGAATGCTATGAACGTTATATTTCCTTTGCCTTGTATATTTGCCTCCTTTGCCTTGTATATTTGAATCGACTCACCTTCTGGTCCTTCTTGCTCCATGCACTCGAATCTTGTCATTTCCACGAACATTTTCGCTCCAAGTGCAGCATAATTCCAATGAAGAAGTTAAAAAATATATTTATATTCAGGCTTAAATCTAAGGCTTTTTGGCTTTATTAAACCAAAATATGCACATGATAAGATTTGGATACAGATAGTTCTAGCTCCAACACATCCTAAAGTCACCCTTGTTAAAACACAAAAACTCCAAAGTTATGTAAGCATGTAAGATCTCTCCGTATATCTATATTTCTAATATAAAGTTGGGCAAAAAAGAGAATCTTGTGCAAGTGAGGGCATCTTTTTGTTAAAACACTATTTTTCACTTCTTTTTATGCCCTTGCTTTTTTTTATATTCCCTAACCTATCCTTTGTGTTTAATTGATATAAATTTGGGGGAAAAAATAAAAGTTTGTATCTAATAACTAATAATATCACATGTCTTTATTCAAATATGATGAAAACAATAATGTTTCAAATTAAAGAAGAAGTTTTATATTTGATCATAGAAGCTATACTTGTTTCTAAAATTTCACGGTTTAAATAACCATCATTGTAATTTATCGGTTAATGGATTCGTGGAAAAGGAATTTTTTTATCTAAACTACTGACATAATTTATTTTTTGCATTGGTTTGCAACCACAATACATAATATATACTTGAAATTTGTATTTGTAAATTATATATCGAAAAACACGGAATCATGGCATTCATTTAGGTGTCGTGGTTGCATTTGTGTCTGCTTACCAGCCACAAAGTATATGGGATTATATTAAAAGCATAGCTAAATTTTACTAAATATCATGACCTATAAGCAGTTTCGCCAAATGTATGGTTGAACTTTGCAAATAACCAGAATGGACTTAACTGGTATTTTAACAATCCGGTCAACTTCCATTACAATGTTATTATGCCTTGTAATTCACTCTCTTTTTGCCATCCTTTTAAGCTATCTCCAGATTTCTTACAAATTATTACTCTACCTCTCATGAAAATGAAAATGCTGACACACCAAGGGCCAGTTTGGTTGTCCAAAAATACCGGAAGAGACAAAAGTAATGTTGAAGTAACTTCCAAAAAAATTGTTCTGAAAACAGACCTAAACTAAATCTTATTTCTAGTGTTTGTTTATATGTTTTGTGAAGAAGGAAGTAAAAAATAAAATAATTTCCTATGTTTATTTAACAAGAAAAACAAAAAAATTATTTTTTTGGTAGCACCATATCATTATTTCATGAAAGTAACGAGAAGCATTAAATAATTAATATTGTTTCTTATTCTTTATGTTTTATGGTTACTTCTCATCCAAGATGAAAAGAAGAAAATCTTGAAAGTATCCACACCATATAAAATCCATCTCATTATCATGAACTAACTTTCTACATCTTATTCCGTGAAAACAAACACATGATGTACTAAGGTACTTGCAGGTTTTTTCCATGCAAACAAACATGTCCCCATTCATGCACTCAAACTTCATTTATGATCCTTTCTTCCAAAAAGTTAAAACTGTCCAATTCTCGAATTCCTAGCATGAAACTAAAAAAAATGTTGACTTTTGGAAGTGAAACATGAAAATGGGATGCCACTGCAGATAACATGGAACTTTTAGTTCAATTTATACTCGCAAATGGTTATTTTCCAAATGCTATTTGTACCTCAATTAAGGACATTCTCTATATCTCATTAAGAACTTGTATGTGAGAAAGAAGAGAACAAGCAACAATTTTCTGCAGGAGACATACTCCAATTATCCTCTCATACTAAAGTAACAAACCACTCCAAACAGAGAGGTCACAGATTCAATTCCCAGCAGGAGGTAGCATCCAGGTTAAAATGAAAAAGGCAACAAAATTACAATGGAGCAAGACTGATTTAACAAAGCATTACAACCAGCAACCATTTTGACATCAACATTGCTAACTATGGACAGCGAACAAACTTGACTTGAATCTAAGAAACCAAACAGCATCCATCAGGTTCAAAGAGAAAAATCTTAAGGAAGAGAAATGGTTTAGAATTGTTATTAAAACTTACATTCAACACTAAGATACAAATAAATGCATTCCCCTGACTCAGGTAATAAAGTTAAAAAAAGAAGCCTCCCTAATTGTTGTACCATCATACGATGCACGAAATCCCCTACTAGAGAGGGAGAGAACAGGCATATCTTAAGCATAAATTTTCGGTGACGTGAAGATATACACTCTCTGCTGGACACCGCAGATAACTTGAACAATCATCAAACTTTTACATCAAACAAACCACACTGGCGAAGCCACACATCAAATTTTACGAAAGATCAAATAAATTTTCTATAAATAATAATTTTGAAGTAAGATAGCATTAGACTTGGTTATTTTGAGCAGAACAAAGAAGAAAAATAATCCATCCATTGGAACAATATACTAACTAATAGGACTTAAGTGTAAACAATTAACTAATACATGCCTGAGATGAGAATACAAGACAACAAGGTTACCCGAAAAGGGGGAGAAGAAAAATAACATATAGGAACCTGGGCACAATACAATTTGGAACAATAAGGAGAAGCTTACCCCAAAATTTGCACCAATGGCACTCCTGTAGATTAACTGGCTGATTTACATGAGCTCTCGATATGCAATAAGCTTAGAAGAAACTTTCCTAAAAAAATTTAATAAAATTGCAACTGGGCTTCCAGTTCAAAAAACAAAAAAGCTTAGAAGAAACTACCTATTATTGCAAAATTATTTGCCAAAACCGCTTTCTTTTAAATAATCAACTGAACAGGAATAACAAATTCAATTGAGATTTGAGACATCATGTTAGAAAAAGAAAACTATATGACATCGCATGCACCTGAATCTCATGATGGCTCAAAAAACTTCAGTATTCCACTGGACACCACTCAGAAGATCTTGGTTGCTAATATTCCTCACCTGTTTTAGGAAGATTCTCAGAATACTGGCATGCAATAAAAATTCTGAAGGGTCTGTTTGGTTTGATGCAATAGAAATATATAACATTTATTGCATGCATCATTTGTTGCAAGCAAGCAACCCCCAAACCGTTTTCACTTGTCTTGAAAGTTTAGAAAAAGATCCTTGGAACATTTTGTTTTTGGTTGAACAGAAAAAGAAATTGGAAATGCGACAATCTGTTGCAAAATTTTCAATGAGGAAATGAGCGACTAATGCGGCATCCTAATCACATCTACCAAACATTGGGTTCAGAAAACACGACAAAAAAATCGTTCCATTTGCAACTTTATTTCCAAATTGTTGCGAAAATGTTGCCAACCAAAACACGACGAACAATTTTTATCTCCTTTTTGCAGCAATTCTTGCATCCAACTGCATATCCTAACAATCAAACAGAAGCTCGAATAATTTGAAGGTAAGAAACATTATACAATCTTCATATATATTATATTGAAGAAATCGGCAATTAATATCAAATGAACCAGTGTCCTAGTTCCAACAAGAACAATATTGATAACTGTGTAATGGGAAATGCATCTCAAATTCGATTATTAGGATGCAATAGCTACATAAGAAGATGATTTGTACCAGGATTGGAATCCCTGACAAGTGCCACGATCACAATTACAGAAGTCGCAACATTTATTGCAGGAAAAATGGGTTCAGACAAGACAAGGAAAAAAACCCGTTGCAGTTGGCAACTTGATTTCATAATCCTTGTAAGAATGTTTCTTGCCAAACATGAGAACTCTGATTTCTCTTTTTAACCCTTTTTGCAGCAAATGTTACATGCAGCTTCATTTCCTAACCATAAAACAGCCCTAAATATTTTGAAGTAAACAATATTATACATTCTTCATAAAACTTATATCAGAAGAAAAACCCAATTATCATCACATTATCAGTTGTAACTTATATCCAAAAAAGGACATTAGTAAAATTACTTTTTCGTTGAAGACGCGTCTCATAATCTATGCTATTATTTTCTTTTCTTTTTTTTTAATGAAAATAATCTATGCTGCTAATATTAGGAAGAGGACATATACCACCAGGATTCACACCTAGGGCAGCATAAGCTAGACCTTGGGGATGTGCGCTTCGCCCATTGAAGAAATAAGGTCTTCTCTAGATTGAGATCTCCGGCTCTGCAGCGTTTGACCACGGAGAGGTGTCATGAAGGAAGATCCCATTCCATTTCCAAACTGCATCTGGCCCAAGCTTCCGGAAGAAAAACTATGTGCAAAACCTAATGGATATAAAGAAGATTCTGTGAGCTGAATGTTGCTGCCTCCCATGCCGAATGGGTGCGGCTCGGAGTTGGCAATTGTTGGACTCAGTGGTGTCTTTACTCGTCCATCGCCTAGAAAAGTAATAACCAGAAAGGAAATTCATTCGAAGTTGCATTAATTAAGTAAATCAGAATCATAATTCATATAACACAAAGGGAAAATAGCGAAAATAATAATTTTGCAACTTGTACAATCACAAACACATGCTAGACATACAAAGGAGCATTAGGTAGAAATTAGCTTAGTTAATAGATCTCTGGATACCACATACCCAAAAGAACACACACATATCGTGATTGTGTTTTATATAAACATGCACATAATTTAGTGTGTTAATATATTTTATCCATAGACATGAATAACAAAAACCAAAAAACAGTGGAGTGAAGACATAGGCTAATAAAACAAAACCTAATCGCGTAGTACTTTGTCATAATGAAATGCATTTAATCAAAAGCTCGGACTTTAGCATGCAATAAACAAGTTCTTGTTTTTAAAAATTAAATATCAACAAGGATATTCTATCTTATTATTGTTAATGATGATGATGAGGACGACGACAACAAAGTTGTTGCTTGTACATTCTTCATGGTTATAACAGTTACAAGGTATTTCAAGAAAAGGGGTTAGACGCCAATGTTCTATATCAATGAAAACCATATATAGATTTTTCTTTTTCTCTCTCTCTATATCAATCATCTTAATAACTAAATCACCTTTCTGATACACTTTCCTGAAATCCTAGTATAATCTAAACAGATTTTCAAAATTCTTTCATAATTTTATTCTTCGATTAATTTCACAATAGTTTGAACAATTTTGAATATCTTCTGTATTCTTCTCATAGATATTTAGTTGCTTATCCTTTATTCGTTAAAGATTTTCTTCGGGCCTATACTTTTATTCAATAACTTAGTTAACCACTTCTAAAATTCACAAGTGTCATTGGGTCTGCTTTTTCCATTTTCATTTTTTAAGCATACATCATTTCATTAAGTTTAATTTTACGGAAATACATAATACTTTTATTATAATC
This sequence comes from Agapanthus africanus, assembly GCA_030015575.1. Taxonomy (NCBI): domain Eukaryota; kingdom Viridiplantae; phylum Streptophyta; class Magnoliopsida; order Asparagales; family Amaryllidaceae; genus Agapanthus; species Agapanthus africanus. Next base: position 61,746,841 of record JASDDO010000028.1, on the reverse strand, counting down.
TAAAATATTTGTTTCTTATTTACGTTCTTCATTATCATATTCATTATGATTTCATTCAGTGTTCTAAATGTCGGTCAATATATGTAAAATTTCGGCGAGATGTCGGTTTTGGGAAGAAAACGTCACGTTTATGCAGAATTATTTCAGTTGCCGATATTTTGTATATGTCGGCCGACATATCGTGATATCAGCGCTTTATCCGACATATGGAAAAAGATTTAGTAATTTTATTTTGGGTTGTGGATTTTGGGCTTTGTACATTAATTAATTAATCCCGTCAAGTGCAAAAATAAAAAACAAAAAATATCGTCATTGCCTACCACCGTTCGCTTAATAACTGATTGCTCTACCACTGAGTTATTGAGAAAGATATAAATTTAATAAAACTAAAAATTTGAATAAATAAATATTTTTTTCAAAAAAATAAGTTATATAAATGACGTTTACATTACAAAAATATAAAACCCAATATTTGATAAAACCACCTGGCATTTCACGATATCCGATATCAAAATCTTCGGGTCGACACGACACCGACGTCCAAAATTTAGAAAATTGATTTCAATATCTTTTAATAGAACTCTCATTTACACACTTAATACAATTAATATTACCAAGGTCTCCACTTTTTTGTTTCTCTTGTTTTAGTAAGTTTATATACTTTTTTTTCTTTTTCTAGTTTTCTATATAAATTATCAAAAGCTTTATATTTAGCATCATTGTCTTTTAGTTTTTTTATTTGCTAACTTATATTTTTCCAAAAACATATTATTTTTACATTTTTGCTAATTTTTATAAAATTGCCTTCAATTTGCTAAATTTTTGAACCTCTTTATTCCACCAACTTTTGAAATTCCAATCGGTTTTATTTATCATTCAATGTTTTAATGAAATCAAATTCTCAATCTTTAATTTCCACTATTTAATTCTAGATCTTTTACATATTTTAGATTTTTTATTCACCTTCTAATACAAATATCTAATACTATCAATCGATGTTGTATGGTCAAATTGTCCTCTATAATAGCTGCATATTTATTTATCTATTTTTCTACTAAGATAAACGTCTATTTGACTATTATTTAATCCACTTTTAAATTAGTGCTTATCTTTCTTTTAAAAAATTGTATTTGCTATTACAAGATCATATGACATTGCAAAATCCAATTTCTCATCTCACGTCTTGTCGGGACCCGGTTCTTGCTCACGGAGCAAAGTGCCACACGGAACAAAGTGCCACGCCAAGTGTCGTGTTAAGTGGGCGGGGGCCACCTCTTGAGTCCGTGGGACCCACTGTAGAACAATGGGGACTCTTCGGAATACATTCCGAAAGGGGGCAGATCTGTACTATAAATGAAATGATACCACTCTTCAATATAGAGGCGCCTTTTAAGTGAACTGGCACTACAGGAGCTTGAGAACTCCGTAGTTAAGCGTGCTCGAGCCAGGGAAGTTCTGGGATGGGTGACCTCCTAGGAAGCGGCCCCTGGTCAGGTCCGGTTCGCTCCGAAGGACAAAACCGTGCGGCTTCGGCCAGAGCGGACAATACTCTCTGTATTGGGAGTGAGGCGTGACAGAATGGTATCAGAGCTGGTCCCTCAATAGTAGGTCTGTGGTTCGAGGACGAACCATTGTTCAAAGGTGGGGAGAATGTCGGGACCCGGTTCTTGCTCACGGAGCAAAGTGCCACACGGAACAAAGTGCCACGCCAAGTGTCGTGTTAAGTGGGCGGGGGCCACCTCTTGAATCCGTGGGGGCCACCTCTTGAGTCCGTGGGACCCACTGTAGAACAATGGGGACTCTTCGGAATACATTCCGAAAGGGGGCAGATCTGTACTATAAATGAAATGATACCACTCTTCAATACAGAGGCGCCTTTTAAGTGAACTGGCACTACAGGAGCTTGAGAACTCCGTAGTTAAGCGTGCTCGAGCCAGGGAAGTTCTGGGATGGGTGACCTCCTGGGAAGTGGCCCCTGGTCGGGTCCGGTTCGCTCCGAAGGACAAAACCGTGCGGCTTCGGCCAGAGCGGACAATACTCTCTGTATTGGGAGTGAGGCGTGACACGTCTTCTTTGGTTCCAAACTATACAATCGCATACTTTATGTCCATTAGCATACTTACTCATATATGTATTAAAGTATTCAATATAACTTTTCTTTTCATGGAATTTTATAAACTAAGTCATTTATCCACTCCTCAAATTTTCTCTTGATGCTCTATGCTAATCCTTTTTGGAATGCATAAGCGTTAAAAAATTAATTACCATTTCTGCTAATATAAGTTTGGTTAATATAATAATATTACTCTAACTTCAATTCTTTTCATAACCACTAAATTCTTTTAAAGTTTAAAGTACTGCTAGGCCCATCTTGTTCTTGTTTTTTTTTCTTATGTACTATAATTGAAATCTTGTATTTTTCTATCTTCCTATATATTTTGCCTGTCCAATTAATTTCTTGCAAACAAACTATAATAATAAATCCTTAGAATCCGACTAAGAAAATATTTGCTTGTGAACTTACTTTCCTTTCTATCTTATCTAACTTGAGCTATCGCCAATATACTTTTAATTCAATAGACCAAAATAGAGTCAGGTCATGTGCCTATTCCATCCCAAAAGCTTAAATATAATTTCTTTCACATGTGTGCTTAGTTCGATAAATAATATATTTACTCTAAAAATTCTTTACTAAATGCTTAATTAGCTACGGAATTCACTACAAGTAATATATTTGCTTTAAAATTCTCTATTAAACAAGCTTAATTAGTTGGAATTCTGTAAAAAAAATACTTTATTTATTCTTGTAACTATATGAATATTCTTGCTAAATATTCTTAGTTAGATAAGTTGTCTTTTTTATTTATAAGGAAATATTTGAATTGATTGATCAAAAACTCAATATTTCAAAATTACATTCACTTCACACTAATTTTGGCTCCTCAAATTAGAAGAGTTGTGTGCTTGTGTGTCTATTTAAGCTTTAGTAATAATATGAATACTATGAGATCTTTTGACCTCGACATATGAATTAAGTTTTTGTCAACATAAAATTAGTTCTCTTACCAAAACATACAAATAAATTCTTGAATCTAATAACATATTTACTCCAGTAGGCAAAACATTTTTTTGGATAGAATTACATTATTGCACTATTGTGAAACTAAAAAAATGTTTATATAAATGTATTATATTTATTTAATATATGTAAGTATGCGCATTGTATTAACATGTTATTATAGTAAACGAATGTTGTTTTTATGAATGTTCTTGGCCGTTCCAAGCCAAAGTTTCTGGCTCCACTCCAGGCATATGCAAGTTGAATAAGTATTCTGTACCAACGTCAAATTCAGTTCAATATATTTAAAGAGATGGCAATGTTAACAAAATTAGAGTTGCATTATTGTAAAAATTGGATAGGCACATTGCTATGATATGACAAACATGTGAAATGCACCCAGAAGAAAAAAATTCAACAGGAAAGAATTTGAGATCATGTAAAATTCAAGTTCATAAATTAAGTTAAATGAGCTATCTAATAAGGAGAAGCTTACCCGTTGGACTCCACCGCTGGAAATTGAGAATCGAGGGGCTTGCACTGTTATGTCTATAAAGAGGGAGGTATGATCTTCTGAAAATTTTGGGCATCCAGTTGAAAGCATACGATATTGCGCAAACAAGAATTATAACTGACAGCAAAAGAAAAACAACAAGAACAGCTGGATGTACTCTTGTGTGGAATATATTATAGCCAGAAAATTCTAATTTTCTAGAGAACGCTTGTCCAGCCTCCAATAAAGCAACCCCCAGCGTCCAAGTGATGCTACCAGATCCAATTAGAACTTGGGTGTCTCTAACATGCAACCCATCTTGTAATAGTGACGCAATGTATGGTGCCCTGAAGCAGTACTGTTCTATAAATGGCTGTGGGGTAACACTATTCTTTGCAACTTCCCATGTTTTTTCACAGAATTCACGGCCCACATGCAGCACATCGTTTAAGGTAGCATCCGAAGTCAAGTTGAAAAACCGATACACCACGAAGAAACCAGACATAGCATAAAACTGCCCACGTGGTAAAGGTAAGTTGCCAGAAAGGGCACAAGGTGTTTTTTTGCAATCAATTCCAGAACTCGTGTTTAACCACTCAGACTGATTAACAGTTGCTTTTGCAAGTATACTGCATTCTTCCCACTGAGGGGCACCAATCAACTCAATGGACACACCTTGCCTTCCTTTTATCACAGTTTTGCCTCCAGATAAGGGGCTTCCATCTTGATTTAATGCACCACATTGTGAACATAGATATTCCTCCCTATACCCAGTCTGTAAGCATGGATGTCTAACCTCTAACTTGCCATTATTTGAGACAATTGCAGCTGTTCCTTTTAGCGATTTAAGAAGATGAGCCACTGATTTATCGAATGCGTCATTTAGACCATAACCTGATAATGAATATGCACTCAGATGATGGTTGACTGCTCCTATGCTTAAATCTATACTTGTCTCGTCATGTTTGCGGTTCTGAGTTTCGAATGTCACTTGCAGAGATGAACCACCCAGATCTAGCGCACCAAATGTTTCTTTAGCCGGTGAGGAACCTAGCATACCCATATGGTAGTTTAGAGCAATCCATCCATAGTAAGCCTCCTCCATTCCTGTAATAGTCTTAACCCAATTTCTCAAACACAAGAATGATGATTTCTTCAGAATGGACCATGCTTTATCTAGAAGCCACTCTGAATCAGACTTTGGTAGCCGACGAACACCAGCTGTAGCATATAGAAATATAGATGTATGTTTGTGAGCATGTTTTGGTATCTGTTTCTCCGCCCACTGAAGAAGTGGCTTTATAGCAGCCTTCAAACCTGATTCATTGCGTACAAGTTTCCCAAACCCAGGCTCGGTTTCCATCCGCTGATAAGCACGGCCAATCCGCGCAGTATATTTTTTCTGAGGACCTTCAGGTAAAGATTTCAAAACAAAGGGTAAACTCTTGTGGTCTACATTCTTAACAATTAACCACTCATAGACGTAAACTCTAGTGCCGGTACTACCACAATCAAGAATCACGAAATACTCAGATGACGTACGTGAAAAAGAATCCTTATAGTATCTTGAGCAGATATAAATAAAAAAGAATAATAAAAGAAGTCCAACAAAACTTATTAAACTAGCACGTGCCCATTTCTTCCATGTAAATGGGGTTGTTGGTAAGGACTTCTCCTTTGAAAAACTCGATACAGCACCTTCTCTTTGTAAAACACGAAGAGGTTTGTTACGACTATAGCTCTTATTGAACTCTAGATCAAATTCACCTTCCCTTAGTTCTGGTTTAGTAGGTGTTGAGAAATCTTGGAGAGAGGCGGAAAGTCGCATGCTGGTTTCTTTCCAGGCCCACTGAAGCAGACCTATAATTACAGTCTGCTTAGGAAACCATCAACATCTACCGCATTGTGATTATTAGAATATCGTAAGATAAATTTTTCTACCAGGGAAAATAAGTTACTAGAGTGCTGCCGTGCTGCCGTATCATAAGTGGCTGTAGACTTTGGACTTTTCAAATTTTCACTTCAAACCCAGAGGCTTGGTTAAATGCACCTATCAAAGTATGCATCTAAAAACAACCTGCCCTCTTCAACCAGCCAGTACAGAGCTAGCAGCACTGCAGCTGGCCAGACTGGGATGCGATCCTGCAAATACAGTAATCAGTGAGTAACATGCCACCTCAATTGATCAATCTAATTGCAAAAAGTTAATGTGAATTTATCATAGTTTGTCAGTAAAAGCAGTCACCCAACATAATAATAAAAGATTATGAAAATATGCACAGCAGAATCCCTCTACACAATATGTAACCAGCAAGTGCTGAAGTATTTTGAAGCAAAACAGTCCGGGAGCATAAAAATGAGCTTAAAAACTGCTTATTTTTAAAGACCCGAGTTTCTGTAAAGTCAGAAGAAACACTGAAGCTCATTTTTAAAGTAGAAATAACTTGCATGAAGAATGCCAATTGGCCAAGTACGTGGGTAATAATAGTCACTTAAAAAAATTGGATGTAACGTCAAGAACAACTATTTGTTTATAAAATGAAGCAGAACCCCAAAAGCCAATAGTGCTTCTAGAGTACCATGTGTCATAAAATACCCATGAAGCTAAAGGAGAAAAACCTTGTAGACAGCTGCAGAACCAGCCTTCTTTACGATTAGGACGCTGCATAATTGAGATTTGAGAAACATTATGCCAAAAATGGATATAAAAATATTGACATAGGTGGACAGCGACACACTAGAAGTTAGGATAACAAATGAGTGGATTTTCAAGAAGTTAAATGTAGCTTCAGAGCACGAGGGAGAATGGATTAAGATGGCTTCTAGTCTACATTCAACGATAACTCAAGAATGCACTAGTTGGGGCTTGTTTGGTCTTGGTTGCTAGACTTGAAAACAATGAATCTCAATTCCATGGAAGGGTAATCTCATGGATTTACTAGTTTCTTGTTTGGTTGGTATAAAAATGAATGAATTCTTTACCCACTTTCCATTGTTCAAATTGGTCATGGATTACAATATATGGGTTTGGAGGTAAACTTATCAAGGTGAGTGTAACTTTGGTCACCCACATAGGACACAACTTTATTGGGAGCAAAACTATATCTTATTTTCTTAAATTTTCACTATAAAATGAAATAGATATCAATGAAAATAGTTTTTGATGCTTAAACTTGGGTTTTATCGGGGTTTTGAGTGATTTAGCTATTGATGATTTTGATCGAAAGTCTATTTTTATTGTCTTTCTTCTCCAACCCAACAATTTAGCCAAAATGGATCCAAATAACTTAGGTGTACTAAATGAATGTCAGTAAAAGGTTAAAAATAGTTACCAAATAAGCCCTTGATCTCTTGAATCCCTATACCGTGATCAATGCAATACAAGGTATATGTACTGGTGTATGAAGTGGCAAAACTAAGAAATTCCTAACCTTGTTCCCATATAGTGTATGCACCGGCGAATTGATCGCCGACCGCGCGGGGGGGGGGGGGGAGCTAATAAATCCCTAACTCCAACCCCGCTCTGATGTATGAACTGGCGTGCAGATTATCGGCGAGAGAAATTGAAGAGTGAGAGGATGCAGGGAGAGAGAGAGAGAGAGAGAGAGGAGGTATCGACTCAAAACAAGAAAGGGGGAAATCTTAACAGTACTCTTCTCTTTCTTTTATATTATTTGGGCCTACATCGAGTCACACTCTTTGCAAATCCAGACTTTTTTTCCTGGAATTGGAACAGCCCAAAAAATCTAATGTTGCAAAAATCCATTCTATTTTCAAGTTTGCAAACCAAACACTTCTAATTACTTGTGGATTTGGCCTTCAAAACTCTTGAATACAAGCCGAATCCATCAGCCAAATAAGACCTTGGGAGTAATATGAAAGCAAATGAAGGTGCAAGAAGGATTAAATAAAGACCAAAAAATTTGCAGGGATTCAGAAAGTATCAAAGTATATGGCAATAGCTAACTTAACAATGAGGCCATTGAAGCTGCTGGTTTAACAAAGATGGTAACACCTACCAATAATGGTTTGAGAACTTGGCCTCATAGGTTTCAGCCATTTCGGACTGGTCTCGGAATGGACCAGTCCGAAACTACTATACCTTTCTCGGTTTTGCCGCAAAAGTGAAAAAAAAACTCGATATTGATGCAAGAAATGACTTAAAGACTATGTTTTTGTACTTATTATGAGGTTAGCGTGTGAGATTTGGATTGTCGCCATTCGTCGGAGCCATCGTCGCCAGCCGTTGGAGCAATATTTGCTAGATCAAAAGAGAAGAAAGGGTTTGCTGGATCTGTAATGGGTTTTCTTTGGGAGAGGGAGGTGACTTTTGAAAGGAGAAAGGAGTGAGACTCATTAATTGAAAAAAAATTAGAAATGCTTTTATTCAATGGCTTGCTTGATAAAGAAAGTTATGTGTGTCAAAATTGATTTGTACAGCAAGTCATTAATGACTCGGTTGTTATTAAATTGAAAATTTCTATATAAAGAATGTTGTTCATGTATAGATGATATGCAAGAAATTAAATCATAGAATTGTATTATTATTATTATTACTAACATGGTTAATATTATGTAGTTTTATATAAAATAATGAGTGAAACCGAAGCCGAAACTAAAACCAAAACTAACGAAACTGATCGAAACCAACCAAAACTCATCACTAATTGAAAGGACCGAAATCGAAAATGAAGCCAAGTTCTCAAACCATGCTAGTTACCATCCCTGAATGCACAAAAAGGATTCATGAAGCTAACCCTTAAAAAAGGTTCCTACATACAACATTTTTTTCTTTTTTTCCGCTGGAACTTCTATTGGACCCCAGCCGGCCCATTTTCATTTTATTGATATATCAGAAATTATACCCCAAAAGTAGAAGTACTACTCCTTACTTAACTAAAAAACCAAAAATAGGTGCAAAGAAAACCGACCAAATAAGTCCCAAAAAACAGGTCAAATAAGCCCACAGCTCAACATCAAACCCTAGAAAACACATTTGTCGCTGGTTTATCTTCAGCTTCAAATCAAAAGATATCTCACCCCTAGTGCAAGGTCTCTCCTCAAGATCAAGCAAACTAAAATTAGCAAGTTTCATTCACATTGATCATTTTGGCCAACTGTTTTTACATAAATGATAAGTAAAAAAGCAGTAGGAGCTAAAATGAACAGTGCGGTAGCAATAAGAGAATATTGACTTCCATAATCTAATCTTCTTTTTTTGCAATAACTCGGGATCTAATCCCATAGAGATGAGAAATTTGACTCCTGTAAATTCAATGGGATGAATTGCATCATGATGATTCTGAATCAGATCAATATTATAAATAAAAATTGATGATCTATCAAATCAATTCATTGTCGAGAATTGAATAGTATAACATAGGAAGATCTTTTACACATACTAACTAAAAAATATCATTTTTATGAGATCAGAAATACCCATCATTGGATTTTCATCCCTTTTCCCACTTTTCTTTTCTATAACCTACCATCTTGCCTATACAACTCTCCTATTTATACATATACATAGAATTATGTGGTATTATATATATGACCAGTATTCTTTGAGTCTTACAAAGAACTAAACGGTATGGTAAACGTAGGATTAAGTATAACAAATCGAATATTCAAACAAATAGAATTTCCAATTTCTAAGAATAAGAAAGGGGCGTTGTTTGGTTGGTCTTTTCTTTTATGTTATTAATATCCTTTCTATTGGATTGGGATCGAAACGTATACATAAAAAATGAAGTCTGCAATTTGAATGAGAATGAAATAGATTGTTTCCAATTAGTATTAATGATAAAAAAAATGGAATGTGAAAAGATGTGTTTTAACCTGAAAAGTACTCCGACGGGTAATTAAATTATATTAAGTTCATTGTGTATCGTACAATAAACGAAGACAATTTTTGTCTGTACCCCACTAAAAATACGGGCACTCTATTCTATTTCATTGATCAAAGAATGATCGAAAAAGAAAGTGGTATCTTTTAAACTAAAAATACCGAATATAGCAATACTACTGATTGTATCAATCTATCTATGTCTCTCCCTTAGCAATCGGTACTAATGGAAGAAATAGAAATTCATGTATTTGTTTGATGATAAATAGAAAACAAAAACAAAAGAAATAAAAATCAACCATCCCCACATCGGGGATTCGATTTTGCTCCTCATATTCTTTTTCGCGAAAAATAGAGAAATGAAATGAGAAATTCATTGGATCCTAGTTCGAGACTGACGGGGCTCGAACCTGCAACTTCCACCTTGACAGGACGGTGCTCTGACCGATTGAACTACAATCCCAGTGAGATGTATAGCATACATATTCTTATGGTTTCATAAGAACATTATACTCGTTATGTTGTAACGTAACAGATACGCGAATGATATACGGATATTATATATATCCACACAAACACTGGCTTTAATGAAAGTGACGCAGATTATCAATAACTAGTAGTTTTTTATTTTCTTTTTGAGAATAGATGATCAATCTTTCAATGAGATGAGGAAAAAAATTGACCCTTTTCTTTATCTTTATTTCTACGGATCATGCATTTTTTTTCTTTTCTATAAGACAAATTGGTTATATCATACTCATGGAGCGGTGAAAACTTTTGAGCTTAGCTGGATTTGAATTAGTGTAGACATGTCGCCAACGAATTTACAGTCCGTCCTCATTAACCGCTCGGACATCTACTAAGGCAGAATTCATTCTAGGCTTATTGATTATCCATTCCTTTCATAGTACCCTGTCCCTAGGAAAAGTCAAATCTCCACTGCTTCCTTGAAAGAGAGATGTCCTGAACCACTAGACGATGAGAGCATATCCGCCTCACCGTCATCATACTATGACGATAGTATGAACAATTTTTTGGAATTTTCAAGTCAATATAAAAGACATGGCTAATCTGAAAAGTCTCTCTGTTATGATTCCGGTAAAGGGTAAAACCTCATTAAATTTATTTTCTTCAACTTTCCTACATACAGCTTCTCTTCATATTTGTTGGTAATTTTTCATGCATAAATTTTGAAATGGCAGCAAATTCTAGGTTCTGATGATAAAAGGATCAACATCAGTTATGAAACTCACATTCAAATACAACAAATAATGTAATGCATGTGGTAATTGGTTTTTCTTAGTCTATCCTCTATGAAGGCTACCTCTAGCTCCTCGCATGTATACCCACTTTGTGTTTCTTTTAGAGACTAGAGTATTTTCATTCATCCATGTCAACGTTCTCATTTCAGCTAAGCTACTTTTTTATATTGATTTTAATATTCGCGCATTCTAACCAATAATGTCGATCTTATAGCCGTCCTATAAAAAATTTCGTAAATTCCATGGTTATTTTGTAATCATTTAATACTTCAAAGAACTTCTCCACGTAAACCATTTGGATTTTATGAACCACACTAACCTTGTTCTCGCCATCATAATGAATCAATCATAAGTAAACAAAAGGTTAACCCAAGGTTTTCTTAGCCATCAAATTGCTAAGGGGATTTTTTTAAGTGCAGTTCCATATCAAGTGATCCATGGGGGAAGTGTACGAACGGTAAACCTACCAAAACCAGCAATACCTAAATAATATGTCATTGTTAACAAAGTAAACCACAATGTATGGTGGATTCTAGGTCAGCACTGCATAATCTCAAGAGTCTCTACAAGTGGGATATCACTCGATACCAACAACTCACATAATATGCAATATATTTGACTTTTTCCAAACACATCAAAAACTTTGTTCACGGTGATGAAAAATGAACTATATGAACCTAAATCAGGCCACGGTATAAATTCCATTATACAAACCCTAAACAAATAAGGTATAAACCTGTAATGGATAATCCGGACCTAACCACAAAAATCAACATAAACATAAGATCCAACATCAATATCCGCGAGCGATTAACACTCAATAACACAAGAATAATCGTCACCACTGATCTAAACATTCAAACAACCGATTCAGTGCTGATAATTAATACTCCACACAGTGCATTAGACTCAAACTTCCATCATACAGATCAAGCTATCACATTCACCAGAACCAACAATTCTTCGATCCAAATCATTTTCCAACTAAATTCCACGCTAATAAACAAAAGACCAAATTCAAAATCGCAATCTTTACCTCTTTCTCCAAAAATCGAAGCAAAATCGATTCTTAACCGCGCTCGCGATTCCAGCGTTCGACGATTGCGGGATAGGGAGGCTAGGAATCAAATCATCACTCAGCAAACAAATCGAATCCCAATTTGGAGTACAAATTGATAAATCTAGGGTTTAGAAATTCGGCGAGCTGAAGGGCTCTACAGCCTGAAGAAAAATAAAAAATAAAGAATAAAAAGTTGGGTTTTTAAATTGACGGTGGCTTTATGAAGTAGTGATCCTAAAAGCAATTGAGTTTATGTGTAAGGTTTATGTCTCACTGACATGTGGGACCTTTGTTAGTAGAATGGAATGGGTCCAAATTACTACCCATTCTAAATGGATCAAGCGATCTAATTCAGAGTTTACCGACTTTAAAAGTTTGTTATCTTTTGCTTATTACAAAGTAAATGACATATGAAATGGATCCAAGATTGAGCATGCCATTGTCTTTTATTCATATTTGTTGTTTTGGTTATTATAAGTTGGCATTGTCGTTAATAGTATTTGTTTACTAAAAATTATTTTGGTTAAAGTGTTGCTAATATTGAATTTATTTTTGAAAAAACAAATAAAAAGAAGTCGGATATCAATAACTAATTATTATTATCGTTTTCTATAGAGGCGAAACCTATGTGATGGAGGCGTTGATCTCCTTCAGATGTTGTCATCCGTTGATCTGCTGCGAGCGTTGACGAATGGCTGAGATTGGATTTGAGGGTTGCCTCTTGATGCGTGTGGATCTCAGTGGACTTGATTTGGAATGAAGCCGAGCTACCTGTAAGGAAGTCCCGGGAGGGTGGCACCACCGTGGACCCTCCGACAATCAAGTTAGTCGAGATATTTGGGCAGAGTAGTGGCCTATTCAGATAGAATTGCCTTACCTGAGTTGTCTGAGAGGGGGTTTATATAGTGACAGCCATGAGTTGACGGGTGTGAGATTTACATCGGCCATTACGCCCTTGGAGCCGTGCCTGCGCGAATGGCGGGATCCTCTATTAATGGCGAGATACGCCCGTTAACGGCGGAACGCGATGGCGTGGAACGCGAGATCGTGGGGCGGCGGATATCTCGCATATGGCGAGATTCACGGAGCCATGGCGGGGACGCCTATGATCTGTGTTCTGGGTCTGTCGATGAGACGAGGAAGCTTCGCTCAGCAGGAGGCTCGGAGGCGAGCGGGAGGCCGAGCAATCTTGGTTCCGTGTTAGCTCGGTGGCGTGTTAGGAGGGCTGAGAGAGCTCAGCGTGCAGGAGGGCTCGGAGGCGAGCCAATGGTTATTTGTAAGACGAGCATAGGAGTGGTCTAGAAGGCCACCGAAGGTCGGGAACATCCTCGAGAGGAAGGCCCGAGGTACGCCTTCAATGAACTGTTCTTTCTCCTTTCCCGTAAGCCTTGGGACACATCATCTGCCACGTGTCATGATCTGGGGAATTTTCAGTACCGAGTATCATCATTAGCCCCCCACTCTCGTCTCGACCTATTTATGGGTCGGGTCGAGAGTGGTCTGATCGGTCACCCGGGCTAAGTTCTTATTTGAAGACATCGTCGGCGCGGATTCCCGGCCAATTAGTCGTACTTTTTGATGACGTCGGCAGATCAGAGAAGAGATCATGCATTAAAGAGGAAGCACCGATTCGATCGTACGTTCGTTGAAGTGCCAGGCCACGCGTCCGGCGCTGGTTGGCTGACGTGATGGGCCGCCGTGTCCTTGGCACTTGAAGGGACGCGTCCAATGCTCTTGTGACACGTGGAAAGTTGATGGCCGTCGAACGCGAAGCGTCTATTTTGGCGGGAATCGATCGGCGCCGTTGGATGCGCTTGCCGAATGCTATAAATAGATGTGAGACCCCCCAGGGTCCACACTTCGCTATAATTTCCTCATCGCTGCGTGTATTAGCTCGGCGCTCTTCCTTTTAGGTCGGATTTCTTGCGTTCTTTCCTCGAACGTCTCCTTCCTTTGCTCAGATTAGATGTCTTCCTCTGGGGAGTCTGTTGAGATAGTAGAGGTAGAGTCTAGGGAGTCTTCTGCCGCTTCTTCCTCTGCTTCTTCCTCTTCCTCGTCCGAGTCGGAATCCCCCTAGGGAGTTAGGATTAGACCTGCTTCCCAGGGCCGTGCGACGGGGACGGTTCCCCAAGCCCGCATCAAGAGTGCTTGTGACACGCCTTATCTCTTGAGGAAGGTGGACGAGCTCACCACAATCCGGGCTCGCTTGCACATTCCACCTGGCTACTCGCTTTGCTTGGCTGGGGAAGGAGAGAGAGCAGACCAGGTGCGGGGCAAGCAGATTGCCTTGTACCTGGATGCCTTTTAGGCTGGAATGCGACCGCCCTTCTCCCCCGAGGTGAGTGCGGTGCTGTGCTGTTTTCAATTAGCCCCGGGCTAGCCATTGCGGAACTCGTGGAGGATTCTCCTCGGGTTCCTGGTCCGGTTGAAACTACAAGAAATCCCTTTCAGCCTGACCCTTCTCCTTTCTTCCCTCTGTTATAAAAATCACCCCGGCACCCGTAAGGACGAGCCGAGTTGGGTATACATTTCCTTTAGAAAACACAGGGGGAAAGGCGGCCGGGTCGGGGGTTGTGGCAGTTCTTTCCTCCATCCATGAATAGAAGAAGAAATTCTTATTTGTCGGGCCGTCCGAGGGTGAGGATTGGCCCGTGCCTGTTCAGTGGCACAGGGCCTACTGCCTGGGGGTGAGGCGGTCGTCCAATCCCGAAACTATGGCAATATCGACGTGGGAGCCCATCCAACGGGCCGATGTATTGTTGTTCGAGCAGGCCTTCAGTTGGGCCGGGCTCAGTCCCGCTCAGTTTGCGGGTAAGTTAGGAGCCTAGAAGTTCTGTTTAGACTCGCATATTCTTCTTCTATTCTTTCGGGCATCGCTAACTCCCTTTGTGTATTTTTCTCCTTTGCAGAGCCGATGGACAAACAAAAATTTCTGGCTGCGATGGCTGAGAAGAAGGGAAGGAAGGCCGGGGGCGCTGGCTCGTCATGCCCCGCATCGAGCCCGGCCGCGTCGGCGGCCGTTTCGCCTAGGCGTTCCACTACGCCCTGGGCTCTGGAGACCAGCAACGGGGAAAGCCAAAATCATGCTCGGAAGCAGGAACCGCGGGTTGTGGAGGTGGCGGATGAGGCCGACCCTACCGTGGCCCCCCTCAAGCGGTGCAAGAGGACAGTGTCCCGAGCCCCGTCTTCCCCGATCTTCGTGCAGGAGGGGATCTTCGTTACGAGGTGCCCTTAGGGCTTTCTGTCGCTGTAAATCCCCATTTCCATTCTAATAAAAGTTTCCTATTTTCTGAATTCCAGTGGTTTCCTTTTTTTTCCCTTCGTATTTTTATTGGTTGCTTAAGCTTAATGTTTAAACTTTAAAATTTTTCCAACTCTTTTAAAATCATGGTCCAAAACCAAAATTCTACCAATAAAATCCCAACCCAATAAAATTTCCCAAAACCCTAAAAGTAGAAACCCAAAACTATATTACATATACCTTCAGCCCATTCAAAATTCTTTTTAAAATAAATCTTTAAATTAAACCCCCGGCCCACTCTTCCCTCACCAGCCCACATCCCATTCTTTTAAATAAATCTTTAATCTATATTCCCCCAGCCCGTTTCTTTTCTTCAGCCCACTCACAAAATTTCTTAAAATAAATTCTTTACTAAAATCCCCGGCCCACTCTCATCCCCTCAGCCCACCAAGTGTTTTAAAAGGGATTATTTTTTTTACGAGCCCGGCCCGTTCTCCTTCGGCCCGCTCTTCACCCGACCCGACCCACTCCTGTATATCTCCTTCTCCCCTCCAACGGTAACCTCCCCCATTTCCCGCTCGCGATCGCTTCCTCCGCCGCAGCTCGCGCCCATGCTCACGCCCATTATTGCGACGTTACACCACGACTCCAACCCTCATTGTCTTCCTCACACCCTCATCTCTCTTCTCTTCCATTTCAAATTAATCCCTCATCTCTCTCCCTCACAAAAAAACTCACCGAGCACCATTTTTCTTCCCTCACTTCGCCGTCGGCGACGACCCTCGACAACCATCGGCAACCCTCGCTCACTCCTCCTCCACCAACACAACTCCTCTACGACTCCACCTTCATTAACCCGAGCCCCTGCCGAACACCCCTGCACACCAACCCAGTGCACCCGAGCCGACCACCACCTTGCACCCCTCGACGCCGGCGAACTCCCCACCACATCGCCGACCTTCCTACGACCTCCTCAGCATCATCACCATCACAACAATCCCCTAGCCCCACTGCTTAACCTCTCTTTCTCTTCAAAATTTCAAAAACCCATTTTCCAAACATTTCACTGCGGCCATTGCCGGAGCGACGCCGTCGACCCTAGTACACTCGCAGAGGATCATCAAGCACCCCTCAACGTCCAGTGACCGTGCAACGACTCCGGACAACTCCGACGCAAAATCCGCATCTCGATCCAAGCTCGCGCGAATCGGTTTCACGGCGTATATCACGCGTTCGTGACGCCGTTGCTGCCTTGCGACCCCGAGACGTTTCCAGACAAGTGTTTACTTGCTTCATGCTAATATAGTTGTGTTACAAACCTAAATCATATGGTTTATAAACTTACCGAATAACGATATATATTGCGACCTATGTGTTCGATACTAGTCTCCAACGGAAATAATTGTTTATTTTGACGGAAACCGACATTTTCTGTTGGCCCATATGATGATAAATATCGTGTATGAATCTCGCTGGAAAATACGATTGTTAGTGACAAAAATTGATATGCCGTTAAACTAGAATTTTTCCCGTATCTGAAAATGAATAAAATCACCGTAAATTATATACATGTTGGAATGATACGTTCGAGGGCTTAAATCGAATCCGACTCGACGAACTTTAACCCTATGTAAACTTTTAATGACTTCTGTTCGGTAACTGCGATGATATTTAAATCGGAGTGCGACTCTGGACTGCAGCCCAGAGCGACTCTGTTTATCGTGTACTGTACCAAAATGTGTGTCACTGTGTTTCCTGAAGTCGTATATTACGGAACTCTGCATTAGATTAAAGATAATTCTGTTAGCTAAACAAAACAAGTGGTTCCATTCCGTTTCATTGCCGTTTGCTATTTTAAACTGTAAATAAAAGGGCAGAACGTATAACTGTCCAGAACAGATTCAGAAGTGATATACCAATATTAAACTGTGTGTAACTTTCAACGTACAGACGCGATTGAGGATCCGTCTGTTGCGTTGAATACTCTATTGAAAACCCTAGATTTCATTCAACTGTAACATCGCTATATTCTGAGCCCAACTGGGTGCAATTCGTGTCGCGAAACGGACGTTCAGTTCTGAAACTGAATTTCCAGCCGCGAGCACTTAAAATGAAACAGCTATATCTTGAAAACCGGAATCCCGATTGAACTGAAACAAATTTTGATGAATTGTTGACTGAGTGTTCTATTTATCTTACTTGTATCATTTTGCTGAATTCTTAACATATTAATTTATGCAATTTATGTAAGTTAATGACATGCGTGTTGATTCATAACATACAGAGCTTATTGGTAGCATACATACATATATCATACCCTTGCCATATACTCAGTGTTAGTGCGTGTGGACATTGCATTATCGTGCGTGATAGATGTTGGTTTAGGAGTGACGAGTACACCAATGGATAGTGAATATTCGTGACAGTGATTGATACAGTGAACAGTGATAAAACCGTGCCATTGGTATACTTGTACACGACTAGATCAAGATCATAAATAGTGTAAACCTGGGGAAAAAGGGAAAATCAAAGTGGAAAGAGCATCGTATTTAGCGGGACCGTGTTTTAGAGGATGATCATTCGAACCGTGATACTGATACATGTAGGGTAGGATCTAGCGATCCGGCTGACAGGGTTATGTCCCGGGCATGTGGGCCGTTGTCTCGGGTATGTACGAGACTCCTGTTAAACATGATCCTCCTTCCACTATGTGATTTCAAACATGACCTAGAGACCGATAGGGACACAGAACATATTCTGCATCATATAGTGATATAGTGATTACTTGCATTGTTCTTACACCAGTATTACCTCATATACCTGTTTCATCTTATTATAATAATATTGTTATTGTGTCGCTCTGACGACCTGAGTATGCATGCTCAGATTCCACGGGAGGACCAGCACAGGAGACGGATCTACCCTTCGAGTTCACGGAGATATAGTCTGGTGTACTTCCTATCTTTACTGCTTTCTATAAAAGTGATCGTGAGATTGAACTTGGTTAGTAATTGTTCTTGTTATCTGTAATTTGTGAACAATGGAATTTTAATGTAATAAATTAGTGATGTGATTCCTTTACTACTGTGCTTTATTTACTGATTACCATGTAATGCTAGAAGCCGAAGTGTAACTACGGCGGGATGATTCCCTGACCGTACGAGTATGGCTGGCCTAG
Organism: Agapanthus africanus; assembly: GCA_030015575.1. Taxonomy (NCBI): domain Eukaryota; kingdom Viridiplantae; phylum Streptophyta; class Magnoliopsida; order Asparagales; family Amaryllidaceae; genus Agapanthus; species Agapanthus africanus. The sequence goes on along the minus strand of JASDDO010000028.1, from coordinate 61,728,704 downwards.
TCATCCCTCGTTTTCCGCATTTTGGGAAGCGGGGCGTGACATGGTTTAGTTGGTATCAGAGCCTGTGTTTAGTATCAAGGGATAACATTAACTATACTGTATTACGTTATTCTTATTTCACTACTCTTGATTTTCATCCTTGAATCTGAATCCTATCCTTTTGAATCTTGCAGTGATATGACGTCCCCGAACGACCCCTCCTCGGACTCTAGCTCTCAGGACCGCACGGAAAGAATACTTAGTGCACTGACCACTCTCGCGGAAGCTCAGGAGGGGAAGACAGATTTACTCACTGAGGGACTCAGGGCGATTACCGCCGCAGGAGGACCCTCCGCACTCATTACCGCCCCTGATGGCGCTACTCCACCAGCTTATCAGGCTAGGGCTGGTACCGTATCAGACTTCCGACGGTTACTGTCACGCCCCGCTTCCCGAAATACGGAATACGAGGGGTAGACAAGGCCAGCCATGCTCCTACGGTCAAGAAAATGCCCTGCCGTAGTAACACTTCGGCTTCTAGTTTTTCATGGTAAACAGTAAATGATGCGCAGGTAATGAGAAAATGCAGTAACTGAAAGAAACAATGTAAAGAACTGACCTGAGGGGAAACAAACGAATATAACTCTGGATAGCTAATCAAGATGTCCGTGATGTAAGTCTAGTCCTGGTCCAGGCTAAATCTTCTCCTCACACTGAGCATGCATACTCAGGTCGTCAGAGCGACACAATAGCAATATAATATATAAATTCATGTGACAATTCTAGCAGTAGTAATATATATATATATATATATATATATATATATATATATATATATATAAAACAGTAGATCAAAGGCAGTATGGATATGAACATGCAGTAATCAATGCAGCGGAACAGTAAAAGCAGTAGAATGAGATGCCACGTATGTCAACACAATATATAAGGTATATCAATGCCAGTATCCCTATCAGTCCCTAAGTCTCACTGTACAGGTCACTAAGCCTATCGTCAATCCAAGTGTGAGAGTCAACCACTCGTGAGTGTCCTCCACCCAAGGGTAGAACCCAAGGGCAAGGGACCACCGGCCCAACATGTATATCACGGTGAATATCACATACCCTGTAAATCTCCATATATCTCCCTAAATATATAAGCCGGCATGGGACTCCCGAGATTCTGTTGAACTCACATTTAAAGTACCCCACACCCCGTGGTCTACATCAAACGCTAACCATAACCCTAAATACTAATCGATCCGTGACAAGTCTCCGCGAGAACTGGAGGCAGGACCTCCATCAAGCACTCCCGACTAATACCTAAGATAAATGGCAGTGTCTGGTGCCTTATCTGTGACACCCGTGCAAGCGCTTCCATAAGTGTCCCATACCACTTATAGTCACACGTACACGCATCCCACAGACGTCGACAATGCGATAGAATAATAGGGTCACCGATTGTGTACAAGTACGTATCACTTTCACTTATTCACGAATACACGAACACTGACGTACTTGCCACAATTATTACTAAAATCTAACACTGGGTAAATGCACGATATCACTAGGTTATCACTGCAATGATATGGGTATGATATGATACGTAAATAGTATATGAAGCACGATTAAGGTGTCATAAAATAGTATTCTATCACTTGCACGATTTATCATGAAACGTACGTATATAGTTTAGCGAAATGATAAACAGGTAATAATTAGTATGCTCAGTTGTCCATCCATCGAATTTAGTTTCAAGCCAATCGGGTTCCAGGATCATTAATTATAACCATTTCATTTTAAGCGCTCGTGGCTGGAAATCCGGTTTCAGAATCAAAAGTCCGTTTCGCAATGCATTTTAATCCCAGTTGAGATCAGATTTTAGTGATGCTACAGTTGGATGAAATCTAGGGTTTTCAGTAAGGTTTTTAACGCAACATATAGATCTTCGATCGCGTCTGTACGTCAGGAGATATACACTATTCAATACCAATATGTCAGTTCTGATTCTGCTGGGACTGTTATGCGTCCCGATCTATTAAATTATAGATTAAATATCAAACGGTAACGAAACAGAATGAAACCAATTGTGTTGTCTAGATAACAGATTTATATATAACAAGCAGCAGAGTTACGCAATCTACAAGTTAAGGAGATCTTGTGGTACCCATTACGGAACAGCAAGCAACAACTGGAGTAGCTCTGGACTGCAGTCCAGAGTCGCACTCCGATCCAAATATCATCACAATTTAAGTATAGGAATACCAGGAAACTAGTATAGGGTTAAATTTCGTCGAGTCGGCTTCGATTTGAGCCCTCGAACGCACCATTCCAGTATGTATATGATTTATGGTGAATTTAACGGTTTTCAGGTACAATAAAATTACAGTTTTACGATTAAACTTGGGGGTAGTTGTTTTAGTCATTAACGATCAAATTATCCAACGAAATTCATGCACTAGGTTCACAGCCATACGGGCCAAACAATACTATTTAGTTCCGTCAAATTAGGAAAGGATTCTCATTGGGAACACACGTCGAACGGGTAAATAGTGTACGTTTTCAGGAATGGTAACATAGCAATTTATATGATTTGTAACATAAATAGAATAGCATGAAGCAAGTAGAGAACTTGCCTGGAGGTGCACGACAGCGAGGTACAGTACGGGCGCGCGACGAACTGGCACGGCGACGGCAGCGGCTCCGGGTGAGCTCGGGCAGTGGGGCTCGTCGGCGTCGTCGGGGTGTCTGCGGTGATCGAAGCTTTTGATGGCGGGGCTGCAGTGAGTTCGGGTGGCCGGTGATGCACGGAAGAGCTGAAGGTCGCCGATGCAGCTCAGGCGGTGGCACGTCGGAGTTCCGGTGGTTGGAGCTAGGTGAGGAGATGTTGTCGGCGGCGGTCAAAGACGGTGGCTGCGATGGTGTCGTGGTGAGGTGGTGAAACGACGACGTGAAGGAGGTCGAAGGTGCTTTGAGTGGAGCTCGGGCGCAAGGGCTGCGGGGAGCTCGGCTTGGAGTGTGAGGGGAGAAAGGTGTTCATCGACAAGGAGGAAGCTCCGGGGACGTGGACATGCCGGCGGGGTTGCAGAGGTGGTCGGTTGCGGGTGAACATGTCGGCACGAGGTTCAGGAAGGTGTCGGCAGTGGAAGTTTGTGACAGTGAGATATGGGGGCTTGGGAGAGGGAGTGGGTTCTCGGTGGAGGTTGATAATGAGGAGGTGTTGGTGGTTGGGTGTGGTCGGAGGTGGCAGCGAGTGCTCGTCAGCGTTGATGGTGGGGTTGTCGGTGTGGTGAGTTTGGGGGATGGGAGAGGATGAGGAGTGTGTTGCTGAGATACTTGGAGGAGAGGAGGGAGTAGTGTAAGTGGGTGAGAGAAGGAAAGAATGGAGGGAGAGAGAGACGTGGGGGGGGGTGACCGCGAGGAGAGAGAGAGAGTGAAAGAGTGGTACGTGGGGGTGAGAGAGAGAGAGTGAGCGAGTGTAGGGAGAGAGAGAGGGAACGGAAAAACGTGGGTAAAATGATTAATTAGGAAATTATTAGGGGGGAGAGAGAGAGTAACGGGGTAAAATTTATAAAGTATTTAATGGGATTTAAGGGAAAAGTTTAAGAGGTGTTAATGGGAATTGATTTAGAATTAAATGTGATTTAAGGAGGAATATTATGAGGAGATCTGAAAATGAAGGAAGGAAAGAAGGAGATTGGGGCCGGCCTCTTGATGGGCTGAAAGAAGCGGGCCGGGGTTGGGCGGCATGCTAAAAAGAATTCTTAAGGGAATGGAAAAAGGAATGGGCTTTGAGAAAGAATTAGGTGAGTGGGCTGAGGAATATGGTTTGGATTTTAATAAAAGAGTAGGCTGTGAATAGGGATTTATATAAAAGAAAAATGAGGAATTTGGGATTTGGTTTTGAGAAAAAAGAGGAGAAAAAGGGCGATAAATTTTCTTTAAGAAAGGGAAAGGGCTGGGCTCAAATAATCTTAACTTAAAATGGGAAAAGGAAACGGCTGGGCCGGAGGGAAAAAAGTGAGGTCCGGGTTTAATAGGATTTTGAAATAAATGAATAATTATAAATAAATTTATAGGTAAAAAGAAATACCAATATTGGTAAAAAGGGGGCTGGGTATTATATCATACCACCCTTACAAAAATTTCGTTCTCGAAATTTAAAATAAACGATAAGTTATACAAATATAGGCAAAAGCAATTATATTGCAACTATCACATAATGCTTTACTTGAAATAGGCGGATAACGAAATTTGAAAGTTTATATATGTAAGAACAACATACAAAGGTATAAGTCTAAATAAATATAAGACATGAACAACTACAAAAGCAACCTATATGTATATAAGAATAGCAATAACAGCAATAATGAACAGTGATATTCGAGACGTACTCGACAAAATCGAAACTCAATTATATGCACATGTAGGTATATCAAAAGTAATACATCAGAAATAGTAAGTATAAGGCACAAACATTGATAATAGTAACCATAGGCACAATACTCGAAAATAAAGTAACGACAATAAAATAGTGAAGGATTAGTCGGTAGGTTAAAACATTTTAGGATAATGCATCGGTCAAATAGTTTCAAAATAGCTTAGAAAACTCATATAGTGAAAATAAGAAACATGGAACAAAATGTGCGCGGTGTAAGGTCGCGCTACTGAAAATGAGAATAATAATAATGCACTTAAAATACATAAAACGGAGTAATCAATAACACGCACTCTTTGATAAATACAAAGTAATGAAAACTAAATTTTCGAATAACAGTGTCCCTAAATATAGTTAGGGTAACAGGAAAAACACAAAGAGGTATAGGGCTAGCTAGGGTAACGATTACAAGGGAAGGTAGCTCATTCAGAAGGTCGGAGTATGGCGGCTTTAGGCTGAGGATCAATGGGATTGGGATCGGGCCAGCACAGGAAGTAAGGATGAGCAAAAAAGGACTACAGGGGGAAAGTAAGAGGAGGATAACGGTCGGTACAACCCATGAATCAAGAATTTGAAGGGTTAGCGAACTCGGAAGTTTCACAAAAAATGTTCTCCTCCCAGAAGGATCTCAAACGGGGCACAGACGAGGGATGAAGGGTGGACCTCTAGAAGATCGGGTGTGGTACTGGTTAATCTCAGTGAGGGTTAAGACAATGTAAGGAGTAGGGATGGACAGATCTCAGTAGGGAAAATAATTGTATAGAAGAAATAATCAAGCTTCAAGGGGACTAAGAAGATTGATAGATTAGCGAACTCAACAATTTATTTCATTCTAGAAAATTCTAAACAAAACATTCTCAAAAACAAAAGGTGGCCCTAGACTATACACAGATTTATTTAGCCAGATAAGACAACATCTAAAAGAAATCCCGTCAGTCGCGGTTGTGGAGATTCAGCAGATTGCGGTAGGCTCGCGCACTCAGGTAAGGACGTCTGTTTCCATATCGCCTCGCAGGGATCGCCATTGGGAGTTCTTCCACAGCAGGGTCTTGATCTTCTGGTCCTTCTTCCTCGGATGGAGCTTCTTCATCGAGGTCCGATTCCATATGATTCTCTTCTTCTGGATTCTCTTCCATGGGGTTTTCCTCCACTGGATTTTCTTCTATCGGTTCTTCCTCGGGGTCTTCCTCTATCGGGTTCTCTTCAGGGTCTCTTTCCTCTTCGTCGGAATTGCCTATCATGTCAAACTCGGGGGCGGCTTCTCCTTCGTCCTCTGACTCACTGTTTCCGACAATGACCTGGGGATCGTTGATCTCATCATCAGAACTCGTCAGTGTGCGGTCTAAGGTAACGCATGACTGTGCATCCTCATCTAGATGCGGCGCTGCTCCAGGATGGGCATAGCCTGAAAGGAAAGAGTCATGATTAGACAGTGGAATACATCAAGAAGAATAGCTAAGTGTACGAAGCATAGAAAGATATGCGGTAGCAGGAACTGAAAAATCAAGATTAAAATGCTGTGATAATGAATAGTATGAATAAGGGGAAGGACAAGAGAATGATACATATATTACGATTCAAGTTTTATTGCACTCAACTAAAAGTTTGATGGATACAAGATTTCAAACGGAAAGAAATATTTATAAGAGGATGACAACATTATTACTGAAATTAGAAAACATGAAAATTCTTCTTTGATTGCTAGACCGCTGCATCCTTGTCATGCGAGTTGAATCCTGTGTTGGGTCTGCCTTATACTCAAAATTCGAACTACGTAATAATCATCACTTGGCAGAAGTGGAGAGCGTGGACGAGTCTCCTCCTTGTAGCTCTTTCCTTTCTGGGCAACCGTTGATGAGATGTTCGTTGGATCCGCAAATCAGACATTTCCCTTGAGCGCGGAGACAGTCCCTCTGAAGATGTCCTGACCTCTTACAGTACCCACAGCATTGGGTCTTCTGCTGCTTCTGTCGCGGGGAAACAAACTGGCGCTTCATCTTCTTCTCTTTTTCTTGCCTAACAGGGATCCCTTTACAATTTGAGACTCCCGCTGGTGCCTGATTCACCTGCCTTCTCAGTCTTTCAGCTAGCAAGTCATTCGTTTGCTCCTGGGCTTCCTTCAGACCTTGCAGAACACTCAGAATCTCAACAGTCTGAATCTGGGGAGTGGAGATAGATGAAGAGTCATTGGAAGACATGATCCTGAAACAATAATTTTGAGGATGATATAAGGCACACGCTATAAGAATCAAAATATAATATGGACTGGACAAAGATTCAAGAATATCAGATGTGATGAAATTCATTACAAGTGGAAAATCAACGGTAGGGTTCTAAGTCACTTAAACAGAGTACGGTAGTGCAATTGCAACCACGTAATCTTGCCAAGTCACCCGAAACCCTAGCGAATGGATAGCAGAACACTCAATGTGAATATGGATCAAGAATAACAAGTTTACAATCTAGACCAAGGGATGTCTTAGATTGTCAAGCTATACACGGAAAACTGCAATCCCAAACGAAGCAAAACCTAGGCTCTGATACCAACTAAACCATGTCACGCCCCGATTCCCAAAATACGGAATACGAGGGATAGACAAGGCCAGCCATGCTCCTACGGTCAAGGAAATGTCCTGCCGTAGTCACACTTCGGCTTCTAGTTTTTCATGGTAAACAGTAAATGATGCGCAGGTAATGAGAAAATGCAGTAACTGAAAGAAACAATGTAAAGAACTGACCTGAGGGGAAACAAACGAATATAACTCTGGATAGCTAATCAAGATGTCCGTGATGTAAGTCTAGTCCTGGTCCAGGCTAAATCTTCTCCTCACACTGAGCATGCATACTCAGGTCGTCAGAGCGACACAATAGCAATATAATATATAAATTCATGTGACAATTCTAGCAGTAGTAATATATATATATATATATATATATATATATATATATATATATATATATATAACAGTAGATCAAAGGCAGTATGGATATGAACATGCAGTAATCAATGCAGCAGAACAGTAAAAGCAGTAGAATGAGATGCCACGTATGTCAACACAGTATATAAGGTATATCAATGCCAGTATCCCTATCAGTCCCTAAGTCTCACTGTACAGGTCACTAAGCCTATCGTCAGTCTAAGTGTGAGAGTCAACCACTCGTGAGTGTCCTCCACCTAAGGGTAGAACCCAAAGGCAAGGGACCACGGGCCCAACATGTATATCACGGTGAATATCACATACCCTGTAAATCTCCATATATCTCCCTAAATATATAAGCCGGCATGGGACTCCCGAGATTCTGTTGAACTCACACTTAAAGTACCCCACACCCCGTGGTCTACATCAAACACTAACCATAACCCTAAATACTAATCGATCCGTGACAAGTCTGCGCGAGAACTGGAGGCAGGACCTCCATTAAGCACGTCCCGACTAATACCTAAGATAAATGGCAGTGTCTGGTGCCTTATCTGTGACACCCGTGCAAGCGCTTCCATAAGTGTCCCATACCACTTATAGTCACACGTACACGCATCCCACAGACGTCGACAATGCAATAGAATAATAGGGTCACTGATTGTGTACAAGTACGTATCACTTTCACTTATTCACGAATACACGAACACTGACGTACTTGTCACAATCATCACTAAAATCTAACACTGGGTAAATGCACGATATCACTAGGTTATCACTGCAATGATATGGGTATGATATGATACGTAAACAGTATATGAAGCACGATTAAGGTGTCATAAAATAGTATTCTATCACTTGCACGATTTATCATGAAACGTACGTATATAGTTTAGCAAAACGATAAACAGGTAATAATTAGTATGCTCAGTTTTCCATCCATCGAATTTAGTTTCAAGCCAATCGGGTTCCAGGATCATTAATTATAACCATTTCATTTTAAGCGCTCGCGGCTGGAAATCCGGTTTCAGAATCAGAAGTCCGTTTCGCAACGCATTTTAATCCCAGTTGAGATCAGATTTTAGCGACGCTACAGTTGGATGAAATTTAGGGTTTTCAGTAAGGTTTTCAACTCAATAGACGGATCTTCGATCGCGTCTGTACGTCAGGAGATATACACTATTCAATACCAATATGTCAGTTCTGATTCTGCTGGGACTGTTATGCATCCCGATCTATTAAATTACAGATTAAATATCAAACGGTAACGAAACAGAATGAAACCAATTGTGTTGTCTAGCTAACATATTTATCTATAACAAGCAGTGGAGTTCCGCAATCTACGAGTTAAGGAGATCTTGTGGTACCCATTACGGAACAGCAAGCAACAACTGGAGTAGCTCTGGACTGCAGTCCAGAGTCGCACTCCGATCCAAATATCATCACAATTTAAATACTGGAATACCAGGAAACCAGTATAGGGTTAAATTTCGTCGAGTCGGCTTCGATTTGAGCCCTCGAACGTACCATTCCAGTATGTATATGATTTATGGTGAATTTAACGGTTTTCAGGTACAATAAAATTACAGTTTTACGATTAAACTTGGGGGTAGTTGTTTTAGTCATTAACGATCAAATTATCCAACAAAATTCATTCACTAAGTTCACAGCCATACGGGCCAAATAATACTATTTAGTTTCGTCAAATTAGGAAAGGATTCTCATTGGGAACACACGTCGAACGGGTAAATAGTGTACGTTTTCAGGAATGGTAACATAGCAATTTATATGATTTGGATTTGTAACATAAATAGAATAGCATGAAGCAAGTAGAGAACTTGCCTGGAGGTGCACGGCAGCGAGGTACAGTACGGGCACGCGACGAACTGGCACGGCGACGGCAGCGGCTCCGGGTGAGCTCGGGCAGTGGGGCTCGTCGGCGTCGTCGGGGTGTCTGCGGTGATCGAAGCTTTTGATGGCGGGGCTGCAGTGAGTTCGGGTGGCCGGTGATGCACGGAGGAGCTGAAGGTCGCCGGTGCAGCTCAGGCAGTGGCACGTCGGAGTTCCGGTGGTTGGAGCTAGGTGAGGAGATGTTGTCGGCGGCGGTCAAAGACGGTGGCTGCGATGGTGTCGTGGTGAGGTGGTGAAATGACGACGTGAAGGAGGTCGAAGGTGCTTTGAGTGGAGCTCGGGCGCAAGGGCTGCGGGGAGCTCGGCTTGGAGTGTGAGGGGAGAAAGGTGTTCATCGACAAGGAGGAAGCTCCGGGGACGTGGACATGCCGGCTAGGGTTGCAGAGGTGGTCGGTTGCGGGTGAACATGTCGGCGCGAGGTTCAGGAAGGTGTCGGCAGTGGAAGTTTGTGACAGTGAGATATGGGGGCTTGGGAGAGGGAGTGGGTTCTCGGTGGAGGTTGATAATGAGGAGGTGTTGGTGGTTGGGTGTGGTCGGAGGTGGCAGCGGGTGCTCGTCAGCGTTGATGGTGGGGTTGTCGGTGTGTTGAGTTTGGGGGATGGGAGAGGATGAGGAGTGTGTTGCTGAGATACTTGGAGGAGAGGAGGGAGTAGTGTAAGTGGGTGAGAGAGGGAAAGAATGGAGGGAGAGAGAGACGTGGGGGGGGGGGGTGATCGCGAGGAGAGAGAGAGAGAGTGAAAGAGTGGTACGTGGGGGTGAGAGAGAGAGAGTGAGCGAGTGGAGGGAGAGAGAGAAGGAACGGAAAAACGTGGGTAAAATGATTAATTAGGAAATTATTAGGGGGGGAGAGAGAGAGAGTAACGGGGTAAAATTTATAAAGTATTTAATGGGATTTAAGGGAGAAGTTTAAGAGGTGTTAATGGGAATTGATTTAGAATTAAATGTGATTTAAGGAGGAATATTATGAGGAGATCTGAAAATGAAGGAAGGAAAGAAGGAGATTGGGGCCGGCCTCTTGATGGGCTGAAAGAAGCGGGCCGGGGTTGGGCGGCATGCTAAAAAGAATTCTTAAGGGAATGGAAAAAGGAATGGGCTTTGAGAAAGAATTAGGTGAGTGGGCTGAGGAATATGGTTTGGATTTTAATAAAAGAATGGGCTGTGAATAGGGATTTATATAAAAGAAAAATGAGGAATTTGGGATTTGGTTTTGAGAAAAGAGAGGAGAAAAAGGGCGATAAATTTTCTTTAAGAAAGGGAAAGGGCTGGGCTCAAATAATTTTAACTTAAAATGGGAAAAGGAAACGGCTGGGCCGGAGGGAAAAAAGTGAGGTCCGGGTTTAATAGGATTTTGAAATAAATGAATAATTATAAATAAATTTATAGGTAAAAAGAAATACCAATATTGGTAAAAAAGGGGCTGGGTATTACAGTTACACCCAGCTGCATTCACAGGGTTAGCTGAACCCCTTGAGGCTGAGCAATGGCTGGTGAACATGGAGAATTTATTGACAGCCGCCAGGGTTCCAGAGGAAGACAGAGTGGACGTGATAAAGATTCAATTAGAAGACGTAGCCCGTACATGGTGGTCGGTGGAAGAAAGCAGACTTGATGAGCCGATTGAATGGAGCAAGTTTAAGGAGGGCTTCCTAGATCATTATTTTCCTTCCACAGCCAAGGCAGAAATGGAGGAAATGTTTATTCTTTTGAAGCAGAATGGACGCCCAGTGGACGTATATGCGGCAGAGTTCAACCGTCTGAGCCGCTTTGCTCCATACATGGTCAAATCAGAGGCCACCAGGGCCAGACGCTTCCTTCAGGGGTTAGATTTCGAGTTGAAGCACTTGATTGCATCGTTGGATTTACAGACTTTCGCACAAGTACTTAACTCGGCGAGAGTTTAGGAGCAATTGATTAACAAGTTCAGAAGACCCCCAGTCGTTCCAGCATGTACCCACGCGCCTTCTCGAGGGGCCATACCGGTTCACAGAGCAGGAACGACACAAATGAAGTGCCCGTTCGTACCACAACATCGCCCCCAGAGACAGGGCGTAGTTTGTGGCTATTGCGGTAGAGGTGGGCATACCCAGAAAAACTGTCGCCGTGCCAAGGGACAGTGCTTGATTTGCGGGTCCAGTCAGCACAAGATTAACAGTTGCCCTGAGCGAGCAGAGATACAGGGGGGTTCTGGACCGCCACAGTAGAGGCCGCAGGAGCAGAGGCAACCCTTTACGGGTCGCGGTCAGGGACGGGCTTTCACCTTGACCGCTGAGCAGGCAGAGGCGTCAGGAGACGTGGTTACAGGTACTCTACTCGTACATTCCTTGCCAGCTAGAGTACTATTTGATTCGGGAGCATCGCATTGTTTCTTGTCTGAGCATTTCACTGATACACACTCAATACCACATGAACCACTAACCAAGGGATGGGAAATTCATACGGGTAATGGCATCATAATATCTAGTCGAGAATGTAGATTATGCCCGGTTGTAGTGTGTGGCAGGGAATTCTATGCGAATTTCCTTCTGATTGGGACAGGCAGTTACGACGCAATTCTCGGGATGGATTGGATGAGCACTTTCCATGCAGTTATCGATTGTCGTGCAAGGAAGGTGATCTTCCGTATCCCCAATCACCCAGTGTTTACTTTCGAGGGCGGAAGCGAATCTTTGGAGCCAGCTAGATACAGAGCAAAGCCTAAGGAGCTGACAGCTATGGAGATTGATAAGAGCCCAGTCCCAGAAATTGTTCGGGACTTTCTGGACGTATTTCCTGAAGATCTACCAGGTCTACCACCTCCTCGAATCTTGGAGTTCTCAATCGATTTGACTCCAGGTACAGCCCCAGTATCCAGAGCCCCTTACAGAATGACACCAGTCGAGTTAGCGGAATTGAAGAAGCAGGTTGAAGAACTATTGGAGAAGGGATTTATTCGGCCAAGCGCTTCACCGTGGGGTGCACCAGTTCTGTTAGTAAAGAAGAAGGATGGATCGCTGCGAATGTGTATAGATTATCGGGAGCCGAACAAGGCCACAATAAAGAACAAGTACCCAATCCCACACACTGATGACCTATTCGATCAGCTAAGTGGATCCAAGGTATTCTCGAAGTTGGACCTCCGTTCTGGATATCATCTGTCACGCCCCGCTTCCCAGAGTATGCAAGATTGGGCACGTGACATAGCCAACCATGCTACCTGTGGGTAGGAAGTATCCATCCACAGTCACATTACGGCTGTAGGGATATCAAGAACAAGATAATAAACTAATCTAACACATGTCCAAATCCATAATAACAAGAGTCAATAAACAATAAGTGCGGAAGCAAATGATCCAATACAATAAATAAACAGTACGTCCCATAATGCGGGCTCACATCTGGAAATGAAATAGATAAACTAATCACTAAGGAACTCACAGATCAGCCTGCTGGCTGAAGTACTCCTGCTCGGTCGTCGATAGTGGTAAGGAATCTGGGCCATGCAAAACCTAGACGTCAGCGCGTCATGTCAACCAAATAATATAATATAAACATGGTAATAAGCAATGCAGGTATGAACATGAATAACGCAGTACTATGAAATAACAGTGCAGGGTAATGTGCAGCGGTAACTAAACTGTCCTATCAGGTTTCTACCCTAAAGTCTTTGAAATCAATTGGTGACTCGTCGATGTAACTCAATAGTATCCCGTGCATGCCCGGGACCACGGTCAAGACCCTCGGGGCTGAATCCGAGACGTGCCGCTAGGCAGTAAATAGGTAGCAGGATGGACGAGTGATGTCAGCATCATCACTCCCGGACTGGCCAAGCCCGTAAGACTGATCAGAACAGGTATCGAACTGTTGAGTTACAAGTCGGTTTCACCTTTGATTTCCCCATACCCCCAAGTTATGTATGTCAGGTCAGGTATTCAGTAATCAAGGACTAATGCCAACACAGGATCAGGTAACAGGTCAGGTTTGTCTGGATAGACAACAGGAATGGTCCATGAGGACCCCAAGTCAGGTTTGTTGGCATTAGGCATGAGATCAGGTAACAAGTCAGGTCGTGGTACAACAGGTTGAGTCGGTATGTATATATATGTCATGTGTAGCAAGGTCAGGTCAATATGTAGTGCAATCGAGTATGTGCTCACAACAGGTATACAATCGAATAATGAACAGCAGCAAGAATAAAGTAAATAACAATAACGGTTCATTTAATCACAATGGTGCTTTAACGTGGTGCAGTTGTATTATCTTATTAACAGGTTCGAGCACCCTTGGGGTGCACTAATCACAGGGTAGCACAATATTAATAACAGAAAATTTATGAAGATATATATGTACGGCTATCGACCATTAAATAACAAAATGATTCACAGGTAGTTGTTATTAAGGTTATGGTGGCAAAATACGATTTAGGTGGCAGTATTATGATGTATATCATATTTCGTCCACTGAGACAAGTAACCATACTTAGTTAATATTACAAGCTTTAAGAGTCAAACAATTAATTAGTTTAACGTAGCATGTAGCAAGAAATCTTGCCTCGACGGTTTCGCAAACCGGAAAACACGAATGCAACGTCGGCGGAAAACACAAGACGGATGCACGGGCCACGGATCGAGTCCAAACAACGAACAGCGGGACCACGCGGACCGGAGTAACTTGCTGGAAAGTCGGGTCAAGTCGTCGGCACGGTCGGAATCCGGCGAAATGTCAAAACAGCGATAACGTTAGCAATTACAGTGCAAGGCAAGGGTCGACCAGCGAAGGGAGAAAGGGAAGGGGAGAGGTCAAGAGAGCTTACTGGGATATCAAGGATGGCAATCGCGATGGGTCGACGGCGATGGCCTCCGGCGGTGAACAGTGAATGCGGCAGAAGGCTGGAGGTGGCTGGATCGGGTGGTGCTGCGAGCAGGGGGAGGTAAAGGCCTGGTTTGGGTTGTATGGGGAGAGGAGGTGGTCGGGGGTGGCGCAGGAGACGACGACGAGGGTCGACGGCGCTTGTCCGGCGAACTAGGGTTGGCGTTAGGGTTGGGCTCTGTTGCAGTGGCAACGCCGGCGAGGGAAGGAGGAGGAAGATGAGGAGGTCGGGACGAGGGTGAAGGGATGAAGGCTCTGGCGTCGTCGGCGATGGGAGGCGGCGGCGACGGCGAGCAGCGACGGTGTGTGCGGCTGCGGGGTTGGGTTGCAGGCGCTGAAGGAGGGGGAAGAGGAGGAAGGGGTGCGGTCGAGGCTGTGGAGGCGATGGTGATGACGGCGAGGTCGCGGGGAGGTCGGCGGCGACGGCGACGAGAAGGGTTCTGTGGGGTTACGTGGGTTCGTCGATGGAGGTCTCTCGTGATGGTTTCTGTGCGAGGACGAGGGAGAATATAAGGGTTAGAGAGAGAGAGAAAATTTAAAGGAAGAGAGAGAGAGACAGAGAAGAGATTGAGAGAGATTGAGAGGCGGAGAGAGAGAGAGAGAGATGGTCTATGGGGTCACGAGAGAGAGAGCCTCGTGATTGGCTGGGGAGTGAACAGAAAAAATTTAGGAATAAAAATTTAAAAGATTTCAAAAGGATTCAGCCGTTATAAAAGAACAGTAATATATATATTATATAGTTTTAATATATTTAATTAAATGGGCATTTCGGCGCTAAATGAAACATTTCCAAACCGCGCCCGGGTTGCGCCCAAATGTTTCAAATTCAAATTATAGGATTCTAAGCGAGTTCCAAATTTTAAAATGAGATGATTTATGATTAAAATGCATGCCCCCAAGTCGGACACTTGCACGCGCGCGTAGTCGTCCAAACTTGCCCGTTTCACCGAACGGGACGAAATCTCGACGCGCGGACGCTACCACGCGACTAGTGGCGACGAGTAGGTCAACATGGATATTTTTAATTTCATTTTGGGTGTTAAAATTTGTTATAGGCGAAAATGACTTAGCCGGTTAAAATTTAGCAAAAAATCACCAAACAAGCAAGATAGTTGAAATGAGCAATGTCTAACACTCAACTAGTACCAGAATTAGTATTATTGGGCTCGGGTGTTACATCATACCCAACTACAAAAAGAATTTCGTCCTCGAAATTCCAAGAATACAAGATAGCTAACTACAGGAAAAGGTGAGGAAACTTTTGCCGGATCTCGTCTTCTCGCTCCCAAGTGGATTCTCCGTGCGATCGATTACCCCAAGAAACTAGCACAAGAGGGATAACCTTGTTCTTAAGAACCTTTTCTCTTCGATCCTTGATTTCAACTGGTCGCTCCTCAAAAGTTAGGTCCTCCCGTACAGTCAACTCCGAATGATCCAAGACGTGAGTTTCATCGCGAACATACCTCCGTAGTTGAGACACATGAAACACATCGTGCACTCCTGCCAATGACTGTGGTAACGCCAAACGGTGCGCTACCTCTCCAACACGCTCCAATATCTCGAAGGGTCCAACGAATCGAGGACTAAGCTTTCCCCGACTCCCAAAGCGAATCACCCCTCTATTCGGTGATATCTTCAGGAATACCAGATCACCCACGGCGAACTCTAGAGGTCTTCTTGACGTGTCAGCCCAACTTTTCTGTCTGTCTTGAGCTGCCTTCATATGCTTCCTGATTGTATTCACCTTCTCGACTGTCTGTACCACCAAATCTGGTCCTAGTAACCTTCGTTCACCAACATCATCCCAACCAACCGGTGAACGGCACTTACGACCACACAACGCTTCATACGGAGCCATCTGAATAGTCGCTTGGAAGCTATTGTTGTGCGAAAACTCCACCAGGTGTAGATGATCCTCCCAAGAACCTTTGAAGTCCAACATGCAAGCCCTCAACATATCTTCAAGGGTCTGGATAGTTCTCTCCGATTGTCCATCAGTTTGAAAATGATAAGCTGTGCTAAACTTCAATCGAGTCCCCAAACTTTCTTGTAAACTCCTCCAGAAGTGCGACAAGAACCGAGTGTCCCGATCGGACACGATGCTTACCGGTACTCCATGCAATCTTACAATCTCCTGCATGTACCGCTCTGCCAACGTCTCCGTCGATTGACCAACCCGAAAAGGAATAAAGTGAGCTGCCCTGGTCAACCGATCGACAATCACCCATACTGCATTGTTGCCCTTTGGACTCCGCGGTAAAGCCGTCACGAAATCCATGGTTATATGTTCCCACTTCCACTGAGGAATCGGAAGTGGTTGCAACAAACCAGCAACCCTTTGGTGTTCAGCCTTGATTTGCTGACACACCAAGCACTTAGCCACGAAGCGAGCAATCTCCCGCTTCATACCTTCCCACCAGAAGTGCTGTCGAATATCTCGGTACATCTTTGTCCCTCCTGGATGTACAGAGTAAGCTGAACTGTGTGCCTCCTTCATAAGCTCTTCACGCACATCCCCTTTAGGCACACACACACGGCTACCATATCTCAACGAACCATCTTCGTGGATCAGTAAATCGGTTCGCATTCCGGCTTCAACCTGCTCTCGAAACTTTTGCAGTCTAGGATCCTGCGATTGTACCGCTTTAATCTTCTCAACTAAGGACGACTGTACTTGCAACTGCATCAACTGTCCCATAGCATGTGGTAGCACGATCTCCAAGTCAAATCTCCGAAAATCCGCAATGATCTCCCTTTGTGCGGTCAATACCTGAATTGCTGGTAACTGACTTAGTGCATCCGGCACGACGTTAACTTTTCCCGGATGGTACTTAAGATCAAGGTCATAGTCGGCCATCAGCTCCAACCATCTGCGTTGCCTCATGTTCAACTCCTTCTGAGTGAACACATACTTCAAACTCTTGTGATCTGTAAAGACCTCGACTCTCTCGCCCAAAAGGTAGTGTCTCCAAATCTTCAAGGCGAAGATCACGGCTGCGAGCTCCAAGTCATGAGTCGGATAATTCTTCTCATGAGTCTTCAGTTGTCTCGATGCGTAAGCCACGACCTTCCCATTCTGCATCAAAACACATCCCAATCCTTTTCCAGATGCGTTGCTGTGAATCACCAGTCCTCCTGAATTATCTGGTACGGTCAGGATCGGGGCGGTTATCAACTTCTGCTTCAACGTCTCGAATGCCAATGCACATCCATTCGCCCAAACAAACGGTACCTCCTTGCGCGTGAGCTTGGTTAACGGCTCTGCCAAACGAGCGAAGTTCTCCACAAATCTCCTGTAGCATCCGGCGAGTCCAAGAAAACTTCTTATCTCCGCAACATTCTTTGGAATAGGCCAATCTCGAACTGCTGCAATCTTTTCGGGATCGACGGCGATTCCATCGCCCGACACGACATGCCCAGAAATTTCACTTCTTCCAGCCAGAATTCGCACTTACTCATCTTCGCATACAATTTCTCCTGTCTCAGTGTCTGCAGTGCGATCTTTAAATGCTCAGCATGCTCCTCCGGACTCTTCGAGTACACCAGAATATCGTCAATGAATACCACAATAAACTGGTCCAAGAATGGTGAAAAGACCCTGTTCATCAAATCCATGAATATTGCCGGCGCATTCGTCACTCCGAAGGGCATCACCAGATACTCGAAATGTCCATATCGAGTTCGAAACGCCGTCTTGCAAATGTCTTCTGCTTTCACTCGGACCTGATGATATCCTGATCGCAAATCCAGTTTCGAGAATACTCTCGCGCCACTAAGCTGCTCAAAAGTCCTCCAATGCGAGGGATCGGGTACTTGTTCTTAATAGTCACCCGGTTCAATTCTCGATAATCAATGCACATCCTTCTTGTGCCATCTTTCTTCTTGACTAGAAGAACTGGAGTTCCCTAAGGTGAGTTACTGCTGCGAATCCAACCCTTCTCAAGTAATTCAGTAACCTGCTTCTTGACTTCTTCTAATTCCACTGGTGCCATCGGATAATAAGATTTTGATACTGGCGCTGCACCAGGAATAAGGTCAATCGCGAACTCCACATCTCGCTTCGGCGGTAAGCCTGATATATCTTCAAATACATCCATAAAGTCGCGAACAACTGCCGGCTCTTCATTACTATCAACTTCCATTGCTGCAAGAACACTGCGTGTCGGCCTAGCCCTGAACTCGACTGGCCCGACAGAACTGCTTCCTTACCGCAACTGCTGTCTGCATCGTTGGCCACGAACGGTCCAGCGAGACTACTGAGTCTCGTCCATTCTGCTGCATGCACGTCCACGGTTGCTCCATTCTGCCTTAGTCCGATGAACTTCTCTTCCATTTCCTCCCGTGCAGTCCGCGGAAAGAACTTCTCCAGGAAACTCTTAGAGAAATCCGCCTAACTACTTGGCTTGGGCAAACGGTTTTCCTCCACAAGCCACCACTCTCGGCGTAATCCACTAGTTGAATGCGCACCACATCAACTCCTTTGTCCTCTGGAATCTGTGCCGCAATCAGCAAATTCTCCGTGCTGACTAGCCACTGCTCGGCTGGCACGGCTCCTCCAAACCAGTGAAAGTAGTAGGACCCACACGTCTGAACTCTGCCACGGTCCCTACTCGGTCAACTGGTCTAGTTCCAATCTCGTTCACAGACTGCTGAACGATCTGCAAACCTTCCTGAAACGAGTCCGCTTGCTGCTGGATCAGCTCGGGCTGTTTCTTTGATTTCCAGCATTCCTCTTATCACTCCAAGCATGGCGGCTTCGTTCACACGCCTCTGGTACGTCTTCAACTTCTTACCTGTCAAAATCCTGAACTCAAAACACCCAATATTAGCATGATGATAGATTCTGAATATGGATCAAGGCTAGAACTCCAAGATACTTAAATAGAGTACCGCATTGTAGCTATGCCGCGGTATCATAGCCGCAATTACTTAACTCCACCCAAGTCGCCCAAGTCCTAGGGATAACAAGAAATCAGGTTTTCGAGTCGACATGCAAAGTAAGTTTGCACGTCGTAAAAGATATAATCCGGAAGAATGTGATTCAAGAATGGTAAAACGGTCAAGGTGGCAGGACATGTTTTCCTAAGCACGGGTATCCTGATTCGTGTATTGGGTACAATACCCAACTACAAAAGAATTAACCCAACTAACCTATGGCTCTGATACCAAAAGAACCATGTCACGCCCCGCTTCCCAGAGTACGCAAGATTGGGCACGTGACATAGCCAACCATGCTACCTGTGGGTAGGAAGTATCCATCCACAGTCACATTACGGCTGTAGGGATATCAAGAACAAGATAATAAACTAATCTAACACATGTCCAAATCCATAATAACAAGAGTCAATAAACAATAAGTGCGGAAGCAAATGATCCAATACAATAAATAAACAGTACGTCCCATAATGCGGGCTCACATCTGGAAATGAAATAGATAAACTAATCACTAAGGAACTCACAGATCAGCCTGCTGGCTGAAGTACTCCTGCTCGGTCGTCGATAGTGGTAAGGAATCTGGGCCATGCAAAACCCAGACGTCAGCGCGTCATGTCAACCAAATAATATAATATAAACATGGTAATAAGCAATGCAGGTATGAACATGAATAACGCAGTACTATGAAATAACAGTGCAGGGTAATGTGCAGCGGTAACTAAACTGTCCTATCAGGTTTCTACCCTAAAGTCTTTGAAATCAATTGGTGACTCGTCGATGTAACTCAATAGTATCCCGTGCATGCCCGGGACCACGGTCAAGACCCTCGGGGCTGAATCCGAGACGTGCCGCTAGGCAGTAAATAGGTAGCAGGATGGACGAGTGATGTCAGCATCATCACTCCCGGACTGGCCAAGCCCGTAAGACTGATCAGAACAGGTATCGAACTGTTGAGTTACAAGTCGGTTTCACCTTTGATTTCCCCATACCCCCAAGTTATGTATGTCAGGTCAGGTATTCAGTAATCAAGGACTAATGCCAACACAGGATCAGGTAACAGGTCAGGTTTGTCTGGATAGACAACAGGAATGGTCCATGAGGACCCCAAGTCAGGTTTGTTGGCATTAGGCATGAGATCAGGTAACAAGTCAGGTCGTGGTACAACAGGTTGAGTCGGTATGTATATATATGTCATGTGTAGCAAGGTCAGGTCAATATGTAGTGCAATCGAGTATGTGCTCACAACAGGTATACAATCGAATAATGAACAGCAGCAAGAATAAAGTAAATAACAATAACGGTTCATTTAATCACAATGGTGCTTTAACGTGGTGCAGTTGTATTATCTTATTAACAGGTTCGAGCACCCTTGGGGTGCACTAATCACAGGGTAGCACAATATTAATAACAGAAAATTTATGAAGATATATGTGTACGGCTATCGACCATTAAATAACAAAATGATTCACAGGTAGTTGTTATTAAGGTTATGGTGGCAAAATACGATTTAGGTGGCAGTATTATGATGTATATCATATTTCGTCCACTGAGACAAGTAACCATACTTAGTTAATATTACAAGCTTTAAGAGTCAAACAATTAATTAGTTTAACGTAGCATGTAGCAAGAAATCTTGCCTCGACGGTTTCGCAAACCGGAAAACACGAATGCAACGTCGGCGGAAAACACAAGACGGATGCACGGGCCACGGATCGAGTCCAAACAGCGAACAGCGGGACCACGCGGACCGGAGTAACTTGCTGGAAAGTCGGGTCAAGTCGTCGGCACGGTCGGAATCCGGCGAAATGTCAAAACAGCGATAACGTTAGCAATTACAGTGCAAGGCAAGGGTCGACCAGCGAAGGGAGAAAGGGAAGGGGAGAGGTCAAGAGAGCTTACTGGGATATCAAGGATGGCAATCGCGATGGGTCGACGGCGATGGCCTCCGGCGGTGAACAGTGAATGCGGCAGAAGGCTGGAGGTGGCTGGATCGGGTGGTGCTGCGAGCAGGGGGAGGTAAAGGCCTGGTTTGGGTTGTATGGGGAGAGGAGGTGGTCGGGGGTGGCGCAGGAGACGACGACGAGGGTCGACGGCGCTTGTCCGGCGAACTAGGGTTGGCGTTAGGGTTGGGCTCTGTTGCAGTGGCAACGCCGGCGAGGGAAGGAGGAGGAAGATGAGGAGGTCGGGACGAGGGTGAAGGGATGAAGGCTCTGGCGTCGTCGGCGATGGGAGGCGGCGGCGACGGCGAGCAGCGACGGTGTGTGCGGCTGCGGGGTTGGGTTGCAGGCGCTGAAGGAGGGGGAAGAGGAGGAAGGGGTGCGGTCGAGGATGTGGAGGCGATGGTGATGACGGCGAGGTCGCGGGGAGGTCGGCGGCGACGGCGACGAGAAGGGTTCTGTGGGGTTACGTGGGTTCGTCGATGGAGGTCTCTCGTGATGGTTTCTGTGCGAGGACGAGGGAGAATATAAAGGTTAGAGAGAGAGAGAAAATTTAAAGGAAGAGAGAGAGAGACAGAGAAGAGATTGAGAGAGATTGAGAGGCGGAGAGAGAGAGAGAGATGGTCTATGGGGCCCACGAGAGAGAGAGCCTCGTGATTGGCTGGGGAGTGAACAGAAAAAATTTAGGAATAAAAATTTAAAAGATTTCAAAAGGATTCAACCGTTATAAAAGAACAGTAATATATATATATATTATATAGTTTTAATATATTTAATTAAATGGGCATTTCGGCGCTAAATGAAACATTTCCAAATCGCGCCCGGGTTGCGCCCAAATGTTTCAAATTCAAATTATAGGATTTTAACCGAGTTCCAAATTTTAAAATGAGATGATTTATGATTAAAATGCATGCCCCCAAGTCGGACACTTGCACGCGCGCGTAGTCGTCCAAACTTGCCCGTTTCACCGAACGGGACGAAATCTCGACGCGCGGACGCTACCACGCGACTAGTGGCGACGAGTAGGTCAACATGGATATTTTTAATTTCATTTTGGGTGTTAAAATTTGTTATAGGCGAAAATGACTTAACCGGTTAAAATTTAGCAAAAAAATCACCAAATAAGCAAGATAGTTGAAATGAGCAATGTCTAACACTCAACTAGTACCAGAATTAGTATTATTGGGCTCGGGTGTTACATCATCAAATCAGAGTAGCAGCCGAGGATGTATCCAAGACGGCTTTCTGGACCCGATACGGGCATTATGAGTTTCTTGTGATGCCGTTCGGTGTTACCAATGCCCCAGCAATATTCATGGACTTAATGAACAGGATGTTCGCAAAGTACTTGGACACGTTTGTCGTTGTGTTTATCGACGACATACTTGTCTACTCGAAGACCCGGGAAGAGCACGTTGAACATTTGCGCACGGTCCTACAAATTCTTCGGGAAGAGAAGTTGTATGCGAAGCTAAGCAAGTGTGAATTCTGGCTTGACAAGGTTCAGTTTTTGGGACATATCGTTTCGGGCGAAGGCATCTCGGTGGACCCGGCAAAGATAGAATCTGTCAGAGATTGGCCAACACCGAAGTCAGTGGCCGAGATCAGGAGTTTTCTGGGATTGGCAGGTTATTATCGGAGATTCGTCCAAGGTTTCTCAAGAATCGTTGAACCATTGACGAGGCTGACACGGAAGGACGTACCGTTTACGTGGACAGAGGAGTGCACTCAGGCATTCAACACACTAAAGCAGAAGTTAACCACGACGCCTATTCTTACATTACCAGATAATTTCGGTGGTTTGGTATTACACAGTGATGCCTCAGGGAAGGGTTTAGGCTGTGTTCTAATGCAGCATGGTCGAGTGGTTGCTTACGCCTCTCGACAACTAAGAAACCACGAGAAGAACTACCCTACACATGACTTGGAGTTAGCTGCGGTAGTTTTTGCATTGAAGATTTGGAGGCACTATCTATTGGGTGAGAAAGTGGAGGTGTACACAGATCATAAAAGTTTGAAGTATGTTTTCACTCAGAAAGAACTGAACATGAGGCAGCGCCGATGGCTAGAGTTGATGGCAGATTATGACTTGGACCTTCAGTATCACCCGGGGAAGATGAACGTGGTACCAGATGCGCTTAGTCGCAAGCCAGCGGTCATGATGTTGACCGATCAGAGGAGCATTATTGAGGACTTCCGGAGACTTGAACTTGAAGTCGTTACGCCGAACGCACTCAGTCAACTTTGGCAGCTACAGGTGCAATCTTCTCTGGTGGATCGCATCAAGACTGCACAAGTGGATGATCTCCGATTGCAAAAGTTCAGAGAGCAAGTGGAAGCCGGACTGAGAACTGACTTGATTATACATGAAGATGGCTCTCTGAGATTTGGTAGCAGACTCTGCGTACCTAAGGGAGATGTTCGAGAAGAAGTATTGGCTGAAGCATACAGTTCAGCTTATTCTGTGCATCCGGGAGGTACAAAAATGTATCAGGACCTAAAGCAGCACTTTTGGTGGAACGGAATGAAGCGGGAAATTGCGAGGTTTGTATCCAGGTGCTTGGTATGTTAGCAGGTGAAGGCGGAACATCAGAGGACAGCAGGATTGTTACAACCACTGCCGATACCTGAATGGAAGTGGGAGCACATTACCATGGATTTTGTGACGGCCTAACCACGGAGCCCTAGGGGCAATAACGCCATTTGGGTTATCGTCGATCGTCTCACAAAAGATGCACACTTCCTACCTTTCCGAGTGGGACAGTCGACAGAATCACTGGCAGAAAGATATATGCAGGAGATTGTACGACTTCACGGTGTTCCAGTCAGCATTGTATCAGACCGGGACACCAGATTCTTGTCACACTTTTGGAAGAGCCTGCAGGAGAGTTTGGGAACCCGCCTTAAATTCAGCACAGCGTATCACCCGCAGACGGATGGACAATCCGAGCGTACGATTCAGACGCTCAAGGATATGTTGAGAGCCTGTATGTTGGACTTTCAGGGTTCCTGGAAGGACCATTTGCATCTAGTCGAGTTCTCTTACAACAATAGTTATCAGGCTAGTATTTAGATGGCTCCTTTTGAAGCACTATACGGGCGGAAGTGTCGATCCCCAGTATGTTGGGATGATGTGGGAGAACGAAGATTACTGGGCCCCGAACTCATTGTTCAGACAGTCGACAAGGTCCAAATGATCAGACAACGTATCAAGGCGGCTCAGGATCGACAGAAGAGTTGGGCAGATACCAGCAGAAGGGCACTAGAATTCGAAGTCGGAGATCATGTATTCTTGAAGATTTCCCCTACTCGTGGAGTTATCAGGTTCGGAAGTCGAGGAAAGCTTAGTCCCCGTTTTATCGGACCTTTTGAGGTGCTAGAGCGAGTAGGAGAGGTGGCCTATCGACTTGCCTTGCCTCCATCGCTAGCTGGTGTGCACAATACCTTCCACGTGTCGCAGTTGCGGCGATATGTTCGGGATGAGAACCATGTCCTGGACCATTCGGAGCTAGTTTTGGGTACCGATTTATCGTATGAGGAGCAGCCTGCTACTATCCTCGACCGCAGGGAGAAAGTGCTGAAGAATAAGGTCATTCCTTTAGTCCGAGTGTCTTGGGACGGTCGTTCCCCAGGAGAATCCACCTGGGAGCGGGAGGAAGATATCCGTGATCGTTATCCACATCTCTTTGTTTAGTACATTGTCTCCTTGTATCCTTGTTAAATTTCGAGGACGGAATTTTTGTTAAGGGGGGTATGATGTAAATCCCCGTTTCCATTCTAATAAAAGTTTCCTATTTTCTGAATTCCAGTGGTTTCCTTTCTTTTCCCTTCGTATTTTTATTGGTTGCTTAAGCTTAATGTTTAAACTTTAAAATTTTTCCAACTCTTTTAAAATCATGGTCCAAAACCAAAATTCTACCAATAAAATCCCAACCCAATAAAATTTCCCAAAACCCTAAAAGTAGAAACCCAAAACTATATTACATATACCTTCAGCCCATTCAAAATTCTTTTTAAAATAAATCTTTAAATTAAACCCCCGGCCTACTCTTCCCTCACCAGCCCACATCCCATTTTTTAATAAATCTTTAATCTATATTCCCCCAGCCCGTTTCTTTTCTTCAGCCCACTCACAAAATTTCTTAAAATAAATTCTTTACTAAAATCCCCGGCCCACTCTCATCCCCTCAGCCCACCAAGTGTTTTAAAAGGGATTATTTTTTTTACGAGCCCGGCCCGTTCTCCTTCGGCCCGCTCTTCACCCGACCCGACCCACTCCTGTATATCTCCTTCTCCCCTCCAACGGTAACCTCCCCCATTTCCCGCTCGCGATCGCTTCCTCCGCCGCAGCTCGCGCCCATGCTCACGCCCATTATTGCGACGTTACACCACGACTCTAACCCTCATCCTCTTCCTCACACCCTCATCTCTCTTCTCTGCCATTTCAAATTAATCCCTCATCTCTCTCACTTACAAAAAAAACTCACCGAGCACCATTTTTCTTCCCTCACTTCGCCGTCGGCGACGACCCTCGACAACCATCGGCAACCCTCGCTCACTCCTCCTCCACCAACACAACTCCTCTACGACTCCACCTTCATCAACCCGAGCCCCTGCCGAGCACCCCTGCACACCAACCCAGTGCACCCGAGCCGACCACCACCTTGCACCCCTCGACGCCGGCGAACTCCCCACCACATCGCCGACCTCCCTACGACCTCCTCAGCATCATCACCATCACAACAATCCCCTAGCCCCACTGCTTAACCTCTCTTTCTCTTCAAAATTTCAAAAACCCATTTTCCAAACATTTCACTGCGGCCATTGCCGGAGCGACGCCGTCGACCGTCGTCGACCCCAGTACACTCGCAGAGGATCATCAAGTACCCCTCAACGTCCAGTGACCGTGCAACGACTCCGGACAACTCCGACGCAAAATCCGCATCTCGATCCAAGCTCGCGCGAATCGGTTTCACGGCGTATATCACGTGTTCGCAACGCCGTTGCTTCCTTGCGACCCCGAGACGTTTCCAGGCAAGTGTTTACTTGCTTCATGCTAATATAGTTGTGTTACAAACCTAAATCATATAGTTTATAAACTTACCGAATAACGATATATATTGTGACCTATGTGTTCGATGCTAGTCTCCAACGGAAATAATTGTTTATTTTGACGGAAACCGACATTTTCTGTTGGCCCATATGGTGATAAATATTGTGTATGAATCTCGCTGGAAAATATGATTGTTAGTGACAAAAATTGATATGCCGTTAAACTAGAATTTTTCCTGTATCTGAAAATGAATAAAATCACCGTAAATTATATACATGTTGGAATGATACGTTCGAGGGCTTAAATCGAAGCCTACTCGACGAACTTTAACCCTATGTAAACTTTTAATGACTTCTGTTTGGTAACTGCGATGATATTTAAATCGGGGTGCGACTCTGGACTGCAGCCCAGAGCGACTCTGTTTATCGTGTACTGTACCAAAATGTGTGTCACTGTGTTTCCTGAAGTCGTATGTTACGGAACTCTGCATTAGATTAAAGATAATTCTATTAGCTAAACAAAACAAGTGGTTCCATTCCCTTTCATTGCCGTTTGCTATTTTAAACTGTAAATAAAAGGGCAGAACATATAACTGTCCAGAACAGATTCAGAAGTGATATACAGATATTAAACTGTGTGTAACTTTCAACGTACAGACGCAATTGAGGATCCGTCTATTGGGTTGAATACTCTATTGAAAACCCTAGATTTCATTCAACTGTAACATCGCTAGATTCTGAGCCCAACTGGGTGCAATTCGTGTCGCGAAACGGACGTTCAGTTCTGAAACTGAATTTCCAGCCGCGAGCACTTAAAATGAAACAGCTATATCTTGAAAACCGGAATCCCGATTGAACTGAAACAAATTTTTATGAATTGCTGACTGAGTGTTCTATTTATCTTACTTGTATCATTTTGCTGAATTCTTAACATATTAATTTATGTAATTTATGTAAGTTAATGACATGCGTGTTGATTCATAACATACAGAGCTTATTGGTAGCATACATACATATATCATACCCTTGCCATATACTCAGTGTTAGTGCGTGTGGACATTGCATTATCGTGCGTGATAGATATTGGTTTAGGAGTGACGAGTACACCAATGGAAAGTGAATATTCGTGACAGTGATTGATACAGTGAACAGTGATAAAACCGTGCCATTGGTATACTTGTACACGACTAGATCAAGATCATAAATAGTGTAAACCTGGGGAAAAAGGGGAAATCAAAGTGGAAAGAGTATCGTATTTAGCGGGACCGTGTTTTAGAGGATGATCATTCGAACCGTGATACTGATACATGTAGGGTAGGATCTAGCGATCCGGCTGACAGGGTTATGTCCCGGGCATGTGGGCCGTTGTCTCGGGTATGTACAAGACTCCTGTTAAACATGATCCTCCTTCCACTATGCGATTTCAAACATGACCTAGAGACCGATAGGGACACAGAACATATTCTGCATCATATAGTGACATAGTGATTACTTGCATTGTTCTTACACCAGTATTACCTCATATACCTGTTTCATCTTATTATAATAATATTGTTATTGTGTCGCTCTGACGACCTGAGTATGCATGCTCAGATTCCACGGGAGGACCAGCACAGGAGACGGATCTACCCTTCGAGTTCACGGAGATATAGTCTGGTGTACTTCCTATCTTTACTGCTTTCTATAAAAGTGATCGTGAGATTAAACTTGGTTAGTAATTGTTCTTATTATCTGTAATTTGTGAACAATGGAATTTTAATGTAATAAATTAGTGATGTGATTCCTTTACTACTGTGCTTTATTTACTGATTACCATGTAATGCTAGAAGCCGAAGTGTAACTACGGCGGGATGATTCCCTGACCGTAGGAGCATGGCTGGCCTAGTCATCCCTCGTTTTCCGTATTTTGGGAAGCGGGGCGTGACAGTCGCCGATAGCTTGCTCTCCGAGATGGAGCGGTCGACTGGGGTCAGAATCCCCTGGGGGACCCTCAAGGCCTAAATCGCGGCCATAGCTCAGAAGATCGTGCAGGTTAGTGTCCTCCTCCCGTTCGGGTTTTCAGTAAGCCTTTTTGTTTGTAGAACCGTATACCTTTTTAACCACTCCTTTTGTTTTCCTCATGTCCTCCAGCACTGTCCCCTCGTTGCCAACATGAAGCATGAGGAAATTGCCCTGATGCTGCAGATAGCGGGCGAGTCTTCCTCACGGGAGGAGAGCCTGAGCCGGGAGTTGCGTTAGGCAAGGGAGAAGATCGCCGCCCTCGAAGACCGGGTGGCCGCCGAGGAGGGATGAATGCCAACTGCCGGGAGTCCATCTGAGTTTTGATGGAGTCCAACAAGGTCGTTGAGGCCAAGTTAGAAGATGCCAGAGTGCTCGCCGCCACTCTGAAGAAGACGCGGGACACCCTCAAGAGGGAAAACGAGACGATAAAGGAAGGAATGAGGCGCGCCGACCTCCGGGTTGCGAAGGTGGTGGAGAGCTACAAGTCATCGGATCAATTCTAGCTGACCTCGCGGACGCCTCGGCCCTTGTTTGGCATGATGCCCTCGACGCTGTCAAGGCACTGATGCCGGAGTTTCCCGACGGTAAGCTCCGGCTCGAGTACCCCCTCGTGGGCGAGGTGCAGGGGGATGCTGCCGGAAGCGTCGCCGGGGGAAGGCCCCTGGTGGGGGCGTTGGGGAGAAGGCGGTCACCCCGGCTCCCAGTGCCCAAGCTCCTGCTATGGGCGCCGACCCTCAAGCCGCCACCCCGAATTTCGGTGCTGCCACGGAGTATGTCAAGGTCTTCCCCGACCCCGAGGCCTGAGTATCCCTGCCTTCTTTTTTATTTTTTTCTTGTTTTGGAATTTTGTAAGCCTTCGGGCAATTTTGTAAGGCTGGGGAGCCCACAATACCTTTGTAAAGGTTCACGAGTTGTAAATAAAGCCCTTGTGCAGAAATTTGTGTGGCAATGTTTTCATTTCGCGGTAATGTCTTCATTTTGCTCGCCTAATGAAGACATTACCGTGAAATGAAAATATTGCCACACAAATTTCTGCACAAGGGCTTTATTTACAACTCGTGAAAGCGCTAGGTCGGCGACCGATCCTTTAGTTAGCGATCGCGCGTCGAGTTAAACCCAATTATTTGTCAAAGCGTACAATACAATGACCGGTGTTAGGTCGGCGTCGTTATGGCCCCGAAGTCGAGGTGGTAATCGCACGTTGAAGGTATGTCGGTTGGTGCCTCCGAGTAGAAAGGAGTAGACTCGCCCATTTCTCAAGTTGGACTGGCGACCATCTCTCTGAAGATAGATTGGCGTAGACGAGGTTGGGGCTTCCGATCCTCAGTATAGATGGGTATGGAACTACCCAATAAGGATAGACCAAGCAGGGAAGCTGCTCGGTGACCTCTTGGGAGGGTTTAGATCCTTGGCGTCGATGGGTAGTAAACTACTAGCCAAGGATGGACCGAGCAGGGAAGCTGCTCGGTAGCCTCTTGATGAGAGCTTCGATCCTTAGCGTAGATAGATAAGAAGTTACCCACTGAGGATGGACCGAGCAGGGAAGCTGCTCGGTGGCCTCTTGACGAGGGCTTCGATCCTTAGCGAAGATGGGGAAGAAGTTACCCACTAAGGATGGACCGAGCAGGGAAGCTGCTCGGTGGCCTCTTGATGAGGGTTTCGATCCTTGGCGTTGTTCATATCATATTCTTGCATTATTATATTCCCTATTCTTATGCATTTTACAATAAAACAGGTGCTTTTGACCCATGTCTGCTACATAGTACAGGTTACAGGTTTTTGGAGCGAAAACAGCGAAAAAGACAAAAGACGATACAAAAAAGGGACTTTTGACCAACAAATATAAGGATTTTGATGAAGCCTACATAAAGATCAGTTCACAGAGTACAAGGCAACGCAAGGTCCAAGATGTCAAAGCAAACGGTTAAAAGACTACCACAAGTATTCACTGAAAGATCTGGAGAAGACCCAGAATCCAAATGGAGAAAAGAACCAAAGAATCAGGAAGCTTAAAAAGCCCAGAAAAAGCCCACAAAAAAATCAGCCAAGGATCTCTTTATTGGGCCGCGGAACCGCGGCCCAACCCCTACCCAAGCCGCGGTTCCACGGCCGTATAGAGCCCGGAGGAAAGAAAATTTTTACCATAATTCAGGGGCGGCGCTGACTAGTCAACCTAAGGGCAAATTTGTAAATGCAGACGTGCGAATCAATTGTAACCTAGGGTTTCTATTTCCTATAAATAGAACCCAATTCATTGTATTTTCTCATGCTTCTTTTCATCAATAAAAATTCAGTTTTCTTTGAAGTTTGGAAAGCATCAATCGTAAGTAGGTTTATTTTTCTGCTCTAGTTTTAGTTTTAATTTTTACCCTAGGTAATTTCTTTTTTTGCTCTAGTTTAATATAGTTTAGAATTTTTGTTAACTTGTAGTAGATCTTTCATCTCTTAAATCAAAACAAAATAAAAATTATGTCTTTCGTAGATCCCTCAATGAGCGAGTAGTTTTCTCGCTTGTTAGGGTTAGGAATAAGGAAGGGTATGAGAGATGAAGATCTCTCATCTCTTTTCTTTGCCAATCTCTAATGAACAATTAGGACTCTATGCATACTTTCATCTTCCGCTCCCTACGGCACTTTACCCACGAGGTAATGGTGATACTGTAGTATAAAAGACCGGATCTGTAAGTTTTCCATGGAGGTTAGGGTAAAGATTAAGAAAGGAAGGACAATGATCTAGAGGAAGAAATATCTTCCCAATCATTCTAATCCCCTTTATTAATATTTACCATAACCCCTAATATGATATCTAAATTAAGGTATTGGAAAGAGGTGTAGATCTTTATTTACCAAACTTTACCTAAACCTAATCCTAGCAAGTTTCCTAATCCTAGTATAACTCAACTTCGTTTTAGATTTAATTAAAAGATCCAACACCCTTTGGAATTAGCTCGTAAGAACATTTAGGAAATTTACAACATCCCTGTGGACCGACCCGTATTCACCGGGTAGCTACCAAGCGACGCCGTTCTTGATTGCGGTAATATATTTTTGATCGATAAAATCTCTTTAAATCAAATGGTGCCGTTGCCGGGGATGGCGTAAAATTTCCTTTTTATAATTTCGGATTAATATAAAATATAAAAACCATAAAAATTTGAAAAAAATCAAAAATATAAAAATTCTATCATCTTTTATTGTTTGAAGGGTTTCTTGTGTGAATCTTTGCAGGATTGACGGATCTGGAAAAATCCAGAGTGCGAAACAGAAAAAGATATATCAAAACAGAGAGGGATTGCAAGTACAGAACATCAGAAAGTTTTTGAAGACCTAAAGTGTAACAACCCTAAATTTTTTATACACTTTTTCCTATACAAATTTTTTCAAAATATTTTTTTAAAAATCCACAAAGGGGTATTTAAGCCTGAGCACAAGATTTAGGTAATTATTTTTGTTTTAATTACAAGCTACAAAAATGAAATAACTCTATTTTTAGTGTACAAGAAATTACTTTAAATTTAATGAATATTAGGAGTATTTATTCTTGCTGCTATCAGTTTAAGTAATTCAAAACCACAATAATTACAAGAAAGAGCTTGTAGCTCATTGGTAATATCTTGCACTGCTGAACCAAGCCACCGGAGTTCAAATCCCATGCCCCACATTATTTTTGTATTTATTTTGTTTTATTTTTTTTTGGAAGTCAACGGTAAAAAGACCATAACTCCCAAAATATGTACTGGACAACAAAAAGTAAAAATACCAAGTTGTTCCTCAGGAAAATCCCCGGCCATTGGACCCTTGACTCGGCCCGACTCGGCGCCGTCGGCCGGCGAATCGGCCGACTCGGTCCGGCCGATCCGGCCGGACTTGGCCGGACGGCTGAGTCACCAACTGAGAAAAGTTGGCTCTTGACTTGTTCAACCCTCTTGCACACTTATTATACCTGGATCGGTTTTGATTTAGCCAATAAATCTCTTTTACTCCTAGGTTTAATGATTTTTAATGAATTTTTAATGTTTTTTTATATTTTCTTTTAATACTTTTTATCCTAACCCTAACCCTAGCCTAGCCCTATATAAGGACCTCTATCCTCTACCTTTTCCCCTCACAACTCTAAGTCTACTCTCTCAAATTCTCGAGAACTCGGTACGAAGAGCAAGAAGCGAAGCTCTGTCGAAACCGACGACGGATTCCGGCGACCGGATCAGAACCTTCGCGACGTTTTCGACGAATCGACAACCACCACATCCCTTAGCTTCCTTAGCTTGTCCAAACAGTAAGTCCCATCCCTTCCATCTCTCTTTTCTATAAGTGTAAAAATACGTCTTTTTGGAACCCGACGGAAATCGGACAAACCGATTTCCGATTCGGTTTTTCTATAAATTTCCACTTGTCACCTAATAAATATTATCTACCCATATACATGTCGACTATTAATCACCCATAAACCAATTTAATCAAACCTTTTCACATGAAATGATAGCTTCTTTGCAATACCGTATTCTTTTCATAAAAATGCCATGAAGTTCATTTTTCTTAGTTTAATCAATTACCTCACTCCTAAATATGTTTATCTTGATCACAAAACTTGTAGAACTCAATTTGAATGAAATTTCACACATAAAATGATAACGTTTTCGAATACCGTATTCTTGCGCTATAATACCTTTAAGTTTAACATAGCATGTTTTACCTTTAAACTTCACCAAAACCTAAAATAAGTCACGAGGTAATGACCTACCTCTACACACACTCAATATAACCCTAATTGATAAATATCAAATCACAGAATACGAAATTACAGGACTTTTCACTAAAATACCCTAATCTTTATAATCTTTATTTAAAGCTTTAAGTTGTAAACATTTCTAAATAAAATCTTTTAATAAAACGAAAGCACGATTGGTCATGGACATTGATCGTTTATCTAAACTCTCTTGTGGTGCCTAGGCAAGTGTGTCTAAGGCTAGTGGTTTTTAATTAGGCCCACGACTGTGGTTCCTTCCTACTTACCTGGCACTTACCTGACCGCAATTGACGGTGAAGAGGCGATTTGAGGGTTCTAATGACTCATCGTTTAGACCTTAGAAGTAGGCTAGTTGGCTTAGGAAACCCTAACAACTAAAATACGGAAAACTAAACTCTTTTGCAAATAAATACCTTATATTTATAAAACCGTTTTTTTCTAAATGAATGGTATTTGTTAAACCTATGCAAAGCGCCGTTACAACCCACCTTTGGGGAACCCGTTAGGGATAGTACGGTTCATCGTGCACCCGCGGGCTAGTAGTGCGAGATTCAGACCTCCGCAAGGAGCATTCGGTCTCGAAGGGTTAAAATACGGCATTTAAGAAAAATGTGATTTTGGAAAAATAAAATATTTATTTAAAAATTATTGTTGTATTAAAATATATTTAATTATCATTTAGACACCTATTTTATTATAATATAAAGTTTCCACTTTTCCTAAAAATTACAAGATTAAAAGTTACATTAAAATACTGTGAAATTTCAAATAAATCAATTAATACTTTCATTAGGATATATTCACTAGAATAACACAAATAAAATTCATACTCATTATAACTATAAAGACGAATAATAAATACTTGAGATGTATTTTGAAAACTATACAATAGTACTTTTTACATAAACCCCCCTCAAGTTTTATAAATTACAATAAGGCCCCTAATAAATATAGAACTTCAAATTATCTTTCTTTTAGTCTGACTCCGGTTAGAGTCTGACTATTTTTGATATGAATATGAATCAAGTCAATCTATATTCTTTATATTTCAACTCAAGATGAATACATGAATCCCAGAATCCAGTTCACAATCTATATAACTTGACCGAACCGAATCATGGATATTCCTTTTACATGTTTCCCAGTATTCCATTTACATGACTCCACGGTTATAACCGTTTCCTGACATCATGGTTTCGGTCAGTCGGTCAGTCAATCATGCAACCAATACAATTTTACAAGATAACAATACAAACAAGACATCGCGAGGTTTAAGGGGTGGATTGGTACGGAAGGTGTTAAAGGTGGCACGAGATGGTAAGATTAAGACACCTAACCTGAATCCAATTACCGTTGTTCCGGGTTGTATAACGGAGCCTTGTACTTCCATTTGCCCTGGTCTCTAGCATACTGAGACCCCTCTCGTATACACTGGCATCCTTCTGTACCAAGCTACAACAACAGCGTTAACACCATACTACTATAATATGACAATACAATACAACATTAAAAAACTGCTCTCTCTCTCTTTTACTCTCTGTCTATTTCTCCCTTATCTTTGGGACTTACCGAGCGACCTGTTCGCTGACGACATTCTATTTCTTTCTTCTTTGAATGTCGTCAGGTGCGTTGGACCGAGCTGAGATCGAGCCCACTGGTGAAGATTTGGAGCAGTTCCACGAAGATCCCGAGCTCTAGATATTGTACCTTGTTCTTTTCTGTACTTCATGTTATGCCACTGTTTAGGCATCGCTTTTCATTTCAGTTGTATTTTCTTTTCATGCATTGTACAAAAGAATGTTATCAATAAAAGTTGCTGTTATTCCTATATCATTCGTCTCTTGTGATTTACTTTATATTGCTTAGTTACGCTTAGCGTATGTACTTCTGAGTACATACGTAGCGGGCCTCGTCGCGTCCACTTCGCCGTACACTGGGAAGCGGGGCGTGACATAAAGCCTCCATCCCACTGCGGAACCGCGGCTTTACTGCGCCCCAAACCGCGGAACCGCGGTCGCGTTGCCACGTCAGCTCCTGGAATTTACTCTTTTTGTTTTCTTTTCCTTCTTTCTGCCAATCTCCATATATCTTTTTGCCAAATTTTCTGCAGGATTCTTTGTGCTAAAAAATCTTTCCCTTCCAATAATTGATTTTCTGCAGGATTCTTTACGCCACGCTAAATAGCAAATTGATTGCAAGTGATTTACTGCTTTGCATATTTTAATCGGACTTTAAGGGGCTTTTGACCAATTCAGATTGGGTGGGGATTTCATCAACCTTCCTAAGACCCCAGAAATCACTTAAAGTATTTGCATTGACCATTCTTAATTAAAAAAATACTAGACTCAGCTCTAAGGACGTCGCGCTCAATAGGACAGAGGACTAGTTATAGGCATCGGCCGTTTATCCTAACCTGACTTTGCGGTGCCTAGGCAAGCGTGTCAAAGGCTAGTGGTTATTAATTAGGCCCACTACTGTGGTTCCTTCCCACTTACCTGGCACTTACCTGGCCGCAATTTGCGGTGAAGAGGCGGTTTGAGATCCTATTTCTAGCCCTTTGGAACAGTTAGGAGCTGTCTAGCTGACCTAGGTGACCCTAGACCTAGGCCTGATTGTGCATTTGTGGTTGATAGCATTTGTGTCAAAAGTCTCTTTCCTTAAAAATATCTTTTTGCAAAAATCTCACATAAAAAAGGAAAAATCTTTTCAAAAAAAAAACTTGCAACTTGTCGCTAAAGAAATCTTGCACCTCACTTACACCACTTCTTCTCATTTACGTTTTCTTACCTCCACATTCTTTTTTTCACCTTTTGACTACACTACCCCTTTAGTGTATGTCCGGTTGGACTAGGGACACTAGCGTCAGATTAGTCCGTGTTTCGTTGGTACCGACCGACGAACCTTTCGACTCCGAAGTCGAAATCCTTTCCACTTCTTCACTTTCACCTTCACATTCTTCTTCCGAAAGTATGTCGGGATACAATCCTAACAACATCTTACCGACGGGAATGATTCCACCTCCGTTAGGTGCGAATAACCCGAATCACCCGTCTGTTGAAGCGCCCACACGAGTCGCGCTCCAGGATCTCTTCTACCCCATCCGTACCGCCCTACCTACTTGTCTTTCACTCCCACCGACAAATGGGGACAATTTCGAGATCAAACCCCACTTCATCAATATGCTGCCTAAGTTTCATGGTTTGGAATCCGAAGATGCATATATCTTTATCAACAAATTCCAAAACGTTTGCGCTATAATGAAAACAACTCAATTATCCGACGATGCTATAAGGCTAAGGGTCATTCCTTTCACCTTATGTGACTTAGCCGAGAAGTGGCTATACAGCACCGCGTCGCATTCAATTAAAAATTGGGAAGAGTTTGTGAAGGCTTTTCTTAAAAAGTTCTATCCTCATCACAAAACTGCTAGAATCCGTAATGAGATTATACATTTTTCCCAGCTTCCTTCCGAACCATTTTGGAAGTGTTTTGAAAGATTCAAAAATCTACTCGTTCAATGCCCTCACCATGGGATCGAAAATTGGCAACTTTGCCAAACATTATACGAGGGATTGAACCCGGCAACGAAGCAGTTGCTAGAAACCATTTGTCAAGGTCACTTTCTATCCAAATCTAGTGAGGAAGCGTGGCAGTTTCTTGAGGATCTTAGTGAACAAATAATTCAGTGGGAGAGCACCAAAACCACATCATCTTCTTCTAGTGGTCAATCTAGGGCAGGCATACATCACTTAGATATGTCGATTGCTATGAAGGCCGAGATGGCCGCTCTTACGAAAAAGCTAGAAGCGATTGAGACCAAAATCTCATCGCCTTCTCCTACCCCTGCTGTGCCTCCACGAACTGTTTGTGCTTGTTGTTCGGATCCATCACATCTCACCGAAGAGTGTCCTTACACTGCATCTACTCAAGGACATGATCAAGTCAATGCTGCCTTTCAGCAACGACAAAGAAATGATCCATACTCTTCGACATACAATCCGGGATGGAAGAGTCACCCAAATTTCGCTTGGAACCAAAATCAACAATTCCAAGGAAACAACAATTTTCAAAGGCCTCCTCCTCCACAACAACAAGCACCTCCACAAACTCAATTTCAACAACCTTTCCAACAGCAACCTTACCCTAATCAAGTGAACAATTTTGTGCCTAACACTTCTTACCCGCCAAACAATTTTGTTCCACCTCAGAATGACAAGGTTAGCTCGCTCGAAAGAAGTCTAGATGCGTTCCTAAAGCAATCTACACAATCCGCAGCGAGATTAGAAACTTCTATTCAATCTTTGGTGCAAAACAGTGTCTCACACGATCAAAGCATCAAATCTATTGAGGCACAAATTGCACAACTCAATACTGCGTTGAAAGAGCGAGAAAAAGGAAAGCTTCCATCTCAACCACTGCCAAATCCCGGTCACGCACATGTTGCATATGAACATCAGAATTATAACGTAAATGCTGTGACCAAGTTGAGATCCGGAAAAGTGTTGCAAAATAATGTGGGTATTAACCATGACACCTCTGCCGGTGGTCCTTCTTCATCTTCTTCACCTTCTTCTTCTTCTTCTTCTTCTTTGTTAGAGCCCATTCTCCATCCTTCACACGACTCTACTTCTTCTAGCTCGAATGGACTCACTTCTCACAACACGAACATGTTAGTTATATGTATGCCCTAGAGGCCATTACTATACATAGGATGTATATTGTAGTGGATGCTTAGACATATATAGGGAGGACTTTCTTGCTCGACATGATAGTATGCTATCTGGTTACTCTTTACCTTAACGTATACAATGATTGTCTCTCTATTACATGTTGGTAAAGCCCTTAGGATGTGTACTTGACTACCTGGACTATGATGCGGATCATACTAGTGGGGACATGGTAGTCCATAAGTACATCCTTCAAAGTCCCTAGTCGTGGGTATATCGAGACGGGGCATCGATATACCAGAGTAGACTAGCGTATACCTTTTCGACCCATACAGATGGGCGATGGATGATCCCATATCCATTGGTGTTTGACATCGGAGATGATATACGGGTGCTCAGTGGAGACTGGGTACACTGGACGGACTCGCCGAGAACTCCCAGATGGTATTATACCTTACGTCAGATGGCAGTTCTCTGGTGACACTGGTATCAGAGCTACTAGGCATTGGATGTCGACCTATGGGGGGTTCTCACTGTGTGACAGTGTGGCGAAGCATAGGCTCTTATCCCCAGGGTGTCCCGAGACCGGAAGGTGTTCCGGCGGGTTGTAGTCCTCGCGAGGGGGCATGCGTAAAAAGTAGCTGCTGAGGGACCCGTGGGTGCCACGGTGACCCCATTGGATGGGGTGGCTGCCTGACCTACAGTGGTATCAGAGCCTAGCTAGAGCTTTAGGCAATGTGTAGACGAAACTAGAAGTCCAATCGAACCCGATATTCCCCGATTTCAACCCTCTTTGTACAATTTTTCAAACAGTGGATTTTTGTGAATTAAAAATTCTCAAAAAATTAAGCAGGAAAAACTAAGAATTACTGTGAAGTACGGTCCCCTAAGTCAACAATTTGACCGCGGAGCCGCGGCGAAACCATGGGTTTTGCGGCGGTTCCGCGGCCAAAATTTGGACTTAGTCCCTGAAATTTCATATATTTATTCTTAGGTCATTTCTTGGCAATTTTTTCTAGGAATATTTTAATTCCACTCAAGTGTTGAGTATTCTAGGGTTTTATTGGGGACTCGTTAATTTGATCGGATAATTTAACTTTGTTTAAGTTTTTCCGGATATTTTAGAAACTGTTAAAAAGTTCGACCGGATATAAATACCCACTTTTTCCCCTACCGGGAAATTTCCAAATGTTGGATCTTTTCGTAGTTTAAGAATGTTCAAAATAGCACAAGTAACATGATGGTCCCTCTAGAAGACAACAAACCTTAACTCGATTATCTGACCGTCTTGAACTGCCCTTTGAACCTTAGGGTTTGGGGCAGTACGGCGTGCCACATGTGAGGCGTTGGCTTGACCCTTCTACGGCTGGACCGTTGGTACTGAGGCATGAAATGAATGTTTTTAAACCTGTTTCATGTGTTGAGCTATTTCGGGAAAACTTGGGTGTTCGAATGTTCGATCGGAAAGTTTAACATTTTCTATTTATCCGGAATGTGATACAATAATTGGAATTCACAAGTTGTTACGAGATAACTGAATGAATGTTATAAACATAGCAGTTTAGTCTCACTTGATCGGTTGCCACGGAATTTTGATGTGATCAAAAGTCCGTCGCAATCACGTAGCGTACGCGGATATTCGCCGATAAACTTAATAGACAGCTACACCCCTTAGCCCCGACCAAGTGACTGTAGGAGAACCTCGTCGCCGAAAGCATCCGTTCGGGTGCTCGCGGCAGCGGTGTTCCGCCTTGGTGCACTTCGTCGACGGCATCGGGGGTGCGGCCGTCTACTGAAGTTTGCGACGAGCATTCGATCAGGATGTCGGGAATCTTGTTGAATTGCCCGACTTGATATTGAAAAGGGTTTTCGATAATGAGACTAAAATGCGGGGTTTATAATTGTTAGGCATGCGATGTCTAAGAAATTCATTTGTTTAAGCATGCGATGTTTAAAGAGATTGCGGATTCCAACTGTTGTAGTTTTACACTTTCTTTTCTGTGACCGTAAGTGTAATATGTGATATCGCCGGTTTCGTTGCTATATGTCAACGACAATTGGGATACGCATGTTTACTTACGTTGATGACATGTGATGTTATGTGTTGCTGGATATGTTATATTGGATCGTCGTGTTTGAATAGCCGGGGTTTTTTTTATGTGAGATGAGTGTTTTTCATTTTCATTCATGTAAAAACTTGTATGTAATATTCTTTTATTGGGGCACTTCCGGGTTGCGGAAGATGTCACCTTTTGTATATTATTTAGTTTTCCGCACTAGGATAGACCCAAGGAGGGGAGCACAAGTAACCGGGTTCTGGAGTCCAGTGGGAGACCAACTCGAGGAGTCGAGTCCGGGTCTCCTAACTCTAGAATTGGTAGGGTTGCTTGCCGCT
Source organism: Agapanthus africanus (assembly GCA_030015575.1). Lineage (NCBI taxonomy): Eukaryota > Viridiplantae > Streptophyta > Magnoliopsida > Asparagales > Amaryllidaceae > Agapanthus > Agapanthus africanus. Next base: position 61,688,884 of record JASDDO010000028.1, on the reverse strand, counting down.
CTCGTAGAGGTCTAGGGGTGTGGGTTTGGCTATTCATCGCGACCATGGAATCCGTGTTTTATACTGGCTCGTATTGAAATCACGGACGTCCTAGTATATCCAATGTTTCATATGTTTCTTCCGCTGCGTTATCTGTGATGTGATCATGTGATATGTTCTGTGATGGATACTGTATATAGTATATATGATATATTATATAGATGTTACTTATGTTTTACACCCGCGCTAGCCCTGCCCTGCTCTGCCGTTAGTTACCTAACCTAACGGTGCACGAGGGGACATCGAGGCGAATGCGGATGGCATAAGTGTACGTCGTATTTATCTGTGATGTTTAGGTGACTTAAATGATGGGACTTCATTAATGAGATTAATGAAATAAAAGAAACCTAAGATGTTGTGGAATCGAATTTCAAAAATTAAAACAGGTAGCTACAGTTCTTGCTTTGCACAGCGGTATATATGATATATCCTGCACCTCTTTCGATGAGGAAATGACCGAGATCCCTTCACCGGGAGTGACTCCTTTAGCAATAACTGGCAGATACTACAACACTCGGTTTGTTTTTGATTGCTTCTATAAGTTTCTGCTTTGCACAGTGATATATATGATATATCCCACACCTCATTCGACGAGGAAAGGACCGACGATCCCTTCACCGGGAGTGACTCCTTTAGCAAAACTAGAAAAGCCTCAAAAGCACTCCATTTTAAAATCATTTGATTCTACAACGATATCAAGTTCATTACGCAATAGGTTTTCAGAAAAACCTGTCGTAGCCCTCCGTCATTTCAGATAAGTCCTGTTTAGTATTCGTGCTGCGTTTGTTGACCTCAAGGCGCAGTGTGCGGTAGCTAACCGGTATTTATCTGCTTATGCATATGATGCAGATTGGGTTAGGGTAGTCGTGCGGCCTTGTTGACCTTGTCAAGGGTTGTGCGGGTGAGTTTGATTCAATCAAGAAATGACGGGTTGAACTTGACTTGCGGTCTATGGTTTGTTGACCTTGTCAAGGTCATAGATCGTTCGGGGCAAAATATTATCGGGAATTTCAAGTGTTGAAATTTGCAATGAGATTGCATACCTTCTATGAGATAGTTGGATCCCGATACCCGCTGCGAGTAAGAGTTACTCCTGGGAGAGTTTTACACATTGCAACTAGCCGATCAAGTAGGTGTCTAGAAAGGTGTCAACGGGGTTACGCCTCTGGGAAAACGAGGTTTACATTAATTAGGTTCGTGCGAAAGCACGGGGGACCTCCCTCAAAGTACCGACACTGGCCTGGCTGAAAGATTGGCGAACTTGTAGCGTGTAATTAATCCTGGCCAGTCTTTCTTTTTAGGGTTTGAAGGAAGATTTGATAAAAACAGTGGGAGCCATCCTGATTAGATAAAATAATAACCAATCTATTCTTGCAAGAGCGCACGCTGAGTGTTTTCTTCTCTCTCTCTCCAGGTAGCGACCATATCACGCCTTAATCAAGATAATAATACGGATTATTAACCGAAACCACTTATTACACTGAGCTGGGGAACGTTGGTCCCGCTCCAACTTATAATTGTTATAAGACAGAGCAGGAAATTGGGGATTACCAAAATTCCCGTGCCGCCCAAACGACAAGAGTGCATGCTGATGCATCATCTTCGGGTGTGTTCATTACAAAGAACTGTTTCTCAGTATCCTCCGCATCCTGGGTATATGATACGGGATCAGGATCCCAGATATGTAATATGTTACATAGGGCTGCAAAAAGGTAGAAAAACTCAGAACGGGTGATAAGTTTCATGAGGCAGAAAACGGGGCAAGTGTTGCAGCCAAGTCTGTTGGTCACTGTCACCCTGTATTACTAATACATTGATTCTGAACGAATGTTATTAGATACCGAACCTGATATACAAAATCATATCTGTCTCTTTATTAGTAAAGAAACGATAAAATTTTGTATTGTTGGATAATGTTTTGAACATTTCCTATATCAAAAGTTGATCGGATCATGCACGTTATCTAAAAGCATTGATGTTCTAAATCAAACTACAGTTCTTCAGTATACGGAACATACACAAGAGGAAGAGTTCAGAAATGAACGAATCCTTCTTGAGATATTGTAGACTAGGTCATATCAATGCGACCCGACTAGCTAAGTTGCACATAGATGCATATTTAAATCTGTTTGAATTTATATCTTGTAAAACTTGCCATTTATGTCACAGAGATAAGATGACCATAGCTCTATTTACTGGAAACAGAGAAAGAGTTAGTGAACTCTTGGGACTGATACATGATGATGTATGTAAGGTCCCCTGTCTACACATGCCAGGACTGGTTCTTAGTACTTCATTGCATTCTCTGATGATCTCTTTAGATTCAGACATATGTTCCTAATGAAACACAAGTCCGAACCTTTTGAGATATTCACAGAATATAAGTTAGAAGTAAAGAACCAATACGGGTATAAGTATTATGTCCTTTGATGTGATCAGGGAGGAGAATACTTGAGCACGGAATTCCTGGACTATTCTAAACGAGAATGAGATTCTCTCTCAGCATTACTCCCCCGATACACCATAGCACGATGGTATATCGGGGAGGAGCAATTGCACCCTATTCGATATGGTGCGCTCTATGATGAGTACTACTGAGTTACCTATTTCCTTTTTGGGAGTTATGCACTTGAGAAGCTGCATACCTATTGAATAGGGTTCAAATCAAATCAGTTGCCTACCACTTCATATTTGATATGATAAGGGAAGAGCCCATCTCTTAAGTTAGTTAAGATTTGGGGTTGTCCGGCCTATGTCTAAAAACAAAATCCGGACAAGCTCGAGGCAAGGTCTGATATATAGAACTGGAAATGTTCCAGCTATACAAACTGCAGCTGATGATTTGAAAGAACCAAAGGATTCAATAGTTACCAACGAACCTCAGCCTCTCCGCCGATCTAGTAGGGTTCCTCACCCACCTGAGAGATACTTCTGTTTCTTTATGACACTGGGAGCGAGGATTGCATCATGAGATGATGACCCAACTAGTTTCGAGCTGGCCATCAGGAGTGGGACTCTGTAAGAATGGCTGGATGCTTAGCGATCTGAGATGGAATCCTTATACACCAATAAAGTATGGACTTTGGTTGCTATATCTGAAGGGTTAAATCCCCATCAGGAGCAAGTATATCTTGAGAAGATTACTTGGTGTAAATGGAAAAGTTGAGACTTTCAAAACTAGACATGTTAAAGGTTTTCATCATCGACCAGGCGTGGATAATGATGAAACCTTTTTCAGTGGCTATGCTTAAGTCCATCCAGATCCTACTTGCCACGGCTACATACCATGACTACGATATCTGATGGTTGGGTGTCATGACAGCTTTTCTAAAATGATGTTTTAGAAGAGAGCATCTATAAGTACACAGCCAGAGGGCTTCGTAGACAGTGGGAGCAGCGGAAACGTTTACAAGATGCTTTATAGGATAAAACATGCATCGCGGAGTTGGAACATCTGTTTTGATGTCGTAGTCAAAAAGTTTGACTTCATCAAAATGGTAGATGAACCTAGTATATACAAAAAGGTAGTAGGGAGTATGGTGGTGATCCTCGTAAAGTACGTGGATGACATACTCTTGATGGGGAAGGAGTTTCCTATGCTACGCTCGGTCAATCTCCACTTATCACAAGGATTCTCCATATAGGATCAAAGTGATACCTCCTAAATCCTGAGTTTTGATCTATGAGATAGAAGTGATTGGATGTTAGGATTCTCACTAGTTGTAGTGAGATGGTATCAATCGATCCTGGGAAGAATCACTGGAAAGGTTCCAGGGTGATAAGGACGACTGAATGTCAGTCACAGGCATTGCCTTTACCCTTAGTAAAGGGACGGTATGTTGGAAAAGTTCCAAGCTAGATACCGTGGCATACTAGACGATAAAGGCTGGATACATCGCTACTTAAGAAGCTACCAAAGAGGAAGTCTGGGTGTATATTAGTTCATGAGATGAACATCATTCCGACCATTGTGAGACAATGGAGTTGTGGCTTATGCCTAGGAACGCCCGTCCCATCAGTGATCCAGACATATTCTAAGGCAGTATCACCTGATCATGGAGATGGTTGATCTCCAGGGTGATCGAGGTCAGGAGAGTAGACTCAGAGGACAACACGACGGATCCACTCACAAAGACCTTTTCCCAGAGAGAGACTTTTATGGGATGGTTGAGTATGAGATACTACAACCACTGCTATCAGATGGCCCTAGTGCAAGTGGGAGATTGTTAGTTATATGTATGCCCTAGAGGCCATTGCTATACATAGGATGTATATTGTAGTGGATGCTTGGACATATATAGGGAGGACTTTCTTGCTCGACATGATAGTATGCTATCTGGTTACTCTTTACCTTAACGTGTACAATGATTGTCTCTGTATTACATGTTGGTAAAGCCCTTAGGATGTGTACTTGACTACCTGGACTATGATGCGGATCATACTAGTGGGGACATGGTAGTCCATAAGTACATCCTTCAAAGTCCCTAGTCGTGGGTATATCGAGACGGGGCATCGATATACCAGAGTAGACTAGCGTATACCTTCTCGACCCATACAGATGGGCGATGGATGATCCCATATCCATTGGTGTTTGACATCGGATATGATATACGGGTGCTCAGTGGAGACTGGGTACACTGGACGGACTCGCCGAGAACTCCCAGATGGTATTATACCTTACGTCAGATGGCAGTTCTCTGGTGACACTGGTACAGAGTAGTCTGTTGACCCGAGATCGTCATAGAGTCTTGTGTGGTTCCCACTGTGCTTTGATTTCCACCTTACCACGTCCAAGTGGGCGTGCAAAACGGTGGTTTTTGGGTACAGTCCCGAATCACATGGAGGCAATGAGCGATAGGAGGGGATTCGTCTCTCCCGGTATAGGGAGTTAATGTTGCGCTGTGTTCGATTGGCTATAACCGGAAATCCCTGACCAGGGTTGCTGAGATTTACTGGTAAGTGTTACCAGTAGTTTCTCGAACTGTTATAGACCTCATATCGACACGACTTATCAAGCTATTGGGGTCTGACGTTTACCACCCCTAGACGAGATAGGCGACATATCAGACGAACAGACCGGACTGTACGGTAAGTGTTACTGGTTCGATTCACAGGAGTATGGGCGGGCTTGCTCGTCGATCTTCTGATCGCTCAATACCCGGGTGGCCGTTACGTTTAGCAGACCGCTTGCGGCTTGTGGGTGTTTGATATGATCATCACCTGCTGCCGGCGTATTGACGAGTCTTTAGAGTCCTATACAGAGGTTTCCTGGCTCAAGTGAAACGAAATAGGAGCGCATATGAGATATATGCGGGACCGAGAATAATGCGTGTATGTGATACCGTATTCTATTCTCGCGATGAATGTATCGAATGGTTGTATGCGATATAACCTAGTTATCGAATCGAGGATTGATTCGATAAGCCGATACATTGGATATTAGTCGGTTATATGCGATATGACCGGATCGTTAAATCAAGTATTGATTTAATGATTTAATGCATAATTATATATTTGATATATTACTTTGCATTAACTAGTATTGGTTCACTTAAAATGGATTTTCTCACTTGATGTGCACATTGTATATATGATATAGTTTTGTGCACTAGTTTGTATCATGTTTGATGATACATGATAGTTTGTGTGTATGATTAAACCATGGTTGTGTTAATGGTTAGGGTTTTGTTTATTTACTTTTTCATTTATTTATTTATTCATTTTGAAAGATAAATAAAATGGTGGCTTATCTTGTTTCTTTCATGAAGCTTCATGAAGTGTTGAAAGCTTGACCATTTTGTTTGTTTCCATTAACCTAACCATTCAACCTAACCATGGTTTATTCTCTACACCTAACTATGGTTGCCATTATGATAAGTATCATATTATTTCTTATTTTAGAAATAATTATCATATTCTTTTCTTCTTCTTCTTCTTCATCAACAAGAAGAAAAGCTTGCAACCTTTAATGGCAACTTGAGAAAAAGAGTGAGAAATCCAATTCTAAAGTGAACCCACTTTCTATTTCTTCATCCTCTACCACTTGCTATGTAGTATAGGGTGTTTTCTTCACAAGTTTCTTGACTTGGTGAAGTTGGAGTTTGATCTTGTGTTGCCTCGACGTAGATCATCTTCGGTATCGAAGTCGACAACCTAGCCCGCCCATTTCTCCGATGAAGTCGACGCTAGAGCCCGGGATCCGATGATCGCAGCGAGGGGACTTCATCACGGAGCTATGGAGGTGGAGGACCGGATCTACAAAGGTTGTATTTTCCGTTTACTCTTAGTTAAGTTATTAACTAGTTATCGTTTTCGTCTAAAATCTAGTTAACGATCCGTATTAGGGTTTCTCGGCACTTGTAAAATTTGTAATTGGCATAGTTGATGTCTTGTGAGACTCATTAGTGTGCCTAGGAACCCTACAGAACACATCTACACGGGGATCCATTCCAACTCCACAATCTGATCCGCAAAAATTGGACTCAACAACTTTTCAAAATGTTCCTTTTCCAAACCGGTTGAGATCCAATAAACCAACTCCACAGATGGAGAAGATTGTAGAGTTGTTCAAACATGTTAGTATAAATATCCCTCTTTTGGATGCAATCCAACAAGTTCCTTCATATGCAAAAATCTTAAAGGACTTATGCACCAAAAAGAGGAAGTCACAAGTACCAAAGAAAGTTTTTGTGGCCAGTGCTGTTAGCGATGCTCTTGTCCAATCTTTGCCCCAAAAGCATAAGGACCCCGGTTGTCCTACTATTTCAATAACAATTAGGGACAAGAACATCAATAGAGCACTATTAGATCTTGGTGCTAGTGTCAATTTGCTATCTTATTCTGTGTACGAGCAATTAGGCGTTGGAGAGCTTAAGCTCACTCATTGTACTCTCCAAATGGCCGACCGATCAATCACCCATCCTAGGGGAGAGTTGGAGGATGTGTTAATTAGAGTAGGGATTTCATTTTCCCCGTTGAATTTATTGTTATGGATACACAACCTGTCGCTAACCCCCGAAGTCAAATTCCGGTGATACTTGGTCGACCATTCCTTGCAACTTCTAACGCGGTGATCAATTGTCGTAACGGTTCAATGAATCTATCTTTTGGCAATATGACAATTGAACTCAACATTTTCAAGTTGGGAAATCAGCCTTATGAGCCTAATTCTAGCGTACTTGATGTTTGCTCGATCAATGAGATCGCGGAGGAGGACCGTGGGTTCGAAAATTTTATGTTTGATCACAGCAATGTTGACGCCACTAGTGCGTTCCTCCTAGAATCTGACACAGTTTTCACGACGGACAAAGATTATAAGTGTTTCACCTTTGTAGACGATTTTGAAGACTCATCACCCGAGTTTGAGTCTTTTGCTTTTTCGGATGAGTTAGTTGAACCATCTGACTCGGTTGCGTACACTCGATTTGAACCTTTGATGGAATCCTTCGAGTTTGAAACAGTTACTCCATTGTTACCATCTATTGTTTCACCTCCTAAACTCGAACAAAAGCTTTTGCCGTCGCACCTTAAATATGCTTATCTAGGTGAGAATGAGACCTTACCCGTTATCATATCTGCCTCTCTAGCTCTTGAGTAAGAGAAGGCTCTTTTAATGGTCTTACAAAATAATTGGCAAGCTTTCGGCTGGTCTATGGCGGACATCAAGGGGATTAGTCCCCTCATAGTTGAACATCATATACACTTGATGGATGATGCCAAGCCGGTAAGGGATCCACAAAGACGCCTCAACCCCATTATGAAAGAGGCTGTCAAGAAGGAGATTGTTAAATGTCTTAATAGTGGTATAATTTACCCTATCTCGGATAGCCAATGGGTTAGCCCCATTCATGTTGTGCCAAAGAAATCGGGTATCACGGTCATTACCAATGAGGCAAATGAGTTAATTCCTACTCGCACCCAAACTGGGTGGCGAGTTTGCATCGACTATAGGAAACTCAATGCAGCGACAAGGAAAGACTACTTTCCTTTACCTTTCATTGACCAAATGCTAGAACGATTGGCAGGGCACGAGTTCTATTGCTTTTTAGATGGCTATTCCGTCTATAACCAAGTCCCCATAGCCAAAAAGGATTAAGACAAGACCACATTTACTTGTCCCTTTGGCACTTTTGCTTATCGTCACATGCCCTTTGGGTTATGCAATGCACCCGCGACATTTCAGCGGTGTATGATGGGGATCTTTTCTGACATGGTTGAAAAGTTTTTGGAGATCTTTATGGATGATTTCTCCATTTTTGGTGACTCCTTCAACGAGTGTTTACGACATCTTGACGCAGTTCTTACCCGCTGTAGGGATAAGAACCTAACTTTAAATTGGGAAAAGTGCTATTTTATGGTACGAGAAGGCATTGTCTTAGGACATGTCATCTCGCAAAACGGCATAGAGGTTGATAGAGCCAAAATTGAAGTCATTTCTAATCTTCCTCCTCCTAAATACGTCAAAGACATCCGAGTTTTCCTTGGCCATGCCGGTTTTTATAGACGGTTCATCAAGGATTTTAGCAAGATTGCTAGACCCTTGACTCTTTTATTGGCCAAGGACACAACATTTGATTTTGACTCAACTTGCATGGAAGCGTTCGAGTCTTTGAAACACTCTCTCATTTCTGCGCCTATTCTTTCATCTCCAGACTGGACGCATCCTTTTGAAATTATGTGCGACGCATCAGATTTTGCCATTGGTGCTGTTCTTGGACAACACATTAATAAGATGCCGCATATGATTTATTACGCTAGCCGAACACTAAATGAGGCCCAACTAAACTACACAACAACGGAAAAAGAGTTTTTAGCACTTGTGTTTGCACTTGAAAAATTTCGGCCTTATTTAATCGGCTCTCCAGTTATTGTGTACACGGACCATTCAGCTCTTCACCACCTTTTTGCAAAGAAGGATGCTAAATCAAGGCTAATACGTTGGATCCTCTTGCTACAAGAGTTTGACGTTGTCATAAGGGACAAAAGAGGATGTGAAAACGTAGTGGCCGATCACCTTTCATGACTTCCTTCTTCGCCTACACTTGAACTTCCAATAAAAGATGTTTTTCCCGATGAGCAACTCTTAACCGTTTCCTGCGATCCATGGTTCGCTGATATCGTAAACTACTTAGCCACCGGCTTGATACCTGAAGATTGGTCGAAACAAGATAAACTTCGATTCTTGTCCCAAGCAAAGAATTTTTACTGGGATGAACCTTATCTTTTTAAATACTGTTCCGACCAAATCATTCGTCGGTGTGTACCGGAAAACGAGTTTAAGAGTGTGCTGTCTTTTTGCCACGATCAAGCATGTGGCGGGCACTTTGGCCCAAAGAAGACAGCCGAGAAAGTCTTGCAGTGTGGTTTCTATTGGCCACGACTCTTCAAGCATGCATATGAATACTGCAAGACTTGCTCCCGGTGCCAACACTTGGGCCGGATATCGCGGAGAAATGAGATGCCGCTCCAACCAATTTTGGTTGTGGATGTTTTTGATGTTTGGGGAATAGACTTCATAGGACCATTTCCCAATTCTTTTGGGAATGTTTACATTCTTTTGGCTGTTGACTACGTTTCAAAGTGGGTCGAGGCTGTGCCTAGCCGAACGAATGACAATAAGGCTGTCGTTCGATTTCATAAAGAACATATCTTTTCTTGATTTGGGCACCCTCGAGCGATAATAAGTGATAATGGTTCTCACTTTTGCAATAGGACTTTTGAGTCCTTAATGCGCAAATATTCTATTACCCACAAGCTGTCAACACCATACCATCCCCAAACATGTGGGCAAGCCGAGGTTTCAAATCGGCAAATCAAGAAAATCTTGGAGAAAACGGTTTCTAAAAACCGTAAAGATTGGTCACTCAAACTGATCGATACACTATGGGCTTTCCGTACTGCATACAAGACCGATCTTGGCATGTCTCCATACCGGTTTGTTTAAGAGAAGGCTTACCACCTCCCAGTAGAGATTTAGCATAATGCATTTTGGGCTATCAAAGAGTTGAATCTATCATTAGGAAATACGGGCAGCAATCGAAAGCTGCAGTTAAATGAATTAGAAGAGCTGCGGGATGAGGCGTATGATAATGCCGTAATTGCTAAAAACCGAACTAAGGTGTTCCACGATAAACACCTTTTGCGTAAAACATTTAAATCTGGTCAACAGGTTTTACTCTATGACACTCAGTTACATTATCACCCCGGCAAGCTCCGTTCTAGGTGGAAAGGACCATTTATAGTTCGCACCGTTTATCCGCACGGTGCGGTCGATCTTGAAAATCCGGAGGACGGTACCTTATTCAAAGTGAATGGATATCGATTGAAACCGTTCCTCATAGCGGACCCATCGGAGGAACTCCTATTTTTGCAGGAGCCGATCTACACCGATTAAATCTCCTCCACTTTCACCCCCAAATTTCCAATCAATTTTTCCAAAACGTTATTTCAAATAAGTTTGGAGGTGTGTATAATATGTAAATGTAATCATAAGCAGGAAATTGCCAACATTATCAACCCACTTGGTACAGCATGACAGTGAGGACACTGTCCAGTTTAAGTTTGGGGGTATGCTCGGTAAGTTTTCTTCCTTCGCATTCATATGTATATTTTTGCATTGCATCTTTATATAAAAATCATAAAAATTTGAAAAAAAAATAGAAAAAGAAAAAAAAACCCATAAAAAATTGAAAATTTCAAAAATTATAAAAATCAATGTATGCAATTTTGGCTAATTGACTTGAGTTTGACAAATAGGTCAACTGGCTAGGAAAAACTAGATCTTAGACTTAGTAAATTAAAAACCCTAAAAATAACCTTCCTTAAAGTTTAACGGTAGAAAGTATATGTCTTTGTAGTTTATTTAGAAATAGGCAAGTTTTGAGTTCACTTCTTGGGCTAAGTCGAAACAAAGGAAAAGTATTGATACTTTTATTAGAGTATAAGTTTGAAAAATAATTCCTACCTTAAGTCTAGACTCTGAAAATGTATACCCTCCAAATTGCATAATCACGCACCTTGAAACTTGGAATAGTAGAGGAGACCTTGAAATGCTCTTGTCTAAAGTCCGTAGTACGGAAAAAAAAATTATACAAGTGTGAATAAAGAAAAAAAATGAACACTGGTTTTTGTGATTAGTTAAGGCTAAAAAATAGAAATATTTAGCGAGGGTGCTTCATCACCTAGTGCCTTAGACCAATTGGTTTGGGAGTCACTGCTAAAGCCTTGGGTGTTGCAAGACTAGGAAGTACGCTTTAAAGTGCTAACGCATCTTGTAATCGGTTGTTGGTACCTCAAGAAGTATTAACGGTTGCATGAAGGATGTGTAAGCAAAATTCAATTAAAAATTCACCAATTAATAAGTGCTTTGGACAACGGACAAGAGTATGATTGCTTGATTTGAATTTCCAAGTGTAGGGGTGATAATTACACACACGTAGGGGTATGTGATTGGAGTTTAGATGAGAGAAAGAAGTGAAGAATAGAACTTGTATCTTTAGTAAAGTTGATAAAAATTCCTAAGTGGAGATGGAACCCTATAAGGAAAACTTAAGAAATGCCGAAAGCTAAGTAAGTCTATAGAACGTATATAATCTTAAGTTAAATGATGAGGAAGTGTGAAGAATACGGGTGGATAATTTACGAGTCAAGGATAATAGAATTCCTTGTTAGGAAACCTAATTGGAGAACAAATGTCGAAAAGCCGAATTGATAGGATTTTGTGGATAGTATCCGCTGAAAACCCTCAGGAGACAACACTCCTCCTACTAGGGACACCTAGAGGTTTAACGGCATGTTGCATGTGCTCAGTGCAATCGCGTTTCCCTGCGAAAGTGCGGTTAGGTTTTTGTCGAGAATAAAAAAATAAGTTTGCTCGAGGACGAGCAAAAGATAAGTTTGGGGGTATTTGTTCATATCATATTCCCCATTCTTATGCATTTTACAATAAAACAGGTGCTTTTGACCCATGTCTGCTACATAGTACAGGTTACAGGTTCTTGGAGCGAAAACAGTGAAAAAGACAAAAGACGATACAAAAGAGGGACTTTTGACCAACAAATAGAAGGATTTTGATGAAGCCTACACAAAGATTAGTTCACAGAGTACAAGGCAACGCAAGGTCCAAGATGTCATAGCAAACGGTTAAAAGACCACTACAAGTATTCACTGAAAGATCTGGAGAAGACCCAGAATCCAAATGGAGAAAAGAACCAAAGAATCAGGAAGCTTAAAAAGCCCAGAAAAAGCCCACAAAAAAATCAGCCAAGGATCTCTTTATTGGGCCGCGGAACCGCGGCCCAACCCCTACCCAGGCCGCGGTTCCGCGGCCGTATAGAGCCCGGAGGAAAGAAAATTTTTACCATAATTCAGGGGCGGCGCTGACTAGTCAACCTAAGGGCAAATTTGTAAATGCAGATGTGCGAATCAATTGTAACCTAAGGTTTCTATGTCATATAAATAGAACCTAATTCATTGTATTTTCTCATGCCTTTTTTCATCAATAAAAATTCAGTTTTCTTTGAAGTTTGGAGAGCATCAATCATAAGTAGGTTTATTTTTCTGCTCTAGTTTTAGTTTTAATTTCTGCCCTAGGTAATTTCTCTTCTTGCTCTAGTTTAATATAGTTTAGAATTTTTATTAACTTGCAGTAGATCTTTCATCCCTTAAATCAAAACAAAATAAAAATTATGTCTTTCGTAGATCTCTCAATGAGCGAGTAGTTTTCTCGCTTGTTAGGGTTAGGAATAGGAAAGGGTATGAGAGATGAAGATCTCTCATCTCTTTTCTTTGCCAATCTCTAATGAACAATTAGGACTCTATGCATACTTTCATCTTCCGCTCCCTACGGCACTTTACCCACGAGGTAATGGTGATACCGTAGTATAAAAGACCGGATCTGTAAGTTTTCCATGAAGGTTAGGGTAAAGATTAAGAAAGGAAGGACAAGGATCTGGAGGAAGAAACATCTTACCAATCATCCTAATCCCCTTTACTAATATTTACCATAACCCCTAATATGATATCTAAATTAAGGCATTGGAAAGAGGTGTAGATCTTTATTTACCAAATTTTACCTAAACCCAATCCTAGAAAGTTTCCTAATCCTAGTATAACTCAACTTCGTTTTAGATTTAATTAAAAGATCCAACACCCTTTGGAATTAGCTCGTAAGAACATTTAGGAAATTTACAACATCCCTATGGACCGACCCGTATTCACCGGCTAGCTACCAAGCGACGCCGTTCTTGATTGCGGTAATATATTTTTGATCGATAAAATCTCTCTAAATCAGGCGTCGGTGGGCAGTGAACTACCAGCCAAGGATGGACCGAGCAGGGAAGATGCTCGGTGGCCTTTTGATGAGGGCTTCGATCCTTAGCGTAGATGGGTAAGAAGTTACCCACTAAGGATGGACCGAGTAAGGAAGCTGCTTGGTGGCCTCTTGACGAGGGTTTCGATCCTTGGCGTCGGCGGGTAGTGAACTACCAGCTAAGGATGGACCGAGCAGGGAAGCTGCTCGGTGGCCTCTTGACGAGAGCTTCGATCCTTAGCGTAGATGGTAAGAAGTTACCCACTAAGGATGGACCGAGCAGGGAAGCTGCTTGGTGGCCTCTTGATGAGGGCTTTGATCCTTGGCGTCGGTGGGTAGTACACCACCAACCAAGGATGGACCGAGTAGGGGAGCTGCCCGGTGGCCTCTTGATGAGGGCTTCGATCCTTGGCGTCGGTGGGTAGTAAACTACCAGCCAAGGATGGACCGAGCAGGGAAGCTGCTCGGTGGCCTCTCGATGAGGGCTTTGATCCTTGGCGTCGGTGGGTAGTAAACTACCATCCAAGGATGGACCGAGCAGAGAAGCTGCTCGGTGGCCTGACGAGGGCTTCAATCCTTAGCATAGATGGGTAAGAGGTTACCCCCTAAGGATGGACCGAGCAGGGAAGCTGCTCGGTAGCCTCTTGACGAGGGCTTCGATCCTTGGTGTCGGTGGGTAAAAAAACTACCAGCCAAGGATGGACCAAGCAGGGAAGCTGCTCGGTGGCCTCTTGACGAGGGCTTCGATCCTTAGCGTAGATGGATAAGAAGTTACCCACTAAGGATGGACCGAGCAGGGAAGCTGCTCGGTGGCCTTTTGATGAGGGCTTTGATCCTTGGCATCGGTGGGTAGTAAACTACCAGCCAAGGACAGTCCGAGCAGTGAAGTTGCTTGGTTTTGCCTGGCCTTCCTAGATGTGTGAAAACCTAGAAGAGTGACCGTGGCGGGTGACACGCAGCAGAAATACGGGATATCCGCCACGTGGCAGTACAGTATTGGAAGAATTGAGCGAATCCCAGGATTCGCTCCCATGCGCAAATTTGCTTTTTCGAGATGGTCGGGCATATCTATGCGATCGAAGAGATCATTACTCCCGATGACATCTATCTATACGACCAGACCGTTTCCGAGAAGAGGTACTGGGGAGTGGTCCAACGCATCGAGGACCGCATCGGTAGTCTCCTTCCCCGTTGGTCTTCCCTCCTCCAATTGCGGATGTACGCAATCTGGAGGAGATCCCCGGGGTTGTACAACCTCCTCTCCGAAGAGTTGCTGGACCAGGCGCTCGACAAGATGCGTACAATCTACGTGCTTAGCCTCATCTCGAAGAGCAGGCACGACCGATCTCTGTCCCTTATTTTGGAATGCTTCCAAAAGAGATAGATCGCGAGCTAGGGCTCGGCAGATGGAAGGCCCGGCGCCTCCGTGGCATCCCGAGTTCGTGGGCAGCATCAGCGGGAGCGGGCTTGTCACGCCCCGCTTTCCAGAGTGCGTTAAGATCGGAATGTGACAGAGCCAACCATGCTACCTGTGGTTAGGAAACATCCCTCCACAGTTACATTACGGCTGTTTATAAGATATCAAGAACAATAAAATAAAATAAACTATCTAGTACATGTCCATATGCCAGAATAAACGAGTCAAGAAATATAAATGTGCGGAAGCAATAAATCCAATAAGCAATAACATCAGGAAATACGTCCTAAATACGGGCTCACATCAGGAAATGAAAGTACGGCAATAAAACTAAACTAAACTAGATACTAACAGGATCCTCACTGCTCGGCCTGACGGTGGAAATACTCCTGATCAGCCTGCGAAAGAGATAGAGGATATGGGCCATGCAGAACCCAGACGTCAGTGCGTCATAATATCAAACAATAAAATATAATCAGGAGATAACAAGATATGCAGGCAGGAGTATGAACAGTAATGAGTGTATAACAGTAACACGAATATGGAACAGTGAAGTGTATGTGCATGCGGTGAGTAATCTATGCTACTGGGTTAATTACTCTAAAGTCTTTGAAATCAATTTAATGAATCGTCAATGAAACTCAATAGTATCCCGTGCATGCCCGGGACCACGGTCCAGATTCTCGGGCTGAAACCGAGACATGCCGCTAGGCATTAAACAGGAAACATGTACAGATGAATGATGTCAGCAGCATCATCCCGGAGCTGGCCTAGCCCGTAAAACTGATCAGTGTAAGCGTCGAACTGTTGAATTACAAGTCAGGTTTCATCATTGATTTCCCCTTACCTCCAAGGTTATGTGTTCAAATCAGGTATTGATAAATATGGAGCTAATGCCAACACAGGATCAAGCAGGTACATGTTTTGTCTGAATAGACAACATGATATGTCCGTCGGGACAACAAGTCAGGATTGTCGGCATTAGTAACAGGATCAAGTAACAGGTCAAGCAGTGGTGTATCAGGTCATGTTATGTGGTGCATACATATCACACGGATGCTCAAAGTAGAATTGTAGTAAGTGTCGAATCACGGTAAAAGCACGGATGCACGAGTAATAAGCAGTGATATCATAACATGAGTCAATGAGTCATATGATGTACATTATCAAGCATGGGGTACTAACATAACAGTAACATGAAATTATATGATATGGCATGTAACTAGAGATGCAATAAATGATACGGATGCGAACGGCTATCCAAAAACAGTAAAACAGTAACATGGATATACAATGCAGTAAACATGTGATATTTTTATTCATATGGATGGAAAATATATATCATAGCATGTAGCAAGATAAACTTGCCTGATCGGATCTCAAGACGGGATGCGTATGCTGTATCCGACGTCGGGTAAACGTCGCAATGTACATACGCGCACACGGGACAAGACCAGGCAAAGCAAGAAGGTGACCACGCTGGCTGGGAACGTCCACTGGGCCGCCCGGATCGTCGGCGATGGCACGGCTCCGGCGATCACCGGAAAAATACGGAATCAAGAACAAGAAGAAGAAGAAGAAGTAAAAGAAGAGGCTGGTGCTCTGGGTTAGTCATTGGCGACTGAGGCGAGGCGAAGGGGCGAGGTCGACGGCGAGGCGAGCTCCGGCGAGGAAGTTTGCCGGCGAGGCAGGGTGATGAGGTGTGCAGCATCGAATTCTTGCAGCCAGGTCGGGGTTAGGTTGCAGTGGGTGTGCAGGGGAGAAGAGAGGTCGAGGAGAGGGTGGCCGCGAGGACGAGGGATCGCCGGTGGCGAGGTGGTTGCTCGGGCGAAGGTGGGTGTGTGGGTTGCAGTGGGTTCTCGTCGGGGTGTGCAGGGAATCGTCGGGGTTGGCTTGGGGTGTTGGTGAGGAGATGGAGGCAGTGCTGGTGACGAGGGGAGAGAAGTGGAGTTGGTGACGAGGCCGACGAGGGAGATCGGCAGCGAGGGGCGACGTGGGGATGAAGCGAAGCTAGGGGTTCGTGGAGGTTTCGGGTGCAGGGATCGGGGCTCGTTGTGGGGAGGTGAGGTGAGGTGAGCGGGTCAAGGAGATGACGAGGTGATGGAGGTGAGGTCGGCGGTTGTAGGGCGAGTGCGGGCGAGGCAGGCGAGGTCGGTGTGGGTTGTTGGGTTCGGGGATGGGTTGTTGCGACGGGGAGTTTGCAGGGGAGAGGAGGTGGTGGAGGTGAGGTCAGAGGGGTTGAGAATGTTGGCGATGAGGTTTCGCCGACGGTGAGGGGACGGCGGTGAGGTGAGCAAGGGCCGCGGGTGTGGGTTCTTGTGACAAGGTTCGCGTGAAGAAGGAAGGTGAAAATAATGGGTGAGGGAGGTGACGGGATCTCGTGGAGAAAAGAGGAATATATAGGGTTATTAAAATATATAAAGAATATATGGAGAGAGAGAGATCTGTTAGTTTGTAGGGATTTATAAAATAAAGATAAAATATATTTAGTTAAAAATATATTTGAAGTTATATATATTGAAACAGTTTATAATATAAAGAATATTATATTTTATATATTTGAGTTTTATGGCTAATACAAAAATACTCTGGAAAATACCCGGGCCGGGTCTAAAATTATGGTTTGTAAATACGGATAATATGTGTGTCAACTAAAAGCAAAATAGGATATCCGGGTAACGAAAATGCATACCCCCAAGAACGGATACACATAGTGTACACGTAGCTATCCAAACGAGTCCGTTTCATTGAACGGGATGAGAACACGATGTATGGATATTACCACAGGGTCAGGGGTATGATGCAGGCCATACTAGATATTTTTAAAATATTTTATTTGACTTTAAATGTTATATTAAAAAATGCAGATACCATAAATAATGAAGTTATACAATATGAAAGTGCACGGATTCTCATAACTAGCCAGGATAAATCATAAACAGAAATCAAGACAGATTTCCAGCATGCGGGTCGGGTCGAATGCAAACACAGATATCAATTACATTATTCGCACCCAAAACACAATAAATCAAGAAATACCCATAAATAAAGAAATGCCCAAAATAGAACTGGTATAAATGAACTAGGGTGTTACATTATACCTAACTACAAAAAGAATTTCGTTCTCAAAATTCCCGGAACAAGAAAAGAAAAACAAGCATAAATCTAGGAAAAGAGGTATGGAAACTTCTGTTGAATCTCGTCTTTTCGTTCCCAAGTCGATTCTCCATGCGAGCATTCCCCCATGAAACAAGTACGAGAGAGATAACCTTATTCTTGAGGACCCTTTCTCTTCGATCAATAATCGATATCAGTCGCTCTTCATAGGTCAAATCCTCCCTTACAGTCAGCTCCGAATGATTTAGTACGTGCGTCTCATCTCGAACATACTTACGGAGTTGAGATATATGAAACACGTCATGAACACTCGCCAAAGATGGTGGTAGCGCCAATCGATAAGCCACTTCTCCAACACGCTCAAAATCTCGAAAGGCCCCACGAATCGAGGACTTAGCTTGCCTCAACTCCCAAAATGAATCACTTCTCTAGTCGGTGATATTTTCAAGAAAACAAGATCACCAACAGCAAACTCTAGAGGTCTTCTCGATATATCTGCCCAACCCTTCTGTCGATCCTGTGCTGCCTTCATGTGATTCCGGATAGTATTAACCTTCTCTATTGTTTGCACGATCAAATCCGGTCCTAACAATCTTCGTTCACCAACATCGTCCCAACAGACGGGTGAGCGACACTTGCGACCATACAACACTTCGAATGGAGCCATCTGAATAGTCGCCTGAAAGCTGTTATTATATGAAAACTCCACCAAGTGTAGATGATCCTCCCATGAACCCTTGAAGTCCAACATGCAAGCTCTCAACATATCTTCAAGAGTTTGAATCGTTCTCTCAGACTGGCCATCTGTCTGGGGATGATATGCAGTACTAAACTTCAATCGCGTCCCCAAACTTTCCTGTAGACTCCTCCAGAAGTGCGATAAAAATTGGGTATCATGGTCGGAAATGATGCTTATAGGTACTCCATACAATCTCACAATCTCCTGCATGTACCGTTCTACTAACGCTTCCGTCGACCGACCAACTCGAAACGGTATGAAATGAGCTGCCTTGGTCAATCGATCAACAATCACCCAAATTGCATTGTTGCCCTTTGGACTCCATGGTAAAGCTGTCACGAAATCCATTGTTATATGTTCTCACTTCCATTGAGGAATCGGAAGTGGTTGCGATAAACCAGCTACCCTTTGATGTTCAGCCTTAACTTGCTGACACACCAAGCACTTTGTTACAAAACGGGCGATCTCCTTTTTCTTGCTTTCCCATTAGAAATGTTGTTGTAGGTCACGGTACATCTTCGTGCCTCCTGGATGTACGGAATTTGTGGAACTATGTGCCTCCTTCATAACTTCTTCACGAATATTTTCTTTTGGTACACACAAACGACTATCATATCGCAACGAACCATTTTCATGAATCAACAAGTACGTTCGAAGACCCGCTTCAACCTGTTCTCGAAACTTTTGCAATCTTGGGTCCTGTGACTGCGCTACTTTAATATTATCGATCAACGACGATTGTACTTACAGCTGCATCAACTGTCCTGAAGAATGCGGTAACACGATCTCCAACCCGAATCTCCGAAAATCATCGATAAGTTCCTTCTGTGCTGTCAACATCTGAATTGCTGGCAACCGACTAAGCGCATACGGCATTATATTAACTTTCCCCGGATGGTACTTGAGATCGAGATCATAATCAGCCATCAAATCCGACCATCTACGCTGCCTCATGTTGAGCACTTTCTGCATTAACACGTAGTTTAGGCTTTTGTGATCGGTGAACACTTCGACCCTTTCGCCCAATAAGTAGTGTCTCCAAATCTTCAAAGCGAAAATCACTGTTGCAAGCTCCAAATCATGAGTTGGGTAATTCTTCTCATGGGTCTTCAACTGTCTCGATGCGTAGGCTATAACCTTCCCATGCTGCATCAAAACATCCCAAACCATTCCCAGATGTGTCACTGTGAATCACCAATCCTCCGGAACCGTCTGGTACGGTCAAAACAGGAGCGGTTGTCAATCTTTGCTTCAACGCCTCAAAAGCCAATGCATAACCATCCGTTCATATGAATGGTACTTTCTTCCGCATAAGCTTGGTTAAAGGCTCAGCCAATCGAGCAAAATTCTCCACGAACCTTCTATAATATCCAGCAAGTCCAAGAAAACTTCTGATCTTCGCTACATTCTTCGGAATCGGCCAATCTTGAACTGCTGCAATCTTCTCAGGGTCAACGGCGATTCCATCTCCGGATATGACGTGCCCCAAAAACTTCACTTCTTCAAGCCAAAACTCCCACTTGCTCATCTTTGCATATAATCCATTTTTTGCCTCAACGTTTGTAGTGCGATCTTCAAGTGTTCTGCATGTTCTTCTTGGCTCCTCGAATACACCAGAATATCATCGATAAATACCACTATAGACTGGTCCAAGAACGGTGAAAAGATTCGGTCCATCAAGTTTATAAATATCGCCGGTGCGTTCGTGACTCCGAATGGGATCACTAAGTACTCGAAATGCCCATATCGAGTTCGAAACGCAGTCTTGCAAATATCTTATGATTTTACTCGAACCTGATGATATCCGGATCGAAAATCCAGCTTCGAGAATACCCTCGTGCCACTGAGTTGCTCGAATAATTCACCAATGCAAGGGATCGGTACTTGTTCTCAATAGTCACCCGGTTTAATTCTCGATAATCGATGCACATAGTCCTTGTGCCATCTTTCTTCTTGACCAGAAGAACTGGAGCTCCCAGGGTGAATTGCTGCTGCGAATCTAACCCTTCTCTAGCAATTCGGTAACCTGCTTCTTTAATTCTTCCAACTCCATTGGTGCCATCGGATAGTACGCCTTTGAGATTGGCGCTGCACCAGGAACAAGATCGATCGCGAAGTCCACATCTCGTTTTAGCGGTAAACCCGAGATGTTCTCGAACACGTCCATAAACTCTCGAACTACAGCTAACACTTCCTCCTTATCAACTTCCATCGACGAAAGAACGGTGTTTGTCGGCCTAGCCCTAAACTCGACTGGCCCGACAGAACTGCTATCTTCAGCAAAACAAACTCCGGATATCCGGGAATCTGGAAAATCACTTTCTTTGCCCTATAATCAATGTGAGCATGGAAAGTGCCGATAAAATCCATTCCCAAGACGACGTCATAGCTGCCAGTATCGATCACCAAGAAATCTGCAAATAACTCCCGTTCGCAGATAACAACCTGTTTCCCCCATTCAGAGCAAAGCTCTGTTCAAAATTTAAAATTTGAAATGAAGCAGAGTTTCATAAAAGCACTCGCGCTAACAGCGCCAGCGCTAAAAGTCAAAGACTCTGATGCAGCGCTTACGTGCAAAGCACGAGAGCGCTAGCAGCGCAAGCACTAACAGCGCCAGCGCTAAGAGTCAAAGACTCTGATGCAGCGCTCTCGTGCTTTGCACGAGAGCGCTAGCGCTAAGTGCGCTAGCACCAGGAGTCAAATACTCTGATGCAGCGCTCACGTGCAAAACATGAGAGCGCTAACAGCGCCAACGGTAAGAGTCGAAGACTCTGATGCAGCGCTCACGTGCAAAGCACGAGAGCGCTAGCGCTAAGTGCGCTAACGCTAAATGCGCTTAAGAGTCAAAGACTCTGATACAGCGCTCACGAATAAAGCACGAGAGCGCTAGCGCTGGAACTAAATGTTCCCCACCCTTAGATCAAAGATCCAACAAAGATGATGACTAAAAATTATCAGATTACCTCTGAAAATTAGAGTACCGTTGGATCAAAAATCCAATGGTGATTAAAAATCACCAAAATACAGAATAAGTTCTGTATTGGAAAAGATTTTCTCAATTTTGTTAAAAACAAGAAGATTGCCTCCTGTAAAACAGAAGCCCTTGGATCAAAGATCCGACGGTGGGGAAACATTCCCAAATCAATTAGAGAAAAGATCTTTTCAACCGATTCAATAAATCAGCCTCCCCTATATAAAGGACCGAAGACTTCAAGTCTTGCATATAGAGGAACCCCCCCACAAACTTTGAGAAATTTCAGAGAGAAGAGCAAGCTCTCGGAAGAAGAAGAATTTCTTTAAGGTAAATAAAATAGAGAGATCAAAGCATCTCATCGAATGAAGAGGAACTTAGTTTCTTTTTCTAGATCATAGATCTATGAGACAGACGTCTTTCACAAAAGAGATCATAACATCTCATCATAAAAAGGGGGGAAGAAGAATTCAATTATCTTCAGATCACAGATCCATAAAGGCAAAACCTTTCACACAAAAAAAAAGAGATTGTAACATCTCCTATAAAAATAAGAATTTTGTTCTTAGACCCACGAGACAAGGTCTCTTATAAACGAGAATTTAATTCTTAGAGCGCAGAACTGATCAAAACTGCCTAAAAAAGAGTCTTAGTGCTCCAAATTAAAAAGAAGCGCCTTAGCGTTCCAAAACTGGCGCACAGCGCCGCAGCGCTCCCAGCGCTCCAATTTAAAGAAGCGCCTCAGCGCTCCAAAATTGGCGCACAGCGCCACAGCGCTCCTAGCGCCACAGCACTCCTAGCGCTCCAATTCAAGGAAGCGCCCAGCGCTTCAAGGTTGGCGCTCAGCGTCAAACGCACCATGTGCTCCTCACGTGTGCGTTATTTCATAAAGAGCGCTCTGCACTCATTGACTGGTGTTCAGCGCCAAGTGTGCCGCGTGCTCCTCATGTGTGCGCTATCTCACAGGAAGCGCCTTAGCTCTCTAAATCTGGCGCTCAGCGCCAAGCGCGCCACGTGCTCCTCACGTGTGTGCTGAGGGAACATAAATTTTTCTTTAAATAAAGCCCTAGAGCCATAATGACTGCTCAGCACTCAATAAAAGACAAAAATGTTGTCAGAACCTAAACCAATGCTCAGTATTGTTAAATGAAAATGGACCGAGCTTAATTAAATGTCCAACATTTTAACTGAATGGGTCGAGCTCAAGTTGACCACAGATCCCTAATTGAGCTCATATGCTCATAAATTTTTGATCTTAGTCCTAAACTTGATTACAGATCTCCCAACCGACATTGGTTTAAGGGTACATCTTTTCATAACTCTGATATATGTCGTTGTAATTCTTCAACGTCTTCAGAGAGATGGAGGGTCCCAATAACCAATAACTTTTGGTGCATCTCCAAACGGTTGAACCAAAACCACACAGACTATGATGTCTTTAAACTGGACTATGATGTTCTTAAACTTTACGGACTGTGGGGTCCTTAAACTCATGGACTATGATGTCCTTAAACTTTATGGACTGTGGGGTCCTTAAACTCATAGACTATGATGTCTTTAAACTTTACAGACTATGATGTCTTTAAACTGTCATGGACCATGATGTCCTTAAACTTTTGGACCGCAATGTTCCTAAACTAAAACAATAGAGTCCAAATGCTCTTTTGTTGGATCTAAATGATCTTGTAAGTAGATCTTAGTCTAAAATTAGATTAACGTATTCTTAAAAAACGTTTAAGTTGATCTTAGTCTCAAATGAGATTAACGATCCTTAAACCCAACCCAAAACCAAATCTAAGAAAATATGGATTTGGACTAATCCACGCCCTACGGGCGACAACATAAATTAGTCTCCGTATACAATCCACGGGCAACCAAAAATAAAATAAACACATACGACACGAAGTGACCATCTGGAGAAGGAGAAAGTTGTTACCGCGATACGGTAGCGTAATTAACTACAGGGGCTTGCGCCTGTAGGGAAGAGCGTCCCCACAATCAAAAACCCCTCAAATGAGGAGGAAGCTGACGAAGTCTGCTACAACGGCCGCATCCGTCCAAACCTCCGATATACGGTACCATAAATCAACTTGGCATTTTCGGAGAGGTGGACGGATAAAACCAAATAGTATCTGCCCCCAAATTCAGGCCTGACGTCCCAACGTCCCGGTCTCTGTTTTCGGCAGCGAACACAACCGAACAATTCTTGCACTCACTACTAGATATGATTTTCCCATTCCCAGTGTGTATATCCTAACAACAAAACAGGGTCGTGCAAGAAATCGAATATGCAGCAATAAACTTGGACGACATAAAATAATGGGATGCACCAGAATCGAATAATACTAATGCGGGAAAATCATGAATAAGTAGGATACCCGAAATGACTTCATCTGAAGCCAAGATACTGAAGAAGATAAGCACGGTAAACAGGATTCAACCTTGCGATAAAACATGAACTGGTAAGCAATGAAACCGAGAGAAGCAAGGTAATATAACGACCATAAAATAAGGAAATGAATCAAGACTACGACTCCAAGTTACTTAAATAGAGTACCGCATTGTAACCATGCTGCAGTTCATAGTTACAATCACATAACTCCGTCCAAATCGCCCAAATCCTACTATCAGAATCGAAAGAATAGGTAGGGAGAAATAATAAGGAATCAAAAGGATTTCAAGCCGAGATACAAAGTCATTCCATCTCGTCAAGATAAAGGGCCAAGAGAAAGATAAGATTCAAGAATGGTAAGATGGTAAAGTGGCAGGATATGTTCTTAATTACGGGTTTTTTGATTCGTGTATTGGGTCCAATACCCAACTATAAAAGAATCAAACCCGATTAACCTAAATCCTATGGCTCTGATACCAAACAAACCCTGTCACGCCCTACTTTCTAGAGTGCGCTAAGATTGGCACATGACAGAGCCAACCATGCTACCTGTGGTTAGGAAACATCTCTCCACAGTCACATTACGGCTGTCTATAAGATATCAAGAACAGTAAAATAAAATAAACTATCTAGTACATGTCCATTTGCTAGAATAAACGAGTCAAGAAATATAAATGTGCGGAAGCAATAAATCCAATAAGCAATAACATCAGGAAATACGTCCCAAATACAGGCTCACATCAGGAAATGAAAGTATGACAATAAAACTAAACTAAACTAGATATTAACAGGTCCTCACTGCTCATCCTGACGGCGGAAATACTCCTGATCAGCTTGCGAAAGAGACAGAGGATTTGGGCCATGCAAAACCGAGACGTCAGTGCGTCATAATATCAAACAATAAAATATAATCAGGAGATAACAAGATATGCAGGCATGAGTATGAACAGTAATGAGTGTATAACAGTAACACGAATATGGAACAATGAAGTGTATGTGCATGCGGTGAGTAATCTATGCTACTGGGTTAATTACTCTCAAGTCTTTGAAATCAATTTAATGAATCGTCGATGTAACTCAATAGTATCCCGTGCATGCCCGGGATCAAGGTCCAGATTCTCAGGCTGAAACTGAGACATGCCGCTAGGCATTAAACAGGAAACATGTACAGATGAATGATGTCAGCAGTATCATCCCGAGGCTGGCCTAGCCTGTAAAACTGATCAGTATAAGCGTTGAACTGTTGAGTTACAAGTCAGGTTTCATCATTGATTTCCCTTTACCCCCAAGGTTATGTGTTCAAGTCAGGTATTGATAAATGTGGAGCTAATGCCAACACAGGATCAAGCAGGTACAGGTTTTGTCTGAATAGACAACATGATATGTCCGTCAGGACAAAAAGTTAGGATTGTCGGCATTAGTAACATGATCAAGTAATAGGTCAAGCAGTGGTGTATCGGGTCATGCAATGTGGTGCATATATATCACACGGATGCTCAAAGTAAAACTTTAGTAAGTGTCGAATCACGGTAAAAGCACGGATGCACGAGTAATAAGCAGTGATATCATAACATGAGTCAATGAGTCATATGATGTACATTATCAAGCATGGGGTACTAACATAATAGTAACATGAAATTATATGACATGGCACGTAACTAGAGATGCAATAAATGATACGGATGCGAACGACTATCCAAAAATAGTAAAACAGTAACGTAGATGTACAATGTAGTAAACATGGTATTCGCTGTAGAATCCTTTGACTTTTTCGTTATCGAAATTCGTCCCATGGTCGGTGATGATACACCTCGGGATCCCGAACCGGAATATTATGTTGTTCTGTAGGAACTTGATGGTCGTGGTGGCGTCCGGTTTTCTGATGGGGACGGCCCCGATCCACTTCGTAAAGTAGTCCACCGTGACGAAGATGTATTTGAAGACAACCGTACCAGTAGGGAATTGGCCTATCATGTCCATTCCCTACTGGGCAAATGGCCAGGGGGAGGTTAGGGTCATTAGCTCGATAGCCGGAAAGCGGGGTATGCTGTCGTGGAGTTGGCAGCTCTTGCACCTCCTGACGAGCTTCTGGGCGTCCTGATAGATTGTTGGCCAATAGTATCCTTAGAGGAGTGTCTTTTGGACTAAGGTGCGGGCCCCTTAATGTGCTCCGCCGACCCCTATGTTGGTTTCGTGGAGGACGTGGTCGGCTTCATGAGGATCGATGCACCGAAGCAGGGGTTGAGTGAAGGATTTCTTGTAGGGTTCCCTTTGCTCCAGACGAAATGGCGGGCTTTGGATCGGAGGCGGTGGGCTTCTCCTCGATCTTCTGGGAGAGTACCCTCCTTCAAGAATTCCACGAGAGGCTTCCTCCAATCCCGGACTTCTTCCCGGGTCGTATAAACTTGGAGTGTTGTCGCTCTGTCTTCTACGCCGGGCCGTAGG
The DNA here is from genome assembly GCA_030015575.1 of Agapanthus africanus. Lineage (NCBI taxonomy): Eukaryota > Viridiplantae > Streptophyta > Magnoliopsida > Asparagales > Amaryllidaceae > Agapanthus > Agapanthus africanus. The sequence continues at coordinate 61,662,455 of JASDDO010000028.1, read as the reverse complement.
AGAACCTCGAAGAGGATATTTCGCTTGTTGTTGGCGTGTAGGAGGAAGCTAGCTTACTCAGGGCGTCGGCCCGGGCGTTCAGGTGCCAGGAGATCTGCTCCACTTGAACTTCGTCGAAATTCTTTCGCAGTCTTCTTATCTCGGCCAAATATTTCACCATTAGAGGTTCCTGCGCCTCGAAACGGCCGGTCACTTGGCCTACGACCAGGGCAGAGTCGCTGCGGATTCGGATCGTCTTCAGCCCCACTCCGGAGGCGATTCGTACTCCAGCGAGCAAAGCCTCGTACTCCGCGGCGTTGTTTGAAGCTATGAACCCGAGCTTTAAGGAATATTCCATCTCTGCCTCGTTCGGGCCCCGAATGATGAGGCCGGCACTACAGCCTTCCTCGGTTGATGACCCGTCGACGTAAAGGACCCAGTCGAGAATGGAGTCGGGCCCCTCTTCAATCGAAGGTTGAGATCCGGCTGCGGGAATGGACACTGCCTCTTTGTTGGGGATAGTGCATATGACGATAAAATCGGCCAAGACCTGTGCCTTGATAGCCTGCCTCGGGCGGTACTTGATGTCGAACTGGGACAACTTCCACCTCCTCTTCTCCAAACGACCGGAAGAGTCGAGGGAGGCGAGAATAGCCCCTAAAGGTCGCTCGGTGAGAACGAGGATGGTGTGTGCCTGGAAGTAGTGCCGTAGTGTCCTTGAGACCACTATAAGTGCCAGGACAATCTTCTCTATGGCTGGGTACTTTGTTTTCATGTCCTTAAAGACGTGGCTTACACAGTAGACCGGCCTCTGGACTCCTTCGACCTCTCGGACGAGCACCGAGCCTGCAGCTTGATTGGACACCGCTAGATATAGCGATAGCTCGTTTCCTTCAACTAGCCGGGTGAGTAGTGGGGGAGTCGCCAGTTGCATTTTCAATTGCTCGAAAGCGGTCTGACACTCCTCCGACCATTCGAACCTTGGGATCTTCCTCAGGGTTTTGAAGAATGGGAGGCACTTTTCCCCGGATCTTGACATGAAACGACTCAGGGCGGCTACCCTCCCCGTAAGCCGCATGATTTCGACGTTAGTCTTCGGCGCGGTCATGTTGAGGATGACGCTGATTTTCTCTGAGTTAGCCTCGATTCCTCGGTGGGTAACCGTGAATCCGAGGAACTTTCCACTAGTGACCCCGAACGCACACTTGGTGGGATTCAGCTTCATTTTGTATTTGCAGAGGACGTCGAAATTCTCACTAAGATCTTTGGCGTGCTCCTCTGACAAGGTCGATTTAACGAGCATGTAGTCGACGTAAACCTCCATGTTCCTCCTGATCTGTAGTTTGAACATCCTGTTGACCAAGCGTTGGTATGTAGCCCCGGTGTTTTTTAGGCCGAAGAGCATCACTTTATAGCAGTATATCCCCCAGTCCGTTGTGAATGCGAAAAGCTTTTCGTCTGCCGGGTTCATATGGATCTGGTTGTAGCCGGAGAAAGCATCCATGAAGCTGAGTAACTCGTGGCCTATCGAGCTGTCGACGAGTTGATCTATCCGAGGGAGGGGATAGTTGTCTTTCAGGCAGGCCTTGTTGAAATTGGTGAAGTCGACATACATGCGCCACTTCTCGTCCGTCTTTTTAACCATTACCACATTCGCCAGCCATTTTGAGTAGGCCACGTTTCGAATGAAGTTGGCTGTGAACAACATGTCAACTTCATCCTCGATTGCCTTTTGTTTGATCGGAGCGAAGCTTTGTTTCTTTTACCTGACGGGTCGGACCGTCAGGTTGACCCCGAGCTTGTGTGATATCACTTTGGGGTCGATCCCAGGCATGTCGGCGGGTACCCAAACGAACACGTCCGAGTTCCCTCTGAGGAAGCGGACCAGGTCGTCACGCCGAGCCTCTGTTAAGAGTGACCCGATTTGGACGGTTTGTTCATTGTCCCTTTTGATGAGGGGAACCTCCGTTAGCGGCTCCACCGGGGCTCCTCAGATTTCTTTTTATTCGTCTCGAGTATCCAAGGACCCCCTGAAATCCTCTATGCCTTCAAGGTCATCGCCTCGCTCTTTAGGCATAGATGTCGCTGTAAAGAAAATTTTTGCGGTTTGCTGGTTCCTGTAGGCCCGGCCTATTCCACCTTAGTCGGGTAGGAACTTGATCGCGAGGTGGTAGGTCGATATCTGGGCCCGGAGGGAGTTTAGCGTCGGGCGTCCCAGGAGGATATTGTAGGCCGATGGAATTCTGGCGACGATGAACTCCACTGGCACGGTACGTGTACGGCCTCCCTCCCCGATGTTAAGTAGGAGGGTGACCACTCCTTCCGCCGGGATGGAGTGGTTAGTAAACCTCGACAAGATGTGGGCGGTCGGCCTCCAGTCTGATGGGCCAAGCCCCAGACGCAGAAAGCCGTCGTAGCAGAGAATGTCTATCGAGCTTACCGAGTCGACCCGTATCCTTTGAACCTCGTAGTGGTGGACCCGCGCTGCAATCAACAGGGGGTCGTTATGAGGCAAGGCTATCCCGTGGAGATCCTCGTCGGTAAAGGTGATGGGCTCGGCTGCTTTGGTCCTCTTCATGGGCTGGCTGCTTGTCCCTTCGACCGGCATGAGGCGTCGGATCTCGCCGGTCCCAGGCACGCCTCCCACTGATACGACCATGATTTGGCCGATCGTCAATTCACCGGGAGGGGGATGGTGCTCTTGCTCTCGGTCAGCTTGTCGTTTTTCCCGCAAGTATTTTGCCAGGTAGCCAGAGCGAATTAACTTCTCGATGTAGTCTCGGATCTGTTTGCAGTTCTCGGTGGGGTGTCCCTGCGACCTGTGGAAGGCGCAGTAGAGGCTTCGTGTCCGTTTGGCCACCTTATTGTTGACCAGGGGGAGTTTGAAGAATCTTTCGCCCTTCGCCTCCTCCAATAGCTCTGTCTGGGACATGTTGAGTGGGGTATACTCTTGAAACTTCGGGTAGTACGGCTTTGGCCGGTCAATCTTGTTTTTCTCTTCTCAGGCTCTCTTCTTTTGATCAGCCTGGTCGGTCCGGGGTAGGTTCGCGTTCACCTCAGACTCGAGCTGGATCTCTCCCTCGGTCTAGGCTTTTACCTCGGCTAGGATCTTAGGTTGTGCTAATGCAAAGAAGCGGAGCCACTCTTTGTGCCTAAGACCCGACCTAAGGGTCAATATGACCGTCTCGTCCCGGTACTCTGGGACCTCAAGAAAAGCGTTGTAGAAGCGGATGATGTATCTTTTGAAAGACTCCCTGTCCCCGCTCTTTATGGTGAAGAGGTGGTCGACGATCCACTTCTGCCGCCTGTTCCCGATGAAATGACCGAGGAATTAGACGGCCAGCTCATCAAAGGTAGAGATGGAGCATGGCGTGAGTCCTCAGAACCGGTCTCGTCTAGAGCGGATGAGAGTGGCGGGGAATGCACGGTATTGTGCGGCGTCGGAGTTGTCCTGGAAGCTCATCCCTGTCGTGAACGTGTCCAAATGGTCTTTCGGGTCGGACTTTCCGTTGAAGAGTGATTCCTTTGGAGGGATGTTCCTGGAAGAGACGTGGACAGCGAGCAGCTCTTCAGTGAAGGGTCTTGTAAGCGAGTCGGCGGCATATTTAGCCCCGTCGCTTGTAGGATGACTCTCCCGATTTATACTCTCGATCTACTTTTTGAGGGCATCGAGCCGGTCGTGGTATCCCGAGGATTCGGCATACTAGGATTTATGGCCCTTGCTGCTGGCGACCTGCGCCTGGCCGCGGTTCCGGTTTTGTTCGATGAGGTTCCTCAGGTCCCCTGACGAGGTCGCCTCGAGCTACCGTAGTGACCCGTCCGCATGAACCTGTCGAGAGAGAGGGCACCGGCTATGCCTGGGAGTAGGCGAGCTGACCGACATCTCCTCGGGAGGGACAGGAGGGTGATGGGCCTCAGGGCGGGGCGGTCTTTCATAAGACCTCGGTGTCTAGCTGTGAGGTGCCCACTGGGTCATCGAATTGGTCACCACGGGGGATTTGTGGTCGCTAAAAATAGCGAGGCGGTGCTCGGATGTGCCGATACAGGCAGTGTCTTCTCTCCCTATGTGTCACTCCCGAGGTGGGGGAGCAGCGACTTGGGGAGCTTGTCCCGCCGTTTGGACATAGACAAGAACATCCACGACGGACGCGAGCCGATCTATTCGCACAGATAGTGCGTGAATGGCGTTCGGGGGATGAGGGGATCCATCCGTGCCTCCGCTGTGGGGAGGACAGCGGCTAGTGCTTGAATCGTCGCAGTGATCGCTCACCATGAGTTCGAGATTGGAAGATCAACTTTCATTGAGCAGAATTTTCAGCTTCCCACAGACGGCGCCAACTGATGGAGGCGTTGATCTCCTTCAGATGTTGTCTTCCATTGATCTGCTACGAGCGTTGACGGATGGCTGAGGTTGGATTTGAGGGTTGCCTCTTGATGTATGTGGATCTCAGTGGGCTAGATTTGGAATGAAGCCTGTTCCCTGATTAAAAATCAGGAGAAGCTTCAGAAGATGCATCACGTGCTCACACATGACCAGTTGTCACGTGTTGGCACGTGATGCTTAAAGCAGCAGCAAAAAGCATATTCATCCCCTTATTAAAAGTCAAGATGAAACTTCAGAAGAGGCATCACGTGCTCACACGTGACCAGTGGTCACGTGTTGGCACGTGATGGTTAAGCAGCGGCCAGAGAACAGAGCGCAGAAGGAGAGAGGCCCATTCCAGGGGTCACGCGTCTACACGTGACCAGGGGTCATGTGGCCACACGTGACTGGCTTTAAGAGCCTTATTCTTTAACAGAATTAAAATTCTGAGAATGAATCATTCAAATCTTTCCAAAATGGAGAAGGATTATTTGAAACCGTTGGATTAAAAATCTAAAGGTGATTAAATATCACCAATTTATGGAAAAATCTTGGACTTGGGAAGATTTCCCCCCTAAATCTAACCGAGATAACAAAGAGATATCTTTGGATTTAAAATCCAATGGTGAATAGAATTCACTTAACAATCTAAAGGCCTAGATTAATGATGAAGATAAATCAAATCTTTCAATATACAAATCAAATCTCTCAATGAGAGATTTACTAAGCAGATTGATTCTCTTCCTTCTCCTATAAATAGGAGCCAAGAAAAGAAGAGAGGGGACCTTTGGACCTTTTCTTTTGATAGACAGAGAGAGAGATATAGAGCATTTGATTCTCTGCAAAAGGAAAACCTTACGTAAGAAAAGAAAAGGGAGGCTTAAAAAGAGAATTTAATTCTCAAAAGAGTTTAACTCTTATATAAAGAAAAGAACTTAGTTCTTTCTTTGGCGGAGGATCTGTATAGTGCACATCTCCCCATGAATTGAGAATTTAATTCTCATTGGGTTGAGATCCTGCCATGCAGATCTAAAACACAGAGGAGGAACTGAGTTTCAAGAATTTAATTCTCACAAAATGATAGGAATTCAATTCCTTTGGGATAAAAATTACGGTTTAACCCTATGTTATAGGAATTTAATTCCTTCAAAATGAACAGAACTAGGGTTTAACCCTAACTGAGAACATAATTCTCTTAAACTCACAGGAATTTGATTCCCTCAAGAAAAGAAATTAGCGTTTAACCCTATTTAAGAATATAATTCTTCAGAAGAAACAGGAATTTAATTCCTCTGAAGTTTGTTGTTAGGGCTTAACCCTATGAAGAAATTAATTCTTAAAAAGATAAACAGATCTTTAAAACATGCAAAGAGCCAGAATCACGTGCTACCACGTGACCCCTGCAAAGATACACAGAAAAGAACTTCGAAGCAAACACCTCACATGTTACCACGTGACTCCTGCAAAGGTCCATAAAAAAGAACTTTGAGGCAATGCCTCACGTGCCCCACGTGATCTCTAAAGCGCACAAAGAAAAAGGAAAAAGAAACAGAAAAGAGCTCTAGGGAGCCCTCACGTGTCAACACGTGATCCCTAATGAACATTCTAACAAATCAAAGCGTGAGCCCCCATCACGTGCCCATACGTGATGGCTTTCAAAATTAAAAGTGTTAAACATTTATCTGTAGAACAGAATAAAGAGCTCTAGGGCGCTCTCACGTGCTACCACGTGACCCCTTGGCTGAGGCTTTAACAGACAAGCACCAAAATTCCCATCACGAGATAGCACGTGATACTACAAAGTATTCAATACTTTTGACTGAATAAAATAAAGGAAACCAGGGCGCTCTCACGTGTCCACCCGTGACCCCTCCCTCCTTAGTGTTTAACACTGGTCTGGAGATTTTGTCCCCAGTATTTAACACTGACTTGCTTATTGTTTAACACTAATTTAAAAACTCTGTTCCCAGTGTTCAACACTGATTATCTTTTAGTGTTTAACACTGACTTGTTAATCTTATTCCCAGTGTTCAACACTGTTGGTCTCTAGTGTTTAACACTAATTTTGGCCCAATTGGCTAAGTTTCCAGAGGCAAAACCTCTCCTTCAATGAACCAACAGAGGGCCAATATCCCAAACATGATTAGACTTAGCCCAAATTGGCCATAAGTCCTCAATTCAAACCTAATTGAGCCAATGGGCTCATAATATAACAACTGATCTTAGTTTCCAAATTGGACTACAGATCACTTAATCTACCTTGGTTTAAGGGTACATCTCTTCACTCCTTTGATACTGGGCGTTGTAATTCCTCAACGTCTTCAAAGAGGTGGCGGGTCCCGATGACCACACATTGCTACGGACTGTGGGGTCCTTAAACTCATGGACTACGACGTCCTTAACCTTGACCGTAATGTCTTAAAACTAAACGCCGGACTGTGGGGTCCTTAAACCCATGGACTATGAGGTCCTTAACCTTGACCGGAATGTCTTAAAACTAACAACGGACTATGTCGTCCTTAACCTTGACCGTGATGTCTTAAAACTAACATCGGACTGTGGAGTCCTTAAATCCACGGACTACGACGTCCTTAACCTTGACCGCAATGTCTTAAAACTAACAATGGACCGCGATGTTCTTAAACTACCTATTGACCGCAATGTCATTAAACTAGACAACATGGCTCCCTTAAATTGCTCTCTTGTTGGATCTAAACGATCCCGTTAAGTCGATCTTAGTCTAAAGCTAGACTAACGTATCCTTAACAAACGTTTAAGTCGATCTTAGTCTCAAACGAGGCTAACGTATATTTAAACACAACCCCCAAACCCAAATCTAAGATAATACGGATTTGGACTAGTCCACGCCCTACGGGCGACGACATAACTCAGTCCCCGTATACAATTCATGGGCAACCACAAGCAAAACAAACACCCATGACACGAAGTGACCATATGGAGAAGGAGAAAGTTGTTACCGCGATACAATATCGTAATTAACTGTAGGGGCTTGCGCCTGTAAGGAAGAGCGTCCCCACAATCAAAAACCCCTCAAGCGAGGGGGAATCTGACGAAGTCTGCTACATCGGACGCATCCGTTTAACCTTCGATACACGGTGCCATAAATCAACTTGGTATCTTCGGAGAGATAGACAGATAGCACCAATTAGCATCTGCCCCGAATTTCAGGCAAGACGTTCTGTCGCGCCGTCTTTCGGAGGGAAACAAAGCCGAGCTACATGCAGGGAAGTCCCGGGATGGTTGTACCACCGTGGACCCTCCGACGATCAAGTTAGTCGAGGTATTTGGGCTGAGTAGCGGCCTATTCAGATAGAATTGCCTTACATGAGTCATTTAAGACTAGGTTTATATAGTGACAGCCATAGGCCGGCGGGTGCGAGATTTACGCCGGCCGTTACGCCCTTGGAGCCGCGTCTGCGCGAATGGCGGGATCCTTTATTAATGGTGAGATACGCCTGTTAACGGGGGAACGCGATGGCGTGGAACGCGGGAACATAGGGCGGCGGATATCTCGCGTATGACGAGATTCGCCGAGCTATGGCAGGGACTCCTATGATCTGTGCTCTGGGTCGGTCGATGAGACCGAGAAAGCTTCTTTCGGAGGGAGGCTCGGAGGTGAGCGAGAGGCCGAGCAAGCTTGGTTCCGTGTTAGCTCGGTGGCATGCTAGGAGGGCTGAGGGAGCTCAGCGTGCAGGAGGGCTCGGAGGCGAGCCAATGGTTATTTGTAAGACGAACATAGGAGTGGTCTGGAAGGCCACCGAAGGTCGGGAACATCCTTGGGAGGAAGGCCCGGGGTACTGTCACGACCCGAAATTTAGTTCGTGACCGGCACTTAAATCACGCAACTTCTAAAAGCGCAACGTAAATTAAGTAAGCCGAAGCCCAGGAATCTAAACATTTTAAAAGAAAATTAAAAAAGGTGAAATTTTGAAATAAAGGTATGATGAAATCAAATGTTTTCTGAAATGCATAGATAATGGAACATGAAAAATGCAAGTGGATTTACTAGTTGAAAATTATGTTTCGACTTTTAAAAATTTGGGCAGCATCTCCCTTGTATATTTTGATCCAAAACCATATATACATGATAATATAAAGACATCCCCAAGCAGGAGCTAGCTCTTCGCCAATCGAAGGAATCACAACCACGCAAGACAGAAATATATGTATACGACGCCCAACGGCGAAGATCGACACAAAAGGATAATGTAAAGTAAGACATCAAACCCACCAAGCGAACATATAACCATCGCTCTAAGCCTCGCAACCACAAGTCTTTCTAAGTCTTACTAATTATACAAATACTAGATTCTGATTGATTGAGTTGACTAAATACAACATGAATAATAAATACAAGGGTGGGCACGATCCAATATGTCCCACCTACCATGGAAAATCACCCGAAAGCAAGCTGTGTGCCAGCGATACCGCTACTAATCCATGCGGTCGAACCTGCAAGAACTATGGCATAACGGGGGTGAGTTGCCAACTCGTAAGTAGAAAACATCAGCAGGTAGAAATCGAATAAAACAACGATTTGCTAAGTCAACTATATCATGAAGATAATATTATGATATCTAGGATGACCATGTCTGCATATATGCCAACAATAACCAGTGCCTGTATGCATGTGGATATCATCCACGTGTCCATCTATGACACAACAACATCATGGAACCTGAGGATATCAACCAACGTGTGTCCATCAACAACATCATGACACTCGAAACATCATGAAAACATATGCATGTAAATATGAGAATATCAACCAACGTGTGTCCATCAACGACACATCAAATAATGGAACCTGAGTGTCCAACATCGACACTCGAAATATCATGAAAACACATGCATGTAAATATGAGGATATCAACCAACGTGTGTCCATCAACGACACATCAAGTCTTGGAACCTAAGTGTCCAACATCAACACGTAAATCCTCATATCTTGGGCTCCGTCAGTCCGGATCAGCCCACGGGCTCCGTCAGTCCGGATAGGCCCATATCATCTCACGACTCCGGTCGGTATCCTCCGGATAACCACCGAGTCCAAATACTATCACCGGTAGGTAGTAGTCCCTTTGCCAGGCTCATCGTCTACTGCACAACATATCTTTCTTGCCCTAGGGTACCATACCAGGTCCACCATGTATCCGCAAACGGCCTCATCTAGCTCCTCGAATCGGGTATCACATAACTCATAACCGAGAAAACACATGGTGGACGCTCGAAATATCATATCAAGAGAAACCGGGTTTTTAAAACAATACATAATTTCCTTTGAAATATAACCACGGTTCTCAAATCCAGAATCTCATGAAAACAACATCTCAATGCGTATGATCATAAAGCATGATGTATGCAAATATAGAACAGAAATGTGAGCATATCAAGTATATCATGCAACATAGTATAGTGATGTGAACATAGCAAGTATATCATGCAACATAGCATAACGATGCGGGTATAGAAATATATCATAGCATGATGTAGCAATTCTACTGTGTAAGTGACATAGCAATTATCGATGATGAAGTTGTGTGAGCCGGCAATCTGTGTAAGTGTAATATACGCATCATCGATAATTGTGTAGGTGTACTAGCACATGCATATGTAATGCAATGAGAATATCATGAACGTAGCATAAAATACATTGTAAGCGAAATGCTATAAGGTATACTAAGCGGTGTAGACCGGGATTAAATATCTAAAACATATCCGAGTCGGTGAATCTATCAATCGGCATCCAGCCTCACAACATCACGTACGGTATAATCTATCGTACGGCATCCTCTAGTCAAGGGTATGGATCAATCATCAGGTCAAACTCATCGCGCACGGTAATCCATCGCACGACGGCATTCAACAAATAGGGATTCTATCAAGCTATATGACAATAAGGGTACGGACCTAACGTCTCGTACGGCATATTACTCATTATTCACATCATTATCCATATATATATATATACCTATCTCTCAGGTCATATCCGTATCAATCTCATATCGTGGGACCAACAAAGGTATCAATTATCTCATATCGACTCGCATCCATATAACCATATATCAAACCAAGTCATCATATCACATTGTATACACTTTTCATCACATTAATATCTCATATCAAGTCATCTTATAAATCTCATGTCGCATTTATCGATCTCATTACGTGCCACTATAATCTCATACTTATTCTCTTGCAACTACATATGTATATATCGTGATTCACATCCTTTCTATCATATCATTTAACACTAAACTATAATCTTAAGTCGTGACATATCTTGTCTCCAAACTATAAATCACATATCAATGTTTGCGGGGGTGCTATACGCCATCCACCCGACTTCCCTCATAGATATAAATCTACTCACCTGCGGAACTCCTTATTCAGCCGTAGTCGATGTGCTTCGTCGTCTCGGAATCCACGCGAAGGTACCTATAATCAATATACAATCGCAATGCTATTAAAATCAATGTCTGGAAAATCGATACGGCATACGGTATGCTCATAGGTTAGAACCTATAGCCTACGCATGCAAAACAGCCAAACAACTCTCGTCATTGACATACAAACATCTAACGACCCAATACAATATCAAATACCAAAACCAAGAAATCCCAATATCGGAAAACATAACAAAAACCAAGCCAATATGCTCCCAGATTTTGGCTCAGGTCAAAAGGGACTAAACAAGCAAGTACAAGGAATAGTTTAAAGGGTAATCAAGCTACAGTCAAAAGCTCAACACCATACCCTACTGGAAATCCGGCGACATCGCCACGAAGTCCGAGCTCGCCCGCCGTACTGGGGAATGGTTATCTCGTGTCTTGGTGGTGGTCTTCTAGTGGTGTATCTAGGTCACTAAAGTTGCTAGTTTTTTTCTTTAAAATACCCCATATAGCTCCAGATACCCTGTAGGCCTTAAGGTTTCACAAAACCGACACGGGAAAATTCTAATTTCGTGTATTAGGTTCTAAACTCATTTCCAGGCCAGTAAATCAATCTCTAAGGTCTTGTAAACACTCACTACAGCTCAATTGGCCACTTAACAACAACTTGTAATTTTTTAAGATCACATATCTTAATTAACTCAAATTCTAAACTAAAATACGATATTTAACACAATTACTAATCTAAAATGAAGAGATATACCTTATTAGCAATTAAAGAAAATTCTTGAGTTGCCCAAAATCTTCAAAATTCAAACTTGAATGGTTTTAAGGGTTTAGAATAGATTTGTGCATGTTTTTAATGAAAGGGGCATGAGGTTTTGGCAAGGAATTTGAGATTGTGCATGGAGGTAGTGAGGTGAATGCAGGAGATGAAAAAACATGGAGAAAACAATGGGGAAAGAGGAATGAGGTAGCCAAGTCTCTCTCTTAGGCTCACTCTCTCTCACAAATATCTCCCCTACACCCACTCTCTCACAAATATCTATTTTGTTTCTTTCACATAACTCATGGTATCAATTTTACTCCATTCACACTCAAACTCTTCTCATTTCCTTTTCTTTTCTTTTCTCTTTACTCATTCACACAACTTCTCTTTGTTCTCATAAGCCACAAGTCACACACACAAAAACCAACATGCACATGACATTGTGCACAAGTCACGGAAAAATGTAAAAACACGGATTTGACCAAAAATCCGATAATATCATTAAAATAAATAAATCATTTTAATTTTCGATAAATTTCCAAATATTGGTATATACTTATACCATTTTACGAAAAATCCCTATTCGTAATTCGAATGGTTTTCGCGAAATATATTATTTTAATATTAAATTCCAAAAATAATATTTTATATTTCTGAAATGTTACAGGTACGCCTTCAATGTACCTTTCTTGCTCCTTTCCCGTAAGCCTTGGGATACGTCATCTGCCACGTGTCATGTTCTGAGGAGTTTTCAGTACCGAGCATCATCACTATGCATTTGAGCAGCAATATTTTCTTTAACTGACTATTAAATGTGCTATCTATGAGATTTTAATGGATTACTCATATACTATTTTGACGCCATATTGGCACACCGCATTCAGAATAATGATGAATGTTGAGATACAATTTTTATATTTTTGATAATATTATAACCTTATTAATTGGCTCAATCTCACAGATAAGAAAAATTATACTTCGATGAAGTATTGTTAAATGAGAAAAAGAGAAGAATGGATAAGAAATTATCATAAACATTACATTACAAGCGTAATCATTGTAACCATTGGCTGAAAAGAAGTTGATGTAGCTGTCACTTGTCTTAAAGAAAGATTTTTTCAAGTATTAATGTGTACAGTGGATTTAGCATAATTTAAAGGGGTTTTTTTTCAGGTACTTCCCATTTTGCACCTCGTAAAGTGTGTGTGTGTGAGAGAGAGAGTGAGTATCTGTGAGAGAGAGAGAGAGAGAGGTGGAAAATGGAAAGCACCAAAGAATTACCCAATTTAAAGCGGTGTTAAAAGAGACAAGGATGAGTTGGGAGCAAAGTGTTGGAGTAAAAAATTACATTGCAATGACTAAAAGTCAAAAAAACAAAAACAAAATCAAAGCCGAACACCAAATAAGTGGGTCCAAGCCCAAACTTAAGTCAAGTAGGCCCAAGCCTGACCCAAACCGGATCTAAACTCAAGCATGGGGGCCGACCTTGCTAAGGAAAAAAAAGAATGGAAGAAATGTAATAAATATATTTATTATATAATTAGGTAAAAATAAATAGAAGAGAAATGGGCAAAAAAACCAATTTTGTAAAGCTTAGGGGCTAAGGTACAAAAATATGCATATATGTTACGGAAATAGACAAAAAGCCAATTTGTAAAGCCAAAGGATTCAAGTGCAAAACATAAGGGTATTTAAACCCCACCAAGGTAAAAATGATAACAACTTCTTCTCATTCTATTCTTCTAGGGTTTTGAGCCTCCACCTCTCTCTCGAGGAGATTTTCTCTCTCATCCCTCACTTCATCTTTTTCCTATAGAATACTCACAAAAGTAAGTTCCTTTTTTTCAAAAGACCCAAAATAAAACTAATTTAAGACCCAAAACAATAGAAAAGACATTGACTTTATTTAACAAAACTATGATAAAGAAAAGAAGGAGATCTCTTGGGATGGAAGCCCATAGCTTTTACCCCAAGCAAGCACCATGAATGAAGAACCGCGTGAAACCCATAGGTTTCGATTTCACCATTAAAATGCATAAAATTGGTATTTTTAAGTTGAAAGATTATAACTTTCTCTTCCACAAACTCACTTCGGCGCCAGATCTTTCATGAGATCCATGGGAATATGGGTCATAACCAATATTTACCGTCGAAACCCCCCAAAAAGAAAGTTCATGCTCTTAGAACCCCCAAAAGGGGTTCCCGCCATTGGAACTCCCCCAAAGGAGGTTCCCGCTTTCAGGACCCCTTCCAGGGGTCCCGTCTTTGGAAAGTCTCCCAAAGAGGGGTTTCCTTTTCGGGAACCCCCTGAAAGAGGGGTACCGCCTTCAGAACCCTTTTAAAGAGAGATTCCTCTCTCGGGACCCCCATTCCGAATGGTCCCGCTTTCGGACCCTCCAAAGGGGGATCCCGCTTTCGCGATTGTAACAACCCAAAATTCATGTACCGTTGCATTTTCTTTCTTTAATAAAAAAAATAGCTTTTCTTTTGATCACCGGTATATATTTAAATCATGTTAAATATATACAATAGTAAGTTTGTATTTTATTGGTTAAGTCCATGCATTCCTATCTCATAGGTCTTGCGTTCAAATCCTAACTTCTCCAAATTATTTATTTTTTTATTTTAATCATTTTACATTATATAATCCTGTTTTTAAAGAGAAGGAAAAAGAATTGTTTTATTTTATTTTATTAGATTTTTGAAAATAGAATTTATTTTATAAATAAAAAATTAGTTTAAGGAATTGATTTTTCGGTTCACCTTTTAAGCTATTTACGTATGATCTTTTGTAACACCCTAACACGATCATACGTTATTTAATGATATTATTTAGTACATTAGGTTTTCTTTTAATTATTATTGTTTGGGTTGTGATTGGTGTTGGACGGTATGCGTGTTTATCACATTTGTACTCAACCCGCTTGCGAATTAAACTAGATTGTTATAACTAATTTTTATTAAGCAAATCAATGGTATTGGTTATTATAATATTTTATTACTGTTTAATATTTGTTTTCTAATCGAATAATATTTTTATTAATTCATATAATATATTTTAGATATTAGATATGTAGCAAATACACGCATATATATTAGTATGTTTGTTTTAAACAAAAAATATTTTTGATAGTCCTAAAAAGATATGATATAATATTGAAGATTTCTTTAAATCTTTTAAATACAAATAGTCGGGGGTGTTGTGAGAAAAGTAAGGGGTAGAGGGTCCTATGCTAATTTTTCCTAAATCCTATTTAACCCATCTCTTTTTCTCTCTCAAAATAATATACAGCCCCCGTCTCTTCAAACTAAGCCCTAACCAAAACCCTAGCTGTAACGACTTTGAAATCACTGTATAAAAATTTCTTGTATTTCACAGTAAAGGGTATTTCAGCCTGTACAAGAGTTAAAAGTTATTTTTGTTTAATAAAAGCAAGAAGCAACTTGTATCTTACTGATAATGCCTCTACACTGTTGTGACATAACCTGTCCGTTTGAATCTTCTTAGACCCAATTATTTTTTTTGATTTTTTTATTTTTGGAAGCTCAAGAGTTGCACGTGCAATACACGGAGAAATGAAAAATTTCAGAGAAATCAAACAGACGCAATGAGGTGTACACACCCAACTTGACATGCAGCACAAATCTCGAGACAGATCGACAAAATCCGACCGCCCGTTTCCTTGATTTGGCTGGCCCCGACGGTCCAAAGTGCTCCAAATCATCCCGTGCTTGGCACACTTGTCCCTTCAGCTCCTCCCCCTGCGCAGTTCGATTTTCCTGCAATCAAACAGAGACTTTTCAATTCACCATTTAATATCTTTTTAATGCATTCTAATTCACATTTTTAATTCTCAAATCCTAATTCTCCACTATAAATACAACCCCACATCTTAGCTATTCACCATTCTGAAATTTCTAGCAAAAATTCATCAAAAATTTCTAAGTGCCAAGTGGAGTTAAGCCCCCCCAAGTAGAGTAGCAAGCCAAACTCGACGACCGGAGCACCTCCGACGAAACCACGACACCGGAAGGTTTTCCATCGTTCTTGTTAACGATCTAAACTTGTAAGTCTCTTCATCTTTATTCTTTTCTATCTCAAAACATTTTTTTAAAAGAGGAGTTATCTCCGATATCATATTCTTTTTACATCTATAAGGCATGCGTTAAGCAAATTAAAACAAACTAACATACTACCTTAATCTTAACGTAATTTCACATCTTCTAGTTTTTAATTTAACAAAAAAATTTATATGAAACAAACATATAACACATGTTTTTGTTAAAAAACTATGAACTTTAGTGTAACCTATTTTCGATATATAGTATATCCAAACTCTAGTACCTTCACGGGGTAATGACCTACCCCACACGCACACTATGGTTTCATAGCACGGTATTCTAGGCATATTGGTAATTCAAAATAAAAGCCTTTTCACTAAAATACCACACCGTTTCAAAACGGGTTTCTTTAAATCGGTATTTCGAAACTCTTGGCAATTACGTCTCTACAACTCTCGTTAGAAGATCCGCTAATGGATGGTGCAGATTATCGCATATCCTTAAAACAGCAGAGCGAGATGCAGAACTCCTCACGGAGTATTCGGTCTCGAAATGAATAAAATACGGTTTATAAGAAATACGACCTTTCTAAATAAAAACTAATTTTTTGGAAAATTATATAAAATTTTGAAATCCGTATTTTCAATAAAAGCATATTACTTTCAAAAAAAGCTAGGTTTTATCATCAAAACACCACAATAATTAAAATATATGTTCATGAAAACCCTAAATATTATAAATCTCCCTCGAGATTTATTTATAAACTATATTAAAGTATTTTTCATAAAACCTATCGAGGTATGCAAACAATACTAAGGACTTTAAATTAATATAGGTTTAAGCGGGATCAATTCTCTTGAGCCCCAGAGAGCCGGAGAAAGTGAGTGCTTACCTATTCAGGTTAGACAACTTAACGGAGTTATCAATGACAATTGTTTTGGAAAAAAACACAAATCCTGCCGTCCATGTGCAGCAGTTGCCGATTTCTCCCTAACATAAGATTTTAACAATTTACATCAATTCATATGAAAATACATGAATTCAAATCTAAATTTGAACTCGAACTCGAATACAAAATCGAATTCTATCCTAACTCGAATCTAAACCTGAACATGAACTCGAATCCAATCTACTCGAACTAACTTGACTCGAATCAAGATTGCAATTGTCATGACTCGCATATTACTCGACTCACTCGAATACATTCTACACCTTTTGCAATTTATGGTTTCAATCAAGACATATCAATCAACCAATCAAACCAATTAAGTATATTAACCAGTTATAGTATATTATATTCGGGGTGCTTAGGATAGTTTCTTGTGTGAATCCAACGGAGTTTCAGGAGTCCCGTATTAATCTCTTTTTTTACTCGAATATTGTTTCCCCCAATCAGAGCAAATTTCTGTTTTAAAATTCAAAATTTAAAAGTTGAAGCAACGCTTCAGATCTAGCGCTAGGCGCGTTGCGCGCCACGTGTCAAACATGGATGCGCTAGCGCCAGATGCGCTGCGCTCTGCACGGCGCGCCACGTGTCAAACGTAGGTGCGCTAGCGCAAAATGCGCTGCGCTCTGAGCAGCGCACCACATGCAAAGCACGGGTGCGCCAGCGCTGAAATTATGAAATTCCCCACCGTTAGATCAAAAGATATAATAAAAATGATAAATCATTAATTAATCAGAATTAAAATTCTGTTATGGAAAAATCTTTCCAATCTTGTTAAAAATAAGAAGATTACTTTCTGTAAAACAAAAGCCTTAGGATCAAAGATCCAACGGTGGGAAATATCCCCAAATCAATTAGAGAAAGATCTTTTTAACTGATTTAACAAATCAACTTGCCCTATATAAAGGCCCCAAGACTTCAAGTCTGATATAGAGAAATCCCCCTACAAACTTTGAGAAAACTAAAAGAAAGAAAAGCAAGCTTTTAGCAAAAGAAGATCATTTCTTCAAGGTAAATAACATGAGCAATGAACACAGAGATGAAATCATCTCATGAAAAGAAGAACTATCTTCTAAAAAAGATCATAGATCTAAAAAAGATCAAGGTCTTTGAAAAAAAAGAGATCAAAAGATCTCATCATAAAAACAAAAAAAGTATTTACTTCATTCACAGATCATAGATCTACAAAGGCAAAGCCCCTTTCCAAAATAAGAACTATTGTTCTTGAATCTTGAGACAAAGCCTCCTCTAAAAAAAAGAGAACATAAACTTGTTCTCTGATCATAAATTTGATCAAATGCGCTTTGCGCTACTGAAAAGTGCCTTGCACTCATGAACCGCGCCTTTGTGCTCCTTGGACCGGTGCTCAGCGCCAAGACGTGCCACGTGTCAACCACAGATACAAGTTGCGCTTTGCGCTTCTGAAACAGCGCACTACGCTCATGGGCTGGCGCTCGGCGCCAAACGCAACACGTGTCATTCACGTATGCGCCAGCGCAATGCGCTCATGGACTAGCGCTCAGCGCTCACAAACTGGCATCTGCGCTTAGTGCAGAGCGCAACACTTACATGCGTGCCACGTGGCAGAAGCACACTGCACTTTTTGATTGGCGCAAAGCGCCTAACGCACCATATGTTGCGCTGAATGAACACAAATTGTTCTTTAAGGAGCCAAGGCTCTGATGAATGCTCTGCATACAATATAAAACAAAAAATTTCAGGATCTAATGCTCAGCACTATTAAAAGGGCTAAGCCTAAAAAAATGTTCAACAGCACAGAACAATAAAATGTTAAACATTTTAATCTTATTGGACTTAGCCCAATTCTGGCCATAAGTCCTCAACTTATATTGAATTGAGCCCATCTGCTCACGAATATTCAACAGATCTTAGTCCCAAACTGGGCTACAGATCTTCCAATCAATTCACATCGGTTCGAGGGTACATCTCTTTACTCCTCTGATATCTGTTGTTGTAATCCTTCAACTTCTTCGGAGAGGTGACGGGTCCCGACAACCACACATTTCTACGGACTGTGGGGTCCTTAAACTCATGGACTACGATGTCCTTAAACTTCATAGACTGCGATGTCTTTAAACTACGGACTGTGGTGTCCTTAAGCCCATGGACTATGATGTCCTTAACCCGGACTGTAGGGTCCCTTTAAACCCATGGACTACGATGTCCTTAACCTTTACTGTGGGGTCCTTAAGCCCATGGACTATGATGTCCTTAACCTGGACTGTGGGGTCCCTTTAAACCCATGGACTACGATGTTCTTAACCTTGACTGTGATGTCTTTAAACTCACGGACTACGATGTCCTTAACCTTGGACCGAGACGTCCTTAAACTAACATTGGACCACCATGTCCTTAAACTGGTAATCGACCGCAATGTCCCTAAACTAAACAATAGAGTCTAAATGCTCTCTTTTTGGATCTAAAAGATCCGTTAAGTTGATCTTAGTCTAAAAATTAGACTAACGTATCCTTGACTAACGTTTAAGTTGATCTTAGTCTCAAATGAGGCTAACGTATCCTTAAACCCAACCCCCAAACCCAAATCTAAGAAAATACGGATTTGGACTAATCCACGCCCTACGGGCGACAACATAAATTAGTCTCCGTATACAATCCACGGGCAACCAAAAACAAAACAAACACACACGACACGAAATGACCATCTGGAGAAGGAGAAAGTTGTTACCGCGATGCGGTAGCGTAATTAACTGCAGAGGCTTGCGCCTGCAGGGAAGAGCGTCCCCACAATCAAAAACTTCTCAGATAAGGGGGAATCTGACGAAGTTTGCTACATCGGCCGCATCCGTTTAAACCTTCAATACATGGTACCATAAATCAACTTGGCATCTTCGGAGAGGTGGACGGATAGCACCAATTAGCATCTGCCCCGAATTTCAGGCAAGACGGACCTGCGCGGCCGTGTCTCCATGTTCGGCGGGGAACAAATATCATTCGGATTGACTCATTCACAGCCTAGAGCCCCGATACTAACACATGAAATGGGACCGTGTTTCTTTGCTCCTGTGGTCTCATTCTTGAGCTCGTGAATATTTCTACGGCTGCGTTGACATTCACACTTAGAACTTAATGTTAACATAGTGACCATCTAGAAACCTATAGTATTTATTTACCCATGATCATATACTCTTTCTCGTCATATATATATTTTACACTTGTCATTTTCTTTACTTTTACCTATCTTTGGGACTTACCGAGCACTAGTTTGCTGACGGGCATTGCACTCACTTTTCTTCTCTTGGAATGTTCGTCAGATACTGTTGAGACAGAGGAGCTTGAAGCCACAGAGGAAGACTATAACCAGATCTCTACTCAGGGCTAGCTCAGGTTCACTTTTTCTCCAGTTTATGTATGCTGCTTGTTTAGGCATTTTCCTTATTGTATTTACTTTCCAGCATAAGCTTTTGTATTTGTAAATATTGGAAGTTGAATGTAAATAAAGATATTTGTTGAAAATTTTTACAGTCTCCATTTATTCTTGCATTGTGTATTATTGTTTTCAATGTGCTTAGTATATTTATTTAGGGATGACATTCTCTGGATAAATATGCCGCGGGCTTGCCATGTCACTGTTTCCGTGTACTGGGAAGCGAGGCGTGACACTAGCTTCCTCCAAAACCCATGCCTTCACTCTCGTCACCGAGAAACCCATCTCCCTCGTCTCCATCGACTTCTTCTTCTCCTTCTCCATAGCCAACCCGAGCAACCCACCATCCGCTGATCCAGATCCCAAGCCCGAGAGCCCAACTTCAATCCTCACCCTCGTCGACAGAATTCTCGACCCCTTCAACCACCACGTCGTTCACCATCGCCTTAGACCACCATCACAGCCATCTCTTTCTCTAGGCTGTTGCAAAGCCTAGCCTAAGTCGCACCCATCACTTATCGCATCAACCACAAACCCATCAGCCTTCAACCCTCATTGTTAATGAAGCCGTTAAGCGCCGCCGTC
Organism: Agapanthus africanus; assembly: GCA_030015575.1. Classification (NCBI taxonomy): domain Eukaryota; kingdom Viridiplantae; phylum Streptophyta; class Magnoliopsida; order Asparagales; family Amaryllidaceae; genus Agapanthus; species Agapanthus africanus. The sequence continues at coordinate 61,641,932 of JASDDO010000028.1, read as the reverse complement.
GTTGATCTCTAACTGAGCCCTCTCCTGCAATCCAAACCAAGACTGCATTCCCTAGCCAAGCCGAGATCCTGGCCGCGATATCGTGCTGCGTATTGCGTTCGTGTCTCCGTCGGTTCCGTTGCCGCGTTTGTCTCCGAGACAAGTATTTAATACTTGCTTTTACATGCTAGTACGACAACGATTATGGTTGTTGTAATACTAAAATTCTATAATATGTATAATTGATATATGTTTTACAATGTTATTATAGTAAAACTATGCTTCAAAATTATGTCAAGTAGTAGTCAAGCATCATATTCTTCACTGTTTAGTATTTATTCTGCATTCATTCTGCTAATACTTACATATATCTTGATTATTATATTTACACCTATTCATATCAAGGTTTCTGTCAATTTTACGTTTGATACGTGTATTGTTATCATATTGTGTCATTATCAAATAAATAATACTTAATAATTATAACAAAACTATTCTATTATGGTCAAATTGATAAATTAAACCTATAAGAATTGATATGGTTATTTCTTTACATCATATATCGCACCTAGATACCGGTTACAACTATATTCATCATGACTTATTTACACGATATTATTACGAAATAAACACTTCACCTGATTTAGTACACCATCTCTGGCATGCTTGTAACTTGTCAGATTGTTACTGTTTTGCAATCTTGCTAGTACCTATTTACCTGTAGTACTTACTGACACCAAAAATCATGATTTATTGTCCTGATAGATGTAACTTGTTGGCTGGATAGACATAACCAGTCCCTGTATTGGCATTAGGTAGATATTATCTTCATACCTGACTTGGAAAATGAAACCTGAGAAAATGGGGAAATCAAAGGTGTAACTGAAGTGTAACTCAAAAGAATATTACATGTTTTCGTGGTTTCAGGGGTTAATAGAACAAATCATTCTTGATTCATACATCTTACATCCGTGGTCCCGGAGGGTAACGTGATATATTTTGCATCCGTGGTCCCAGAAGTAACGGGATATATACTTTTGATTTACATGGAGGAGTACATTAATTAATTTCAAATACTTTTAGGATAGATAACATAGAATTATGGACCCATGGGATACATGTGATATGTTGATTATCTATAGCTTGCTTGTTATATCACCCATGACTGATTTTGCTTATACTCATGATATCCCACTTTTGCACCTAACTCTTATATAGCATACCGTTCATATTATTATTATTATGATATCTTTGACGCACTGATGTTTAGGTTTTGCATGGCCCAGATCCTTTGATCTTATCGCAGGAGAATCATGAATACTTTGACAGGACTGCCGGGCAGTGAAGAGCTTTCCGCTTATTTAGTTTGGTGATACTTTAAATTTATTTTCTAGTTATGGATTTATTGTTTATCGTTGTGAACCCATAAGGGACAAGCCTAGGATATTATTTCTTTTATTGGATCTTTATTTACTTCCGCTATCTTTCTCGTTATTATTTATTGTGGCAGTTTGAACATGAGATATATAAATATTTATTTTCTGTTCTTGATATCTGATTGACAACCGTAATGTGATTATTTTAACGACTGTGTTTTCTAATACTCAATAAAGGTCTTGTTTTTAGTACCGAATGTTTAACTGCGTTTTTGTTTGATGGAAAAACATTTTTAAAGTGATGCGAGCAATTGTTAAAGCATTTAAATATAAGTAAAGAAATTTTCAAAAGAAAATCTATTTATATGTTTCTGGGCTTAAAATATTTTTGTAACGCCTTAAGAATGTTTTACATATTTTATTATAAATTAAAATAATTATTTCGTAATTAAAATATTTTCAAGAATAAAATAAATGTTAAATAGTTATGAATACTAACAAACACCATAGATATGAGAATATTATTTAGTTTTAGCCCAAAAATCATTTTTAAACTGAAGGTAGCAATAAAATATATTTTCTGGAATTATATCATATTTTCCCAGTATTTTACAATATTTTAAACAATTTTTTTAGACCAAATTCGATTTTTTTAAAACAGTTTATTTTTTTTTAAAAAGAAAAAATTATTAAATCAACATTTAACTTGGACCGTTGGATGCAAGATCCAACGGCCCAGGGAATCCGGCGGTGCCAACGTGGTGGGGACCATGCAAAAACGCGTGATCCCAACCCACGGACCCGTGGCGAGCGGCTGCGGCGATTTGGGCCGTTGGATCAAGATCCAACGGCCACAATTCATGGCAGCTGTTTCTTGATTAAAAATCAGGAATCACCTCAATGAGGTATCACGTGTTCACACGTGACCAATGGCCACGTGATGACACGTGATGGTTAAAACTTCATCAAACAAAAACGAAAATAAACGGCTGAAAGATAACTCAATTGGGGGTCACGTGCTCACACGTGACCAAGGGTCACGTGCCAGCACGTGACAGGCTTTGAAAGCCCTGCAGCTTAAATAGAATTTAATTCTAAAAATAATCAGAAAATACCTCAACGAGGGTCACGTGCTCACACGTGACCAAGGGTCACGTGCCAGCACGTGACAGGCTTTGAAAGCCTTATAGTTTAATTGAATTAAAATTCTGAATTTCTCCAAAATCTTTCCAAATGGGAAAGGATTAAGGAGAACCGTTGGATTAAAAATCCAGGGGTGATTAAATATCACCAATTTATGTGAAAATCTTAGACAAGGAAAGATTTCCCTGAAAATCTCACCTGAATAACAAACAAAATATCTTTGGAGTAAAAATCCAACGGTGAATAAAATTCACTTAATAATCTAAAGGCTCATATTAATTATGAAAACAAACAAAATCTTTCAAAAAAAGATTTGCTAAACAAATTGATTCTTTTCCTCCTCCTATAAATAGGAGCCAAGAGAAGAGAAGAGGGATAGAGTTTTGGAGAGAGAGAGGGCTTTGGAATCTTGAAATTTCAGAGAGAAAAAGAAAGGAGAATTTAATTCTCTATAAAAAAAAACCCTAGGTAAGAAAAGAAAAGGGATCAAAACTTCAAACAGAGAATTTAATTCTCAAATCTAAGAGTTTAACTCTTCTACAAAAAAAAGAACTTAGTTCGTCTTCTGGTTGAAGATCTGCACAGAGCATATCTCCCCATAAGATGAGAATTTAATTCTCATCGGGTTGAGATCCTGCCATGCAGATCCAAAACTTAGAGAGAGAATTGAGTTTAGAGAATTTAATTCTCCCAAAACAAAATTAGGGTTTAACTCTATATGAGAATTTAATTCCCCCAAACTCACAGAAATTTAATTCCTTCATGAGGGTTTAAACCCTATCTAAGAATTTAATTCTCTTAAAACTATAGGAATTTAATTCCTTCAAAATGAACAAAACTAGGGTTTAACCCTAATTGAGAATTTAATTCTCTCAGAATAATGGGAATTTAATTCCTCTAAAGAAAATTAGGGTTTAACCCTACATAAGAATTTAATTCTTTCACAATAGGAATTTAATTCCTCCAAAATCATAATTAGGGTTTAACCCTACAGAGAATTTAATTCTTAAAAATAAGGAGACTTAACAGATCTCCATGCATGCAAAGAACTAAGGTCACGTGGCCCTACGTGACCCCTGAAAAGATCCCAAAAAAAAAAAACAAAAAGGAAAAAGTTCTGAGGCAACGCCTCACGTACTCCCACGAGACTTACAAAATACAGAAAGGAAAAGCAAAGGAAATGAAGGTTTTGGGCGCTCTCACGTGTTATCACGTGACCCCTTAGCAAACGCTTTAACAGTCAGCGCATAAATCACCATCACGTGTCAGCACGTGATGCTCAAAAATAAAAAATATAAAAAAAATGTTTAACACTTATCTGAATATCCTGAGAACAAAACAAGGGGATTTGGCCCCACTTTTTGATGCTATCACGTGCCCCCACGTAATCCCTCCCTCTTCTAGTGTTTAACACTAATCTGATAATTTTGTTGCCAGTATTTAACACTGTTATCTGTTAGTCTTTAACACTAATTTGAGAATCACATTTCTAGTGTTTAAACACTAATTTGATAATCTAATTACCAGTGTTTAACACTGTTGTTCTCTAGTGTTGAACACTAGCTTCAGCCCAATTGGCTAATTTTCTAGAGGCAAAGCCTTCCCTTCAATGGACCAACAGAGGACCAATATTCCAAACTTGATTGGACTTAGCCCAAGAAGGCCATAAGTTCTCAATTCAGACTTAACTGAGCCAATGTGCTCATAATATAATTAATTGGTCTTAGTTCCAAACTGGGCTATAGATCATTTAATCCACCTGGGTTCAAGGGTACATCTCTTCACTCTTTTGATATTTGTCGTTGTAATTCCTCAACGTCTTCAAAGAGGTGACGGGTCCTGACAACCATACATTTCTACGGACTGTGGGGTCCTTAAGCCCTTGGACTATGATGTCCTTAACCTCGACCGTAATGTCTTAAAACAAGCAACGGACTGTGGAGTCCTTAAATCCACGGACTATGATGTCTTAACCTCGACCGTGATGTCTTTAAACTAACATTGGACTGTGGATTCCTTAAATCCATGGACTATGATGTCCTTAACCTCGACCGTGATGTCTTTAAACTAACATTAGATTGTGGGGTCCTTAAACCCATGGACTATGATGTCCTTAACCTCGACCGTGATGTCTTTAAACTAACAATGGACCGTAATGTCCTTAAACTAATCGAACGCAATGTCACTAAACTAAACAATAGAGTCCAAATGCTCTTTTGTTGGATCTAAATGGTCCTGTTAAGTTGATCTTAGTCTAAAATTAGACTAACGTATCCTTAACCTAAAATCCCCTCATTAAGTAGATCTTAGTCTAAAATTAGACTAACGTATCCTTAACAAACGTTTAAGTTGATCTTAGTCCCAAATGAGGCTAACGTATCCTTAAACCCAACCCCCAAACCCAAATCTAAGAAAGATACGGATTTGGACTAGTCCACGCTCTACGGGCGACAACATAACTTAGTCTCCGTATACAATCCACGGGCAACCACAAACAAAACAAACACCCACGACACGAAGTGACCATATGGAGAAGGAGAAAATTGTTACCGCGATGCGGTAGCGTAAATAACTGCAGGGGCTTGCGCCTGCAGGGAAGAGCGTCCCCACAGTCAAAAACCCCTCAAGCGAGAGGGAATCTGACAAAATCTGCTACATCGGCTGCATCCGTTTAAACCTTCGATATACGGTGCCATAAATCAACTTGGCATCTTCAGAGAGGTGGACGGATAGCACCAATCAGCATCTGCCCCGAATTTCAGGCAAGACGTCCAGTCTTGCGCTGTCTTTCGGAAGGGAACAGATTCTGGCACGCCCGGTGGGACCTTTTCCTCTTTCCACTCCACACTTCGTGTGTCGTGTTCGCGAACGAATCGCGGTTTGCTAATGGTTGCCCTTGGGTTTCGAGGTACTAAGATTTGGCATTTTGCTTGGTGCAGAAAGCAAAAGATCAATGGCGTTCACCTGCTCAAAGTGTTCCGCATGCAACTGCAACCCACGTCCTACTTCAACTGGGGGCATAACCTACGAGCCCCAAGCGGCTTCCCTGTTCACGATGCCCGTAGAACAGGTCACTCAAGCCACCACAGGATTGTTTTCCGGGACCATGCTCCCGCCAACGAGCTTCACCACTCCTGTGCCAACACCGGAAGCTCCCAAGAAGTTGGTCTTTGATCGACTTACAGCTACTGCGGCCCCTCTCAGCGGGTCGTCCAGCACCGGCGCCTCGGTCTTCTCTAGATTGGGCCAAAGTTCAGGTGGGTCCACGATAAAACCTGCACCTCAAAAGAAGATTATTCCAAAAAGAGTAACCAACCCTGCCCCTGAAGTCGTCAAGGCGGCTTCTCCTATCAAAGGGTCGGTCTTTACAAGACGGACTGTCCCAACTCCCACTCCCGCTCCTGCTACTCAACGGACCTCAGTCTTCAAGAGGTTGACGCCAACAACAATCCTTCACCAAAGCAGGGGGCAAGACGAAGTCGCCCCTCAAGCTGAAATCATCCCAACAGCTCGACGCGCTCGACGTCGCCACTGGCGCCGAGTAAGGAAGGCCGGGAGCAACTCCCCTTCTGGGCTAACTCCACCAGCTCCAACGGTGGAAATTAATGCTGCTGTTCCAATCGGGAACAGTTTTGAGTTGCTGAATAGGGTGCGCAGGAATTCTCCTACCGCCGTACTGAAAAGATCTCCTCCTCCGGTGGAGAATGTTGCAGAAGCCAAGCCAGAATAGTCCCCTCAGCGGCTGTCCTCCAAGATCTACAAAGTCTGACGGCAGGTTGGAAACTCAGTAGTTGATCAAGACTACCCTCGCCGACAAAAAAGGGCGAAGGTTCAACAAGAAGAAAGCTATCTTGCCAAGCCACGAGAAGCTATCTTGGTGCCCACCGCGACGGTCCCCTCAACTTCGACCGCTCATAAGAAGAGAAGGCCAGAGAAGATCCCCGTGCATGCGACAAATGTCAAAGGCCCTGAGCCCAAACGCCCTAAGTCTGGGGGTATGGTGGTGCATACTATTTACATGGCATCCGGGAAGGAGGATAGCCGCGCTTCTACGGGCCACCGACCACTCACCCGATCCATCACAAGAGCTCAGGAACAGCAACAGCAGAAGTTTCAGGAGATGCTGACTGCAATGGCCGCACTCACCGGGCCAAAAGAAAGCCCGGAGGCGTCATCAGAACAACGTCACGAACACGGGACTGATGCTGAATTCTTTCAGAGAATGTTCGAGAAGAAGGATAAGGAGGTTGTGGAACAAGCGGCCAATCTAAAGCAAATGGCTCTTCTCTTCCAAGACATGGTCGGGATGATGATACAGCCGGATCCTCCAGCCGAAGACCTTTCGATTATCCTCGAAGACGACAGAGGAGAAACATCAAATCCATCTCCGGCTCTTTCAACAGCCAAAGAGGAAACAATCTCCAAGTCCGTCCTGGATGATTATATTGCTCAGCAAATAAGAGTTCACCAGGCAAATGAAGCAGTCGGACAAGTTATCAAAACTGGGCGACCGTATCCGGGCTGGTATGACCAGATAAAATACCCGCCGGGCTACACGATCCCCAAATTCCATGTATACAAAGGGACAGGCAATCCCCACCAGCATGTCGCCCAGTTCATAGCTCTGTGCGGCAACACCGGGGGCGATGATAAGTTTTTGCTCTGCCAATTCGTCGGCAGCTTGTCAGAGACGGCGTTTGAGTGGTATTCCGAGCTTCCAAACGACTCCGTTAAAACTTTCGCAGAAATGGAATTTCTATTCACCTAGCGATTCGCGAGCGCAAGTGAACGCACCTCGATAACAGCATTGATCAATGCGAGAGTAAAGCCGGGCGAAACTTGGGTTCAGTACGCAATCCGATGGCGAAATCTGTGGTCAAAGTGCGAACAGCGCATCGAAGAAGCACCAGCGGTGGGCATGTTCGTGGGCACCCTAGACCCTCATGCAACTATTTCACAGTTCATGATGTTCTTCAAATCGACCACATTCCAGGCTTTAATCGACAAGCTAGCCCAGATGGATCAGATGGGTCATAGACCGTCTCCCCCGAAACCGGAGCCGCGAAATGAAAAGGGTAAAGGAAAGGTGACCTTCGTTGCGAATACTCAACAGCAGCCCAGTGCTCCAAAGCTAACGGATCAACTGGAAGAGAGACGGCGCTATTACAATGAGAAAATGAAGCGCCCTTACTCGTTCCCGCGGGATAAAACGAAGAGGCTGTTCGAGCTGGCTGTGCGCAATAGGCTTATCAATTGCCAAATCCAAGGTGACCACCGTAACCCAGCGAAGTGAATAATCCCAATTATTGCCCTTACCACCAAATGGTAAGCCATCCGATCGAGAATTGCTTCGTCTTTAAGGGATGGATCGAGGATCAGTACCTACAAGGCAAGTTTGCGCTGTCTGAGAAGTGGAAAGTAAACCCACCACAACCGCACACTCCTAAGAAGACGGACACACTGGGGGCAATGTGCTCTTGTGTTGAAGAAACTCCATGGGAGGTCGTGCTTTCAGCCAAAATCAAAAGGATGCTGAATGAGCTCCAGACATGCCCAGCGATCAGGTGGAAGAACCCACTGGAACCCCAGATCATCGAAGGGATGCTGAAGCCGCGCCTAACTCCAAAGATCGGTGGTGATAGCCAAAGCGTTCATACCCAGCCGCCGAAATCTTCAAAGAAGAAGAAGAGATCCAAGAAGCCCGTGAAGCCTGGCGACAAGCGCACGGACCTACAAAAACAGATCAACGTGCTGGAAGAGTATAACCAGAAGGCGCGGACTCCAATCACGCTCCTAGAGTTCCTCAGCCACGTTCTTGAAGATGAAAATGATGGGGAAGACTCGTCAGATGGATTTGAGGATTACGTAGCAAGCTGCCATGTGATCTCTCATTCATCGCTAGACAACGAAAAAGCTCCCTGCACAGAGAGACTGGAGACAGGTCACGAGCCGGAACTTCTATGGCCGCCAGACGAAATGATCGACGCCTTCCTGAGTGAGATTCATCTGAAAAGTAAAGTCAATCGGGAGCGTGAGATGACCATATTTGAAAGAGCCAAACGCCGGCGACTGGACGAAAAAGTCGAGACACTCCCGCCGAATCAAGGAACATCCATCGCGGATAAAAACAAGTTCAAAACGAGGAAAAGGTTTGCTAAAGCCATATCAATGGGAATGAAGCTACCACCCTCCAAAGGAAACACTCCCGGTGAAGCAGAGATGCATCCTAGCTACTGCTCATATCATCGAAAGGTTTCGCACCCCACCGAAGAATGCGACGCTTTTAAAAGATGGTGGCAGGGATTTGTTGCTCACCGGCAATATTTTAAGCGGATGAAACGCAAAACTCGTCGGGAGCAGAGAAGTACGACCGATGAGCATAAAAGAACTACCGATAACTGTCGCACGGTCAACGCCGGAGGATCGCAAGTTCTCACCTTTGGGAGGGACTCTGACGAGAAAATGGCTCTGGGCCCTCTCTTTAAAGAATTCACCTTGGGGAAAGAGGAAGAACCGAAGGCCTGTGAAAATATCCATCTGCGCAACCGTACGCTTCTAGAAAAGAATCTCGAACCCACGAGTGGAAAACATAAGGGAAAAGAAAAGGTCTCCGAGGATATCACCCTGGATGACCAAGTCATGAAAGAACTGACCGCCAAGGACCTGCCAAAGAAGAGTAAGGTGGACTACAACGTTCTGGCGCACTTGAGGAAATTACCCTCCCAGCTCAGTATTCTCGACGCCCTTTTACTATCAAAAGAAGCAAGAGATTCATTGATCAAGGCGCTGCAAGAGCCAGGACAATTCCAAGCTTTTCTCGCAGAAGAAAAGATGAAGGACGAGCTGGAAGAAGTGCACACAGCCGATGTCTCCTTCGGCGATGAAGATCTCCTCCTTGGGACGTGCGAGGATAACCGTCCGCTTTATGTCTCCGGATACTGTCACGATATAAAGATAGGCAAAATCCTGGTTGATAATGGGTCTTCCGTCAACCTCCTCAACGTGAGAGTATTGAAGGAAATCTGCATGAGCGTTCAGCACCACGCTCGCAATAAAATTACCATCTCTGGTTTCGACTCCCAATCGTCACGGACTCTTGGGTCTGTGATACCGACGCTTCGCTTCGGGCTACTCTTCACGGATATTAAATTTCACGTCATTGACGCCAAAACTTGCTACAATGCTTTGCTCGGCCGACCTTGGTTACACGAGTACAACATCATCCCTTCTACATGTAACAACCCTAATTTTTCTATACACTTTTCTGTACAATTTTTTTTCAAAATCCATAAAGAAGTATTTTAACCTGAGCACAATATATAAGTAATTATTTTGTTTTTAAATAACTCCATTTTTAGTGTATAAAAAATTGTTTTAAAATTAAAGTATACTTGGGGTATTTAATGTTGCTGTTACCACTTTAAGTAATTATTTCACACCATAATTACAAGAAGGAGCTTGTAGCTCATTGGTAACACCTTGCACTGCCGAACCAAGCCACCAGAGTTCAAATTCCCTGCCCCACATTATTTTTGTATTTATTTTGTTTTAAATTCCTTGGAAGCCCAACTGTCCACAGACCATAACTCCCAAACTTTGAACTTCACCTAAAAAACTAAAAGTACCAGAGGATCCACCTGAAGACCCCCCACCCTTCGGCACCCTGACTCGGCCGGGTCGACCGGCGGACCAGACGACCGAGTCGGAGTTGTGACTTTTCAGTTGCCCAACTCCCCTGCACACACCATTTACTTGGATCGGTTCCCGAAACTTAATTATCCCCCATTTACTACAATTTTTAATGATTTTCTATAATTTTTACTATTTTTTAATTAAAAACTCTTCACCTATCCTACCCTAAACTACCCTATAAATATACCCCCTACCCTCTACTCTCATCCCAAAACCCTAAGCCCACTCTCTCAAAATTTTTCCAAGAGTTGTGTACTTTGAAAATAAGTTCGCGGCGAAGCTCTGACGAAATTCCGGCGGAAATTCCGGCGACGTTTTTAAGAACAACCGGCGACGAAGCAACGCCTCGGCAACTCCTCTAGTCCCCCTTCACTCCTTTGCTTAATCGAAACCCGTAAGTCCCATTCTATCCCTCTTTCTATTTCTCTAAAATACGAAACTACGAAACCCGACGGAATCGGAATAAATCCGATTTCCGATTCGGTTTTCTATAAAATTTCACTTCTCACCAATACATTCATGCTTAAATATGTTTATGTTGACTATTAAACATTTAACAATCAATTTGAATAAGTTTCATCATATGAAATGATAGCCTTTCGAATTTATCGTATTTTTCACTTTAATACCACCATATTTTGATTTCACATTTAACTCCCTTAACCTTACTATACATTTAAAGTAGAGCACGAGGTAATGACCTACCTCCACACACACGCAAATACAACCCTAAACGACATCATCAAAAACTTAGAATACGATAAAACAATACTTTCATTTAAATACCATATTCTTAATAAAATCAATTCTAAAAGTTTAGTTTTGATACACTTTTAAATAAATACCTCTTATTAGGAAAACACGATAAGTTGTGGACATCGATCGTTTATCTAAACCTGACTTTGTGGTGTCTAGGCTAGGCAAGTGAGCAAAGGTAACTTTAAAAGGCCCGTCTCACGATTCGTGAGCGGATTCCTCCTTTCCTCATTTATACTTACCTGACCACAATTGGCGGTGAAGAAGTGATTTGAGCCTTCTAACGACTTGTCGTTTAGACTATTTAGAAATAAGCTAGTTAGCTTAGGAAACCCTAGAATCTAAAATACGGAAAATTACACTTTGCAAATAAATACCTTTTACTTTATAAAATCGTTTTCTAAAGGATTGGTATTTACAATCTTTGCAAAGCGCCGCTACAACCCATTTTTGGGGAACCCGTTCCGGATTGTGCGGTTTATCGCGCGCCCTCGGGCTAGTAGTGCGAGATTCAGAGCTCTGCAAGGGGCATTCGGTCTCGAAAGGTTTAAAATACGACATCTTAAGAAAATGAGATTTTTGGAATATAAAATATTTATTAAAATTATTTTTTTGTATAAACATATGTATATTTATCAATTAAATATCTATTTTATTATAATATAAATTTTCCACCTTTTCCTAAAAATCACAAGAATAAATTTTACACTAAAATACCATGAACTTCAAATAATCAATATCATAGATAAATACCCTTATTTATAAAACTAGGATTCACTAGAAATGTCACAACATAAAATCCACCCTCATTACAACTCTAAAGACAAACAATAAATACTTGAGGTGTATTTTGAAAAGTATATAGAAGTATTTTTACATAAAACCCCCTCAAGTTTTATAAATTACCCTAAGGACCCTAGCAATTATAAGAGTTCGATTCACATTTCTGATCATCTGACTCGGGTTTGAGTCTGATTAATCTGACTTGAATATGATTCAAGTCAATTTATAATCTACAAGATTCCAATTCAATATGAACACATGAATCCATGAATACAATTATCAATTTATACAACTTGACTGAACCGAACCATGGATATATATATTCTTTTTATATAATTCTCAGTATTCCATTTACATGACTCTACGGTTACAACCGTTTCCTGATATCATGGTTTCGGACAGTCAGTCAATCAAACTTACAATCAATACAATATATAAGATAACAATATAAATAAGACATCGCGGGGTTTAAGAGGTAGATTGGTACGGAAGGTAAGTGGCACGAGACTGTAAGACTTAATACACCTAACATGAACCCAGTTGTTGTTGTACCGTGGCATAAACGGTTCCTTGTACTATACGTGCCTCTGGTCTCTGGCATATAGAGACTCCTCTCGTATACACTGGCATTCTTCTGTACCAAACTACAAATAACAGCGTTAATACGACATTACTACAAGATAATACAACTTTAAAAGATATTTTCTTATTCTGTCTTTTTCTACATTCGTCTTACCTTTGGGACTTACCGAGGGACCTGTTCGCTGACGACATTCTGTTTCTTTCTTCTTTGAATGTCGTCAGGTGATTTGGACCCGGCAGAGATCGAGCCATCGTAAGAAGAATTGGAGCAGTTTGCTGAAGACCCTGCACTTTAGTTTCATTGTACACTTTTCCTCTCTGTACTTTTCATTTCCTGTTATGCCACTGTTTAGGCATCTTTTATTTCAATTGTATTTCCTTTCATGTATTGTACAAAGAATGTTAATAAATAAAAGTTGCTGTTCTTTTTATTTCTTGTGTATTTATTTTATATTGCTTAAATACGCTTAGCATATGTACTTCTGAGTATATACGTAGCGGACCAGTCGCGTCCCCTTCGCCGTATACCGGGAAGCGGGGCGTGACACTACACAACACCAGTGTATAAAGTACTTCAAGGATGGTCTCGAGTATACTGTGACAGGGGAATTAAACCCTTTCTCCGTGAACGAAGTCCGAAAATACGAAGATGCAAAATACTTCTTGCCAGATTTTGAGGATACGGAAAGATGTCACCAACCGAAGAACAAACCTATCACCACTATTCCGGTCTTCGGGAGTGATACCGAGGAAGAAGAAGAGATAGTTTATTCAGGGCCGCCTCAATGCAACAACCTGGGACCGTCCACCCCCATGTTGATCTTCGGCAGCAACTCGGAAGATGAGGTTAATGCTGTATTCTCCGCTCGGCCGTCAATACAAGTTTTCGTTGGCGACAATCAGAGTCCTCAAATTATCATGGTTCCGCAAATTATCATGGTTCCACGGGAGCATCACAAAGAGCTCGATGCACTTAAAGTTTATAGTGTGCAAGAACTGCAGACATTTTACGTCCCTCCCAGGCGAAAAGATGAAAAGGCGATCCTATTCTACCGATCTGGGGAAACCAAAGTGGAAAAAGAAATCTGGCATGGCGCTGATTCTACGCTCGACAGACTCCAGCCCATCCGTCTGCCAAGATATTACCCGGAAGGCTTGAAAAGGCACTTGTAGCGCCAAGGAGTACCTTTCAAACAGACCATTCGACAAGCTCGGTTCTACAACAGGATTCGGGATGTCCCTGGAACTCGGCACAAGTTGCCCAACATGAGAATGGAAACGCTCGGGCTTGGATATGTGAAATCCGGGAAACGGGAACGAATCCATGGTAGCTACGTCATATATGACTTCTGTGACGCCCCGCTTCCCAGTGTTCGGCGAAGTGGACGCGACGAGGTCCGCTACGTATGTACTCAGAAGTACATACGCTAAGCGTAGCTAAGCAATATAAAATAATCACAAGAGACAAAAGATATTGAAATAACAGCAACTTTTATTAATAACATTCTTTATACAATGCATGAAATGAAAATACAACTGGAATGAAAAAAAAACAATGCCTAAACAGTGGCATAACAGAAATGAAAAATACTGGAAAGAACAAGGTACAATTATCTAGAGCTCTGGGTCTTCTTGGAACTGCTCCAAATCTTCACCGGTGGGCTCGATCTCAGCTTGGTCCAACGCACCTGACGACATTCAAAGAAGAAAGAAATAGAATGTCGTCAGCGAACAGGTCGCTCGGTAAGTCCCAAAGAATAAGAAGAATGAGAATGACAGTGTAACAGTATTTTCTAATGTGTTATATTGTCGGATATTATGAAACATTGTGTAACGCTGTTGTTTGTAGCTTGGTACAGAAGGATGCCAGTGTATACGAGGGGGATCTCTATATGCTAGAGATCAGGGCAAACGGAAAGTACAAGGAACCGTTATGCCACGGTACAACAGCAACATGATTCAGGTTAGGTGTCTTAATCTGACCACCTCGTGCCACTTTTAACACCTTCCGTACCAATCTATCCCTTAAACCCCGTAGTGTTTTAACAGTATTGTAGTATTGGAATATGTAAGTTGAGTGACTGACCAAAACCATGATATCAGTAAACATGTTGTAACTGTATAATCAGGTAAATGGAATATCAGGATAATGGATGAATATCCATGGTTTGATTCAGTCAAAAAGAATATATTGTTAACTGAATTCAGGGATTCATGTATTCAATTGTGTTAGAATATAAATGAATATGGATTGACTTGAATCATATTCAAGTCAGAAATTAGTCAGACTCTAACCCGAGTCAGACTAAAAGAAGATAATTTGAAGTTCAATATTAGATAGGGGCCTTATTGTAATTTGTAAAACTTGAGGGGTTTTATGTAAAAAGTACTTTTGTATAGTTTTCAAAATACACCTCAAGTATTTAATAATCGTCTTTATTGTTATAATGAATGTGAATTTTATTTGTGTTATTCTAGTGAATATATCCTAATCAAAGTATTAATTGTTTTATTTGAAATTCATGGTATTTTAACGTAACTTTTAATCTTGGAATTTTTAGAAAAAGTGGAAACTTTATCTTATGATAAAATAGGTGTTTAAATGATAAATATATATATATTAACACATGAATAATTTAATATAAATATTTTATTTAGAAAAAATCTCATTTCCCTTAATATTGTATTTAAAACCTTTCGAGACCGAATGCTCCTTGCGGAGGTCTGAATCTCACACTACTAGCCTGTGGGTGCACGATGAACCGTACGATCCCTAACAGGTTCCCCAAAAGTGGGTTGTAGCGGCGCTTTGCTTAGGTTTAACAATACTTTTCATTTTGGAAAACTGTTTTATAAATATGGGGTATTTAATTGCAAAAAGTATAGTTTTCCGTATTTTAGTTGTTAGGGTTTCCTAAGCCAACTAGCCTACTTCTAAGGTCTAAACGATAAGTCATTAGAAGCCTCAAATCGCCTCTTCACCGCCAATTGTGGCCAGGTAAGTACAAGTGAGGAGGGAGGGATCCGCTCACGAATCGTGAGACGGGCCTTTTAAAGTTACCCAAGCTCACTTGCCTAGCCTAGACACCACAAAGTCAGTTTAGATTAACGATCGATGTCCATGACCAATCGTGCTTTCATTTTATTAAAAGATTTTACTTAGAAATGTTTACAACTTAAAGTTTTCAATAAAGGTTATAAAGATTAGGGTATTTTAGTGAAAAGTCCTGTAATTTCGTATTCTGTATTTTTGATATTTATCAATTAGGGTTATATTGAGTGTGTATAGGGATAGGTCATTACCCCGTAACTTATATTAAGTTTTGGTGAAGTTTAAAGGGAAAACATGCTATGTTAAACTTAAAGGTATTATAGCGCAAGAATACGGTATTCGAAAACGTTATCATTTTATGTGTGAAATTTCATTCAAATTGGGTTCTACAAGTTTTGTGATCAAGATAAACATATTTAGGAGTGAGGTAATTGATTAAACTAAGAAAAATGAACTTCATGGTATTTTTATGAAAAGAGTACGATTTTGCAAAGAACTTATCATTTCATGTGAAAAAGTTTGATTAAATTGGTTTATGGGTGATTAATAGTCAATAAGCATATGGGTAGATAATATGTATTAGGTGACAAGTGGAAATTTAGAGAAAAATCGAATCGGAAATCGGTTTGTCCGATTTCCGTCGGGTTCCAAAAAGTCGTATTTTTATCTTAAAGAAAAGAGAGATAGAAGAAAATGGGACTTACGGTTTGGACAAGGTAAGGAAGCTAGAGGTCGTGGTGGTTGCCGATTCGTTGAAAACGTCGCGAAGGTCTTGATCCGGTCGCCGGAATCCGTTGTCGATTTCGGCAGCGCTTCGCTTCTCGCTCTTCGTACCGAGTTCTCGAGAATTTAGGAGAGTGGACTTAGAGTTGTGAAGGGAAAAGGTAGAGTATAGGGGTCTTTATATAGGGTTAAGCTAGGGTTAGGGTTAGGATTAAAAAATATTAAAAATAAATATAAAAATCATTAAAATTTCATTAAATTTGGTCTTAAAAGGGATTTATTGAGAATTGGGTAACAGTAAAAACAATTTAGAGTATGCAGTTGAATAGACTAGGTCAACACGAATTTTTTTCGTGTTGACGACTCGGCCGACCGGCCGAGTCCGGCCGGCGGCGACGGCCGATTCGCCGGCGGCGCCGGCCGATTCGGCCGAGTCAGGGCCGAATCGGGCGCCGTTGGGTCGGGTCTGGTCTGGGGGGAATTTTGGTATA
Organism: Agapanthus africanus; assembly: GCA_030015575.1. Lineage (NCBI taxonomy): Eukaryota > Viridiplantae > Streptophyta > Magnoliopsida > Asparagales > Amaryllidaceae > Agapanthus > Agapanthus africanus. The sequence goes on along the minus strand of JASDDO010000028.1, from coordinate 61,625,355 downwards.
GTCTAATTTTTTTAATTTGCAATAAATTGTGAGTTATGGCTGTTTGACCGTTTGACTTCACAAAAAAATTAAAACAAAAAGATATAAAAATTATGTGGGGTATGGGATTCGAACTCTGGTGGCTTGGTTCAGCAATGCAAGGTATTACCAATGAGCTACAAGCTCCTTCTTGTAATTATTGTAAAGAAATAGATACTTAAATTGTTTCCAACAACATCAATACTCCAAGTATACACTATATTTAAAGCAAATTTTTGGTATACAAAATTGGAGTTGTTACAATCTACCCTCCTTACAAAAATTTCGTCCTCGAAATTTACAACTTTTATTTAAGGACTAGATTACAAAAAGGTGCGGATATCTTGCACGCATCTCATCTTCCCTTTCCCACGTGGATTCTCCTGGAGTGTCTTTCCTCCACATTACCCGGACCAAATTAACTTCTTTGTTCCGAAGTGTCTTCACTTTCTTATCCAGGATCTCCACAGGTTGTTGCTCACAAGACAAATCAGGCTGTATCGTGAGCTCGGAATGATCTAGTACATGGCTGGGGTCACTCACATACCTTCTGAGTTGGGATATATGGAATACGTTATGCACTCCTTCCAATGAGGGTGGGAGCGCTAAACGATATGCCACTTCACCGACTCGTTCGAGTATATCGAACGGTCCAATGTATCTTGGACTCAACTTTCCCCGTCTTCCAAATCTGATCACTCCGCGGTTCGGAAAGATTTTCAGAAATACATGATCTCCTGGATGGAACTCCAAGTGTCGTCTCTTCGCATCAGCCCAGTGTTTCTGTCTATCTTGGGCTATGCGCATTCTTTCCCTGATAGTACGAACCACATCGACGGTCGCTTCTATCATCTCTGGTCCAAGGAGTTCTCTATCTCTGATGTCGTCCCAACTTAATGGTGATCGACACTTCCTTCCATACAATGCTACAAAAGGTGCCATTCCTATGCTTGCCTGGTAGCTGTTGTTGTACGCAAACTCCACAAGATGCAGGTGATCTTCCCACGATCCTTTGAAGTCGAGCATACATGCTCTGAGCATATCCTCCAAGATCTGAATAGTTCGTTCCGACTGACCATCTGTTTGTGGATGATAAGCCGTGCTGAAGTTCAGACTTGTTCCCAAGCTTGCTTGCAGACTCTGCCAAAATTGCGATCGGAACCTGGTGTCACGATCGGAGACAATGCAGACCGGTACTCCATGAAGTCTCACAATTTCCTCCATGTACTTCTTCGCTAGTGTCTCCATTGATTGGCCAACTCGAAATGGGATAAAGTGAGCCGACTTTGTGAGTCGATCCACAATGACCCAAATCGCATCGTTACCCTTTGTGCTGCGAGGAAGAGCAGTTACAAAATCCATCGTGATATGCTGCCACTTCCATTCTGGGATTGGTAACGGTTGAAGTAATCCAGCTGTCCTGTGATGTTCAGCCTTTACTTGCTGACACACTAAGCATTTTGCGACACTCCTGGCTACTTCACGCTTCATTCCATGCCACCAATAATTCTGATGTAGATCTTTGTACATTTTGGTACCTCCAGGATGTACTGAATAGGGAGAGCTGTGAGCTTCTTTCATTAACTCTTCCCGAACAGGACCCTTTGGTACACACAATCTGCTGCCGTATCTCAAAGATCCGTCTTCATGGATGATGAAATCTGTTCTGAGTCCATTCTCCACTTGTTCTCTGATCTTTTGCAACTTAGCATCGCTGGCTTGAGTTGCTTTGATCTGATTGACAATATTTGATTGAACTTGCAGATTCATCAAATTTGAAACATCACCTGGCATGACTAGTTCGATCTCCATCTGATGTAGATTCTGCTGAAGCTTCCACTGAGCGGTGAGATTCATTGTTAATGGTTGGCGACTAAGAGCATCAGGTACTACGTTCACCTTTCCTGGATGATATTGCAAATTGATGTCAAAGTCCGCCATAAGTTTTAACCATCTTCTCTGCCGCATATTCAACTCCTTCTGAGTAAACACATACTTCAGACTCTTGTGATCTGTATAGATGTTCACTCGTTCACCAAGTAAGTAGTGGCGCCAAATCTTGAGAGCAAAAATGACGGCTGCCAACTCCAGATCATGCGTCGGATAATTGCGCTCATGAGTCTTCAGTTGTCTTGAAGCATAAGCCACAACCTTACCGTGCTGATGTAGAACACATCCTAGTCCCTTACCGGAAGCATCACAATGTACTTCAAATCCTCCAGATTGATCCGGTATGACGAGAATAGGTGCAGATGTCAGTCTTGACTTGAGTTCTACGAAAGCTTGCTCGCATGCTTCTGACCACACAAATTCTTCATCTAATCTCAAGAGCTTGGTCAGGGGTGTTGCTATCTTCGAAAAGCCTTCAATGAATCTTCTGTAATATCCAGCTAAACCCAAGAAACTCCGAATATCCTTCACTGATTTTGGTGTAGGCCATTCGCTGACTGCTGAAACTTTTGCTGGATCCACAGAAATCCCTTCTCCTGATACGATGTGTCCAAGAAAACCAACTTGTTTTAGCCAAAACTCGCACTTACTGTACTTGGCATAAAGCTGATGTTGAAGAAGAGTTTCTAGGACAATTCGTAAGTGCTCCGTATGCTCTTTCCGGTTCTTTGAATATACCAGGATGTCGTCGATGAAAATGACAACGAACCTGTCTAAATACTCCCGGAAGACTTGGTTCATAAGATTCATGAAGATTGCTGGTGCATTGGTCACTCCAAATGGCATTACTAGAAATTCGTAATGTCCATAGAGAGTTCTGAAAGCTGTTTTGTGAATATCAGCTTCCTTGACCTTCACTTGATGATAACCTGAACGAAGATCTAGTTTAGAGAAGACACAAGATCCACTTAGCTGATCGAATAAATCGTCGATGCGCGGGAGTGGATACTTGTTCTTTATAGTAACTTCGTTCAAGGCCCTATAGTCGATGCACATTCTGTATGAACCTTCCTTCTTCTTCACCAATAGTACAGGTGCTCCCCAGCTTGAAGTGCTGGGACGAATCCATCCTTTCGCCAATAATTCGTCCAACTGTGTTCGAACTTCCTTCAATCCTTCCGGACTTAGTCTATACGGTGCTTTGATTACTGGTTGTGCTCCTGGTACTAAGTCAATACTGAATTCAAGAGCTCGATCGGGAGGCAAACCTGATATATCGTCAGGGAATACATCGTCGAACTCTCGAACTACCTCCGGTCTTGATTCTTCCTCTGCCTGAGCTGCTGCAATTACTGCTTCCCTTGGCTTCGCTGTGTAAGTACTTGGCTCCAGGGTACGATCTCTACTCTTGAAATAGAAGACCGGATGATCGGGAATCTCAAATACTACCCTCCTTTGACGACAGTCGATGGTAGCATAAAAGGTTCCAAGCCATTCCATTCTTAGAACCACATCGAAGTTTGGTATGTCCAGTACTTTGAAGTCAGCGTAAAACTCTCGACTGCAGACGATTACTGGACACATGCTGTATCCCATAGTTGCCTTTAGAACACCATTCCCAGAACTGACGTTCCAGCTGGATACAAGCGGTGAGACTGGAATCGTATGGGTTCGGACAAACCGTTGCGACATAAAGCAGTGGGATGCTCCAGTATCAAACAGTGCAAGTGCAGGTAGTGAAGCTACTAGGATTGTACCTAAGGTATATGGGATAGGTTTTATGTATAAGGAAAGTGTGTAGGTAAACAAGACTAAAAGATGAGTTTTTGATAAGATTCAAGGAATCGAAATTTGCAAGATTTCAAAGTACATGAATTGTGAAGAATGTTTTAGTTGCTGGTTCTTGTGTTATATTGCTTAGGTTGTTCACGCAGACCAGAACTGCATGATAGGGATTCATACAGCTCTGACCTGCATGGGCCACCAACAAAACCCGTGACGCCCCGCTTCCCAGTGTTCGGCGAAGTGGACGCGACGAGGTCCGCTACGTATGTACTCAGAAGTACATACGCTAAGCGTAGCTAAGCAATATAAAATAATCACAAGAGACAAAAGATATTGAAATAACAGCAACTTTTATTAATAACATTCTTTATACAATGCATGAAATGAAAATACAACTGGAATGAAAAAAAAACAATGCCTAAACAGTGGCATAACAGAAATGAAAAATACTGGAAAGAACAAGGTACAGTTATCTAGAGCTCTGGGTCTTCTTGGAACTGCTCCAAATCTTCACCGGTGGGCTCGATCTCAGCTTGGTCCAACGCACCTGACGACATTCAAAGAAGAAAGAAATAGAATGTCGTCAGCGAACAGGTCGCTCGGTAAGTCCCAAAGAATAAGAAGAATGAGAATGACAGTGTAACAGTATTTTCTAATGTGTTATATTGTCGGATATTATGAAACATTGTGTAACGCTGTTGTTTGTAGCTTGGTACAGAAGGATGCCAGTGTATACGAGGGGGATCTCTATATGCTAGAGATCAGGGCAAACGGAAAGTACAAGGAACCATTATGCCATGGTACAACAGCGACAGGATTCAGGTTAGGTGTCTTAATCTGACCACCTCGTGCCACTTTTAACACCTTCCGTACCAATCTACCCCTTAAACCCCGTAGTGTTTTAACAGTATTGTAGTATTGGAATATGTAAGTTGAGTGACTGACCAAAACCATGATATCAGTAAACATGTTGTAACTGTATAATCAGGTAAATGGAATATCAGGATAATGGATGAATATCCATGGTTTGATTCAGTCAAAAAGAATATATTGTTAACTGAATTCAGGGATTCATGTATTCAATTGTCTTAGAATATAAATGAATATGGATTGACTTGAATCATATTCAAGTCAGAAATTAGTCAGACTCTAACCCGAGTCAGACTAAAAGAAGATAATTTGAAGTTCAATATTAGATAGGGGCCTTATTGTAATTTGTAAAACTTGAGGGGTTTTATGTAAAAAGTACTTTTGTATAGTTTTCAAAATACACCTCAAGTATTTAATAATCGTCTTTATTGTTATAATGAATGTGAATTTTATTTGTGTTATTCTAGTGAATATATCCTAATCAAAGTATTAATTGTTTTATTTGAAATTCATGGTATTTTAACGTAACTTTTAATCTTGGAATTTTTAGAAAAAGTGGAAACTTTATCTTATGATAAAATAGGTGTTTAAATGATAAATATATATATATTAACACATGAATAATTTAATATAAATATTTTATTTAGAAAAAATCTCATTTCCCTTAATATTGTATTTAAAACCTTTCGAGACCGAATGCTCCTTGCGGAGGTCTGAATCTCGCACTACTAGCCTGCGGGTGCACGATGAACCGTACTATCCCTAACAGGTTCCCCAAAAGTGGGTTGTAGCGGCGCTTTGCTTAGGTTTAACAATACTTTTCATTTTGGAAAACGGTTTTATAAATATGGGGTATTTAATTGCAAAAAGTATAGTTTTCCGTATTTTAGTTGTTAGGGTTTCCTAAGCCAACTAGCCTACTTCTAAGGTCTAAACGATAAGTCATTAGAAGCATCAAATCGCCTCTTCACCGCCAATTGTGGCCAGGTAAGTACAAGTGAGGAGGGAGGGATCCGCTCACGAATCGTGAGACGGGCCTTTTAAAGTTACCCAAGCTCACTTGCCTAGCCTAGACACCACAAAGTCAATTTAGATTAACGATCGATGTCCATGACCAATCGTGCTTTCATTTTATTAAAAGATTTTACTTAGAAATGTTTACAACTTAAAGTTTTCAATAAAGGTTATAAAGATTATGGTATTTTAGTGAAAAGTCCTGTAATTTCGTATTCTGTATTTTTGATATTTATCAATTAGGGTTATATTGAGTGTGTATAGGGGTAGGTCATTACCCCGTGACTTATATTAAGTTTTGGTGAAGTTTAAAGGGAAAACATGCTATGTTAAACTTAAAGGTATTATAGCGCAAGAATACGGTATTCGAAAACGTTATCATTTTATGTGTGAAATTTCATTCAAATTTGGTTCTACAAGTTTTGTGATCAAGATAAACATATTTAGGAGTGAGGTAATTGATTAAACTAAGAAAAATGAACTTCATGGTATTTTTATGAAAAGAGTACGGTTTTGCAAAAAACTTATCATTTCATGTGAAAAAGTTTGATTAAATTGGTTTATGGGTGATTAATAGTCAACAAGCATATGGGTAGATAATATGTATTAGGTGACAAGTGGAAATTTAGAGAAAAATCGAATCGGAAATCGGTTTGTCTGATTTCCGTCGGGTTCCAAAAAGTCGTATTTTTATCTTAAAGAAAAGAGAGATAGAAGAAGGTGGGACTTACGGTTTGGAAAAGCTAAGGAAGCTAGAGGTCGTGGTGGTTGCCGATTCGTTGAAAACGTCGCGAAGGTCTTGATCCGGTCGCCGGAATCCGTTGTCGATTTCGGCAGCGCTTCGCTTCTCGCTCTTCGTACCGAGTTCTCGAGAATTTGGGAGAGTGGACTTAGAGTTGTGAAGGGAAAAGGTAGAGTATATGGGTCTTTATATAGGGTTAAGCTAGGGTTAGGGTTAGGATTAAAAAATATTAAAAATAAATATAAAAATCATTAAAATTTCATTAAATTTGGTCTTAAAAGGGATTTATTGAGAATTGGGTAACAGTAAAAACAATTTAGAGTATGCAGTTGAATAGACCAGGTCAACACGAATTTTTTTCGTGTTGATGACTCGGCCGACCGGCCGAGTCCGGCCGGCGGCGCCGGCCGATTCGGCCGAGTCAGGGCCGAATCGGGCGCCGTTGGGTCGGGTCTGGTCTGGGGGGAATTTTGGTATAGTCTAATTTTTTTAATTTGCAATAAATTGTGAGTTATGGCTGTTTGACCGTTTGACTTCACAAAAAAATTAAAACAAAAAGATATAAAAATTATGTGGGGTATGGGATTCGAACTCTGGTGGGTTGGTTCAGCAATGCAAGGTATTACCAATGAGCTACAAGCTCCTTCTTGTAATTATTGTAAAGAAATAGATACTTAAATTGTTTCCAACAACATCAATACTCCAAGTATACACTATATTTAAAGCAAATTTTTGGTATACAAAATTGGAGTTGTTACAACTTCGATGAAGAAAAGGGCGCCCTGTCAGAAAACGCTGACCCTGAATCAAAACGAGATCCTGCAATCAAGATGCCGAGTCTGCCATTTGAAGAACGAATGGACAAGCTTATCAGAGAAGCGGGTCAAAAGATCCGGGATGACCATAACCGTGAAATGGCCATTGACGAGAAAGCCAGGACGCAGCGCCTCCTTGAGCAGGTAACGGAGAATGACAATGCTTTTCCTTGTCAACCCGTCGTACAAAAGGTCCGACGCAGAGGCAAAAATAAGTCAAAAAGCGGGAAAGGCGTTCAACAGCAACAAAGCGGGACCAAGAAGCCACGCGATCGGGAATCGAGCAATCCGTACTCGTCTCTTATAAAGAAGATGAGTCGAGCATACTCTTTTCCTCAGAACAAAACACGGAAGATACTTGATCTCGCCATAAGATATCAAATGATTACACTTCCGAAGTCTAAACACCCCGAGCAAGCAGGCGAAGTCTCTCACCCGGACTATTGCTCCTATCATAGGGCAATAGGACATCCTATTGAAGACTGCTTCACCTTCAAAAATTGGGTTAAAGACCAATAGCAACATGGCAGGTTCGCTCTATCCAGTAGTTGGAGGATAAATCCACCACAGAAACACGAACCAAGAGCCACGCATACAGCAGAACCAGATCAACATCGGTCTTGGAAGCGAGCTCATACTTGTCATATGATAACGCTATCAAAAGAAGAGCCCGAGAATATGGATGATCTCTCCTGGTGCTTCGAAAGCAATGATAATGAGGTAATCTCAGAGTTTCCACCGGCACCGAAAGAGCTGGAAGATGGAATACATACCACTGCAGATAACCTTAAGAAAAATTGATTTGGGGACGGCAAATGACCCGCGGCCGACATTCGTCAGTGAACTGCTATCTGAAGAAAGGGTGGCTGCATTAAAGGATGTGCTCATACAGCATAGAGATTGCTTCGCATGGAACTATTCCGAGATACCAGGACTAGATCCAGAGATTGCTGTCCACAAGTTGGCAATATCCCCGGACATCAAGCCAATCAAACAAGCACCGAAAAAGAATGCGGCTCGAGCTTGAGATGGGCATCAATGCCGAGGTCAAGAAGCTAATCGACTCTGGCTTCATCCAAGAGGTTCAGTACCCTGACTGGATCGCCAACATCGTTCCAGCGATGAAGAAAAATGGGACGGTGCGCATATGCGTGGAGTTTCGGGATCTCAACAAAGCCTGCCCGAAGGACGATTTCCCAGTACCGGTCACTGAGCTGATGATAGATAACACGTCCACTCATGATGTTTTCTCCTTCATGGACGGCTCATCAGGATATAATCAGATAAAGATGCATCCCGAAGACCAGAAGCACACAGCTTTCTGGACCCCTTTGGGTATATTTTGCTACAAGGTGATGCCTTTCGGTCTAAAGAACGCCGGTGCCACCTATCAGAGGGCCATGACGAAGATCTTTGATGACCTTATACATGAAATCGTTGAATTCTATATCGACGACCTCGTGGTGAAAAGCAAATCATACGAGGAATATCTCGAGCATCTGAAGATCGTATTTCAACGCCTTCGGCAATACAACTTGAAGATGAACCCTCTTAAATGCGCGTTCGGAGTGTCCTCAGGAAAATTCCTGGGATTCATCGTCCGGCACCAAGGCATCGAGATAGATCTGTCAAAGATCAAGGAAATTATGGAGATGCCTCCGCCAAGAACTCTCAAGCAATTGCGGTCTCTCCAAGGGAGGCTCGCGTATATTCGGCGATTTATAGCCAATCTCTCAGGTAAGTGCCGCCCTTACAGTCACCTGATGAAGAAGGGGACCCCGTTCGTCTGGGATCACAAATGCCAAAGCGCGCTGGACGAAATCAAGCAATACCTATAGAATCCACCAGTACTGGCCGCTCCGGTCAAGGGAAAGCCTCTCTTTCTGTATACAACAGCCCCCGAAGGTTCCTTAGGCGCATTATGGGCACAAGAGAATGACTAAGGGAAGGAGAGAGCCCTCTACTATTTGAGTCGAGTTCTACTGGGGGCAGAAAGCAATTATTCTCCCATAGAAAAACACTGCCTGGCATTGAACTTCGCAATAACGAAACTCCGGCACTATGCATTGGCGCATGAAGTCCGTCTCGTATCGAAGGTGGACCCTCTCAAATATTTGATGTCAAAGGCCATATTGACAGGTCGGCTCGCTAGATGGGCCTTGCTCTTAATGGAGTTCACAATAACTTATCAGCCTCTTAAGGCAGTGAAAGGCCAGGCCATCGCCGACTTCCTCGCTGATCATCCGATACCTGCCGATTCCCCTCTGAATTGCGAACTGCCAGACGAACATGCGTTTGACACAAGCGGCGGTGGTGGCACATGATGGGAACTTTATTTCGATGGAGCATCCTCCATGAAGAAGCGCAAACATAACACGCCCATAATCAAATCAGGGGTAGGCCTCATCTCCGTGACTCCACAAGCAGGGATAACGCTTTGCTTTCTCCTTAACGGAGCCGAGGACAAACAATGAAGCCGAGTATGAAGCTTTGATAGCAGGCCTCGAGATCGCCATCGACATGGGAATTGAAAACCTCCTCATATACGGAGACTCCCAACTGGTCGTTAGTCAAGTAAACGGCGACTATCAAACGTGCAAACCAAAGCTGGTAAAGTATGGCGAGAGAGTACGGCAACTGCTGACTCAAATACCTTCCTACATCTTGGAAAGCATACCGCGTGCAGAAAATAGCGAAGCGGATGCAATAGCTAAGCTCGCTAAAGAACTGGCCGACGAGAACCTCGATGACGTGAGGATCGTTGTGCAAAGCCGTTGGGTTCTTGCACCGGCGGAAATATCTCCGGAGTCGTCCGAAGAAAAAGGTGTGACTGAGCAAATGGCTATGCAAATAAAAAAACCAGGAAAAGGTTGAGGGTTGGAGAAAAGTCTTTATGGACTACTTCAAATCCCGTCGAACACCTGAAGACGCGCCCTCAAGACATCAGCCTATGAAACGAGCTCTGTCTTTCGCTTTCGTTAATGATACTCTGTACAAGAGGTCATTTGATTCTTTATGGCTGAGATGCCTGGGACCTGAAGAGGCAAAAAGAGTTGTTCAAGAAGTTCACGACGGACTCTGCGGTTCTCACCAAGCAGGTCCGAAGATGAAGTTGAAGATTAAACGGATGGGCTACTACTGGCCCACGAGAATTCAGGACTGCCTCGAATATGCGAAGTAATGCCACTCATGCCAGATCCATGGGGACTTTATCCACCAGCACCCGAATCCATTATACCCAACAGTGGCTAGCTGGCCGTTCGAAATGTGGGGGGCTGACATAATCGGCCCCATCGAACCAGCATCGTCCAGAGGACATCGGTTCATTTTGGCGACGACTGATTACTTCTCCAAATGGGCAGAAGCAGTACCGCTGAGGGAAGTGAAGACGGAGAATATCCTCCATTTCTTCAAGACGCACGTCATTTATCGGTTTGGAACTCCGAGACAGATCATCTCCGATAACGGGCCAGCCTACAGAAGCCACAAGATCAGCCGCTTCGCACAACAGCACAACATAGACCGGAGATACTCCTCAGTTTATAATCCCCGTGCCAACGGTCTAGCTGAGGCTTTCAACAAGACTCTGACGAAGATCGTGAAGAAGATGGTGTCCCGAAATAAGAAGGAATGGCATGAGAGACTGCAAGAAGCTCTCTGGGCATATCGAACTACGTTTAAGACGGCCATGAACACAACCCCATACGCATTGGTATTCGGTACAGAGGCGGTACTCCCCCTCGAGATAGAGCTATCCTTTCTACGAGTGGCAGTTCATTACGAGCTAACGGACGAAGAGAATGCTCACCTTCGGCTTGAAGAGCTCGACGCCCTTGATGAGATTCGGCTCGTAGCGCAACAAAATCTGGAAGCTTATAAAGCAAAGATGACGCGCTCCTACGAAAAATTGACCAGGCCGAGGACATTCCGCCAAGGCGAACTCGTGCTAGTGGTCAAAAGACCTATGATCCCCAATCGTGCTAAACGAGGGAAATTCGAGCCGAATTATGAAGGCCCGTATATTATAGACAAGGTCTACCAGGGTGGAGCCTATCTACTCATGGACATGCATGGCGAAAGACTTTTCAGACCAATAAACGGTCGCTTCTTAAAAAAGTACTACGCTTGACGAGTCATGGCCTAGGTCAATGATAGATGACGATGACTATGTCTGCTCGCTATCTTCCTGAGCCTAAACTCTGTAAGTAGTAACAGGCCTTCTTCAACAACGGACCAAAACATTCTTAAACTAACAACGGATCGAAACGTCCTTAAACTAACAACGGATCGAAACGTCCTTAAACTAACAACGGACCATTATGTCCTAAAACTAGTTGTTGACCGAGATGTCGATAAACTACGGTGGATTGCAACATCCCAAAGCTGATACAAAAAAGAAAAAGAATAAATAAAAAGAAAACGGTATGTCCATAAGCAAAATGGGCACAGATGAAAACCCGAAAGGGCTCTATGAGTAAAAACAGCAGGGCTACCTGCGAGTCTTGTGAAAACACGAAAAGGCGCAAGCTCGTTCGAAAAAACAAAACAAAAAAAAACGGTATGTCCATAAGCAAAATGGGCACGGATGAAAACCTGAAAGGGCTCCGTGAGTAAAAACAGCAGGGCTACCGGCGAGTGTCTGTGAAAACCCGAAAGGGCGCAACCTCATTAAGAGACACTTGCAAGGTCCTCTCGACTTTGTAAGGAGAAACCACCTGCGTGAGATCCTTACGACTCACAAGGGAGCAACACACTTAGGGATCCCCACGATTCCTAAGGAGAAATTACACTTGCGAGATCCTCACGACTCGTAAGCAGAACCCTCTTATGGGACCCTCACGGCTCATAAGATTTGAAAGTCTTAAGCTACAGAGACCTGAACATGTTCTTAAGCAACCCCCACAACCTCCGATACTGCCCTACAAGCGGCTCAATGCCGACCCCTGTATACAATCCACTGGTACGAGTAAACATTTCCCTAACAAAGTCCCATCCGTGACTAGGGATATGTTCGCACGGTGAACAACCCTTGTGAGTCCCCTCGACTTATAAGGAGAAAACTTTCTTGTAAGATCCTTACGACTTACAAGAAGCGTACACTTAGGAGTCCTCACGATTCCTAAGGAGAAAACACACCTACGAGATCCTCACGAATTGTAGGGAGAAATACCTTTGTGAGACCCTTACGGCTCATGAAGTCAAAAGCCTTAGTCAACAGGATCCTAACCCTGTTCGCTAAACCACCTTTGTTCGATATCGACAGAGGCAAATGATGATTCGCTCCTGGTAATATCCCAGTTGTAGCGGTGCTGACACCGAAATAGGTGTCTAATTCCAAGCTTGCAGCAAAAAACCAGCAGGCCACACATGCATACGAAATAGCCGAAATGATGGGGCAACTTGCAACAGAAGCAGCAAGTAAAAAAATGTATGCATGCAAAATAGCCGAAATGATTGGGCACCGCGAAAAATAGCCGAAATGATTGGGCAATCGCGACCTTCGTGATATAAAAAGCTGAAATGCTAGAGCATCGCAGAAAGAAATAAAATAAAAAATATATATATAAAATGAAATTTATGCCTTACTGGTGATATCATATCAATCCCTGTATACAATCCAGGGGCGCAAACAAAGAGCGAATCACACCTTTCCTCCCCAGGTTTTCATCAGAAGGAGAAGCTAAATCTCGACGGTTCTCAGATAGCCTAGAGATCATCTCAACATTCGTCTCATTACGACAGACACAACATCAAGCAAAGCGGAACTGCGGCAACCCCCAGTTCCATGACTCAGCGGTGCACAGATAACCAAGAGTCAAACCTCGACTCCGTGAAATGCGGATAAAGTCAAAATTCCTGGTTATATGGAACGCGGCAATGATCCCGTGGGAAGCGTCTAGAGCGCATCCTGGTCCTCGCAGAGCACGGCAGTGAACCCGTGTGAAGCATCCAGAGCGGAGCCTAGTCCTCGCCGAACACGGCAGTGAACCCGTGGGAAGCATCTAGAGCAAAATTCCTGATTACGTGGAACGCGGCAATGACCCCGTGGGAAACGTCCAGAGCGGATCCTAGTCCTTGCAGAGCACGGCAGTGAACCCGTGTGAAGTATCCAGAGCGGAGCCTAATCCTCGCCGAACACGGCAGTGAACCCGTGGGAAGCATCTAGAGCAAAATTCCTGGTTACGTGGAACGCGGCAATGACCCGTGGGAAATGTCCAGAGCGGATCCTGATCCTCGCAGAGCACGGCAGTGAACCCGTGTGAAGTATCCAGAGCGGAGCCTAGTCCTCGCCGAACACGGTAGTGAACCCGTGGGAAGCATCTAGAGCAAAATTCCTGGTTACGTGGAACACGACAATGACCCCGTGGGAAACGTCCAGAGCGGATCCTGGTCCTCGCAAAGCACGGCAGTGAACCCGTGTGAAGCATCCAGAGCGGAGCCTAGTCCTCGCCGAACACGGCAGTGAACCCGTGGGAAGCATCTAGAGCAAAATTCCTGGTTACGTGGAACGCGGCAATGACCCCGTGGGAAACGTCCAGAGCAGATCCTGGTCCTCGCAGAGCACGGCAGTGAACCCGTGTGAAGAATCCAGAGCGGAGCCTAGTCCTCGCCGAACACGGCAGTGAACCCGTGGGAAGCATCTAGAGCAAAATTCCTGGTTATGTGGAACGCGGCAATGACCCTATGGGAAACGTCCAGAGCGGATCCTGGTCCTCGCAGAACACGGCAGTGAACCTGTGTGAAGCATCCAGAGCGGAGCCTAGTCCTCGCCGAACACGGCAGTGAACCCATGGGAAGCATCTAGAGCAAAATTCCTGGCTACGTGGAACGCGGATAATGTCAATTCTGACCCTGTGGGAAACGTCCAGAGCGGAGCCTGGTCCTCGCCGAACACAGCAGTGAACCCGTGGGAAGCATCCAGAGCAAAAATTGGATTGTGGAGTCCTTAAATCCACGGACTATGACGTCCTTAACCTCGACCGTGATTTCTTAAAACTAACAACGGACTGTGGAGTCCTTAAATCCACGGACTATGATGTCCTTAACTTCGACCGTGATGTCTTAAAACTAACAACGGACTGTAGAGTCCTTAAATCCAAGGACTATGATGTCCTTAACCTCGACCGTAATGTCTTAAAACTAGCAACGGACGGTGGAGTTCTTAAATCCACAGACTATGATGTCCTTAACCTCGACCGCGATGTCTTTAAACTATGGTACCCCGGAAAACGTCCAGAGCAGATCCTGGTCCTCACAGAGCACGGCAGTGAACCCGTGTGAAGCATCCATAGCAACCCCTGACCCCGTGAAATACGGATAAGAGCAACTTCACCCATCACTTGCGGGTCCTCACGACTCGTAAGGGAGCAAATTCTCTTGTGAGATCCTTACGACCTTCAAGAGAAAACACGCTTAGGAATCCTCACGATTCGTAAGGAGAAATTACACCTACGGGATCCCCTCGACCTGTAGGGAGAAAAACTCTTTATAAGACCCTCACGGCTGATAAGGTTGAAAAGTCTTGGGAGGCAGATCTTAACCCTGAATCCTAAGCCATCGTTGTCCTGCAAAGAAATCAAGATAGACTATCCGCAGAATACATTCAATAAAAAGGGACACACCATTGAGAAGAAAAATATGTGTTTTATTCATGAACCAAAATGGATACAAAGTACAATTCGTGAAAAAAATATACTCTCATTCAGGAGTATGTACAAAAAGAAAAAAGATATACAAGGCTTCAGGCCGGCGGGCGATTTAGCAGCTTGGTCAGCTCATCCCTCTTTCGCTGGGCCACGCCTTCATGATTCAGTATCACCAGAAGACGGGCCTCCGCCTGAGCCTGTTGGGCCTGATATGAGGCAAGCCGACCTTCGAGCTCTTTCTCGGTAGCTTTGTGAGTCTCAACCTTTCGCGGGTAAAAACGGCGGCTTTGTCGCCACCACCTCCTTGATGGCCTCTTGAAGCACTTGCCAGAGTTCATACGCTTTGTTGGCCTTGGCCGTAAGTTTGGCTTGGAGCTCATTCAACGCTTTCGAAGCCAGCTCCCTCTATGAGAATTTGCGGCCGAGCCTCTTCTCGGATGACACCATGTTCGCCGCGCACCGCTCAATCATACCTCGCAAGCCCGCTTTCGTAGCCACAGCCTCTGAAGAAAGGCGGGTACACTCGAGCACGTGCAGACGAGCCTCTATTCGACGGCAATATTCGATCTAAAACACGCACACATCACTTGATATGGGAAGTAACAAGGAAAATCTCCGATGTACACCCTGTCAAGCATGCATTTGCAACTATATGAATATTCGAAAGGAAATGATACCCAAAGCTCTGATGTGCATACAACATAATGATGGTGCTCACAATTAAAAGTTCTCATGGGAAGAATATGAAGCTCATTTACGCAAGTAAGACGCACGTACGAGTATCCAACAAACATGAAAATTCAACATAAAGCATGCGACAACCAATGATAAAAAGAGCACACTGATTTAAACATACTACGCTAACGGGAAAAGGTCACCAAACAAAGGATTAGTGGCACAAGGGTTAACAAAACAAAAAACAAAATTCTCCATCTCTCTCTCCTCCATCTCCAACACATCGAAGCGACGGTTCTCGCGAGGAGTCGTTCCCCACCGATTGGTGCCGTGTTCATCCCTAAAAGCAGACATGATAGCCCGCCGAGCTCTTATCTGGCCCAACAGATGAACCGAGCAGTCCTTCAAAGCCTGAGTAATCAGGCACGCCTCGTGAAAACACTCGAGCTTGTCCTCAGCCACATCAAGCATCGCCAGGGTCATCTCCGCTGGGTGAGGAGGGATGTCAACAAGCACGGCAGCAAGAATCATCTGGAGCCAAAGGGATCCCATTGGAAGAGGGGACCCCCTACGGATCAAGAGTTCATATGTCGCCGAATCACATTCGTCGTCGGTGAGAAGGGGATCCACCAGTCGTGCAGCAAAGCGAGGAATCACCTCCTCGATAGGTACTTCCCATGGCTGTCGACGAGCATGGGGGCGGTTGCAGACCATGGCACTCAGTTGTTTCCTCAAGATAAATCACACTAAAGTGAGAATAGATTTCTCTGTGAAGAGAAAAAGAAGGCTATGGCCTCAGGTTATAAAGAGGAGCATTAAATGCAACGCACGGAGAATATTGCATAGTAGAACTATTTCCAAGGCCCAAAAAAGGGAAGGCATTGGAAATCAAGAAAATGGAACTATTTCTAAGGCTCCTTTTCTGCATCTAATGCTGTGCACACAAAATATAGCATGAAAAATTAAACAGCCCCATCAAAAGGGCCCCACGTGCGGAGCACGTGAGCACCAAACTTGATGTGCACTGAAAAGTGAAATGGTGCCTCACACGCCAAACACATCAGCAGCAACAATGATAAAATGACAAAATCCCATAAAGAAGGCATGCAAACACAGAAGGGCACAATAAAACTTATCACTCATACTTTAAAAGTCCATACAAAAATAAAAAGAAATGATTACAACGGCAAGACCTCAGATGCGGGGCATGGATTGAGAAACTCAAAAATGACTTTGTCCAAGATCTTCCAGGCATTTCGAACCATCCTACTATGTTTTCTTTCGCGATCACAAGCGTCGAGATCCTCACGGATGTCCTCCACCCTCCGATAGGCTGCAAATATGGCCGGCTGCTGAAAAGCCTGATGCAAGAGATCAATGAGATTGTCTCACCTTCTCTTCGAGATTAGGCTCATCAGATACACCGAATGCACCTTATCCTCGGCGGCATCCAATGCCCTGAGCGGTACGCCGGTGCAAAAGAGAGGGAGTGCCTCCCAGATCGCCAACACGATGAGTTTCAAAAGAGAAGAGCGACGAGGGAGTAGTCGACCGTTGTACTCGTCGAAGCGGCTCATGATCTCAGCACACTGAGCGTTGGTGAACTCCTGGTTCTGGCTGTGGCCCAGTGCACGAATATTTCCGTAAGAAATGATTTCATCAAGATCATACAAATGGGCATCCATAATACCTGAAATAAAGATCATGAGAATTTATTGTAAACTTCTTCTTCTTGGATGTGAAAAAGACAACTCAGGGCAAGAAAACCCAAGAAGTCCCCTGAGAAGAACTAAGTTCTTCATAGGAATTAAATTCCTTTTTGAAAAAGGGAATTAAATTCCCAGAAATTCTTTTCCCATAGCCATAACTTTTTGATGATGGAATTAAATTCCATGGAAAAGACAAACACCACCACCGAACCCTAAAGATTAGAGAAACCCTAAGAGATCTACTATTTGAAGGTTAAATGGTTTTCTGTTCTTGTTAAAGAACTTAAAGAAAAACGGGTTCTTGTTAAAAGGGAAAAACCCTTGGTGTGGATTTAAAATCTAAAGAGTTCATATGAATGAAAGTTCTTCAGCCGTTCAAGATCATTACCTGAGAAAAGGGAATCTTTTTTAACAGAATTAAACTCTGGAAATTTTCGAAGCAGAGAACTAAGCTCTGAGACACGAGAATTAAATTCTCAAAAGAAAGGATAGCTAAAAGAGGAAGATGAAAGAGTGGAGGCGCTTCTGAAGAGACCCCTGCATTTATAGGATGTGATGGAAACGCTTCATCTTCCCGATTCCCTAGATGGATCCAACGGTCACAAAAGTTACAGCGTTGCACTCACGTGCAGACACGTGAGAGCGACGCTGTGGGGGCATTTGTTTCCTGATTAAAAATCAGGAATCACCTCAATGAGGTATCACGTGTTCACATGTGACTAATGGTCACGTGATGGTTAAAACTTCATCAAACAGAAACGAAAATAAACGGCTGAAAGATGACTCAATTGGGGGTCACGTGCCAGCACGTGACAGGCTTTGAAAGCCCTGCAGCTTAAATAGAATTTAATTCTAAAAATAATCAGAAAATACCTCAACGAGGGTCACGTGCTCACACATGACCAAGGGTCACGTGCCAGCACGTGACAGGCTTTGAAAGCCTTACAGTTTAATTGAATTAAAATTCTGAATTTCTCCAAAATCTTTCCAAATGGGAAAGGATTAAGAAGAACCGTTGGATTAAAAATCCAGGGGTGATTAAATATCACCAATTTATGGAAAAATTTTAGACAAGGAAAGATTTCCCTGAAAATCACACCAGAAATAACAAACAAAATATATTTAGAGTAAAAATCCAACGGTGAATAAAATTCACTTAATAATCTAAAGGCTCATATTAATTATGAAAACAAACAAAATCTTTCAAAGAAAGATTTGCTAAACAAATTGATTCTTTTCCTCCTCCTATAAATAGGAGCCAAGAGAAGAGAAGAGGGATAGAGAGAGAGAGCTTTGGAATCTTGAAATTTCAGAGAGAAAAAGAAAGGAGAATTTAATTCTCTACAAAAGAAAAACCCTAGGTAAGAAAAGAAAGGGGATCAAAACTTCAAACAGAGAATTTAATTCTCAAATCTAAGAGTTCAACTCTTATACAAAAAAAAGAACTTAGTTCTTCTTCTGGTTGAAGATCTGCATAGAGCATATCTCCCCATAAGATGAGAATTTAATTCTCATCGGGTTGAAATCCTGTCATGCAGATCCAAAACTTAGAGGGAGAATTGAGTTTAGAGAATTTAATTCTCCCAAAACAAAATTAGGGTTTAACCCTATATGAGAATTTAATTCTCCCAAACTCATAGGAATTTAATTCCTTCATGATGAAATCAGGATTTAAACCCTATCTGAGAATTTAATTCTCTTAAAATTATAGGAATTTAATTCCTTCAAAATGGAAAAAACTAGGGTTTAACCCTAATTGAGAATTTAATTCTCTCAGAATAATGGGAATTTAATTCCTCTAAAGAAAATTAGAGTTTAACCCTATATAAGAATTTAATTCTTTCACAATAGGAATTTAATTCCTCCAAAATCATAATTAGGGTTTAACCCTACAGAGAATTTAATTCTTAAAAATAAGGAGACTTAAAAGATCTCCATGCATGCAAAGAATTAAGGTCACGTGGCCCCACGAGACCCCTGAAAAGATCCCTAAAAAAAACAAGAAGGAAAAAGTTCTGAGGCAACGCCTCACGTCCTCCCACGTGACTTACAAAACACAGAAAGAAAAAGCAAAGGAAATGAAGGCTTTGGGCGCTCTCATGTGTTACCACGCGACCCCTTAGCAAACGCTTTAACAGTCAGCGCATAAATCACCATCAGGTGTCAGCACGTGATGCTCAAAAATAAAAAATATAAAAAAGTGTTTAACACTTATCTGAATATCCTGAGAACAAAATAAGGGGATCTGGTCCCACTTTTTGATGCTATCACGTGCCTCCACGTGATCCCTCCCTCTTCTAGTGTTTAACACTAATCTGATAATTTTGTTGCCAGTGTTTAACACTGTTATCTGTTAGTGTTTAACACTAATTTGAGAATAACATTTCTAGTGTTTAAACACTAATTTGATAATCTCATTACCGGTGTTTAACACTGTTGTTCTCTAGTGTTGAACACTAGCTTCAGCCCAATTGGCTAATTTTCTAGAAGCAAAGCCTCCCCTTCAATAGACCAACAGAGTACCAATATTCCAAACTTGATTGGACTTAGCCCAAGAAGGCCATAAGTCCTCAATTCAGACTTAATTGAGCCAATGTGCTCATAATATAATTAATTGGTCTTAGTTCCAAACTGGGCTATAGATCATTTAATACACCTGGGTTCAAGGGTACATCTATTCACTCCTTTGATATTTGTCGTTGTAATTCCTCAACGTCTTCAAAGAGGTGATGGGTCCCGACAACCATACATTTCTACGGACTGTGGGGTCCTTAAGCCCATGGACTATGATGTTCTTAACCTCGACCGTAATGTCTTAAAACTAGCAACGGACTGTGGAGTTCTTAAATCCACGGACTATGATGTCCTTAACCTTGACCGTGATGTCTTTAAACTAACATTGGACTGTGGAGTCCTTAAATCCATAGACTATGATGTCCTTAATCTCGACTGTGATGTCTTTAAACTAACATTGGACTGTGGGGTCCTTAAACCCATGGACTATGATGTCCTTAACCTCGACCGTGATGTCTTTAAACTAACAATGGACCGTAATATCCTTAAACTAATCGACCGCAATGTCACTAAACTAAACAATAGAGTCCAAATGCTCTTTTGTTGGATCTAAATGGTCCTGTTAAGTTGATCTTAGTCTAAAATTAGACTAACGTATTCTTAACCTAAAATCCCCTCGTTAAGTAGATCTTAGTCTAAAATTAGACTAACGTATCCTTAACAAACATTTAAGTTGATCTTAGTCCCAAATGAGGCTAACGTATTCTTAAACCCAACCTCCAAACCCAAATCTAAGAAAGATACGGATTTGGACTAGTCCATGCCCTACGGGCGACAACATAACTTAGTCTCCGTATACAATCCACGGGCAATCACAAACAAAACAAACACCCACGACACGAAATGACCATATGGAGAAGGAGAAAGTTGTTACCACGATGCGGTAGCGTAATAAACTGCAGGGGCTTGCGCCTGCAGGGAAGAGCGTCCCCACAATAAAAAACCCTTCAAGCTAGGGGGAATCTGAAAAAGTCTGCTACATCGGCCGCATCCGTTTAAACTTTCGATACACGGTACCATAAATCAACTTGGCATCTTCGGAGAGGTGGACGGATAGCACCAATCAGCATCTGTCCCGAATTTCAGGCAAGACGTCCAGTCTTGCGCCGTCTTTCGGAGGGGAACAGCAGCGGCAGCAGAATCATGGGCAAATCATTGAGCGCGGATTTTAAGGGGATTTTAAAAGATTCGTTGGATTTTATTGTTGGGAAAAGACCCTATAAATAGTGTCCTTCAAACTCTAATTTCTTACACCTTAGAACTCCGACGATTCTGAAAAAAATACCCAGGCCTTCGTTTCGACGACGCCGACGCTGTGGTTCCACCTATAGTCACAAATTCGTCATTCGGCAATAATTCGGCGAGATCGAAAATTCGAATTCGGAGAACTATTCGGAAAAAATCGGCAGGTATTCAGGAAAAATTTGGCAAGTGTTCAGGAAATGTTCGGGAAGGATTTTGAGCAAGAAATTAATATATGAGACGTTAGATTTTGATTTTGTGAATAATTCGTTATTTTTTGAATTATTCGCTATTTTTTCGAATAATTCAGGAATAATTCGTGAATTATTCGCGAATTATTCACGAATTATTCCGCCCGTTCAGCAACGACGATTAAATCGGAAATTTAATCGGCTGATCAAAAATTCGCGAATTATTCGCAAATTCACCGAATAATTCGCGGATTATGTTACTGTGGTTCCACTTCCACCCAAGCATTGAGGAAAAATCCAAGCGTGGAGCTATTGAGGATTTAGTACGAGTCTACATTTTCGACCCTTCGACATCCAACTCAGACCAAAGGTATGATCCGCCTCTCTCCACTTGTCTGTCACTTTCTTTCTTTTAAATGATCTTAGTTTCAAATCCTAATCCCTAATCTTATATTAAAACAATGTTAAAAGTATTTCTGCATGCCTATTGTGGTACCTCCTAATAATTAAATTTTACCCATGTTTAAAATGGTTTAATTAATTACCTCCATATGCGTAAATATTGCACCCTCATCCTATATGGAATATGATATGCTTGACGTTATAACTCATGGAGTATAAATCCACCCTATGTGTACACCCACTTACTCATGTTACCAATAAGATCTTGAAATAGATTACTTCCACAAAATACCCTCATTTTACTAAAATGTTGTACGTATTTAAAATACCCCTATGATATGAGATGTTCTGAACAAATACTTTAGACACCCTAAAACGATGTGTTTGTGCTTGCACTTTTAATTCACCAATTAATCTAGCTTTGTTAAAATCCCTAACCTTTTTAAAAGAGGGTAATACCAATTTAAATAATTATGCTATGGTTTTCAACTTAACCCCCTTCCACTTAGAGGGAATATTTTTATATAAAATATTTCTTAATTTATTTACTAAGGTTTAATAAGATACCTAATAGGGTAATGTTTTACATGAATCACCCCGTAGTTATTAGACAATCGTCTCTGAAAAGTACACAAATCCTGCCGCCCATGTGCAACGGTTGTCAACGCGAAGTTGTTCTTGTAGAATACCACCTTAAATAAAATACCCTAATTAAATAGAGTAATATTTTACGTAAATATCTCGTGGTTGATAGGCAATCGTCTCTAAAAAGGACACAAATCCTGCCGTCCATATGCAGCGGTTGCCAATACGGACGTATTTCTAAAATGTTACCTTCAAATTAAAACCATAACTTTTATAAATGATATTGTTCAAAGAGAATACCTGGATATTTATTAAAAGATAATTTCAAATAAATACAATAAAATTTCATCAAAAGAATATTTTCTCATTAAAATACCATGGATTTCCAAAATGATAATTACTCCAAACATTAGGGTTTTCCTTATAAACAATAATTATCATTAAACACTATCATCTTTTGACTAAGTATTTTTATAAAATGACATGAACCACCTTACAAACTTTAAAAGATAACAAAATAAAATGAGTGGTTGTGAAAGGCCATGTTAAGTTAGATCAATTTTTTTTTGAACACCAGTTTATGACATACATGACACATGATACAATTATGATTAGAATGCGCGGACCTAGCTATGGAATACTTATAAATGAGAATCTCTGCAGGCAGGGTGAACAGTCCAATGTGTGGACGACTACTAACCCGGTATTCGGGTGAATACTAAACCTAGTTTGGGGGTGAATGGTCCAATATGTGGACAAATACTAACCCGATATTCGGACGAATACTAAACCTACTTTGGGGGTGAATGGTCCAATATGTGAACAAATACTAACCAGATATTCGGGCGAATACTAACCCTACTTGGGGGTGAATAATCTAAAATGTGGATGACATACAATATGGAAATTCCATGCCTAGATTTATACGCACTAACTCTAATTCATCAAAACCATTGCACTGAATAACGGGGATGGATAGTTTGATTAGGTAAGGAGATGCGAAACTCGGATTCCCCTACTACTCGATCATGATCCCAGGAAGTGAAACCGTACATTTCACTTCCCCAGTTGTTGTTCCGTGGCCACAACGGAATAATCGCGAGTATCTGAACCCTTATTTGACAAACTAAAACGATTACAATACTTAGTAGATATATATTGTTGTTCACCACTAAACTCACATAATATCATGCACTATACCCACATGTTACTTTATCTACCTTTCTTTATGAGACATGGATTATTCAGCATTTTGGATGTGGATATTTTACCAGTTTAAACTTGCTGTTTATTATGGAACTGAAGGGTAGAAATACTTGTACCCTTGATTGATATTCACGCTAGACAAAACTCTATCGCAGTCATGGGACATCTTTCGGGGATGTTCACGCTACTGCATTGATTCATGTTATTATTGCCATTCCAGGCATGATCGCCAGCTCTTACTGCTTCCAGCTAATTATAAGATACCTCAAGGATACGAGTACGTCTATCAGTCAATTCCATCAATACACACCTTATTTAACCTGATCTAACTTTTAGACTGAATACCCGATTGACTTGACTTGAACTTTTACTTAACATATACTTCATACAACATTCCCTTACTCACATACACATCATACAACATACTCATATTCACATATACCTCTGTCAACATGTCTTATTTGTATATACCTCATACCCTCATACCCACATACATCATATCTGTACATACGCATCATACTTATATATATACTCGCTCGTTTCTCTACCTTTACTTCCTTATGAGGCAATCCTACTTGAGTATAACTCGCTGACGGACTTTCCTTTTCTCCATCTATTTTTGGAATGTCCGTTAGATGGGAATGAGTATTATGACGAGGATCAAAGTGTGGAGCCAACTAATGAAGATTATGCAGACTTGA
Organism: Agapanthus africanus; assembly: GCA_030015575.1. NCBI lineage: Eukaryota > Viridiplantae > Streptophyta > Magnoliopsida > Asparagales > Amaryllidaceae > Agapanthus > Agapanthus africanus. The sequence continues at coordinate 61,601,290 of JASDDO010000028.1, read as the reverse complement.
CAACGGAAGATTGGCTAGTTTTTTTGTTGCCTACCTGTTTAGGGCTTTGCTCCTTTTTCGATGTGATTAAACTATTTAGTTTATTTTACTCTTTTTTTTATGATGTAATAAAGTTTTGTTAATGGAAATAAATGCCTTTCGTTTTTATTATTTTGTTTTAGTACACATCCTGCCTGTTATAGATATTCACACACTTAACGTAACTGTATTGAATAGACCACCTTCAATACAGTTAGGTTGCGGACCATGCCACGTCACCCTTCACCTTCTTTTGGGAAGCGGGGCATGACAATTATGGATGGATATTTTCTTACCATAGTCAGCATGGTTGGCTTTATTATGTTCCGTATTTATGTATTTTGGGAAGCAGGACATGACAACTTTTAAGAGAACATGCATAAGTTCCTCGTTGGTTAAGACGTTGTAGTATTATCTAGAGTTTGCAAGATCAAACCTTTGATCTTGTAATTATTTTTATCAAATCTTTTTTTAAACCTTCTCATAACCTACAAATGAGACATTTCAATTCTTTTAACTCCCAAAATGAGTTCATAATAAATTTGAATTATTATGAAGAGTTTTTTTATCACCATTAAACCCAGTTTAATTTCTTTTTAATACCATTTATTGTCTCATTCTCCTTTAATTGTTTCTTTCTTCTCTAATTCAAAAAAAATTCATCATCATCATCTTCCACCTATAAGCCATTCGAAGATCCCCAATAATACCAAGTCGCTGGAAGCATCTCAATTGAGATTTTGATAGCAGCGATGATACGGTTATTCCACCATATTGCAACAACTTGTAAGTTCCCTCTTCCCCTTCGCACAAATTGAAACTCGTCCTCCTTATTATGCCTCATTCATGTCAAACCTTATGATGTCGGTAAATCCCATATTAAAGTGTTCTTATTATAAATTAATGCGTCGGTATAAAAAGTATAGGTGTCTAGTTGTAATACTTGTCTATTATGGTTGATATTTTGTCAAGTGAACATTGTGATTATTTCTATTAGATAGTTTGGTTGAATGTTTATGGTTATGGAAAGCATGAACGATCCATATGGTTTTAAAATAAAAGGAAAAAGAAGTTGCAAATAAATCTCGTTGTTTTGTCACCTTCAAATACGATCATAAATATCTTTGTCCTTAAAATAATTTTTTTAGAAATTAATTTCGGCTTGTGGAAATTTCAAGAAAATTATTTAAGATAGAATACATTTTTCTAAACACACTGTAAAAATTTCAAAACGTTTCGATATCAAATTTAAGTTTTACGGCTTTCGTGGTCGCTATTTTTGACAGCTCTAAAAACATATTTCAACGCCTATTTTAAAAAATCCATTACTCTGTCTTTCGAGATCCGATTTGAGAAAACACAAGTGTTTTGGAAAACTAGATTGAAAGATCTAGATTTTATTAGTTTTAATGTTTTCCTGAAAATCGACAAAAATAACCCAATTTTGAATTTTTAAATTCTGTGTCGAATCTGGACAGAATCTGTCCGCACAATGTTTTTTTAAAAATGGCACAACTCGAGCTATAGAACTTGGTTTTTGACAAACCTTAGATGTATGGATGAAAAACAGGCAGACCTACAACTTTCCTATATATTTGGTAACTCAGAAACATATGGAACGACCTGATATATGACCCGATATATGCTCTGCAAGACACCCCATAGTTGCTGTCCAGAAAGCAAAGAATCTGTTTTAAACTCTTATATTAAAATAACAATAACTATAGCTTCAGAAATCCTAATCACACGAACTCAAGATGTGTGACGCCCTGCTTCCCAACAGAGGGAAACGGTGACGTGGCAGGCCGCAATGTATTTACTAAAAACTAAATACGTTAAGCGTAATCAAGCAATATATATAAAATGCACAAGAATGACAAGAGATATAAAATAAATAGCAATTTTTATTAGCATTCATATTTATAATACAATTGATTTGAAAAGGAAAGATACAATGATATAAAGTAATGCCTAAACAGTGGCATACAAACTGAAAGTAAGTACAAGAAAGCTAGAAGTCCGGCTGGGCAGTGAACTGGTTCAAGTTCTCATGACTTGGCTCAATCTCCTAAGATCCGGTCCTCCTAACAAATATTCCAAAGAAAGAAATAGACAGGAATGTCGTCAGCGAACTAGCGCTCGGTAAGTCCCAAAATAAAAAATGGAATATAACAAGTAATAAGAATTGAACAGGTAAGTTGTACATATATATGATTGTTATTTTAACGTAGTTGTTTATAACTTGGTATAGAAGATATTTGTGTGTACGAGAGGAGTCCATCTTACTCCGTGGACTATGCTAACATGTAGTATAAATCCCCGTCGAAACCCACGGGACAACGGTACGAGAGTTCATGTAAATGTCTTTTAAGCGACCATCTAGTGCCACGTTAATACATTCCGTACCAATCTACCCCATTATCCCCGCGTAATATATTGTATAAATTATATTTACAAGTCTTGCCAAGACCATGGATACAAATTGTTCAAGTAGTTAGGTTCAGAATGTAATCTTATAGTCATGAAGTTATGTGAAGTTATAGTGTAACGATTCTGAAATCTTAGTACGGAAATTCTTCTGTTAAAATACAGAATAGAGTTTCACAGCCTGAGTTGGAGTTATAAGTTACTTTTGCTAAAGAATAGCTAGACATAACTTGTAGCTCACTGGTAAAGCCATTGCACTGCTGTGACGTAGCCTTTGTGTTCGAGCCCTACCAGACACATTATTTTTTCTGATTTTCTTTTTAAATTCTTTGGAAGCCCAAAAATTTACACGTACAATGCACACAAAAACGAAAAGACAGAAAAATCAAACATGTGAAAAAGGGTTTAAACACTGACTCGTACACGTGGCAAAATCCAAAGCCCCAACTCGACCGGCCAAACCCTACCAAAAACCGGCCTCGACAGTTGGATGTGGCCCAAACCCCTCTGTGCTTTGCACACACGACCCTTCCCCTATCTCTAACTCACCTACACTGTTTGATTGCTCTGCAATCAAACAAAGACTTTTAATTTCACCTTTAAACCAAATTTTAATGCATTTTAATTCACTCTTTTAATCCCAAAATCCTAATTTCACACTATGAATACTACCCCATGCCTTAGCCCTTCTTCATTCTGAAAATTTTAGCCAAAATTCTCTCAAAAGTACCTATGTGCAAGTGGAGTAAAGTGGAGTTAACAAGCAAGCAACTTTCGGCGAAGATCGAAGCCAATTCCGACGTTCCTGCGACACCTCAAAGTTTTCCTACCCTTCTTCTACCTCTTCCTAACATAATCAACCGATAAGTCCCTTCCCATCCTTATTCTCCTTCTCTAAAAATCTCTTTTTCAAATCATGTCGGTAAGTGGAGTTAATACCGACATTTTATTCTAAACCCTTGATATCACATTTTTTCTTAATCATTGCTCATTTATATTTCTACACCTTACTTTTTAATATAAAATTAATGTTTAGAACAAACTTTCACTCAAGAATATCATGAAACATGACTTTAAATCATCTTTTACATTAAAATACCATGAATTTTAGATATGTCATCTTATATTTCTTTGTTTAAACATGTCTCTAGAAAACTTCACGGGGTAATGACCTATCGCTCACATACACGCATGTTTCCATAGCACGATATCCTTTTAACATATTTTTGTTACCATATTACATCAAAATACCATGTACTATAAAAAACATTTTTTTAAAATTATATTTAAAATCCCTTTGCGATTGTGCCTCTACAACCCTCTATATGGGACCCGCTATTGGATGGTGTGGATTATCATATATCCTTGGGCTAATAGAGTGAGACGCAGACCTCCTCATGGAGCATTTGGTCTTGAAAGGTTTTTAATATGGTTTTAAAGAAAAAAGCATTTTTCTACTTTAATAAAATTTATTTTTTAATAAATATATCAATATTATCAAACCAAATATTTCAAGATATAATAACATTACATTTTTTCTAAAAATAAAAGAATGATAAGTTTCACCGAAATACCCTTAAGTTACCAAAAGACAAGTTTTACACTAAAATATCATGAACTTTCCAAGCTATGTCTATGAAACCCTAAATAATATAAATAAATTCTTAAAGTTAATTCTGAAATTTTATTTAAAATATTTTTCATAAAACCCACTCGAATTATATAAAAGTATATTTAAGGACTTTAGTAAGTATATGTTTAAGCGGGATCAATTCTTTTAAACCCCAGGGAGTCGGTGTCACGCCCCGCTTCCCAAAATACGGAATACGAGGGGTAGACAAGGCCAGCCATGCTCCTACGGTCAAGGAAATGTCCTGCCGTAGTCACACTTCGGCTTCTAGTTTTTCATGGTAAACAATAAGTAATGCACAAGTAATGAGAAAATGCAGTAACTGGAAGAAACAATGATATAAACTGACCTAAAGTGGAACAAACGAAGGTAAGTCGGAATGGCAAGTCAAGAAGTCTGTAATGCACGTCTAGTTCTGGTCCATGCTAAATCTTCTCCTCACACTGAGCATGCATACTCAGGTCGTCAGAGCGACACAATAGCAATATAATATATATAAAATCAAGAGACAGTTCTAACAGTGGTAATAGATGTGAATAACGGTAACTTAATGGCAGCATGAATATGAAAGCGCAATAATCAATGCGGCGGAGCAGTAAAGCAGTAGAATGATATGTCACGTATGTCAACACAGTATATAAAGAATATAAATGCCAGTATCCCTATCAGTCTCTAAGTCTCACTGTACAGGTCACTAAGCCTATCGTCAGCCCAAGTATGAGAATCGACCACTCGTGAGTGTCCTCCACCCAAGGGTAGAACCCAAGGGTAAGGGACCACAGGCCCAAAATGTAACATGAATATCATGGTATATATCACATACCCTGTAAATCTCCATATAACTCCCTAAATATATAAGCCGGCATGGGACTCCCGCGATTCTGTTGAACTCACACTTAAACTACCCCACACCCCGTGGTCTACATCAAACGCTAACCATAACCCTAAATATTAATCGATCCGTGACAAGTCTGCGCGAGAATTGGAGGCAGGACCTCCATCAAGCACGTCCCGACTAATACCTAAGATAAATGGCAGTGTCGGATACCTTATCTGTGACACCCGTGCAAGCGCTTCCATAAGTGTCCCATACCACTTATAGTCACACGTACACGCATCCCACAGACGTCGACAATGCAATAGAATAATAGGGTCACTGATTGTGTACAAGTACGTATCACTTTCACTTAATCACGGATACACGAACACTGACGTACTTGCTACAATCATCACTAAAATCTAACACTGGGTAAATGCACGATATCACTAGGTTATCACTACAATGATATAAGTATGAGACGACACGTAAACAATATAGAAAGCACGATTAAGGTGTCATAGAAACAATAATCTATCACTGGCACGATTTATCATGAAACGTACATATATAATTTAACGAAATGATAAACATGTAGTAATTAGTATGTTCAGTTATCTATCCATCTAATTTAGTTTCAAGCCAATCGGGTTCCAGGGTCATTAGTTATAACCATTTCATTTTAAGCGTTCGTTGCTGGAAATCCGGTTTCAGAATCAGACGTCCGTTTCACAACGCATTTTAATCCCAGTTGGGATCAGATTTTAGCGACGCTGATGAAACCTAGGGTTTTCAGTAAGGTTTTCAATGTAACAGACGGATCTCCAATCGCATCTGCACGTCATAAGATATACAATGTTTAACACTAATATGTCGGTTCTGATTCTGCTGGGACTGTTATGTGTCCCGATCTATTAAATCACAGATTAAATATCAAACGGTAACGAAACAGAGTGAAGTCAATTGTGTTGTCTAGCTAACAGATTCACCTACATTAAACAGCAGAGTTCCGCAACCTACGAGTCATGGAAATATTGTGGTCCCCAATACGGAGCAGAATCCAACGATTGGAGTCGCTCTGGACTGCAGTCCAGAGTCGCACTCCGATCCAATTATCGTCACAGTTTAAGTACAGGAATATCTGGAAACTAGTATAGGGTTAAAGTTTGTCGAGTTGGCTTCGATTTGAGCCCTCGAGCGCATCAATCCAGCCTGTATATAATTTATGGTGATTTTTATGGTTTTCAGGTACAGAAAGTATCCAGTTTTACAGGCAAGCTTGGGGGTAGTTGTTTTGATCTTTAACAGTCGTATTTTCTAATAAAATTCACACACTAGAATCATAGGCTTACGGGCCAAACTATACAAGTGAGTACCGTCAGTTTAAGCGAGAACTCTCATAGAGAACATGCATCGAACGGTTGAATCAGATAATTTAACGGAAAGTAAAGCATGAAATATATAAACGATTATAATTTTGTAATTAATAATAAGTAGCATGTAGCAAGTGGGGACTTGCCTGGACGCGCACGGCAGCGAGGTACAGTACGGGCACGTGACGAGCTAGCCCCGCGACTGCAACGGCTCCGGGTGAGCTCGGGTCTATTCTCGGCCAGTGGGGGCTCGGGGCGTCGTCGGGGTTTGAGAGAAAGACCAGTGAGAGTGTGAGATAGAGAGTTAGAAAGTTAGAGACAAGCAGAGAGAGGGATGAGGGAAAATCATAGAGAGCACAGTGAGAGATATATATATCAGTAAGAGAGAGAGAAAGAGAATGCTGAGAGGTTAGAGAGAGAACAGAGAGAGTGAGAGAGGGGAAAGGGAGGGAGTTAAACAAAGAGAAAGAGAGATTTAGAGGGAGAGAGGGAGACACCCAGAGAGGGAGAGCAGAGAGAGATGTAGATAGAAAGCTTGAGAGAATTGAGAGAGAGAAACAGAGGAAGGAGAGAGAGAGGGAAAGCACACACACAGAGAGAGAGCCAGAGCTAGAGAGCGAGAGGAAGAAACAGAGAGGTGATGACGACGACGTCGACGACGTCGACGATGATGATGACTATGCGGGGAGGTCGACGACGAGGCGAGAAGATCACCGGCGTCGGGGCAGGGGACTCGGTATGCAGGTGAGTGGGTGCAGGGGAGTGGGTGCAGGCGAAGGCGCTCGGGGCAGTGGAGGAAGAGGGGAGGAGTGAGCGAGGTAGTGTGGTCATCGGTGGCGACGAGAGGAGCGGGTGTGCAGGGAGATCGGCCGGGGTCAGCTCGAGGTGCGTGCAGGGGTCTCGTGGAGGATGAAGGAGGGAGGAAGAGTGATGAGAGTTGGAGAGATGGGGAGGTGATGGGAGGAGATGACGGTGGAGGTCGGAGCTCCGGTGAGGGGAGCGGAGTGCCAGGGGCGGTTAGTGGGTTTGAGAGAGGGAGGAAGAAGGAAAGAAAGGAGGGGAGCGAGTGATTGAGGGTGTAGTGGGTAGAGGGGAGAGGGTCGTGGGGGAAAAATGCGCGCGTCGCGGGTAACGCTCGCGCGAGCAAGGGCGACGGCGGAGGCGAGAAACGCGCTCGCGAGCGGGAGTTAGGGAAAGAGCCGTTGGAGACGAGGGAGAAGAAGTGCGGGCCGGGCCGGGTTTACACGAGCGGTGCGGGCAAAGTGAAGCGGGCCAAAGAAAAATGGTTTAATAATTTCCCTGGGCTCGGGCTGCTGGGCTGCAAAACAAAAAGGAAAATCAAAAGGGAAAAGAGAATTAGAGAAAAGGAGGCCGAGCCGGGAAAACAAAGGTTTATAAAGGGAAAATTTTTGGTGGGCTAGACCTAGAACCTTGGGCCGCAGATTAAATAAGAATTTCCTTATAAAAATAGAGTGGGCTGAGAAGGGACGGGCTGGAAAATTGGGAAAAGAAAATAGGGAAGTGGGCTCAGGCTAAAATAAAATAAGAGTAAAAGAATTATAATGGAATGGGAAAGGAAACGGACTAAAGTTTAACAATGAGTTTAATTTAAAAGAATGGGCTGGGTTTGGGGTTGGAAAAAGGGTAATTAGAATTTGGGTTTGGGTTCAATGGGGTTTTGAAAAATAACGATAATAAATTATAAATAAAATAAATAATTCATAATTAAGAATAAATAGAATTCTAAGGTAACGGAATACAAATTTTTGTATAAAAGGGCTGGGTATTACATCATACCACCCTTACAAAAATTTCGTCCTCGAAATTTAAAATAAAACGATAAGTTATACAAACATAGGTAAAAGCAATTATATTGCAACTATCACATAATGCTTTACTTGAAATAGGCAGATAACGAAATTTGAAAGTTCATATATGTAAGAACAACATACGAAGGTATAAGTCTAAATAAATATACAACAGGAACAACTACAAAAGCAACCTATATGTATATAAGAATAGCAATATCAACAATAATGAACAGTGATAATCGAGACGTACTCGACAAAATCGAAACTCAATTATATGTACATGTAGGAATATCAAAAGAAATACATCAGAAATAGTAAGTATAAGGCACAAACACTGATAATAGTAACCATCGGCACAATACTCGAAGATAAAGTAACGACAATAAAGCAGTGAAAATTAGTCGGTAGGTTAAAACAGTTTAGGGTAAGGTATCGATAAAATAGGTTTACAATATTTTAGAAAACTGGTATAGTGAAATTAAGAAGCATAGACCAAAAGTATGCGCGGTGTAAGGCTGCGCTACTAAAATGAGAATAATAATAACGCACTTAAAATACATAAAACGGGGTAATCAATAGCACGTACTTTTGACAAATACAAAATACTGAAAACTAAATTTTCGAATAACAGTGTTCCTAAATATAGTTAGGGTAACAAGAAAACACAAAGGAGTGTAGGGCTAGGTAGGGTAATGATTATAAAGAAGTGTGGCTCACTCAAAAGGTCGGTGTGTGGCGGCTTTAGGCTAAAAATCAAGGAGACCGTGATTGGATCTGCACAGGAAGTAAGGATGAGCAACAACGGGATACCAGCGAAAAGTATGGGAAAGACAACAGTCGATACATCACACGAATCAAAATTTGAAGGATTAGTGAACTCGGAAATCCCCTAAAATTTTCTCCTCCCAGAAAGATCTCAAACGAGGCACAGGCGGAGGATGATTGGTGGACCGCTAAAAGATCAGGTGTGATACTAATTAATCTCAGTGAGGGTTAAATCAAAGTAAGGAGTAGGGGTGGACAGATCTCAGTAAGAAAAAAAAATAAATGGATGAGGGCAATAAACAAGTATCAAGCGAACCAATAGTCAAAAGGTTTACGAATTCAGAAGATTTATTTTATTCAAGAAAATTTGAAACAAGGCATTCCCAAAGGCGAAAAGTGGCCCTAAACTATACACATTTTATTTGGCCAGAAAGACAACATCAAAAGAAATTCCGTCAGTTGCGGTTGTGGAGATTCAGTAGGTTGCGGCAGGCTCGCGCACTCAGGTAGGGGCGTCCATTTCCATAGCGCCTCGCAGGTATCTCTAATGGAAGTTCTTCCACAGCAGGGTCTTGATCTTCTGGTCCTTCTTCCTCGGATGGAGCTTCTTTATCGAGGCCCGATTCCATGTGATTCTCTTCTTCTGGATTTTCTTCCACGGGATTTTCCTCAACTGGATTTTCTTCTATCGGGTCTTCCTCGGGACCTTCCTCTATCGGGTTCTTTTCAGCGTCTTCTTCCTCTTCATCGAGATCAGCTATCACGTTAAATTCTGGGGCGGCTACTCCTTCGTCCTCTGAATCGTTGTTTCCGAAGTTGACCCGGGGACCGTTGATCTCATCGTCAGAACTCATCAGCGTGTGGTCTAAGGAAACGCATGACTGTGCATTCCCGTCTAGATACGGCGCTGCCCTAGGGTGGGCCATGGTCTGAAAAGAAAGTCATGATTAGACAGTGGAATACATCAAGGAAAAAGCTTAGGGTACAGACTATAGGAAAACATACGGTTGCAGGAACTGAAAGATCGAGATTAAAATACTGTGATAATGAATAGAATTAGATAAAGAGAAAGCAAGAGAATGATACATATAATACGATTCAAATTTTATTGCATTCAGCCAAAAGTTCAACGGATACAAGATTTCAAACGGACAGAAATATTCATAAAAAGATGACAACATTAATGCTGAAAGTGGATAACATGAAAAATCCTTCTTCGACTACTATAACATTGCATTCCCGTCGCGTGAGTTGAATCCTGCGTTAGGTCCGCCTTATCGTCGAAGTTCGAACTACGCGATAATCCTCACTTGGCAGAAGTGGAGAGTGTGGATGAGTCTCCTCCTTGTAGTTCCTTCCTTTCTGGGCAACCGTTGATGAGATGTTTGTTGGATCCACATATTAGACATTTCCCCTGGGCGCGGCGACAATCCTTCTGAAGATGTCCTGGCCTCCTACAGTATCCACAGCATAGGGTCTTCTGCCGCTTCTGTCGCTGGGGAACAAATTGGCGCTTCATCATCTTCTCTTTTCCTCATCTAACGGGGATCCCTTTATGATTGGAGACTCTCGCTGGTGCCTGATTCACTTGCCTTCTCAGTCCTTCAGCCAACAAGTCGTTTGTTCGCTCCTGGGCTTCCTTTAGACCTTGCAGCACACTAAGGATCTCAACAGTCTGATTCTGGGGAGCGGATATAGACGAAGAGTCGTTGAAAGACATGATCCTGAAACAAAAATCTTGAAGATGATATAGGGCACAAGCCATAAGATTCAAATATAATAAGGATTGGACAAAGATTCAAAAAAAAACATCAGATGTGATGAAACTTATTACAAGCGGAAAAAATCAACTGTATGACTCTAAGTCGCCTAAACAAAGTATGGTAGTGTAATCGTGATGTAGTTCACCATTACAACCACGAAACTTTGTCAAGTCACCTGAAACCCTAGTGAATGGATAGCTGAACCCACGATGTGAATATGGATCAAGAATGACAAGTTTACAACCAAGACCAAGGGATGCCTTAGATTGCCAAACTATGCACGGAAAACTGCAATCCCAATCGATGGAAAACCTGGCTCTGATACCAACTAAACCATGTCACGTCCCGCTTCCCAAAATACGGAATACGAGGGGTAGACAAGGCCAGCCATGCTCCTACGGTCAAGGAAATGTCCTGCCGTAGTCACACGTCGGCTTCTAGTTTTTCATGGTAAACAGTAAGTAATGCACAGGTAATGAGAAAATGCAGTAACTGGAAGAAACAATGATATAAACTGACCTGAAGTGGAACAAACGAAGGTAAGTCGGAATGGCAAGTCAAGAAGTCTGTAATGCACGTCTAGTTCTGGTCCAGGCTAAATCTTCTCCTCACACTGAGCATGCATACTCAGGTCGTCAGAGCGACACAATAGCAATATAATATATATAAAATCAAGAGACAGTTCTAACAGTGGTAATAGATGTGAATAAAGGTAAATTAATGGCAGCATGAATATGAAAGCGCAATAATCAATGCAGCGGAGCAGTAAAGCAGTAGAACGATATGTCACGTATGTCAATACAGTATATAAAGAATATAAATGCCAGTATCCCTATCAGTCTCTAAGTCTCACTGTACAGGTCACTAAGCCTATCGTCAGCCCAAGTGTGAGAATCGACCACTCGCGAGTGTCCTCCACCCAAGGGTAGAACCCAAGGGCAAGGGACCACGGGCCCAAAATGTAACATGAATATCACGGTGTATATCACATACCCTGTAAATCTCCATATAACTCCCTAAATATATAAGCCGGCATGGGACTCCCGAGATTCTGTTGAACTCACACTTAAACTACCCCACACCCCGTGGTCTATATCAAATGCTAACCATAACCCTAAATATTAATCGATCCGTGACAAGTCTGCGCGAGAATTGGAGGCAGGACCTCCATCAAGCACGTCCCGACTAATACCTAAGATAAATGGCAGTGTCGGATGCCTTATCTGTGACACCCGTGCAAGCGCTTCTATAAATGTCCCATACCACTTATAGTCACACGTACACGCATCCCACAGACGTCGACAATGCAATAGAATAGTAGGGTCACTGATTGTGTACAAGTACGTATCACTTTCACTTAATCACGGATACACGAACACTGACGTACTTGCCACAATCATCACTAAAATCTAACACTAGGTAAATGCACGATATCACTAGGTTATCACTATAATGATATAAGTATGAGACGACATGTAAACAGTATAGAAAGCACGATTAAGGTGTCATAGAAACAATAATCTATCACTGGCACGATTTATCATGAAACGTACATATATAATTTAACGAAACGATAAACATGTAGTAATTAGTATGTTCAGTTATCTATCCATCTAATTTAGTTTCAAGCCAATCGGGTTCCAGGGTCATTAGTTATAACCATTTCATTTTAAGCCTTCGTGGCTGGAAATCCGGTTTCAGACTCAGACGTCCGTTTCACAACGCATTTTAATCCCAGTTGGGATCAGATTTTAGCGACGCTACAGTTGGATGAAACCTAGGATTTTCAGTAAGGTTTTCAATGTAAAATACGGATCTCCAATCGCATATGTACGTCATAAGATATACAATGTTTAACACTAATATGTCGGTTCTGATTCTGCTGGGACTGTTATGTGTCCCGATCTATTAAATCACAGATTAAATATCAAACGGTAACGAAACAGAGTGAAGTCAATTGTGTTGTCTAGCTAACAGATTCACCTACATTAAACAGCAGAGTTCCACACCTACGAGTCATGGAAATATTGTGGTACCCAATACGGAGCAGAATCCAACGATTGGAGTCGCTCTGGACTGCAGTCCAGAGTCGCACTCCGATCCAATTATCGTCACAGTTTAAGTACAGGAATATCTGGAAACTAGTATAGGGTTAAAGTTTGTCGAGTTGGCTTCGATTTGAGCCCTCGAGCGCATCAATCCAGCCTGTAGATAATTTATGGTGATTTTTATGGTTTTCAGGTACAGAAAGTATCCAGTTTTACAGGCAAACTTGGGGGTAGTTGTTTTGATCTTTAACAGTCGTATTTTCTAATAAAATTCACATACTAGAATCATAGGCTTACGGGCCAAACTATACAAGTGAGTACCGTCAGTTTAAGCGAGAACTCTCATAGAGAACATGCATCGAACGGTTGAATCAGATAATTTAACGGAAAGTAAAGCATGAAATATATAAACGATTATAATTTTGTAATTAATAATAAGTAGCATGTAGCAAGTGGGGACTTTCCTGGACGCGCACGGCAGCGAGGTACAGTATGGGCACGTGACGAGCTAGCCCCACGACTGCAACGGCTCCGGGTGAGCTCGGGTCTGTTCTCGGCCAGTGGGGGCTCAGGGCGTCGTCGGGGTTTGAGAGAGAGACCAGTGAGAGTGTGAGATAGAGAGTTAGAAAGTTAGAGACAAGCAGAGAGAGGGATGAGGGAAAATCATAGAGAGCACAGTGAGATATATATATATCAGTGAGAGAGAGAGAAAGAGAATGCTGAGAGGTTAGAGAGAGAACAGAGAGAGTGAGAGAGGGGAAAGGGAGGGAGTTAAACAAAGAGAAAGAGAGATTTAGAGGGAGAGAGGGAGACACCCAGAGAGGGAGAGCAAAGAGAGATGTAGATAGAAAGCTTGAGAGAATTGAGAGAGAGAAACAGAGGAAGGAGAGAGAGAGGGAAAGCACACACACATAGAGAGAGCCAGAGCTAGAGAGCGAGAGGAAGAAACAGAGAGGTGATGACGACGACGTCGACGACGACGACGATGATGATGACTATGCGGGGAAGTCGACGACGAGGCGAGAAGATCACCGGCGTCGGGGCAGGGGACTCGGTGTGCAGGTGAGTGGGTGCAGGGGAGTGGGTGCAGGCGAAGGCGCTCGGGGCAGTGGAGGAAGAGGGGAGGAGTGAGCGAGGTAGTGTGGTCGTCGGCGGCGACGAGAGGAGCTGGTGTGCAGGGAGATCGGCCGGGGTCAGCTCGAGGTGCGTGCAGGGGTCTCGTGGAGGATGAAGGAGGGAGGAAGAGTGATGAGAGTTGGAGAGATGGGGAGGTGATGGGAGGAGATGACGGTGGAGGTCGGAGCTCCGGTGAGGGGAGCGGAGTGCCAGGGGCGGTTAGTGGGTTCGAGAGAGGGAGGAAGAAGGAAAGAAAGGAGGGGAGCGAGTGATTGAGGGTGTAGTGGGTAGAGGGGAGAGGGTCGTGGGGGAAAAACGCGCGTGTCGCTGGTAACGCTCGCGCAAGCGAGGGCGACGGCGGAGGCGAGAAACGCGCTCGCGAGCGGGAGTTAGGGAAAGAGCCGTTGGAGACGAGGGAGAAGAAGTGCGGGCCGGGCCGGGTTTACACGAGCGGTGCGGGCAAAGTGAAGCGGGCCAAAGAAAAATGGTTTAATAATTTCCCTGGGCTCGGGCTGCTGGGCTGCAAAACAAAAAGGAAAATCAAAAAGGAAAAGAGAATTAGAGAAAAGGAGGCCGGGCCGGGAAAACAAAGGTTTATAAAGGGAAAAATTTTGGTGGGCTAGACTTAGAACCTTGGGCCGCAGATTAAATAAGAATTTCCTTATAAAAATAGAGTGGGCTGAGAAGGGACGGGCTGGAAAATTGGGAAAAGAAAATAGAGAAGTGGGCTCGGGCTAAAATAAAATAAGAGTAAAAGAATTATAATGGAATGGGAAAGGAAACGGACTAAAGTTTAACAATGAGTTTAATTTAAAAGAATGGGCTGGGTTTGGGGTTGGAAAAAGGGTAATTAGAATTTGGGTTTGGGTTCAATGGGGTTTTGAAAAATAACGATAATAAATTATAAATAAAATAAATAATTCATAATTAAGAATAAATAGAATTCTAAGGTAACGGAATACAAATTTTTGTATAAAAGGGCTGGGTATTACAGTCGGAGAAAGTGAGTGCTTGCCTATTTAAAGCAGAAAACTTAACGGTGTTATCAATGATAATTGTCTTGGAAAAAGACACAAATCCTGTCGTCCATGTGTAGCAGTTACCGATAACTCCCGAACCTAATTCAGGATCTAAATCAGTTATAAGTGTCTGACTTGAGTCTGAGTCTAGATCAAACTTGAATCCAAACTCTAAACCTGAATCTAAAACCAAACATGAATACTTTATCTAGAATTCAAACATAAAAAAGAAACAGGTATACTTGACTATTGATCATGAATCGAAATACTTGAACTTGACTAAAGCAAAACATGAATATTTGAACACTATGATTTGACTCGAACCATGAATACAACTTGACATGGATACAAGAATACTTGACATGAATACTTGATACATACATGAACTCTATCTTGCAAACTGATGTATTCATGAATTCAAGAAAGGCTGGTAATTTTAGTTATAACTTAACATATGCGGGGTGCTGGGGTAGTTCATGCGTGAATCCAATGAAATCTCAGTAGTCCCACTAGATCATGAATCTATGTCTACTAATGCAAGCAAGCTATCATGATGGCCCGTGTTTCCTTACTTCTGAATTACAGCCTGTTGAGTTTGGAATATTTCAACACTAGCTTGAAGTCCCGTTACTAACACTTGATTCGGGCCCGTGGTTCCTTACTCCTGGATTATAGCTTGTTGGGTTCGAGAACACTCTTGAGATTGGTTGACATTCACTCTTGAACTTACGTTAAAGTAGTATACTCAAGTAGAGACCTGCTAAGACACTTATATTCACTGTATATTCATTATACCTAAATTACACGACCAAGCAATAATGCTATGCTATTGTTACTTTACCATGCTTATAAACATATTGTCATATTCATTATACCTTGCCAATAGAATTCCATGTACCCAGAATTTCTATGCTTACAGTAATTGACATGTTAAATAACATATCTCCTAGTCCATTGTTTCATGATATACGTTTTATTTATCTTGAGATTGGTTGACATTCACTCTTGAACTTTAATTCTTGGGGACTTACTGAACAAAAGTTCGCTGACGGACATTCCATTCTTCTTTGTTTTTTTTAGAATGTTCGTCAGATACTGTGGAGACCGAGGAGATAGACACTACAGAGGAAAAGCATGATCAGATCATGACACAGACCCAGACCAGATATATTCTTCTCAGTTTATATATGCCACTTGTTTAGACATTACTTTTCTTGTATTTTCTTTCAGTTGAAATCATGTATTGTAAATGAATCAAGTTGAATGTAAATAAAGTTGTTGAAGTTTTAATCTCATGCTTATTTCTTGTCATTTTATATTGCTTATTTTACGCTTAGCATATTTATTCCGGGAAATGACCTTCTCAAAATAAATATGTCGCGGGCCTGTCATGTCACCGTTTCCGTTTACTGGGATGCGGGGCGTGACATATAGCCATGGTTCGGTCAAGTCAGGTCAAGTATTCATGTTTGATATTGATGTTTGAATTCAGCTATTCAGGTTCATGTTCAAGTATTCATGTTAAACTTTGGATCTATATTTGAATTGGACTCTAATTTGAGGTTGGATTTAGGTTTGAGTTAGACTCGGACTGAGTCAGACACTTATAACTGATTTAGATCCTGAATTAGGTTCGGGAGTTATCGGTAACTGCTGCATATTGACAGCAGGATTTGTGTCTTTTTCCAAGACAATTACCATTGATAACTCTGTTAAGTTTTCTATCTTAAATAGACAAGCGCTCACTTTTCTGGCTCCCTGGGGCTCAAGAGAATTGATCCCGCTTAAACCTATATTTACTAAAGTCCTTAAATATTGTTTTATATAACTCGAGGGGGTTTTATGAAAAATATTTTTTATAAAATTTCAAAATAAACCTCAAGAATTTATTTATATTATTTAGGGTTTTCATGGATATGAATTTTAAGGATTTGAGGTGTTTTAGTGATAATAGCTTAGTTTGGAAAGTTCATGGTATTTTATTGTAAAACTTGTCTTTTGTTGGTATTTTAGTGAAACTTGTAATTCTTTCATTTAAAAAAATTATAAGTTTATTATATTTTGAAAATATATGAATTTGTAATTTTTTATATAATTATTAAAAATTAAATTTTATTTAAGCAGAAAAATGCGTTTTTCTTAAAAACCGTATTTAAAACCTTTCGAGACTGAATGCTCCATGAGGAAGTCTGCATCTCGCTCTAATAGCCCAAGGATGTGCGATAATCCACACCATCTAATAGCAGGTCCCCTAAAGAGGGTTGTAGAGGCATATTCGCAAAGGAAATAAGAATATTGTTTTAAAAGGAAACCGTTTTTAAAGTGAGTGGTATTTTAATGTAATATTGTACTCACAACAATTTTCCAACAAAGATGTATCGTGCTATGGAACAAAGTGTGTACGTGAGAGTAGGTCATTACCCCATGAAGTTTTCCTAAAAGTATGTTTAAGCAAACAATAAAAGAGGTGATATTTAAAGTTCATGGTATTTAAATGAAAAAATTAAATTAATGTTATTTTACATGGAATTCTAGGTTAAAATTTATTCTAAATATTTATAATTAAGATTACAAGTATATTGTAAGAATTTGGATGAACAATATATAAGAAAGGGGGAAGTTTCTAAGGTTTAGAGAATGATATCGGTATTAATTCCACTTACCGATATACGTTTTGAAAAGAATTTCTAAAGTAAAGAATGAAGAATTGGAAAGGACTTACTATTAGATTAGCTCAAAGAAAGGTTGAAAAAAGAGAGTTGAATTTCATGGCGTCGCGGGATCGCCGGAATTTGTTTCGATCCTCGCCGGAAGTTGATCGCTTGCTAGCTCCTCTTTTACTCCACTTGTATTTAAGGAATTTTGAGAGTTTTGACTAGAATTTTCAGAATGGTGTTGAGCCAAAATGTGGGGTGGTATTTATAGTGTAGAATTAGGGTTTTGGAATTAAAATGGTGAATTAAAATACATTAAAAAGATAATAAATGGTGAAATGAAGGGTCTCTGTTTGATTACAGAGTAATCAAATAGTGCAGGGATGTTAGGGGTAGGGGAAGAGTCAGGTGTGCAAAGGCCGGGCCTCATTGGGCTTGGATCAACCGCCGACGCCGGCTATTTCTTAGGTTTGGCCTGTCGATTTGTGCCATCTGGCATCAAGCTTTATGCCACCAGATAAGATTAGGGTTTACTCTATATTCTACATGTTTGCTTTTCTGACTTTTCATTTTTTGTGTGTATTGCACGTGTAAACTTTTGAGCTTCCAAAAAATTAAAAAAATCAGAAAAAATAATGTGTTTGATGGGGATTGAACACAGGGGCTACGTCACAGCAGTGCAAGGGCTTTATCAATGAACTACATGTGGCTTCTTACCGTTGTTTAATAAAATTTACTTATAACTCAAACTCAGGCTGTATAACCCATTTCTGTACATTAAACTGGAAAATTTCGTACAGTAAATTCGGAGTCGTTACAAGGTGTTTAGATAACTAGACTGAAATACCTACCTTTTTTAGTTTAACCCGTGGCCTGAAAACCGACAGAAAACACCCCAAACCGTGTTTTTAAAACATGTGCCAGTGTTGGACAGATTCTGATCTGTTTTGCGCAGTGGTACGAAAACACATCTAACTCCCAAACCAGTAGCCGGAATTAGGCGAGACTTGAACCTGAGTCTGCATAACACATAGATTTACTTTTCTTGTTTTGTTCTAGAGATCATATGGGTTGAGTAATCAATAATTTCTAGTACTCCTATACAATACCGTTTCTGATTTATACTTGAATATTGCACTTGTCTTATTTCATGCCATGCAACTTTCTCATTATATTTGCACCTATATGAGCTACTTGATTAGATATATTGCATGCCTGATACGAACTTGACTCGATCCATGAATATGTATTGACATGAACTCGACATGAACTCGACAAGAACTTGACATGAACTTGCAACACTCTAACGTATTTCATAGATTCGTGTAACCATTGTATCAACTTCATAACTTAACATACGCGGAGGGGGGGGGTAGTTTGGTGGTGAGCGCATACCGTGGCACGAAAGTCCACTAAAAATCACTTAACATTAGTCTCATGCGCCGTTATTCCGTGAGTTTGACGGAGCTTAACTTTACGTGACGTTGGTCCGTGGGTTTGACGGATTACTCGCGTATACACTTATATCTTCACTATCGCACTACAACAAGCATGTAATAGTAGAATTGACATGCTAATATAGACTGTCATGTTTAATTGATATACCATGCTTGTTCACCACACTATTCTTTCCTATCTACTTATATGCTTGTCGTTACACTTTTTACATTCTATTTCAAATCGAAAACTTACCGAGTCCAAGATCGCAGACGGACATTCTATTGTTTCTTTCTTCTTTTAAGAATGTTCGTTAGGTGACTTAGGGACATGAGAGATTGAGCCGACTAAAGAGGATTTTTCGCAGTTTTCTTCTCAGGTAGATTTCTAGCAGGCCAGCTTTTTATCTTTCAATATGCCTATTGTTCAGGCTTTACTTATTTCTATTTTTTCGTTGTAGTTGAATTTCAAACTTGTTGCCGTTCGTTTTGAACATTATGGACTTGGAAATGTAATAATGTAGTTGGATTTATGCTCTCGTTTAATTTTTATTTATTATATATTGTTTATGATACGCTTAACGTATATATTTCTGGAAGGACTCTTCTCGGAATAAATATGTCATGGATCTCGTTATGTGCCCACTACTGTTTTTTAGGAAGCGGGGCGTGACGGGTTTTAGTGGTGGCCTATACAGGTCTCGAACCTGCGACCTTTTGAATATATGCAAGAACAAACTTGTATCTCATTGGTTAAGTTACTTCACCGTTGTTCCATAGATCACTTGTTTGAATTTTGGATCTTGCAAATATTTTTATCAATTTTTTTTACTCTCTCATAACCTATAAATGAGACCTTTCAATTCCTTTTAACCCCCAAAATAAATTCATAATAAATTAGAATTATTATTACGAGTTTTTTTATCGCCATTAAACCTAATTTAATTTCTTTTTAATACCACTTATTGCCTCATTTTCCTTTAATTGTTTCTTGCTCCTCCAATTCAACAAAAATTCATCATCATCCTCTAATTCTTAGCTGCACCTATCTTCTTCTTCCACTTATATGCCATTAGAAGGTCCCTGCGTCCAAAGCCTCTCGGTCGAAGTTTTTATCGCATCGGCGATACGATTGTTATACCGTATAAGTCCCTTTCACCTCTTCCTCTTATTGAATCCGTCACCCTTGCCATGTCGCCAATCATGCCCATGTTTGCGTACTTCGTCGGTATATCCTATGCTTAATTAACATACATACAATGAAACGTCTAATACAAGTTTGCTCGTAGTCTTATACTATAAATAATTTCTATGATCCGATACATTAACAAAACTATATCGAAAAATAGATAGGTTATCTCTACACGCGATACAAAAATTTCAATTCGAACCAAACTACGAATTACTTTTTATGACTTTTGCTCACTGTTTTCATAAACCAGAAAACTGTTTTTAACGACCTTCTTCGAAGACCCATAACTCTGTCTTTTAAGCTCCAATTGAGCAAACACAAGTGTTTTGGACAATTAGATCGAAAGATCTAGATTTTCTTAGTTTTAATATTTTCCTAAAAACCGATGGAATTTATAGAATTTTTTCTTTTTAAATTGTGTGTTGAATCTGGACAGATTCTGTCCTGATTTGTGAATTGTTTTTAAAAATGACATAACTCGAGCTCCCGATATCGGTTTTTGACAAACCTTAGATGTATGGATGCCTAATTGGCAGACCTATAACTGTCCTATATATTTGGTGACTCGAAAACGTGTAGAACAACTCGATATATGCTCTGCAAGACACACCTATAATTGCTGTCCAGAAAATAAAGAATCCGTTTTAAGCTCTTATTTTAAGATAACCATAACTAGAGCTTCAGGAATCCAAATTGCGTGAAACCAAGTTACTTAGATTAGTAGACCGAAAGACTTACAAGTTCCTAATTCTTTTTGAGATCTGAACCGATAGAAAGTATCACAAACTGCATTTTAAAAACATGTGTCGGGGTTGAACAGATTCTGATCTGTTCCGCGTAGCGATACCGAAATGCGTCTAACTTCCAAACCAGTAGCCGGAATTAGATTAGGTTTGAACTTGAGTCTACATAACACCTATGACTATGTTTCTTGTTATTTTCTGACTTCATGTAAGTTGAAAATTCGATAGTTTTCCAGCATTTCTTACTATACTGTTTCTGGTTTGTGCTTGAATACTATACTCGACTCATTTCTTACCATGTGACTTCCTCATTATGTTTGTATCTATATAAACTACTTGATTAGATATATTGCATGATTGACACGAACTTGACTCGAGCTATGAATACGTAGTGATGCGATCTTGATATGAACTCGACATGAAACATGCCTTGAACTTACAACACCCTAAATTATTCATGGATTCATGTAAAGATTGTTTCATCTCTTTATAACCTAACATACGCCGGGGAAAGGGGTAGTTTAGTAATGAATGTATGTCATGGCACGAGAGTCCACTAAAACTCACCTAACCTGAATCCCATATGCCGTTGTTCTGTAGGTTTGATGGAGCTAACTCCACTCGCTGTTGGTCCGTGGGTTTGACGGACTACTCTCGTATGCACGCATACCTTCACTATCGCGCTACAACAAACAAATAATCGTAGAACGGCTATGCTTATATAGAACTATAGAACCACCATGCTCATATAGTTTGCCATGTCCACTTGACATATCATGCTTGTTCATCTCAGTATGCTATTTTTCATACCTGCTTATATACTTATCATTATATCACCTTATTTTATTATCATACCTTTATTAAGGACTTACCAAGCGCAAGATTGCCGATGGAAAAAAGTTGTTTTTCTGTCTTCTTTGTGAATGTTCATCAAGTGATTTTGGGACATATGAGTGATAGGAGTAAAGGTTGAGCCGACAGTGGAGGACTATCCCCAAATGACTTCACAGGCTGATTATTAGTCAACGCTAATCTTTTTTCCTATGCCTACTTGTTAAGGATTTTCTCTATTTTCTTTTTATTTATTGTATCAGATATTTGACTTTATCTCGACTCTTGTTTATTTGTGGGAACTGAATGTAATAATGTGTTGGATTTATGCTCACGTTTAATTCTTTTTTATTATATATTGCTTATGATACACTTAACGTATTTATTTCGAGAAGGATCCTTCTCGGTATAAAAACGTCGTGGATCTCGTTGAGTGCCTACTACTCTCTTTTGGAAAGCGGGACGTGACAGGGACTTTCTCAAGGGGTCCCGCTGTTGGGACCCCCTAAAAGAGGAATCCCCGTGTTGGGACTCCCCCTCAAGGGATCTTTGTCTCGGGACCCTTCCAAAGAGGGTCCCACCACATCGGGCGGCCTTCTGAACTCAGCAGTCTACAAAAATCTTCTCTCTCTCTCTCTCCCCCACTTTAGGAGCCGTTCAATACGCTCAAAACGTTTCCCCTTTCAAATAAATTCCACGGGACATTGCCTCGCACCCTGTATAGGGGCTGTTAGCCCCTTTAACCCCCGCCCGCTTCCTTGCTCGGTCAATCCATGGCTGATAGTTTACTACCACCGACGCTAAGGATCAAAGCCCTGCTCAAGAGGCCACCGAGCAGCTTCACTACTCGGTCAATCGATGGCTGATAGTTTACTACCCACCGACGCCAAGGATCAAAGCCCTCCTCAAGAGGCCACCGAGCAGCTTCACTACTCGGTCAATCCAAGGCTGGTAGTTTACTACCCACTGACGCCAAGGATCCAAAGCCCTCCTCAAGAGGCCACCGAGCATCTTCCTTGCTTGGTCAATCCATGGCTGGTAGTTTACTACCCAACGACGCCAAGGATCAAAGCCCTCCTCAAGAGGCCACCGAGCAGCTTCACTGCTCGGTCAATCCATGGCTGGTAGTTTACTACCCACCGACGCCAAGGATCCAAAACCCTCCTCAAGAGGCCGCCGAGCAGTTTCCCTGCTCAATCCATCCCTGGCTGGTGGTTTACTACCCGCCGACGCAAAGGATCAGAAGCCCTCAACCTCGGCAAACGCCGACTAATCCGGACTAAACTCCTGTCTAACTCATTCTAAGAGAAATGGTCACCAGTCCAACTCAAAAGAATGGGCAAATCTATGCCTTTCTACTCAAAGGAGCCAACCGACGTGTCTTAAGTGAGCGATCACCACCTTGATTCCGGGGCCATATGGACACCGACTTTACACCGACCTTTGTACACATACAGATAATTGGACTTCACTCGACGCGTGATCGCCAACTAAAGAACTGGTCGGCGACCTAGCACGTGGCCCGTCAGGCGAGGAGAACTCTAACGAGCCCACACAAATGAAAACATCGCCACACAAAAATTTGCAAAATGGCTTTATTCATAATTCGGGAGTCTTTGTTGGAGATGGTGCCCTCAGAGTCAATTATTGGATCACAGGCACGTGATTGCAATGATTGAGGGAGGACCTATCCCGGTACAACAGTCTTACTCGAGATGATAGTATGCTATTTGGTTTACCTTTATCATCGTGTACTGCTTTAGGTGACCTGACAGGTTGCTATTACACGCTGATAGAGCCCCTAGGATTCTTGCTTGACCACCAGCAGTATGAGGGTGATCATATAAGTGGGAGCTGGGGGTCTACAAGCACATCCTTAAAAGGTCCCTAGTCGTGGGAGATTCGAGACAGGGCATCGATTCTCCAGAGTAGACTAGTGTATACAGTCGAGACCCCGACGAGGGGCGGTGGCCGGTCTCACAAGCCACTGGTGTCAGTTGGATCACCTAAGATGTATACAGGTGCTCATTGGATTATGAGTACACCGGACAGGACTCGCCGGGAACATGCTAGTTGGTCTTATACTTGACGTTAGATAGCAGTTCCCAGGTGACATGTGTACAGGTTAGTTCATCGACCTGGGGATCGTCATTTGTCTCGTGTGAGTTCCCACTGTACTTTGATTACTACCCTACCACGGCTCAAAGGAGTCGTGCAAACAGGTTTTAGTTGGGTACAGTCCCGAGCCACATGGAGGCAGTGAGCGGATCTTCGGGGGTTTCGTCTCTTCCGGTATTGGGGGTGAGGTCGCGCTGTGTCTAGGAGAGCCATTACACGAAGTCCTTGGCCAAGGCAGGAGATTTACTGGTAGATATTCCAGTAGTATCTCAGGGTGTTCTAGGCTATACTCCGACACGACTTGTACCGCTTTTGGGGGTCTGACTTTTACCCACCCCTTAGGCCCGACATGCGATGCTCATAGACGAACGGACCGGACTGTACGGATATTGTCACTGACAGGCTCAGTAGGGTGTCAGGATGAGTTCGCTCATCGACATCCCTTTTGGTCAATAGCTGGTGGCCCGTTACGTATTGGTTTATACCTCTGACGTGCTAGTGGTTAAATCCACAGCCATAGTATTGACGAGTCTTTAGAGTCCACCACACTTTCTGTTACTCAGCTTTCGGGCGAAACGCTGTAGAGGTCGTATGGAGATATGGCAGGGTTCGATCAGATACGTGCGGTATTGCACGGATCGTGATCGGACGGTTTTTACTAGCCGGCTTTGGCTTAAACCGGATCTTAGTATTTGATAGTGTAGTTTTGTCTCTTTGCATTTGTATTTCGGTCGGAATACAAATGCGGGTGTGTATGCACAGTATCGGGATTTTCCTGTAATTTATTATGATTAGAGAGGGTATGGGTTTTTGATTTTGTGTTGGAAATTGGTTATGGGGGGCCGGCCACTGTTGGAGTGGGGCCGGCCACTGTTTGAGTGGATTGGGGGCCGGCCATATCTTGTGTGGAGGGAGAGAGAAGTTTTTTTGTGTGGATTAATATTCTTCATGTGATTTTGTGGTGGACCCCCCCTCCATGTTTGTATGCTGTGAAGGAATTTAATTTCCTTTGTTTTAATTCCTACACACATCCCATTAGAAAGTGAGCTTGCTTCATTCCTTTTTGCAGAGAGCAAAAGACTTGGCCGAGCTCATTCCTTGATGGATGCTCCATTTTCATTTCCTTTGCATGCTCAATTTCTCCATCAAGCATCCATGAAATTCTTTGTGCAAAATTCCTCCAACATGGCAACCTCATAAACCCCAAAGAGACAACTATTCTACACCATTCTACAGCACATCTTGGACGCGTCGGCCAGCCAACTTCGCGCCCGAGTTGCCTCGGTCAAGAGGCGGGAGCCCGTAAAAGATGCAGGCGACGTGGTGCCCTTCCGGCGAGGAGATGGAGACCGGACATTCCGCGAGAGATCGGGACGACGACGAGAAGACCGGAGGACTCGGATCACTCGGTATATCTCTAACCCGTCTTGTTGTTAGCTAGATCTAGTTTAATGGCCCGATCCGTGGTCTAGTGCGCGGTGGTGCCGGTTTGCTAAGCCCGCAAAATTAAAGTTTTTCACCGCTTCCGCATTTGGCCGTCGGGTTGTCGGCCGGGGCGCCGCCGTGCA
Source organism: Agapanthus africanus (assembly GCA_030015575.1). Classification (NCBI taxonomy): domain Eukaryota; kingdom Viridiplantae; phylum Streptophyta; class Magnoliopsida; order Asparagales; family Amaryllidaceae; genus Agapanthus; species Agapanthus africanus. The sequence continues at coordinate 61,575,961 of JASDDO010000028.1, read as the reverse complement.
CTTCCAGTGGTATCAGAGCCTCGCCATTAATTTCGTCTAGCTTCGTTTGATGTGTTTTGCATTTCCGATCGATCAAATGTTCCAAAACTCGTATTTTGTTAACATCAGTTTTCTGTTGAAAATTTTTTAAGCCCAAAAATTTTTCAGGTTGCAAAAATGTGATGTACATGAAAACCTAAGACTACTGCAGAAATCCGAGTCATTGATCTTTCCTAGAGAGCGCGGAACCGCGGCCAATACCCACTTTGGGTCGCGGTTCCGCCGCAACATGAAAGGATCAATGGGCCAGGTTTTTCCAGTGGGCTTCTGGGTTAATTTTAGGGGTTTTGGAATATTAAAATTGGGCCCAGATTTTCTGTGAGTGCTACAGTATTGCTTGGGGGCCCACTTGTTAATTTTTGATCGATCGGATATTTTAAACACATTATTTCACAGTATTTACATTATATCTGCGACCGTGAATGTCACTCGATCGGTAAATCCGGTCTAACTGCTATAGCCCGGTTAGACGGATTTGCGAACGTGACTTTCACGTTGATGTTCTGTGTTTTTGCTGTGATGTTGCGGATCGGTCGTGGGGATAGCCTGGGTGCAATGCTAGTACTGTTTTGTTGTATTATGTACTTTTGTTGTTGCGGGGCGAGCGTCCGACATGTGGACTGCCGTCACTGCCTGATTGTATTATTCTTTTGGGGCACGACCAGGTTGCGGTCGATGTACCCGTTGTATGTATATTTTACTTTCTGTACTAGGATTACCCCGTGGTGGGGTGCACGGATAGCCGGGTTCTGGAGGGCAACAAGCCCGCATCTCATGGCATTGAGACGGAGGGGGCTTCACTCTAGGATTGGCGGGCTATTCGCCGCACTCGTAGGGGGTACAGGTTGACCCAGGAGGGGTGCCCAAGTTGCCGGATTCCTTGAAGTGCTGGGTGGTCCATTCACGGTGCTGAAGGGGGCTGCCTCGCTTCGGGTTTTGGCGGGTAACTTGCCGCGCCCGTAGGGGTCTAGGATTTCATTGCACAGGCTATCCACACGACCAGGGGAACGTCGGGTTTCAGTAGTGGCTCTGTGAAACCCGGGGATCCCAGATATCTGTATTGTTCTGTGATGCTGTACATTTCTGTGATGTTGCATTTTATTCACGCCTTGAGCGAAATATAATATATTGGTATATATATTAGTAGATGTTGTATATGTTTTTCATCCGCACTAGCCCAGTCCCCGCTCTGCCGTTAGTTAGCTAACCTAACGGGTGATGACGGGACCCAGTGGCGAATGCGGATGGCATATACGTACGTCAGAATATTTTCGTTCTTTGTGGTGTGATCAATTGATGGGACTGCGTTGATTCGGATCAATGCAAGTTAAAACAAACCTATTCTGATGTTGTTGGAACACTTTTCAAAAAGCTGTTATTGCAAGGACGTTCACTTTTGTTTTGCATCGTGGTATTCATTTGGAATATCCTGCTCCTCAGTCGACGAGGCAAGGGCCGAGATCCCTTCACCGGGAGTGACCCCTTGGACAGAAGTTTGCGTCAGGGCATTAACTTCACTATAGCCGATTACTTTTGCTTTGCATCGTGGTATTCATTTGGAATATCCTGCACCTCATTCTACGGGGAAAGAGCCGAGATCCCTTCACCGGGAGTAACCTCTTTAGTAAAGGTTTTCGTCACTATATTTTCTAAAAAGCTATCCGTTCCTTCAACGATATCAAGTTCATTACGTTAAAGGTTTTCGCCAGAAACCATTCGTAGCCCTCCGTCGTTTCATATGGGTAGTCAATAGTATTCAAGCTGTGTATGTTGGCCAAAGTCAAGGCACAGTGATTGGTAGCTATTGGGTATTCATATGCAGCATAGATAGATGCGTTGGTTTGGGACAGTCGTACTGCCATTTTGGCCAAAGTCAAGGGTAGGTACGGGTGGATTCAAATTAACCTGGAGAATGACGGGTTGAACTTGACATGTGACTTATGATATGTTGGCCAAAGTCAAGGTCATAAGAGCATGGGGCAGAAATCACATCGGGAGTTTCAAAAGTACTGAAACTTGCCAGATATGCGCATACCTTCTGGAGTGTGATAGAGTGAGCGGATTCCGTCACGTTGTCATGCGATGATAGTTGGATCCCGATTCCCACTGATAAGTTGGTTTACTCCTCGGGTGACCCCGACTAATTCTTCTTTCAGGTTTGGAGGAGAATTTGAGGTACAGTGGGAGGTTTCCAGATTAGATAAATTGGTAACCATTCTGATCTAGGTTAGAGTGCACGCTGAGTGTTTCTTTTCTCTCTCTCTCTGGCTGCGACCATTGACCCGACCCTAAGACTATGACTCAGTGACCAAGTTGACCGAACCTTCTTAACACTGGTTTTTGGATTGTCAGAGTTGCAGACCTCATTGCCACTCCTACTTTTACCCTTTTCTCCAGGACACCCCGTATTACTGCGAACGTCCACTTCCATTGGACAAAGCCATCGTATGGTTAGATACGAACTCGAAGGAATTCGAGGATGGTTTCCGGTTCTGGAGAAAACGATTAGGATTATTCAGTTGTCTTTTCCCTTTTACCTTTTCTCAAGTTGTGAGCACTCCTTGGTTTAGGAGATAGTACACCTATTATGCAAATTGGATAGTCTTCTTCCAAACCTTAGGCTGGTGCCCACCGGTAGGGAATGAAGAAAACCAATTAGCCTAAACGGTGTGCAGAAGGTATTAAGATTAAGACAAAGAAAGGGATTAGTAAGAGGGCAAAGTAAATTGCGACTGATATTCACGACAAAACCAAGTATTTCTTCGCCAATCCTAAATCACCTTTGTATTTCTCCAGGACACTCCGTATCACTACGAAGATCCACAGTTTATTGGATACTCCATCGTATGGTTATATACGAACTCGAAAGGAACTTGTTCCAGTTCGGGGATGGATTCTGGTCCAGGAGAAATAGGAATAAGGTTTATTCGGTTGTCTTTTATCTTCACCTTCTCTCGCATTCCGAGTGCTCCTAGGATTAGGACAGTACACCCATTATGCTTATTGGATAGTTTTCTTCCAAACCATAGGCTGGTGCCGAACGGTAGGGAAGGAAGAAAACTAATTGGCCTAAAAGGGTGTGCAGAAGGTAATGACTAAAGACATATAAAGGGATTTGGAGAGGTGGCAAAGAATTATACGGTTACAGTTGTGAATCTGGATAATGGAAGAGGCATTACTAGGAATACCAGGATACCCCATCGAAACATTTCAATATTTCAGTTTCACTGTGTACTGTTAAAAGAAAACTGATTTCCCGATTAGGTACTTGCTCCAGGGTATGTATTTACCAGGTTTGATTCTCACATCTGTATGGTTTTACAGATGATGAGTGGGAGTAAGTTATTGGGAATTGGGTGATCATCCTCATTATATCGGGATTCGTTGTAATCGGTGATATTTGAGGAGATCATCTGGGCTGTTTGCCGGTCGGCGAATATTTGGTTTTGAATATCCGTTGCTATACACCAATTTCAAATCGATATATCTGTACGTCTATTTTTATAGAGTGAGATATACCTTTTGAAATTATGTCTATGACATTTACCTATATCAGTGGATGGTTAGGTAAGGAGCATTGAACAGCGGTGTAATTCTTCTTAACCATAAGTACAGTTTTCACCCTACGACACACAGTGAAAGAGTTGTCAGACTCAGCGGACTTATACAGAGTATTGTATGTTGTCCAGTGTCCATGAGGACAGAGGGGTTGGTCCTCATACTATATTCTGTTTACTTTTAACTTCTCTAGTTCTTAGACATGTGTTTCGTAGAAACACAGGGTCTAAGTTTTGAGGAGTTATAGGTATTTGAATAGAGTAGAGAACCAGGTGTAGCAAGTATCGGGATTCTTCAAGGTGATCGAAGATGGAGATACTTATGTAAGGTATTCAGTTGATAGTAATGATAAAGAGAAATTGCTTCTCTTTCAGGTTACTCATAATTGGAAGCATTCCTAAGTTGAGTAACGCTGATCGGCCTCTCTCCATTTAGTTGACATGCACTGGAGACAGCTGCATGATTTGAATCTGGTTCAATTAAATCAGTGCCTCTGGTTCTATATTGGATGTAGAACAGTTCATATCTTAACGTTGTTAAGGTACGGGGAGTTGTCCGGCTTATGATTAAAACCAGACTCTGGATAACTTCAGGCACGTTTCTGTAATGGCTGTTTGTGGGTTGACCCAGGCTATGACGAGGGTTGACTTTCTACCATAAGGAAGATCAATAGTGATATTGTTCTTGACTCGCCACAGTTTTATTAAAAATGGATTTTTTCAAAGACAGTAGTGGGAGTATGGTAGAACTGGAAGTGATTCCAGAACCGCAAACGATTACTGAAGATTTGATAAGGAACCTAAAGATTCAATCTGATTTGACATTCCATTGGCCACTCCGCAGATAAGGTGGGTAACTTCAGGCACCCGAGAGGTACTCCGGTAGGCTCAAGGAAGGTGACAGGGAAGTTCTTGTTTACCCACACTTGCCATTGTTGTTGTTCCAGGCTGCGAGACCCGGCAGGAGGATGAGTATAGCGTCGTTTTAAACTAGCTTTAGAAGTGCACATCTATATGACTCTGCCAGAGGGTTGTCGTAGTCAGTGGGAGCAGCGGAAGCATTGGTGGATATCTGCTTATGTCTATTTATAGACTAAAGCAGATATAGCGGAGATAGATCATCTATTTCTGATGTGACAGTCATAGGTTTGACGTCATCAGAATAGGGGATGGATCTGTTAAGAAGGTAGTAGGGTGTAATATCCGGGTTTTGGATGACATACACAAAGTAGGAAGTGATATTCCTATACTACGATCGGTTATACTTTGGTCGTCACACAGTGGTTTCTCCACTTGGGACTTGGACATTATATCAGACATACTGGTTACTAGATCTATGGTTTTAGATCTAGATTTGGGTGGTTTCCCAATCAGGGTACTTTGACAGCATTCTAAGAGTATTTAGAATGGACGACTCCTGGCACGGTAGTGTACCTGCAGGTGATGGAGTCACCCTCTCTAAAGGTGTCTTATAGACTAAAGTAGAAAGGGATGTGCATGATTGGCAAATCACTTGCTTAGGCAATTGAGTCAATCATGAGATGTCAAGTACCACACCAGATGTTGTTCTTGCAGTAGGTGCAATAAGTAGATATTGATCCAATCCTGGAGAAACAGTCGGAAGCAGTTTTAGAACATAAGTGGATGTTCTAGGGATATGATAACGACAGCCTCATTCGGGGGACAGTTATCATTCCAGGCTTCCAAGGTGACCTGGACGACAAGGAGGTTGTCAGAGTTATAGTTTTCCTTCTGACGAGGGGCAGTATTTTGGACAGGTGGTCCAAGGAAATACTGAGGGTGGCATGGCGCAGGATACTGATTAAGTTCAGTTGACGATACAGTCTAAGAAGTTTGGATTTAGAGTTCATTTATGAGCTAGGTCCCATCAGATATCCAGACACTCTAAGACAGGTATTGCTCATTTCGGGAGATGGCTTTCTCCGCGAACTTGAGATATAGAGAGAGACATAGAAAGAAACTTCAGAGCGGATCCACTCGCTGAGGCTATTCCTCGAACGCAATAGTTTCGCAAACAGGCTTTGTGCGACTGACTAGTAGAGGAGTTGGGTGTTCGGTATCACACGGGCTGTGAGTATGCGACATCGCAATAATTAGCCTTGAGTGCAGGTGGGAGATTGTTGGAGATGGTGCCCGCAGAGTCAATTATTGGATCACAGGCACGTGATTGCAATGATTGAGGGAGGACCTATCCCGGTACAACAGTCTTCCTCGAGATGATAGTATGCTATTTGGTTTACCTTTATCATCGTGTACTGCTTTAGGTGACCTGACAGGTTGCTATTACACGCTGATAGAGCCCCTAGGATTCTTGCTTGACCACCATCAGTATGAGGGCGATCATATAAGTGGGAGCTGGGGGTCTACAAGCACATCCTTAAAAGGTCCCTAGTCGTGGGAGATTCGAGACAGGGCATCGATTCTCCAGAGTAGACTAGTGTATACAGTCGAGACCCCGACGAGGGGCGGTGGCCGGTCTCACAAGCCACTGGTGTCAGTTGGATCACCTAAGATGTATACAGGTGCTCATTGGGTTATGAGTACACCGGACAGGACTCGCCGGGAACATGCTAGTTGGTCTTATACCTGACGTCAGATAGCAGTTCCCAGGTGACATGTGTACAGGTTAGTTCATCGACCTGGGGATCGTCATTTGTCTCGTGTGAGTTCCCACTGTACTTTGATTACTACCCTACCACGGCTCAAAGGAGTCGTGCAAACAGGTTTTAGTTGGGTACAGTCCCGAGCCACATGGAGGCAGTGAGCGGATCTTCGGGGGTTTCGTCTCTCCCGGTATTGGGGGTGAGGTCGCGCTGTGTCTAGGAAAGCCATTACACGAAGTCCTTGGCCAAGGCAGGAGATTTACTGGTAGATATTCCAATAGTATCTCAGGGTGTTCTGGGCTACACTCCGACACGACTTGTACCGCTTTTGGGGGTCTGACTTTTACCCACCCCCTAGACCCGACATGCGATGCTCATAGACGAACGGACCGGATTGTACGGATATTGTCACTGACAGGCTCAGTAGGGTGTCAGGATGAGTTCGCTCATCGACATCCCTTTTGGTCAATAGCTGGTGGCCCGTTACGTATTGGCTTATACCTCTGACGTGCTAGTGGTTAAATCCACAGCCATAGTATTGACGAGTCTTTAGAGTCCACCACACTTTCTGTTACTCAGCTTTCGGGCGAAACGCTGTAGAGGTCGTATGGAGATATGGCAGGGTTCGATCAGATACGTGCGGTATTGCACGGATCGTGATCGGACGGTTTTTACTAGCCGGCTTTGGCTTAAGCCGGATCTTAGTATTTGATAGTGTAGTTTTGTCTCTTTGCATTTGTATTTCGGTCGGAATACAAATGCGGGTGTGTATGCACAGTATCGGGATTTTCCTGTAATTTATTATGATTAGAGAGGGTATGGGTTTTTGATTTTGTGTTGGAAATTGGTTATGGGGGGCCGGCCACTGTTGGAGTGGGGCCGGCCACTGTTTGAGTGGAGTGGGGGCCGGCCATATCTTGTGTGGAGGGAGAGAGAAGTTTTTTTGTGTGGATTAATATTCTTCATGTGATTTTGTGGTGGACCCCCCCTCCATGTTTGTGTGCTGTGAAGGAATTTAATTTCCTTTGTTTTAATTCCTACACACATACCATTAGAAAGTGAGCTTGCTTCATTCCTTTTTGCAGAGAGCAAAAGACTTGGCCGAGCTCATTCCTTGATGGATGCTCCATTTTCATTTCCTTTGCATGCTCAATTTCTCCATCAAGCATCCATGAAATTCTTTGTGCAAAATTCCTCCAACATGGCAACCTCATAAACCCCAAAGAGACAACTATTCTACACCATTCTACAGCACATCTTGGACGCGTCGGCCAGCCAACTTCGCGCCCGAGTTGCCTCGGTCAAGAGGCGGGAGCCCGTAAAAGATGCAGGCGACGTGGTGCCCTTCCGGCGAGGAGATGGAGACCGGACATTCCGCGAGAGATCGGGACGACGACGAGAAGACCGGAGGACTCGGATCACTCGGTATATCTCTAACCCGTCTTGTTGTTAGCTAGATCTAGTTTAATGGCCCGATCCGGGGTTTAGTGCGCGGTGGTGCCGGTTTGCTAAGTCCGCAAAATTAAAGTTTTTCACCGCTTCCGCATTTGGCCGTCGGGTTGTCGGCCGGGGCGCCGCCGTGCACTTCCAGTCTTTACAAAGGTATTATAGGCTCCCTAGCCCCACAAAATTGCTCGAAGGCTTATAAAATTCCAAAACAAAAGGAAAAGAGAAGGCAGAAAGGCTCAGGCCTCAGGATCGGGGAGGACCTCAGTATGCTCCGCGCCAGCATCGGTAGCCGGGGTGGTGGCCGTAGGGTCGGTGCCCCCAATAGGAGCTGCGGTACTGGGAGTTGGGGTGATCGCCTTATCCCCAGTGCTCCCACTAGGAGCCTTCCCCCCGGCGGCACTTCCAGCGGCGTCCCCCTGTGTCTTATCCCCGAGGGGTTACTCGAGCCGGAGCCCGCCGTCGGGAAACTCCGGCATCAACGTCTTGACGGCATCGAGAGCCTGATGCCAGACGAGGGCCGAGGCATCAGCAAGGTTGGTGTAGAATTGGTCCGACGTTTTGTAGCTCTCCACCGCTTTTGCCGCCCGGAGGTCGGCGCGCTTTATCCCTTCCTTCGCCGCCTCATTCTCCCTCTTAAGGGTGTCCCGCGTCTTCTTCAGAGTGGCGTTGAGCACCCTGGCCTCCTCTAACTTAGACTCGACGACCTTGTTGGACTCCTTCAAAATTCGGATGGACTCCCTGCAGTTGGAGTTCACCGTCTCCTTGGCGGTCACCCGATATTCGAGGAAGGCGATCCTCTCCCTCGCCTGACGCAGCTTCCGGCTCAGGCTCTCCTCCCGCGAGGAAGACTCGCCCTCTATCTGTATCGCTGGGGCAATTTTCTCATGCTCCATGTTGGCGACGTGGGTATCGTGCTGGAGGACCTGAGGAAAACAAAAGGAGGGGTTAAAGAGTATCTGGTCCGACAAATAAAAGAGGCTTAATGAAAATCCGAACGGGAGGCGGACACTGACCTGCACAGCCTCCCGAGCTATGGCCGCGATTTGGGCCTTGAGGGTCCCCCAGGGGATTTTGCCCCCGGCCGATCGTTCCATCTCCGAGAGCAACCTATCAGCGACAGAAAGCCCCGAGGGCACCTCGAAGCAAAGGTCTCCCTCCTGCACGAGGACCGGGGAAGACAGAGGTCGGGATACCGTCCCTTTTTATCGCTTGAGGGGGACCTCGGGGGGGTCGGCCTTATCCGCCACCTCTAAAACCCGGGGCTCCGACTCCTGAGCATGTTTACGGCTCTCCCCGCGGCTGGTCTCCTGAGCCCGGGGCGTGGTAGAGCGCCTAGCCAATGCAGCCTCCGACGGGTCGGGCTTGGAGCGGGGCATGACGAGCCGGCGCCTTCGGCCTTCCTCCCCTTTTTCTCGGCCATGACAGCCAGGAATTTGGATCGGTCCATCGGTTCTGCAAACAAAAAGGAAAATACACAATGGGAATTAGTGACGCCGGAAAACAGAAGAAAATAATGCATGTCTAAACAGGTCGCCTAGGCTCCTAACTTACCCATGAATTGAGCAGGGCTGGGCCCGGCCCAACTAAGAGCTTGCTCGGAAAGCAAAACATCGGCCCGTTGGACAGACTCCTATGCCGACACCGCCCTTGCTTTGGAAGAGGACGACCGCCTCACCCGCGAGCAGCCGACCATGTGCCACTGAATAGGCACATGCCAATCCTCACCCTCGGGTGGACCGACAAATAGGAACTTCTCCTTCCATTCGTGGATAGAAGAAAGAACTGCTACGACGCCCGACCCGGCCTCCCCTCCCATATGTTTTCTAAAGGAAACATATACCCAGCTCGGCTCGTCCTTACGGGTGCCGGGATGATTTTTATAGCAAAGGGAGGAAAGGAGAAGTGTCAAACTGAAGGGGATTTCTTCGAGCCTCAACCAGACTAAGAACTTGAGGAGAATCCTCCACGAGTTTGGTACTAGTTGGCCCGGAGCTAGTTGAAAACAACGCAGCGCGGCATTAACATCAGGGGAGAAAGGCAAACGCGTTCCAGCCCAAAAGGCATCCAGGTACAAGGCGATCTTCTTACCCCGCACCTAGTCCGCTCTCTCTCCCTCCCCAGCTAAGTGAAGCGAATAGCTAGGGGGAATGTGGAAGCGAGCCCGGATTGTGGTGAGCTCGTCCACATTCCTCAGGAGGGAGGCCGCGTCGCTAGCACTCCTGATATGCGCTTTGGGGACCGTCCCCGTTGTATGGCCACGGGAAGCACGGGTAACCTTAACTCCCTGGGGGAACCCGGCACAGAGGAAAAAGCAGAGGAAGAAGCAGCGGAAAATTTCCTAGACTCTACCCTGACTATCTCAACAGACTCCTCAGAGGAAGACATATAATCTGAGTCAAAGAAGGAGTCCTCCGAGGAAAGAGCGCGAGAGATTCGACCTAAAGGGAAGAGTACCGAGCTAACTCTCGCAGCGATGGAGAAATGATAGCGAAGTGTGGACCCTGGGGGGATCCCACTTCTATTTATAGCATTTGGCAAACGCATCCAACAGCGCGATCGTTTCCCACCAAATCAGCGCTTCGCGCTCGACTGCCGGCGACGTCCCACGTGTCGCACGACAATTGGGCGCGTCCCTTTGAGCGCAGGGGACAACGGCGACCCGCCACGTCAGCCAACCGGCGTCGGACGCGTGACCTGGCGCCTCAACGAACGTACGATCGAATCGGCACTCCCTCTTTAATGCACGATCTCCTCTCTGATCCACTGACGTCATCAAAAGATACGCCTAACTGCTTCGGGAATCCGTGCCGACGAGGTCTTCAAATACGAACTGAGCCAGGGTAACCGATCGGACCACTCTCAACCCGACCCATAAATAGGTCGGGATGAGAGTGGGGGGGCTAATGATGATTCTCGTAAATGGGAGCTTCCCAGATCATGACACGTGGCAGAAGACGTGTCCCGATGCATACAGAAACTGGGCGAGGGCTGCACATTGGAGGTATCCCCAGGGCTATTTTCCTGCTGCTTGGACCCGACCTTCGAGAATTCCTTGAAGAGTCCTGTAGACGACCAATAGCTCACCTCCGAGTCCTCGTGCACGCTGAGCTTCCTCATCCCTCCCAGCTCGTCTCCGAGCTATCACAACACCGAACTTCCTCGACCTCCCGCTCATTTCTGAGCCCCTGCCGAGCTAAGATTCCTCGGTTCTAGTGGACGACCCAGAACGCAAATCATAGGCGTCTCCACCACGGCTCCGCGAATCTCGCCGAACGTGAGATATCCGCCGCCCCACAATCCCGCGTTCCATACAGTCGCATCCCCCATTAACGAGCGTATCCCGTCATTAATGGGAGATCCCGCCATTTTCGCGGGCGCAACGCCAGGGGCGTAACGGCCGGCGAGAATCTCGCGCCCGCTAGCCAATGGATGCCGCTATATAAACCCCTCTCTCAGACGACTCAGGTAAGACAATTCTTATCCAATAGGCCGCTACTCTGCCCAAATATCTCGACTAACTTGATCGTCGGAGGGTCCACGGTGGTACAACCACTCCGGGTCTTCTTTGCAGATAGCTTGGCTTCTCGCCAAACCAAATCCGTTGAGATCCACACACCTCAGGAGACAGTTCTCAAACCCAATCTCAGCCGTTCGTCTACGCCGTCGGCAGATCGTCGGAAGACAGCATCTGAAGGAGATCCAGAGCTCCATCACTACCAATCTTCTTATGGATAGAGGGCAATGGTGTTATCGATATTAGACAAGAGCGAATGCCAGAGACAAGGATCAAAACCTTGAAAGGTTCCATTGATATATGGTTTGATTTATTTACTTTCATCTGAGACAGAATTGGAAATTATAAAAGAGACAAAGGTTAATTATGAAATTAAAATTGAAAGCTGTATAAAAATACAAATGTTAATCATGAAGTAGAAATCGGAAGTTATAGAAAAGGCAAAAGTTAATAATGAAAATTGGAATTGAAAGAATATAAAAGACCAAGGTTGACTAATCACAAAAGGCCAAGGTTAATCATAAAAATAACTAATGAATATATAGGATGTGACAACTTACATATGCAGTGAGTCAATGAAAATGAAATGGGGTGAGATACCCAAAAGACAAAGGCTAATGAAGCTCAAAGTTAACCAGGAAATTAATTAATGAAGATTTGAATTCTTATCCATTATCATCTATAAAATAAAGGAGAGGGGATCACTCATTATTCTATCTCAAACTCATAGTCATGGCCCTAATTTTATTTACCAATTTGAAATTTCTGATGCTTTCTCTAGTTATTTTTAGCAGTGGAAGTGAAGGTAGATTGGCAACTACAAAAGATGAAGGTCTGAAGCTAGATATAGAGGCCAAGGCTTCCCAAGCTTCACGTAAAAAATGTTCAGATATCTCATGATATAATCAGACTAAAAGGAAAAAAAAATGAAAAGAGCCATAGTTTGAATAAATGTCTGCATTTTTATATCATATTACTAGATCATGACTAACATATCAAAATATGTAATCTTTATGCAGAATGAATCCATTTGGTATATACATGGATGTCTACAGAAGAAGATCTCTCCTAGAAAGGATTCATATGAATGAATCAACATGGAATTATTCAACCGCAAGTATTCTACCAAGTGACCGGCCTGAAGAACTCAATGAGGTATGGTGAATTTGATGTGGGCCTTTAATTTATTTATTTTTTTGTTTGGTAAATTTTGAGTAATTTGCTTTCTCCTTGATGCAATTTATAATTGCATGATAATTTAGTATTCCCCAATCTCTACTACTGTTACAAGACAAACTCTCAAACCGTACCTGATGTTGATAGTATCTTCTTTTAATTAAAGAAGACGTAAATGTCGGAAACCCCTCACCTTAAAACAGAAAATCCCAATAACTTTTGAAAATCTATAGTATGTACTTCTCACTTGACTTCCATTAAATTTTTCATCCAAATTTTCATGACTTGACGAAAATATCCCCGATTTTCTCTAAATACTATTTTTGTGCTTTTTTTGTTGGGTAAGGACATGTCAGTGAAGTCATGTAATTTTTGGATGGAAAATCCAACACCAATTAAGTGAGGGGGCAAAGGGGAATTTTTAAACGTTAAGGACATTTCTTGCTTTTGGACCAACGACGGTTTCCCTGCATTTAAGCCATTAAAGAATTTAAGAAATGAGAAGGCTTCTAATTTATTCCTCATTTGAATCTCTTTCAGTTTCTAGGGTTTAAACCTAAATATTTAAATCACCTACTATTTATTTAAACAATACACTATAAATTATACATCCAGCCATGTGTCTTGCATATGCAAAACACTAAAGCTATAATAATGTATCTAATGTAACTTCGGTGATATTTGCTATTTTCTTATTTAAAGATTTAAATCACGTGCAATATATATGAGAGAAAAAACAAGTCAAATATTATGAAATTCCTTAGATACTTATTTACTATCAAACAGGCGAGCCGAACTTGAGCGAACTGGGGTCGGCATGAGTTCGGCTAGTTTAGTTTTGGCTCAGCTCGAGTTCAATCCCGAACCTAAACATTAGACTCATGTCCGTTTATTTAACGAGTCGAGCTCTTAACGAGCTAACGAGTCCTTAACGAGCCGACCTTTGGAACTCAATTTTTTTTGATTCCGCGCTTGATTTTTCCAAATTGGAGCTTGATATTTTTGATTTGTACAGATCTTCTTATAGAACTTCAAAGAAGAACTGTCATTCGAGAAAATTTGATTTTTTAAAAAGGTTTCGAAGTCAGGGTTAGAGACTTTTCGGGTTTGGGGTTGAGAAAAAGGGCTAAAGTTTTCTTCAAGTCAGGGGCAGGAAATTAGGGATCGATAAGAAGAGAGAGAAGTAAAAAAAGAAAATTATGTATAAAATATGGTATGTTGGATAGAGTATTCGGTATTATTAAGTTATTGGGTATGAGCTTAATATTTAAAATATATATTATAAACGAACCGAACCCGAGCTGTTAACGAACGAGCCAGGTTCAGCTTGAGTTCGGCTCATTTACTTAACGAGCTGGGATTTTGGCTCAAGTTCAACTCATTAACAAAAAAACCGAACTTGAACGAGCCCTTGTCGAGCTGAATTCTAACCAGCTCGGTTCGATTAGCATCCCTACTACCAATTTTTTCTTCTTTTCTTTTGTGTTGTTGTTTGATGATGCTCAATATTGGTGGTCTACAGGATCATGACACGTGGCAGGTGACGTGTCCCACAACTCAGAAGAAAGGGCCCGCAGGGGCCGATCAGGCCACCCCGTGCCCGACCAGCAAGCACAAGCTGGCCCCCCTCGGGGCCCCTGCAAATTGGCCTCCTCGGCCTCTCAGCTCGCCCCCGAGCAACCACAGGACCAAGACTCCTCGGCCTCCTTGCTCGTCCCCGAGCTTCCGCCGAGGACGTCTTCCTCGGCCTTCCGACCTACTCCCAGGCGTAACCGCCGCTCCGCGAATCTCGCCATGCACGGATCCTACGCCAGCAACGTCCCACGTTCCACGCCATCACGATCCCCATTGATGGGCGATCCACTCTCTACACGGGCGTGACGTCGAGAGCGTAACTGCCGGCGAGATTCTCGCTGCCGCTGCTGCGTGCTCCCCTGCTATATAAACCCCCATCACAGAGGGGTCAAGTAACCCATTCTTTACACTTTTACGCCGTTACTCTGCTCGGATCTCGTCACTAACTTGAGCGTCGGAGGGTCCTTGGTGGTACCAAACCACCCCGGGACTTCTTTGCAGGTACTTGGCGACAACTCCCTCACCTTACCTTTTCCTCCAAAACCCATTGAGACCCACACGCAACGAAGGATAATCAGATAAGTTCACCGCAAGATCAACGGAAGACAACATCTGACGGAGGCCTGAAAAGGAGCTCCATCAGTTGGCGCCATCTGTGAGAACACAACTCCACAAAATACAAAGTTGGCCTTCCTACCTCAACCTTCATAGCAGACGACCATCCTGGGGATCCCGGTACCAGCCGCCGCCTTCCACTCACCGAAGGCGGGGATGAACCTCCTCCCATGACCGTCATCAACGCCCTCGCAGGCCGGATAGATCGCCTGCAGTTCCTCGTGGAGGCCCTCGTCCGCGTCCGAACGGCCGCCCCCGGGCCCCAGATCGCTGCTCCGCCGCCTCCAGAAGGCTCTGTCCCTGTCTGGACGGCCGACCACCAACAGGCTGCATCCTCTGGCCGCCGGTCCCTCCAACCGGTGCTCCCTAAGGCCCGCTGGGGACCCCAGGCTCCACGCCGAGATCCGTCGCCAGGACGCCTCGCCTCGAGCTTCCTCGTGCCCCTTATCCCCCTGAGGAAATGTCAGTCACCTCGCCTGTCCACGGGTATGGCCGACCCCACCACGATCGGCGGGGCCGCACTGAAGGGGTCCGCCCCGGCGACTCAAGAGCTACCCCATCCCGGGACCCGAGGCACCTCATCGAGAGAAACCGGGGCCGCTCCCAGACGCAGGCCACCCGCAGCGGGGGCCAGGAATCCCGAGGCGCCGATTCCTCGAGGTACCACGGTCGGCTCGACGCCCTCGAGAAGAAGATCGAGGGCATGCGCCGAGAAGCTCACCTCTCGAGCGACGGGGCTAAGTACTCCTCCGACTCGCTCACGAAGCCGTTCACCGAGGAACTGCTCGCTATGCACGTCTCCTCGCATAACAAGCCCCCGAAGGTCTCTCTGTTCGACGGGAAAACCGACCCGAAGGACCACTTGGACGCTTTCACCGCGGGAATGAGCTTTCAGGATCACTCCGACGCCGCCCAATGTAGGGCCTTCCTGGCCACCCTCATCCGCGCAGGTCGGGACTGGTTCCGGGGGCTCGAACCCCGCTCGATTTCGACCTTCGACGAGCTGGCTACTCAGTTCCTCGGCCATTTCGTGGGGAACCGTCGACAGAAGTGCACGGTCGACTACCTCTTCACGGTTAAAAGTGGGGACAAGGAAACGTTTAAGGCCTACATTACCCATTTCTACAACGCCCTTCTTGAGGTGCCCGAGCACCGAGACGAAACCGTCATAACGGCACTCAGATCTGGTCTGAGGCACAAAGAATGGTTGCGCTCCTTCACGCTGGCTCAACCTAAGACCATGACCGAAGTCAAGGCGTGGACCAAGCGCGAGGTCCAGCTGGATCCGAGGTGAACGTTAACCTTCCCCGGGTAGAACGGCCCGACCAGAAGAAGAGGACTCGGGAGGAGAGGCCGGAGCGTCAGCAGCCCTACCACTCGAAGTTCCAGGAGTATACCCCCCTCAACGTCTCCCTCGCGGTGTTATTAGAGGAGGCCCAGAACGAGGGGTTCTTCAAGTTCCCTCCGGTCCCGCATCAGGCCGCTAAGTGAACCCGGGGCCCCTACTGCGCTTTCCACCGGGTACTGGGCCACGCCATGGAGGACTGCAAACAACTGAGGGACTACATCGAGGAGCTCATCTGGTCTGGGCACCTCGCCGCCTACCTAAGGGACAAACGGCAGACCGACCGCGAGCAGGAGCAGCATCGCCCTCCTACCGACCTGACCATCGGTCAGATCATGCTTGTTTCAGCG
This sequence comes from Agapanthus africanus, assembly GCA_030015575.1. Lineage (NCBI taxonomy): Eukaryota > Viridiplantae > Streptophyta > Magnoliopsida > Asparagales > Amaryllidaceae > Agapanthus > Agapanthus africanus. The sequence continues at coordinate 61,559,717 of JASDDO010000028.1, read as the reverse complement.
GACGGCTAGCCCGGAGCTCAGGGAGCCCCATGCCCTGTGCCAAGCACGGGGGCCGACAGCTCTTCAGGGAGCTCGGCCAAGCCAATAAAGTCATCTTTTAGCCTGTACCCTTTTTTTTAGCAATGAAAATTCTTCCTAGGATCTATTGTTAATTTAATAAAGATCAATGGAGCATTGCAAAAAAGAAAGAAAATCCTTGTTTATTCAAAGGGTATTATGGGCTCCTCAGCCATACATGCAAAAAAAGGGGGAAGTTACAATAGTGGAGGAACGGGGTGCAGCGAGCACTGCTCGTGGTACTCGGCGAAGATCTCCGCCAACCGGGGCCGCGCAAGGTCCAACCGCTTTCCTCGGTTCCCCCCGCGGGCATCAACCCCGAGCCTCAGCTCATAGCATTCGCGGACGAGCGCCTCTGAGCGGGCCAGCCGGTTCGCAGAGATTAAGCCGAAGCGCCTCAAAGACCGCAGCTTGCCCATGGCCTCGTCGAAGAGCAGCTCCGATAGGGGGTTGTAAAGCCCCGGTGATGCCCTCAAAACGGAGTACATCAGTAGCTGCAACAGGGAGGAGCGTCTAGGGAGTAGCCGGCCAAAGTGATCCTCAATGCGCCCGTAAACCAACTGCACCGTGTCCTCGGTGCAATAGGGGTCGTAAAGGTACATATCTTCAAAGCTGACGATGTCGGGGATGGTGAACGGGAAATCCTCCATTCTCGATGGTCTGTCTGCGAAGGGGGAAGAACCAGTACTCCTTATATAGCCCGCTATGCGGCTTAACAGCCGCCCACTTTCGCCTAGGGAGTCACCGCCACGCGGCGTCCATCGAGCGTTATCCGGTGGGAACGAAGCGACGTGCCCCTGTCGCTTCGCCTCCCCCCGCATTCAATGCACTGGATGTGCGCGCCGTTGCCCCGACCGTTCCCATCCCCCGCACCTACAGCTGAACGGCCGGGCTACACCTCGTCAAGGTTTAACCCAGCAGCTACCCAAGCTCGATCGCCCCCAGTGAGCAGCTTCCCTGCCGCAGCGCCGGGGATCAAAAAGCCCTCCCAGAGGCAGCTGAGCCCGAGGTTCTCTCGCTCGGCTATCCCCAGCAGGCAGCTTCCCTGCCACAATGCCGGGGATCAAAAAGCCCTCTCAGAGGCAGCCGAGCCCGAGGTTCCCTCGCTCGGCTATCCCCAGCGGGCAGCTTCCCTGGCACAACGCCGGGGATCAAAAAGCCCTCTCAGAGGCAGTCGAGCCCGAGGTTCCCTCGCTCGGCTATCCCCAGCGGGCAGCTTCCCTGCCACAACGCCGGGGATCAAAAGGCCCTCCCAGAGGCGGTCGAGCCCGAGGTTCCCTCGCTCGGCTATCCCTGCGGGCAGCTTTCCTGCCACAATGCCGGGGATCATAAAAAGCCCTCCCAGAGGAAGTCGAGATTCGAGGTTCCCTCACTCGGCTATCTTTCAGGACAAAAGCCCTCGCCAAGAGGCACCAGGCAGTAACCCTACCCGGCCAAGGGTCCTTGGTAAGCTTTTCACAGCCTTATAGCTTTTCTCGCGCCAAGGACCAAAGTCCTCCCAGAGGCAGTCAGGTCCTTGCCCGGCTATCCCTGGATGGTAGCTTCCTACCACAACCGACAGGCATCAAAGTCCTCGCCCAGAGGCACTGGGCAATAACCCTGCTCGGTCCCCGTCTGTTGGGGAAAAAATTTACACCCAGGTTGACCAAGTCAAAATCAAAGTCAACCCCAAACCAAGTGAGCCCTAGCCCAGATCCAGTAGGCCCATGCCCGGGTCGAGCCCGAACATGAAGCGGCCGGTCTCCTCCCATGCTAAGATAAAAATTTTGTAATAAATAATTTTGTTACATTTATTTTATTTTATTTTATGAATAAATGTCAGAAAAATAGGCATAAAGCCAAATTTTTGTAAAGCCCATGGCTTATGTGCAAAAAGAAATGGCACATGAGCCATGGGATAGGCAAAATGCCATTTGTGAAGCCCAAGGGGCTATGTGTAAAGTATATAGCCTATAAAAGCAAAGATAATGAAATATCTCAACAACTTTTCTCTCTCCAAAAAATTTAGATCTGAGATTTTTTCTCCTTCTTCAAGGTTCCAAAAATCTTCTTCTTTCTTTTAAATTAAATCAAGAGTTTTACTCTTCATTTTGTAAAACAAAATAGTTTTTCACCACCAAACCCACAAAGGAGAACTTGGATCTGTCACTAGATCTCAAAAAGGAGAGATTTTTAAAAATCCCATATCTCTTGATCTTCAAGATCCAGCCAACAGAAGAGGAAGAAGAAGAACCCCCTTCATTAACCCAAAGCATTTTAGGAGTTTAAACTCCACCCTATTTTCTCTTTAGAGAATTTCAAGGGGCTAAAAGCCCCCTTTTCCTCGCCGGCGCGCTAGCGCTCGAGCGCAAAGCGCCCACGTGCCGACACGTGGCGCGCTTGTGCTCCAGCGCCCTGCGCTCGAGCGCAAAGCGCCCATGTGCCGACACGTGGCGTGCTTGCGCTCAAGCGCCCAGCGCCCGAGCGCAAAGCGCCCACATGCCGATACGTGGCGCGCTTGCGCTCCAGCACTCTGCGCTCGAGCGCAAAGCGCCCACGTGCCGACACATGGCGCGCTTGCGCTCAAGCGCCTAGGCGCTGGCCCCACGCATCCTTTGGATGTCTTTTTCCCCTTTTATTTATATATACATGTATATATATACATATGTACACATACACATACTCCACGACACTGTCCCTGTTAGAAAAAAATTTCTAACGGGGCGCTGCCCCACACCCCGTAAGGGGGCTACTAGCCCCCTTGACCCCCAGCCCGCTATCCGGGTAGCGAGACCCCCGTAAAAACTTTGCGTGGCTCCCGATATATCCAAAACCCCCTTTCAAAATACAACACACGTACACTGCACATCGAGTTCGCATGACCAGTTTAACCCGTCAATCGGAGGTTGCCTCGCTCCAAAGGCGAGGGGTAATTAACGGCAGTTTAGTCCGTGGCTGCCGGAGATTCGGATCCCCACAATCATCAAACCCCGACCTACCCTAGGCAGGGGGAATCTGTAGTACACCTGACAAGCGTGCGCGTATTCCCATCTCAATGGGGTGACGAAAAACACCCTACAGATTCTGGCACCCCCGGTGGGACCTATCTCTCCTCTCATATTTCGGGTTAAACGTTCATGCGAACTTAATCAATATACATATCGATTGCCTATACTGAAATGATGTTTTTTCATGCAGCAATCAACTTTCAATGACAATGTCTCCCAAGATGAATTCAGCTTCCAACGCGACCACGATCCTGTACGTAGTCAAGGTCAATGCTCGTGTGGTTCTCCCCGCAAGCCTCAGTCGACAGTGGGTGGAACTGCCCCGCCAGTTTGGCTCCATCATCATCTACCCTGCCGGAAGCGCTCATCTGGCAGAAATCCCAGCAAAGCAGGCGGCCAAGCCAGTCTCAAGGGGCAAGAGGCCGAATGTTGTGATCGCCAAGGCACCACAAACGAAACTTAAAACGGTGTCTGAACGGCTCTCTGGCGCTCCAGCTGGGGGCAAGACTTTCGGTACGAAGGGCAACATCAAATGTTGCGGACGAGCTCAGGCGATGACTCCAACAAGTGCACAATCGATCGTATCTCCAAAATCCTCCATCGCCCGGTCTGCGGCGTCTTCCCAAAGAGACAAAGTCTGCCAGGTGATTAGAACAGAAAAGTTAAGGCAGAAGCGGCTCAGATATCGAGCCAACAAGAGGGCCAGGGCTTCGGCCAAGTGGAATCTTGTGAGGTTCCAAGAACAGGGTTACTCCATGACGACGGCTGAGTCGGCCGTAAAGATCAGCAATTCCTTCGAACCTCTGAAGTGGGTTCAGAAAAATTTCATGATCGCCCGAATCAAGAAGACAGCGGTCCGAACGTCGCTACAAAGAGACGTGTCCCGGACCCAACAGAAAAAGTATGGCACTGTATCTTTAAGGGTCTATCAGGCGCTCTGTACCGCCCGAAAGCAGCGGGGCAAATCCAGAAAAGAAGCGCCAACACCATTCAAGAATCCGGCCAGGCCATCCGCCTTCAATCGACTGCCCGCTACTGAAACAGGGGGGGTCAAGACAGCGATCTGTGAAATCAACTGCCGACAATAAAAAGACGACTGGGTATAATATCCATACGGTCTATATGGCAGGCGGGCGCCCCAGAGACAACCTTCGCAGCAAAAGCAAGGATGGGGCCACCACATCCCAAGCCCAATCTGGCTTGAATGTGGTCGCCGCTGCCCAAGAACAGCCGCCTCCGCTGGATGAAGAAAACCCTCTCAAGGAGGACGATAGGAAGAAAGACCCTTCGGTCCATGCAGAGTCAAGCTCGGACAACGAGGAAGAGCCGACTTTCCGCCCAGGACCTCGGAGCAAGAGCTGCTTCAAGAGCTTCGAAAACAGCTCTGGAGCAAGGATAAAGAGATGGCCAAGCTCTATTCGAAAATTGACGACCTAACAAATGTTGTGATGCAGCTTACGGCTCAAATTGCTCGAGCGCCTACCAATCAAGCACAAGTCGCTACTAATCAGCCGGGTGATGACAATCCGAAGCAGCCATTGCCTGCTTCTTTGGGTCCAAGAATGGTCGAGCCACATGAAAGCCGGCCACATTCCGCTTCTGGGGACGCCTTGGCCCCAGATAGCACTATCCCACTCACACAAGATCGGATAATGGATTTAGTCACCAGCAAAGTTAAAACATTGGTGGCTGAAGCTGAAACTCAGAAAGAAATTGGCAATAGTGGGCGGCCGTATCCCGCACACTACGATCTGATCGAGTTCTCGAGTGGCTATGTCATTCCTAAATTTGGAAGGTTCGACGGAACGGGGAATGCAAATCAGCACGTCGCCCACTTCAAAGCCTCGTGTGGAAATACAGGGGTCAACGATGCACTCCTTCTTCGTCAGTTTGTCAACAGCCTGACCGGTGTCGCCTTCGACTGGTACGCGAGTATACCAGACGGGTCTGTCATTACCTTTGCCCAAATGGAGTCTCTGTTTCGGCAAAGGTTCATAAGTGTCAGTGATAAAATCTCCATTGCCGACCTTGTGAGGACCAAGCCGGGGAAGAATGAAAGCAACACCGACTTTATTGCCCGATGGCGTAATCTCATGGTCAAGTGCGAACCGCCGCTGGAGCAGGACCAGTCCGTCAGCCTTCTCATTGGGAACCTCAGCAATTGGATGGTCCTATTCTTATGTACAGCAGGCCTCAAGACGTTTCAAGAGCTAACCAAGAAAGTCCAAATGCTGGAACGCTCGAAGCAAGAGTCCCCGCCGGACTCTCAGAGAGACAAAACTTGGAAAAGCAAGCGGGACGACAGCCGTAGAAGCGGGAGTTCCAGCAGTACCAATGTCTTCAATGCGCTCGACAATGAAGAAAAGCGAAGGGCGGGCGAATCCAAAACCAACCGGTCTCGAAAGCCATTGCTGGGAGGAGATGGGCCTTCCCTAGAGGAGAAGAAGAACAAGGTTTACTCTTTCAGAAGGGACAAGGACCGTAAGATATTTAAAGATGCCTTGAACAACGGCCTACAATTGCCAGAGTCGAAAAGACCCCAAGAAGCAAAAATGACCGACAATCCCCTGTATTGCCCGTACCACCGAGTAGTAAGCCATGCGATCGAGGATTGCTATATCTTCAAGGACTGGGTCGAGAAGTAGTACAAAGAATGGAGAGATCGAGCTGTCCAAAAGCGTGTTGGTGAATAATCAAGTTGCAACCGCCAACTTTATACAGACAGAAGTTGAAGCCTTCTGGGAGCAGACAGCTGAACCCGCTGCCCTGATAGACGAAACTGACTCATCGCGGCCTTCGTGGAGTACGCACATATCTAATAAGACGAAGAAGATGCTAAAGCTGCTTCAGAAAGAGCCCAGGATGGAATGGGAAGGACAGAAGAAGCCTACCAGTCCAGCTGCCAATGCGGCTCCATCAGGCTCAAAATCCAAGAAGCTCAAGAAGAAGAAAAGTGCAGCTCGGCGCGAAAAAGAGTGTGCTGGGAGATCGACCATTCAAAAATATATCGATTCCCTCGAAGAATATGAACAAAAGGAAAGAACATTGATTCAATTGAAGGAGTTCTTCCCTGTACAAGCGGCTGAAATTCTGGAGGAGTTGGAAGAAGACTCCAATGAAGAGATCCCAGTAGTGACCTGCTACGCCATCCATCTTGGCAGCGACTCGGAAGAGGAGCTCTGTTTTCCCGAAGAGGACGAGGAGCTCGCCACAATGGCCAATCAAATCCAACTCAGAAGCGGCAGGGCTCTACCGCCAAATCAGGGCAACGCCCCAAAAGGGAAGGAAAAATAAGTCGCTAATGAAGAAGATGGCAGAGAACCAGCTGATGAAAACATAAGTCCTTCCTCGGTGGACTATAATGTCTTGGCACATCTCCGGAAGCTTCCGTCTCTCTTGAGCATCTACGACGCCTTGATCCTATCTAAGGAGCTTAGAGATGTTCTCATTCAGGCTCTATAAAACCCCGAGCGGTATCAGGCTCACTTTGCGGAAATTAATATAAAAGAAGCCCGGCACGCTTTGCATGCTGCCGCAGTCACATTTAAGGATGAAGACTTGCTACTGGGAACGGCTGAGCATAATCGGCCGCTTTACGTGACCGGGTACAGCGACGGAGATCGGATTAATCGCATATTGATTGATCCGGGGTCTTCAGTGAACATCATGAACTTGCGGACGCTGAAGAGTTTGTCAATGGACATCCGACACCTGTCAAGGGAAAGGATTGTCATTCAAAGCTTCAACCAAAATTGCCAGCAAGTTCTGGGGTCCATAGCTCTGCCAATCAAATTCGGAGATCTGCAAACTGAAGCTAAGATATACGTGATCGACGCCGACACGTCTTATAAGATTCTCTTGGGGCGGCCGTGGCTCCACGATTACGGCATCATTCCATCAACTCTCCATCAATGCATGAAGTATACTAAAAATGGCGAAGAAAGACGAATTGACGGAGACATCCAACCGTTCGGTGTGCATGAAGTCCGATATGAAGATTCTCGGTACTTTATGAACCACCAAAATGCTAAGCTACAACTGACTGAGGATAGACCGGCCCCAAGACTCAAAAGCAAATCCGCGCCGGCTGTCACTTTCAAAAGAAAAAATGCCCAAGTGCGCCCGCATTTCGGTAGCGACACTGATGAGTCCGACGCTGGAAGTCCGTCCTTCCATAAACTCGCCCTTATTTCGGTAGCGATACGGATGAATCTGTCACTGAAGCCCCATCTAGCAGTAAACTCCGCCCTCATCTTGCAGCGACACTGAAGAGTAAGAGGAAGAGGACCTGTCGTGCAACAGCGGTGCAGATTGGACCCCCATGCAAAAAGAGAAACTACGAGAGACCCTCGAAATTGCAGAAGGGTCCCTAGCCGTCACAAGGGTGCCGGAGTAGATGTGCAAAGAGCTCGATGCGTTGTCAGTCTCCACCGTGGACCAGCTGAAAACTTTCTACGTCCCCGGGAGGAAAAATGGACAGAAGGGCATCCTGTTTTACGGGTCAACCCCTGTTGTGCACCCGGACGATCTTTCTATCACGTGCCTTCCCTATGAGAGAGGCATAAGAGCCGTCCTCAATCCCAGATACTATGCGCCCGAGATGCGGGAATACTTTAAAAAGTGCGGATGCCGGTTATATCAAACGGGGTCCGAAGCAAAGTTTACGAAGGGCTATGGCATCCACCCCAGGTCCGAGCATTCATCGATGGACGAATTCCAGATAAATGGGGCATAGGCTAAGTTCAACCTGATTCCAAAGCGTGCTACATGATCCATGTTGGTGAGGCCAGCGAAAGATCAAATGATGATGACGAAATAGCCGAGCCAGAAGAAGCTCCTCAAGAGCTCGAAGATGGAGGACAAGCAACCTTTGATGAGCTAACCGAGATTGACTTAGGAACGCCCGATAATCCAAGGCCGACCTACATCAGCTCACTCTTGTCGGAGGAAATGAAAGAGCAGATAATTGCCCTACTGCATGAGTTCGTCGACTGCTTCGCGTGGACGTACAAAGAAATGCCTGGCCTTTCCCCTAAAGTAGCCGTGCATAAGCTGGCTATATCTCCTGATGCTAAGCCAGTCAAACAAGCTCCTCGAAGAATAAGAAGGGAGTTGGAAGAAAAGGTCATCGAGGAAACCAAGAAACTCATCGATGCCGGCTTCATCAGGGAAGAGAAATTTGCGGACTGGATCGCATGCATAGTCCCAGTGAAGAAGAAAAATGAGCAGATCCGAGTTTGTGTCGATTTCAGGGACCTCAACAAGGCATGTCCTAAAGACGACTTCCTGCTACCGGTCATGAAAATGATGGTCGATGACACCTCAAATTACGAACTGTTCACCTTTATGGATGGCTCGTCCGGATATAATCAGATCAAGATGTCGCCTGAGGATGAGAAACACACAGCATTTCGAACCCCGATCGGAATATATTGCTACAAGGTAATGCCGTTCGGACTGAAGAACGCAGGTGCGTCAAGACTAAAACCAAGGCCGATCATATCCAAGATCTTAGGACCGTTCTTACCAGACTGAGGAAATACGATCTGAAGATGAATCCTCTGAAGTGCGCTTTTGGCGTGTCATCGGGAATATTCCTGGGCTTCATAGTCCGACATCGAGGGATCGAAGTTGACCCATCAAAGATAAAGGCCATCATGGAGATGCCCCCTCCGAAGAGTCTGACGCAGCTAAGATTTTTTTAAGGCAAGCTTGCTTATATACGGAGGTTTATCTCAAATTTATCGGGAAGGTGTGGGCCCTTCTCAAAGCTCATGAAGAAAGGAGCTCCTTTTATCTGGGATGCCGAATGTCAAGCAGCGTTCGAAAGCATCAAACAATACTTGTTGCATCCTCCAGTGCTGGCCGCTCCCATTCCAAATAAACCGCTGATTCTCTACACTGCCGCGCTGGATGAGTAACTCGGTGCGCTCCTTGCCCAGAATAACGAGGAGGGAAAAGAAAATGCCCTCTACTACCTCAGTCGAACTCTAGTCGGGGCGGAACACAACTACTCCCCAATTGAAAAGCAATGCCTGGCTCTAATATTTGCTGTGAAGAAGCTGAGGCACTATTTTCTCGCTCATCGGGTTATGCTGATCTCCAAGGCCGACCCGCTCAAACACTTGATGACCAAAGAAAGCCTAGCCGGCAGAATGACAAGATGGGCTGTCATGCTACTTGAGTTTGACATAGTTTATACCCCTCAGAAAGCAGTAAAAGGGCAAGCTCTTGCAGACTTTCTCGCTGCTCATCCCATACCAGAAGGGTCGCCGCTAAATTGTGAGTTACCCGACGAACAAGTGCTGCACCTTAAGGAAGATGAGCCATGTTGGGAGCTCTACTTCGATGGGGCATCATCAATAAGGAGCTCCGGCAGATCAAGCGTCCCGGAGGTAAAAGCGGGGATAGGATTGGTGTTCATCACGCCATCAATGGGAACCCTACGGCGTTCTTTTGCTCTCACCGAGCCTAGGACAAACAATGAAGCTGAGTATGAAGCTCTGATAGCTGGTTTAGAACTCGCCATAGAAATGGAAATCCTTCGGGTACGGGTTTACGGTGACTCCCAGCTTGTCGTCAACCAAGTAAGCGGCGACTATAAGATATACAAACCCGAGTTAGCTCGGTACAGAGGCCGGGTGGTGGAACTCATGAAACGGTTCACTCACATTGAACTAATGAGAATCCCCAGAGCGTTGAACGGAAAAGCCGACATACTCGCTCGCTTAGCCAAGGAGCTGGCTGATCCTGACATGGACAAAATTCTGATCACAGTCAGGAGCCGGCAAATTCTACCCCCAGTCTCTCTACGAGAAGAGGAAACCGCGGAACAGGAGAGCAGTCCTGCCGAAGAAGCTTCGATCATCCAAGACGAGCCCGATTGGAGAGAACCCTTCATAGAGTACCTCCGATACGACAAGCTGCCCGAAGAAAAATCTGCGAGGATTCAGCTAAAGAAAAGAGCTCTCCGATACGTGTTTGTAAATGACACGTTATACCGCAGGTTATATGACCAACTCTGGCTCAGGTGTCTGTCACTGGCCGAAGCCCAAAAGGTCATGAAAGATGTTCACTCGGGCGTTTGCGGTGCTCACCAATCTGGCCCCAAGATGCGACTTCAAATCAAACGGATTGGGTATTACTGGCCTACCATGATAGGGGATTGCAGAGAGCATGCAAAGAAATGTCAGATCTGCCAAATCCATGGTGATTTCATTCACAAGTATCCCAATCCATTGCACCTTACGGTGGCGTCTTGGCCCTTCGAAATCTGGGGCACCGACATTGTTGGCCCAATTGATCCTCCGTCATCCAAAGGCCACCGGTTCATACTGGCCGCGACAGACTAATTCTCCAGATGGGCTGAAGCTGTCCCGCTAAAAGAAGTCAAGACAAAAGACATTCTGACATTCTTCCAGCATAATATTCTATACCGCTTCGGTACACCAAGAAGAATCATTTCTGACAACGGGCCTTCTTTCAAGAGCTTCAATGTCTCAACGTTCGCTACTCAGCACAAGATAGACTGGAGTTATTCCTCCATCTATAATCCAAGAGCCAATGGGCTAGCCGAAGCCTTTAATAAGACTCTATGCAAGCTCCTGAGGAAAAATGCTTCAGCCAACAAGAGAGACTGGAATCTCAAGCTTCACGAGGCATTGTGGGCATATCGTACCACGCACCGTACTCCAACTCAGTCCACTCCATACTCATTGCTCTTCGGAGTGGAAGCGATCCTCCCCCTCGAAATCGAGGTTCTAAGTTTAAGAATGGCCATCCAACACGAGTTGACGAAAGAGGAAAACGTGCTCCTTTGGCTTGAAGAGCTCGACGCGCTCGAAGAAAAGAGGTTCGCGGTGCAGCAAAACCTGGAGCTATACCGAGCCCAAATGTCACGGGCCTATGACAAGATAACCCGTCTCCGCGCTTTCAAGAAAGGTGATTTGGTGTTGGTCCTCAAAAGACCGAGTATCCCCAATCGACATGCCAAGGGAAAATTCGAGCCAAACTGGGAAGGACCATACGTCATCAAGAAAGTATTTGACGGAGGATCCTACCAACTAATAAGTACCGAGGGAGAAAGGCCCATGTCACCCATCAATGGCCGATATCTCAAGAAATACTACACGTGAATGTTCCAAGTTGCAGGCGAATTGAGCACATCAGCCCTACGGTCTGGATCATACATCCTGTAAAACCGTATACAATCCACGGGCGTAAATGACCCGTATCTCTCCCAAATCCTGCCGGTGAGACTACTTTTAAAGTCCCACCAGCGGCAAAAAAATAAAATAAAAAAAAGAGAAAGAAAAAAAAATAAAAAAATAAAAAAATAAACGGTATGTCCACAAGCAAAACGGGCACGGATGAAAACCCGAATGGGCTCCATGAGTAAAAACAGCAGGACTACCGGCGAGTCTGTGAAAACCCGAAAGGGCGCAAACTCGTGAAAAGAGATGAAATACACTCACAAAGTCCTCTTGACCTTGTGAGGAGAAAACCCCTGCGTGAGATCCTTACGACTCACAAAGGAGCAACACACTTAGGAATCCTCACGATTCCTAAGAAGAAAATACACCTGCGGGATCCTTACGACTCGTAGGGAGAAAATGCTTTTATGGGACCTTCACGGCCCATAAAATTGAAAAGCCTTAGGTGATAGGGACCCAAACCTGTCTCCTAAGCCATCGTTCCCCAACGGGCAACGGCAAATGATGAGTCTCTCCTGGCATTTCGCTTCAGTGTTAGCGGTGCTGATGCCGACCAAAAACCCAAATCCCAAGTCCTCCCAAGGCAAATGATGAGTTGCTCCTGGCATTATTCCAGTGCAGCAATGCTGATGCCAAATAAGATCCAAATTCCAAGTCCCCAAACGGCGAATGATGAGTCGCTCCTGGTACCACATTCCAGTGCAGCGATGCAGATGCCAACCAAAATCCAATTTCTCAAAATTCTTCCAGCCCTACGGTTGGTCCCCAAGTTGACTACCGTATACAATCCATGGGCTCAAATAATTCTTGTCATACCCATGCCCCACCATAATTACCAGTTACGTGGCTGGTCTCCGCCTTTGGAATTATGCTCCATTGAGAAGACCCACTCATGTGTCCTCGCGATACATGAGAAGAACAAACCTTTATGGGATCCTTACGACTCATAAAGGAAAAACACACTTAGGAGTCCTAACGACTCCTAAGGAGAAAATACACCTGCGGGATCCTTACGACTTGTAGGGAGAAAATGCTTTTATGGGACCCTCACGGCCCATAAAATTGAAAAGCCTTAGGTGATAGGGACCTAAACCTGTCTCCTAAGCCATCGCTCCCCTAACAGGAATAGGCAAATGATGAATTGCTCCTGGCACGTGTGCCTCAGTGTTAGCAACGCTGATGCCTGTCCTAACCCCAAAATCCCAAACTCCAATCCAATAGACCCGTAAGTCTTTAAACTGGGAACAGATGACCCCCTAAGTCGTTAAACTGGGAACAGATGACTCCTAAGTCGTTAAACTGGGAACGAGGGAAATCTCCTCATGGCAAATGATTATTCGCTCATGGTACCATATTCCAGTGCAGCGATACTGATGCCAAACCAAAACCAATCCCCAAATCCTCTCATGGCAAATGATGATTCGCTTCTGGTACCATATTCCAGTATGGCGATGCTGATGTCAATCCAGATCACAATCAACAAGTCAACTTCAACTCCGACACCGCAGAAAGCGGAGCAAGTCAGAATCCAATCTCGACACCGCAAGAAGCGGAGCAAGTCAAGTTCACCCCTGACACTGCAAGAAGTAGAGAAAGTCAAATCAAGCATCGACCGTCCACGTCGCAAAAAGGGCAGCACCGACCGTCCACGTCGCTAAAAGGGCAGCACCGACCGTCCACGTCGCTAAAAGGGCAGCACCGACCGTCCACGTCGCAAAAAGGGCAGCATCGACCGTCCACGTCGCTAAAAGGGCAGCACCGACCGTCCAAGTCGCAAAAAGGGCAGTATCGACCGTCCACGTCGCTAAAATGGCAGTATCGACCGTCCAAGTCGCAAAAAGGGCAGCACCGACCGTCCAAGTCGCAAAAAGGGGCAGCACCGACCGTCCACGTCGCTAAAAGGGAAGCACCGACCGTCCAAGTCACAAAAAGGGCAGCATCGACCGTCCACGTCGCAAAAAGGGCAGCACCGACTGTCCACGTCGCTAAAAGGGCAGCACCGACCGTCCACGTCGCTAAAAGGGCAGCACCGACCGTTCAAATCGCAAAAAGGGCAGAATCGACCGTCCACGTCACTAAAATGGCAGCATCGACCGTCCACGTCGCTAAAATGGCAGCACCGACCGTCCAAGTGGCAAAAAGGGCAGAACCGACCGTCCACGTCGCTAAAAGGGCAGCACCGACCGTCCAAGTCGCAAAAAGGGCAGAACCGACCGTCCACGTCGTTAAAAGGGCAGCACCGACCGTCCAAGTCGCAAAAAGGACAGTACTGACCGTCCACGTCGCTAAAAAGGCAGCACCGACCGTCCAAGTAGCAAAAAGGGCAGAACCGACCGTCCACGTCGCTAAAAGGGCAGCACCTACCGTCCAAGTCGCAAAAAGGGCAGCACCGACCGTTCAAGTTGCAAAAAGGGCAGTGCCAGCTTCCCAAAAGGTGGGAACCGAATCAAGTCGCCTCCACGTGAAAGAAGATCCATCAATTTCATGCACACGACCCACATATGTGGTGTGCATTTATTGATGGGGGGCAATTTGTTGGGGTAAAAATTTACACCCAGGTTGACCAAGTCAAACTCAAAGTCAATCCCAAGCCAAGTGGGCCCAAGCCCAGATCCAGTGGGCCCATGCCCGGGTCGAGCCCGAACATGAAGCGGCCGGCCTCCCCCCATGCCAAGATAAAAATTTTGTAATAAATAATTTTGTTGCATTTATTTTATTTTATTTTATGGATAAATGTCAGAAAAATAGGCATAAAGCCAAATTTTTGTAAAGCTCATGACTTATGTGCAAAAAGAAATGGCACATGAGCCATGAGATAGGCAAAACGCCATTTTGTGAAGCCCAAGGGGCTATGTATAAAGTGTATAGCCTATAAAGATAAAGATAATGAAATATCTCAACAACTTTTCTCTCTCCAAAAAATTTAGACCTAAGATCTTTTCTCCTTCTTCAAGGTTCCAAAAATCTTCTTCTTTCTTTTGAATTAAATCAAGAGTTTTACTCTTCATTTTATAAAACAAAATAGTTTTTCACCACCAAACCCATAAAGAGGAACTTGGATCTGTCACTAGATCTCAAAAAGGAGAGATTTTTAAAAATCCCATATCTCTTGATCTTCAAGATCCAGCCAATAGAAGAGGAAGAAGAAGAACCCCCTTCATTAACCCAAAGCATCTTAGGAGTTTAAACTCCACCCTATTTTCTTTTTAGAGAATTTCCGGGGCTAAAAGCCCCCTTTTCCTCGCCGGCGCGTTAGCGCCGACGTGCCGACACGTGGCGCGCTTGCGCTCCGGCGCCCAGCGCCCGAGCGCAAAGCGCCCACGTGCCGACAAGTGGCGCGCTTGCGCTCCGGGGCCCAGCGCCCGAGCGCAAAGCGCCCACGTGCCGAGCGTCCGATCGCAAAGCGCCCACGTGCCGACACGTGGCGTGCTTGCGCTCCAGCACTCTGCGCTCGAGCGCAAAGCGCCCACGTGCCGACACGTGGCGCGCTTGCGCTCAAGCGCCTAGGCGCTGGCCCCACGCATCCTTTGGATGTCTTTTTCCCCTTTTATTTATATATACATGTATATATATACATATGTATACATATGTACACATACACATACTCCACAACACTGTCCCTGTTAGAAAAAAATTTCTAACGGGGCGCTGCCCCGCACTCCGCAAGGAGGCTGCTAGCCCCCTTGACCCCCAGCCCGCTATCCGGGTAGAAGGACCCCCGTAAAAACTCTGCGTGGCTCCCGATATATCCAAAACCCCCCTTCAAAACACAACACACGTACACTGCACATCGAGTTCGCATGACCAGTTTAACCCGTCAATCGGAGGTTCTCTCGCTCCAAAGGCGAGGGGTAATTAACGGCAGTTTAGTCCGCGGCTGCCGGAGATTCGGATCCCCACAATCATTAAACCCCGGCCTACCCTTGGCAGGGGGAATCTGTAGTACGCCTGACAAACGTGCGCGTATTCCCATCTCAATGGGGTGACGAAAAACACCCTACACCGTCCTGAAGGATCAGAAAGCCCTCCCAGAGGCAGCCAAGCCTGATATTTACCCCAATCAGAGCAAAGCTCTGTTCAAATTCCAAGGCGGGAGATGAAGCAACGCTTCATCTTCCCCAATCAGAGCAAAACTCTACTTTGAAATTTTAATAAATGAAGTAACGCTTCAGATCCTCTGCGCTGCGCGCAGGACGCCACGTGTCAAAATCAGACAAGCCGGCGCAGAGAGCGCAGCGCCCAAGGCAGCGCGCTCAATCAGAGCAAGGCTCTATTTAAAAAAAAATTAAAGGAAGCAACGCTTTAGATAATCTGCGCTCTGCGCTGCGCGCCACGTGGCTGCGCAGTTGCGCTGCTCGACACGTGTCAGCGCAGTTGCGCTGCGCTCTGCGCTGCGCGACACGTGTCAGCACAGTTGCGCAAGCGCAGTTGCGCTGCGCTCTGCGCTGCTTGACACGTGTCAAGCGCTGGTGCATCTGCGCCAGACAGAATTAAATTCCAGAAAGATCTTTCTGTTCTTGTTAAAACAAGAAGATTGTCTTCTGTAAAACAGTAGCCCTTGGATCAAAGATCCAACGGTGGGGAAAATTCCCCAAATCACTTAGAGAAAGTTCTCTTTAACAAATTTAACTAATTTATGGGCACTATATAAAGGATCCTAGACCTCAATTCAAAAGGGAGATCATCATCAAGATTGAGAAGAAAAAAGAACTCAGAAGAATTTGAGAGAACTCTTCAAAAACAAAAAGAAAAGGTAAAAAAACCTTTAGAAAAAGAGAAGTTTCTCTTATGAACAGATCATTGATCTAAAAACAAGATCAATGATCTTCAATAAAAAAGAAAATGAAATAAGAACAGTACTTTGCACTTTTTTATGAACCATTGGTTCTGAAATCTTCAAGATTCTCAAGATTATTGAAACAGTGCCTTGCACTTGCAAAACTGCACTGTTGCGCTCCTGGGTTGGCGCAAGCCACCAGAGAGCGCTACGTGTCAGCATCTGAATCACTTGCGCTATGCGCTTTTAAAATAGAGCCTTGCTCTCTGAAATTGGCGCAACTCACCAGAGCGCGCCACTTGTCAGCAGCGCAACAGCGCAGCGTACTGGCACAGCGCACTGCGCTGTTGCGCTTGCGCTCACCAGAGCATGACACGTGTCAGCACCATAAGCGCTTGCGCTCATTGATTGGCGCAAAGCGCCTGACAAATGCAATGCATTGTTTATTAAAGGGCCAGGCCCAAATCAAAAAGGCCTAGTAGGCCAAAAGAAATTGCAATGCAATAAAAGGGCAGAGCCCAAATTGATGCTCTGCATCTTTTATAAAAGGGCAGAGCCCAAATGAAATAAAATGCAATGAAAGGGCAGAGCCCAAGCAAAATTGATGTTCTGCATCATTTATAAAGGGGCAGAGCCCAAACAAAAATAAGAAATGCAGTGCATTATTAAACAGGGGCAAAGCCTTAGCACAGGCCTAATAGGCCAAAGACAAATAAGATGTTAAACATTTCTAAACTGGACTTAGCCCAATCTTGGCCGTAAGTCCTCAAATTAAATTGACTGAGCACAGCTGCTCTCCTAAATCAATTTACATCCGGTTCAAGGGTACATCTCTGAACTCCTCTGACCTCTATCGTTGTAATCCTTCAACGACGTCAGAGAGGTGACGGGTCCCGACAACCACACATCGATACGGACTGCGGGATCCTTAAACTCGTAGAACGAAACGTCCCTAAACTAATATTGGACCGAAACGTCCCTAAACTAATGATGGACCACCATGTCTCTAAACTGGCAATGGACCACCATGTCCCTAAACTGGAAATTGACCGCAATGTCATTAAACTAAACAATAGAGCCAATTGCTCTTTTGTCGGATCCAAACGATCCCGTTAAGTTGATCTTAGTCTGGAGATTAGGCTAACGTATTCTTAACGAACGTTTAAGTTGATCTTAGCCTTAAATAGGGCTAACGTATCCTTAAACTAAAACACCAAACCCAAATCTAAATAAATACGGATTTGGACTAATCCACGTCCTACGGGCGACAGCATAACTTAGTCTCCGTATACAATCCACGGGCAACCACAAACAAAACAAACACACACGATACGAAGTAAAATTCTGGAGAATGAGAAAGTTGTTACCGCAATGCGGTAGCGTAATTAACTGCAGGGGTTTGCGCCTGCAGGGAAGAGCGTCCCCACAATAAAAAAACCCTCAAGCGAGGGGGAATCCGACGAAGTCTACTAAATCGGCCGCATCCGTCTAAACTTCCGATACACGGTGCCATAAATCAACTTGGTATCTTCAGAGAGGTGGATGGATAAAACCAATTAGCATCTGCCCCGAATCTCAGTGTCAGGACTTCGCACTCCTGTGCGCCGTCTTTCGGAGGGGACCAGATTCTGGCACGCCTGGTGGGACCTTTTCCTCTTTCCACTCCACACTTCGTGTGTCGTCTTCGCGAACGAATCGCGGTTTGTTAATGGTTGCCTTTGGATTTCAAGTTACTAAGATTTGGTCTTTTTCCTGGCGTAGAAATCAAGCATCAATGGTCTCAAATTGCTCGAACTGCTCAAAGTGCCAATGCAACCGACGCTCCGCCTCACCTGGAGGCGTAGCATATGGGCCTCAAGCGGCCTCCGTCCTTGCCCTGCCTATAGAACAGGTGACCCAGGCTACCACTGACCTGTTTTTCGGGACCATGATCCCGCCTGCAAGCTTCACCATGCCAATGCCTGTACCAGAAGCAAACAAGAAGTCGGTCTTCGACCGGCTCACTGCTACAACGGCCCCTTTCAACGGGTCGTCCACTATCAAACCAACAGCCTCTGTCTTTGCCAGGCTGGATCAGAACTCTGAGGGGCCCGCCAAGAAGCCTATGAACCCCAAAGTGGTTGTCCCAAGGAAGGCAACAACCGCTGCTCCAGAAGTCGTTAAGGCGGCTTCTCCCGTCAAAGAGTCAGTCTTTTCAAGGCTGTCTATTCCGGCTCCTGCCCCTGCTCGAAGATCTGTCTTTGACAGATTGAATATCACCCCTCAAAGGACAACCTCAGTCTTTAAGAGATTAACACCAGCAACGCCTCATCCGGACAGGGGGCAAAAAGAAGCTGTCTCTATCGCCGAGCCAGTCCCAACGGTTCGTCATGCTCAACGTTGCCATTGGCAACGAGTAAGGAAGGCAGGGGGCAACTCCCCCTTAGGGCTAACCCTACCTGCTCCAGTGGTGGAAGTCGATGTTGCTGTTCCAACTAGGAACAACTTTGAACCACTGAGGAAGGTACGCAAGAATTCTCCAACTGCTATACTAAAAAGATCTCCTCCACCTGCGGAGAGGGTTCCGGAAACGAAGCTGGAGCAGCCCCCTCAACGGCCGTCCTCCAGGATTTATAAGGTCTGGCGAAGAGTTCAGGACTCGGTAATCGACCAAAATCACTTTCGCCAACAGAAAAGGGCAAAAGTGCAAGAAGAAAAGAACCGTCCGAACAAACAGCAAAGGACAACAACTGCCAGGGTGCCCACTGCAACGGCCCCCTCAACTTCAATGGCCCACAAAAGAAGAAGGCCGGAGAAAATCCCCATGCCCGCGGCAAATGCCAAAGGTGATGAACCTAAACGCCTTAAGTCCGGGGGCATAATAGTCCATACTGTATACATGGCGTCGGGAAAGGAGGACAGCCGTGCATCTACAGGTCATCGGCCGCTTACACGGTCAGTGACCAAAGCTCAGGAGCAACAGCAAAAGCTCCAGGAGATGATGAACGCAATGGCCGCACTCACTGGGCCAAAAGAAAGCCCTGAAGCGTCCTCGGATGAACGTCAGGAGCAAGAAACTGACGCCGAATTCCTTCGTCGGATATTAGAGAAGAAGGATAAAGAGGCTGCTGAACAAGCAGCCAACATAAAGCAAATGGCCCTTCTGTTCCAAGACATGGTGGGGATGATGATCCAACAAGATCCTCCAGCTGAAGATCCCCCGATCGTCCTTGAAGACGATAGGAGAGAAACGTCGAATCCTCCACCAGCTCTGTCAACAGCTAAGGAGGAGACAATCTCCAAAGCTGACTTGGACGAGTACATAGCCCAACAAATACGGGTTCATCACGCGACTGAAGCAGCCGGCCAGGTCGTAAAAACAGGACGACTATATCCGAGCTGGTACGACCAGATCAAGTACCCGCCGGGCTACACGATTCCCAAGTTCCATATCTATAAGGGGACGGGCAATCCTCACCAGCATGTTGCCCAGTTCAGGGCACTCTGCGGCAACACCGGTGGTGATGATAAGTTGTTACTTCGCCAGTTCGTTGGTAGCTTATCAGATACAGCGTTCGAATAGTACTCTGAGCTCCCAAACGACTCTATCAAGACCTTTGCGGAAATGGAGCTACTGTTTACACAAAGTTTCGCGAGTGCTAGTGGACGTACCCCGATAACAGCACTGATTAACGCCAGGATAAGGCCCGGCGAAACGTGGGTCCAATATGCAACACGATAGCGGAACCTATGGTCGAAATGCGAACAACGTATCGAAGAAGCGCCAGCGGTGGGCATGTTCGTGGGCACTCTCGATCCTCAAGCGACCATCTCCCAATTCATGATGTTCTTCAGGCCGACCACTTTCCAGGCCTTGATCGACAAATTAGCCCAAATGGACCAAATGGGCCATGGACCATCTCCTCCAAAACTCGACTCTCGAAATGAGAAGAAAGGAAAAGCGATCGTTGTTGCCAATACTCAACAACAGCTGAGCAAATCAAAGCCGATTGTTCGCCAAAATAACGTGCGTCCACGCCCATCCCTCGAGGAGAGACTGGGATGGCCTTACTCGTTTCCTCAGAATAAAACGAGAAGACTGTTCAAGCTGGCAGTACGCAATAGACTCATCAATCTGCCGAGTCCAAAACGTCTGTTGCAGCCAGGCGATCTCAATAATCCCAATTATTGCCCTTACCACCAAACGGTAAGTCACCCGATCGAGGATTGTTTCGTCTTTAAGGGATGGATCGAGGATCAGTACCTACAAGGCAAGTTCGCGCTGTCTGAAAACTGGAAAGTGAACCCACTACAGCCGCACTCTCTGTAACACCCGAGCCCAATAATACTATTTCTGGTACTAGTTGAGTGTTATACATTGCTCATTTCAATTATTCTGATTGTTTGGTGCTTTTTGCTAAATTTTAACCGGCTAAGTCATTTTGGCACATAACAAATTTTAACACCTAAAATGAAATTAAAAATATCCATGTTGGCCTACTCGTCGCCACTAGTCGCGTGGTAGCGTCCGCGTGTCGAGATTCCGTCCCGTTCGGTGAAACGGGCAAGTTTGGACGACTACGCGCGCGTGCAAGTGTTCGACTTGGGGGCATGCATTTTAATCATTAAACACCTCTTTTCAAAATTTGGAACTCGCTTAAAATCCTATAATTTGAATTTGAACCATTTGGGCGCGACCCGGGCGCGATTTGGAAATGTTTCATTTAGCGCCGAATTACCCATTTTAATTTAATATTATTTAACCATATAATATATATATTTCTGTTACCTTATAACGTTTAAATCTTTTCTTAAATCTTTATTTTAAATTTCCTTCTTTTGCCAGCCAATCACACGAGAGGTTTAATCTCTTGTGGGGCCCCCGTAGCTATCTCTCTCTCTCTTCGCCTCTCTATCTCTCTCTAATCAATCCTCTCTCTCTCTCTCTCTCTCTCTTTCCTATAACTCTCTCTCTATATATATATTTTATCACGGACTATTCCTTCATCTTCCACGAGAAACACTCGCGAGAACCCTAAACCCCATCGCGAACCCTACCCGCCGCCTCCTCCGTCGCCACCGGAGCCCGACGCCGGCGACACCCTCGTCGACCTCACTGCCTCCTCACCCTCACCTCACCAAGCCCTCTTCCTTCTCCACCATCTCCTCCCATTCTCGTGCGGCAGCACCCACAGCCATCACCCGAGCCCTCATCAACTCCGACCGTCTTCTTCTTCAACCCAACACACCTAGCAACACCAGGGTACTCAACTTTCCCCACCGAGGTCCCTCGCACCTCTTCTGCAACCTTTCCCGACGCCCATCGCCTGTAACCACACCCTCGCCGGAAACCCAGCCCCACCACTCGTCGCCGATCACATCTAGGCGCCATCTCATTACTCTCCTCCCAGCGAACCCCAGAGCGCCAACCAACCTCTACCACCTCCCTCTGCTAACCCTCCGACCACAACTGCAATCGTGTAACCCACTGCCCTTCGCCGGAACACCACCACGCCGACCAACCCCGCCGCCGTCGCCCCTTGCTGACTTCCCTGGAATCTCAGAACGCCTAAACCACTGTAAGATCTTCTTCTTCCTCCCCTACGTCGCTTGTGTTAGCACTTCATTATGTGGTTTTCACTGTTGCTTTGGGCTGCCGGAATCCGACCGTGCCGGCGATATTTTCCCGACATTCCAGCGAAGTACTCCAGTCCGTGTGGTTCCGCAGTTCGTTGTTTGGACTCGATCCGCGGCCCGTGCATCCGTCGCGTGTTTTCCGCCGACGTCGCGTTCGTGTTTTCCGGTTTGCGAAACCGTCGAGGCAAGTATTACTTGCTACATGCTATGCTATACCAATTAGATATGGTTGATTCATAAAACTTGCAAATATTAACTAAGTATATTTTACTTTTCTCATTTGGGCGAAATATGATATATATCATGATACTGTAACATAAACCGTAATTTGCCGCTGTAACCCTGATAACAACTACCTGCCAATCATTTTACTATTTAGAGGATGATAGTCATACACTTATATCTTCATTACCTGCTGTTATTACTATTGCACTACACTGTGATTATTGCACCCCAAGGGTGCTTGAACCTGCTAATAAGAGAATACAAAGCACCACTGTGTTTACATGGAATAATATGGTTATTTACTGTTTTCTGTTGTTGTTCCTTATTCGTTTCTATACCTGTTATGAGCATACATTCGATTGCATTACATATCGACCCGATCTTGATACACCTGACACATGTACTGATACACCGGACATGACACCCTGTACATACTGACTCAACCTATTGTACTACGACCTGACTTATTACATGATCTCATGCCTAATGCCAACAAACCTGACTTGGGGTCCTCATGGACCATTCCTGCTGTCTATCCAGACAGACCTGCTTTTACCTGATTCTGTGTTGGCATTAGTCCTTGACTACTGAATACCTGACCGGACATACATAGCTTGGGGGTATGGGGAAATCAAAGATGAACCTGACTTGTAACTCGACAGTTCACTACCTGTTCGAGTGTACACATTCCTGTTTGTGCCTAGCGGCATATCTCGGTTTCGGCCGAGAATATTGTGGCCGTGATCCCGGGTATGTACGGGATACTACCGAGTGTACACTTTCCTGTTTTGTGCCTAGCGGCATGTCTCGGCTGCAGCCGAGAATATTGTGGCCGTGGTCCCGGGTATGTACGGGATACTATTGAGTTACATCGACGATTCACCAATTGATTTCAAAGACTTTAAATAGAAACCCGATAGAACAGTATAGCTACCCACTGCACACTACCCTGCACTATTATTTCATATTACTGCTTATTCATGCTTACTTTCTGCATTGCTTATTACCATGTTCATATTATATACTTGGTTGACATGACGCGCTGACGTCTGGGTTTTGCATGGCCCAGATTCTTTACCACTGTCGCCGACCGAGCAAGAGTACTTCAGCCAGCAGGCTGATTTGAGTTCTATAGTGGTTAGTTCGTTTATTGCATTTTATTTCCAGGTGCGATCCCGCATTATGGGACGTACCTTTCTATTATTGTATTGGATCATTTGCTTCCGCACTTATTGTTTATTGACTCTCGTTATTATGGATTTGGACATGTGCTAGATTAGTTTATTTATCTTGTTCTTGATATCTCTACAACCGTAATGTGACTGTGGATGGATACTTCCTACCCACAGGTAGCATGGTTGGCTATGTCACGTGCCCAATCTTGCGTACTCTGGGAAGCGGGGCGTGACATGGTTCTTTTGGTATCAGAGCCATAGGTTAATTGGGTTGATTCTTTGTAGTTGGGTATTGCACCCGATACACGAATCATAACACCCGTGATTAGGAAACATGTCCTGCCACCTTGACCGTTTTACCATCCTTGAATCATTCTTCCGGATCATGTCGACATGCAAACTTACTTTGCACTGTCAACTCGAAAACCTAATTTCTTGTTATCTCTAGGACTTAGGCAACTTGGGTGGAGTTAAGTAATTGCGGCTATGATACCGCGGCATAGCTACAATGCAGTACTCTATTTAAGTATCTTGGAGTTCTAGCCTTGATCCATATTCAGAATCTATCATCATGCTAATATTGGGTGTTTTGAGTTCAGGATTATGACAGGTAAGAAGTTGAAGACGTACCAGAGGCGTGTGAATGAAGCCGCCATGCTTGGAGTGATAAGAGGAATGCTGGAAATCAGAGAAACAGCCCGAGCTGATCCAGCAGCAAGCGGACTCGTTTCAGGAAGGTTTGCAGATCGTTCAGCAGTCTGTGAACGAGATTGGAATTAGACCAGTTGACCGGGTAGGGACCGTGGCAGATTTCAG
The DNA here is from genome assembly GCA_030015575.1 of Agapanthus africanus. Classification (NCBI taxonomy): domain Eukaryota; kingdom Viridiplantae; phylum Streptophyta; class Magnoliopsida; order Asparagales; family Amaryllidaceae; genus Agapanthus; species Agapanthus africanus. Next base: position 61,535,851 of record JASDDO010000028.1, on the reverse strand, counting down.
ACGTGGGGGTCCTACTACTTTTACTGGTTTAAAGAAGCTGTTACCAGCCGAGCAGAGGCTAGTGACACGGAGAATTTACTGATTGCGGCACAGATCCCAGAAGACAAGAGAGTTGATGTGGTGCGCTTTCAGCTAGTGGATTACGCCGAGAGTGATGGCTTGTGGAGGAGACCCGCTTGCCCAAGGCAATCAGTTGAGCGGATTTCTCTAAGAGTTTCCTGGAGAAATTCTTCCCGCGGACTGCACGGGAGGAAATGGAAGAGAAGTTCATCGGACTAAGGCAGAATGGAGCAACCGTGGACGTGCATACAGCAGAATGGGCGAGACTCAGTAGTCTCGCTGGACCTTTCACGGCCAACGATGTAGACAGCAGTTGCGGTAAGGAAGCAGTTCTGTCGGGCCAGTCGAGTTTAGGGCTAGGCCGACAAACAGTGTTCTTGCGGCAATGGAAGTTGATAGTAATGAAGAGCCGGCAGTTGTTCGCGACTTTATGGATGTATTTGAAGATATATCGGGCTTACCGCCGAAGCGAGACGTGGAGTTCGCGATTGACCTTATTCCTGGTGCAGCGCCAGTATCGAAACCATACTATCCGATGGCACCAGTGGAATTGGAAGAAGTTAAGAGGCAAGTTGGTGAATTACTTGAGAAGGGATGGATTCGAAGCAGCAACTCACCTTGGGGAGCTCCAGTTCTTTTAGTAAAGAAGAAGGATGGCACGAGAAGGATGTGCATTGATTATCGAGAATTGAACCGGGTGACTATTAAGAACAAGTACACGATCCCTCGCATTGGAGAACTTTTTGAGCAGCTTAGTGGCGCGAGGGTATTCTCGAAACTGGATTTGCGATCAGGATACCATCAAGTCCGAGTGAAAGCAGAAGACATTTGCAAGACGGCGTTTCGAACTCGATATGGACATTTCGAGTATCTAGTGATGCCCTTCGGAGTAACTAATGCGCCGGCAATATTCATGGATTTGATGAATAGGATCGTTTTACCATTCTTGGACCAGTTTATTGTGGTATTCATTGACGATATTCTGGTGTACTCGAAGAGTCCGGAGGAGCATGCTGAGCATTTAAAGATCGCACTGCAGACGCTGAGACAGGAGAAATTGTATGCGAAGATGAGTAAGTGCGAGTTCTGGCTGGAAGAGGTGAAGTTTCTGGGGCATGTTGTGTCGGGCAATGGAATCGCCGTTGATCCCGAGAAGATTGCAGCAGTTCGAGATTGGCCTATTCCAAAGAATGTCGCGGAGATAAGAAGTTTTCTTGGACTCACCGGATACTACAGGAGATTTATGGAGAACTTCGCTCGTTTGGCAGAGCCGTTAACCAAGCTCACGCGCGAGGAGGTATCTTTTGTTTGGACGGATGGTTATGCATTGGCCTTCGAGACGTTGAAGCAGAAGTTGATAACCGCCCCTATCCTGACCGTACCAGAGATTTCGGGAGGACTGGTGATTCACAGCGACGCATCTGGAAAAGGATTGGGATGTGTTTTGATGCAGAATTGGAAGGTCGTGGCTTACGCATCGAGGCAACTGAAGACTCATGAGAAGAATTATCCGACTCATGACTTTGAGCTTGCGGCCGTGATCTTCGCCTTGAAGGTTTGGAGACACTACCTTTTGGGGCGAGAGAGTCGAAGTCTTTACAGATCACAAGAGTTTGAAGTATGTGTTCACTCGGAAGGAGTTGAACATGAGGCAACGCAGATGGTTGGAGCTGATGGCCGACTACGACCTTGATCTTAAGTACCATCCGGGAAAAGTTAACGTCGTGCCGGATGCGCTTAGTCGGTTACCAGCAATTCAGGTATTGACTGCACAGAGGGAGATCATTGCGGATTTTCGGAGATTTGACTTGGAAGTTGTGCTACCACATGCTTTGGGACAGTTGATGCAGTTGCAAGTACAGTCGTCCTTAGTTGAGAAGATTAAAGCGTCACAATTGCAGGATCCTAGACTGCAAAAGTTTCGCGAGCAGGTTGAAGCCGGACTACGAACCGATTTACTGATCCACGAAGATGGTTCGTTGAGGTATGGTAGCCGTTTGTGTGTGCCAAAGGGGAATATTCGTGAAGAGCTTATGAAGGAGGCACACAGTTCAGCTTATTCTTTACATCCAGGAGGTACAAAGATGTACCGAGATATTCGACAGCACTTCTGGTGGGAAGGTATGAAACGGGAGATCGCTCACTTCGTGGCTAAGTGCTTGGTGTGTCAGCAAGTCAAGGCTGAACACCAAAGGGTTGCCGGTTTGTTGCAACCACTTCCGATTCCTCAGTGGAATTGGGAACCTATAACCATGGATTTCGTGACGGCTTTACCGCGGAGTCCAAAGGGCAACAATGCAGTATGGGTGATTGTCGATCAGTTGACCAAGGCAGTTCACTTCATTCCTTTTCGGGTTGGTCAATCGACGGAGACCTTGGCAGAGCGGTACAAGCAGGAGATTGTAAGATTGCATGGAGTACCGGTGAGCATCGTGTCCGATCGGGACACTCGATTCTTGTCGCATTTCTGGAGGAGTTTATAAGAAAGTTTGAGGACTCGATTGAAGTTTAGCACAGCTTATCATCCTCAGACTGATGGACAATCGGAGAGAACGATCCAGACCCTTGAAGATATGTTGAGGGCTTGCATGTTGGACTTCAAAGGTTCTTGGGAGGATCACCTACACTTGGTGGAGTTTTCGTACAACATTAGTTTCCAAGCGACTTTTCAGATGGCTCCGTTTGAAGCGTTGTATGGTCGTAAGTGCCGTTCACCTGTTTGTTGGGATGATGTTGGTGAACAAAGGTTACTAGGACCAGATTTGGTAGTACAGACAGTCGAGAAGGTGGATACAAACAGGAAGCATATGAAGGCAGCTCAAGACAGACAGAAAAGTTGGGCCGACACGTCGAGAAGACCTCTAGAGTTCGCCGTGGGCGATTTGGTATTCCTGAAGATATCACCGACTAGAGGGGTGATTCGCTTTGGGAGTCGGGGAAAGCTTAGTCCTCGATTCGTTGGACCCTTCGAGATATTGGAGCGTGTTGGGGAGGTAGCGTACCGTTTGGCGCTACCACAGTCATTGGCAGGAGTGCACGATGTGTTTCATGTGTCTCAACTACGGAGGTATGTTCGCGATGAAAATCACGTCTTGGATCATTCGGAGTTGACTGTACGGGAGGACCTAACTTTTGAGGAGCGACCAGTTGAAATCAAGGATCGATGAGAAAAGGTTCTTAAGAACAAGGTTATCCCTCTTGTGCTAGTTTCTTGGGGGTAATCGATCGCATGGAGAATCCACTTGGGAGCGAGAAGGCGAAATCCGGCAGAAGTTTCCTCACCTTTTCCTGAAGTTAGCTATCTTGTATTCTTGGAATTTCGAGGACGAAATTCTTTTTGTAGTTGGGTATGATGTAACACCCGAGCCCAATAATACTATTTCTGGTACTAGTTGAGTGTTATACATTGCTCATTTCAATTATCCTGATTGTTTGGTGCTTTTTGCTAAATTTTAACCGGCTAAGTCATTTTGGCACATAACAAATTTTAACACCTAAAATGAAATTAAAAATATCCATGTTGGCCTACTCGTCGCCACTAGTCGCGTGGTAGCGTCCGCGTATCGAGATTCCGTCCCGTTCGGTGAAACGAGCAAGTTTGGACGACTACGCGCGCGTGCAAGTGTTCGACTTGGGGGCATGCATTTTAATCATTAAACACCTCTTTTCAAAATTTGGAACTCGCTTAAAATCCTATAATTTGAATTTGAACCATTTGGGCGTGACCCGGACGCGATTTGGAAATGTTTCATTTAGCGCCGAATTACCCATTTTAATTTAATATTATTTAACCATATAATATATATATTTCTGTTACCTTATAACGTTTAAATCTTTTCTTAAATCTTTATTTTAAATTTCCTTCTTTTGCCAGCCAATCACACGAGAGGTTTAATCTCTCGTGGGGCCCCCGTAGCTATCTCTCTCTCTCTCTCCGCCTCTCTATCTCTCTCTAATCAATCCTCTCTCTCTCTCTCTCTCTCTCTCTTTCCTATAACTCTCTCTCTATATATATATTTTATCACGGACTGTTCCTTCATCTTCCACGAGAAACACTCGCGAGAACCCTAAACCCCATCGCGAACCCTAGCCGCCGCCTCCTCCGTCGCCACCGGAGCCCGACGCCGGCGACACCCTCGTCGACCTCACTGCCTCCTCACCCTCACCTCACCAAGCCCTCTTCCTTCTCCACCATCTCCTCCTATTCTCGTGCGGCAGCACCCACATCCATCACCCGAGCCCTCATCAACTCCGACCGTCTTCTTCTTCAACCCAACACACCTAGCAACACCAGGGTACTCAACTTTCCCCACCGAGGTCCCTCGCACCTCTTCTACAACCTTTCCCGACACCCATCGCCTGTAACCACACCCTCGCCGGAAACCCAGCCCCACCACTCGTCGCCGATCACATCTAGGCGCCATCTCATTACTCTCCTCCCAGCGAACCCCAGAGCGCCAACCAACCTCTACCACCTCCCTCTGCTAACCCTCCGACCACAACTGCAATCGTGTAACCCACTGCCCTTCGCCGGAACACCACCACGCCGACCAACCCCGCCGCCGTCGCCCCTTGCTGACTTCCCTGGAATCTCAGAACGCCTAAACCACTGTAAGATCTTCTTCTTCCTCCCCTACGTCGCTTGTGTTTGCACTTCATTATGTGGTTTTCACTGTTGCTTTGGGCTGCCGGAATCCGACCGTGCCGGCGATATTTTTCCGACATTCCAGCGAAGTACTCCAGTCCGTGTGGTTCCGCAGTTCGTTGTTTGGACTCGATCCGCGGCCCGTGCATCCGTCGCGTGTTTTCCGCCGACGTCGCGTTCGTGTTTTCCGGTTTGCAAAACCGTCGAGGCAAGTATTACTTGCTACATGCTATGCTATACCAATTAGATATGGTTGATTCATAAAACTTGCAAATATTAACTAAGTATATTTTACTTTTCTCATTTGGGCGAAATATGACATATATCATGATACTGTAACATAAACCGTAATTTGCCGCTGTAACCCTGATAACAACTACCTGCCAATCATTTTACTATTTAGAGGATGATAGTCATACACTTATATCTTCATTACCTGCTGTTATTAATATTGCGCTACACTGTGATTATTGCACCCCAAGGGTGCTTGAACCTGCTAATAAGAGAATACAAAGCACCACTGTGTTTACATGGAATAATATGGTTATTTACTGTTTTCTGCTGTTGTTCCTTATTCGTTTCTATACCTGTTATGAGCATACATTCGATTGCATTACATATCGACCCGATCTTGATACACCTGACACATGTACTGATACACCGGACATGACACCCTGTACATACTGACTCAACCTATTGTACTACGACCTGACTTATTACATGATCTCATGCCTAATGCCAACAAACCTGACTTGGGGTCCTCATGGACCATTCCTGCTGTCTATCCAGACAGACCTGCTTTTACCTGATTCTGTGTTGGCATTAGTCCTTGACTACTGAATACCTGACCGGACATACATAGCTTGGGGGTATGGGGAAATCAAAGATGAACCTGACTTGTAACTCGACAGTTCACTACCTGTTCGAGTGTACACATTCCTGTTTGTGCCTAGCGGCATGTCTCGGTTTCGGCCGAGAATATTGTGGCCGTGATCCCGGGTATGTACGGGATACTACCGAGTGTACACTTTCCTGTTTTGTGCCTAGCGGCATGTCTCGGCTGCAGCCGAGAATATTGTGGCCGTGGTCCCGGGTATGTACGGGATACTATTGAGTTACATCGATGATTCACCAATTGATTTCAAAGACTTTAGAATAGAAACCCGATAGAACAGTATAGCTACCCACTGCACACTACCCTGCACTATTATTTCATATTACTGCTTATTCATGCTTACTTTCTGCATTGCTTATTACCATGTTCATATTATATACTTGGTTGACATGACGCGCTGACGTCTGGGTTTTGCATGGCCCAGATTCTTTACCACTGTCGCCGACCGAGCAGGAGTACTTCAGCCAGCAGGCTGATTTGAGTTCTATAGTGGTTAGTTCGTTTATTGCATTTTATTTCCAGGTGCGATCCCGCATTATGGGACGTACCTTTCTATTATTGTATTGGATCATTTGCTTCCGCACTTATTGTTTATTGACTCTCGTTATTATGGATTTGGACATGTGCTAGATTAGTTTATTTATCTTGTTCTTGATATCTCTACAACCGTAATGTGACTGTGGATGGATACTTCCTACCCACAGGTAGCATGGTTGGCTATGTCACGTGCCCAATCTTGCGTACTCTGGGAAGCGGGGCGTGACACTCTCCAAAGAAGACGGACACGCAGGGGGCAACTTGTTCTTTTGTCGAGGACGAAAACGAGGGAGAAGACTCGTCAGGTGAATCCAAAGACTGCATAATGACTTGTCATGTGATCTCTCACTCATCGGCGGATGATGAAGAGGCTCCTTTCGCCGAGAAACCGAGGGCGAACCCTGAACCAGAAATTCCGCAGCCGTCAGACGAGCTGATCGATGCCTTCCTGAATGAGATTCGTCTGAAAGTTAAAGCCAATCAAGAGCGTAAGGAAGCCATACCGGAAGAAGCCAAACACCGACTACCAGACCAAAGAGTCGAGGCACTTCCTTCAAATCAAAATACATCCACTACGGATAAAAACAAATTCAATACGAGGAAAAGGTTTGCTAAAGCCCTGTCAGTGGGAATGAAGCTACCACCCTCTGAAGAAAATACTCTCGGTGGAATAGAGATGCATCCTAACTTCTGCTTATATCATCAGAAGATCATACATCCTACTGAAGACTGCGACTCCTTTAAGTGTTGGTGGCAAGGGTATGTCGCTCAAAAGCAACACTTCAACAGGACAAAGTATGGAGCTCGTAGACATCAGAAAAATGCGATAGATGAGCGCAAAAGAGCCGCCGATGACTGTCACATAACCGACTTCAAGGGATCGCAAATTATCATCTTCGAAAGCGACTCTGACGAAGAAGCTGCCCTCAACCCTCTCCTCAAGGAATCCATTTCAAAAATGAAAGAATTGAGGAGTTGCGAAAACGTTCAGCCATGCAATCGCACGGTACCCGAAAAAAATCTTGGCTCCGCAAACAAAGGATCGAGCAAAAAGGATAAAGGGAAGGGAAAAACAACCCTCGTAGCCAACACTCAACAGCAATCGAGTAGCCCTAGACCGGTTGTTTGCCGAAACAACAAGCGGCAACCCTTCCATGAAAAGTTGAAACGTTTTTACTCGTTTCCTCAAGATAAAACAAGGAGACTGTTCGAGCTGGCAGTGTGCGACAGACTCATCAATCTGCCGAGTCCAAAACGTCTGTCGCAGCCAGGCGATCTCAATAATCCCAATTATTACCCTTACCACCAAACGGTAAGTCACCTGATCGAGAATTGCTACGTCTTCAAAAACTGGGTTGAAGACCAATACCAATAGGGTAAGTTCGTCATATCCGAAAACTGGAAGGTGAGCCCGCCACAACCGCACGCTCCGAGAAAGGTGGACACGCCGGAGGCATCATGCTCAATCATAGAGAAAGCCCCATAGACCGAAAAGTCAGTAAACTAGAGATTCGCCTCGAATATGGCGACAGCGGACCGCAACGTCCTTAAACAAACGCCGGACCGAAACGTCCTTAAACTAATGGCGGACCGAAACGTCCTTAAACTAATGACGGACCGAAACGTCCTTAAACTAGCGATGGACCACAATGTCCTAAAACTTGCCAATGACCGAAACGTCTTTAAACTACTACTGCGGCATCCTCAGGCTGGCGTGATAAAAAAATATATATAAAAAAAAGGTATGTCCATAAGTAAAATGGGCATGGGTGAAAACCCGAAAGGGCTCCGTGAGTAAAAACAGCAGGACTACCGGCGAGTGTTCGTGAAAACCCGAAAGGGCGCGACCTCGTTAAAAAAAACCGGTTTGTCCATAAGCGAAATGGGCACGGATGAAAATCCGAAAGGTCTCCGTGAGTAAAAACAGTAAGGCTACCGGCGAGTGTTTGTGAAAACCCAAAAGGGCACAACCTCGTTAAAAGACACCTACACGATCCTCTCGACCCTGTAAGGAGAAATCACCCGCGTGAGATCCTTACGACTCACAAGGGAGCAACACACTTAGGTATCCTCACGATTCTTAAGGAGAAAATACACTTGCGGGATCCTCACGACTCGTAAGGAGAACTCTCTTATGGGACCCTCACGGCTCATAAGATTTGAAAGTCTTAAATTACAGAGACCTGAATCTGTTCTTAAGCAACTCCCACAACCTTCCACTATTGCCCTACAAGTGGCTCAATACTGACCCTTGTATACAATCCACGGGCGCGAACAAACATTTCCCTAACCAAGTCACACCCGTGACTAGGGATATGTCCGTATGGTGAACAACCCTTGTAAGTCCTCTCGACTTATAAGGAGAAAACCCTTTTGTAAGATCCTTACGACTTACAGAGGGACATGCACTTAGGAATCCTCACGATCCCTAAGGAGAAAACACACCTACGAGATCCTCACGACTTGTAGGGAAAAATACCTTTGTGAGACCCTTACGGCTCATGAAGTCAAAAGCCTTAGTTGACGGGATCCTAACCCTGTCCGCTAAGCCACCTTTGTTCGACATCGATAGAGGCAAATGATGATTCGCTCCTGGCAACATTCCAGTTGTAGTGATGCTGATGCCTAAAACGGTATCAAATTTCGAGTCCTTCCATGGCAAATAATGATTCGCTCCTGGTAATATTCCAGTTGTAGCGATGCTGATGCTGAGATTGGCACCAAGTTCCAAGTTCCACGCTCGTGATAAAAAAATCAGCGAGCTAAAAATGCATATGAAATACCCGAAATGATAGGGCAACTTGCAACAAAATCAGCAAGTGAAAATGTATGCATGCAAAATAGCCGAAATGATGGGGCAACTCGTAAAACAAAAAAACAGCGGGTAGATATAAAATAAACAGCCGAAATGATTGAGCAACTCGCAATAAAAAGTAGCGAGTAAAAATAAAACAAATAGCCGAAATGATTGGGCACCGCAAAAAATAGCCGAAATGATGGGGCCATCGCGACCTTCGCGATATAAAAAGCTGAAATGATAGAGCATCGCGGAAAGAAATAAAATGAAAATAAAAATGAAAATTATGCCCTACAGGTGAGATCACATTGATCCCTGTATACAATCCAGGGGCACAAACAAAGAGGGAACCATATCTTCCCAAGAGGCTCCACCACAAAGCGAAGCCAAATCTCGATGGTTCATAGACAATCTAGAGACAATTTCGACATTTGTCGCAATATTGCGGGCACAATGTCAACAAATGGAGCAAAAGGAGGATCCCTAGCTTCAACGTCTTGACGTCAACAACCGACCTCAGAATCACAATGAAATGGAGCCACGGCATAGTCCCTAGTTCCAAATCTTAACGGCAATATCTACGGCCTAAGAATCAACAAAGGCGTTCCTTCGCAATCCATCAAGATGATGATACAACACCAACAAAAAAAAAACTTGCGGTCAGAATAAAACGAAGTGACGGCAAAATCCCAGGTTCATCTCAACAATCGTCTTGATACCGCAGACGAGATGTTAACAACGGCGTTCTTTCGCTGTCCATCAAGATGCAGATACAATGCCAACAAAAAGCCCCATGGTCAGTAAGGCGGAGTGACGGCAAAATCTCAGCTCCACCTCAGCATTTGTCTCTTTACAGCAGATGCAAGGTCGACAACAGTGTCCTTCCTCTAATAGGATTCGGGCATGACAAAAAAAGCGAAGCGAAGGCCAAATTCCTGGCTTCGAGGTCTTAACGGCAAATTATATAAAGCGTGAAAGACAACTGGAGATCATCTCACACCAGCGCGAAATGGTCACCACTTCGATGTTCGTCTCAACACAGCAGACGCAAGACAATCAAATAAATGGAGCCACGGCAAAATCCCTAGTTCTAAATCTCGATGGTTCACCAGCAACCTAGAGACAACCGCGACGTTCGTCTCGATACAGCAGACGAGTTGTCACCCCAGCGTTCTTCCTCCAGCAGGGTTCAGACGCGATCATCAAACAAACGGAGCCACGGCAAAATCCCTAGTTCCAAATCTCGACGGTTCACCAGCAACCTAGAGACAACTGCGACGTTCGTCTCGATACAGCAGACGAGTTGTCACCCCAGCGTTCTTCTTCCAGCAGGGTTCAGACGCAATCATCAAACAAACGGAGCCACGGCAAAATCCCTAGTTCCAAATCTCAACGGTTCACCAGCAACTTAGAGACGATCGCGACATTCGCCTCGATACTTCAGATGCGATGCCAGCAAATGAAGCAAAGGCCAAATTCCTAGCTTCAGGGTCTTGACGACAACTCATATAAAACCTGAAAGACTATCGGAGATCATCCCACACCAGCGCGGAGTGGTTATGACTCATTGGGGCTCTCCAAAATGAGCCTAACCTCAAGTAAAAAGCGGCATGGCAAATTCCTAACGCTTGCTCTTCCGACAGTCAAACTGCCTAGGAAGATTGCTTGATGACGTCTTGTCCAGCCCCCGAAGGGATCAGAGATACGGCAGTCGCAGGGCTACTCGAACAGCACGATTGCCTATCGAGGAATATATCAGCTTATGCGACGGTACGACGGCCAAAACCCTAAGTGCCACAGACCCTAACGGACTTCTGTCGTAAAGAGCAGAGGTTAACCGTGACGTTAGGATGTTCTTGCGAGAAATGCTCGATTCATCTCGACTTGTGAAGAAATTGATGTCTTTGCGAGAACTTCTCGATGCAGTTCGGCTCGTAAGATAAAACCTTAGGCAGTGGGCACAAAAGAAACCTGTTTCCTAAGCACTGGGACCCTGTAAGTTGGCCCAAAATGATCTCTTGCATACTATCCACGGGTCTCACTCTCCAACGTCGAATCTCGACAAGGAGGGAAACAACCGCTTACGGGTCCTCTCGACTCGTAAGAGGGGTTAATTCTCTTATAAGATCCTTACGACTTGTAAGAGGAAAACACACTTAGGGATCCTCACGATCCCTAGGGAGAAAATCCACCTACGAGATCCTCTCGATCCGTAGGGAGAAAAATCTCTATGAGACCCTCATGGCCCATAGAATTGAAAAATCTTAGGCAGCAGATCTGAACCTGCGGCCTAAGCCATCACTATCTCGTGAAGAACCGAAATGCTCGCTCTATTATCTGTCAACCATGTTCACTAAGGTAACATGCGGATAATAAAAGAAAGAAGAAAGCGACAGAAAGAACATCTGATTGGCGTTTAGTCAGGCACTCGAGACACACTCATTCATGCATGCGCAAAAGACTCAGAACGAGAAATAAGACAAGCTGAAATAAAAATTTTCCATTCATATTGCAAAGGGTTCTTACAAGCATGAAGACAATAAACAAAGACATTATTCAAATAATTACAACGGCAAAACCACAAATCCTGGACAGGGATTGAGGAACTCGAAAGAGACCCTGTCCAAAACTTTCCAAGCTTGGCGAACCATCCTGGTGTGCTTCCTTTCGTGAGCACGGGCGTCAGGATCCCCACTGATGTCCTTCACCCTCCAATAGGCAGCAAGAATAGCGGACTGTTGAAAGGCTTCGTGCAAGAGATCGATAAGATTGTCTCGCCGTCTCTTCGAGATTAAATTCATCAGGTACACTGAGTGCACCTTGTCCTCGGCGGCGTCCAATGCTCTAAGCAGCACGCCGGTAAAGAATAGGGGAAGCGCTTCCCAGATGGCTCCCACAATAAGCTTCAACAGAGGGGAGCGCCGAGGAAGCAGTTGACTGTTGTACGCGTCGAAGCGACTCATGATCTCTGCACATTCGGCATTAGTAAATTCTCGATTTTGGGAACGGCCGAGTCGGCGGATGTCCCCGTAGGAGATAATCTCGTCGAGATCGTACATGTGGGCGTCCATCACTCCTATAAAAGAAGATCGACAAAATTAGCAACTCGTAAGAGTTTTGCTATATAATTTAAAAAGGAGCAAAGCTCCATCAATGAATCAAGAGGTTACAAATAAAATCCTCTCAGGAGAGCAGAGCTCTATTAATGGAACCATAATAGGGTTCTCCTTAGTCCTCTTTAGACCCCTTTAGAGCAAAACTCCGCTAAATGAAACCCTAAATGGGTCTTCTTTAGATCAGAGATCTATTGAGAGCAAGGCTCTTAAAATTGATTTAATTTAATCCAAATTAATTTTTTACCTAAAAATTCTCTAAAGTTTGAACTTTTAAAAGTGTTAAACAAGAGAGCAAGACTCTGAGATTCTGAAAATAAAAATTCTTGGAGATGATGATCATCTGTAGAGGGCCAAAGGTCCTATTTATAGGCGTCAAGTGCCCTTTCAACTTCCAAAAGTTGCCGCAACGGTTGGAATTCTGCCACCGTTGCGCTCGCGTTTGGGGCTACGTGAGCAAAACGGTGGGGAGCATTTGTTTACCCCAATCAGAGCAAAGCTCTGTTCAAATTCCAAGGCGGGAGATGAAGCAACGCTTCATCTTTCCCCAATCAGAGCAAAGCTCTACTTTGAAAATTTAAATTTTAATAAATGAAGTAACGCTTCAGATCATCTGCGCTGCGCGCAGGGCGTCACGTGTCAAAATCAGGCACGCCAGCGCAGAGAGCGCAGCGCCCAAGGCAGCGCGCCCAATCAGAGCAAGGCTCTATTTAAAACAAAATTAAAGAAAGCGCGTTTTAGGTAATTTGCGCTCTGCGCTGCGCGACACGTGTCAGCGCAGTTGCGCTGCGCTGTGCGCTGCGCGACACGTGTCAGCGCAGTTGCGCATGCACTGTGCGCTGCTTGACACGTGTCAAGCGCTGGTGCATCTGCGCCAAACAGAATTAAATTCCAGAAAGATCTTTCGGTTCTTGTTAAAACAAGAAAATTGTCTTCTGTAAAACCGAAGCCCTTGGATCAAAAATCCAACGGTGGGGAAAATTCCCCAAATCACTCAGAGAAAGATCTCTTTAACAAATTTAACTAATTTATGGGCACTATATAAAGGACCCTAGACCCCAATTCAAAAGGGAGATCATCATCAAGATTGAGAAGAAAAAAGAACTCAGAAGAATTTGAGAGAACTCTTCAAAAACAAAAAGAAAAGGTAAAAAAACCTTTAGAAAAAGAGAAGATTCTCTTATAAACAGATCATTGATCTAAAAACAAGATCAATGATCTTCAATAAAAAAGAAAATGAAATAAGAACAGTGCTTTGCACTTTTTTATGAACCATTAGTTCTGAAATCTTCAAGATTCTCAAGATTATTGAAACAGTGCCTTGCACTTGCAAAACTGCACTGTTGCGCTCCTGGGTTGGCGCAAGCCACCAGAGAGTACCACGTGTCAGCATCTGAATCACTTGCGCTGTGCGCTTTAAAAATAGAGCCTTACTCTCTGAAATTGGCGCAACTCACCAGAGCGCGCCACGTGTCAGCAGCGCAACAGCGCAGCGTATTGGCGCAGCGCACTGCGCTGTTGCGCTTGCGCTCACCAGAGCATGACACGTGTCAGCACCATAAGCGCTTGCGCTCATTGATTGGCGCAAAGCGCCTGACAAATGCAATGCATTGTTTATTAAAGGGCCAAGCCCAAATCAAAAAGGCCTAGTAGGCCAAAAGAAATTGCAATGCAATAAAAGGGTAGAGCCTAAGTAAAATTGATGCTCTGCATCTTTTATAAAAGGGCAGAGCCCAAACGAAATAAAATGCAATGAAAGGGCAGAGCCCAAGCAAAATTGATGTTCTGCATCATTTATAAAGGGGCAAGAGCCCAAACAAAAATAAGAAATGCAGTGCATTATTAAACAGGGGCAAAGCCTTAGCACAGGCCTAATAGGCCAAAGACAAATAAGATGTTAAACATTTCTAAACTGGACTTAGCCCAATCATGGCCGTAAGTCCTCAAATTAAATTGACTGAGCACAGCTGCTCTCCTAAATCAATTTACATCCGGTTCAAGGGTACATCTCTGAACTCCTCTGACCCCTATCGTTGTAGTGCTTCAACGACGTCAGAGAGGTGACGGGTCCCGACAACCACACATCGATACGGACTGCAGGGTCCTTAAACTCTTGGACCGAAACGTCCCTAAACTAATGTTGGACCGAAACGTCCCTAAACTAATGATGGACCACCATGTCTCTAAACTGTCAATGGACCACCATGTCCCTAAACTGGAAATTGACCGCAACGTCATTAAACTAAACAATAGAGCCAATTGCTCTTTTGTCGGATCCAAACAATCCCGTTAAGTTGATCTTAGTCTGGAGATTAGGCTAACGTATCCTTAACGAACGTTTAACTTGATCTTAGCCTTAAATAGGGCTAACGTATCCTTAAACTAAAACACCAAACCTAAATCTAAGTAAATATGGATTTGGACTAATCCACGTCCTACGGGCGACGGCATAACTTAGTCTCCGTATACAATCCACGGGCAACCACAAACAAAACAAACACACACGATACAAAGTGAAATTCTGGAGAAGGAGAAAATTGTTACCGCAATGCGGTAGCGTAATTAACTGCAGGGGCTTGCGCCTGCAGGGAAGAGCGTCCGCACAATAAAAAAAAACCCTCAAGCGAGGGGGAATCTGATGAAGTCTGCTAAATCGGCCGCATCCGTCTAAACTTCCGATACACGATGCCATAAATCAACTTGGCATCTTCGGAGAGGTGGACGGATAAAACCAATTAGTATCTGCCCCGAATCTTACTGTCAGGACTTCGCAATCCTGTGCGCCGTCTTTCGGAGGGGACCACCCGAGATCCCCTCGCTCGGCTATCCCCAGCGGGCAGCTTTCCTGCCACAACGCCGGGGATCGAAAAGCCCTCTCAGAGGCAGTCGAGCCCGAGGTTCCCTCGTTCGGCTATCCCCTGCGGGCAGCTTCCCTGCCACAATGCCGGGGATCAAAAAAGACCTCCCAGAGGCAGTCGAGGCCCGAGGTTCCCTCACTCGGCTATTTTACAGGGATCAAAGTCCTCGCCAAGAGGCACTAGGCAGTAACCCTGCTCGGTCCCCATCCTGAAGAATCAAAAGCCCTCGTAAGAGGCACCCGAGCAGCTACCCTGCTCTGTCAAACCCCGGATGGTGGCAATTACTCTAAATCAGAAATGGATGTCAAGTCTGTCCAAGTCTAAACGATTTCCCCTCGACTCCAAGGCCCAGGGAGATACCTCCTTGGAAACGCTCGTCGGCAAGCGATTGCAGTCAACCCGACGGACGATCGTTAGACAGAAGGTAAACCTGACATGAAAGCACAACGGCACAAGCAAAAATATCCCAAACGAGCATTCTTCTTAAACAGACGACAGAACGCAATTCTATGGAGTTGAAAAACTTTATCACAGCTGAAGAAAAAATTTATCACTACTGCCAAAGACCAAAGTTTTTTTTACAAAGGGTATTTTTTGGCTCCCCAGCCTTACAAAATTCAAAAGGAAAACAAAATGAAGATAGGAGAACGGGGGCTCTACACCTCGGGGCCGGGCGCAACCTCGAGGTCCTCGACCTCCACCACTTGGGGTGCTGGGTCCTCGGCCATCTCCTCGCCGGGGACTTCTTCCACTTGCTCGTCGGCGCCCACGAGGGGGAACTCAGCCTAGAGATCCGCGTCTGTCACGCCCCGCTTCCCAGTATACGGCGAAGGGGACGCGACAAGGCCGCTACGTATTTACTCTGAAGTAAATACGCTAAGCGTATCTAAGCAATATAAAAAAGAATATACACAAGAGACAAGATATAATAAAAACAGCAACTTTTATTTATTAACATTCTTTTGTACAATACATGAAAAGGAAATACAACTGAAATAAAAATGATGCCTAAACAATGGCATGACAGGAAATGAAATATACCGAATGGAAAATGTACAATGAAACTAGAGCTCTGATTCTTCAGCAAGCTGATCCAAGTCTTCTGCAGATGGCTCGATCTCTGTCGGGTCCAAACTACCTGACGACAGTCAAAGAAGAAAGAAATAGAATGTCGTTAGCGAACAGATCGCTCGGTAAGTCCCAAAGATAAGGGAGAAGTAGAAAAGAAGAAAGAGAGAGAGTAGCATTTAATGTTGTATTATATTGTTTTAATGTTGTATTAACGCTGTTGTTTGTAGCTTGGTACAGAAGAATGCCAGTGTATACGAGAGGGGTCTCAGTATGCTAGAGACCAGGGCAAATGGAAGTACAAGGCTCCGTTATACAACCCGGAACAACGGCAATTAGATTCATGTTAGGTGTCTTAATCTTACCGTCTCTTGCCACCTTTAACACCTTCCGTATCAATCTACCCCTTAAACCCCGTAGTGTTTTATTTGTATTGTTTTGTACTCTAAATTGTATTGAATGTATAATTGAAAGACTGACCGAAACCATGATATCAGTAAACGGATATAACCGTAGAATCATATAAATGGAATAACTGGAGAACCATGTAAATGGAATGTATATCCATGGTTCGGTTCAGTCAAGTTGTATAGATTGATAATTGGATTCATGGATTCATGTTGAATTGTAATATTGAAAATTGTAGATTGTAGGTTGTAGACTGTAGATTGTAGATTGTAGACTGTAGATTGTACTTGAATCATATTCAAGTCAGATTATACTGAGACTCAAACTGAGTCAGACAATTAGCAAAGTAAATTGAAGTCCTGGTTGTTTTTATTAATTTGTCTACCTTAGATAGGCAAGCACCCACTTCTCCGGCTCCCCGAGGCTAAAGAGATTGGTTCCGCTTAAACCTATATTTATTAGGGTCCTTATTGTAATTTATATAACTTGAGGGGGTTTTATGTAAAAATAATTTTGTATAGTTTTCAAAATACATCTCAAGTATTTAATTATCATCTTTATATACATACAACAAATTAAAAATCAAGATAAATATGTATACATGTTCGAAGAGCATGAAATGAGTCAATTATATTATTCGAGTAACTACCATAAACAATGCTGTAAAGAAATATTATGTACGACTACTTAATCAAGTCGAACGAATGCGGAATATAAACAGAAATATGTCTCTAAGTGTTTTTCATGCGTGAGTTCTAGTTTCACCTAAATACGACTACCGGTTTAGGAGATATATCTGTTTTCGTATCGTCGCGCAAAACAGATCAGAATCTATTCGGCACCGTCACATATTTTTAAAACATAGTTTCGGTCAATTTACATCAGGTTTTAGGTTAATAAAATTATTATAAAATTGTAGGTCTTTCGATATACTTATCCAAAACATCAAGATTCATATGATTTGGATTTCTTAAGGTCTAGTTATGATCATTTTAATATCAGCGTTTAAAACAGAAATTCAGATTTCTGGACAGCAATTATATGTTATATTGCAAAACCTATATTGGGTTGTTTCATGCATTTATAAGTAATCTATTATACAAAAAATTACAGTTCTCTCAATTTTCCATCTACACATCTAAATTTTTTCACAAACGGATATCGGGAGTTTGAGTTATGTCTAATTTAAAAACAGTGTGCAAATCAGGGCAGATTCTGTCTAGATCTATCACTTAATATTG
Source organism: Agapanthus africanus (assembly GCA_030015575.1). Classification (NCBI taxonomy): domain Eukaryota; kingdom Viridiplantae; phylum Streptophyta; class Magnoliopsida; order Asparagales; family Amaryllidaceae; genus Agapanthus; species Agapanthus africanus. The sequence continues at coordinate 61,518,229 of JASDDO010000028.1, read as the reverse complement.
TAATGCAGTTTTCTTTATCTTAGGTGGGTTTTCAGTAAAACTATAAAACTAAGAAAATATATATCATTCGACGTAGATATCAAAAACACCTGAGTTTGCTCAATTTGGATACCGGTATACCAAGTTATGTGTCCTAGAAATTGACTGATAACTGCAGTTTTCTGTTTTACGATCAGTGAATAAAAACGATGTAATTCCTAAACCGTTATGCAGTTCGATCTAAAACTTTTACAGCATGTACAAAATAATATATTCTATCATATTTAAATTTCCTGAAATTTTCAGAATTAAAAATTAATTTATAAAAATTATTTTAAAACTAAAGGTATTGATATGTATACTAAAATCGGCAAAAAGATTAACTAGTATTTTATACAGGCTTCTATTTTTCTTTTAATAAACAAACTGATTTCATGAGACATTATAGATATATTGTGGCATGAAATTTGTGTTCTCACAACTTATAATAAACATTCATAGTCATGAACAAAGAATTAAAAACATTTTAATTTGAACAAGATGCAATAATGTATTATTAACCATATAAAACAGTATATATCTAGACTTATATATATGTATATGTTTATATTTATCTTCTCTTACGGATTACGATATGAAAAGAATAGGGGGTTCACGAGATATGACAAAAGAAAAATAAGAGATGGGGGGAAAGAAGAGAGAAGGGACTTACATGCACAAGCCGGTATTATCACCGGGCTTGTCTATCCGTCGATAGCCTCACGTTACTAGCGAGACCTTCTTGAAGACTTCTTCATGTTCTTTTTCTTAGACTCTAGGTGAAGAGGGAGAAGTGAGAGATAGAAAAATGTGAGGAAGGAAAAGATAGAGGAGGACAATAAAGATGGTCTAATGGTGAATTATGTATAATAATATATGTATTCAACATGAGGGTTAAAAGAGAAATGAAAGGTCACCATTCATTTTGGAAATGAAAGGTCTCATTTGTAGATTATGAGAAGAATAAAAATAATAAAAAATAATTGCAAGAATGGGGATTTGAACATGTGACTTATGGAATAACAATGCAAAGACTTAACCGATGAGCTACAAGATTGTTCATGCACATATTTAATTAGAATTAAATATATGCTATTGCTTAAAAAGAAAGTGGGCTTTTCAGATGGGCTGTAGAGAATAAGAATAATGGATTTGGATTAATTATTTATGAAAGGAAAAATAAGAAAGAGAAGTTAAAAACTTAAATATAAGAAAAAGAATTGTACCTAGAAAAATATACATAATAGATTGAGAAATAAAATAATAATAAATTTAGGAGAAAACGGAAAATACCAAGCACAAATAAATACGGTATATTATTGAAGAAAGATAATACAAATGTATAAAGATTTTGGGGTCATTACAGCGTCGTCGAACTCTGGCATCCGAGACTTAACGGCATCGAGGGCGTCGTGCCAAATGCGGGTCGTGGCCACGGCCAGGTCGTTATAAAAATCCTTCGACCCCTCGTAGATCGCCACCGCTCTCGACTCGGCCGACTTAGCCGCCTCTGCCGCCACCCTCGGCTCCTTCTGGAGGGTCTTCACCGTCCTCTTCAGGTTGCCGGCGAGCACTTGAGAGTCCTCGAGCTTGCCCTCGGCGATCACGGCGGCCTCGCAGTGCCGGGCGACCTCCCTTTTTCCGGCGTCCACCTCGCCCTCCAAGGCGGCGATCCTCGCCGACATCGCCTTCTGCTCCCGCCTGGAGCTCTCTTGCAACGCGGCGAGCTGGCCCGTGGCCTCCACCGCCGGGGCTACGACCTCGGTCTCCATGCGAAGGGCGAGGACCACGTGCTGGAGAACCTGGGAAGACATAAAAAGGATCAGAGAGATGAAGAAGACACCAAATCTCACAATGCACTGGGGGCTTACCTGCACGGACTGCTGGGTGATCGACACCAGCTGACCCCTAAGGGTTCCCTTAGGAACCCGACCCCCGGCCGTGATCTCTATTTCTTGCAGGAGGCTGTCCGCGACCGACAGCCCTGACGGCACCACGAACCGGAGCCCCCTTCCTCCACTACGGTCGGCGAAGACCGGCCCCGGGAAGGTCTCCGGGAATTCCTCTTGAGCGGCTCCAAGGGGGAGCCGATCTCCTCTTCCGAGACCGTGTCCTCCACAATCAGGGCCCGCTTCCGACCCGACGCTCTGCTGGGGCCCGAGGAAGGATCCGCCGCCGAGCGTCCTCGGGGCACCGCCACTGGGGCGGTAGGAGCCGGGGCAGGCTGTGCCCGGGAAGAGCTGGCGCCCCCGGCCCAAGTAGGCTGCCTCGGTATGCGCATAGAATCTCGGAGAGAGCCGAAGTCCATGGATCCTGCATGAAACGAACACCCAACAGATCAGCAACACGAGTAAAATGTAAACCCAAGAAGCAAGCTTAACTTACCGACAAACTCGACGGGACTGAGCCCGGCCCAGCTCAAAACCCTCTCGGACAACAGCACGTTATGTTGAGGGATGGGTTCCCACGACTCCATTCTCACTGCGGCGGGGTCATCGGACAGGTTCCCCGGCAGACACTTCTCCCTCGACTACTTGGTGCGCATCGGCCGGTCCTCGCCCTCGGGAGGGGAAACGAAGAAAAATTTATTCTTCCAGTCGTGAATGGGGAAGGGTAAGGCCATGACCCCAGTCCCGACAGCGACCCCGGGCCGCTTCCTAAAAGTAAAGTAAACCTACCTCGGGTCTCCAGCTCGACCGCCAGGATGATTCTTGAAAGCAAAGGAGGAATCGAGAAGGGAAAGGCTGAAAGGAACCGCCTGCAGCCTCAGGAGGATTGGAACCCAAGCAGGATCCTCCACGCGTTCGGCACTAACTGGCTGGGAGCCAAACCGAAGAAATTCAGAGCGGCGATGACCTCAGGAGAGAAGGGCAGGCGCATTCCGCCCCAAAAGCTTCCAAATATAGGGCAATCTCCCTGCCCCGTACCTGGTCTGCCCTCTCTCCCTCCTCAGCCAGACGAAGCGTGTAGGGCGGGGGAATGTGGAAGCGAGCTCGAGCGTTGGCGAGCTCGTCCTCATGCCTCACCCAGCACGAGGTGCTAGGGGCTGCATCTACCGCCTCCTCCCTGGAGACGGCCCCCGCCTCACGGCCCCGGGGAGAGGGCTCGACCCCTGCTCCCCGAGGAGACTCGGACACATCTAAAGGAACCCTAGCATCTACTCCTACAACGTCTACTGATTATATAGGGGAAGGCATCTAACCTGGGAAAGAAATTCTTCAAAGGTTGGAAACGAAAGAGGGGAGACGAGTGCCGAGCAGCTGGGGCTTGAGAGAGAGAAATATGAAAGAGTAAGAGCCCTAGGGCGGGCCCCACCCGTATTTATTACCGCAAACGGCCTCATCCAATGGAGTCCATCGTCTCCCGCCGAAATGGCCCATCGCGCCCAGCGGCTCCGATCGTTCCACGTGGCAGCCCAACGCTGGACCGCGTCCCATCAGACGCCGCAGACCTGCGCACGTCGCATCGGCTAATCGACACTCGACACGTGAGCCGTCACTTCAACTGCTGAGCGCACGAACCGGCGCACCTTCTTTAAATGCAAAGATCTCGCCCTGATTCGCTAGCGGAAAAGACAACCGATGGCCCGAGGACTCGTCCCGACGAAACCTTAGAAGGGATCTCACCTCGGGCGGCCCGGCAGTCCACTCCTGACCCGACCACTATCTGGTCGGGACAGGAGTGGGGGGCTAATCATGATGCTCAATATTGGTGGTCTACAGGATCATGACACGTGGCAGGTGACGTGTCCTAGAACTCAGAAGAAAGGTCCCGCAGGGGCCTATCAGGCCACCCCGTGCCCGACCAGCAAGCACAAGCTGGCCCCCCTCGGGGCCCCTGCAAATTGGCCTCCTCGGCCTCTCAGCTCGCCCCCGAGCTACCACAGGACCAAGACTCCTCGGCCTCCTTGCTCGTCCCCGAGCTTCCGCCGAGGACGTCTTCCTCGGCCCTCCGACCTACTCCCAGGCGTAACCGCCGCTCCGTGAATCTCGCCATGCGCAGATCCTACACCAGCAACGTCCCACGTTCCATGCCATCATGATCCCCATTGATGGACGATCCGCTCTCTACGCGGGCGTGACGTCGGGAGCGTAACTGCCGGCGAGATTCTCGTGGCCGTTGCTGCGTGCTCCCCTGCTATATAAACCCCCATTACATAGGGGTCAAGTAAGCCATTCTTTACACTTTTACGCCGATGCTCTGTTCGGATCTCGTCACTAACTTGAGCGTCGGAGGGTCCTTGGTGGTACCAAACCACCCTGGGACTTCTTTGCAGGTACTCGGCGACAACTCCCTCACCTCACCTTTTCCTCCAAAACCCATTGAGACCCACACGCAACGAAGGATAATCAGCTAAGTTCACCGTGAAATCAACGGAAGACGACATCTGACGGAGGTCCGAAAAGGAGCTCCATCATTGTTTGTTTTATAATTTGTGTAAATTAATTTTGATTATTTTATTTCCACTTACTTTTTCTTGGGCCAGTGGGCAATGCGTCCAATAAGAGGAGGAGAATATTATGGAGCAAAAAGCAAGTATAAATGTGTATGGTTGGCCTCAAGTTGGAGATGATCAAGGAAGCACGGCGGTGCTTTGGGTTGCGAATGGCTTAGACAGCACTCCCGACGATCACTATAATGTAATAAAGCTGGTTGGAACAATCTTGACTGCAAGGATTTGTATTGGATAAGTCTCCAGCATATGTTCCAGGAATGAGAATCAGGCCATTGTCGGTCCACAATGGAGAACAATACGGCATCAACCTCAAAATATTAAAGGTACGCATAACATATTGACTTTTGTAAACTATTACTCCATTGACAGTATAAATCTACTGGAATGTTGTTTATGTTCCTAAAGTTGCCGAAAAGACACATTCTTGTTACTTGACAATTATAAAACAATTCAATTTCAACAGAAATATAATACAGGATATTAATATAATCTTGCTGTTAGATTTAGCAGATTGGTAATATGTTTACTAAGCAATCTCTTTGTGTTTTATTTGATTTGATTTGTAAGGATAAGCACACTGGAGATTGGTGGTCATACGCGCTGCAATAATGGGTTGCCCACTGCCCATACGGATATCTCCGTAGGGACATAAAACTCCACCGTAACTCCAAAGGCCGCAGGTGCAAGTTTTCGTTCTGAACATGCCCCTACGGAGTAATAATTGCCCCTATATCTTACTCCGTAGAGACATTTTTCCCTACGGATTATTCCGTAAGGACATAATCTTTATTTAATTTATTGGTTTATAAAATAAAATACTTACCCTACGAATTTATCCGTAAAGCCTAATAGATTCCCCTACGGATTTATTCGTAGGTTCAGATATATGCCCCTACGGATTAATCCGTAGGGACAAGTTTTACCCCTGTTACTGAGTCCATAGGGACAATATCAGGTATCCCGATATTATGTCCCTACGACGAACTGTGTAGGGGCAAACATTGCACCTACGGATTAATCCGTATGTGCAATAGATGGCCCCACGGATTAATCCGTAGGGACAAAATATCAGGTTTTTTTTATAAATGCGCTTCCTGTTATTTCCCCGTCCTGTGCACAATATATATATATATATATATATATATATATATATATATATATATATATAATCAAATACAGAAATATTCATAATCAACATCTCACGCATAATATATAAAAGAAATAAACAAATAGAATAGGGTATCAATCTAAATCATCATGAACAGGCAAACAACCACCAATATCGTCCAAAATATATACAATACGTATCAGATAAGCACATACATCCTAAAAAATATTAAAAAAAGCTACCCTAACTCGGTCCAGCTCCTTCACCTCTGATAATCGCCGTAATCTGGGGCATCTGCTCCTTGGTGCAGTGCTGAGTCGTCAAAAACTCGATTAATGAAGGAGCAGACTGTGCGGGAGTATGAACGGGCTGTGGAGCTGCAGGAGTGGTCTGCGCAACCGCACCCGAGATAGTGGCTTGCTGAGCCGCATCCGAAGGAGATGCATGTGGAGCCACAGTCGAAGTAGCCTATCGAATCTGTTAAATTTTGTGTGTAATAAACGAGTAAAAACGGTGTATTAGATTTTAGTCGAATTCGTATCATTATCAGGTTATTGCGAAACCCCAATCTAAGAATACTTAGGGACTTAAACTTCGTTTGGGTATCTAGCTTGGAAAATCGTAGTTTATTTTAATTAGATAGTTTTATATAAGTATGATTAATTAAAGCCAAGTCTACAACCAAATAAGCTTAGGCTACTAATATTGCATATGTTACTATCTATAATGTGATATAATATTTTACTATTAAGTAATATACGTACCAACATCTCCTTCAACTTCTCGATGGTGGTCTTCAAGGCGGAAACAATATGCTCCAGACGCTCACGGGGGTGGGGGAAGTGTCACGCTCTACTTTCCAGTGTACGGAATCGGCGATGTGACGGGCCGCAACGTATTTATTAAGAAATAAATACGCTAAGTGTAATTAAGCAATATATATAAAATGCACAAGAATGACAAGTGATATAAAAATATAAAAAATAACTTTTATTTACATTCACTTTACATATAACTGTTTGAAAATAAAAACATATAATGATATAAACAGTATTTAAACAGTGACATACAAACTGAAAGCAAATACAAGGAGAGCTAGAAGTTCGGCTGGGCAGTGAGCTGGTCCAAGTCCTCCTGGTTAGGCTCGATCTTCTGATAGTCCAGTCATCCTGACGAATATTCCAAAGAAAGAAAAGACATGAATGTCGTCAGCAAACTAGCGCTCAGTAAGTCCCAAAAGAAGGAATGGAATATAACAAGTAATGTAAAATGAAACTGGTAAGTTGTACAGATATATACTTGTTATTTTAACGTAGTTGTTTGTAGCTTGGTACAGAAAGTATTTGTGTATACGAGAGGAGTCCATTTTACCCCGTGGACTATGGTATGTAGTATAAGGTCCCGTCAAAACCCACGGGACGACGGCACGAGAGTTCATGTAGGTGTATTTTAAGTGACCATCTCGTGCCACGTTAATACGTTCCGTACCAATCTTCCCCGTTATCCCCGCATAATGTATTTTATAAAGTATATTTACAAGTCTTCTTGAAACCATGGATACAAATTGTGCAAGTAATCAGGTTCAGGATGTAATTATGTATTCAAGTGGTCAGTCAAGTTATAACCATGGTTCGGTCAAGTCAAGTTAAGTATTCATGTTTGATATTGGTGTTTGAATTCAAGTATTCATGTTTGATATCATGTATTCATGTTTGACTTTGGATTCAGGTTTGAAATGGATTCTGACCGAGTCAGACATTTGTAACTGATTTAGATCCTGAATTAAGTTCGGGAGTTATCGGTAATTGCTGCACACAGACGACAGGATTTGTGTATTTTTCCAAGACAATTACCATTGATAACTCCGTTATATTGTCTACCTTAAATAGGCAAGCACTCACTTTCTCCGGCTCTCTGGGGCTCAAGAGAATTGATCCCGTTTAAACCTATATTTACTAAAGTCCTTAAATATTGTTTCATATAACTCGAAAGGGTTTTATGAAAAATATTTTTAATAAAATTTCAAAATAAATCTCGAGAATTTATTTATATTATTTAGGGTTTTCATGGTTATGAATTTTAAGAATTTGAGGTATTTTAGTGATAATTTCTTAGCTTGAAAAGTTCATGGTATTTTATTGTAAAACTTGTCTTTTATTGGTATCTCGATGGTATTTTAGTGAAACTTGTAAATCTTTCATTTTAAAAAATGTAAGTTTATTATATTTTGAAAATATATGGATTTATAATTTTTATATAATTATTAAAAATTAAATTTTATTTTATTAGAAAAATGCATTTTTCTTAAAAACCGTATTTAAAACCTTTTGAGACCGAATACTCCGTGAGAAGGTCTGCATTTCTTTCTACTATCATAAAGATGTGCGATAATCCACACCATCTATTAGCAGGTCCCCTAATAAGAGTTGTAGAGGTATAATCGCAAAGAAATTTAAAACACCATTTAAAAGAAATCCGGTTTTTATAGTAAGTGGTATTTTCTTGTAATAATGTTTTCGTAACAAAAATTCACATAAAAGAGGTATCGTGCTATGAAACCATGTGTGCGTGTGGGGTTGGTCATTACCCCTTGAAGTTTTCCTAAAGGTATTGTTTTAACAAAACTAAAAAAGATTATATTTAAAGTTCATGGTATTTAAATGAAAAACTTAAATTAAAGTTATTTTGCATGGAATTCTAGATTAAAATTTATTCTAAACATTTATAATTAAGATTACAAATATTGTGTAAGAATTTGGATAAACAATATATAGGAAAAAGGTAAATTTCAAAGGTTTAGAAATAGATATCGGTATTAACTCCACTTACCGATATCAGTTTTGAAATGAGATTTCAATAAAGAAGAAAGGGATTGAGAGGGACTTACTGCTTGGTTATGTTAAGAAAAGTTAGAAGAAAGAGAGTTGATTTTCGTGACGTTGCGGAAGCTCCAGAATAGTTTCGATTCCCGGAAGTTGACCGCTTGCTAACTCATCTTTACTCCACTTGTACTTAGAAATTTTTTGAGTGTTTTGGTTAGAAATTTCAGAATGATACCGAGACAAAGTATGTGGTGGTATTTATAGTGTAGAATTAGGGTTTTGGAATTAAAAATGTGGATTAAAAAGTATTAAAATTGTGATAAATTGTGAAATGAAAGGTCTCTGTTTGATTGCAGGGAAATCAAACAGTGCAGGGGAGTTAGGGGTAGGTGAAGGTGTTAGTGTGTAAAGCCCGGACCTCATTGGGCTCGGTTCAATTGTTGATGCCGGCCAACTTGCGCATTCCACCGATCGATCTAGGGCATAGGGGCTCTGGATTTGTGCCACGTGTACATCTCAGTGTTTACTCCATTTTCCACATGTTTGGTTTTTCTGACTTTTCTTTTTTTCTGTGTATTGCACGTGTAAACTTTTGGGCTTCCAGAAAGTTAAAAAGAAAAATCAAAAAAAAATAATGTGTCTGATGTGGATCGAACACAGGGGCTACGTCACAATAGTGCAAGGGATTTACCAGTGAGCAACAAGTTTTTTTTACTGTTATTTAATAAAATTTACTTATAACTCAAATTCAGGCTGTATAACTCATTTTATGTACATTAAACTGGAAAATTTCGTACAGTAAATTCAGAGTCGTTACATTCTATCCTCCTTATAAAAATTTCGTTCTCGAAATTTACATTTACATAGGGACTAATTTACAAATAAGTGAGGGTATCTTATACGCATGTCTTCTTTTCGTTCTCATGTTGATTCTCCTGGCGAATCTTTTCTCCACATCACTTGGACTAACTTTACTTCCTTGTTCCGCAGTGTCTTCACCTTTCGGTCCAGAATCTCAACGGGTTGCTGCTCGCAAGTCAGGTCAATCTGGAATGTGAGTGTTTACCGCCGAAAACAGAGACGAACCGGGATGTATCGTCTTGCCTGAATTTGGGGGCAGATGCTATTTTAATTTATCCGTCCATCTTTCCGAAGATGCCAAGTTGATTTATGGCACCGTGTCTCGGAGGTTTGGACGGATGCGGCCGTTGTAGTAGACTTTGTCAGATTCCCCCTCATTTGCGAGGGTTTTTTTTATTGTGGGGATGCTCTTCCTTGCAGACGTAAGCCCTTGCAGTTAATTACGTTACCGCATCGCGATAACCACTTTCTCCTGCTCCGGAAGTTCACTTCGTGTCGTGTGTGTTTTTTTTATATTTAGTTGCCCGTGGATTGTATACGGAGACTAATTTATGTCGTCGCCCGTAGAGCGTGGATTAGTCCAAATCCGTATATCTTAGATTTGGGTTTGGGTTGATTTAAGGATCGTTGATCCGTTTTGAGATCAAGATCGACTTAAATGTATACGAGTAGTTGGGGGCTCGATTGGTTTTTTGTTAAGTATACGTTAGTCTAATTTGAGACTAAGATCTACTTAAGAGGGTGTTAAAATCATTTTTGTTTCAGATCCAACAAAAGAGCATTTGGGCTCTGTTGTTGTAGTTTAAGGACGTTTCGGTCCCTTCTCACCATTTTGAAGGCGAAGTTGTAGTTTGAGGACATTTCGGTCTGTTGATCACAATTTTTGAGGTGAGGTTTTAGTTTAAGGACGTTACGGTCCGTTGTCGCCATTTTGGAGGCAACGTTTAGTTTAAGGACATTTCGGTCCGTTGTAGTTTTAGGACATTTCGGTCCATTGTCCATCTTGTGTGCACGTGTATTTGTTACGTGACAGGATGAGCAACGATGATATGGGATGCATCCAGTCTAGGATGTGATTTGATTTAGGATGTGCACGTCAGTTTGGGAAGTGCATCAAAAAGCTGTTGGTTGTCGGGACCCGCCACCTCTCTGAAGACGTTGAGAAATTACAACGACGTAGATCAGAGGTGTGGAGAGATGTACCCTTGAACCAATTCCTGTATTTGAGGGAAAAAGTAATCGGTGGTAAACCCAGAAATCATTAGTCGTGTTTTAAGACTAAAACTTCCTCAGGGGAATGTCGGACGACTATCGTTTTGGGATATCATCAGTTAGAAGATCGATAGTCGTATTTGAGACTAAGATCAGTTTGGGAAGTAGCGAACCCATGGGTTCGGTTGATCTGAATTAGGGACCTAGCCAACTTGGGCTTGGTCCACTCAGTTTTCTTTTTATTTGAAAAAGAGTGCTAAGCACTTGTTTGGGCTCAGTCCCCTTTTTTGTACAAAAGGTACTGAGCATTAATATAAGTTTTGATGCTCACACCTAGCCATGTAGGGTTTTCAGTCATGTGGATTTGTCCAATAACTGTTAAACACTTTACCCTTTTTGTCTCTTTATGGTGCCCACGTGTGAAGCACGTGAGGCGCTAGGCGCTGCCTAGTGAGTGCCTAGCACTTTTTAGTCTGTGGCACCCACGTGGGGGACACGTGAGGCGCTGGGCGCTAGACGCCGCTTGCTGAATGTTAAGCACTCCTTTATTTTGTAGCGTCCACGTGAGAGATACGTGGGGCGTTGGGCGCCAGTCACTGAGTGCTGAGCACTCTTTTATTTTTATTTACCTAATTTTCCAAGAAGAGAGTTCTTCTTCTTCGAGAACTTAATTCTCTGTTCTTTCTGAAGCTTATATAGAGGGGTTCCTCCTTTTTAGACTTGAAGTCTTGGGTCCTTTATATAGTAGAGGCAAGTCTGTTGATTAGTTGAAGAAATCTCATATTAAGAGATCCTAATTGATTTTGGGGATTTGCCCACCGTTGGATCTTTGATTCAAGGACTTCTGTTTTACAGGAAGTATTTTCTTGTTTTTAACAAGATTAGAAAAATATTTATCCATACAGAATTTATTCTGCAGATCGGTGATTTTTTAATCGCCATTGGATTTTTTAATCCAACGGTACTCTGTTTTACACAGGGCAATCTTTCCTGTTTAGAAAGATTTGAGTGTTAGTGTATATGCCCTAGGGGCCATTATTGTATCATACTAGTTTGTATATTACTTAATGGAAGCTTGGGATATTCACATGTATATAACAGTCTTTTTTAAACATGGTAGTATGCTATTTAGTTTTTCTATCTTAATATGTGAGTATACATATTGATAGAGCTCTTAGGATCTTACTTGACTACCAGCGTTGTGATGGCAGTCACACTAGTGGGGGCTGGGTAGTCTACAAGCACATCCTTATTCAGGTCCCTAGTCGTAGGATTATCGAGACAGGGCATCGATACTCCAGAGTAGACTAGTGTGTACGCTTCTCATCCCAGTTGGGGAGATGGTCTGTCCCACAGCCGTCAGTACGTCGTACTGGAGATAGTATACAGGTGCTCGTTGGGTTACGGGTACACCGGACAGGACTCGCAGGGAACTGTAGGTTGGTTTTATACCAGTCGTCAGTTAACAGTTCCCAGGTGACATGAGTACAGCATAGTCCGCAGACTTGACACTGCTACTTCGCCTCGAGTGTGTCCCACTGTTCTTAGATTGCTACCCTACCACGGCTCAAAGGAGTCGTGCAAATAGGTAGCAGTTGGGTGCAGTCCCGAGCACTTAGAGGCAGTGGCAGTTAGACAGGATTCGTCTCTCCCGGTATTGGGAGTTGATATCGCGCTGTGTCAGAGAGCCATTACGCAAAGTCCCTGGCCAGGGCAAGCGAGATTTGCTGGTAGGTTCCAGTAGTTTCTCAGGGTGTAATGGGCTTCACTCCGACACGACTTATACCGCTATTAGGGGACTGACGCTTGCCGCCCCCCTAGGCCCGATATACGATAGTCTTAGACAAACAGACCGGACTGTACGGAGATTGTCACATCAGGCTCAGTAGGAGTTCGGATGGGTTTCCTCATCGGCCTTCTTATCGACATCTACCTGGGGACCGTTACGTACAGCTAGTGCCGCTTGCGGTCTGTGGTTAAACCCACTGCCAGCATAGTAGTCGAGTCATTAGAGTCCCATACAGAGAGTTTCCCTGCTCCAGGCGAAACGATATAGAGGTCGTATGGTTTTACGACAAGGGTTCGGACGCATATGTGTATTTACGCATGTACGACTTTCGGACAGTTTTTACTAACCGGCTTTGGTTTAAGCCAGATTCTAGTATCGGGATATTGGATTTATACAGTCTAAAGTTTTTCCGTGTTTTCACGGATAGGAGGGGTGTTCTCGTAATTTCGCGAGAAGCTTCTAGAAGGATGGTGACTTGGGGGTTTAGGTGGCATAAGCATTAAATGAGATTAGTGACTCATTTATGTGATTCATCCTTGTCATTAATGCATCATAAATGCTTAATGACTCATGTAGATGAATCACTCATTTGTATTTATGAAGTATGGTTGTTAAATCCTTTATTTTATTTATTTGATAAATATAATGCTTCATACATATCATGAGAGATCATTATCTCATTCTCATTTTCTCATGCTCACCTTCTCTCTCCTCAAGCTCTCTCTCTCTTCAAACCCTAATCCTCCCCTCTCATGTGTTGAGATTAAAGATTAGAATAGACTAATCAATTCATAATCCAACTCTATATCACCTAGGTTACTTAGATTAGCAATTTAAGAAACCTAGTTACCTCAAGTTAGAGGTGAAGCTTGAAGTATAGTTCTCGGGTGGATCATCTACTACATAGAGAAGGCCGGAGAGGAGGTGGAGAACGAAAAGACGAAGGACACGGTTCATTAGGTATAATCACTTCACATAGTAGTTTAGAACTCCTATGCATTTGTTAGTTATCGTTTAGCAACGATTCTTGCGGTTAGTCGATGTTATTGCAAAGAAAAAGATCGTTTTTCATATTTCCGCCTCCCCGCAAGTCGTGGGGTGTAGTACATCGACTTACATTGAGGAATATTCCCTCTAAACAAAATTTAATTCTGCATCCTGATGATTTATCGTCTCCGTTGGATCTTTGATCCGACGGCTCTGTTTAATAGAGAGTAGAATTTAATTATACCAGGCACCGGCGCTCACGTGCTGTGGACGTGAGCGCTAATTAAGGTTTTAATTCCCTCATGTGCTTTGCACATTAGCGCCCACGTGAGGAGCACGTGCGGCGCCAATAAGAGCTTTTAACTCTGGTGCTGGCGCTTTCGTGGAAGGCACGCGAGGCGCTGCCTCTTAAATTTTGAACAGAGCTTTGCTCTTTTATTGAGGGAAAAAAATGCCTCCCCACCGTTGCGCTCACGTGGCTCACACGTGAGTGCAGCGGTGGCACCTTTTCCACCGTTCGATCTCCTGGGGAGTTGAACCCTTTCTTAAAGTTTTATAAATAAGGCCTTTGTCCCTTGAGATGACTGTTGTTCATCTTCTTCTTCTATCTTGAGAATTTAATTCTCCTTTCAGAGCTCAGATCTCTGTTCAAAGAAACTCTCTTTTAAGTCAAAACTCTGTCAAAGTTTTGGTAAGAACCATGACCATGTTTTAAAGAATCTCTCTAGGGTTTTAACCCGTTAACGGGGCTTTGCTCTTCTTTTGTAGTGATTAGATCGTAGATCTTAAAAAATGTTTTAGGGTTTCTTAACTCGTTAATTAGAGTTTTGCTCTTCTTTTATAAAGATCTCTTAAAGTGATTTTTCTTGCAGATCTTGAAGATCTTAGGATTTAGCTTTGCTTTTGATGATTCTGGGATGTTATCCTATTGTTCTACAGAGCTTGGCTCTGAAAATATTTGGGGAATTTTATTCCCTTCTTAATTTTCTTGACAGATATGAAATCTGTTTGCGGAGCACAGCTCTCGAGGGAGTTTAACTCCTCAATCCAATGATGTTTTCTCATTAAATAAGAATCCTTTTGGATTCTATTAGTGAGTGACTGCCCTATCATTGATGGGGCGTTACCTTAATTTTGTGAGCCCCCTTATCCCTTTCTTTTAAACTGCGGTGCAGTACAATTTTTAAGTTCCAAAGAGTGTTAGAGTCCTGAACATAGTGTTGATAGCTAACACTTCTCCTTTTGTGCAGGTATATAAAGGACTCGACACTTCAAGTCTCACATAAAAAGAACCCCCTATAAGTTTCTGCAAAAACACAGTGAGCTCTCGAAAGAACAGAGAATTTAATTCTCAAAGAAGAAGATCTTCCTCCTCAAATCCTAGGTAAAGAAAATATAGAGATCAAAATATCTCTTTTTTTACGTATATAAGGATTTAACCCTTCTCAAAAAACTTAGTTCTTCCTCTGGATCAGAGATCCACAAGACAAGTCTTCCACAAGTTGAGAATTTAATTCTCATCGGGAAGATCTTGTTCTTGAGAATCAAAAATTTAGAAAAGAACTAGGTTAAAAAGAAAGAAAGAAAAAAAAACATATGTTCTGAGAATTTAATTCCTTCGAAATTAGGATTTAACACTACATAAAGAACTTAAATCTTTTAAAAAGAAAAGAAGAACTTAGTTCTCCAATAAAAAAATGATGATCTAAGATTTTCAAAATAGAAATCTTGATGATCAACAATGATTAAAATGTCATTAACAGAGATTAACATCTCTTAAAAGAAGAAGAACTTGGCGTCCCATGTGAAACACACGTGAGCAAAATTAGTGCTTAGCACTATTATAGTGTCTCATGTGTTTCCCACGTGAGTACCTAAAACAAACAAAAAAAGATCTAAAACGCCTCACGTGCTTCCCACGTGAGCGTCCTAAAAAAACAAAGAAAACTCATTTTTGTTGATTGGGCAGCCATCGAGTAAAGCAGCCCAGCACCCCAAAAATAAAGCAGTCACGTGAAATACACGTGAAATAAAAAAAGAGAGGTTGAGTGCCTCACGTGCTTCACATGTGAGCACCAGAGCTCTAGCGAAGTGCTTAGCACTGTTGGGGTCAAAATTTGCACCTCCGTTGACCAAGTCAAAGTCAAGGTCAACCCTAAGCCAGGTGGGCCCAAGCCCAGATCAAGTGGGCTCATGCCCGAGTCGAGCCCGAACATGAAGCAGCCGGCCCCCCTATGCAAATAAAAAATTGTGTAATAAATAATTTTTATGTAATTTTTTATACATGAATGGGCATAAAGCCAATTTTTTGTAAGCTCATGGCTTATGTGCAAAAAGAATAAGCACATGAGACATGGGATGGACAAAATACCATTTTGTAAAGCCCAAGGGGCTATATGCAAATATGTAAGCCTGTAAAAGGCAATATGATGATGAATAAAAGATAGACTTTTTCATTCTAAAAAAATTAGGGCCTGTGCCTCTTTCTCTTTTCTCAAGATTCTAAAACCTTCTTCTTTCTTTTGAATTAAATCAAGAGCTTTACTCTTCTTTTTCCAAAACTAAATAGTTTTTCACCACAAAACCCACAAAGGGAAGCTTGGATCTTCCATTAGATCTTTAAAATAGGAGATTTTTAAATCTCACCCCCATTTTCCAAAATCCGGCCAAACGACAGGAAGAAGAAGGAGACCCATCTCCAAAAACCCCACTTTAGGGAAGATCTAGAGCCGAAGGGGAGAAGCCCTTGCATCAGCTTCAAAATATCCTAGCAGTTTAACTCCTCAACACACACACACACACAAACACACACATAAAAAATAATAAGTGTTCCTTTCTGGGAGTACAACTCCCATTGTAGGGACCAAGTCCCTTTTTGTCCCGAACGCCCACGTGCCTGGCACGTGGGGCGCTAGCGTCCAAAGCGTTAGCGCCCTTGAGCTCAAAGCGCTAGCACCCGAGCGCCCACGTGTCCAGCACATGAGGTGCTAGTGCCCAGAGCGCTAGCGTCCTTGCGCGCAAAGCGCTAGCGCCCGAGCGCCAACGTGCCTGGCACGTGAGGCGCTAGCGCCCTGGCGCCCAAAGCGTTAGAGCTCGAGTGCACAAAGCGTTAGCGCCTGAGCACCTTCTCCCACGCATCCTTTGGATGCCCTTTCCTCTTTATATTTATATATATATATATATATACACACACACACACACATACTTCACCACACTGTTCCCGTTAGAAAAAAAATTTCTAACGGGGCGCTGCCCCGCACCCCGCAAGGGGGCTGCTAGCCCCTTGACCCCCAGCCCGCTATCTGGGTAGCGGGACCCCCGTAAAAACTCTGCGGGGCCACTGATATATCCAAATCCATTCAAAACACAACACTGCACATTGAGTTCGCATGACCAATTTATCCCGTTAATCGGAGGTTCTCTCGCTCCAAAGGCGAGGGATAATTAACGGCAGATTAGTTCGCGGCTGCCGGAGATTCGGATCCCCGCAATCAATAAACCCCAGCCTACCCTAGGCAGGGGGAATCTGTAATGCGCCTGACAAGCGTGCGCGCATTCCCATCTCAATGGGGTGACGAAAAACACCCTACAAGCACTTCTGTCTAAAAAAGAGGGGTGAGCAAACAAAATCTGAAATCAATGCTCAGCACTTACGTGCTTCCCACGTGAGTACCATGCAAAGTGCTTAACACTCTATATTCAGTCAAAATGAATAAGTGCTTAGCACTGATTAGGCAGCGTCCATATCTGAGCGCCTCACATGTTTCACACGTGAGCGCCAGAGAAAATTAGTGTTTAGCACTATAGTAGCACCTCACGTGAAAAACACGTGAGCGCCAAAAGAGATTAGTGTTCAGCACTATTCCAGCGCCCCACATGAAATACACGTGAGCACTATATATCTTAGTGCTTAGCACTGCTGAGTAGTATAGAAACCCAATCTCGGCCCAAATTGTTTAAGTTTCCTAAAATTAAACCTCTTTGATTTTAAATCAACCGAGCCCATATGTTCGTGATTTCCAAACTGATCTTAGTCTCAAACATGACTAATGACCTTTTATTGATGATATCCAAAATGATATTCATCCCATATCTCCTAAGGTAATCTTAGTCTCAAATATGACTAACGATTCTTAGGTCCACCACAACCCCTTTTTCCTTAAAATACGGGATTTGATTCAAGAGTATATCTTTCTACACCTCTGATATATGTCGTTGTAATTCTTCAACGTCTTTAGAGAGATGGCGGGTCCCGACAACCAACAACTCCTTTCATCATATTGATGCACTTCCAAATTGACGTGCACACCTCAAATCGGATCGCGTCCTAAATTGGGTGCATTCCATGTCACCATCGTTACTCCGCCACGTAACAAATACACGTGTGCGCAAGATGAATAATGGACCGAGATGTCTCTAAACTAGACATTTGTCGAAAATACAGAAATAATGGACCGAAACGTTCTTAAACTAACATTCATCCCAAACAGGAAATGTTGGACCCTATTGTCCTTAAACTAAAATAATTGAGCCCATATGCCCATTTGTTTCTAAGTTGATCTTAGTCTCAAATATGACTAACGATCCTTAGAAAACCCAAATATCATGTGAACTGATGGACCTCATTTATATGAGATCTGCGTCCTAAGTTCATTCCCGTTGGCAGACCGAACTACCAGCGTGGACCCCGCCAAGCAAATCCTTGACCCAAACTTAAATCTAAAATATACAGATTTTGACTAATCCGCGTCCTACCGGCGACGACATAAACTAGTCTCCGTATACAATCCGCGAGCAACCAAAACAAACAAAATAACACACGACATGAAGTGAACTGCTGGAGAAGGAGAAAGTGGTTATCGCAATGCGATAGCGTAAATAACTGCAGGGGCTTGCGCCTGCAGGGAAGAGTGTCTCCACAATCAAAAACCTTTCACAAATTAGGGGGAATCTGATGAAGTCTGCTACAACGGTCGCGTCTGTCCAAACCTCCGATATATGGTGCCATAAATCAACTTGGTATCTTCGGAGAGGTGAATGGATAAATCCAAATAGTATCTGCCCCCAAATTCAGACCAGACGTCCCAACGTCTCGGTCCCTGTCTTTCGGCAGTGAACAGGTGTACCCATTCTCTAATGAGCAACTATGTACAATCTTTGATGTCAAACACCAATGGTTATGGGATCAACCATCATCCCATACAGGGTCGAGAAACGTACACTCTAGTCTACTCTGGAATATCGATGCCCTGTCTCGATACTCCTTTGATTAGGAATTGTTAAAGGATATTACTACACAAGCCCCATTAGTATGATCTGCATCATAGTCCTGGTAGTCAAGCCAACATCCTAAGGGCTTTATCAACATGTATCAAAAAGACAGTAAACTAAAATAAGAGTATATATTAAGATAAAGAGCAACCAGATAGTATACTATCATGTCAAGCAAGAAAGTTCTCTATATATATGTCCAATTATCCACTATAATATACAATAATGGCAACTAGGGCATACATATTCCTAACAAGGACGAGGGGTCC
The DNA here is from genome assembly GCA_030015575.1 of Agapanthus africanus. NCBI lineage: Eukaryota > Viridiplantae > Streptophyta > Magnoliopsida > Asparagales > Amaryllidaceae > Agapanthus > Agapanthus africanus. The sequence goes on along the minus strand of JASDDO010000028.1, from coordinate 61,499,436 downwards.
TACTGGGCTCTCCTTTTTCAGGCCAGCCCCAGATGCTGCTCCATGGACACTGGAGTGGACCGTTTCAGGTGTGCCCGTTGGTGAGTACTCGACCAAGTGGGGGATGTTGGGGTCAAATATTACACCTCGATTTCCCAAGTCAAAGTCAAAGTCAATCCCAAACAAGCGGGCCCAAGCCCAGGTCAAGTAAGCCCATGCCCAGGTCGAGCCCCACTGCCGGCCTCCCCATGCTAAGAAAAAAATTATGTAATAAATAAGTTTGATATAATTTTCATGCATAAATATAAAAGAAATGGGTAAAAGCCAATTTTTTGTAAAGCCCATGACTCATGTGTAAAAAGAAATAAGCACATGAGACACGGGGTGGGCAAAATGCCATTCTATAAAGCCCAAGGGGCCATGTGCAAACCTGTAAGTCCATATTAAGTAACATTATGATGAAATGAAAGAATAATTCATTCCCTAAGAAATTAGGGTTTTGTGCCTCCTTCTCCTTCCTTAAGATTTTAAAGCTACTTCTTTTTTTTGAATTAAATCAAGAGTTTAACTCTTTTTTTTCCAAAAAGAAATAGTTTTTCACCATAAAAGCCTTAATGAGGAGCTCGGATCTCCTATCAAATTTCTAAAATGGGAGATTTTTAAGTCTTGGCCCATTTTCTCTACGATCCAGCCAACAGAGAGGAGGAAGAAGGAAACCAATCTCCAAAAATCCCATTTTGGGGAGATCCAAGGCTCAAGAGAAAATTCATAGCTCAAGGGAGAAGAAAAGGGACCCTTTTCATGTCCGAAAATCTCTTGGGAGTTCAACTCCGAACAAGAATATCTTCTTTAGGAGTTTAATTCCAAACCAATCTCTGAGAAACTCAACTCTAAGATCCAAATTCTCGAAGAAGTTGAATCCTAAAAATCCAGACTCTTTAAGAATTTAACTCCACAAAAAGATTCCTTTTTTAGGAGTTTAACTCCAAAAGTCACTCGGGAGTTCAACTCCTTGCCCGGGGGCTAAGCCCTTTTTTCCACGGGCGCCCAGCGTCCGCGCGCAGGGCGTGTGGCCCGCTGGCGCCATCTCACGTGTCCTTAAGACGCTTTTCACCCTTCTTTTTTCTAAATGTTCTGCACTAAATATACCTCTCTCGTTAGATAAAATTTCTAATGCGGCGCTATCCCGCACCCAGCAAAGGGGTTGCTAGCCCTCTTGATCCCCAGCCCGCTATCCAGGTAGTAGGACCCCTGTAAACTCGGCGAGACCCTCGATACGTCCAAGTCCCTTTCAAAACACAACACACGCACATTGCACATTGAGTTTGCATGAGTAATTTGACTCGTCAATCGGAGATTCCCTTACTCCAAAAGCGAGGGGTAATTAACGGCCGCTTGGTTCGCGGTTGCCGGAGATTCGGATCCCCACAATTAGTAAATCCCAGTTTACCTTAAACAGGGGAAATCTGTATACGCCTGACAAGCGATGCATATTCTCATCTCAATGGGGTGACGAAAAACACCCTAGTGGGGATTACATTGGAGCGAAGATCCATACCTACTATAGGTATCCGCTCCATATTTGGTGGGGCCACGCCAGACCGACTATGTTCGGCAGTTTTTTGCAGCGGCCACGGTATCACATAATCTTTTATACATTTATATATATATATATATATATATATATATATATATATATATATATATATTCAAACCCAGGGACATTACAGATTCATCGGCGTTATCGCCGAGGATGGCATTCCTACGCCGTTCGATGCTCATCGGGTCATAGACTGTGTCATATCCGAATGCCAGGCTATCAAGAGGAGACACCGATATGAAGTAAGAAAGTATCATTATATTCTTTGGGCCGCGGCTACCGAGGTTGAGTGGGAGGCGATGATGGAGGTCATTTTTCGGGATGTCCCGAGAGAGGATTGGCCGCACATGGGCGTGTATTACGAGCGCGATGATGTTCGGGTATAAATTTAATTTTTAAGATTATAATAATATAACAAGAAATCATATTTTGTGATATATAATATTATTTTCTTTATATTTGCAAGACGGCGTCGGTTCGCAACAGGGAGAATCAGAACAACAGTATCAGAGAACGCGCTATTCCGATCCAAGAGAAGCAGTCGTAGGCTAGCACTCAGCACCAGCTCGTGAGTATTTCGATGCTTAATAATATATATTTTATTTATCGCAAATTACTTATTGAAATAAATTCTAATTTTGTCGCTGAAAAAGGAAAAACCCCGCCAACTACTTTGCTGCCATGGGATGGCCCGCGTTACACAGGGGCACGAGCGCCTTAAGACTTGGCCCCGACGACTCGCTTACCGCCATTGTCCATGTTCTGGATTCGATATCCGACGGACATCACGGTGGCTATGAGCGTGGGGTTGATCTCGGGGCCCACCGACACTTTGCTAATCGTTCGTCCGTCCATGAGTTCGCTATGGCCCATACGCGGATAGATGCGGCCGTTTCGTCGTATGAAGAGATTCATCGGCACCAAGATCTGGTGAAGCAGCAGAATGTACGGGTGGATACATGCGCAGATCGAGGAGCTGAGGCGGTCGAACGAGGAGGCCATGAGACAAGCCATACAAGACGAGTTTGGGAGTATGTTCAGGTCACGTGATGATGGAGCTGGATCGTCCCAACGTCCATAGATTATTGATTTTTTTATACAAACATTTGTTTTATTGGTTTATTGATCAAACCGTTTGGTGTATATATTTTGTTTATAATTGCGTTTGATTCTAATCATATTACTTCTTGATTGTTAGAATTGCGTGAGATTTGATCATATAATTATTATCTATCGCTGGTTGTAATTGGAAGTAGCACGTGTGGGCGCGCAGATTTTAGTTTAAAAAAATTGATAATATATTTGGTGATGGTTTAAACCGTGACATAGTAATGGTTACCTACTAGTAGCAAGTAACCTTTACTATGATTTCCTTTAATGGTCACAGTTTAAACTATGACCATATGAACTATATAGTCACGGTTAGCTGCCATAGCACGTATTCTACATTACGCTTTAATTTTTTGGTCACGGTTTAAACCGTGACCATATATCTTCTATAGTCACGGTTTAAATCGTGACCATAAATTAGTTACGGTTATAACCGTGACCATATATGTGGACCCCACACAGATTTTATTTAGTTGTTTGAATCGTTTTTGGTAACGCCGCGTATATGATCACGGTCCTAATCGTGACTAAAAAACATATGGTCACGGTTAAGGGCGTGACAAGGGTTCTCGTGACAAGGTTTTAGACGACGGTTGTGTCACGGTTTTAATCGTGACCAAACGTACCTGTGATCACGGTCAAAACGTGACCAATTCCATACTCTGTAGCTCGCTTGGCGAGTGGATATTTCTTAGATCTGACTCTTTCTTCATGTAGGATAATACTCCACGGAGATCGTTGGCGGTACAGTCTGGGCGATCAATAAAATAATTTGATGCGAGTTTCTCACCCGCGCCAAATAAATCAAAACTCTCCCGTTTTCTAGGAGCTCACAATCTCTCCGGACACCGTTCGAGTTGAGGAGAGTTTCCCGATCCTTGATCGAAGGTCTGGTATCCGCCCCTACTTCAATGAAAGCTCGCGACTACTCATTCTTAGGCATACTCATCCTCGCGCCTTACCGCCCCTCTTTACGCGATAGCAGGGGATACAACGGTCAAAACGTGACCAATTTTATTTATATTCCGTCTGAATTTAATTAGGGTTAGTTTGTTTTAATCAGAACCTAAGTTATAAGTGTGTTTCCTCTTTTTCTTTTCTTAAAAATCATGAGCCTCCTTTATTTTCTTACTTCATCTTCAATTTCATTATGAGATATTATTTTTTTCACAGAATTTGAAACTGAAGAAATTTTTTATTTTTGGAGTAATTGAAATTGCTAAGAGAGAGAAGCATAATCTAAGTCTATACATTTACGACTAATGAATGTGTGAAGAGAAAAAGCCTTAATTTTCTATGTAAAGAAAAGCACTAATTTGAAATTGAAGAGATACCCCAACCCTAATCCTAAATTGAAAAGGAAGAAAATGGTTTTGAAGGGTATTTTTGTCTTTTTGCAGCCATTTAATGGTATGTTAACCAGAGTGTAGGAATATTCATATAAAATACTTTGCAAAACCAAATAAGGGGAGATTTAGGAACAATTTAAAGAATTTAGGAGTGATATTTAGAAATATGAATTTTTAGAGGTGAAATTTAAAAATATGAAAGTTTTGGGGATGGGATATAAAAAAAATAGAAAACCGGACTTGCAGGAACCTCGCAAGCCCAAAACTGCAGTAGGCTCTCACATAGGCCAGTGTGGTGCAAGGGCCTAACTGTAAAATGGCCAGCGGACCCGACAGGCCTGCAAGGTCTTTGCAGTCTCTGTTTTCTCATAAAAAAACACTATTTTAAAAAACATATACAAATAATGATTCATTATGCACATCTTCCTTTGGCAATCAAATTGAAGAAAAAATCTATAGTGGGAAATCTCCTATAGTCTTGAGTGCTATGAAAAGGGAAAATGCCATGATAAATTCTCCCTCCCAACAACCCACAAATCAGCTGCACATCATGTCCCTCCATGGAAATGACCAACCATTTTATATCCCACCCCCGCCGTTTAAAATGTCATGGGGCTTTACCTAAAAAGCATCATTTGACTCTTGGTGGTAGAATAACGCGCCACCTTAAGAACAATGATATAAGATCAAACGGCTAATATATGCATGTTGGGGGTTTATTATGCAAATTTCTTACACGTAATTTTCATTTCTGGCAGATTATAAAACCAGGACCTTTTTTCGGAAGGCAATGGTGTCTAAAGTAATATGCTATATATAAAATAATGATAGATTCAAGTATGAATCAATAAATAAAAAAATGACCGCTTCAATTTTCTATCTTCGATCGTTGTCAAAATTTAGGCATATTCAGATGTCATGCTTCAATGACCTTCCTTTTCTTCAAAAATCTTGTCCCAAATTCCAATAGAATATCGATTTTTATGAAGAACAATATGATTGAAAGATTGTATTTAGTATGAATTTACCGAGGCATTTGTTTTAGTTCAAATACACTACACCTAACATATTTCAGAGAAATCTAATTTCTATCGTCTCGTCCTATTTATTCTCCATTTGCTCCAAAATGAAAGCAAGCAAAATAAAAAAAAATTTCAAGCCTTCCAAAAATGTTTTTACTTGGACACATATCCACTTCAAGAATGTTTTCACTGCGGCTATAGATAGCCTAATCCGGACGAAAATGGCGTATAAAGGAAAAAGAACCCCTGCGGTTTCCGTTTTTGGTTGCGTGGAGCTTTAAAAGTATCACAATATCCAAAATAATAAGCATTTTTCTATCTATAATCTTATCTCTACTGTTATAAACAACATCAGAGAGAATCCATATAGACTCTCACAATTAAAATATTCAAATAAAGAGAGAGATCCTTAATTTTACCGACTACTTGCACATGCAATGCACGTAGGTATATATAAGCTACCATCATATATATATATATATAAAAGATTTGAAAATATTCCTAAGATAAAAGAGAGTTTAAAGACGTTTAGTTAAACAGGGCCTGCAGGGACCTTGCAGTTCCAAACTGCAGTGGCCTTTTATATGGGCCGGTAGGATCCGTTGGCTATTTTACATTTAGGCTCCTGAACCCCACCGGCCTATATGAGTCCACTGCAATTTTTGGTCGGTTTTCTCTTTGTTTAACACAATGAATATATCTATATTAAAGCTTATTTTTAATACATACGTTCATCACATTTAAAATACTAATAACAGGTTAAGTCAAACACAAAATTCACATTTTCCAAGAGGAGATATCCCATTAATCATACTAGATCCGAAAGAAAAGGGGGCCATATAACATGTAGACTTCTCTTCGTTAACATTGCATATAGAAAAATTTTAAGACTAGTTGCTTACTAGTTAGTCAACACAATTGCATCTGTGTATTCTTCTCTTCACACTAGCCAGTAGCTCCTCTATATAAACCAATCTCTTCTAGCTTTTGTAGATCACACCATCTCATTAACTAACAAAACTAAGTGAATTAACCTTTGAGTATTGCTAGAATAAGTAGAGATTATTATGGGTCTCAAAGCTCATAATGAGGCTTGTGTCACAATAGAAGCAATATTCATTCTTGTAGTGTTGGCTTCTGTTTCAGTTGTTGCCTCAGGGTCAGAGGGTGCAAGGATAATTGTGGGGGGTTCAGAGCATTGGCATTTTGGGTTCAACTACTCAGGCTGGGCTCTTGAGCATGGCCCCTTCTATCCCAACGATAAATTGGGTGAGGATCTTGCATTTATTTCTTTATTTCATTAAGATTCTAATATTGCATTTACCGATATATGTGGTGTTATAAGGGGTGGATCCATGTTGACCCTCCTGAGATTTTACAGGAAAAGAGATCTCCGCTTCGATCTATTGATTCAGCACGAAATTACTAATGTATATCATACATACTGGGTTTATAAATAAAACATTAAGATGCAGTGGCTCAAGTGGTTGTGCATGGTATCATCTAGCAAGGGTATGGGTTCAATATTCATAGTGCACATTTTATTATAATTATTTGATAAAGTATTTTTTGGAAAATAAGATATTGAGTTTCATTTTGATAACATTAAGTATTTATGAATTTTTTATGTGTTTTTTTAAACAAAAAAAATTTAATTCCGATTGAAAACTGCAAGATATATAATAGATAATTTTGAACAAAATTTCAATGAAGTCTTGCTGCATATTGTGCCTCCTCTCACAAAAATTCCTGGATCCGCCACTGATCAACTTATATATAGAGATCTCCGCTTCGATCTATTGATTCAGCACGAAATTACTAATGTATATCATACATACTGGGTTTATAAATAAAACATTAAGATGCAGTGGCTCAAGTGGTTGTGCATGGTATCATCTAGCAAGGGTATGGGTTCAATATTCATAGTGCACATTTTATTATAATTATTTGATAAAGTATTTTTTGGAAAATAAGATATTGAGTTTCATTTTGATAACATTAAGTATTTATGAATTTTTTATGTGTTTTTTTAAACAAAAAAAATTTAATTCCGATTGAAAACTGCAAGATATATAATAGATAATTTTGAACAAAATTTCAATGAAGTCTTGCTGCATATTGTGCCTCCTCTCACAAAAATTCCTGGATCCGCCACTGATCAACTTATATATAGAGATCTCCGCTTCGATCTATTGATTCAGCACGAAATTACTAATGTATATCATACATACTGGGTTTATAAATAAAACATTAAGATGCAGTGGCTCAAGTGGTTGTGCATGGTATCATCTAGCAAGGGTATGGGTTCAATATTCATAGTGCACGTTTTATTATAATTATTTGATAAAGTTTTTTTTGGAAAATAAGATATTGAGTTTCATTTTGATAACATTAAGTATTTATGAATTTTTTATGTGTTTTTTTAAACAAAAAAAATTTAATTCCGATTGAAAACTGCAAGATATATAATAGATAATTTTGAACAAAATTTCAATGAAGTCTTGCTGCATATTGTGCCTCCTCTCACAAAAATTCCTGGATCCGCCACTGATCAACTTATATATAGAGATCTCCGCTTCGATCTATTGATTCAGCACGAAATTACTAATGTATATCATACATACTGGGTTTATAAATAAAACATTAAGATGCAGTGGCTCAAGTGGTTGTGCATGGTATCATCTAGCAAGGGTATGGGTTCAATATTCATAGTGCACATTTTATTATAATTATTTGATAAAGTTTTTTTTGGAAAATAAGATATTGAGTTTCATTTTGATAACATTAAGTATTTATGAATTTTTTATGTGTTTTTTAAACAAAAAAAATTTAATTCCGATTGAAAACTGCAAGATATATAATAGATAATTTTGAACAAAATTTCAATGAAGTCTTGCTGCATATTGTGCCTCCTCTCACAAAAATTCCTGGATCCGCCACTGATCAACTTATATATAGAGATCTCCGCTTCGATCTATTGATTCAGCACGAAATTACTAATGTATATCATACATACTGGGTTTATAAATAAAACATTAAGATGCAGTGGCTCAAGTGGTTGTGCATGGTATCATCTAGCAAGGGTATGGGTTCAATATTCATAGTGCACATTTTATTATAATTATTTGATAAAGTATTTTTTGGAAAATAAGATATTGAGTTTCATTTTGATAACATTAAGTATTTATGAATTTTTTATGTGTTTTTTTAAACAAAAAAAATTTAATTCCGATTGAAAACTGCAAGATATATAATAGATAATTTTGAACAAAATTTCAATGTAGTCTTGCTGCATATTGTGCCTCCTCTCACAAAAATTCCTGGATCCGCCACTGATCAACTTATATATAGAGATCTCCGCTTCGATCTATTGATTCAGCACGAAATTACTAATGTATATCATACATACTGGGTTTATAAATAAAACATTAAGATGCAGTGGCTCAAGTGGTTGTGCATGGTATCATCTAGCAAGGGTATGGGTTCAATATTCATAGTGCACATTTTATTATAATTATTTGATAAAGTTTTTTTTGGAAAATAAGATATTGAGTTTCATTTTGATAACATTAAGTATTTATGAATTTTTTATGTGTTTTTTTAAACAAAAAAAATTTAATTCCGATTGAAAACTGCAAGATATATAATAGATAATTTTGAACAAAATTTCAATGAAGTCTTGCTGCATATTGTGCCTCCTCTCACAAAAATTCCTGGATCCGCCACTGATCAACTTATATATAGAGATCTCCGTTTCGATCTATTGATTCAGCACGAAATTACTAATGTATATCATACATACTGGGTTTATAAATAAAACATTAAGATGCAGTGGCTCAAGTGGTTGTGCATGGTATCATCTAGCAAGGGTATGGGTTCAATATTCATAGTGCACATTTTATTATAATTATTTGATAAAGTATTTTTTGGAAAATAAGATATTGAGTTTCATTTTGATAACATTAAGTATTTATGAATTTTTTATGTGTTTTTTTAAACAAAAAAAATTTAATTCCGATTGAAAACTGCAAGATATATAATAGATAATTTTGAACAAAATTTCAATGAAGTCTTGCTGCATATTGTGCCTCCTCTCACAAAAATTCCTGGATCCGCCACTGATCAACTTATATATAGTGATACCTCTAAAAAAGAAATAAAGAGTAGATTTATATAGATAAAACAAATTAAGGGTTTCCATAATCGGTAACTGCTAAACGGTGCTCGAAGAATTATTCTATGTACTGGATGCATACATCCAGAGAAAGAAGTAGAAGTATAAGCCTTACAAAGCTATCCAAAAATATCAAAGAAAAAAAGCCTCATCTCTTTCTCAATGCAAATAGTCTCTCCTCAATATTCACTCCTACATCAAAATTCTAAGGGCTGTCCATAGCTGATCCAAGTAATTATTGGTCACCTCGGAAAAAATTAGCATATAAATTCAGTATTTTGCAGTTAATCAATTCGTCGTTGAAAATTATCATGATTAATGGTTTCGTGTCATGTGACCCTAAAACAGTCCATATATCCTAAAAAGATATCATTCTTCTAATTCTTTCTTCATCCTTCCTTTACCGTTCCTTCTTTCCGCGCTCCCTTGTCCGCTCGCTCGCTCGCTCGCTCTCGACCACGGAAAAAAATACCATTTTTCTAAAGACCCGAAGTAAAAGAGCCAAAATCAACTTTTTAAATTTCTTTTTGCAGTGTTCATGTATGATCCTCCAAGCAACACCACATTTCCACACAGCGTTTACATGCTAAAGAATCTTCGAAGCTTCATAGAATGTGATTTGAAGAAGGCAAAACTAATAGGGAACCCGATGCAAGGAGGGGGCCAAGGCTTGGAATTTGTCCTCAAGAAGAGAAAGCCCTACTATTTCTCATGTGGTGAGCGTGCAGGGTTTCATTGCAAGGTTGGACTCATGAAGTTCTCTGTGCTTCCAATCAAGCCTTGCCACAACAATTGATTATTGTGAATTGAGATGTTTTATTTTCCTTTCCTTCTTATATCTGTAATGAAAAAGAGTGGTTACTGACAATATTATCCATTGAAATGCTTTTGGAGTTGAATGCATGGAGTTACGATTGTGTTCATTGGGCATCTTGACTTTGTTTGATTATAAAATCATATATATCGATTCTATGTGGTAGAGGCCAGCTTTAAGATGGTTTTCAAACAATCCAGAATCAACTCTTATTCGGACTTGTATTTATATTAGATTCTTCGAAAAATGCTCCTTGGACAAAAGTCTAAATTCCGGTCCAATTTAAAAATGAAATTAGAAAACTAGTCTCCCTGCTATTGAATGGGAAATAATCCCTAAATCAACTAAAAAGCAAAGAAAATCCTTGATTTTATTAAAATACAGACACCGAGTTTTAAAAAAAGCTTAAAACTCTTTAAATAATCACATTCCGATGATAAGAAAACGGTTAAAAATATATATAGATAATAAGTAAATCGGTAAAAACACCAAATCTGTGCAATAAACTTCAGAGTCTTTGTTTAAATCCCCCAAACGAGGTCAGAATGCAATCAATCCGGAAGCTTTTCCAAACTACCTCTGTATACACTCTTCTCGTAGAGTTTTCAACATCGTTTCCAAAAAGATGTAGAATTAGTGATTATGATACCCAAATTAAAGCAAAAGGCTAATGAAGTTAACTCTTAGTTCAATACCAATTTTCTGCACCTTTGAACTTGTTTTGATAAAAACAACACAAATATTATTCTGCAACTTATTTCTGTACTGCTCTCCTATACTGCATGTGATATTATTAAATTAATTTTAGACGTTTCACTACTAGTAGCATCTTTTTGCAAATACGAAAATATAGATAAAATGGTAAGATCTGCAATATTAGTACAAAACTATATTTGCACATGAGAGCTACAGCTCGGTCGATCTGGTCCGTTTGCACCTCTGTACTCTCCAGCAAAATCCATGCTCTTTCTGAACTCATGAACTCGAAGAAGCAGCTCAGAAATCGCGATCAAGAAATGAACAGCCTGCACCGGTGTCAAAATCTTGACTACATGTAAGCCACCTAAATTTATTTACTCTAGAAACATATACACCGGTCTACTCGAAAATATCGATACCCAATCTCAATAGTATTCTCTCGACTAGGGATATTTAAGGATGTGCTTATGGAAAACTCAACCCTCACGTATATGATCGTCATCATAATACTGGTAGTCAAGCAAAAATCCTACAGATTTTATTATTATGTATTAGCGACACGTATTAACCAGTAAAACGTATACACATCATTGATAAAGACAAACCATATAACATACTATCATCTCAAGTAAAACTGTTCTACTTGTATAGGTACTCCTTCAGTTATCATAATCACCTACTTGCAATTACAATAATCGTCTTGAGAACACTATAATCTACAAAAAAAAAACCTTATATAAAATGTTCACGCGGTGTCGTGTATTCGAGAAGTTATTATGAATGCAAGAAGAATCAAAGACTCTACCACATAGAGTGTTTTGGTTTCCTTGGGATGGTCCCTGGGTTCAAGATGCTGGACCCGAATTATTTTAGCAGTGGCAAAATATTGTAAGAAACTTTTGGGGGTATTTAGAGTATTCGATCCAAATTAAATTTGTATAAGATATATATAAGGGTATGCGTACATAAAGATATAAAAGGACAGTCGTCCAAAGGATAGGCGAAAAAGCCCAAAAAAGATTGTTAGTTTGATAAAATAATAATATTCTTTTCGTTTTTGTGGTTGACGAACCTAGCGTCGATCTAAGTTACGTTCAGTATTTGTTTTTGTTTTTTCTTTGTTCATTGCGGAATGTAGTATTCATATTTAGAATATCAACATTAAACACTGGCTTGGCATCTCCTACAATGTTTACCTGAATATATCTATCATACCAACAATTATGTATGAATAAATTACATGTTTGATGGAGGATTTTGCATCATTTCAACCAAGTTAAACCCAGTTAAATGGGATGCCTGCTAATCCACGGCAGTATTTAGAGAACCAGAAAGAGAGAGAGAGAGAGAGCGCTAGAAACTCTAGGCTATTTTGATGGACACAAAGGCAGTGGAACACATGCAGTCCAATTATGAATTAAATGGTGTGTGTATATGAGTGGCAATACTGTCAAAACTCTATTTGATAAATAAAGAAACACCAAAATTTGTGTATGGATAATCCAATTATACCGGTCTTTGATTTTTGTCCTGCTGGTTCAATATACTAAAATACCCTTTATAAGTTAAAAGAATACCTTTGCCCACCCCTCACAATCATTCGCTTTCCATCACCCCTCCTCCGCCTGCAACCCCTCATCCGCCGTGTCGTCACCCTTAACCTCTTCTCCTCCTCCGCCTTCTCAACCTCTCCAATAACCTCCGCTCTCTTCTTCGATCCGATCCTCTCGCTCTGATGTTCCTCGACCCTAGCGGATCTACCGGTTAAGATCGGCGGCGTGTTCAGAAACGAGGATCATGACGTGCTCATCTTGATCTTGTCGTAGGAGGATCTTTGACAACATAATGGAGAAGCTCGATTGCATTGCCGATGAGCCCGCGAGGATGCGGATCTTCGTGCGAGGTTGCAGATTTTCGTGATTTCGCTAATGACGATCATCCTGCGATCGATATAGAGCAGTGCTACATTGCCGCCATGAACAGGATCGGGATCGGGATCAAAAGAGGAAGGACAACTTGGTGAACTAGCAGCATAAAAAGGCAAAAATTATAGGATGATGTAGTTGAAGTTAATTTTGTCCATACACAAATTTTAATATGGATTTATCAAATAAAGGGTTGCCAATATTGTCACCATATACATTGTATATAGCGATGTTCGATTTCTTGGTGAAGAATAGAAGAAGGCCCCGTTTGGGGGAGCGGCGCCCGCATCGCTGCTCCCTCCGAATGGGAGCGGCGATGTTTAGGGGGCCTATCTTAACTTTGGAATTTTTTTTAATTTTTTTTTTATAAATTATCATGGGTCCTTCTGTTTAAATTTTATTTTTAATGTATTTTTAATATACACACATTATTTTGCTAGTTTATATTTAAATTCATGGTTAAGTTTATCCAAACACTCCATGGTTATAAAATCGTGATTTCACACCACTCTTCCGAATACAACCAAAAATATGGTTTGGTTACAAACTCATGTTTTCACAATCATATTTCAAAACCATGGTTTCATACCGCTCATTCGAACTGGTCCGACTTCACGTGTATTTGGCCCGTTGAAGGCCCCGGGGTTCACATGTAATAGAAACAAAAATGGTTGTTTTCTCCGGATCTCAAGCCTAAAGAGACAAACTTTGTCTCCGGACTACTTTGGGCACAGGCTTCACTTTTTCATTGTTGGAAACAGACTCGAGAGTCTATCCACCCAACCTGTAAGTGACATTTAATATGATTTAGTATTCGAATTTTTACGGTGTTTCGTATTAAACATGGATTAAATTAAAATACAGTAGTCCGAACACCCATGTTTTGGCATAAGAGATTTTCGGCCGACCACAGATGTGTTAGAATATAAAATATACTTCTTCAATTCTCATCATAACTCTGGAATTTTGAAACAATGGAAGTAACATTAGAGGAGCTCAATAGGCAAGCATAAGGTGCATGATAGATTCTTGTTACTTGTCTATCCAATTGCCAAACCGACGGCATATGTGTGGGATTGATATGAAAAACACTTTTATTATTATAGAACCCAAGAGAGTACTTATGTCATTTTGTCAATTTTCCAGAAAAGATATCCAAAGAATTCAGAAAATGTCTCCGATCGCCCTCAAGTGATTCATATCCAAGGGCAGATCCAGATAGAGGCGAGGCGAGATGTCCGCTTTATCTTGATTTCGGTTATTATGTATACTTTATCGGGAATTTATAAATATAAATAAATAAAACCTTAGAGGTTTCTAAAACAAAAAACATGCTTGGCTTAGTGGTTAGTTGCATAGTTAATAAAGTTGTACAAATCAAGCAATTTTTGGTTCAACTCTTGAGCATGCAATTGCATGTTTTCAATTTATTTTTAAAAAAAATTCTTTATAATGGATTTCTTGCATTCCGAATTTTCTTTTTCTAAGAATCCCTTGCATTTTTCATGTAATGTTGGATATTCATTCTCACAAAAAAAGAATACTAGAATGTCTTGCAAATTGATTTTACAGTTTTTCAAAAGCAATTACCACATGCTAGTAAAATTTAGCGGCGAAATAGATTTGATTGTTGACTCAATGATTATAGTTTGAGATATGAATTGAATTAACTAATCTAGTACACAAATAAAAGAATAACAATGTTTAAACCAAATCCAACTCTTGAGTATTGCAATTGCATGTTTTTTATTTATTTTTTAAAATATCCTTTATAATGGATTTCTTGCATTCGAACTTTCACTTTCCAAAAAACCCTTTGCATTTTTCATGTAATGCTGAATATTCATTCTAACTAAAAAAAATACTACGAATGTCTTGCAAATTGATTTTACAGTTTTTCGATTGCATGTTTTTTTTTACAAAAGCAATTATCACATGCTAGTAAAAGCTAGCAGCAAAATAGATCTGATTATTGACTCGGGAATTATATTTTGAGATATGAATTGAATTAACTAATCTGGTACACACAAAAAAAATAACAATGTCTAAGCCAAATCCAAGTCAGAAGTTAGTTGCACGGATTGAATTTTTTTTAAATTACTATAGAAATTTTTTCGTCATACCTGACTTATAATCCTGGATCCGCCACTATTCATGCCATCATCAACGCCGCTCTCTCTCTCTCTCTCTCTCTCTCTCTCCGCGCGCGCGCACATCCCTCTTCCCCTTCCAATATGTTTTTATAAAAGATTTCAACAACTTGAAAGGGCACACCGTTTCAATTGTTTATATAAACTACATGTTTACATTACATCATTAATTTGGATAATCGTATATAATTTTACATGAAATGGACAATTTTTATCTCGTAATTTATAAAGATGAAAAATAGTTATAAAAACTTAATAGTTAAATAGTATATGGAACATCTTACACTTTAATTGAGAGAAGCCTGTATCCGAATGATATAATTATTTGTGTACATAACTTCTAGTCTTTAAAGATGAAGCTATGTGGGCAACACCGATCATCTAGAGAAGTGATTTATATACATTTTTCCGATTGACGCTTTAGAAAATTATCTGCTTTATATACTTTTTTTAATTTAGTGAAAGGGATGAAAATAATAAAATCTCTTACGCGCTCAGTTGTCAAATCTTGCCGAATACACCCTTTTCGCCTTGGAAAGAGATCTAGGTTTACTTGTTGACGTGCTGACCCAAAACGGGCTGGCCAAAATCTTGGACTTACAGCTGCGACTCTAAGGCCCAAAAGATAAAGAGAAGGCTAACTCTGGTAAAAAATAAAGGAAAATTGTCAAAAAGCCCCTGGCCCGCTTCAAACTTGTGTACAAACCTCCGGGCTTTGTGCTCTTGTTAACCCTGGGCACAATCAAAAACCCCTTTATACGAGTTGCATGTAATATCTAAGCAGTTGCCTGTAATATCAAGCAGTTGAGAGAATACAAGACCTAAATGAAATACAGCCTAGGGGTTTTTTCACAAAGATTTTGAACAGTAGATAGCTCCCGAGCGGACCGGGGTCTTTTTGACAATTTACCTTAATAATAATAACTTTTTTAGATAAAAAAGAAAAAGAAACCTCAAATTCACTATTTGTACCTCGACCAGCAAGTCCTCTTTAAGTCATCATGTCACGTCCAACTTCCTAAAAATTAGAAACGAGATTAACAACACGGCGTATTCATCTCGAGAAGTATTCTTTCTCTACATGAATACGCTAAGAGTCTGTGTAAGCAGTTTAGGAAATTATAGTACAAGAATTTTAAGCTTGTAAAATATCCAATAATATTTATGGCAGTCCCAAAAATAATAACTGAACACAAATTCGAAAATTCAAGAAATTAGAAATGGAAGATAGCCTTGAACAAAAAAGGAATACTTACTTAAAAGGAAAACTAGAGCTCGACGTGATTTGAAAGATATTGATTGTCCTTCTCAGTTGGTACCATCTCGTACCTAATCTCGTCGTCAGTCCCAATGTCGTCTGACGGCATTCCTAAGAAAAAAAACAAGAAAACAGGAATGCCGTCAGCGAATTAAATTTCAGCAAGTCCCCATTTTATTAAAAAACAATATATGAAATGAAACATAATATACAGTATAATCAAACAAGTATACAATGTTTCAATATTGATATGTAAAGCATGTTCTGAATATCAATTTTATGATCTAGATATTCTATTTTATTTAACATCGAATGTTATGCAATTTATACATTTATATAAATATTCTAGTTAAAGTTTAGTATTATTCATTATTTTAATATGCATTATCGGATTATTTTATTCAAGATATTAATCATATAATATATTGATTACTAAATTGGATTCTCAATCTCAATAGATAGTATATATTAGTAGTATAGGTACAAAACATATGAATAACTGTGAACAGTAAAATGTAGTGTGTAAGTCAAATAAGCATGTATTAATCAGTGCAAGATAACTACAGTATCATGACATTCAGTATTTCAGTGCTGTTTACTATAAGAAGAAGAATAAATATAAGTACAGGTATAAATATAAGCATAACCATAAGTATAAGTATAGGTACAAGTATAAATATAAATATAAATAAGGTATAAATATAAGCTTGATTGTGGGAGTTCTATTATGTAAGCAGAATATTCCGTAATACCACGGAACAACTGCAATACGAGATTCACAAGATTCAATATATATATAACGCGATGTACCGTTTTTCTTTCGGTACCATGAGAAACAAGATATGATCATCCGTTACACATAAAGACCTCATTTTCGAGCTATCTCATTTCTATATCCAATAAAATACTCATTAGATTCACATTATTCAGGAGCAAGGAAACATCGGTCCACTCATGAGTAATGGGACTCCAACCACCGCCAGAGTATTCACAGACCTAAGACTATCATCCAAGGGCCAGGAAATACGAGCATGTTTAGAAGTCAGTCATGGGACTCCTAAGAATACAGGCTCGGTCCTAAATATAATTCTAAGTGTGTGTGTGTGTGTGTGTGTGTGTGTGTGTATACAGTTTAAGGCCAGAAATAAGTATAAGTTCGTATACAGAAATTTATAGTTTTGGTTTAGAATTTGGAAATCTTACACAAAAAATAAATTGTAGTTCAGAGTGTCGTGTAAACAACGAGACTGAGTTTTCCTCGATCGGCTTCCTAGTATAAGAGTCATGGAAGTTTTCGTAACAGTGCGTAGATAAGGCCATTGCAGATTTCAGAATATATATACTGATAGTATTTGGTATATTTTGTAGGTTTTGGTTTAGATTATAATTTTCTCTATTAGATAGAAAACTGAGCGTCTGCGAGTTGTGAACGATTTGCAGCATGAAAACCACAATTACGGTCAACGGGTAGGGAGTTATGCCTATTTTACTACAACCGCGCATATAGTTTCTGCTGTAGTTCAAATTCATCATATTTTGTTAAGATCTTATTTTCATAATCTTTTATAACTTTTTTGGTAAGTTAACCTAGAAATAAAATGTAGCTAACTCTTAGTACATATTCCAGTAACTTGAGTCTGCTCAACTTGGAATTCGGGATTAGCAGATATATTTATTCTAAGTCAAGGGAAATCAATTTCGGCATACTAACGAAAACGGTTTTGAATTAAAATATAACAAATAACTGTTGTTTTATGTTATAAAATTTTCAAATATCTATCATATTATATAATATGATTGCAGAATAAGTTAATGGATTACATTTCTAGTGTGTTACTGTTACATTTAAAATAATAAATTATTAAATGATAGTTTATATGCAAACTGCTTATCTGTCATACTATAAATATAAAAGCAGCATATTAAAAATATGAGAATAATTATATATCAATGATTCATCGTATTATATGATAGTTTTGTACACAAGAGTTACAATAAATAGATCAGATAATTGATGTAGTTGAAGGTAAAAATTAGTAGGTTGTTACAAAATATAAAAACGGTGTTATCATATATAAAATGAAACAAACAACTATTTTAGTTATGATTGTTCATATGGCTTATTATATTTTTTTAGTAGTGGCTCAAGAGTTAGTATTTGACAGTAATTTTTGTACATGTAATTTTCTAGTTTTATTAGTATGGCATTAATAGTTAAACAATTTAAATGAATTTTTAGTTGTTAAATCTAAACATAACAACATCTAATTACAGTATATGGTCAGTACGATTAACATACATTAATGTATAAAGCTGTGTTTAATATAAGCAGTAAGTTACATTAGCATATAAATATCTATTAAAATTTGTACAAATATATGATTATTCAGAAACAAACAGTGAACACGTAACTATGCATAGGTAATTTTGTTGTATACTGTTTTGTTATTAAACAATACATACATTTAATATGGTATTAAATGGCAAGTATGATATTTATATATTTATGCAAGCATATATGTAGAGCGTTTCATTGTACTACAGTACCGTTATAAGTTTGTTCAGTTTTGTTAGTACACATGTATAACCAGTAATATAATTAATCATGATTTTATTAGTGAAATAAATTTAAGGCGTGTAAAACTTAGGGTGAGAGAGACTTATCGGTGCATGACGTCTTCATGTACCGAACGATCATTTTTTTATATTTATATATGGAAACAAAATTAAAAATAAGACTTTGATGATGAAGATCAATGAGGAAAAAGAAGAAGAGACTTACAAATAGCAACTTGATCTCAATATCAAATTGCTAAAAACATGTGGAGTTAGGCTCGAAATTCGATTTCAAGGCACTCGTCGGTGAATCAGCAGTAGAGTGTTTTTCGTCACCCTATTGAGATAGGAAATACGCGTCGCTTGTCATGCGTATTACAGATTCCCCGTGTCTGGGGTAGGCCGGGGTTTTTGATTGTGGGGATCCGAATTTCCGGCAGCCGCGTACTAAGCCGCCGTTAATTACTCCTCGCTTTTAGAATGAGGAACCTCCGATTGACGGGTAAAACTGATCATGTGAACTCAATATGTAGAGTGTGTATTGTGTTTTGAAAGGGTCTTGAACGTATCGGAGGCCTTGCAGAGTTTACAGGGGTCCTGCTATCCGGATAGCGGGCAGGAGGTCAAGGGGGCTAGCAGCCCCCTGTATGGTTGCTAGACACATGCACAAGGGTCTACGAGATATCAACCATGTCCGATTTAAAATTTAGCCGTGCCGAACAACCCAAAGCCGGATCTTTAAACTAGAGATTAGGCGAAAACAAGCATGTTAAATATTTTAACAATAAGTGAGAGGGATTACAACCTTTGTAGATCCGGTCCTTCATTTCTTATGCTCCGTGTTGAAGTCCCTTCGCTGCGATCATCGTGTTCCGGACTCTCGAGAGGCTCCACGAAGAGAAAGATGCAAGCTTGCTTCCGATCTTCGATAACAAAGATGATCTATCTTGAAGTTTCATTAACACAAGCTCTCACTCACTAAATGAAGTGAACACTCTCATCTAAAAGGCAAGGATATATGAGGATGATGAAGTAGGATTTTTGCTCTCATTTATAATCTTTTTCTCACACATAATCATCACTTAGAAAAAACCAGAAAGCTTTTTCATGAAGAACTCAAGGAAGAAGATGAATGAATAATAATTAGAATCCTTTTGTGATGAATAATGAAAAGAAGATAATGATGAATAATGCAACCATGGTTAACTAAATCTTTATAGAGATTTAACTAGGGCTAGGGTTTGGGTTGGGTTAAGTATGAGTCATATAAATATCTTAACACAAAACAAAAAGAAACCTTCTAGAAGGTTCATGAATGAACTAACCCAAATCAAACCCTAATATTGTTTAATCTCCACTAAACATGTTGCATTAGTAATCATATCATGTTACAATATTATATATCACATATATAATATTTATTGTAACAACAATAAAATAATATAATTAACATATATCGCATATATATCAATGTATTACCCGAGTGAGAAAAAAGAATCTTTTAGTGAGCTAATATTAGTTAATGTAATTTAATATATCATATATATTATTATACATTAAATTATCGAATCAACACTTGATCCGACAATCCGGCTATATCGCATACAACCGACTAATATCTCATTTTACCGATTCATCGAATCAACACTTGATCCGATGACCCGGCTGATATCAAATATCGTGAGAATAGAATACGGTGTCATATATCGCATTATCTTCGGTCCTGCACATATTACATATGTGCCCCTGCTCCGTTTTGCCTGAGTCAAGAAACCTCTGTGTAGGACTCTAAAGAATCGTCAATACGCCGGCAGTAGGTGATGATCATATCAAACACCCACAAGCTGCAAGCGGTCAGCTAAACGTAACAGCCACCCAGGTATTGAGCGCTCAGAAGATCAACAAGCAAGCATGTACGTTCTCCTGTGAATCCAATCAGTAACATTCCCGTACAGTCCGGTCTCGTCGTCTGATATGTCGCATATCTCGCCTAGGGGTGGTATACGTCAGACCCCAGTAGCTTGATAAGTCATGTCGATTTGAGATCTATAACAGTTCGAGAAACTACTGATAACACTTACCAGTAAATCTCAGCAACCCTGGCCAGGGATTTCCAGTTATAGCCAATCGAACACAGCGCAACATCAACTCCCTATACTGGGAGAGACGAATCCCCTCCTATCGCTCATTACCTCCATATGATTCGGGACTGTACCCAAAAGCCACCTTTTTGCACGCCCTCTTGGACGTGGTATGATGGAAATCAAAGCACAGTGGGAATCACACAAGACTCTATGACGATCTCGGGTCAACAGACTACTCTGTACCAGTGTCACCGGAGAACTGCCATCTGACGTGAGGTATAATACCATCTGGGAGTTCTCGGCGAGTCCGTCCAGTGTACCCAGTCTCTACTGAGCACCCGTACACCATCCTTGATGTCAAACACCGATGGATATGGGATCATCCATCGCCCATCATATGAGTCAAGATGCGTATACGCTAGTCTACTCTGGTGTATCGATACCCTGTCTCGATACACCCTCGACTAGGAACAAGTATAGGATGTACTTGTCGACTACCGTGGCCCTACTAGTATGATCTCATCATAGTCCCAGTAGTCGAGTACATATCCTAAGGGCTTTATCAACATGTAACATAGAGACAATCAGAGTACATGTTAAGATAAAGTACAACCAGATAGCATACTATCACGTCGAGCGAGAAAGTCCTCCCTATATATGTCCAAGCATCCACTACAATATATATCGTATGTACAGTAATGGCCTCTAGGGCATACATATAACTAACACCCCCTTGTGGGTTGCGGGGTAGTGCCCTGTTAGAATTTTTTTCTAACGGGGATATGTTTTGAGTGTGGAGCGTGTGGGAAAAAGAGAGGTGAGGTGCGTCCTAAGGATGCGTCAGACAACACGTGACCACTGGTCGCCAGCGGGTGACGTGCGTGGCGCATGGTCGCTAGACGCCAGCGGGTTACGTGCCCAGTGCACATGGCCGCTGGGCACCAGCGGGGCACGTGCGTGGTGCATGGCCGTTGGGCGCCAGCGGAACGCAAGAGCGTCATGGGGCCGTTGGGCGCTAGCAGATCACGTACGCGGCACGCGTCCGTAGAAAGCGCCGGCGGAAGAAGGGGCTTAGCCTCCGGGCTGGGAATTGAACTCCCGAGGGGTTTTGGAGTTAAACTTCTTGGGAAAGAAGGATTTTTATTTTGATTTTTTTCCAGAATTCAGAGGAGTTAAACTCCTAAAAGAAAGATTTTTATTTGAAGTTAAACTCCTTGAAGATTTTTGGAGGGATTTTAGAAGATGGGTATCGTTCCTTCTCCTTTCTTTCCGTTGGATCTTGAAGAAAAAGAATAGTGATATTTATAAAAATCTCCCATTTTAGAGATTTGAAGAAAAATTTGAGCTCCCCATTAAGGGTTTTATGCTGAAAAACTATTTCTTTTTAGAAACAGAAGAGTTAAAGTCTTGATTTAATTAAAAAAAAGCAGAAGATTTAAAATCTTGAGAAAGGAGAAAGAGGCACAGAACCCTAGAAAAAAATAAGAGAATAAAAGTTATTATTGATTTTCTCATCATGTTTGTCTTTTATAGGCTACATATTTTATATATAGCCTCTTGGACTTTTCTAAATGGCACTTCTGCCTTTCCAAGCCATATGTGCTTATTTATTTTTACACATAAGCCATGAGTTTTACAAAATTTTGTATTTTTGCACGTTTTCATACATTTATTTCTAAAAGTTGCATTTAAACTAATTTATTGTCTTCTTTTTGGTATGCAGCCGGCCCCTTTCATGCTTGGTCTTAACTTGGGTTTGGGCGCACTTAATTTGGGTTTGAGCCCACTTACGTAGGCTCGGGTCACTTGACTTGGGGTTTACTTTGATTTTAATTTAGTTAACCAGGATGTAATTTTTGACCCCAACACCAGCGACCTTTCCTTTTCTCTTGGCTATCGTCTCCTTAATTTTTTAAAGAATGAGTATAAAATGATAAGGAAGAAGTAGATGGGTTTTGGTCTTCTTAAAGTTAAGAAAAATAAATATACGGCAGTGAAAAAAAGAAAGATTTATAATATTTATTGTTATAATTTATTTAGCTTTCATATCAAAATTAAATAATCTTAAATACGGTAAAAAAATAATATACAATAAAAAAAACATATATATGTATGTATGTATGATTTGACGGTTGCAACTGCATAAAATATTTGCTACCGCCAACAGTGTCTTTTACATGTAAATCTTGATATAGTATAATTCTTAGAATATAGTTATAATATATCAAACCGATATCACTATGTACAATAAAGAGTCTATGTAGTAATGTGACCAAAGAAATGAAACGGATAAATAAAATACTCAAAAATAATAAATAACAATTGTATTATAAAATGTTGTTAAAACTTTATACAAGTAGTTGAATATTCTTAAAATAAAGTTATAGATAACAAGAAAATATGTAATGAATATTAATAGTATCTTGACATATATTAGATGGTTGTTTACATATTATATTTAAATCGTTATCAAATCTGTATTGAGATCTCAATATTTTTCTCTCTTTTGAAAAAATCTAATAAAATTTAAAACAAAATTTCTTTTTTTCTTCTCTTTTTAAAAACAAGATTTTATAATGCAAAATAAAGAAATAAATAAATAGAAGAAGCTGGGATTGAACTCGAGACCAGTGAGATGACAACGCAGCATCTCAACTAATAAAATACAAATAATAATCATGTATAGATTTCGAAAAGAAAATATACATATGGATGTTTAAAGAAAAGTAAATTTTTTTTATTGAAGGAAATGAAATACAAGAAGAAAAGGGTATATGGATTTTGGGGTATTTACACATTATTTGTCCAAGAGTTGCAACGTCATAATTTTGAATATTCCATATTACAACAAAGCTGTATCATCCTATACGTCACGACTTCAAAATGACTGCCGTGATTCACAGTTGTAAGTCTCTTAAATTGTTACAGAACAAGTAAAAAGATAAAGATGTATGAGACCATACTGATCCCCTTTAATTCTTGTGGACAATAAAGTTTCCAAGATTAGCAATTTAGTTATGAGCAAGTTGCATTTCTAATAAAATGAAATTAATAAACTTTTTTATAGAATGTGTATACAAAAGACATAGTTTAATTTCATTCACAATAAAGAACTAGAGCAGTTATAGAAAGAGGATTAAGCCCTTGTCATAAGAGGAAAAGGAAGCGGTTAATATGACAGGGGAGTTTTCTCTCCTTTTTTATTTGTAAAATGAAAAAGATATAAAGAGAACTTAATTATAAATGAATTTCTAATTTGTTTTTCTTTTTTTTAAATTGAAATTGGTAGTGCCATGTGTTATAAATTGTTAGGCTTAATAAGAAATTAGAACAAGCAAAGAGCACACGAGACACACAATATTTTTTACATAGATAACCCACTCAATATGAGAGGAAAAAACCCACGGGACTTAGTCCAGAAAATTTATCATCCACTATATTTTCTATATATAATGCAAATACCCTTTGATTAGAGCTTCCTCCCTCTCCTTTTTTCTAGAAAAAAAAGGAGAAAATCCTCGCTCCTCAAGCCTCCACATCATCAACTTAAAAGAAATAGACAAAACAAAAAATTAAAAGTTCCTGTTATCTTCTTTTTTCCAAATTTAAAGAAAAAAGAGGAAAAAACCCGCCTCCTAAGGCCTCCACCTCACCTAAGAAAAAGATAAAAATAATAATGCATTCAAATGAAAATTTACATGTACACCCTCATTATTTATAAATTTATACATAAATCCTCCTTTAAATGAAAATATACACATAAAACCTCATTATTAATAAATTTTTATTCTTACTAATGAAATGTTAAATTTAAACGAAAAGAAGAAAAAACGAGAAAAATCCTCAATTCTTATGCAATCCACATCATCACTCTCTCTAAAATTAATTATTTATATATTGAACCCTCTACATCTTTCTTCTCCTAAAAAATACCAGAACCCTCCACATCTCTCTTTCTCTTCTCCCAAAAAAATTATTAATATTTTAATTATTAGAACCCTCCACATATCTCTCTCTCCTCCCAAAAAAATTAATTTTTGAATAAACACGTGCAACGCACGTGCACAAATTCTAGTAAGAATAATAGGATTACAAAGTTCGTCTCTAGTACACTAGAGGATCATTAATATAGAGTTCTTCACTACAAGAGTGGATTACAATAAGGACGAACTTACCAACACACCGCCGATGGTACACTTTTGACACCTCGGTCCTTCAGTCATCGTCTTGAGTGGATAGCTTCACTTGGATGAATTTCAAGTGGATGGTATTGGATTGATACTTGGATGTGTTGGATATTGCATGTTGGATACCTTAAGGATGCACCAAGGAGCCCCTATTTATAGATGGGAGCAAACCTCATTGATTAAGCAATACAATTACTCCATTCTCTTCCCAAATCCAACAAACCTCAATTTCCAAGGTTCATTAACCACATTTACTAAGAGTAATACCAACTCTCAAGATGCTCACCTTTCATCTTCCAAAAAGTATTAACTCTAAGGAAGGATAACCATGCACCTTTCATCTTCCAAGAAATATTAACTTCAAGAGGCTTTTCATCTTCCAAGAAGCATAGACCCTAAGGGAGAATAATCATCTTTTATTTTCCAAGAAGTATTAACTCTAAGAGAGGATAACTTCGTACACCATGTATGCAATTTTGACTAGAATACAGTCACCCATAAGGAGTAAGATTCCTAACAAACTCCTTACGACTTTTAAGAACACCATGCCTGCAACCATTCGACAGATCTCGTGCTTATTTTCGGTCAACGGCTTCGTCGTTATATCTGAACCATTCTTGCCAGTATGGATTTTCTGTAGTTTTAACATATTCTTCTCAAGCATGTCTCGGATATAGTGATAACGAACATCAATACGCTTGAACTTTGAGTGAAAACTCAGATTCTTTGCTAGATGGATGATACTCTTACTATCACACTTAGAAAGCATAACATATTCATTACTAGAATACCTTGTTGATGACCGACGTTCTCTTATTGACCGTCTTGGTGTTGGAACTTCAGGCGGTTGGATTGGAGTTGATCCCTCCTCCTCGTGGTCATTCGGATCGATATCCACCTCATCATTACCGACCTCGGTCACATCATCTCCCCCGTCATCATGCACCTCAGGAGGAGGCATTGGTTCCACATCTTCGATTTGTTCTGAAGAGGATTGCGTGTCGGTCCCTATGACGTCGGTATATCTTCTTTCTTGATATCTTCGAGGGTTTGGTCTTCAAAGAAAACCACATTTCGGTTTCTAAACAGCTTATTGCTTTCTAGGTCCCACAATCTGTATCTAAATTCATCATGTAAGTATCCCAAGAAAATACACTGTTTTATCTCGGCTTCGGGCTTCGCCCTTTCATCTTTGGGTATGTGCTCAAATGCATGACAACCGAACACCCTAAGATACTTATAGGATACTCTCTTTCCTTTCTAAACTTTCTCAGGAGCCTTATCGTCCAAAAGAACCGATGGAGAGAAATTCAGCACATCGACCGTTGTCCTCATTGCCTTGGCCAAAAATGCCTTTGGTAGCTTTGCATATGATAACATACTCCCGATTCTTTCCATAATGGTACGGTTCATATGCTCGATGATACCGTTTTGTGGAGATGATTTCGGACATGTCTTTTCGTGCCTTATGCCATGACTCTTGCAGTACTCATCAAATGCCCTAATATACTCCCCACCATTATTCGTAAGAATGCACTTGAGAGACTTTCTCGTCTCCCTCTCAATTATTGGATGAAATTGCTTGAAGACGTCTACAACTTGACTCTTCTGCTTCAGCACATATGCCTATGTCTTTATGGAGAAGTCATCTATGAAGGTAACAAAATAGATGGCACCGCCAAGTGATCTATCTCTCATTTCACAGATGTCAGAGTAAATCTTCTCTAAAACGCAACTCTTTCTACAAGATGCACGCTTGACAAATGAAACACGAGTTTGCTGGCCAGCCAAACAATGTACACAAGGACTCAAATACGTAACTTTCCAAACAGGTAGGAGATTTCTCTTGATAAGTGCCAGTAGGCCCTTCTCGCTCAAATGTCCAAGCCGCCGATGCCATAGCTCCATGGATGAGTTTTGCTCAATAGTATTCACCAAGGCATTACATATCTTGGTTGGTGTCGGGACCCGGTTCTTGCTCATGGAACAAAGTGCCACACGGAACAAAGTGCCACGCCAATTGTCATGCCAAGGGGGCGGGGGCCACCTCTTGAATCCATGGGGGCCACCTCTTGAGTCCCTGGGACCTACTGTAGAACAATGAGGAATCTTCGGAACACATTCCGAAAGAGGACCGAACTGCATTATAAATGTAATGATACCACCCTCAATTTCAGAGGCGCCTTTTAAGTGAACCGGAACTACAGGAGCTTGAGAACTCTGTAGTTAAGCGTGCTCAGGCCAGGGAAGTCTTAGGATGGGTGACCTCCTGGGAAGTGGCCCCTGGTCGGGTCCGGTTCGCTCTAAAGGGAAAAACCGTGCGGTTTCGGCCAGAGCGGACAATACCATCTGTACTGGGGAGTGGGGCGTTATATTTATGGTGGCCCATGCAGGTCCCTCAGTAGTAGGTCTGTGGTTCGAGGACGAACCATTGTTCAAAGGTGGGGAGAATGTCGGGACCCGGTTCTTGCTTACGGAACAAAGCGCCACACGGAACAAAGTGCCACGCCAATTGTCATGCCAAGGGGGCGGGGGCCACCTTTTGAATCCGTGGGGGCCACCTCTTGAGTCCCTGGGACCCACTGTAGAACAATGGGGAATCTTCGGAACACATTCCGAAAGAGGACCGAACTGCATTATAAATGTAATGATACCACCCTCAATTTCGGAGGCGCCTTTTAAGTGAACCGGAACTACAGGAGCTTGAGAACTCCGTAGTTAAGCGTGCTCAGGCCAGGGAAGTCTTAGGATGGGTGACCTCCTGGGAAGTGGCCCCTGGTCGGGTCCAGTTCGCTCTAAAGGGAAAAACCGTGCGGTTTCGGCCAGAGCGGACAATACCATCTGTACTGGGGAGTGGGGCGTTACAGTTGGCGTCTTGTAGAGAGTACAACACTTCTTTTCATGTGCCACGACGAGAGATCCCTTGGTAAGTTTTCATTGTTCTTTACCAAAGGTGTTGATGTGGCCTTCCTCGTCCAACTTGCCTGCAGAGATTAGATTCAGGCGGAGGTCTGGAACATGTCTCACCTCCCTAAGAACAGCTTTGCAGCCCAAACCGGTCTCGATCTCGATGTCGCCAATCCCCGCAATCTTCGAGGTACCCTCGTTTCCCATCCTAACAACGCTAAAGTTGTCGGCTTTGTAAGTTGAGAAGAACTCTCTCCGTGGGGTCACATGATAGGATGCTCCGGTGTCCAACATCCAATCCATATCCGTACATCTGAGGCATATGCAATCACCTTTAAAGGACGATATCATCAAAAATTGACCGACATCGACCGTAGCTGTTGTCGCTTCTTCGGATTTGTTCTCGGTTTTGCCTTTTTTGCTTCTGGTTCTTCTTGAACTTGCGACACTCCTTCATATGTCCCATCTTCTTACAATGGAAGCACTCGATATCCTTCCTCGGCCTCGAATTGCTTCGGGACTGACATCGATCTTGAGGCTGCCATTGTTGACTTCTCCCCCGGTTCTCTGTGACAAGAGCTTCCGATGATGATGAGGCCCCCGAGACTTTCCTTCTCATTTCTTCATTCAGCAAACTCGCAGTGACGAGGTTCATGCTAACCATACCATCGGGAGCCAAGTTGCTTAGAGACACCACCAATGTTTCCCAACTGTCCAACAAGGACCTGAACAATAACAAGGCCTGCAACTCATCATCAATAGTCATTTTTATAGAGGAGTGTTGATTAATAATATGTCACGCCCCGTTTCTCAGTGTACGGGCAAAGGGCACGCCGTCGCCGCTACGCATTTACTCAGAAGTAATCACGCTAAGCGTATCTAAGCAATATAAAATAAAATGTACACAAGAGACAAGATGTAAATAAACAACAACTTTATTTATTAAACATTTTTTTTACAATACAACTGAAATGAAAATATATGGAATGAAGGCAATACCTAAACAATGGCATAACAGAAATGAAAATAAAATGTAATATACAAGTGAATCTAAAACTCTAGGTCTTCAGTAAACTGATCCAAGTCCTCGCTACTGGGCTCGATCTTCAGTGACTCCGAATCACCTGACGACATTCCAAAGAAGAAGAAAGAGAATGTCGTCAGCGAACAAATCGCTCGGTAAGTCCCAAGAGTAAGTAGAGACAGAATAGACAGAAAGAGAATGTAACTTTTAAAGTTGTATTATATTGTTAACGCTGTTGTTTGTAGCTTGGTACAGAAGAGGCCAGTGTATACGAGAGAAGTCTCACTATCCCGGAGACTAAGGTATACGGAGTACAAGGAACCGTTCAGCCACGGTACAACGGCAATGGAGATTCAGGTTATGTGTCTTATGGTTGCAGTCTCGTGCCACTTCTAACACCTTCCATACCAATCTACCCCATATAAACTCCGCGATGTCTTAATTGTGTTGATTGTATTGTATTGTATTGTAAATTATATAGATGGATGAATTACCGAAACCATGATATCAGTAATGGAACGGATATAATGGAAGAACATGTAAATGGAATATATCCATGGTTTGGTTCAGTCGATACAGATTGATATAGATTGAATAGATGGATTCATATTGAATCATGTTGTATTGTAGTTTGTACTTGAATCACATTCAAGTCAAATTAATTAGTTTGAGACTCCGTCTGAGTCAAAAACTTTTAAAAGAACTTGAAATCCTGATTGTTTTGGTGTTATCGGTAACTGCTGCACATGGACGGCAGGATTTGTGTCTTTTTCCAAGACAATTACCGTGTTGATAAAACCGTTTATTAAGTTGTCTACCTTAAATAGGCAAGCACCCATATCTCCGGCTCTCTGAGGCTCAAGAGACTGGTCTCGCTTAAACCTATGTTTACTAGGGTCCTTATTGTAATTTAGTATAACTTGAGGGGGTTTTACATAAAAATATTTTTGGTATAATTTCAAAATACACCTCAAGTATTTAATTATCGTCTTTAGGGTTTTCATTGATGTATATTTTATAAATGTGACATTTCGAGTGAATAAAACCTAATTTCATAATATATGGTATTTATTTGTAATATGAATATTGTTTTGAATTATCATGGTAGTTTCATGTAATGTTTGAATTCTTTTCTTGAGTTTTGGAAACATGGAATATTATATATATATTTAAAATAAGTATTTTGGAAATAATTATATATACATGTTTAACCAAAATAAATTTATTTATTTTCTTGTAAAAATCTCATTTTCTTGTAAAAATCTCATTTTCTAAAGAAAAATGTATAAAAATTCTATCGAGATCGAATGCTCCTTGCGGAGGTCTGCGTCTCGTTCTACTAAGTCCGAAAAAGTGCGATAATCTGCACCATCCCGAACGGGGTCCCAAAATGAGTTGTAGAGGCTCAATTGCATGGAAAGTTAAATACACTTTTTAAAGAAAACGGTTTTATAAGTTAAAGAGATTTATTTGCAAAGTCGTATTTCCCATATTCTATTATCCTAAAATTCATCGTGTTATGATAGTTATGTGTGTTATGATGAGGTAGGTCATTATCTCGTGAATTATCTTAAGGTATTGCAAGGTAATAAGGTTATAATAACGAAATGAATAGTTTATGGTATTTTTATGTAAAAATGCGATAAATGTCACAACAATAATTATTTTGTCACGCCCCGCTTCCCGGTATACGGCAAAGGGGACGGGACGAGGCCCGCTACGTATTTACTCTGAAGTAAATATGCTAAGCGTATCTAAACAATATAAAGTAAATACACAAGAGACAAGATATATAAACTGAATAGCAACTTTATTTATTAATATTCTTTTGTACAATGCATGAAAAGTAAATACAACTGAAATAAAAGCGATACCTAAACAATGACATAACAGGAATGTAAAGTACTGAAAGGAAATGCGTACAATGAAACTAAAGCTCTGGGTTTTCAGCAAACGGATCCAAATCTTCAGCAGTAGGCTTGATCTCTGACGTATCCAGATCACCTGATGACATTCAAAGAAGAAAAAAGAGAATGTCGTCAGCGAACAGGTCGCTCGGTAAGTCCCAAAGATAAGAGGAGAAATAGAATAGACAGAGAGTAAGAGAGAGAGTAGATTTTACAGTTGTATTATATTGTTATATTGTTGTATTTAGTGTTAACGCTGTTATTTGTAGCTTGGTACAGAATATGCCAGTGTATACGAGAGGAATCCCACTTACACCGGGGACTTTGGTAACCCGTAGTACAAGGCTCCGTCGATAATACCACGGAACAACGGTATGGATGTTATTACGTCTTAAGTGACCACCTCGTGCCACCTTTAACATATTCCGTACCAGTCTACCCCTTAAACCCCGTAGTGTTATCTTGATTGTATTGTATTGTCTTGTATTGTAACTATATAAATTGTATAATTGGATGACTGACCGAAACTATGATATCAGTAAACGGATGTAACCGTAGAATCATGTAAATGGAATAACTGGAGAACCATGTAAATGGAATGTATATCCAT
Organism: Agapanthus africanus; assembly: GCA_030015575.1. Taxonomy (NCBI): domain Eukaryota; kingdom Viridiplantae; phylum Streptophyta; class Magnoliopsida; order Asparagales; family Amaryllidaceae; genus Agapanthus; species Agapanthus africanus. The sequence goes on along the minus strand of JASDDO010000028.1, from coordinate 61,468,081 downwards.
GATTCGGTTCAGTCAAGTTGTATAGATTGATAATTGGATTCATGGATTCATGTTGAATTGTAATATTGAAGATTGTAGATTATACTTGAATCATATTCAAGTCAGATTATATTGAGATTCAAACTGAGTCAGACAATCGGCAAGGTAAATTGAAGTCCTGATTGTTTTATTAATTTGTTTACCTTAGAAAGGAAAGCACCCACTTCTCCGGCTCCCTGAGGTTCAAGAGATTGGTCCCGCTTAAACCTATGTTTACTAGGGTCCTTAGGGTAATTTATATAACTTGAGGGGGTTTTATGTAAAAATACTTTTATATACTTTTCAAAATACACCCCAAGCATTTATTATTCGTCTTTAGAGTTGTAATGAATGTGGATTTTATATTGTGATATTTCTAGTGAAAATATCCTAATTCCATAATAAATGGTATTTATTTGTAATATTGATTATATGGAATTCATGGTATTTTAGTGTAAACTTGATTCTTGTGATATTGTAGAAAATGTGGAATATTTATAATACTTCAAAAATAGATATGTTTATGTTGCATATACATATATTTATATGAAAATAAGTTTTGTATATATCTATAATATTCTAGAAATCTCATTTTCTTAAGATGTCGTATTTTAAATCTTTCGAGACCGAATGCTCCTTGCGGAGGTTTGAATCTCGCACTACTAAGCCCGAAGATGTGCGATAATCCGCACCATCCCGAACGGGTTCCCCAAATAGATTGTAGCGGCGCTTTGCAAACATTTGTATAAATACTAATCATTAAGGAAAACGGTTTTATTAATTATGGTATTTAAATGAAAAAGTGTCATTTTCCCGTATTTTATGTTCTAGGGTCTCCTAAGTCAACTAGACTGCTCCTAACTTGTCCAAAGCGACAAGTTGTGAGATACCTCAAATCACCTCTTCACCGCCAATTGTGGCAAGGTAAGTACAAGTGAAGAAAAGAGGAATCCGCTCACGAATCACCGTGAGACGGGCCTTTTAAAGTTACCTTTCTCACTTGCCTAATCTAGACACCACAAAGTCAGGTTTAGATAAACGACTGATGTCCACAACTTATCCTATTTTCATAATAAGTGGTATTTATTTATAAAGATGTATCAATACTAAATCTTTTAGAAATGGTTTTATTAAGTAAAGGGTATTTAAATGAAAATGTTTGTTTTCCCGTATTCTGAGTTCTCGGGGGTATCGTGTTATGCTGTATATGAGTGTGTGAGGAGGTAGGTCGTTATCTCGTGATCTACTTTAAAGATATAGCAAGTTTAATGGTATTAAATGTAGAAATGAAACAATGTGCTATTTAAGTGAAAAATACGATAAATTGAAATAGCCATCATTTCATGTAATGAAACTTGATCAATTTGGTTGATTAGTGTTTAATAGTCAACATGAGAGAGTTTAAGTATAATTGTATTAACGAGAAGTGAAGTTTTATAAGAAACCGAATCGGAAATCGGATTTGTTCCGATTCCGTTGGGTTTTGTAAATACGTATTTTTAGATAGAAAAGATAGATAGAAAATGGGACTTACGGGTTTTAGGTCACACGAGAGAGTGAAATGGAAGTAGGGTAATCGCCGATGTGTTGCGTAGTCGCCGGTAGTTCCTAAAACGATTGCCGGAAGTTCACCGTAGATTTCGCCGGAGCTTCGCCTTTCGCTCGTTTTCAAAGTACACACGATTCTTGGAATTTTGAGAGTGGGCTCAGAATTTTGGGATGAGAAGGTAGAGGGTAGGGGTGTATTTATAGGGTCAGGCTAGGGTTTTTAATTAAAAAATGTAAAAAAGATAGGAAATTCATTAAAAATTGGAGTAAATGGGGGGTTCTGACTTCTCTGGAACCGATCTAGGAATTTAAAGTATGCAAAGGGGTATAGAATGCCAAGAGCCCCAACTTTTGTGTTGGGGATTCGGCCGTCCGGCCGAGTCCGACCGGCGGCCGGCCTGAGTCGGCCGGTCCGCGGGCCAACGCGGCCGAGTCGGGCCAAGTTGCAAGGTAGGGAGGTGGGGGGTCTCGAGATGTAGGCTCTGGTGCTTTCAGTTTTTCAAGTTCAGTTCAAAGTTTGGGAGTTATCTCAGGTGGACTGTTGGGCTTATATAAAATTTAAACAAAATAAATATTAAAAATAATGTGGGGCATGAGATTTGAACTCTGGTGGCTTGGTTCAGCAGTGCAAGGTATTACCAATGAGCTACAAGCTCTTTCTTATAATTAAATTGCTAATTAATTACTTAAGTCTTGTGCTCAGGCAATAAATACCCCTTTATTGATTTTTGAATTTTTTTTGTAAAAACTTGTATATAAAATTTAGGGTTGTTACCTATTTTGAGGTGAAACTTAATTTAATGGTTTTGTTAATGTTTGTTAAGCAATATGTGAGAATACGGAGTTATCTTGATTAAGAAAAATGTAGTTTTTAAAGAAAACCGAATCGAAAGTCAGACTAACTCCACTTCCGTCGGGTTTTAGAAATGGAACTTTTTATAGTTAAAAATGAGAGAGGGAATTGAGACTTACTGGCTTATAAGGTAGAGGGTAGAAAGAGGAAAAGTGGGGAAGCGTCGGTGCGTCGTTTCATCACCGGAAGCTCCTTGGGTCGTTGCCGGAATTTCGTCGGAGTTTCGCCCTTCGTTAACTCCACTTGCACACTATAAGACTTAGGAATTCTTGAGAGTTTTTGTATAGAATTTTCAGTGTGAAGGGATGCAAAATGGAGTGAGTATTTATAGGACAAATTAGGGTTTAGGGGGTGATGAAAAATGCATATAAATTTGCATTAAAAATGGAATTTAAAAGGGTTTTTAATTCTCTGGAAAATGCAGGGAAAACAAACTGATAGGGGTTAAAGAGGGGAGTCCAAGGCTCTAGGGTTTACAAAAAAATTTAGGTTTAGGCTTAGAAAATCCGGTGGCGCCGACCCTATATCAAATCTCGCCGGTCCGATCTTGGAGGTGGGGTCTTGGATTGGGGCCACGTGTCCCTAACGGTCTAAATACTAATTTGTATCTATTTGTTTTAAGTGTAACTCTTAGTTTTACGTGTTGTGCATGTGAAGACTCTTGGGCTTCTAAAGAATTAAAAGAATTTTAAATAAAAAGAATGTGTGGCTGATGGGATTTGAACTCTGGAGCTATAGTTTAGCAATGAAAGGTATTACCAATGAGCTACAAGCTCCTTCTTGCTGTTCTAAAGCAAAACAAACTTATAACTCAGGTTCAGGCTTAGGTGTCCATTTCTGTATTTTGAAAAAAATTCGTACAAAACGTTTAGGATTGTTACATTCTACCCTCCTTATAAAAATTTCGTCCTCGAAATTTGTAAAAGGAAAGTGTACCAGATTTAAGAAAAGTTTGGTGATAGAAGTACTGATAGCGTATGAAAAATAACAAAGTGGTACAAGAGTTTGAAAAGGTCGAAGAGAGTTACCAGTTTTACCTTGGTCTACAGTCTCGGCTTCTTCGGCTGCTAAGGTGAAAGCCTGACGCCGGGAGACATTCCTCCTAGCTGGAGGCACATTACTCTGTCTTTGGGGCATGTTTCTTTTCCTTTGAGGCATGTTTCTTAGTGCCTGATAGAATTGGCAAGTAGGCTGTGCAGGAGGTGGAGCTGGGATTGCCAGACGAGTTGCAGAAGCCTGGATGGATGGCCGCTGCGGGTAGTTGGTGAGTGTGTGAGTTGAGTTGCGTCTATAAGAACAGATTCCAATTCCGTGATTGGATGCGCCACAAACTAAGCACATTCCTTTTGCGCGCCTACAGTCCTTCCATAAGTGTCCATCCTTCTTGCAGTAGAAACAAAAACCTGGACTTGACTGGTTAATTGTTTCTTTCTGTCTCTTGGGTTTAGAAGGTTTTATAGGACGGGCTTCTCCTGCCATCTGGGTGGCAGAGCGCTTTATATCGGTTTTTTCCGCTTCTGGATGGTTCAATAATATAGCATTCTGCTGCTGCAGTCCCTCCAGGAGGCTGCGGATCGCCTTAAGCAAAACCATCTACTCATTGATCGGAGCAGCTACGGTAGGTGTAATCGGTAGGGGTGGTGGAGTGTTGTTGAAGTTGGTGCTGGTATCATTTGGGGAATCCATAACTTTGAAAGAAAAATTTGGGTTAGGACAGATTCAAAATATATGAAATTGGAAAATTCAAGGAATATGAATTGTAAAGAATATTTTTAGTTGCTGGTTCTTTTGTTATATTGCTTAGGTTGTCCACGCAGAGCTAACCTGCATAGGCCACCAACAAAACCTGTCACGTCCCGCTTCCCAGTGTACGGGTAGAGGGTGCGACGAGGCCGCTACGCATTTACTCAGAAGTAGACACACTAACGTATCTAGGCAATATAAAATAAAATGTACACAAGAGAAAAGATGTAAATAAACAACTTTATTTATTAAACATTTTTTTTACAATACAATTGAAATGAAAATACATGGAATGAAAGCAATGCCTAAACAATGGCATAACAGAAATGAAAATGAAATGTAATATACAAGTGAATATAAAACTCTGGGTCTTCAGTAAACTGATCTAAGTCCTCGCTGCCGGGCTCGATCTCCAGTGAGTCCTAATCACCTGACGACATTCCAAAGAAGAAGAAAGAGAATGTTGTCAGCAAACAAATCGCTCAGTAAGTCCCAAGAGTAAGTAGAGACAGAATAGACAGAAAGAGAATGTAACTTTTAAAGTTGTATTATATTGTTAACGCTGTTATTTGTAGTTTGGTACAGAAGAGGCCAGTGTATATGAGAGGAGTCTCACTATCCCGAAGACTAAGCTATACGGAGTACAAGGAACCGTTCAGCCACGGAACAATGGCAATGGAGATTTAGGTTAGCTGTCTTATGGTTGCAGTCTCGTGCCACTTCTAACACCTTTCGTACCAATCTACCCTTTATAAACCCCGCGATGTCTTGATTGTGTTAATTGTATTGTATTTTCTTGTAAATTGTATAGATGGATGACTTGCCGAAACCATAATATCAGTAATAGAACGGATATAATGGAAGAACATGTAAATGGAATATATCCATGGTTCGGTTCGGTCAATACAGATTGATATAAATTGAATAGATGGATTCATATTGTATCATGATGTATTGTAGTTTGTACTTGAATCAAATTAAAGTCAGATACATTTAATTTGAGACTCAGTCTGAGTCAGACTGTAAATCCCCGTTCTCCATCTATAAAAATTTTCCTGTACTTTCCAAATCCCGTATGTCTCCTGATTTTTCTCGTATTTTTGTGGGTAATTGGTTACTCGAGATTCAAGGTTTAACTTAATCAAAACCCTAGCTTTATTTTCCAATTAAAACCCCAGCCCAATTGGAAATCCCCATTTAAAATTTAGAACTTAAATTCATTTTTCCTCAGCCCGTTTCCTTTACCAAGCCCACACATTTTTTTTAAAAATAAATTCCTTATAAAATCCCCGGCCCGTTCCCTTTAATTTCCCTCAGCCCACCAAGTTTTTTTTAAGGGATTATTTTTTTTGCGAGCCGGCCCACTTCTTCAGCCCACTCCTTAAGACTCGACCCGTACCCGCGCCGACCCGACCCGCTTCAAACCCTTCTTCTCCCCCTCAACGGCTCCCTCTTTTCCCGCTTCCTCTTCAATTCGCGACACCCATCCCCCGCCGCAGCCCACGTCCTCGCAGTGACGTTGCCCCGACGTTCCTATCACACCCTCATTCATCCCTCTCACCCTCATCTCTCTCCTCTCCCTCGTTCTAAAATCTCTAATTCTATCCACCCACCGAACACCCAATTTCCCTCGAACCCATTGCCACCTCCACCGCCGGCGATCATCCCATCACTTCGCTCGACCCACGACGACGACAGCCACTCATTCACCCTCCTCCCTCTACGACTTCACACCCCCATCAACTGGAGATCCCCTGCACCCACTCCCCTGCACACAAACCCAGTGCACCCGAGCCGACCACCACCTTGCACCCCTCGACGCCGGCGAACATCCCACCACATCGCCGATCTCCCTACGACCTCCTCAGCATCATCACCGTCGTAGCAAACCCTTCGCCCACTGCTTAACCTCTCTTTCTCTTCAAAATCTCAAAAAACCCATTTTCTAAACCCTTCACTGCGGCCATTGCCGGAGCGACGCCGTCGACCGTCATCGACCCCGGTACACTCACAGAGGATCATCAAGCACCCATCAACGTCCAGTGACCGTGCAACGACTCCGGACAACTCCGACGCAAAACCCGTGTCTCGAGCCAAGCTCGCGAGAATCCGTTACACGGCGTACGTCACACGTCCGTGGCGCCACTGCTACCGTGCGACCCCGAGACGTTTACAGGCAATTGTTTACTTGCTTCATGCTAAAATAATAGTGGTACAAACCTAAATAATCTAGTTTACGAATTTACCGATTCCCGATACGTATTGTGACCTAAGTGTTCGATGCTAGATCCCAATGGAAATAATAGTTTATTTTGACGGAAACTGATATTTTCTGTTGGCCCATTTGATGATAAATATCGTGTATGAATCTTGCTGGAAAATACGATTGTTAGAGATAAAAATTGATACCCCAAATATGCCGTTAAAACTAATATTTTCTCGTATCTGAAAATGAATAAAATCACCGTAAATTATACACATACTGGAATGATGCGTTCGAGGGCTTAAATCGAAGCCGACTCGACGAACTTTAACCCTATGTAAAATTCTAATGATTTCTGTTCAGTAACTGTGATGATAATTAGATCGGAAAGCGACTCTAGACTGCAGTCCAGAGCGTTTCTGATTATTGTGTTCTATCCCAAGACCTGTGTCACGGTGTTTCCTGAAGTCGTATGTTACGGAACTCTACAGTAGATTAAATATAATTCTGTTAGTTAAAGAAAACAAGTGGTTCCATTCCATTTCATCGCAGTTTGCTATTTTAAACTGTATTTAAAAGGGCAGAACGTATAACTGTCCAGAACAGATTCAGAAATGACACACTGAGGTTAAACTGTGTATAACTCTCAACGTACAGATGCGATTGAGGATCCGTCTATTGAATTGAATACTCTATTGAAAACCCTAGATTTCATTCACCTGTAACATTGCTAAATTCTGAGCCCAACCGGGTGCAATTCATGTTGCGAAACGGACGTTCAGTTCTGAAACTGAATTTCCAGCCGCGAGCACTTAAAATGAAACAGCTATATCTTGAAAACCGGAATCCCGATTGAACTGAAACAAATTTTGATGAATTGCTGACTGAGTGTTCTATTTATCTTACTTGTATCATATTAATGAATTCTTAATATATTAATTTATGCAATTTATTTTAGTCAATGACATGCATGTTGATTCATAAAACACATAGCTTAATGGTAGCATACATACATATATCATACCCTTGCCATATACTCAGTGTTAGTGCGTGTGGACATTGCATTATCGTGCGTGATAGATGTTGGTTTAGGAGTGACGAGTACACCAATGGAAAGTGAATATTCGTGACAGTGATTAATACAGTGAACAGTGATAAAACCGTGCCATTGGTATACTCGTACACGACTAAATCAAGATCATAACTAGTGAGAACCTGGGGAAAAAGGGAAAATCAAAGTGGAAAGAGTATCGTATTTAGCGGGACCGTGTTTAGAGGATGATCATTCGAACCGTGATACTGATACATGTAGGGTAAGATCTAGCGATCCGGCTGACAGGGTTATGTCCCGGGCATGTGGGCCGTTGTCTCGGGTATGTACGAGACTCCTGTTAAACATGATCCTCCTTCCACTATGTGATTTCAAACAAGACCTAGAGACCGATAGGGACACATAACATATTCTGCATCATATAGTGACATAGTGATTACTTGCATTGTTCTTACACCAGTATTATCTCTTATACCTTGTAGGGTGTTTTTCGTCACCCCATTGAGATGGGAATACGCGCACGCTTGTCAGGCGTACTACAGATTCCCCCTGCCTAGGGTAGGCTGGGGTTTAATGATTGTGGGGATCCGAATCTCCGGCAGCCGCGGACTAAGCTGCCGTTAATTACCCCTCGCCTTTGGGGCGGGAGAACCTCCGATTAACGGGTTAAACTGGTCATGCGAACTCAATGTGCAGTGTACGTGTGTTTTGTTTTGAAAGGGGGGTTTTGGATATATCGGGAGCCACGCAGAGTTTTTACGGGGGTCCCGCTACCCGGATAGCGGGCTGGGGGTCAAGGGGGCTAGCAGCCCCCTTGCGGGGTTCGGGGCAGCGCCCCGGCTCGAAAATTTTTTGGAGGGGGAGAATGTTGCGGACTATGTGTATGTGTACATTTGTATACAAATGTATATATATATACATATATATATAAATAAAGGGAAAAAGGCATCCAAAGGATGCGTGGGGCAGCACCTTGGGCGCTGTGCGCGTAGGTGCTGTGCGCTCAGGCGCAAGCGCGCCACGTGTCGGCACGTGGGCGCTTTGCGCATGAGCGCTGCGCGCAGGTGCGCAAGCGCGCGCGCGCCACGTGTCGGCACGCGGGCGCTTTGCGCATGAGCGCTGCGCGCAGGTGCGCAAGCGCGCGCGCGCCACGTGTCGGCACGCGGGCGCTTTGCGCACTTGCGCAAGCGCGCAGGTGCGCAAGCGCGCGCGCCACGTGTCGTCACGCGGGCGCTTTGCTCACTTGCGCTGCGCGCTGGAGAGGACAAGAGGCTTTTAGCCTGAAAAAAGATTTCTCAAAGAGAAATCAGAGAGGAGTCGGGATCCTGAATGTGTTCTGGGTTTAATGGAAGTGGTTCTTCTTCTTCCTCCTGTTGCTTGCTGGATCTTGAAGATCAAGAGATGTGAAATCTCAAAATCTCTCCTTTTTAAGATCTGATGACAGATCCAAGTTCCCCTTTGTGGGTTTTGTGGTGAAAAACTAATTTGTTTTATAAAAAGAAGAGTAAAACTCTTGATTTAATTCAAGAGAAAGAAGAAGGTTTTGGAACCTTGAAGAAGAAGAATAGATCTCAGATCTGAAAACTTTTTTTTTTAGAGAGAGAAAAAGTTGTTGAGATATTTCATTATCTTTGCCTTTATAGGCCATACACTTTACACATAGCCCCTTGGGCTTCACAAAATGGCATTTTGCCATCCCATGGCTCATGTGCCATTTCATTTTTGCACATAAGCCATGGGCTTACAAAATATTGGCTTTATGCCCATTTTGTTTACATTCATGCATAAAAAATTACATAAAAATTATTTATTACATGATTTATATTTTAACATGGGGAGGATCGGCCGCTTCACGTTTCGGACTCGACCCGGACATGGGCCCACTTGACCCGAGCTTGGGCCCACCTGGCTTGGGGTTGACCTTGACTTTGACTCGGTCAACCGGGGTGTAAATTTTTACCCCAACAAAGTGCCCCCATCAATAAATGCGCACCGCACATTTGAGTTGTGTGCATGAAATTGATGGATCTTGAAGCTGAACTTCGAGGTGGAACATCATTCCAGAGGCGAAGCATCATCCCGGGGAGCATGATTCCCGGGGATCGGAGCATCATTTCGACGAACGGAGCATGATTCCAGGGTTCGGAGCATCATTCCGAAAGGCAGAGCATAATTCCAGAGATCGGAGCATCTTTCCGAAGAGCGGAGCATAATTCCAGAGATCGGAGCATCGTTCCGATGGGCGGAGCATTATTCCAGGGCTCGGAGCATCGTTCCGAAGAGCAGAGCATCATTCCAGGGTTCGGAGCATCATTCCGAAGAGCGGAGCATCATTTCTGGGTTCGGAGCATCATTCCGAAGGGCAGAGCATCATTCCAGGGTTCGGAGCATCATTCCGAAGAGCGGAGCATCATTCCAGGGTTCGGAGCATCATTCCGAAGGGCGGAGTATCATTCCGAAGAGCGGAGCATGATTCCAGGGTTCGGAGCATCTTTCCGAAGGGCGGAGCATAATTCCAAGGATCGGAGCATCATTCCGATGAGCGGAGCATCATTCCAATTTGCGGAGCATAATTCCAAGATTCGGAGCATCATTCCGAAGGGTGACAGACATTATAACCGAAGCATAATTTCGATGCGGAGGTTGATTCCCAGGCGAAGCATAATTTCGACAGAGAAGGCAAATACTCCGAGGGGAACCATCATTTCGACACGGGGTGCACATTCTGAGACGAAGCTTAATTCCGACGCAGAGCTTGCTGGTTGACTTGATTCCGAGGCGGAGCATAATTCCGACGAGGAGGTCGTTGGTTGATTCCGAGCCGAAGCATAATTCCGACAGGGAAGGCATATACACCGAGGCGAACCATCATTTCGACACGGGGTGCACATTCTGAGACGAAGCATGATTCCGACGCAGAGCTTGTTGGTTGATTTGATTTGGGTTGACATCAATATCGCTACACTGGAATATGGTACCAAGAGCGAATCATCATTTGTCATGAGAGGGTTTGGGGATTTTTTTTGTTTTGGCATCTGCATTGCTGCACTGGAATAATGCCAGGAGCAACTCATCATTTGCCTGAGAGGATTTGGGAATTGGTTTTTGTTTGGCATCAGCATTGCTGCACTGGAATGATGCCAGGAGCAACTCATCATTTGCCCCGGGAGGACTTGGGAGAGATTGGGATTGTTTTACGCCCGTGGATTGTATACGGTTTTGCAGGATGCATGATCCAGACCGTAGGGCCAGAAACATTTCAGGACTTTGTTGGCGTCTGCATCGCTGCACTGGAATATGGTACCAGGAGCGACTCATCATTCGCCGTTGGTATGAGATTTGGAATTTGGTTGGCGTCTGCATCGCTATACTGGAATATGGTACCAGGAGCGACTCATCATTCGCCGTTGGGGATTGGGATTTGGAATTTGGTTGGCGTCTGCATCGCTGCACTGGAATATGGTACCAGGAGCGACTCATCATTCGCCACTTGGGGATTGGGGAGCGATGGCTTAGGAGACAGGTTTGGATCCCTATCACCTAAGACTTTTCAATTTTATGGGCCGTGAGGGTCCCATAAAAGCATCTTCTCCCTACGAGTCGTAAGGATCCCGCAGGTGTATTTTCTCCTTAAGAGTCGTGATGACTCCTAAGTGTGTTTTTCCTTGGTGAGTCGTAAGGATCTCATGAAGGTTTGTTCTCCTCATGCATCGTGAGGACACATGAGTGGGTCTTTCCAATGAAGCATAATTCCAAAGGCGGAGACCAACCGCGTAATTGGTGGTTGCAGTGGGGCATGGGTATGCTGAGAATTATTTGAGCCCGTGGATTGTATACGGCAGTCAATTTGGGGACTGGCTGAAGGGCTGAAAGAATTTTGGGAAATTGGATTTTGTTTGGCGTCTGCATTGCTGCACTGGAATAATGCCAGGAGCAACTCATCATCCGCCCTTGTTTCTTTTGTTTTTTTTTTGTTGTTTTTTTTTATTTTACCGCGATTGCTCTATCATTTCAGCTTCTCTTATCGCGAAGGTCGCGATCGCCCTATCATTTCGGCTATTTATTCGCGGTTGCCCCATCATTTCGGCTTTATTTTCATTTTCATTTTTACTCGCTGATTTTTATTGCGAGTTGCCCCATCATTTCGGCTTTATTTTCATTTTCATTTTTACTCGCTGATTTTTATTTCGAGTTGCCCCATCATTTCGGATTTTCTTTATTTTTCTTTTATTTACACATATTTTTTTTATTTACATTTTTTTTTTACATTCCCAGTTTAACGACTTAGAGGTCGATTGTTCCCAGTTTAATGACGTGGTGGTCGATTGTTTTCAGAGAAAGGCAGATGCCTGAGAGAATCGGTTTCACGAAGAACTTCGGTCTCCGTTTGTATGAAATTGGCGGTTGCAGCTTGACTGTTTGTTAACACGCCTTTAGACAGTTCTATCTCTCCTGCCTTGTATTGCTTTTCGACCCAATCTTTGAAGACGAAGCAGTCCTCAATGGCATGGCCTATCACTCTGTGATAGGGGCAGTATTTAGGGTCGTCGGTCCTATTCGCTTCCTGCGGTCTTTTTGACTCTGGCAGTTGTAGACCGTTCTTCAGGGCGTCTTTGAATATTTTACGGATTTTGTCCCTTCTGAAGGAATAGACCTTATCCAGCTTCTCTTTCAGTGGAGATTCTCCCCCCTCTCCGAACATTGGCTTCCGAAGCTGGTTGGCATTAGGCCCGCTCAACCCTTGCTTATTTCGGTTAGCCGAAGCATTGAAAGATTCAGAATCGTCGGGATCTCCGCCTTTGCGATTATCGTCCTTTCGGTTTCTCCATGACCTATTGTTATTTTGGGAATCCGAGGAGGACTCCTGCTTTGAGCGCTCCAGCATCTGAACTTTCCTGGTCAGCTCTTGGAATGTTTTGAGACCCGCGGTGCATAGAAACGGGGCCATCCAATTGTTGAGATTTCCGACGAGGAGACTGACAGATTGGTCCTGCTCTATCGGTGGTTCACATTTGACGGAGAGATTGCGCCATCGGGTTATAAAATCCGTGTTGCTTTCGTTGTTCTTGGGCTTGGTCCTTACGAGCTCGGCAATGGTGATCTTATCGCTGACGCTCATGAACCTTTGTCGAAACAAAGATTCCATTTGGATGAAAGTAGTAACGGAGCCATCTGGTATGCTCGCGTACCAGTTGAAAGCAACATCAGTCAGGCTATTAACGAACTGGCGGAGGAGAAGCGCATCATTGCCCCCAGTATTCCCGCAAGAGGCTTTGAAGTGGGCGATGTGTTGATTCGCATTTCCCGTCCCATCGAATCTTCCGAATTTAGGGATGACATAGCCGCTAGGAAATTCCACCAGATCATACTGAGCAGGATATGGTCTCCCACTACTGCTGATATCTTTTTGCGCTTCGGCTTCGGCCACCAATGTTTTGACTTTGCTGGCAACCATATCCATGATTTGATCTTGAGTTAGCGGGCTACTGTCATCGGTAGCCAAGACATTTCCTGAGATAGGATGCGATTGACTTTCATGAGGTCCGCCCACTTTTGGATTTGAGGGAATAGGTATCGGTTGCTTTGGGACACCGTTTCCCGGTTCATGAGCTGAGCCCTGTGCTTGATTGGGCGGCTGAGAGGCAAGTTGGGCCGTAAGCCGTAAGACGACATTTGTCAAGTCGTCGATCTTTGAGTAGAGCTTGGCCATCTCCTTATCTTTGCTTCTGAGCTGTTTTCGGAGCTCTTGGAGAAGTTGCTGCTCTGTGGTCTTAGGACGGAAAGTTGGCTCATCTTCGCTTTCCGAGCCTGACTCCTCATGAATTGAGGGCTCTCTCTGCCTATCAGCCTCATCGAGAAGGTTTTCATCATCCAGCGGAGGCGGCTGTTCTTGGGAAATGGCAACCACATTAAAGCCAGATGGGATTTGAGATGTGGTAGCCCCGTCCTTGCTCTTGCTGCGCGTGCCCACCACGTAGACAGTGTGGATAACACATTCAGCCATCCCCTCATCTTTGGCGGGGTAACCCTGTTCTTCGAACCTCATGAGGTTTAGCCTGGCAGTAGCCCTAGCCCTTTTGTTGGCTCTATATCTGAGCCTTTTCTCCCTCAGCTTCTCTATTTTGAAGGCTTGGCCGGCATCTGCTACCCGGAAAGCCATTGTGAGTTGATCAGAGGGGAGCTTAGAGAAGACACCCGATCGAGCAGTGGTCAAGGGCACCGCTGGAGCTTGCTCAGGACGCGTTGTAGCTTTATTGGTGTTGATGGCCTTGCCCCCAGCTGGGGCCAAGGAAAATCGTTCAGACACCGACTTGCGTTTGGGTTGGGGCGCCCTTGAGATCACCACATTTGGTCTCCTGCCTTTCGAGACTGGTTTGTCTGCCACCGGGGCTTGAGGAGCTGGGATGGCGCCAACTGGCATGAACAGAATAGAGCCGAATGGTAGCAGCGGCTCCTCCCATTGTCGCCCGAAACTGGCCGGGAGGACCGTCCTGGAGTCTATCTTCATTGTGTAGGAGACGGGAGCTGAGTTCATCTTCGGAGACATTGTTGAAAGGTGATCGCTTGAAAATCCTGCATGAAAAAAAGCATTATTTTTAGTATAAATATAGGTACGTATATTGATTGAGTTCGCATGAACGCTTAACCCGAAATATGGGAGGAGAGATTGGTCCCACCGGGCGTGCCAGAGTCTGTAGGGTGTTTTTCGTCACCCCATTGAGATGAGAATACGCGCACGCTTGTCAGGCGTACTACAGATTCCCCCTGCCTAGGGTAGGCTGGGGTTTAATGATTGTGGGGATCCGAATCTCCGGCAGCCGCGGACTAAGCTGCCGTTAATTACCCCTCGCCTTTGGGGCGGGGGAACCTCCGATTAACGGGTTAAACTGGTCATGCGAACTCAATGTGCAGTGTACGTGTGTTTTGTTTTGAAAGGGGGGTTTTGGATATATCGGGAGCCACGCAGAGTTTTTACGGGGGTCCCGCTACCCGGATAGCGGGCTGGGGGTCAAGGGGGCTAGCAGCCCCCTTGCGGGGTTCGGGGCAGCGCCCCGGCCCGAAAATTTTTTGGAGGGGGAGAATGTTGCGGAGTATGTGTATGTGTACATTTGTATACAAATGTATATATATATACATATATATATAAATAAAAGGAAAAAGGCATCCAAAGGATGCGTGGGGCAGCACCTTGGGCGCTGTGCGCGTAGGTGCTGTGCGCTCAGGCGCAAGCGCGCCACGTGTCGGCACGTGGGCGCTTTACGCAAGAGCGCTGCGCGCAGGTGCGCAAGCGCGCGCGGGCCACGTGTCGGCACGCGGGCGCTTTGCGCACTTGCGCAAGCACGCAGGTGTGCAAGCGCGCGCGCCACGTGTCGGCACGCGGGAGCTTTGCGCACTTGCGCAAGCGCGCAGGTGCGCAAGCGCGCGCGCGCCACGTGTCGGCACGCGGGCGCTTTGCGTTCTTGCGCAAGCGCGCAGGTGCGCAAGCGCGCAGGTGCGCAAGCACGCGCGCCACGTGTCGGCACGCGGGCGCTTTGCGCCCTTGCGCAAGCGCGCAGGTGCGCAAGCGCGCGCGCCACGTGTCGTCACATGGGCGCTTTGCGCACTTGCGCTGCGCGCTGGAGAGGACAAGAGGCTTTTAGCCTGAAAAAAGATTTCTCAAAGAGAAATCAGAGAGGAGTCGGGCTCCTGAATGTGTTCTGGGTTTAATGGAAGTGGTTCTTCTTCTTCCTCCTGTTGCTTGCTGGATCTTGAAGATCAAGAGATGTGAAATCTCAAAATCTCTCCTTTTTAAGATCTGATGACAGATCCAAGTTCCCCTTTGTGGGTTTTGTGGTGAAAAACTAATTTGTTTTATAAAAAGAAGAGTAAAACTCTTGATTTAATTCAAGAGAAAGAAGAAGGTTTTGGAACCTTGAAGAAGAAGAATAGATCTCAGATCTGGAAACTTTTTTTTTTAGAGAGAGAAAAAGTTGTTGAGATATTTCATTATCTTTGCCTTTATAGGCCATACACTTTACACATAGCCCCTTGGGCTTCACAAAATGGCATTTTGCCATCCCATGGCTCATGTGCCATTTCATTTTTGCACATAAGCCATGGGCTTACAAAATATTGGCTTTATGCCCATTTTGTTTACATTCATGCATAAAAAATTATATAAAAATTATTTATGACATGATTTATATTTTAGCATGGGGAGGATCGGCCGCTTCACGTTTCGGACTCGACCCGGGCATGGGCCCACTTGACCCGGGCTTGGGCCTACCTGGCTTGGGGTTGACCTTGACTTTGACTCGGTCAACCGGGGTGTAAATTTTTACCCCAACATACCTGTTTCATCGTATTATAATAATATTGTTATTGTGTCGCTCTGACGACCTGAGTATGCATGCTCAGATCCCGCAGGAAGACCAGCACAGGAGACGGACCTACCCTTCGAGTTCACACAGATATAGTCTGGTGTACTTCCTATCTTTACTGCTTTCCATAAAGTGATCGTGAGATTGAACTTGGTTAGTAATTGTTCTTGTTATCTGTAATTTGTGAACAATGGAATTTTAATGTAATAAATTAGTGATGTGATTCCTTTAATACTGTGCTTTATTTACTGATTACCATGTAATGCTAGAAGCCGAAGTGTGACTACGGCGGGATGATTCCTTGACCGTAGGAGCATGGCTGGCCTAGTCACCCCTCGTTTTCCATATTTTGGGAAGCGGGGCGTGACATGGTTTAGTTGGTATCAGAGCCTGTGTTTAGTATCAAGGAATAACATTAACTATACTGTATTACGTTATTCTTGTTTCACTACTCTTGATTTTCATCCTTGAATCTGATCCTATCCTTTTGAATCTTCCAGTGATATGACGTCCCCGAACGACCCCTTCTCGGACTCCAGCTCTCAGGACCGCACGGAAAGAATACTTAGTGCACTAACCACTCTTGCGGAAGCTCAGGAGAGAAAGACAGATTTACTCACTGAGGGACTCAGGGAGATTACCGCCGTAGGAGGACCCTCCGCACTTATTACCGCCCCCGAGGGCGCTACTCCACCAGCTTATCAGGCTAGGGCTGGTACCGTATCAGACTTTCGACGGTTACACCCAGCTGCATTCACAGGGCTAGCTGAACCCCTTGAGGCTGAGCAATGGCTGGTGAACATGGAGAATTTATTGACAGCCACCAGGGTTCCAGAGGAAGACAGAGTGGACGCGATAAAGATTCAATTAGAAGACGAAGCCCGTACATGGTGGTCGGTGGAAGAAACAGACTTGATGAGCCGATTGAATGGAACAAGTTTAAGGAGTGCTTCCTAGATCATTATTTTCCTCCCACAGCCAAGGCAGAAATGGAGGAAAGGTTTATTCTTTTGAAGCAGAATGGACGCCCAGTGGACGTATATGCGGCAGAGTTCAAACGTCTGAGCCGCTTTGCTCCATACATGGTCAAATCAGAGGCCACCAGGGCCAGACGCTTCCTTCAGGGGTTAGATTTCGAGTTGCAGCAGTTGATTGCATCGTTAGATTTGCAGACTTTCGCAAAGGTACTCAACGCAGCGAGGGTTCAGGAGCAATTGATTAACAAGTTCAGAAGACCCCCAGTCGTTCCAGCACGTACCCACGCGCCTTCTCAAGGAACCATACCGGTTCACAGAGCAGGAACGACACAAATGAAGCGCCCGTTCGTACAACAGCATCGCCCCCAGAGACAGGGCGTAGTTTGCGGCTATTGCGGTAGAGGAGGGCATACCCAGAAGGACTGTCGCCGTGCCAAGGGACAGTGCTTGATTTGCGGTTCCAGTCAGCACAGGATTAACAGTTGCCCTGAGCGAGCAGAGATACAGGGAGGTTCTGGACCGCCACAACAGAGGTCGCAAGAGCAGAGACAACCTTTTACAGGTCGCGGTCAGGGACGGGCTTTCACCTTGACCGTCGAGCAGGCAGAGGCGTCAGGAGACATGGTTACAGGTACTCTACTCGTGCATTCCTTGCTAGAGTACTATTTGATTCGGGAGCATCGCATTGTTTCTTGTCTGAGCATTTCATTGATACACACTCAATACCACATGAACCACTAACCAAGGGATGGGAAATTCATACGGGTAATGGCATTATTATATCTAGTCAAGAATGTAGATTATGCCCGGTTGTAGTGTGTGGCAGGGAATTCTATGCGAATTTCCTTCTGATTGGGACAGGCAGTTACGACGCAATTCTCGGGATGGATTGGATGAGCACTTTCCATGCGGTTATCGATTGTCGTGCAAGGAAAGTAATCTTCCGCATCCCCAATCACCCAGAGTTTACTTTCGAAGGCGGAAGCGAATCTTTGGAGCCAGCTAGATACAGAGCAAAGCCCAAGGAAATGACAGCTATGGAGATTGATAAGAGCCCAGTCCCAGAAATTGTTCGGGACTTTCTGGACGTATTTCCTGAAGATCTACCAGGTCTACCACCTCCTCGAATTTTGGAATTCTCAATTGATTTGACTCCAGGTACAGCCCCAGTATCCAGAGCCCCATACAGAATGGCACCAGTTGAGTTGGCGGAATTGAAGAAGCAGGTTGAAGAACTATTGGAGAAGGGATTTATTCGACCAAGTGCTTCACCGTGGGGTGCACCAGTTCTGTTAGTAAAGAAGAAGGATGGATCGCTACGAATGTGTATAGATTATCGGGAGCTGAACAAGGTCACAATAAAGAACAAGTACCCAATCCCGCGCATTGACGATCTATTCGATCAGCTAAGTGGAGCCAAGATATTCTCGAAGTTGGACCTCCGTTCTGGATATCATCAAATCAGAGTAGCAGCCCAGGATGTATGCAAGACGGCTTTCAGGACCCGATACGGACACTACGAGTTTCTTGTGATGCCGTTCGGTGTTACCAATGCCCCAGCAATATTCATGGACTTGATGAACAGAGTGTTCGCAAAGTACTTGGACACGTTTGTCGTTGTGTTTATCGACGATATACTTGTCTACTCGAAGACCCGGGAAGAGCACGCTGAACATTTGCGCACGGTACTACAAATTCTTCGGGAAGAGAAGCTGTATGCGAAGCTGAGCAAGTGTGAATTCTGGCTCGACAAGGTTCAGTTTTTGGGACATATTGTTTCGGGCGAAGGCATCTCGGTGGACCCGGTAAAGATAGAATCTGTCAGAGATTGGCCAACGCCGAAGTCAGTGGCCGTGATCAGGAGCTTTCTGGGATTAGCAGGTTATTATCGGAGATTCGTCCAAGATTTCTCAAGAATCGCGGAACCATTGACGAGGCTGACACGGAAGGACGTGCCGTTTACATGGACAGAGGAGTGCACTCAGGCATTCGACACACTGAAGCAGAAGTTAACCACGGCACCTATTCTTACTGTACCAGATGATTCCGGTGGTTTGGTGATACACAGTGATGCCTCAGCGAAAGGTTTAGGTTGTGTTCTAATGCAGCACGGCCGAGTGGTTGCTTATGCCTCTCGACAACTGAGAAACCACGAGAAGAACTACCCCACACATGACTTGGAGTTAGCTGCGGTAGTCTTTGCGTTGAAGATTTGGAGGCACTATTTATTGGGTGAGAAAGTGGAGGTGTACACAGATCACAAAAGTTTGAAGTATGTTTTCACCCAGAAGAAACTAAATATGAGGCAGCGCCGATGGCTAGAGCTAATGGCAGATTATGACTTGGACCTTCAGTATCACCCAGGGAAGGTCAATGTTGTACCAGATGCGCTCAGTCGCAAACCAGCGGTCATGATGTTGACCGATCAGAGGAGCATTATTGAGGATTTCCAGAGACTTGAACTTGAGGCCGTTACGTCGAACGCACTCAGTCAACTTTGGCAGCTACAGGTGCAATCTTCGCTGGTGGATCGCATCAAGACTGCACAAGCGGATGATCCCCGACTGCAAAAGTTCAGAGAGGAAGTGGAAGTTGGACTGAGAACGGATTTGATTATACATGAAGATGGCTCTCTGAGATTCGGTAGCAGACTCTGCATACCTAAAGGAGATGTTCGAGAAGAAGTTTTGGCTGAAGCACACAGTTCAGCTTATTATGTGCATCCAGAAGGTACAAAAATGTATCAGGACCTAAAGCAGCACTTTTGGTGGAACGGAATGAAGCGGGAAATTGCGAGGTTCGTATCCAGGTGCTTGGTATGTCAGCAGGTGAAGGCGGAACATCAGAGGATAGCAGGATTATTACAACCATTGCCGATACCTGAATGGAAGTGGGAGCACATTACTATGGATTTCGTGACGGCCTTACTACGGAGCCCTAGGGGCAATAACGCCATTTGGGTTATCGTCGATCGCCTCACAAAAGCTGCACACTTCCTACCTTTCCGAGTGGGACAGTCGATAGAATCACTGGCAGAAAAATATATGCAGGAGATTGTATGACTTCACGGTGTTCCAGTCAGCATTGTGTCAGACCGGGACACCAGATTCTTGTCACACTTTTGGAAGAGTCTACAGGAGAGTTTGGGAACCCGTCTCAAATTCAGCACAGCTTATCACCCACAGATGGATGGACAATCTGAGCGTACGATTCAGACGCTCGAGGATATGTTGAGAGCCTGTATGTTGGACTTTCAGGGTTCCTGGGAGGACCACCTGCACCTAGTCGAGTTCTCTTACAACAATAGTTATCAGGCTAGTATTCAGATGGCTCCTTTTGAAGCACTATACGGGCGGAAGTGTCGATCCCCAGTATGTTGGGATGATGTGGGAGAACGAAGACTACTGGGCCCCGAACTCATTGTTCAGACAGTCGACAAGGTTCAAATGATCAGACAACGTATTAAGACGGCTCAGCATCGACAGAAGAGTTGGGCAGATACCAGCAGAAGGGCACTTGAGTTTGAAGTCGGAGATCACGTATTCTTGAAGATTTCCCCTACTCGTGGAGTTATCAGGTTCGGAGGTCGGGGTAAGCTCAGTCCCCGTTTGATCGGACCTTTTGAGGTGCTAGAGCGAGTAAGAGAGGTGGCCTATCGACTGGCCTTGCCTCCATCGTTAGCTGGTGTGCACAATACCTTCCATGTGTCACAGTTACGGCGTTATGTTCGGTATGAGAACCATGTCCTGGACCATTCGGAGCTAGTTTTGGGTACCGATCTGTCATACGAGGAGCAGCCTACTACCATTCTCGACCGCAGAGAGAAAGTGCTGAAGAATAAGATCATTCAGTTAGTCCGAGTGTCTTGGGACGGTCGTTCCCCAGGAGAATCCACCTGGGAGCGGGAGGAAGACATCCGTGATCGTTATCCACATCTCTTTGTTTAGTCCATTGTATTCTTGTATCTTTGTAAAATTTCGAGGACGAAATTTTTTGTTAAGGGGGGAATGATGTAAATCACCGTTCTCCATCTATAAAATTTTTCCTGTACTTTCCAAATCCCGTATGTCTCCTGATTTTTTTCGTATTTTTGTGGGTAATTGGTTACTCGAGATTCAAGGTTTAACTTAATCAAAACCCTAGATTTATTTTCCAATTAAAACCCCAGCCCAATTGGAAATCCCCATTTAAAATTTAGAACTTAAATTCATTTTTCCTCAGCCCGTTTCCTTTACCAAGCCCACACATTTTTTTAAAAAATAAATTCCTTATAAAATCCCCGGCCCGTTCCCTTTAATTTCCCTCTGCCCACCAAGTTTTTTTAAGGGATTATTTTTTTTGCGAGCCGGCCCACTTCTTCAGCCCACTCCTTAAGACTCGACCTGTACCCGCGCCGACCCGACCCGCTTCAAACCCTTCTTCTCCCCCTCAACGGCTCCCTCTTTTCCCGCTTCCTCTTCAATTCGCGACACCCATCCCCCGCCGCAGCCCACGCCCTCGCAGTGACATTGCCCCGACGTTCCTATCACACCCTCATTCATCCCTCTCACCCTCATCTCTCTCCTCTCCCTCATTCTAAAATCTCTAATTCTATCCACCCACCGAACACCCAATTTCCTTCGAACCCATTGCCACCTCCACCGTCGGCGATCATCCCATCACTTCACTCGACCCACGACGACGACAGCCACTCATTCACCCTCCTCCCTCTACGACTTCACACCCCCATCAACTGGAGATCCCCTGCACCCACTCCCCTGCACACAAACCCAGTGCACCCGAGCCGACCACCACCTTGCACCCCTCGACGCCGGCGAACATCCCACCACATCGCCGATCTCCCTACGACCTCCTCAGCATCATCACCATCACAGCAAACCCCTCGCCCACTGCTTAACCTCTCTTTCTCTTCAAAATCTCAAAAAACCCATTTTCCAAACCCTTCACTGCGGCCATTGCCGGAGCGACGCCGTCGACCGTCATCGACCCCGGTACACTCACAGAGGATCATCAAGCACCCCTCAACGTCCAGTGACCATGCAATGACTCCGGACAACTCCGACGCAAAACCCGTGTCTCGAGCCAAGCTCGCGAGAATCCGTTACACGGCGTACGTCACGCGTCCGTGGCGCCACTGCTACCGTGCGACCCCGAGACGTTTCCAGGCAAGTGTTTACTTGCTTCATGCTAAAATAATAGTGGTACAAACCTAAATAATCTAGTTTACGAATTTACCGATTCCCGATACGTATTGTGACCTAAGTGTTCGATACTAGATCCCAATGGAAATAATAGTTTATTTTGATGGAAACTGATATTTTCTGTTGGCCCATTTGATGATAAATATCGTGTATGAATCTCGCTGGAAAATACGATTGTTAGAGACAAAAATTGATACCCCAAATATGCCGTTAAAACTAATATTTTCTCGTATCTGAAAATGAATAAAATCACCGTAAATTACACACATACTGGAATGATGAGTTCGAGGGCTTAAATCGAAGCCGACTCGACGAACTTTAACCCTATGTAAAATTCTAATGATTTCTGTTCAGTAACTGTGATGATAATTAGATCGGAAAGCGACTCTGGACTGCAGTCCAGAGCGTTTCTGATTATTGTGTTCTATCCCAAGACCTATGTCATGGTGTTTCCTGAAGTCGTATGTTACAGAACTCTACAGTAGATTAAAGATAATTCTGTTAGTTAACAAAACAAGTGGTTCCATTCCATTTCATCGCAGTTTGCTATTTTAAACTGTATTTAAAAGGGCAGAACGTATAACTGTCCAGAACAGATTCAGAAATGACACACTAAGGTTAAACTGTGTATAACTCTCAACGTACAGATGCGATTGAGGATCCGTCTGTTGCGTTGAATACTCTATTGAAAACCCTAGATTTCATTCAACTGTAACATTGCTAAATTCTGAGCCCAACTGGGTGCAATTCGTGTTGTGAAACGGACGTTCAGTTCTGAAACTGAATTTCCAGCCGCGAGCACTTAAAATGAAACAGCTATATCTTGAAAACCGGAATCCCGATTGAACTGAAACAAATTTTGATGAATTTCTGACTGAGTGTTCTATTTATCTTACATGTATCATTTTGCTGAATTCTTAATATATTAATTTATGCAATTTATTTTAGTCAATGACATGCATGTTGATTCATAAAACACATAGCTTAATGGTAGCATACATACATATATCATACCCTTGCCATATACTCAGTGTTAATGCGTGTGGACATTGCATTATCGTGCGTGATAGATGTTGGTTTAGGAGTGACGAGTACACCAATGGAAAGTGAATATTCGTGACAGTGATTAATACAGTGAACAGTGATAAAACCGCGCCATTGGTATACTCGTATACGACTAAATCAAGATCATAACTAGTGAGAACCTGGGGAAAAAGGGGAAATCAAAGTGGAAAAAGTATCGTATTTAGCGGGACCGTGTTTAGAGGATGATCATTCGAACCGTGATACTGATACATGTAGGGTAGGATCTAGCGATCCGGCTGACAGGGTTATGTCCCGGACATGTGGGCCGTTGTCTCGGGTATGTACGAGACTCCTGTTAAACATGATCCTCCTTCCACTATGTGATTTCAAACAAGACCTAGAGACCGATAGGGACACATAACATATTCTGCATCATATAGTGACATAGTGATTACTTGCATTGTTCTTACACCAGTATTATCTCTTATACCTGTTTCATCGTATTATAATAATATTGTTATTGTGTCGCTCTGACGACCTGAGTATGCATGCTCAGATCCCGCGGGAGGACCAGCACAGGAGACGGACCTACCCTTCGAGTTCACACAGATATAGTCTGGTGTACTTCCTATCTTTACTGCTTTCCATAAAAGTGATCGTGAGATTGAACTTGGTTAGTAATTGTTCTTGTTATCTGTAATTTGTGAACAATGGAATTTTAATGTAATAAATTAGTGATGTGATTCCTTTAATACTGTGCTTTATTTACTGATTATCATGTAATGCTAGAAGCCGAAGTGTGACTACGGCGGGATGATTCCTTGACCGTAGGAGCATGGCTGGCCTAGTCACCCCTCGTTTTCCGTATTTTGGGAAGCGGGGCGTGACACAGACACTTTTAGAAGAACTTGAAATCCCAATTGTTTTGGTGTTATCGGTAACTGCTGCATATGGACGGTATGATTTGTGTCTTTTTCCAAGACAATTACCGTGTTGATAACACCGTTTATTAAGTTGTCTACCTTAAATAGGCAGGCACCAATATCTCCGGCTCCCTGAGACTTAAGAGACTGGTCCCGCTTAAACCTATGTTTACTAGGATCCTTATTGTAATTTAGTATAACTTGAGAGGGTTTTATATAAAAATAGTTTTGGTATAATTTCAAAATACACCTCAAGCATTTAATTATCGTCTTTAGGATTTTCATTGATGTATATTTTATAAATGTGACATTTCTAGTGACTAAAACATAATTTCATAATATATGGTATTTATTTGTAATATGAATATTATTTTGAATTATCATGATAGTTTCATGTAATGTTTGAATTCTTTTCTTGAGTTTTGGAAATATGGAATACTATATATATATTTAAAATAATTATTTTGGTAATAATTATATATACCTGTTTAACGAAAATAAATTCATTTATTTTCTTGTAAAAATCTCATTTTCTAAAGAAAAATGTATAAAAATTCCATCGAGATCGAATGCTCCTTGTGGAGGTCTGCATCTCGTTCTACTAAGCCCGAGGATGTGCGATAATCCACATCATCCCGAACGGGGTCCCCAAAATGGGTTGTAGAGGCTCAATTGTATGGAAAGTTAAATACACTTTTTAAAGAAAATGGTTTTATAAGTTAAAGGGATTTATTTGCAAAATCGTATTTCCCGTATTCTATTGTCCCAAACTTCATCGTACTGTGATAAATATGTGTGTTGTGATGAGCTAGATCATTATCTCGTGAACTATCTAAAAGTATAGCAAGGTAATAAGGTTATAATGACGAAATGAATAGTTTGTGGTATTTTTATGTAAAAATGTGATAAAAGTCACAACAATAATTATTTTGAGGTGAAACTTGATTTAATGGTTTTGTTAATGTTCGTTAAGCAATATGTGAGAATATGAAGTTATCTTGATTAAGAAAAATGTAGTTTTTAAAGAAAATCGAATCGGAAGTCAGATTAACTCCGCCTTCGCCGGATTTTAGAAATGAAACTTTTTATAGTTAAAGTGAGAGAGGGAATTGGGACTTACTGGCTTAGAAGGTAGAGGGGAGAAAGTGGAAAAGTAGGGAAGCGCCGGTGTGTCGTTTCGTCCCCGGAAACTCCTTGGGTCGTTGCCGGAACTTCGTCGGAGTTTCGCACTTCGTTAACTCCACTTGCACACTATAAGACTTGGGAATTCTTGACATTTTTTGTATAGAATTTTCAGTGTGAAGAGATGCAAAATGGAGTGGGTATTTATAGGACAAATTAGGGTTTAGGGGGTGATGAAAAATGCATTTAAATTTACATTAAAAATGGAATTTAAAAGGGTTTTTAATTCTCTGGAAAATGCAGGGAAAACAAACAGATAGGGGTTAAAGAGGGGAGTCCAAGGGTCTAGAGTTTACAAAAAAATTTGGGTTTGGGCTTAGAAAATCCGGCGGCGCCGGCCCTATATCAAATCTCGTCGGTTCGATCTTGGAGGTGGGGTCTTGGATTGGGACCACGTGTCCCTGACGGTCTAAATACTAATTTATATCTGTTTGTTTTAAGTTTAACTCTTGGTTTTACGTGTGATGCACGTAAAGACTCTTGGGCTTCTAAAGAATTAAAAGAATTTTAAATAAATAAAATATGTAGCTGGTGGGATTTGAACTATGGAGCTATGATTCATCAGTGCAGGGTATTACCAATGAGCTACAAGCTCTTTCTTACCGTTCTAAACCAAAACATACTTATAACTCAGGTTTAGGCTTAGGTGTCCATTTCTGTATTTTGAAAAAAATTCGTACAAAAAGTTTAGAGTTGTTACATAATACTTTGCATTTCATTGAAGTGCTCTGGAATAGAACTTCTTTCTTTGTACCTGAGATTAACTAACTTTCGGATTAAGAAAGCCTTGTTACTCACCGTCTTTTTTTCATAAAGACCTCACAACTTCTTCCAAAGAGAGTGGGCTGAACTTTCTGTGGATACGTGATGGAACACGCTATCATCTAACTATTGTCGGATAGTACCGAGCTTCTTCCAATCTCTTTCGTACATCTCACTAGGTTTGGCAGCGTCGCATAGCACGGGTGCAACTAGATCCTTGCAAAATAGTAAGTCCTCCATTCAAGGTTTCCAGATCATCCAGTTGCTACAATTGAGACCGATCATTTGTATGGTGCTTGCCTCCATGACCATCTGTTCAACCTTGGCTCTGATACCACTTGTTATAAATTGTTAGGCTTAATAAGAAATTAGAGCAAGCAAAGAGCACACAAAACACACAAATATTTTTTACGTGGAACACCTACTCCATGTGAGGGGAAAAACCACGGTATTTAGTCTTGAAAGCTTATCATCCACTATAAGAATAATGAGATTACAAAGTTCATCTCTCGCACACTAGAGAATCATCAATATAGAGTTTTTCACTACAAGAGTGGATTACAACAACAACGAACTCCCCGACGCACCGCCGATAGTACACCTTTGACACCTCGGTCCTTCAGTCGTCGTCTTGAGTGGATAGTTTCACTTGGATGAACTTCGAATGGATAGTATTGGATTGATATTTGGGTGTGTTAGATGTTGGATATCTTAAAGATGCACCAAGAAGCCCCTATTTATAAGTGGGAGCAGACCTTCTTGGTCAAGCAATACAATTACTTCCTTCTTTTCCCAAAACCAACAAACCCCAATTTCCAAGGTTCATTAATCATATTTCCCAAGAATAATATCAACTCTCATGAAGCCCACCTTTTGTCTTCTCAGAAGTATTAACTTCAAGAGAGAATAACCATGCACTTTTCATCTTCCAAGAAATATTAACTTTAAGAGACCTTTCATCTTCCAAGAAGTATCAACTCCGAGGGATGATGACCATATACTTTTCATCTTCTAAGAAGTATTAATTCGAAAGGAGAATAACCATATACACCATGCATGCAATTTTGACTAGAACACATTCATCAATAAGGAGTGAGATTCCCAACACCACACATCCCCTTGTGTTTGCACTGTAGCAGTGGAGATATTTAAGAAATTGATATTTTTTATTAACTCTTTGCTTCTTATTTGCTTGAGAGCCGAAAGACCCCATGAAAGCTTGAACTTTTCGATGATATTTTATTTAGGCGCGAGTCAAAATTAAGAGAATGTGTTCGGTTTCACTATTAATTTAACCACAACTTAGAAATTTCAAAAGTTGCCTACATAAACTTATATTTCTATTAACTCTTTGCTTCTTATTTGCCTACATAAACTTATATTTTTTATTAACTCTTTGCATCTTATTTGCTTGAGAACCGAAAGACCCCCCATGAAAGCTTGAACTTTTCGATGATATTTTATTTAGGTGCGAGTCAAAATTATACGAGAATGTGTTCGGTTTCACTATTAATTTAACCACAACTTAGAAATTTGAAAAGTTGCCTACATAAACTTATATTTCTAAATCTTTTTATTTTTACTATTATCACTAGAAATCCTTAGATGATATCATTAATCATTAAAATAAAAAATAGAGAAAAAATACAAAATTTTAGCAGCCAAAGTTGAGAATTGGAGATGCCAATTTTATCCATCATAAAAGAAAAAAAATAAGAAAATGAAAAGTTAACAATCATCTTTCTCTCTCTCTCTTTCATATTCATTACATATTCTCTTTCATGCTTAAAAATCCAAAAAAAGAGATGCCTTATAAATTTATACATAAGCTGTTATATATTTGTTAATTTGTATAACTCATAAATTTCTCAATTCTAATATTACCACTAATCGTATTCATTTAATCTAAATTTAGAATAACTATAGATATTTTTAGAAATTTTCATGTAATGTTGAGAATAAAAAATTTTACACACCCCTTTATTATGTTCAAAAGATACATATGTGCATCACACGTGTAAAATACTAGTCCGCTATAATTTTGATCAAAATTTGGGCATTAGTTTGTAGCAAAAGATTGCTATTTTATTCAGTTAGGCTATACTCCAATCGATAGGATATGGAAACAAATCTTATCAATATTTTAGCCATTATATTTGCTTTAAAATTTATACAAACAATGATATCATGATTAAAATAAGTAAATTAAAGTTTCTCCTTGTAATTTAATGCACATATTCTAAAATGAATTTAATGGTTAAAAAGTTGATAGGATGTGTTTCCGTATCCTATCGAGAGTGGAGCATAGTCTAACCCACATTTTATTTATCAATTATGAAGCCTCGTTTGATATACTTTATTTAGATGGAATATAAAGGTGATTTTGGTACGTGCAAGTCTCCCTCCAACCTTCAAGTCATAGTTGAACTTGTGTATGCATGTGGCCCTCAAATATTTCATTTCTTCTTGTGTCGTGCATGGCGAGGTTTCACTTTTCTCAAGTTTATTTTTGTTAGAAAACAACTTCATTTTCCCCCATTTTGGATGAAGTCAAGATCTTCATGGAAAAATGAATTGAGTAGATGCTTGATCATCAACTTTTGGATTGGTTCATTTGAATGATCAACATTTTGACAATTTTTAATTAAGTTGTGCTTTGCACTGACATGTGTAGATATATTATTGCTTTTCTTATCCAACTTTTGCAAGATTAGCTAATCAACTTGCACAATATTATTATTAATCATACATGCATGTGGTTAATTAGGGCAAATGGCGTGACACCTTAATTTCGTTTTTTTTATATTGGAGCTAGATTGTTAGTTCACATCTATCGTGGTCTACAATATCAGTGACATTATTTTTTTATTAAAAGTTACACATGCACTATATATACAAGTCTACATAATGACTTCATGGTGCATGAACTATCGTCATATCATCATTGATTGTGAATTGCGAGATGAGTATCAATTAGGGCTAAAACTATAGCTACCTTACTCCTTTTCCTTATTATACCTCTTTTATGATGAAATTATCAAGTTTAATCAAAACTTCGGAAGCTTCAACAGCAAAAGCCTTGAGAATACTGTTGGATATTTATAGATTTTACCTTTCCCCCCTCCAAATTGACGGTCAGGATCTATTGCTACAAAATTACGATAGAAATCTCTTTTGTTTTAAGAATTTCAATTTCATCCGTAATATGCTCCATCACTTTTTTCAAATGCACGGATTTTAGAAAGAATGAAATAATAGACTTTTGACTTGATAACAACTAAACGATTAAAAGGCGGAAATTTATTTCAACAAGTAATGACAGAAAAAGAGATAATCTTGATTGATGAGGTTTGATTCATGACTACCATTAATAAAACATATAAGGTTATAGCAAGGAACCGAGATAATCTTGTTTACTACCTCTCTTAGATTTTTGTCTACAAATTATTTCACAAATAATGAAATAAATATTTCAAAAGTATAAGAAATTCTATGTTGGTGGATAAGAAATAATTAATTTATCAACTACAAGATTTCCATCATCATTAAGTTATAATTATATATAGTAATAGTTGCAACCAAATCTGTGTCTTGTGCTTCATATTTTCATATATGAGCAAACCTCACCTTACAAGTCTTTTAAGAAACCCTCTAATTAAGTTCTTGTTGGTAGAACCAAATCCAATCATGGAGTATTATTAAAACCATAACACATTTGTTTATTGTTTTTTCTCTTGAAATAAATTAAAGGTGGGAATTTCTTGTTTTGTGAAATTAAAAAGAAGGATAATATATTAAAGCCCCCCTGGATCAATTAATAATCAACTTTCATCAGATTTTTGAATTGTTTCCTTGAGAGAACTTTTCATTAGGACAAGCATTTTAATCAAGAAATAATTGATCATTTTTGTGTATATTCTTATTAATATATGTGCTGACTGCTAATATTAATATTATATGTATCTGTTTATGAAACCTAATTTACATTAATTATTGCTAAAACTCTATTGTTATTAAACATATATCTTTCCTTTAAAGAAAACAATATTGATTACTCGAGATGAATTAATTGTAGTAGTTCCAGAAAAAATTAAGAAGATAATATTCATACGTAATTGGAGAAAATATATAACATTCTCAATCTAAGTCAAGGTTATGTAACCAAAGAAAATGCTTATATATAACGAAAAAAATTATTAACCGAATGCAGTAAAGAAATCACTGAATAACGTAGGAACATCTCATTAAATGTTGATTATTATTTTACATAATGTAATTTTACAACTTCATTTTCTCTTTAATTAATAAAGTTTTGAGCCCAGCAATCTTCCGTAAAATAATAATAATAATAATAATAATTACAACTTCATTTTATTTGATCCAACTAATTAATGTAAAACTTCGTTTAAATATGAATATGGTAAATTAATCAATCTTAGTCAAATCATCAATTTCAAATGTCTTATTTTAGTTGATCTTTCCTATTCTAAGAGGCTAACCCTAGCTCACGCTTCTATCTTTTATTCAAAAAAACACACTCACCGATCATTTTCAATCTTTGCTAGAACTCAACGTTTTTTGAATCAATCTTATATATACCACTTTGCACCCACTATATTCAACTGATTATCTTAAAGTTTTTGTTTAGTGATCAATTAAGAATGGATAGCAAAGAAGGGAAAGGCTTAAGCCCTTCACGATCCCTTAGAAATATGGTGACTGTTCTTAGCATCGACGGCGGTGGTGTTAGAGGCATCATACCAGGGACCATCATCGCCTTCCTTGAATCCAAACTCCAAGTAATAAGAATAGATTTTTTTTTTAAATTCTAGCTGCATGCTGTCTGGTTTTTCTTTTATTTCTTATACTTGGAGCAATTGCAATATCATTATAGACTGCTCGTAATGGAAACTTTCTCGTAAATCTTTCTAAATTTTCCGTCGAGAAGAAGAGTATTTTTTATATGGAATTTAGAACTTCTGTCAGAGTATATATAATATTCCATTAGGCAGTTTAATTTTCATTGCTTGTGACCAATTTTCTCTGACGATTTAATTTAGTTCAAATGCCTGCAGTGCCTACTTTTCTGTTAACATTCAGCTGCATGCGATTCCAAGTAGTATGAGAATTTAAACTGGCTTTTGATATTTTATTTGTATATTTCATACATGCAGCCCAAAAAACTTATATTCAAAATATATACATGGTTCAAACCACACAGAAAATGAGTGTACTGTGACACCGAAAATGGTTCAAATTCACTTTGGAGATAAAATTGTTACCGCATGAGATAAGCTCACTTGCTTCCCTAATTAGATGAAGTTGGCTATGTTTTTATATAATAGGAATTTGATGGAGAGGATGCGAGAATTGCGGACTACTTTGATGTCATAGCCGGGACAAGCACTGGAGGGCTAGTGACTGCAATGTTGGCAGCTCCAGATGAGAACAACCGTCCAGTTTTTGCTGCCAAGGATATTACTAATTTCTATTTAGAGAACGGTCCAAAGATTTTTCCTCCAAAAGGGTAAACAAAAATCTTACAGATTTTATAGCATATGGTCGAGATATATATATATATATATATATATATATATATATATATATATATAACCTTTTTCTGTCTACTATTTTTAAACGACCGTGCACATTTATTTACATACTTATTTTAAGAGTTTGACATAAAACCTGCAGTATATATTTCATTTATTTATTTTTTATCTTTCTTTCAGAAGAAAAAAAAGGTCATAAAAAAGATCTTAATGAGTACACCTATTTTATACGATAAACTTTGGGGGAAATAGAAGGAAAAAACTGCATGTTGTAATTTCGAAAACAGCACCACCATCCTGTAAGGCTTTAACTATTGCAACCCCCGATATTCAACCATGACACTTGTTTTGGTTGTGCTGTAATTTTTTGGGCAAGATATCACCGAGCGATCAATTTAGATATTTAGGTTCCATCATCCAAAAAAATAAGAAGATCGATAGCGATGTCAACTAGAAGATTCAGGTTGGTTGGTTGAAATGAAGAAGTGCAACGCGGATTTTGTGCGATCATAACTTTCCGTTAAGCTTGAAAGGGAAATTTATCGAAACGCTATTCGGTCTGCCTTATTATATGGTATAGAATACTGGGCTCTGAAAAAACATCACGAACAAAAGATACATGTAACGGAGATGCGCATGCTTCGTTGGATGTATGGTAACACTAGAAAAGATAAGATGTGAAATGAGGATATTCGTGCAAAGGTTGGTATAGCACCTGTGGAGGAAAAGATGCGGGAAAATCGTCTAAGATGGTTTGGTTATGTGCGACGTAGACCTATGGAAGTGTCGATTCGATGAATGGATATTATCGATTTAGGCCAAGTCAAAAGAGCGAAAGGGAGACTAAAGAAAACGTCGATGGAGGCGATATGAAAAGATATTGATACCAAAGGCCTTAATGAAAGTATATTGTTTGATAGGAGTGAGTGGAGATCCGGCATGATTCTCATGTTGGTTTATGTAGCCTACCCCAGATGCTTGGGATAAAAGGCTCGGTTGTTATTGTTGTTTTCCTTTCCCCGATCTGATACCAGTATCATCCATTTAGCAGTCTTTTGTAGTTTATACCGAATTCATTAGGAAATAATTTTTAGCTAAATACACATGTGGATCCTTGCAGTGGGATTCTCTCTTCCCTGTGCAAATTCATGAGAGCAGTCACAGGGCCAAAGTACGACGGCAAGTTTTTACATTCCAAGATACAACAATTGCTTGGTAACACAAGGCTTCACCAAACCCTAACCAATATTGTCATCCCAACTTTTGATGTTAAGCTTCTTCAACCCACAATCTTCTCAACTTTTCAGGTAACAACTTTTTTCTTTTATATATTTATATTTGTGGAACAAATATGAAGATAAGTGCATTGTTAACTAAATTAGTGCATAGCTCACATCATGAGATCATGAGCATGGTGAATATGGAGAAAATTTATATCATATCATTTAGATAGTCCATGTCCTTTTTCTCTTTTGAGTTAAAATTGGTCTAAGTAAACAATATCTCTGGTCCCAACTTTTTTGGTTTTTAGTTGTACACATGACATAAAGTTTCGACTTTTAAAGCATATTCCTTAAAAATCGAATTTAGAAGTTTTTCTTTATTGATAAGACTCTTTGTTTTTCATCGAATTGGCGGCCTCTTACATTGGAAAGAAAATTGGTATCAACCGAGTTAAACCCAGTTGGTGATAAGATATACTGTCCATGAAACTGAATGCTTCGCCATGATAGAATGATCAAATCTTGATGGATGGAATAGATTTTCTCTAGGGATAAAAAAAATGATAACCATGGTCATATAAATCTTGTTATTCAGAATTTTCTCAACAGTTCTAAGTGCTATATTTGTTTTTATGGATTTTTCGCTCTTTCTTTTTTCTTTTATTTTCTGGGATGATAAGAAAAACATGAGTTTAATTATAGTGCTTTTTAATGAAAATGAAGGGTTTGGGAGAGAGCGTTGTTTTACTGGAACATTTAGTGCATTTTTTCAGTTACTTTTTGGGTAAATTGTCAAAAAGGCCCCTGTCCACTTCAAACTATTGTAAAAACCCCTGGACCATTTGATCTTGTTTCCTGGGCCCAATTAAAATCCTATTTATACTAGTTTCCTGTAAAATCCAAGTAGTTTCGTGTAATATCTAAGCAGTTGTAGAGAATAAAAGCCTAAATGAAATCGGGCATAGGGTTTTTTGACAAAATTTTTGAACAGTAGGCCCTTCCTATTAATTTTGAAAAATATCATGCTTAGACAACTCCCGTTGAGGCCCGGGGCTTTTTGACAATTTACCCTTACCTTTTTTTTTTCTTTCTAGTGAGTCATTTTCCTCTCGAAATTGGGCTTTAAGACAAATGGAGACATTTTCATCCCAAAATGCTCTTCACTATACTTTATTAGAGAGGATCTCTCTTCATGTTTGCATGTGTTGTTAGATATGTAGGCACCCTAGGAAAAGTTATTAAAAAAGAAGAAGAAAGTCTTAAAGGAAAAAGCATTAAAATTTTGAAGTTTTGATAAAAGCTAATGGATGCAGTTTTATATTCTGACACATGCGTACAGTTATAAAGTTTTATTTATATGGGCCGAAACTTAAGGGACGGTATTTGTTTTTTAATTAATTCACTTTGGATTTGTTTGAGAGATTTAAGTTTGGGTTGTTATGAAATCTTCCTTTTGTGGTTATCAGGCAAGAACCCACCCACTTAAAGATGCTCTTCTATCTGATATATGTATTAGTACTTCGGCAGCGCCTACATATCTTCCTGCTCATTCATTTAGGACCAATGATAGCGAAGGAAAAACTAGAATTTTCAATCTTGTTGACGGAGGAATTGCTGCAAATAACCCGGTATGTACTAAAAAGTACTCTTCCTACTCGTCTAATTCATCATGTCCGCTTGCTCAAAAATAAGCAGACAAGGATAAAACCACTGGTTCCTAACTTAAAACCTTTTCTATTTTTTGCATGGATGAACACAGACATTAATGGCCATGAACGAGGTTACAAAAGAGATATTCAACAAAAACAAAGATTTCTTTCCAATCAAGCCGATGGATTATGGAAAATTCTTGGTCATATCTTTGGGAACCGGCTCAGCCAAAGAAGAAGGGAGGTTTAGTGCAAAGGAAGTATCCAAATGGGGTGTTCTTGGATGGTTGTACAACAAAGGAAGTACCCCGTTGATCGATATGTTTACGCTGGCAAGCGATGACATGGTCGACATCCATGCTTCGGTTCTCTTTCAAGCACTCCATTCCCAAAAGAACTATCTTCGCATCCAGGTACTAGTTGCTACTTCTTTAAAAGGAAAAAGGGAAAAAGAAAATTACCGAGCCTTTTCATTAAAAATAATATAAAGACGGGATGAAACACCTAGTCCAAGATATAGATCCTAACACATAGATTCATGTTTTAGACGTTCAAGCGTTCGTCATTATATCTCAAAGTAATCTGATGCGATCTTGTAACAAATGATCGAGATAAAACAGTAACAAAAATTAAAGCAACACAGTGAAAAGAGCACGGTGACACGTAGATTTTTACGTGGAAAACCCAAATCGGGAAAAACCACGGACATCAACAGAGATCGATTTCACATTTTAATAAAAAATTGCAGATTTTCAGACGGCGGTTCCTAAGCCTCCATAAACCCTTAAACAACAGTTAAGGGTTCATTTACAAACGGAATACTCAAAAAAATTCGCTCTGCTTGTCCGATTCGCTACGCTTCTGAAAGACCTTGAACAGTTGGTGAACTGAGCCGGCTTGAAAACAGATATGAGAGTTAGGATTCTCGACATCCTAACGCATCTTAAACTTTTCGTTATTGTACCAATATTTCGATCTTATGTGAGAATTGATGATATTTAATCCCAATTAACACAAAATAAAATAGATATCCCTAATTATTATTGAGATATAATTAGGGAGTGCCAATGCCCTTATTTTTGTTTAAAAACAGGAAGATGCATTGACTGGAGACACCTCATCGGTGGACATATCAACAAAAGACAACTTGTTAAAGCTTGTTGAAATTGGTGAAGCTCTCTTAAAAAGGCCAGTTTCAAAAGTGAACTTGGAGACTGGAAAATTTGAGGCTGGTCATGGGGAGGGGACAACTAACGAAGAGGAGCTCACTCATTTTGCAAGGCTTCTCTCTGATGAAAGAAAGCTTAGGCACTCAAGAGATCATGCCAACTGATAAAACCTAATTTCTTATGTATATAAGTTGATTAGGTTTGATCAAACTTTTTATTAGCAGGTGGTTCTAAATTCGTTTGTCTCTGATTGTGTGATTCTTTTGCCTGGAGGATTAAAATGTATGCTGCGTGTATTAAATTCATATTTAAACCATATAAAATAAAATAAAATAAGGTTTATTTAACAGGAACCTCCCGTGGTTTACTCGAGTTTTCCAAAACCAGTTCAAACTATCACGACCCCCCTCCCCCCCAACTTTTAATTCGTTGTACAAAAACCCCATGTGGTTTGATTTGTAAAGGTTTTTGGCGATAACGGATCATATGATCCCATATTTGTAGTTTTATCGTACATTATCCATTCTAATCTTATTATATCAGCTCTTTTTTCTCTGAATTCCGATTTAACTCAAATTGAGTCTTTTTCTCCAAATTCTCGAACATGAAGTCTTCTTGTCCAAATTAGGCCAAATTGCCCACTAAACGGCACTACGGATATGGTCAATGCATCTAGAAGATTCGTATTTTTATTAAAATAAGAGTTTAATTTAGTCAATTGCTTTGAAATTGATTCAAGTTAAATCCTAAATTCAAGTTCAAGCTTAAGGGCCAAAGCCCCAGTCCAAGAGAAGCACTGCCAGCCCAAGTGTTGAAGCCTACGAGTGAGGCATGCGTGGGTCTGCAGGCAAAGAAGGAAAATTCTAAGCAATCACAGGTTACTTAGACTTATCTCTTGGCATATCTCTATGGTATATAAGTTGATTAATTAAATTGCTCTGGTTGGGAAATTAATCCAACAGAGGGGGTTTTGAGGCTCTGCGACAATTACTCCAGGGAGCATATTATTTTTTCACCGAGAGAAAATATATAGAGATATAGAGAGGATTGTAGTAAAAGGGATTGTGCGATTGTATTTGGGTGAGATCGAGAGGGCAGCAATTATCTCTTGTAATTCTTCGCTAAAGGTTTGCATTATTAGGTGCAAGTGCGCACCTAATTTGGATAATATATTGTGTTCTTTACTTGGTGTGTTTTCCTTTATTATTTATTGATTTTGCGTAGTTGCTGCGTTTGATCTTTTTCATTAGTTATGATTCGCTCATATCGATCATCCGCTGCGTACTTTGATGATATTTTCCCAACAAGTACTGCACGTGCAAACTTGTGGGTTCAAATCCTCGGGCCTTCTCCGGGATTTTCTCGGGCTTTTAGTCTCGGGCTCTAAAACTCGAATTTCACAATCAATATTAACAATCTCCACCTTAATTTAAAAATTCCTTCGACGACCACAGATATTAAGAAAGAAGACATGGGGGATAAGACTTTCAGTTCTATACAGATGAGATTGGCTGACGAGGTTCTATGCGTGATTACGCAAGAGATAATGACAGCAGGTTTATGGAGTAGGCTAGAATCCTTGTATATGAAGAAATCTTTAATAAATCGTCTCTATCTCAAGCAGCGTTTATATATAAGCATTGAAGACGAAGAAAGGTATATCAGTCAAAAACTACCTGGACGAACTCAACCAAATCATTATGGACTTGCTCAACGTAGAGATGAAAATTGAAGACGAGAATCAATATATGATCTTGTTTTACCCTTTGATTTCTAAATATAGCTAGTTCGTGAAATCGATCGTGTACGAAAGAAATAAAATTTCCTTAGAAGATGTTAAATGGGCTTACACAGTGAGGTGTTGAGCAAAAAGGTATCAGGTGATAAGGGTGGTCAAGACGATGCGTTGGTTTCTAGAGGTCGTTTTGAGAAGCGGTCTCATGGTGGTTCCAAGAACAAAGCGAGGTCTAAATCGAGAAATCGCAATAATGACAAGTGCAACTATTGCAAGATGAAAAGCCATTGGGAGAGGGATTGCCAGAAATTCAAGGAGGATACGTAGGAGGAGTCTTTTAGTACCACAGTTGTCATAGGTAATTCAGATAATGGCAGCGTTTGTTCCTTATTATCAGTTTGTGCAGTTGGCGACGTACATGATCTTTGGATGCTGGATTCGGGGAGCTCTTTCTACATGACTCCATATCGGAGTTGGTTTGCAACGTTTCGTTCTCTTAATGGAGGTTCGGTCTTGATGGGGAATAATGCGACGTGCGAGATCGAGGGGATTGGTTCTATTTGGATACGCATGTTTGATTGGGTAGTGCGGATTTTGACGGATGTTAGATATATGCCAGATCTGAAGCAAAGTTTGATTTCTGTAGGAGCTTTGGTTAGGATCGGCTGCAAGTGAGTAGTCGATGGATGTTCCATAAAAATTTCCAATGGGCTCTTATTGTCATGAAAGGAAAGAAGATGAGGAACTTGTACTTTCTAGAAGGACAGTCAGTTACGGATGATATTGCTGTGGTATCTACTCGTTCAGATGATTCGGATTCGGCTAAATTATGGCACTTACAGTTGTGCCATATTGAGGAGTCAGGTTTGGAGGTGCTTCGTAAGTGGCAGCTATTTAGAGATGGAGATTTTAGCAGTCTTGATTTCTGTGAAGATTGTGTCTGAGGAAAACAAACAAAGGTGAAGTTTAGGACATCAGTACATGATACGAAGGGTATTCTTGATTATGTCCGCACTAATGTTTGGGGTCCAACACCGGTTCTTTCGTGAGGTGGAGCCAGATACTTCGTTTCCTTCATTGATGATTTTTTAGAAAAGTCGGGGTGTACGTTCTCAAGTTTAAGACCGAGACTTTCGAGAAGTTTAAGACGTGGATAGCCAGGGTGGAGAAGCATACTAGCAGGCACATAAAGATTTCTTCGGTTTGATAATAACGGAGAGTTTACTTTGCATATGTTTGTAGATTTCTGCAAGTTAGAGGGGATTGTGCGCCATTACACCACTACGGGAGACCCTCAGTCAAATGGCGTTACAGATACTTTGAACTTGAATTTAGGATTGTGCGCTATTACACCACTCCGTGAGACCCTCAGTCAGATGATTGCGGCTTACAGCAGGGCTTCCAAAGGAGTTTTGTGCTGAAGCCTTATCTACCGTCGTGTACCTCATCAACAGATCACCATCGACGGCGATAAATAAGAAAATTTTTGAGGAAGTGTGGACCGAGAAGGCTGGAGATTACAGGAGGCTTCGTATATTTGGATGCCCAAATTATGTTCAGCAGAGGAGCGATAAGTTAGACCCGAGAGTTAGGAAGTGTTTCCTCCAATCAGAGCAAAGCTCTGTTTGAATTTCAAAATTCAAAAATTGAAGCAACGCTTCAGATTTCTTGCGCTGCGCGCAAAGCGTCACGTGTCAACAGCAGACACGCCAGCGCCAGGAGCGCTGCGCCCAAAACAGCGCACCCCCAATCGGAGCAAAGCTCTGTTTTAAAATTCAAATTTTAAAAATGAAGCAACGTTTCAGATCACTTGCGCTCTGCGCTGCGCGCCACGTGTCAAACGCAGGCACGCTAGTGCAGTTGCGCCGCGCTCTGCGCTGCGCGCCACGTGTCAAACGCAGGCACGCTAGCGCCAATTGCGTCAGCACTGGAATTTAAATAATAAATTATTAATTAATCAGAATTAAAATTCTAGAAAGATCTTTCCAATCTTATTAAAATAAGAAGACCGTCTTCTGTAAAATAGAGGCCTTAAGATCAAAGATCCAACGGTGGGGAAATATCCCCAGATCAATCAAAGAAAGATCTCTGTAACTAACTTAACAAATCAATTGGCCCTATATAAAGGCCCCTAGACTCCAAGTCTCACACATATACAGAAGAGAGAGAACCCTCTGCAAATTTTGAGAAAAAACCTCAAAGAGAAAGAAAGGCAAGCCTTTGAAGAAAGAAAATCATCTTCTTCATCTTTAAAGGTAAAGAATTATATTTCTTGAAGAACAGAGATGAAAACATCTCACAAGAGAAGAATCCTCTTCTAAAAAGATCAAACATCTAAGAACAAGATCAAGATCTTCAATAAAAAGAAAAAAAAAGATCAAAGAAAGATCTAATCATAAAAGATTTAAAGAAGTAATTTATTTCATTCACAGATCATTTGATCTATAAAGGCACAGCCTTTTGATGAGAACAAGAACTTTGTTTCTTGAATCTTGAAGTAAAACTTCTTTTGAGAGAA
Source organism: Agapanthus africanus (assembly GCA_030015575.1). Classification (NCBI taxonomy): domain Eukaryota; kingdom Viridiplantae; phylum Streptophyta; class Magnoliopsida; order Asparagales; family Amaryllidaceae; genus Agapanthus; species Agapanthus africanus. The sequence goes on along the minus strand of JASDDO010000028.1, from coordinate 61,428,388 downwards.
CAGAAAACTTGTTCTTTGATCTTAAATTGATCAAGATGCGCTCTGCGCTATTGGACAGTGGCTTGCACTCTTGAATTGCGCCTTTGCGCTTATTGGATTGGCGCACTGCGCCAGAACGCGCCACATGTCAACCACAGAATGATTTGCGCTTTGCGCTCCTAAAAACAACGCAATGCGCTCTTGGAGTGGCGCACTCTACCAGAGCACGCCACGTGTCATTCACTGGCGCAGCGCACTCAGAAAGCGCAGTGCGCTGACAGACTTGCGCTTAGCGCAGAGCGTGACACGTGTCACTTTCGCATGCGCTAGCGCATTGCGCTCTTTAATTGGCGCAAAGCGCTTGACAAGCCACGTGGCGCACTATCAGACCACTAAAAATGTTATGCATTATTAAAAAAGGGCAGAGCCCAAGTAAAGGTCTAACAAGCCAAATATAAATGCTATGCATTTAATTACAGAGCCCAATGCTATGCATTATAAAGGGCAGAGCCCTAGTAAAAGCCTAATAGGCAGAACATGGATAAAATGTTAAACATTTTCAACCGGACTTAGCCCAATTTTGGCCATAAGTTCTCAATATAAATTGAACTGAGCACAACCGATCTTCCGATCAATTTACACCCGGTTCGAGAGTACATCTCTTTACTCCTCTGACATCTATCGTTGTAATCCTTCAATGTCGTCAGAGAGGTGACGGGTCCCGACAACCACACACTGTTACGGACTGTGGGGTCCTTAAACTCATGGACTATGATGTCCTTAACCTCGACCGCGATGCCTTAAAACTAATACCGGACTATGATGTCCTTAATCTTAACCGTGACGTCTTAAAACTAATATCGGACTGTGAGGTCCTTAAGCTCATAGACTATGATGTCCTTAACCTCGACCGTGATTTCTTAAAACTAACACCGGACTGTGAGGTCCTTAAACTCATGGACTATGACGTCCTTAACCTTGACCGCAACGTCTTAAAACTAACATTGGACCGCAATGTCCTTAAACTACTTATCGACCGCAATGTCACTAAACTAAACAATTGAGCCCAATCGCTCTCTTGTCGGATCTAAACGATTCCGTTAAGTCGATCTTAGTCTGAAATTAGACTAATGTGTCCTTAACGAACGTTTAAGTTGATCATAGCCTTAAATAAGGCTAACGTATCCTTAAACACCCCCCCAAACCCAAATCTAAGAAAAATACGGATTTGGACTAGTCCACGTCCTACGGGCGACAGCATAACTTAGTCTCCGTATACAATCCACGGGCAACCGAACACAAAATAAACACCCACGACATGAAGTGACCATATGGAGAAGGAGAAAGTTGTTACCGCGATGCGGTAGCGTAATTAACTGCAGGGGCTTGCGCCTGTAGGGAGGAGCGTCCCCACAATCAAAAACCCCTCAAACGAGGGGGAATCTGACGAAGTCTGCTACATCGGACGCATCCGTTTAAACCTTCGATACATGGTGCCATGTAGCCCACATGATTTATGGCACAAGGGTTTGTTCAATACGTTCAGCAAGAGACATAGGGGTTTATGGCACCATGTATCGAATTGAATCCCACAACTCCTGTTTTGAAAATCTATCGAGTATCCCACATGATTTATCAATTGAAGATAGAATGATGAATGAGTTGTGCAACTTCGTAGTGTTTGATTTGCCCGATTGTGAAGGGTCCCTTCCAAGTGAAACCATACCTAATCCTTTTGACCTCTACACCTATATCTTAGAACCAGAATCGATTAATATCCATGCTTTTGATGAGGTGTCAGAAAATCTTGATTTTCACTTGATTGAGGATATTGACGCCGGGAATATTTTGGATGATGAACCCGTAGATTTGACTGAGTTTTTCTCTCCAATTCATTATCCCGAGTCATTAAATGTTTTTCCCGAACAACATATGCGTCTGGACTTTGATGAAATATGCATGGATAAGTTTAACTTTGAGGAGAATTTTGAGGATATTTTTGAGGATGAAACAGTTCTAGATGATGAGTCGGATTTTCCAATTCATCCTGTTCCTTTCACTGACTGTGTACACCCTCTAGAACCCTTAACCGATACCCTTCCTCAACCACTTCCCTCCATCCTTTCCATCGTTCCGACCTTGCAAGAAACCGTATTACTTTCATTTCATATGTCTGGTTTACCAAGTTCGGCGTACCCATGGTTTCTTACGAATCTTGAGGGATTTGACCCAATCTCTCGACGGGTTAATAGAATAGCACAATCGCTGTTTACACATCGGTCATCAAAAATTGTGCTAATCTATTTACTCCATTTGCACCCTCAAGTTCGTATTCCACTTCTTTTTCCTTTCCGCCATTCTTCTTCTTATATACCGAGACCGCATTCCACTTCTCTCTACATACGGTCTCGCGTATTCTCCATTTCTTACCTCTTCACCTTCTTTCACCAACCACTGATTTACCATGATAAAATCTTTGAATGGTTGGTGTTAACTTTTGGCATGTGTAAGGCCTTGTATAGCTTGATACTGTTCTTTCCCCCCTAATCCTGAATTTCAACGCTTAACAGTGGAAACATTGTTTTACTTAAGTTTGGGGGGACACTTTTTTGTATATATTTTTTTTGTTTTCCTTTTTTGTTTTGTATATAATTTGTTTTTAGGGAGCGCCGGCAATTTTGACCCTCTTAGTTTAGCCTGACAGTGAGGGCACTGTCAAGTTTAAGTTTGGGGGTGTGCTTGGTAAGCTTTCTTCCTTCGCATTCATTTGTATATTTTGCATTTGCATACCCTATTAAAAACCCACAAAAATTGAAAATTTTCTAAAAACATAAAAACCTTTCTGTCAAGTAGCTAGTGGAAAAACTCTGATTCAACATTTCGACGGTTTTTGTTTGAAAAGATAGGAATAACTAAATCTTATGTTTAGATTTTGAAAACCTGAAAGATAACTCTCCTTTGAAGTTAACTATAGCTGATATACGTCTTTACATCACACTACACGTGTCGTGAGTCTTGGAAATTAGATGACAAGTCTTTTATGTTTAAAAACTTTTAAACAGATAAATGATTTTCTGAGGATCAAATAGGTTTGTTCTGAAATAAGTAATGTCAAGAATAGTTTATGAAGTAAAGAGAATATGAAGGAATGTTATTGATGCCGTAATTGGAGCTAAGTCTGAAAAATAACCCATCTAAAACTTTATTGGAATGATTACACACCAAACCCACTAAACACGTCTTTTATCCAAAAAAATATTTGAACTGCCGGTTATATCTCCGTTCGTATTAAATCATCTGATTTTCACGACAAACTGTCTTTTGTTTTTGGACCTAGGTAACTTGAGTAATTAAGTCCGCTGGGGTGTTTCTACACCTAATGCCCTAAAACCAACTGGTTTGGGTGCATTGGCCCAAAGCTCGCTAAGAAGCCTAGAAAGTCCAGGTTAAAACAAAGTCAAGCAAGTGTTCTCTCCGAGTTAAAATTCCTAACGGTTCTTTGTGTGAGAATAATCTTGATAAAAGACAGGCTTTTTATAAAAAAATTTAGCGGAGATATGAAGGTTTTATTCTATGATAAAGACTATTGCATGTTCACAGAGGTGTGTATGAAATGAAAAACAAGAAAAAGGTGGAGTGAAAAATACGACTTAGTTTCCTGTTATGGAAGATAGAAATTCTGAAGTTGAAACCTTACTGGAAAACGAAACTTGAAAAATGCTTAACTCTTTATAAAACTTATGTGATCCTTTTAAAATTGTTATCTGGGCTTTATTGTGCGACGTGATGACTTTATTCGACCTTTCGGGAACTTAATGACACTATTTGCACTGCACATAAAGACATATAAAATCTGTAGTTAAATAAGAAGCGAGGTGTGAAAAATGAAGGTTCGATGGTCTAGACTTAGGATTATAGAATTGTTATTTTCTAAAAACAAAACTTTAGGGTTTGAATCTTAGTTATTTTACGAAACCAACTTGACCGGATTTTGTGGGTAGTATCCGCTGAAAACCCTCAGGAGACAACACTCCTCCTACTAGGGACACCTAGAGGTTTAACGGCTTGTTGCACGCGCTCAGTGCAATCGCGTTCCCTGCGAAAGTGCGGTTATCATTTTATTTTTGTGAATAATTGGTTTTGCTCGGGACGAGCAAAAGTTAAGTTTGGGGGTATTTGTTCATCACAGAATATTGCATTTTATACCGCCCATTCTTACGCTCGTGTGTTTATAGGTAGGTGCTTTTAATCCGTGTTTGTTACATGTTTACAGAATACAGGTTTCCAGTACAAATATTGCAAATCAGGATAAAATCTCCACAGTTACGCTAAAAGCAGAACATCTGTCGACAGCAGATAAAAGCCGGGTTCCGGTCATCCATATCCGTCCAGTGCCGAGTACCGGTTCCCGATACAAGACATGTGACAGTAGTCATTCGTGTCTGGGACAAGCACAGAGCACGAGGGGGCTGCACAAGAATCAATGGGTGCGCGGAGCTCGAGGGAGATAAAGTCAAAAGTAAACAAAGATAATGCAATCTTGGACTTGGAAATATGGAGATATTCTGAAGACTTTTGCGCAGTTTAAAGTTGGCAAACACGAGGAAACAGGAAACCAGGAAACCACCAGAAAACCCACTGCCCAACTCCACTAGGTAGCCGCGTTTCCGCGGCCAATAGGGGGTATTGGCCGCGGAAACGCGGCCGTACTTGCTCTTCTGGTTGTCGTCTTTTGGGGGTAGTTTGGGTACTTCCCATGTGCTCTGCTGGTTGCCCTAGAATTCCATTCTCCAGCCTATAAATACAGCAGATCTGAGCTAAACCAAGGGAGCTTTTCTTTAGCCTCTTTTTTGTGTAGTTTTGTTCTTCTTCTTCTTCTTCATTCTTTCTCCATTAAAATTGTAGTGAGAGCTTTTTGAGTGGAAGATTAATGAAGATGAGGGATTTTTATCTTTCTTGTTAGTTTTGCTCCCCCTTGAGATTCTTGCTTTCTCTTGATCATTCAACCTCTTCATTGAGCTTGAATGGTTAAGGGTTAGTTATTGATCTCAAGGGTCATATTTTCTCACGGGACTAGCACTTCATTTCACATGCGTTCTCTACCCTTCCCTTGATCTTGCAACCTCTTCATTGAGCTTGCAAGTTTAAGGGTTGGCTATTGATCACATGCTTGTCTTGAGTCCTAGTTTCGTATTCTTTTTATCGCTTTTTATTACTTGCTTTTTATTACTTGCAATTTATTTCATGCACTTAAATTCCTTGCACTTACTTACTTGTAATCTTTTCTTTTCTTTGTTCTTTTCTTTTTGTTCTCTCTTTTTGGTTCTTTTTGTGAATGAATGTAATTATTGCCGTTGTTAAGAAATAATACGGTATTATAAGTTAACGTTTCTTTGCCCATTTCCTTTTCCCGTATTTTCCATTGAACTCCGCCCAAACCATACGCAAGCGCTCCGTTAGGCACCGTACCCTGACAAGGTAACGGTGATTCCTAACCGCGACCGGTTGCGTTCGGTTTGGCCGGAGGCGAAAGCAAGAGACAAGAACGGAAGGACAAGGGTAAATAAGCCGGATTCCACGAATACCGCGCTTAAATCCCCTAATCCACGTTGTTGCCGATTGCTCTAGCTTCAATTGGTCAAGACTCGGCTCAAAGGTTTTGAGTACGGAATTACTTAGCTTACAATCTCGTATCTTTTCTTAACAACTTTATACTTGCAAATAAACACATAGGTTAGAAACAAACATACACAAATTCTTTATTGACTCGTCTAAGACAAGAAGGTAAAATACCACCATCTCCCTGTGGACCGACCCGTGCTCAACCGGCTAGCTGCATAGCGACACCGTCCTGATCGCGGTAAACTTTAGAACTTTGAACTTCCGACACGCCAAAAGCGTGCGATCAGAAAGCCATCCTGCCAAGCCACGGAAAGCTATTTGGTTGCCCACCGCGACGGCCCCCTCAACTTCGACCGCTCATAAGAAGAGAAAGCCGGAGAAGACCCCCATACTTGCAACAAATGTTAAAGGCACTAAGCCCAAACGCCCTAAGTCTGGGGGCATAACGGTCCATACCGTTTACATGGCATCCGGGAAGGAGGATTGCCGCACTTCTACGGGCCACCGACCACTCACCCGATCCATCACAAGAGCTCAGGAACAGCAGCAACAGAAGCTCCAGGAGATGCTAACTGCGATGGCCGCACTCACCGGACCAAAGGAAAGCCCGGAGGCGTCATCGGAACAACACCGCGAACACGAGACTGATACTGAATTCCTTCGTAGAATGCTTGAAAAGAAGGACAAGGAGGCTGCGGAGCAAGCGGCCAATATAAAGCAAATGGCTCTTCTGTTCTAAGACATGGTGGGTATGATGATCCAGCAGGACCCTCCAGCCGAAGATCCTCCGATCATCCTCGAAGACGACAGAGGAGAAACATCAAATCCACCTTCGGCTCTTTCAACAGCCAAAGAGGAAACAATCTCTAAGGCCGCCCTGGATGATTATATTGCTCAACAAATATGAGTTCACCAGGCAAATGAAGCGGCCGGTCAGGTCGTCAAAACGGGGCGACCATATCCGAGCTGGTATGATCAGATAAAGTACCCGCCGGGCTACACGATCCCGAAATTCCATGTCTACAAGGGGACAGGCAATCCCCATCAACATGTCGCCCAGTTCAGGGCTCTTTGTAGCAACACCGGTGGCGATGATAAGCTCTTGCTTCGCCAATTTGTCGGCAGCTTATCGGATGTTGGAGATAGTGCCCTCAAAGTCAATTATTGGATCGCAGGTACGTGATTGCAATGATTGAGGCAGGACCTATACCGATATGACAGTATTGCTCAAGATGATAGTATGCTATCTGGTTTGTCTTTATCATTGTATATATGCTTTAGTTCACTATTGCATAATGATAGAGCCCATAGGATTCTTGCTTGACTACCGGCAGTATGATGGCGATCATATACGTGGGAGCTGGGGTCTATAAGCACATCCTTAAAAGTGTCCCTAGTCGTGGGAGTTTCGAGACAGGGCATCGATACTCCAGAGTAGACTAGTGTCTACAGTCGAGACCCCGACGAGGGGCGGTGGCCGGTCCCACAAGCCATTGGTGTCAGTTGGATCACCTAAGATGTATACAGGTGCTCATTAGGTTATGAGTACACCGGACAGAACTCGCCGGGAACATACTAGTTGGTATTATACATATCGTCAGATAGCAGTTCCCTGGTGACTTGTGTACATGTTAGTTTGTCGACCTGAGATCGTCATTTGTCTCGTGTGAGTTTCCACTGTGCTTTGATTCCTACCCTACCACGCTCAAAGGAGACGTGCAAACAGGTATTTTTTGGGTACAGTCCCGAGCCACATGGAGGCAGTGAGCGGATCGTCGGGGATTCATCTCTCCCGGTATTGGGGGTTGATGTCGCACAGTGCACGGGTGGCCATCACTAGAAATTCTCGGCCGAGGTAGTGGAGAATTACTGATTTGGATCAGTAGTTTCTCAGATGGTGATGGGCTTCATGCGGACACGATTTATCGCGTTATTAGGGGTCTGACTTTATCTACCCCCAGACTCGATATGCGATACTCTTTAGACGAACGGACCGGACTGTATATACATAGTCACTGTTAGGCTCAGTAGGATTTATGGATGAGTTCACTCGTCAGCTTCCCTTCCGATCAGTACATAGGCAACCGTTATATACAGCTTGTACCTCTGACGTGCTAGTGGTTATACCCAGTGCCAGTGTGTTGATGAGTCATTAGAGTCCCCCACAGACACTTTCCCAAGTTCGGGCGAAACGTTGTAGAGTCCGTATGGTTTTATGGCAGGGTTCGGAAAATGCACGTGCGTTTTCGCACGTGTCATTTTTCGGGCAGATAATACTGGTCGGCTTTGGTTTAAGCCAGATCCGAGTATTATACTGTGTAGATATAATATCTTTGTCTCAGTTGCATTTGTATTCGGTCGTAATACAAATGCGGGTATGTTTATACTGATACGGGGTTATCCTGAAATTCGTTTCAGGATCACTTTTGGAAGTTGCCAGTTTCCAGTTTTCTATCAGCCGTATTTAACATTCGGTTAAATGCGGATTTATCTTTTCTTCTTGAGGGTGAGTCATGAGGTGAGTCATGAGTGGAAGCTTCATGTTGTGATGACAAGGCTTAGTGACTCATGGGTGCATTAATTGGTCATTAAATGAGTTGATGACTAGGTTTACTTGATTCATTGTATGCTTTAATGAGTTGCAAGGTGTTGTGCTGATTCATTCTCTTCATTAATGGTTATTCTCACCATCCCTCCTCCTACACTCACCCTCCCTTGCTTATAAATGGCCGGCCCCCTCTCATATGTGTTTCATGGTTGTTGATTTGAAAAAGATGCAAGTATTTGGTTCATGGAAATTAGATAGCCTCATTTCTCATTTCACCCAATTCCAAAAGGCAACTTCATTAACCGTCCGTCCATAGCCTTGGACGTAACGAGACAAAGTGTTCTACTCATTCTCTACATCATCTTGGTTGTCTCTTTTAGCAAACTTGATGACCGAGTTGCCTCGGTTCAGTGGCGGGAGCCCGTTTAAAGATCCGTCGACGTGGTGCCACCTGGACGAGAAAATTGGAGATTCAGGAGATCGGAGCAGCCGCAACAAAGCGTGGGATGATGGTTGAAGACCGAAGGACTCGGATCATTTGGTATAACGTTTCTACCCATTTGTAATTTGTTAGTTTATCTTTAATGGCAGATCCGGGTTACGGTACGCGATAGCGCCAGTTTGTAAAAAGTTTTTGTTCCGCATTTGGCATCTGTTAGACGGCCGGGGTGCTACCGTGGACTTACAGTGGTATCAGAGCCTCACCATTAAGCTTTACTAACTTGTGCTAACACGTTTAAAATATTGATCGAACGGATTTTCGAAAACCGCAAATTCCAAGGTCTGAGTTTCTGTCGATTTTAAAAGGGTTCTAAAAAGTATTTTACACATCGCAGAAAACGAAGCAGGCTTTTATAAGCACTCTGGAAAAATATGGGCACGTGATCCTACAAGACCACCGCGGATCCGCGGTCAAACCTAGGGTTTGACCGCGGAACCGCGGCGCTTCTGTGGGAACAGTGTTCCAACTTTTTCCAGAGAGCTGTATTTTGGAAATTATGGTTTTTGGTACTATTCGTTTGGGCCCAGATTTTGTTACTGTACAGCAGATGTACGTGGGGCCCACTTCGGGAAAATTAGTCGATCGAAGTTTTAAACTTGTTAGTTTATAGTATTTATATTATATCTCCGACCGGGAATGTCATTTGATCGGTAAACCGCGTCTAATTGCTATAGTTCTTTTAGACGGGTTTGCGAACGTGACATTCGCGTTGATGTTCTGTGTTGTGCTGTGATGTTGCGGATATGTCGTGGTGGATAGCAGGGTGCAATGATAGTGCTGTTTGGATTTATTTGTACATTTGATATTGCGGGGCTAGCGTCCAACATGTGGACTGCCGTCACTGCCTGTTTGTATAATATTCTTTTAGGGGTACGATCGGGCTAAGATCGATGTATCCGTTGTATATATTTATTTCTGTACTAAGTTTACCCCGAGACGGAGTGCACGGATAGCCGGGTTCTGGAGGGCAACGGGTCCGTATCTCATGGCTTTGAGAGGCAAAGGGGCCTCACTCTAGAATTGGTAGACTATTCGCCGCACTCGTAGGGGGTACAGGTTGGCCCAAGGAGGGGTGCTTAATTTACCGGATTCCGTGAAGTGTCGGGTGTTCCATTCACTATGCTGTGGGGGACTATCTCGCTTCAGGTTTTGGCGGGTAACTTGTCGCACCCGTAGGGGTCTAGGTTTCATTGCACAGGTTATCCACACGACCAAGGGAACGTCGGGTTTCAGTAGAGGCTCTGTGAAACCCGGGGATCCCAGATTATCTGTATTGTTCTGTGATACTTATTACTTTTCTGTAATGTTGCATATTATCACGCCTGGAGCGATTATTGTATATTAGTATATATACTATTAGATGTTGTATATGTTTTATACCCGCGCTAGTCCAGCCCTCGCTCTGTCGTTAGTAAGTAACCTAACGGGTGATGACGGGACCCAGTGGCGAATGCGGATGTCATATACGTATATTTTATTTTCGTTCTTTTCTGGTGTGATTAGATGATGGGACTGTGTTGATTCTGATCAATGCAAGGATAAAACATAATCTATATTTGATGTTGTTGGAACAAATTTAAAAAGTGTTATTATAAAGACGTTTCCTTTTGTTTTGCATAGCGATATTCAGTTGGAATATCCTGCACCTCATTTGACGAGGCAAGGGCCGAGATCCCTTCACCGGGAGTGACCCCTTGGGCAGAAGTTTACGTCAGTGTAATAACTTCACTATAGTCGATTACAAGTTGCTTTGCATAGCGGTATTCAGTTAGAATATCCTGCACCTCATTCCACGAGGAAAGAGCCGAGATCCCTTTACCGGGAGTGACCTCTTTAGCAAAAGGTTTTCGCCACTATATTTTTATAAAAAGCTATCAGGTTCCTTCAATGAGATCAAGTTCATTACGTTAAAGGTTTTTCGCCAAAAACCAGCCGTAGCCCTCTGTCGTATCTTATGGATGGTCAGTAGTATTCAAGCTATGTTTGTTGGCCTTCGTCAAGGCATAGTGTTTGGTAGTTGCTGGGTATTCATTTGTTGCATAGATAGATGTGTTGGTTTGGGACAGTCGTATAGCCTTGTTGGCCTTCGTCAAGGGCTTGTACGGGTGGGTTCAAATTGACCTGGATAATGACGGGTAGAACTTGACATGTGACTTATGATTTGTTGGCCTTCGTCAAGATCATAAGAGCATGAGGCAAAAATTCTTATCGGGAGTTTCAAACAAACAGGAAACTTGCCAGGCATGCGCATACCTTCTGGAGTGTGATAACTTGAGTGGCTTCCATCAAGTTATCATGAGATGATAGTTGGATCCCGATTCTCACTGATGAGTTGGTTTACTCTTCGGGTGATCCCGACTAATTCTTCTTTCAGGTTTGGAGGAAAATTTGAGATTACAGTGGGAGGTTTCCTGATTGGATAAAGTGATAACCATTCTGATCTAGGTTAGAGTGCACGCAGAGTGTTTCTTTTCTCTCTCTCTCTTTGGCAGCGACCTTTGACCGACCCTAGACTATGACTCAGTGACCAAGTTGACCGAACCTTCTTAAAATACTGGCTTTTGGATTGTCTAAAAGTTGCATAAGACATTGCCGCTCCCTCTTTTACCCTTTGTATTTCTCAGAACATCCCGTATTACTACGGACATCCACTTCCATTGGATAGATCCATCGTATGATTATATACGAACTCGAAGGGACTTCTTCGAGGATGGATCCAGGTTCAGGAGAAATAGAATTAGTTTATTCAGTTGTCTTTTGTTATCACCTTTTCTCAGTTTGCGAGGGCTCCTTAGTTTAGGAGAGTACACCTATTACGCTTATTGGATAGTCTTATTCTAAACCATAGGCTGGTGCCGAAAGGTAGGGAATGAAGAAAACTAATTAGCCTAAGTAGGGTGTGCAGAAGGTAATATGTAAGACAAGATAAAGGGATTAGAAAGAGGGCAAAGTAAATTGCGACTGTTATCATTCACGACCAAATCGCGTACTTCATCGCCACTCCTATTTCACCTTTAATAGAATAAGGTATTATTCAGTTGTCTTTTATCATCACCTTCTCTCGAGTTGCGATTACTCCTTGGTTTAGGAGGGTACACCTATTATGCTTACTGGATAGTCTTCTTCCAAACCATAGGCTGGTGCCGAATGGTAGGGAAGGAAGAAAACCATTTAGCCTAACGATGGTGTACAGAAGGTAATGAATAAAGACAAATAAAGGGATTTTGAGAGATGGCAAAGAAATATACGGTTATAGTCATGAATTGGATTATGGAAGAGGCATTACTAGGAATACCAGGATACCCCTACGAAACATTTTTATGTTTCAGTGCATTATTAAACGAAAACTAATTTCCCGATTAGATACTTACTCCAGGGTATGTATTTACCAGGTATGATTCTCACATCTGTATGGTTTTACAGATGATGAGTGGGAGTAAGTTATTGGGAATAAGGTGATCATCCTCATTATATCGGAATTCATTGTAATTGGTGATATTTGGGGAAATCGCCTGGGTACAGTTTTCAACCTACGACGCACAGGTTTTGAGTTATTCAACTCAGATGACTTATACAGAGTATTGTATGTTGTCCAGTGTCCATCAGGACAAAGGGGTTGGTCCTCGTACTATGTTCTGTTTACTTATGACTTCTCTAGATTTTAGACAAGTGTTTCGTAGAAATACAAGGTCTAAGTTTTGAGAAGTTGTGGGTATAAGAATAAAGTAGAGAACCAGGTGTCACAAGTATCGGGATTCTTCAAAGAGATCGAAGATGTAGATTCTTGTGATTGGTATTCAGATGATAGTAATAGTTTTGAGAAACTTTTTTCTCTTTCAGGTTACTCATAATTGGATGTATTCCTAAGTTGAGTAATGCTGATTAGCCTCTCTCCATTAAGTTGATATGCACTGGAGACAGCTGCATGATTTGAATCTGGTTCCAATTAAATTAGTGCCTCTATTTCTATATTGAATATAGAATGGTTCATATCTTAACGATGTTAAGGTAAGGGGAGTTGTCCAGCTTATGCTTAAAACCAGACACTGGATAACTCAAGACACGTTTCTGTAATGACAGTTTGTGGGTTGACCCTGGTTTTGACGAGGGTTGACATTTCTACCATCTGGAAGATCAATAGTGATATTGTTCTTGACTCGCCACAGTTTTATTAAAATGGATTTTTTCAGAAAACAGTAGTGGGAGTATGGTAGAACTGGAAGTGATTCCAGAACCGCAAACGATTACAGAAAATTTAATAGGACCTATATATTCAATCAGGTTTGACATTCCATTAGCCACTCCGCAGATATGGTGGGTAACCTCAGACACCCGAGAGGTACTCAGGTAGCCTCAAAGACGGTGACAGGGATGTTCTTGTTTACCCAGACTTGACACTACTGTTGTTCCAGACTATGAGACCCGGCAGGAGGATAAATATAGCGTCATTCTAAACTAGCTTTAGAAGTGTACGTATAATATATTCTGCCAGAGAGTTGTCGTAGTCAGTGGGAGCAACGGAAGCATAGTGGGCAAGTAGCTTATGTCTATTTATCGGCTTGAGCAGATTTAGCGGAGATTAGATCGTCTAATTTTTTATATGAAAGTCATGTGTTTGACTTCATCAGAATAGGGGAAGGATCTGTTAAGAATGTAGTAGGGTGTGATGTCCTGGTATTTGGATGACATACACAGATTAGGAAGTAAAATTCCTATACTACGAACGGTTGTACTGTGGTCGTCACACAGTTGTTTCTTCACACAGGATATGGATATAATATCAGACATTCTGGTTACTAGATCTATAGTTTTAGATCTAGATTTGGGTAGTTTCCTAATATGGGTACTTTGACAGTATTCTAATAGTATTTTAGAATAGATGACTCCTGCCATGGTGGTGTACCTGCAAGTGATGGAGTCACTCTATCTAAAGGTGTCTTACAGACTAAAGGGGAGAGGGATGTGCATGATTGACAGATCACTTGCTTAGGCAATTGAGTCAATCGTGAGATGTCAAGTACCACACCAGATGTTGTTTTTGCACCAGATGCAATAAGTTTATATTAATCCAATCCTGAAGAAATATAAGGAAGCAGTTTTAGAACATAAGTGCATGTTCTACAGATTTGATGACGGTAGCCTCCTTCGGGAGACGGTTATCATTCCAGGCTTCAAAGGTGACATGGATGACAGAGTGATTATCAGAGTTATAGTATTCTCTCTGACGAGGGACAGTATTATGGACAGGTGGTCCAAGAGGATACTGTGGGAGGTATGGTGCTGGATACTGATTAGGATCAGTTATCGATACAGTCTAAGAAGTTTGGATTTGGAGTTCATTTATGAACTAGGTCCCATCAGATATTCAGACATATTCTAAGACAGGTATTACTCAATTCGGGAGATGGTTTTCTCCGCGAACTTGAGATTAAGAGAGACATAGAAAGAAACATCAGGGCGGATCCACTCACTGAGGCTATTTCTCGAACACAAGAGTTTTACAAATTAGCTTTGTGAAACTGATTAGTAGAGGAGTTGGGTGTTCGGTATCACACGGGCTGTGAGTATGCGACATCGCAATAATTAGCCTTAAGTGCAAGTGGGAGATTGTTGGAGATAGTGCCCTCAAAGTCAATTATTAGATCGCAGGTACGTGATTGCAATGATTGAGGCATGACCTATACCGATATGACAGTCTTGCTCGAGATGATAGTATACTATCTGGTTTGTCTTTATCATCGTATATATGCTTTAGTTCACTATTGCATGATGATATAGCCCATAGGATTCTTGCTTGACTACCGGCAGTATGATGGCGATCATATACGTGGGAGCTGGGGTCTATAAGCACATCCTTAAAAGTGTCCCTAGTCGTGGGAGTTTCGAGACAGGGCATCGATACTCCAGAGTAGACTAGTGTCTACAGTCGAGACCCCGACGAGGGGCGGTGGCCGGTCTCACAAGCCATTGGTGTCAGTTGGATCACCTAAGATGTATACATGTGCTCATTAGGTTATGAGTACACCGGACAGGACTCGTCGGGAACATGCTAGTTGGTATTATACATATCGTCAGATAGCAGTTCCCTGGTGACATGTGTACAGGTTAGTTTGTCGACCTGAGATCGTCATTTGTCTCGTGTGAGTTCCCACTGTGCTTTGATTCCTACCCTACCACGCTCAAAAGAGACGTGCAAACAGGTATTTTTTGGGTACAGTCCCGAGCCACATGGAGGCACTGAGCGGATCGTCGGGATTCGTCTCTCGTGGTATTGGGGGTTGATGTCGCACAGTGCACGGATGACCATCACTAGAAATCCTCGGCCGAGGTAGTGGAAAATTACTGATTTGGATCAGTAGTTTCTCAGATGGTGATGGGCTTCATACGGACACGATTTATCGTGTTATTAGGGGTCTGACTTTATCCACCCCCCAGACTCGATATGCGATACTCTTTAGACGAACGGACTGGACTATATATACATAGTCACTGTTAGGCTCAGTAGGATTTATGGATGAGTTCGCTCGTCAGCTTCCCTTCCAATCAGTACATAGGCAACCATTACGTACAGATTGTACCTCTGACGTGCTGGTGGTTATACCCAGTGCCAGTGTGTTGATGAGTCATTAGAGTCCCCCACAGACACTTTCCCAAGTTCGGGCGAAACGTTGTAGAGTCCGTATGGTTTTATGGCAGGGTTCGGAAAATACACGTGCGTTTTCGCACGTGGCATTTTTCGGGCAGATAATACTGGTCGGCTTTGGTTTAAACCAGATCCGAGTATTATACTGTGTAGATATAATATCTTTGTCTCAGTTGCATTTGTATTCGGTCGTAATACAAATGCGGGTATGTTTATACTGATACGGGGTTATCCTGAAATTCGTTTCAGGATCACTTTTGGAAGTTGCCAGTTTCCAGTTTTCTATCAGCCGTATTTAACATTCGGTTAAATGCGGATTTATCTTTTCTTCTTGAGGGTGAGTCATGGGGTGAGTCATGAGTGGAAGCTTCATGTTGTGATGACAAGGCTTAGTGACTCATGGGTGCATTAATTGGTCATTAAATGAGTTGATGACTAGGTTTACTTGATTCATTGTATGCTTTAATGAGTTGCAAGGTGTTGTGCTGATTCATTCTCTTCATTAATGGTTATTCTCACCATCCCTCCTCCTACACTCACCCTCCCTTACTTATAAATGGCCGCCCCCCTCTCATATGTGTTTCATGGTTGTTGATTTGAAAAAGATGCAAGTATTTGGTTCATGGAAATTAGATAGCCTCATTTCGCATTTCACCCAATTCCAAAAGGCAACTTCATTAACCGTTCATCCATAGCTTTGGACGTAACGAGACAAAGTGTTCTACTCATTCTCTACATCATCTTGGTTGTCTCTTTTAGCAAACTTGATGACCGAGTTGCCTCGGTTCAGTGGCGGGAGCCCGTTTAAAGATCCGTCGACGTGGTGCCACCTGGACGAGAAGATTGGAGATTCAGGAGATCGGAGCAGCCGCAACAAAGCGTGGGATGATGGTTGAAGACCGAAGGAATCAGATCATTCGGTATAACGTTTCTACCCATTTGTAATTTGTTAGTTTAGCTTTAATGGCAGATCCGGGTTACGGTACGCGATAGCGCTAGTTTGTAAAAAGTTTTTGTTCCGCATTTGGCGTCTGTTAGACGGCCGGGGCGCTACCATGGACTTACATCGGAGACGGCGTTTGAGTGGTACTCCGAGCTTCCAAACGACTCCATCAAAATTTTCGCACAGATGGAGTTGCTATTCACTCAGCGATTCGCGAGCGCCAGCGAACGTACCCCAATAACGGCATTGATTAATGCGAGGGTGAAGCCGGGCAAAACTTGGGTCCAATACGCAATCCGATGGCGGAACCTATGGTCATAGTGCGAACAGCGCATCGAAGAAGCACCAGCGGTGGGCATGTTCGTGGGCACCTTGGACCCTCATGCAACTATTTCACAGTTCATGATGTTCTTTAAACCGATCACGTTCCAGGCTTTGATCGATAAGCTAGCCCAGATGGATCAAATGGGTCATAAACCGTCTCCCCCGAAGCCGGAACCGCGGAACGACAAGTGTAAAGGGAAGGCGACCTTCGTTGCGAACACCCAACAGCAGCCCAGTGGCCCAAAGCTAGCGGATCAACTGGAAGAGAGACGACGCTATTACAATGAGAAAATGAAGCATCCTTACTCATTCTCACGGGACAAAACGAAGAGGCTGTTTGAGCTGGCTATGCGCAACATGCTTATCAATTTGCCGAATCCCAGGCGACCGCCGCAACCCAGCGAAGTGAATAATCCCAAATATTACCCTTACCACCAAACGGTAAGCCATCCGATCGAAAATTGTTTCGTCTTTAAGGGATGGATCGAGGATCAGTACCTACAAGGCAAGTTTGCGTTGTCTGAGAAGTGGAAAGTAAACCTACCACAACCGCACACTCCTAAGAAGACGGACACACCAGGGGCAACGTGCTCTTTTGTTGAAGAAGCTCCATGGGAGGTCGTGCTTTCAACCAAAACCAAAAGGATGCTGAATGATCTTCAAACGTACCCGGCGATCAGGTGGAAGAACCCGCTGGAACCCCAGATCATCGAAGGGATGCTGAAGCCGCACCCAACTCCAAAGTTTGGTGGTGATAGCCAAAGCGTTCATGCTCAGCCGTCGAAGTCTTCGAAAAAGAAGAAGAAGTCCAAAAAGCCCATGAAGCCTGGCGACAAGCGCACGGACCTACAGAAACAGATTGACACGCTGAAAGAGTACAACCAGAAGGCGCGAACCCCAATCATGCTTCAAGAGTTCCTCGGCCATGTCCCTGAGGACGAAGATGATAGAGAAGACTCGTCGGATGGATCTGAGGATTACGTAGCAAGTTGTCATGTGATCTCTCATTCGTCGCTAGACAATAAAGAAGCTCCCTGCACAGAGAGACCGGGGGCAGGTCCCGAGCCGGAACTTTTATGGCCGTCAGACGAAATGATCGACGCCGTCCTGGATGAGATTCATCTGAAGAGTAAAGCCGATCGGGAGCGTGAGATGGCCATATTTGAAAGAGCCAAACGCCGGCGACTGGACGAAAAAGTCGAGACACTTCCACCCAATCAAAAGACATCCGTTGCGGATAAAAACAAGTTCAGGACGAGGAAAAGGTTTGCTAAAGCCATATCAATGGGAATGAAGCTACCACCCTCTGAAAGAAACTCTCCTGATGAAGCAAAGATGCATCCTAGCTACTTCTCATATCATCGAAAGATTTCGCACCCCACTGAGGAGTGCAATACTTTAAAAGATGGTGGCAGGGATATGTTGCTCACTGACAAAATTTTAAGCGGATGAAACGCAAAACTCAGCGGGAGTAAAGAAGTGCGAATGAGGAGCATAAAAGAGATACCGGTAACTGTCGCATGGTCAACGCCGGGGGATCGCAAATTCTCACTTTCGGAAGCGACTCTGACGAAGAAATGGCTCTTGGCCCCCTCTTTAAAGAATCCGCATTGGGGAAGGAGGAAGAACCGAAGGCTTGTGAAAACATCCAGTTGCACAATCGCACACTTCCGGAAAAGAATCTCGGATCCACGAGTAAAAAAGATAAGGGAAAAGAAAAGGTCTCCGAGGATATCACCCTGGAAGACCAAGTCATGACAGAACTGACCGCCAATGACCCGCTAAAGAAGAGTAAGGTGGACTATAACGTTATGGCGCACTTGAGGAAGTTACCCTCGCAGCTCCGTATTCTCGACGCCTTTTTACTATCCAAAGAAGCGAGAGATTCATTGATCAAGGCGCTACATGAACCAGAGCAGTTCCAAGCTTTTCTCGCCGAAGAAAAGATGAAGGACGAGCTGGAGGAAGTACACACAGCCGATATCACCTTCGGTGACGAAGACCTCCTCCTCGGGACGTGCGAGCACAACCGTCCCCTCTATGTCTCAGGATACTGCCACGATATAAAGATAGGAAAAATCCTGGTCGACAATGGGTCTTCCGTCAATCTCCTCAATGTGCGAGTGTTGAAGGAAATCTGCATGAGCGTCCAGCATCTTGCTCGTGATAAAATCACCATCTCTGGTTTTGACTCCCAGTCATCGCAGACTCTCGGGTCTGTGATATTGACATTACGATTCGGGCTACTTGTCACGGATATTAAATTTCATGTCATTGACGCCAAGACATGCTATAACGCTTTACTCGGCCGGCCTTGGTTACACGAGTACAAAATCATCCCTTCTACACAATATCAGTATATGAAGTACTTTAAGGATGGTCTTGAGTATACCGTAACAGGAGAGCTGAATCCATTCTCCGTGAACGAAGTCCGCAAGTACGAAGACGCAAAATACTTCTTGCCAGATTTCAAGGACACGGAGAGATGTCACAAACCGGAGAACAAAGCTATCACCACCATTCCTGTCTTCGGGAGTGATACTGAGGAAGAGGAAGAGATGGTTTATTCAGGTCCATCCCAGTACAACAAGCCAGGACCGTCCGCTCCTATGTTGATCTTTGGCAGCGACTCGAAAGATGAGGTCCATGCTATATTCTCTGCTCGGCCTCCAATACGAACATTCGCCGATGAAGAACAAAGTCTGCAAGTTGCCATGGTTCCGCCCAAACATCATAAAGAACTGGACGCGCTTGATACCTACAGTATGGAAGAGCTGTAGACGTTCTATGTCCCTCCCAGGCGAGAAGGCGAAAAGGCGATCCTATTCTACTGCTCCGGGGAAACTAAAGTGGAAAAAGAAATCTGGCACGGTACAGATCCTACACTTGACAGGCTCCAGCCCATCTGTTTGCCCAGATACTACACGAACGGACTAAAAAGGCTGTTAAGGCACCAAGGCGTACCTCTTAAGCAAACTGTGCGACAAGCACGATTCTATAACAGGATCTGGAACGTTCCCGGAACTCAGCGCAAATTGCCCAATGGGAGAATGGAAGCAATCAGGCTTGGATATGTCCGGTCCAAGAAACGGGAGCTACTCCGCGACTGCTATGTTGTACATGACTTTGATGAAGAAAGAGATACTCAATGGGAGAATGCTAACCCTAAACTAGAAAGAGCCCCCGATGTGAAAATGCCCAGTCCGTCGTTCGAAGAACAAATGGACAAGCTTATAAGGGAAGCTGGTCAAAAAGTTCGAGACGACCATAACCGCGAAATGGCCATCTACAAGAAAGCCAGGACGCAACGCCTTCTCCAACAGGCTGCGGAAAATGGAAATGCACCTCCCTGTCAACCTGTTGTAAAAAAGGCTCGACGTAGAGGCGGAAACAAGTCAAAAAACGGAAAAGGCATTCAGCAACGACAAAGCGGGACCAAGAAGTCACGCGAGCGGGACTCGAGCGGTCCGGATTCATCCCTTATGAAGAAGATGAGTCGAGCATACTCTTTTCCTCAAGACAAGACAAAGAAGATACTTGATCTTGCCATAAGACATCAAATGATTATCCTCCCGGAATCCAAGCACCCCGAGCAAACAGGCGAAGTTTCTCACCCAAACTATTGCTCCTATCATAGGGCAATAGGACATCCTATTGAAGATTGCTTCACCTTCAAGAACTGGGTCGAAGATCAATATCAGCTTGGCAAGTTCGCTCTGTCCAGCAGCTGGAGGGTAAATCCGCCACAGAAGCACGAACCAAAAGCCGCGCATGTAGCAAATGTAGAACCGGATCAACATCGGTCTTGGAAGCGGGCTCGTACTTGTCATATGATAACGCTATCAAAAGAAGAGTTTGAGAATAGGGACGATCTCCCCTGGTGCTTCGAAAACACTGATGACGAGGTGATCTCAGAGTTTCCACCGGCGCCGAAAGAGCTGGAAGATGGAATACATACCACTGCAGATGACCTCAAGAAAATTGAGTTGGGGACGGCGAGTGACCCGCGACCGACGTTCGTCAGTGAGTTGTTGTCTGAAGAAAGGGCGGCTGCACTAAAAGACGTGCTTATGCAGTATAAAGATTGCTTCGCCTAGAACTATTCCGAGATGCCAGGACTAGACCCAGAAATTGCTGTCCACAAACTGGCCGTATCCCCGGACGCCAAGCCAGTCAAGCAAGCGCCGAGAAGAATGCGGCTCGAGCTTGAGATGAGCATCAACGCCGAGGTCAAGAAGCTAATCGACTCTGGCTTTATCCAAGAGGTTCAGTATCCTGACTGGATCGCCAACATTGTCCCAGTGATGATGAAGAATGGGACAATGCACATATGTGTGGACTTCGGGATCTCAATAAAGCTTGTCCGAAGGACGACTTCCCAGTACCGATCACCGAGCTGATGATAGATAACACGTCCACTCACGAAGTTTTCTCCTTCATGGACGGCTCTTTAGGATATAATCAGATAAAGATGCATCCCGAAGACCAGAAGCACACCGCTTTCCGGACCCCTTTGGGTATATTCTGCTACAAAGTGATGCCTTTCGGTCTAAAGAACGCCGGCGCCACCTATCAGAGAGCAATGACGAAGATCTTCGATGACCTCATACATGAAATCGTCGAGTGCTATATCGACGACCTCGTGGTTAAAAGCAAATCATACGAGGAACATCTCGAGCATCTGAAGATCGTGTTTCAACGCCTTCGGCAATATAACTTGAAGATGAACCCTCTCAAATGCGCATTCGGGGTGTCCTCAGGAAAATTCCTAGGATTCATCATCCGACATCGGGGTATCGAGATAGATCCGTCTAAGATCAAGGCGATCATGGAAATGCCTCCGCCAAGGACTCTCAAACAATTGCGATCTCTCCAAGGGAAGCTCGCATATATCCAGCGATTTATAGCCAATCTCTCTGGCAAGTGCCGTCCTTATAGTCACCTGATGAAGAAGGGAACCCCGTTCGTCTGGGATCACAAATGCCAAGGCGCGCTGGACGAAATCAAGCAGTATCTGCAGAACCAGCCAGTGCTGGCCGCTCCGGTCAAGGAAAAGCCCCTCATTCTTTATACAACCGCCCTCGAAGGTTCCTTAGGCGCATTATTGGCACAAGAGAATGACCAAGGGAAAGAAAGAGCTCTCTACTATTTGAGTTGAGTTCTCCTGGGGGCAGAAAGCAACTATTCTCCCATCGAAAAACACTGCCTGGCGTTAATCTTCGCGATAACGAAACTCAGGCACTATGCGTTGGCGCATGAAGTCCGCCTCATATCGAAGGTGGACCCTCTCAAATATTTGATGTTAAAGGCCATATTGACAGGGCGGCTCGCTAAATGGGCCTTGCTCTTGATGGAGTTCTCAATAACTTACCAGCCTCTTAAGGCAGTAAAAGGCCAGGCCATCGCCAACTTCCTCGCTGAACATCCGATACATGCATGGCGAAAGACCTTTCAGACCGATAAACGGCCGCTTCCTGAAGAAATACTACGCCTAACAAGTTACGGCCTAGGTCAATGATAGATGACGACGACTATGTCCGCTCGCTATCTTCCTAAGCCCAAAACTATATAAGTAGTAGATGGTTAACGGACTGAAACATCCTTAAATTAACAGCGGACTGAAACGTCCTTAAACTAATAACGGACCACTATGTCCTAAAACTAGCTGTTGACCGAGATGTCAGGAAGCTACGGCGGATCGAAGCATCCCGAAGTTGATAAAAAAATAATAAAATAAATAAATAAAAAAAACGGTATGTCCATAAGCAAAATGGGCACGGATGAAAACCCGAAAAGGCTCCGTGAGTAAAAACAGCAGGGCTACCGGCGAGTGTTTGTGAAAACCCAAAAGGGCGCAACCTCGTTCGTTATATATATAAAAAAAAGAGAATAAAAAAAAAGAAAACGGTATGTCCATAAGCAAAATGGGCACGGATGAAAACCTGAAAGGGCTCCGTGAGTAAAAACAGCAGGGCTACCGGCGGGTGTTTGTGAAAACCCGAAAGGGCGCAACCTCGTTAAAAGACACTTACAGGGTCCTCTCGACCGTGTGAGGAGAAACCACCTGCGTGAGATCCTTACGACTCACAAGGGAGCAATACACTTAGGAATCATCACAATTCCTAAGGAGAAATTACACTTGCGAGATCCTCACGACTCATAAGGAGAACTCTCTAATGGGACCCTCACGGCTTATAAGATTTGAAAGTCTTAAGTTACAGAGACCTGAACCTGTTCTTAAGCAACCCCCACAACCTCCGATACTGCCCTACAAGCGGCTCAATGCTGACCCTTGTATACAATCCACGGGCGCGAATAAACATTTCCCTAACCAAGTCCCATCCGTGACTAGGGATATGTTCGCACGGTGAACAACCCTTGTAAGTCCTCTCGACTTATAAGGAGAAAACTTTTTTGTAAGATCCTTACGACTTACAAGGGAACATGCACTTAGGAATCCTTACGATTCCTAAGGAGAAAACACACCTACGAGATCCTTACGACTTGTAGGGAGAAATACCTTTGTGAGACCCTTACGGCTCATGAAGTCAAAAGCCTTAGGCGACAGGACCCTAACCCTGTTTACTAAGCCATCTTTGTTCAACATCGACAGAGGCAAATGATGATTCGCTCCTGGCAATATCCCAGTTGTAGCGGTGCTGATGCCGAAATCGGTGTCTAATCCAAAGCTTGCAGCGAAAAGACAGCAAGCCATATATGCATACGAAATAGCCGAAATGATTGGGCAACTCGCAATAAAAGTATCGAGTAAAAATAAAACAAATAGCCGAAATGATTGGGCACCGCGAAAAATAGCCGAAATGATAGGGCAATCGCGACCTTCGCGATATAAAAGCTGAAATGATAGAGTATCGCGGAAAGAAATAAAATAAAAATAAAAATGAAATTTATGCCCTACAGGTGATATTACATCAATCCCTGTATACAATCCAGGGGCGCAAACGAAGAAGGAATCACACTCTTCCTCTTCCAAGCTTCATCAGAAGGAGAAGCTAAATCTCGATGGTTCACAGATAGCCTGGAGATCATCTCAACATTCGTCTCATTACAACAGACACAACATCAAACAAAGCGGAACAGCGGCAACTCCTAATTCCATGACTTGACGGTATACAGATGACCGAGAGTCAAATCCCAACTCCGTGAAATGCGGATATAATCAGCAAAATTCCTAGTTACATGGAACGCGGATAACGTCACTTCTGACCCTGTGGAAAACATCCAGAGCGGATCCTGGTCCTCGCAGAGCACGGCAGTGAACCCGTGTGAAGCATCCAGAGCGGAGCCTAGTCCTCGCCGAACACGGCAATGAACCCGTGGGAAGCATCTAGAACAAAATTCCTGATTACGTGGAACGCGGATAACGTCACTTCTGACCCCGTGGAAAACATCCAGAGCGAATCCTGGTCCTCGTAGAGCACGGCAGTGAATCCGTGTGAAGCATCCAGAGCGGAGCCTAGTCCTCGCCGAACACGGCAATGAACCCGTGGGAAGCATCTAGTGCAAATTCCTGGTCACGTGGAACACGGATAACGTCATTTCTGACCCCGTGGAAAACGTCCAGAGCGGATCCTGGTCCTCGCAGAGTACGGTAGTGAACCCGTGTGAAGCACCCAGAGCGGAGCCTAGTCCTCGCCAAACACGGCAGTGAACCCGTGGGAAGCACCCAGAGCAAACATCGGACTGTGAGGTCCTTAAACTCACGGACTATGATGTCCTTAACCTCGACCGTGATGTCTTAAAACTAACAATCAACCAAAATGATTTTAAACTGATTTTATCTTGGTTCAAGGGAACATCTATTCACTCCTTTGATATTTGTCGTTGTAATTCCTCAGCGTCTTCAAAGAGGTGACGGGTTCTAATAACCACACATTTCATGGACTGTGGGGTCCTTAAACCCATGGACTATGATGTCCTTAACCTCGACCGTAATGTCTTAAAACTAACATTGGACTGTGGAGTCCTTAAATCCACGGACTATGATGTCCTTAACCTCGACCGTGATGTCTTAAAACTAACGTTGGACTGTGAGATCCTTAAATTCACGGACTATGATGTCCTTAACCTCGACCGTGATGTCTTAAAACTAACATTGGACTGTGGAGTCCTTAAATCCACGGACTATGATGTCCTTAACCTCGACCGTGAATCCACGGACTATGATGTCCTTAACCTCGACCGTGATGTCTTAAAACTAACATTGGATTGTGGAGTCCTTAAATCCACGGACTATGATGTCATTAACCTCGACCGTGATGTCTTAAAACTAACATTGGACTGTGAGGTCCTTAAACTCATGGACTATGATGTCCTTAACCTCGACCGTGATGTCTTAAAACTAACAACGGACTGTGGAGTCTTTAAATCCACGGACTATGATGTCCTTAACCTCGACCGCGATGTCTTTAAACTACGGTATCCGGGAAAACGTCCAGAGCAAGGCTTGGTCCTCGCCAAACATGGCAGTGAACCCGTGGGAAGCATCCAGAGCAACCCCTGACTCCGTGAAATGCGGATAAGGGCAACTTCACCCATCACTTGCGGGTCCTCACGACTTGTAAGGGAGTAAATTCTCTTGTGAGATCCTTACGACTCTTAAGAGAAAACACACTTAGGAATCCTCACGATTTTTAAGGAGAAATTACACCTACGGGACCCTCTCGGCCGGTAGGGAGAAAATTCTTTATGAGACCCTCACGGCTCATAAAGTTGAAAAGTCTTAGGTGACAAATCCTAACCCTGTTTTCTAAGTTATCGCCACTCTACAAAGAGCCTAAGACTGACAGCTACACGTTATCTACAGACCGCACTTGCTAAAATCACATGACAAACAACACAGCAAGAAAGAAGAAAGCAGAGAAATGACACAAGACATTATGAAGAACGTGTATCTTTTATTCATGAATTCAATTGAGTACAAAATACATCGTGTTAAAGAATAAAATAAACAAATACATTTTATTCACAATTACAAATGATACAAAATTTTCATTGAGAAGGAAGCGTTTTCAACAAATTCGCGAGTTGTTCTCGCACTTCTTTCAATGCCTTCTCATGATCAGCCGCCACAGCCAGCTCTGCTTCAACTTGGGCCTGTTGCTGCAAACATGACGAGAGTTTCTGATCAATTTCCTGCTAGGCAGCCTCCTGATTCTGCGTGACCTGCTCGTTAAGATCAAGCTTCTTCCTCAACACCAACCCGTCTGAGATACATCGTTGAAGGTTTTCAAAAATGGTGTTTAGCTGGGCAGTATTAGCCGCAACCTCGGCGTGAAGTTGGGCAGATTCAGCAGCAGTCGCCTCGCGTTCCTTTCTCTTAAGGGTTGTCTCTCGTTCGAAATGGCGAAGGAACGGAACACTTTGCTCAACCCATGCGGCCTGTTGGGAGTTCAAAGCCTGGGTCTCAGGGGCAGGATGCATAAGTTCAAGCTGATGCAGACATGCCTCGATCTCTCTGAAGTGATTAACCTAAGACTCGACGACGCCTTCATTATGGAAATTTACAAGCGTCGCCAGCATCGGGTTAACCTCGGCAGCGAAATCTGCGGCGGATGTAGGAGCTTCTGCGTCAAGCTCCTCGACGCATCCACTCAACATACTCAGACTCATCGTAGCACCCTTTGAGGATGGACGTTTGGAGAATGGGCCTGCCGGCATCATAATGCGAGACTCGAAAGGGACCGGAGTCGAAACGACAGCTGCAAAACAAATCACAATCAGATGACGGATCTAGAAATATAAGAGAATCATGAACAATGGAATTTACTATACCAGCTGCAGCAGGCGGCAAAGCCGGGAGGACCGGGGGCGCAACTGAGCTCACATCTCCTCCTTCAATCTGTAGAACTGCAATCAGGACAAAGAAGAATCAGAAATAATTTCATCATCGGTAAAAGAAAGAGCATTAATTGAAACCTATATTCACCAGCGTCACTGGATGAATCAAGCTCCGACGGGAAGGAGAAGTGGGGATGCAGCACCTGGTATAGGCGGTCAAAAAGGACTCCTACAAAGACGCAATAGTACAACGTCAGTACATAAATTATGCAGCCTAAAGATAAAACTGATAAGTCACAAATCCATACCTTCCAGCATCTGCGACGGTACGAAAGAGGGTAGAGAGGTGGCCACCGTCAGGGTGGTAACTGACGGCGCTTCCTCGGGTAAAGTGGCATCAGCACTAGCCGCACCTGCGTTAGAAACAAGATAAGCCCTGTCAGGAAGGATTGCAGAATAAAAAGAAGGACGGTAACCCAAAATTTACCTGATGAGTCGCCAGCCAAAGCCGTGACGAGGGCGTCACTTGATGCAACGGTGGCGTCCCCCTCCTCCATTGGGGTGGCTTCACCTCCCGTTGCCTCATCGCCCGACTCTACAGGAGCCGTCGTCACGCTCGCGAGGCCAGGAGACGACAAGGGACCGTAAGCAGGGAGAGCGATGATCGGAGCAGTGCCCGATGATTCGTATGTCAAAAATATTTCTAAACCGCAATCAAGAACGGCGTCGCTTGGTAGCTAGCCGGTGAGAACGGGTCGGTCCACAGGGATGTTGTGAATTTCGTAATTACTGTAACGAGTTAATTCCGATGGGAGTCGGATTGATTAAATCTAAAAACTAAATCTATTTATACTAAGATTATCTATCTAGATCTAAATCTTGCTAGGGTTAGGTCTAGGGTAGGTTTGGAAATGTAAATAAATCTCAACGCTTTATATACCCAAATTAGGATCTATGAGGTGTTATGGTAATTATTAATAAAGGGGATTAGATCCATTCGGGAAGGTGTTCCTTCCTCTAGGTTCTTGTCTTTCCTTTATCAATCCTTACCTTAACCTCCATGGAAAACAAGCGCAACTGGGCCTTTATACTACGGTATCACCGCTACCTCATGGGATAGGGTGCCGTAGGGAGCGGTGTGTGCATGTATGCATAGAGTCCTATTGATTATATGTGATGGGCAAGAAAGGGATGAGAGATCTCATCTCTCAAAAGCCTTCCCCAAAGCTAACCCTAACAAGCGAGGAGACTACTCGCTCATTAAGGAATTGAAGAACATTTATCTATCTATCTAGGGCAAGAAATTAAATCTAAACTAGGGCAATTAAATAAAAGCTACTTACTTTACAGATGGTTCTCTCCAAACATTTACACAGGGTTGTCAGATCTGAATAGATGAAATGAAAAGAGGCATCGATGCTCTCCAAAAGAAATCAGAATTTTATTAATGAAAGGAGGCATGGAGGCATGAACTAATACAATGAATTGGGTCTCTATTTATAGGACATAGAAAACCCTAGGTTTACAATTGCCGCACGTCTGCATTTACCAAAATACCCCTAGGTTGACTAGTCAGAGCCGCCAAAGAATTATGGTAAAAAATTATTCATCGCCGGACTCTATATGGCCGCGGAACCCCGGCCGCAGCAGAGGTTGGGCTGCGGTTCCACGGCCCAATGATTGGCTTGATGGCTGAAATTTGGTGCTCTGTTTCTGGGCCTTTTGGGTTACTAACTTCTTTGGTTCTTTCTTTAAAATAGCTTCTGATTCTCTTCCAGATTTTCCAGTGAATAACTGTGGTGGACTTTAACCGTGGCTTGTAATCTTGGACCTTGCGTTGCCTTGTACTGATATTTGTATAGGCTTGATCAAGATTCTCTGTTTGTTGGTCAAAGTCACACTTTTGCATCATCTTTTATCTTTTTCACTGTTTTCGATCCAAGAACCTGCAACCTGTACTATGTAGCAGACATACGTCAAAAGTACCTGTTTATTTGTAAAATACATAAGAATGGGGAATATAATAATGCAATATTATGATATGAACACCCGACTCTTAAGAAAGAGCGTCCATCTCGTGCTCAGCGATCATGCCCGTTTTACCCACCTCGGGCTCATTGGTCGCAGCCGCTTCATCCACTGCAGCCTTACGCTCTGCCATAGGCTCATCCGTAGCAGCCATTTCATCCACTGCTGCCTCAGGCTCGGCCGTAGCATCTATCTCACCCGCCGCCCCCTTAGGCTCAGCATCTGCAACCTTCTCGGGCATAGCGGTTGTGACTGTCTCGCCAGCCACTATCTCGTGCCTGGCAACCCCGGCTACATCGCCTACCATCGCCTCGGGTTCAGCCGGTACCTCCTCCACCGTCCCCTCAGGCTCGACGGTCGCCGTCGCTCCTCCAGTGAGACTCGGCCCTGCAGGACAAGATATATAAGAACCGATAGTTTAAAACTTTAACAACAAAGCCTCAAAAACACATTACCTAAGGCGGATTTACCGTTGGCTTCCCGAGATGCACGCGCCGCCCGTATATGAGCAGTAGACAAGGCGACCGGGGCTCCTCTGAAGGAGTAGCAGCGGGAGTAACGGCGCTTGAGCCCGCTCCCGCAGCCAGAGCAGCGCTACGCTCCCTTGCTGCGCGCCTTAAGCGTTTCCTTTCTTCCCGAGCCGTTGCTACAGACCTTTTCGAAGCCTCCTTTAGCAAGGCGTCGTCGTCCGCGTTCAGGGTTGCCTCCAGAGCCGTCAAGGCTTCCATCATCGGCTTTTTAAGCAGGACCTTTCGCGGCAATCCCGAAGAGGCCAGGACTTCAGTAGCTGGCCCGGGGAGAATTCCCGCATCAGCTTGCGAGTTAGGTCTTGTGGTCCCTGTAATGAGATAAGCAAAGGTTTAGATTGGCCATAAAAAAGGAAAATGAAGACTTAATAAGCCGAGACGTACCAACGCCCAATAGAGCGCGATTCCTCTCTTCCTCCTCGAAAGTCCTGAGGGAAGCCGCCAGAACCTCCTCAGTAGTGAAGCCTGTTACAAAAAGAAGAATGTCAGTCAAGACATGACAATAAAATATAACGCAATGACAAGAGTATGACTAATATTTACTTGATTGCGCGAGGGCATCTATTTTCGCTTGGTAGCTTGCAAGTTGCGCAGAAGCAGCAATAGCGGCGTCGAGGTCGGTGTCTTCTGGCTCTACGAAGAATCCCTCATTGGTTCCATATTCACTTAAGCCTTCGGTAAGAGGAGCCTGAGGCTCTAGGCCGAGTACGGCATCAAGAGAGAGGACCGACTTCTTCTTCCTCTTCTGCGTGCGAACCCCGGTCGCACCCAAAATCAGCTTACGCTTCGTGGGCACCTTGGGACGGCGGGTCCCGATATTCGAGCCTACGCCTGATTCGGGTGAAACCACGTTTACCGTCTCCACGGGAGCACGGGGCGCTGAGGGCATGTCCACAGAATCACGGGGCAATCCACGCGGAGGGCTTAGCACGCTTGGGGGCTCAACTCCAGCATCTCTTCTTAATGGAGGAACGACAGAGGTCTTTCGCCTTAGGGGGACGTTGCGATCGCTGGCGGGGGGCGCACCCTTGCGATCAAGCAGCAGCCGCTTCTCTTTCCGGATAACAGCGCCCATCGCGTGCTGATACCAAGCCCCGTACACGTTGAGGGCCCTTGGAATGCAACTCGGCTCGCTAATGAAGAAGTGGGAGCCCGTGTTTAACCGCATAAAGTGATGCAGTGCGCTCCGTATTCCCTCCCTGGTGGCCGCAGGCTCTTCCAAAAATGCCTCCAGTAGGACCCCCTGGTTATAGTTTAGTTGTTGGGCGAACCGATGGGGGTTGTACCTCATAAAAAGCGCCAACTCATTCCGCCTGAACACAAGGAATCCCGGTCTAATGGAATATAGATGTAGAATCTTCCGGGCTTCAATACGGAGGCCCCGTCCTTGAAATTATCACGCAACGCCAACACCGTCTTGGAGGTCTCCGGGCCGATGGTCATGACCTTGTCCGTAAAAGAAATTCCTGCTCCGACCGTGCGCGGACGAAGAAGCAACCCTCTAGCCTCCCGCGGAGGCGGATTCACGATAGAAGCGCCGATCAGCCGCATAACTCTCGGGAGTCTGCACTTCTCGTAAAACGAGGGTCTCTTATGAATACCAAATACCCCGAGCACGTGCATTTCCATCCACGAAGTAAAGTAGTGTATTGGGAAATTGGCGGGTTGCACCCCCGGTTCAGTTGCGTCCGCCGCCACGCTGAGACCATGGTACATGTGGGCCAACCCGGCAATTCCAATCGACAATTGTATGCCAGCCACCATCCGATGCGCTGGGTAGAAGATGGACGACCTCATGTAGCGAGGGTGCATGGGGAGCGCGAACCAGCACAGCCATAGCCCCAGAAACCCGAGAAAGAAAGTCTCCTTGTCGATGCCCGGAGCAGCGATTTCCGACAGAGGGATGATTGCGGCATCGGGGAGATAAAAGCCCTTTTGATCGTCTTCCAGTGCTGGTCGACGATCTAAACCAAAGCCGAAGGGGTCGTCGAGCTTGGCGAATTTTTCGCCCTGTTGCGATAGAATCTCCGGTCGAAGAAAGCGGGCGATGAAATCTGCAAAACTAACTCCCCGGCCTCCCGACTCCAAGAAAATACTTTCATACATATTCAACACCTTTACCAGACTCGGAAACTGGTGCTGGATAGCGTTCTCCGGTGTTAAGTCCATCACCAACGGATTAGTGGCGAAGACATATTCATCAGGAGGGAGCAGCTCCTCATAGTGCTCCCCCTCACCGGCAGACCGGAAATCTCAGCAAATTTTTCTAGGAGGATGGAAACTTCCCTGTTCGTCAGAAGAAAGGTATGGGTGGGGATGTTCCATTGTTCCACGAAC
The DNA here is from genome assembly GCA_030015575.1 of Agapanthus africanus. NCBI lineage: Eukaryota > Viridiplantae > Streptophyta > Magnoliopsida > Asparagales > Amaryllidaceae > Agapanthus > Agapanthus africanus. Next base: position 61,397,134 of record JASDDO010000028.1, on the reverse strand, counting down.
GCCTTAACCCACAACGTCGGAGGAGCAGAATATTCGAATAGCGAGGCGTAAACTGCAGGATACAGACCGATCTTCAGCAAATGCACTTTTTTCGCTGACAAAATGTACCTGGCCCACTGCAAATACCCGGCCGAATGTCGAGAGGTCAATCCAATGTTATAGGGTTGTCCCCTAGGGCACAACTCACCCTGGCATATGCGCCGCCCCAAAATATCCACGGCTGCCGGCAGCTGCACGGGTATGGCAGCAATCGAAGGTTGAAGAAGACCCTCCGAATTCCAGTTTACAACCTCCACGGCATAGTTCACTGGGGGTATATCTGCGTACGAGATTGACGAGATTGGATCCGACGGCGTCGCGCAAGAGAAGCTTCGGCGACCTTTGATAATTTCGCTGTACCACCTACCCCACAGGTGAAGGTTCTTGTACTCCGGGTCGTAATCTTTAATGAGCGCAAGAACCTCCCGGTCTACCGGTGCCTCAGGGAATCCTCCCTCTGAGCGGAAAAACGGGAACGAAAGGTCAGAAGACATGTTTCCTGCAAGAAAAAGTGAAATTCAATTATCAGTATTATAATTTAATTTTAAAATCCCGACGCTCGGTACTTTAAAATTTGTACCACACTGCAATGCAGTAGAGATGGGGACCAAAGGGGGACCCATAAAATCTAGATGACAATGCATCAATTAATAAGATAGTCTTATCATTGGATGAGACTGTCAATTAATGAGGAAATCCTCAAAGAATGTTCTCATTAAATGAGAAATCCCTCGAGACAAGGAGAAAATCTCCCTCTCAGAGCAAAGCTCTGTAACAGAGTGACACTTGTCAAACTCTGGTCACGAGGGAATAAAATTCCTTAAAGAGCCTAGCTCTGTAATGATGATGGAAAATCCATCAAAAGTTAATAAACAATAATTCCTAAGAATTAAAGTTTTGGGATCTTAAAGATCCATGAAAAAACTCTTAAGAGTTCTTCATCAAAAGATCAAAAGATTTATACATTGTCAATGAGCAAAGCTCTGTTCATGGGTTAAGAAACCATGAAACAAGATCTCTTTAGATCTATGGATTCTTGAGAGCAAAGCTCTGTTTATGAAACCCCAAAGGGGTTTTCTTTAGATCAAAAGATCTATGAGAGCAAGACTCTGTTAATTAGAATTAATTTAATTTAATTTAAAGTTTTACCTAAAATTTTCTAGAGTTCTAACTCTTGAAGTTCTTGGAAAGAAGAGCAAGGCTCTGAAAATAAAAATCTTGAGAAGATGATAATCATCTGAGGACCAAGGGTCCTATTTATAGGCGCTGAAGCGCCTCCTCAACTTCTGAGTTGATCCAATGGCTCAGATGTTGCCATCGCTGCACTCACGTAGGCGCCACGTGAGCGCAAAGGTGGGGGGACATTTGTTTCCCCCAATCAGAGCAAAACTCTGTTTGAATTTCAAAATTCAAAAATTGAAGCAACGCTTCAGATTCCTTGCGCAGCGCGCCACGTGTCAACAGCAGACACGCCAGCGCCCGGAGCGCTGCGCCCAAGACAGCGCACCCCCAATCAGAGCAAAACCCTGTTTTAAAATTCAAATTTTAAAAATGAAGCAATGCTTCAGATCACTTGCGCTCTGCGCTGCGCGCCACGTGTCAAACACAGGCGCGCTAGCGCAGTTGCGCTGCGCTCAGCGCTGCACGCCACGTGTCAAACGCAGGTGCGCTAGCGCCAATTGCGCCAGCACTGGAATTTAAATAATAAATTATTAATTATCAGATTTAAAATTCTAGAAAGATCTTTCCAATCTTATTAAAATAAGAAGATTGTCTTCTGTAAAACAGAGGCCTTAGGATCAAAGATCTAACGGTGGGGAAATATTCCCAGATCAATCAGAGAAAGATCTCTGTAACTAACTTAACAAATCAATTGGCCCTATATAAAGGCCCCTAGACTCCAAGTCTCACACATATACAGAAGAGAGAGAACCCTCTGCAAATTTTGAGAAAAAACCTCAAAGAGAAAGAAAGGCAAGCCTTTGAAGAAAGAAGATCATCTTCTTCATCTTTAAAGGTAAAGAATTATATTTCTTGAAGAACAGAGATGAAAACATCTCACAAAAGAAGAATCCTCTTCTAAAAAGATCAAAGATCTAAGAACAAGATCAAAATCTTCAATAAAAAGAAAAAAAAAGATCAAAGAAAGATCTAATCATAAAAGATTTAAAGAAGTAATTTACTTCATTCACAGATCATTTGATCTATAAAGGCACAATCTTTTGATGAGAACAAGAACTTTGTTTCTTGAATCTTGAGGTAAAACCTCTTTTGAGAGAACAGAAAACTTGTTCTTTGATCTTAAATTGATCAAGATGCGCTCTGCGCTATTGGACAGTGCCTTGCACTCTTGAATTGCGCCTTTGCGCTTATTGGATTGGCGCACTGCGCCAGAACGCGCCACGTGTCAACCACAGAATGATTTGCGCTTTGCGCTCCTAAAAACAGCGCATTGCGCTCTTGGAGTGGCGCACTGCACCAGAGCACGCCACGTATCATTCACTGGCGCAGCGCACTCAGAAAGCGCAGTGCGCTGACAGACTTGCGCTTAGCGCAGAGCGTGACACGTGTCACTTTCGCATGTGCTAGCGCATTGCTCTCTTTAATTGGCGCAAAGCGCCTGACAAGCCACGTGGCGCACTATCATACCACTAAAAATGCTATGCATTATTAAAAAAGGGCAGAGTCCAAGTAAAGGTCTAACAGGCCAAATATAAATGCTATGCATTTAATTACAGAGCCCAATGCTATGCATTATAAAGAGCAGAGCCCTAGTAAAAGCCTAATAGGCAGAACATGGATAAAATGTTAAACATTTTCAACTGGACTTAGCCCAATTTTAGCCATAAGTCCTCAATATAAATTGAACTGAGCACAACCGCTCTTCCGATTAATTTACACCCGGTTCGAGGGTACATCTCTTTACTCCTCTGACATCTATCGTTGTAATCTTTCAACGTCGTTAGAGAGGTGACGGGTCCCGACAACCACACACTGTTACGGACTGTGGGGTCCTTAAACTCATGGACTATGATGTCCTTAACCTCGACCGCGATGTCTTAAAACTAATACCGGACTATGATGTCCTTAACCTTGACCGTGACGCCTTAAAACTAATATCGGACTGTGAGGTCCTTAAGCTCATGGACTATGACGTCCTTAACCTCGACCGTGATGTCTTAAAACTAACACCGGACTGTGAGGTCCTTAAACTCACGGACTATGACGTCCTTAACCTTGACCGCAACGTCTTAAAACTAACATTGGACCGCAATGTCCTTAAACTACTTATCGACCGCAATGTCACTAAACTAAACAATTGAGCCCAATCGTTCTCTTGTCGGATCTAAACGATTCCGTTAAGTCGATCTTAGTCTGAAATTAGACTAATGTGTTCTTAACGAACGTTTAGATCTTAGCCTCAAATAAGGCTAACGTATCCTTAAACACACCCCAAACCCAAATCTAAGAAAGATACGGATTTGGACTAGTCCACGTCCTACGGACAACATCATAACTTAGTCTCCGTATACAATCCACGGGCAACCGAGCACAAAAAAAACACCCACGACACGAAGTAACCATATGGAGAAGGAGAAAGTTGTTACCGCGATGCGGTAGCGTAATTAACTGCAGGGGCTTGCGCCTGCAGGGAAGAGCGTCCCCACAATCAAAACCCCCTCAAACGAGGGGAATCTGACGAAATCTGCTACATCGGATGCATCCGTCTAAAGCTTCGATACATGGTGCCATAAATCAAATTAGCATCTTCGGAGAGGTGGACGGATAGCACCAATTAGCATCTGTCCTGAATTTCAGACAAGACGGACCTTCGAGATCGCGTCTCCGTTGTTCGGAGGGGAACAGGAAGTATGTCCTACTCGGTTACAGAAGTGAAACCAATGGGTACATGCTCTGGTGTCCTGAGACCTTGTAACGTCTACGTTTTGTTTATACTTCAATAAAGTTTTCATATAATTTCCCTTCGTATCTTTGTACTTATTTTAGTATTTCTTTTGATGGAAAAGTTTTGGAAAAGGTAATTTTGAAATAAATATAATCAATATATTTTTGGGTGAAAGAAAAGAATTTAAATATAATTATTAGAATTTTTAAATTTGTTTAAAAAAATGGATATTGGAAAAATAAATTATTTTTGAGGTGAAAATAGTTGGAAATGATTAACTATTGATTTAGAATTTTCTTATTAAATTTCCATATTTTTATGGTAATTAAAAGTATTTTAAAATAATTTTTCTATAAAAGAAAAGAAAAGAAAAAATGTTTTAACCGAACCCAGACCTAAGCCCAGCCCAGGTCCAAGCGGCTCAGGCCCGTGAACCTACACCTGAGTCCGCCACGGGCAGCGGCTGTTGCTGCCGTGTGGGCCCACACGCCTCCACGCGTAGACCCGTGCGACCATGTGGGCGGCTCGCGCTCACGTTTTCCCCACCATTCGATCCATCGATCCGACGGCCCAGGGCAAGCGAAGAGGCAGCGGTGCGCGATCTCCGGCTCGTGGTCGGCTCAATTGCCGACTCGGGCTAGGGTTTTAAACCCTATAAATACTCCTCACCATTTCTCTCATCTCTCACACTTCTGGCGTCCAAATAATTCCAGAAAAAATTTTGTGCGATTGTTTTTAGACGATCTACTCATAGGTACTGCTAATGGGTGCTAGAAAAATCCTATACGAGAGTACGATTAGTTGCGAGTCATTGGTTCGTGTCGGCAAATCTGCACGAGGTAGGAATTCTCTCTCTCTCTCTCTCCTCTTGCACCCGTCGAAACTTTTCATTAGGTTTTCCTATACTTTAGTGAATACTCATGCTAAACTTTTAATACGGAAAACCCTGCATGCTTTTATTTATTTTGCATGTTAAATTAGATTTCGAAATGCTGCCTGATTTGGTAACTTTCTAGTATTTAGTTTTAATTTAGAAATTCATGCTCTCTAAGCGTCATGGTAATAACCTACCAAGACTTATAACGAAATATAACCCTTGGATGCTAATCATGCCGTTATTCTGCCCAAATCTGTATTGATATGATGCCGGTTGCAGCCGAAATGCCGCCAATTTTTAGAACAGTCTCATTAGTAATAAATTGCGACCGTTTTCACATGAAAATACCCTATGGTTTGTAAACCTACTTTTTCAATAAAATACCCTAAAGTTCCAAATCCCGTATTTTCAAATAAATACCCTAAAGTTTCCTAAACCCGTATTTGTGTTAAAATACCTTGAAGTTTTGAAAACTCGTATTTGCATTAAAATACCCTGAAATTTCCTAAATCCCGTGTTTTCACTTAAATACCTCGAACTATTCAAGGAATATTATTTCACTAAAAAACCTTGAACGTTTACAAAACCCTTTCTGCATTAAAATACCTCGACTTTGCCTAGTTCCATGTTTTGTAATAAAATACCATATACTTTCCTTTCAACTAGACTTTATGAAACCCCGTTACTCATGATATGGTTTACACAGACAATCTCGACTTGAACTTATCATAACTCATTTTATCTGAACGGTTATGCGTTAGTGCATAGATGTTAGACATTGAGTGAATGAGAAATGAACCGATTTGGAAAGAGAACGTGTTTTCCATATCTTGTTGGCTCCGTTTGCTAGCGGATAACTGATAACTCAACTTAAAAATATTGATACGGGGTTTAATGATAGTGTTCAATGACCGTGTTGCTGTGGTTCCTTGCCGGAACGGAACATTAACTTTCTCGTCGTGTTACCATGATTCCGGGCATTTACGGAATACTTTTCGATGTACGAAACTCTCTTTTGTTATCTGAACTCTTATAATAAAACTTTGCAAAACATCTTAAAATACATGATACACTTGAATAAACTTGCATGCCACAATACTACACTTATTATTCTAATTGTCTCATACCGTCGTCACCTTATCTACCTTTTGACTCATATATTTTGGACACGAGTTTTATCTACCCTTTTACCTCCACATTGAAAAGCTAGTTCATATACATGTTTCACTTTGTTACACATAACCTTTTTGAGAATCCTACTCAAGTTTATCTCTCCGACGAACATTTCTTTTCTCTCTTTCTCTCTCCCGAAATGTCCGTTAGGACTGGAAGAAGGCTTGGCTGAAGTTGAAGCTACGGAGAAAGGCTACGCTCAAATCTCGACTTACGATTAGAACTTTTGTTTCCTTATTTTCTTTACTTTCGCCCACCTGTTTAGGATTTGCTTTAATGATGTAATAAACCTTGGAGTTATCATTTGTAATAAATGTTGGGTAATAAAACAAAGATATTTTCTTTTACTTACTTTTGTATTCTCCTGCATACTTACACTTAGCATAACTATATTGGGTGGAGTATCTACTTGGTATAGTTACGCTGAAGGCTTCTTCACGTCTCCGCTTCTGTATCTTGGGAAGCGGGGCATGACATACCAAGAAGATAGTAATCGACCGGCATATTATATTCGATGAGTCTGCGTTGGTTCGTGTCACGCACCGCTTCCCAATATACAGGGAAGGGACGTGGCGAGACCGCTACGCATTTACTCAGAAGTAAACACGCTAAGCGTATCTAAGCAATATAAAATAAAATGTACACAAGAGACAAGATGTAAATGAACAGCAACTTTATTTATTAACATTCTTTTTTACAATACAATGAAAAGTAAGTACATGGAATGAAAGCAATGCCTAAACATCGACATAACAGAAATGAAATATGTACAAGTAAACTATAGCTCCGGGTCAAAGGCTAGTTGATCCAAGTTCTCGCTGGTGGGCTCTGTCTCAAGAAGGTCCGATTCACCCGACAATATTCCAAAGAAAGAAGAAAGGAACGTCGTCAGCGAACAATCGCTCTGTATGTCCCAAAAGTAAGTAGAGACAGAAAAGACAGAAAGAGAATGTAACTTTTAAAGTAGTATTATATTGTTAACGCTGTTGTTTGTAGTTTGGTATAGAAAATGCCAGTGTATACAAGAGGAGTCCTACCATTCCGGAGACTAAGGTATACAGAGCACAAGGAACCGTTCATCCACGGTACAACGGTAATGGAGATTCAGGTTAGGTGTATTATGGTTACAGTCTCGTGCCACTTTTAACACCTTCCGTACCAATCTACCCCTTTAAACCACGCGATGTCTTGATTGTATTGATTGTATTAATTGTGTTGTTTTGTAACTTGTATTGTAAATTGTATAGATGGATGACTTGCCGAAACCATGATATCAGTAATAGAATGGATATAATGGATGAACATGTAGATGGAGTATATCCATGGTTCGGTTCAGTCAAGATAGATTGATATAAATTGAATAGACGGATTCATGGATTCATGTTGTATTGTAGTTTGAACTTGAATCACATTCCAATCAGATTGATTAGATTGAGACTCAGTTTGAGTCAGACACTTTTAAAAGAAATTGAAATCATGAATTGTTTTGATGTTATCGGTAACTACTGCACATGGACGGCAGGATTTGTGTCTTTTTCCAAGACAATTACCGTATTGATAACACCGTTTGCTAGATTGTTTACCTTAAATATACAAGCACCCATATCTCCGGCTCCCTGAGGCTCAAGAGACTGGCCTCGCTTAAACCTATGTTTACTAGGGTCCTTATTGTAATTAATATAACTTGAGGGGGTTTTATGTAAAAAAAACAGTTTTAGCATAATTTCAAAATACACCTCAAGCATTTAATTATCGTCTTTAGGGTTTTCATAGATGCGTATTTTATAATATGAAATTCCTAGTGAATAGAACCTAGTTTCATAGTATATGGTATTTTCTTGAAATAATGTACTTGTGTTGTATTTGGATGATATTTTCATGTAATAGAGATTCCTTTGATTTTAGAAAACTTGGAATATTTATATAATTAAAATAGATATTTATATTTAATGAAAATAATTTATTTATTTTCTTGTAGAAATCTCATTTTCTAAATAAAAATGCATAAAAATTCCATCGAGATCGAATGCTCCTTGCGGAGGTCCGCATCTCGCTCTACTAAACCCGAGAATGTATGATAATCCGCACCATCCCGAACAGGGTCCCTAAAATGGGTTGTAGAGGCGTAATTACATGGAAATGTTTACTACATCTTTTTATAGAAAACGGTTTTGTAAGTTTAGGGTATTTATTTGTAAAGTCGTATTTTCCTGTATTCTATTGTCCTAAAATTCATCATGCTATGATAGAGATGTGTGTTGTGATGAGGTAGGTCATTACCTCTTGAACTATCTAAAGGTATAGCAATGGATAAAGTTATATGTCGAAACTAAAGTATATGATATTTTTCTGAAAAAGTGCGACAAATGTCACAAAAATGATTATTTTGATGTGAAAGTTGTTTTTTTGAGATTGTTAATGTAAATTAAACAAAATATGAGGATATGGTTTTATCTTATTAAAGAAGATTGTAGTTTTTAAAGAAAACCGAATCGGAAGTCGGAGTAACTCCGCTTCCGTCGGGTTTTGGAAATGAAACTTTTTAAAAATGAAGATGAGAGGGGGAAATGGGACTTACTGGCTTGGGGTCAAAAGAAGAGAGAGGGGGTCCTAAAGAAAGCTTCGGGACGTCGTTTCGTCGCCGGAATCTCCTTGGAAGTTCGTCGAAGCTTCGCCCTTCGCTAACTCCACTTGTACACTAAAGACTTGGGAATTTTGTATAGTTTTTGTAATAGAATTCTGAGTGAGAGAGGTGTAAAATGGAGTGGGTATTTATAGGACAAATTAGGGTTTAGGGGGTGATGAAAAATGCATTAAAATTTGCATTAAAATGAGATTTAAAGGGGTTTTATTATTCTCTGTAAATGTGCAGAGTAAATAAACAATACTGGAGTTAAGGGGGTAGTCCAAGGGTCTAGGGTTTACAAAAAAAATTGGGTATGGCCATACAAAAACCGGCAGCGCCGGCCCCAGCTTAATTCTCACCGGTCCGATCTTTGGGTTGGGGGTTCGGATTCTCTCCACGTGTCTTGGTCGGTTTGAATACTAATTTGCACCGGTTTGTTTTAAGTGTGATTCTTCATTTTACGTGCAGTGCACGTGCAAACTCTTGGGCTTCTAAAAGATTAAAAGAAATTAAAATAAAAAGATAATGTGGCTGATGGGATTTGAACTCTGGTGCTTTGTAACAGCAGTGCAAGACTTTACCATTGAGCTACAAGCTCTTTCTTGCTATTCAAAAGCAAAACAAATTCTTATAGCATTCACAAGATTTGCAAATAGCCCAATTTTACATTAACTTTAAATGAATTTTCTGTACATTGAAATTGGAGTTGTTACAGTTCGTAGAAAGCAGACTCAATCAGATGATGAAGAGAGAATGTTTGCGCCACCAAACAAGATGGAGATCGACGTTCCTGTTCAGAATAGTAAGAGAGATGTGATGATTGATATTCGGATTCAGGCGGAGGGTCCGACAGATCCAGATGGTCTATTACAGACACAAGGGTGGAAATCTATGCGAGTTAGACATCTGCGGGTTAGACTTGGTTTTGAGGATATGACCGCAGTTGATTTCAACGACATGACATCATATGCGTTGACTATTAAGCACGAGAAACCATCCAAGTAAAGAGAGGCTGTGCGGTCTACCGATTTTCCCAGTTGGAGAGTTGTGATGGAGGAGGAGATGGAGTCTCTTCATCAGAACGATACGTGGGATTTAGTTGCTCTACCAGAGGGCAAGCACACGACCGGCTGCAAGTGGGTCTTTATAGTTAAGGAGGGTTCGTCAGAGGCAGATAGCATTAGATACAAGACGAGATTGGTGGCTAAGGGTTTTGCACAGAGGAAGGGTGAAGACTACAACGAGGTCTTTTCTTCGGTAGTTCGATATACTTCGATTCGTGTTTTGTTTGCTATGGTTGAGTTTCATGATATGGAGCTAGAGCAGTTTGATGTCAAGATTGCTTTCTTGCACGGTGATCTAGAGGAGGATATTTATATGCATTAGCCAAAAGGGTCGTATTCGATGGCAAGGATGGTTATGCTTGCAAATTAAAGAAGCCGCTTTATGGTTTGAAGCAGTCTCCGAAATGGTAGTACATGTGATTTGATCAGTTTATGTTGACGATTGGGTACACAAAGAATATTAAGAATCAGTGCGTTTATATAAGGCTACTAGACGATAGTTCCCAGATTTATCTTTTATTATATGTGGACGATATGTTGGTGGTATCACACAACAGGTTGAAATAGCAGCTGAGTCAGGAGTTCGAGATGAAAGATTTGGGGGCTACGAAGAAAATACTTTGCATAGAGATTGGTAGGGAGAGGAAGCGTGGTGAGTTGCATCTGCGACAGAAATAGTATATCGAGAAAGTTCTCACTTGATATGGGATAGAGAAGGCAAAGCCCGTGTTTACTCCTGATTAGTCTAAAATATTGCACATTTGAATGAATATTTTTCCTATTTTTGTTAAGTACTAAAAGGTGTTTATTGTAATTATAGAACATATGAGGGTTTATGTGTTAAAAGTTTATTATCATATATTTCTACATTATAATTAACATAATGAGGGAAAATACATGCATATAATATTTATATGAAATATTAGTAATTAAAATATGCATATCATATCAAATATTTCTAATCAATATTTTTAAGATTTAATATCATATAAAATGGTTAGGATAATATCTCAAAAATACCAAATACTACTAACACTTTGATTTGAGATACTGTGCAGATTAGCTCAGGTCTGGAATCCAAGAAATCCGAATTAAATCGGGATGTCGGAATCAAATCTGCCAAAATATTGAAGCAAATCATGAAATCTAGCAACGGCAGGGACTCAGTTCATTATTCTCAAAATATAGACATCTAGATGATCTCCAGATGACAATACAAAACACCAAAAAAATCCCAAAGGCTGATCCTACTTCACTGCGGCGGATCCGCGGCCAAAGAGTGGGATATGCGGCGGAACCGCGGCCGATCTAAGGCCGTTGGATGTGATATTTTGGTGATTTGGTTGTATCTGCATATATTATTATATGGAATGTAGGTTTTTTAGTTTCTGTGACTTTATAAAGAACAGAGAGCTTCACATTAAAAATCATCACCGATGAGATCAAGAGGTTCAAAGCGATCCACGCATCCGAGTGATCATCAACTAGTCATCTATTTTCAACAAGATAGAGATCTAGAGCAACTAGGGTTCTTATACTCTACTTTCAAAAGTTGTATGCAATAGTTGATTAATAAAGGTAGTGTTTTTATTAGTTAATTCTTTTTTGCACTTACTTTCTGCATCTTAATCATGTTTTCATTTTTCAACCTTTCTTCTAAATCTCAAACTATGAGCGAGTAATTCCTAGCTTGTTAGGGTTCGTAGGATAGGGTAGATCAATGGATGATAAAATCATTTATCTTTTTTTATACATTTTAAAGTGTATAAACTTTAGCATAATAAATGTTAACATTCTTATCGGGCACGCTACCAATTTATTGCTAGTCACGACCACAATTTGAGATTGGTTTAACACTTATTTTGTTAAGGGCTAGACATGAATAGAGATCAATGCAAGGATAAGGGTTAGTAGCGGGGCAACCCTAGTTTCTTCCAAAAGAACCCTAATCTACATTCATCATTATCGATCTAGTTTTAAACTATTAAAAGATAAAAGGAGTCATTTTTAATTAGTCATCCGTTACTACTAAGTCCTATGAACCCTACAAGCCTTTTCTTTATAAATCTTATATCCGTATCGACAAACAATCACCCTTTTTTCAATCAACTCGTCTAAAGCAAGAAAAGAGTTCATGTTTCCCTGTGGATGACCCGTACTCATTGCGGCTAGCTACTAGTGACACCGTCTTGATTGCGATTACTTTATGAACACACTTTTTAAGATCAATCAAATGGCGCCGTTGCCGGGGAAATGGCGCCGTTGCCGGGGAAACGGCTGTAATTTTTTTTCTTGTTATTCTGCTTGATTTCTTATAAAATCCAGCAAACATATTATAAACGAGAACCAAAACCGCATATTGTGTATTTAACGATTATTGTGGGAGTTTTGCAAGGGAATCTGGAGTAACCAAAGCAAGGAAATAGAGATTCAGAGACTTTCAACGTATCCCAAAGAAGCATAGGAGGGCACTGAAGAAAAATTGGCAAACAATCCAACAAACTTGCGGCGGAACCGCGGCATATAGTGAGGTTTTGCGGCGAAACCGCGGCGGTTTGGTGGAGTTGGGCCCCCAAAATTCTCAGGTAATTTCCTAATATCTTTCTCTCTCCTCTAAACTCCAATAATCTGATCTTTCCTGCAGGATTCTTTGCAAATATCGCCGCTAAAAGTCATTTTGCGTGTTTTAGATTTTGGTTTGTTTTGGGTATCTAAAATGGACTTTAAGGGGCAATAAAACCAAATTCAGATTAGGTGGGAATTTCATCACCTTTCCTAAACCCCACAAATCACAAACGTGCATACGCATCACCCTACATTAATAAAAAAAAAACTAGACCAAGCCCTAAGGATTGTCGCGCTCAATTAGTACAGAGGAAGGTCGTGGATAATCTATTGCTTATCCGCATTTCTCTTGTGGTATCTAGGCAAGTGTGACTAAGAAAAGTGGTTACTTATTTAGGCCCGCTATTTCGGTGATTCGTATAGCAAATACCTCCAACTTACCTGGCACTTATCTGACCACAAGAGTGATAAAGAGGTGGTAGAGAATTGATCCTATGATTTGTCCTTTAGAAGTCTAGGAGTGATCTAGTGACTTGACCTAGGAGACCCTAGTTCTAGGGATTGATTGTGCATTTTGTGATTTGTTGAGTCAAGCCTCTAGTCCCTCTTTCAAAGCAAAACAATTTCCAAAATCCAAATAGAGCTTAAATCATTTCACCCTACTTTCTTATAATGGGTAACCCAAGCAAACAAATTCTTGCCGAGCTTTGCTATCCAGAACAAGATATATCTTGTTTTCGTAACTGTTTCGGTACAAAATCCGACTCTACCATGTCTTTAAGAGATAGGATAGAGCAAGCGGAAAAGAACAGTTGGATACCTCACTCAAGGTCCTATCAACCGCATCAAAATTCAACATCTTCTTATGTTGATAATTCGTTTAAGGCGAGTAAGGGAACTCCTACACGCATGTCCATCGCTGAGCATATTGCGAAAGCTAAAAGCCAAAGTTTCAATCCTTTCACTAATCCAAATCCGTTAGGACAACAAACACCATCATTTCTATATGAAAATATTGATACTCGTTTTGAGGCGAATATGACATCTTTTACACCCATGACCATTGCTGAACAAATAGCAATTGACAGCCGCCAATTAACCAACCAATCTCAATATTCTTCATATCACAATGTTGATCCTAATCCTGATTATGAAACTTGGGTTCGCCCTTCTAATTCTTATCCACAGTACCAAACTTTCACACGCTCTCATGTTGACACTTCTTTTGAGGCTAATGGGACAAGTCATAAACGCATGTCGATTGCGGAACACATTGAACTTGCTCATAACCAACAATTAAAGACACCTCTTCTTAACATTTCTCTTCAAGCTAATACGGCAAATCATAAATACATGTCGATTGCGAAACACATTGAACTTGCCCGTAGCCAACAATTAGACACTTCCCTACCATACTCAACTTCCTTACCTTATCTAGACAGTGCTTCTGAAAATCAATTAGGAAGTTCCATAGTTCAAAGAGAATACTTCATTGGAACTTCTTCACAACCTATGTCTAGTCTTGAAGTAGAGTTAGAATTGAGTAGTGAAAAAGATCAAGAGATCCATCAAAGTCAAACCAAAACCAATTCTTTTGACCTCGACACCTTCCATCCTGCACCCCAACCGAATATATTCGATGTCCAACCGATTCATAGTCTATGTGATGAGGTGCTCGAGAATAACAAGTTTGACTTTGCTAATAGTGAGTGTGAAGAGAGCTTGACACCATTTTCAAATCAAACCGATTCTTATTCGACTACACTTGATATTTCAAACCTTCCAACTCCATTAAGTGAACCAAGTGATTTATCGATTGAGGATAGTATAATTGATGAATACTTGAATACCTATTCGTTTGATTTGACCTAAGGTGTTAGTGAGAGACGTGATGAGAATATCGTTGAAGATGAACCCGTTATGTTGGATGAGTTGGATTCTCCTACCCATCATGTCCTCTCTATTGAATACGAACATCTTCCTGTATAATTAACCGATCCTATTCTTACCACCGACCTATCCGATAAGCAAAATGATATCCGGCCTTCATTCCCACATCTGGTTCAACAATGCTCGACACCCAAATTTGTTTACCCATCTCATCACCCACTTTCTTTGGTTCTTCTAATCTTCTTTCAACTCCACCGAGTTTTGATGAATCACACTCCGATATTTCGAGTTCTATGATTCTTGAAAGATCACTCGATTTAGAATATTTTGAGAAGGAGGGAGAGTATCATTTCGAATTTCTTACCTCTATAATTTCTGACTAATCGAGTGTTTTGAATCTTGGTGCGCATAAGACCGACCTTAGAACTTTCAACCGTCCTAGTGAATCTGCATATTCCATCAATATAGATATTGATGAAATTATTACTCGGACCATTGATGAAAGTTTCGAAAATATTTTCGCCGAAAAACTCGCGTTTCTTAAATACTTGGATGTTGTGATGACTCAATCTTCATTGGAAATTCGTGCGCCTCCATTTGAGGCCGGAGAAGTTGAACTACCACCCCTTCTTCTTATCCTATATGAGAATGTGACTATTCCACCATGTTCCCTCATAAAAAGAGAGAAAAGGGGAGAAAATTCCCTACTACTCAAGGCTCACGTGTTAAACACGTGAGCGCCTATATGCAAAGCATATAGGCGCTGCAATTAAAATAACCCATAGGCTAAATAAGCCTTACGTGCTAAATACGTGGGCGCCTATATACAAAGCATATAGGCACCGCAGTTAAAACAACTCATAGGCTAAATATGCTCACGTGTTAAACATGTGAGCGCCTATATGCAAAGCATATAAGCGCTGCAGTTAAACAATTGATGGGCCAAACATGCCCCACGTGTTAAATACGTGAGCGCTCATATGCAAACCATATGAGCGCTGAAAGTAAACAAGCCAAAACCCACGCTAAGGATCACGTGTTAAACATGTGAGTTTTCCTGCCACATAAATTGGCAGCGCTCACATGCAAAGCATGTGAACGCCCCAATTTTAAAATACTCACATCTGATTCTATGTGATAGAATTAAATTATATTTGGGAAATATTTTCCTTGATCTTTCTAATATGGAAAGATTTTTCTCTAACAGAGAATCATGGATTTAAAATCCAATTGTGATAAAATATCACCAATTAAACCATCTGATAGGATTAAATTCTACGTGGGAAATATCTCCTTGATCTTTCTCAAACTAAAAAGATTTTCTCTGTTAAACAGATGACCCTTGAATCAAATATCCAACGGTGATTATAAAATCACCCACCGATCATCTGATAGAATGAAATTCTATCTTAGGAAAAATATTTCCTAATCTTGTTAAACAAACAAAAAGAACTTCTCTGTTAAACAGAGAGCCTTTGGATTAAAAATCCAACGGTGAATAAAATTCACCAATTGATTTAAAAGGTCATTTTTGATTGATTATGAAATCAATCATGATCTTTCAATTAGATATTTTCTTAACAAGTTGATATTTTTTCTTCTTCTATAAATAGGAGTAAGAAGACAGAGAAAAAGGGAAGATCGACCAAGAGAGGAGAGAACTTACCACAAGCTTCTGCAAAAAAAAAAGAATACAGTGAGCTCTTGAGAGAAGAGAGAATTTAATTCTCGTAGAAGAAAACTTTTCTCGTTGAAACCCTAAGTAAAGAAAACACAGAGATCATATTGTCTCTCCTTTGCTTATATAAGGGTTTAACCCTTCATATAAGAACTTAGTTCTTCCTCTGGTAGAGATTTGCAGAAGCAAATCTCCCCACAAGTTGAGAATTTATTTCTCATCGGGGATATTTTGTTCTGCAGATTCAAAACTTAGGGGAAAAGAATTAGGTTAAAGAAAAAAAGAAAGAGAAAGAACTGGAACATATGGGAATTTAATTCCTCAAAAAGAAAAAAAATTAGGGTTTAACCCTACATAAAGAACTTGGTTCTTATAAAAGTATAAAAGAACTTAGTTCTTCAATAAAAACAATGATGATGATCTAAGATCTTCAAAACCGAAATCTTGATGATCATCAATGACTAAAATTGTTATCAACAGAGATCAATATCTCTGAAAACAAACAACAAGAATAACTTGGCGTCTCATTAGTGCTTAGCACTGTTATAAAGCCTCATGTGTTTCTCACGTGAGTGATTAAAACAAGCAAAAGGAAAGCTAAAATTGCCTCACGTGTTTCCCACGTGGGTGCCTGAAGAGAAAACAAAAACTCCTTTTAAGCAGCCATCAAATAAAACCTCAAAAGAAAGCAGTCACATGAAATACACGTGAAACGCTCTTGGAAACCCAAGTTCTTAGCACTTCTGTAAAAAGAGGGGAAGTGTACAAATGAAACCCAATGCTCAGCACTCACGTGCTTCCCATGTGAGTACCATGCAAAGTGCTCAGCACTTTAAGATTAGTCAAAATGTCTAAATTGCTTCGCACTGATTGGGGAAATGCTCATATCTGAGTGCCTCACGTGTTTCACATGTGAGCGCCACGAGACTCTAGTGCTTATCACTAATCTAGCGGCTCATGTGTTTCACACGTGAGCCCTGTATGCCCCAGTACATAGCACTTTTGGGTAATTATGGAAACTCAATCTCAGCCCAAAACTGGCTAAGTTTCCTGAGGTTAAACCTATTTATTTTTAAATCAATCGAGCCCATATGCTCTTGATTTCCAAGGTCTCAAATATGACAAAAAATTCTTAAGTACACAACAACCCTTTTTGCCTCAAATACGAGATTTGGTTTAAGGGTACATCTCTTTACATCTCTGATACATGTCGTTGTAATTCCTCAACGTCTTCAGAGAGGTGGCGGGTCCCGACGACCAACAACTTTTTTCGTTGATACACTTCCAAATTGACGTGCATGCCTCAAATCGGATCGTGCACTAAATTGGGCACATTTCATATCAATATTGTTCACTTCGTCACGTAACAAATACGCGTACGCGCAAGATGAATGTCGGACCGAGAAATACTTAAACTAAAAATTCTCCTCAAACATGGCGATAATAGACCGAAATATCCCTAACTAATATTCGTCCCCAAAATGGGAATGCTGGACCGAAATGTCCCTAAACTAATATTCGCCTCAAACATGACAATAATGGACCTTGATGTCCTTAAATTAAAATAATTGGGCCCAAATGCTTATATGTTTAAGTCGACCTTAATCTTAAATCAGATTAACAGTCCTTAAATAAACCAAACCCAAATTTAAAAATATACGGATTTAGACTAATCCGCGCCCTACGGGCGACGACATAAACTAGTCTCCGTATACAATCCACGGGCAACCAAAACCAAAACAAAACATACACACGACACGAAGTGTGCTGCCGTAGCAGGAGAAAGTGGTTATCGCAATGCGGTAACGTAATTAAAAGCAGGGGCTTACGCCTGTAGGGAAGAGCGTCCCCACAATCAAAACCCCTCATAAAACGAGGGGGATCTGACGAAGTCTGCTACAACAGCCGTATTCATCCATACTTCCGATATATAATAAATCAGGTTGGTATCTTCAGAGAGGTGGACAGATAAATCCAAATAACATCTGCCCCCAGATTCAAGCACGACGATCTATCCCGGTTCGTTTTCATTTCCAGTGGCGAACAGATTCTGGCACGCCCGGTGGGACCTTTTTCTCTTTCCACTCCACACTTCGTGTGTCGTGTTCATGAACAAAATCGCGGTCCGCTATGATTGCCCTTGGAGTCGAAGTACTAAGATTTGGTGTCTTATTCCTATGCAGAAGAAAATAAAATCGATGGTTTCCAGCTGCATAACTTGCAACAGCAACTCCCGTTCCGTCCCAACTGGAGGAGTAACTTATGGGCCCAACGCGGTCTCTATCTTTTCAATACCGGTGGGGCAAGTAACTCAAGCCACTACCGGATTTTTCTTTAGGACCATGATCCCACTAACAAGTTTCAGCGCCCTAGCGCCGCAAGACGATGCTCCCAGGAAGTCGGTCTTCGATCGACTTGCAACCACAACGGCCCCTTTCATCGAGCTGTTCAAATCCGATGCCTCAGTCTTCAACAGGTTGAGCCGAAGCTCAGACGTCTCAGTTTTCAACAGGCTGAGCCAGAACTAAAACAGGCTCGCAAAGAGGCTCGTCATACCTGAAAGGGCTGCCTCAAAACGGATAGCCCTCCCAATTTCTCCTGCAGATGAAGTCGTCAAAAGTGCTTCCCTTACTAGAAGATCGGTCTTCGGAAGATTGGCCATTCCTCTGCAAACCCTAACAAGGACGTCAGTCTTCAATAGGTTGACACCAACAACAGTCCCTTACCAAAGCCAGGGACATGAAGAAGCCGCTTCCAAAACTGAGGCGGTCCCCTCTGCAAGACACGCTCGACATCGCCACTGGTGTCGGGTGAGAAAAACTTGGGGCAACTCCCCCTCTGGACTTACTCCGCCAGCTCCAATAGTGGAAGTTGATATTGCTGTTCCAACCGGGAACAGATTTGATCTGCTTAGGAGGGTGCGAAAGAACTCTCCAATGGCGGTGCTAAAGAAATCGCCCCTGCCTGCAGAAACCACAGTGCTGGAAAAGACAGAGCAACCCCATCAGTGGCTCTCTTCGCAAATTCACAGGGTCTGGCGGAAAGTCCAGGACTCTGTGATCAACAAAGATTACTCTCGTCGACCGAAGAAATCGAAGGCTCAGAAAGAGGAAGACCGTCCCTCCACCATATAGGGAGGGACTTCTTCCACACGTGTGCCTATTACAACGGCTCCTTCAACTTCGACCTCCCACAAAAGGAGGAGGCCGGAGAAAATCCCACCGTATGCAGAAAATTCCAAAGGCGATGGACCCAAACGCCCCAAGTCTGGGGGCATGATCGTGCATACGGTTTACATGGCTTTCGGAAAAGAAGAAAGCCGTGCTTCCGCGGCTCATCGAACGCAAACCCGGTCGCTAACAAAAGCTCAGGAGCAACAACAAAAGCTCCAGAAAATGCTGACCAAAATAGCAGCACTCACTGGACAAAAAGAAAGTCCGGAACCAGCATCTGAACATCACCAAGAGCAGGAGACCGATACAGAGTTCCTGCGAAGGGTGCTTGAAAGAAAAGATAAGGAAGCCACTGAGCAGGCTGCCAACATAAAGCAGATGACTCTTTTGTTCCAGGACATGATTGGAATGATGATCCAGCCAGAACCCCCAGCTGAGGATCCGTCAATAATCATCGAGGATGACAGAGGGGAAACATCAAACCCTCTTCCATCTCTATCAACAACCAAGGAGGAAACAATCTCCAAGGCTGCTCTTGATGATTACATCGCTCAACAAATACGAGCTCATCAGGCAAATAAAGCGGCCGGCCAAACTGTCAAAACTGGGCAACTATATCCAAGCTGGTATGACCAAATCAAGTATCCACCGGGATATAGATCCCAAAGTTCCATGTGTACAAGGGGACAGGCAACCCACACCAGCACGTCGCTCAGTTCAGAGCTCTATGCGGCAACACTGGAGGTGACGACAAACTTTTGCTTTGCCGGTTCGTTGGCAGCCTGTCAGAGACAACCTTTGAATGGTACTCGGAGCTCCCAAATGACTCCATGAGGACATTCACCGTGATGGAGCTGCTGTTCACACAGCGGTTCGCCAGCAAGAGAGCGCACCCCGATCACGACATTAATTAATGCTAGGGTAAAATCGGGAGAAACCTGGGTCCAATACGTGATCCGGTGGCGGAACCTATGGTCTAAGTGCGAACAACGCATTGAAGAATCCCCCGCCGTGGGCATGTTCATCGGGACTCTAGATTCGCAAACGACTGTGTCCCAGTTCATGACGTTCTTCAAGCTAATCACCTTTCAGGCTTTGATCGATAAACTGGCCCAAATGGACCAGATGGACCATGGGCCTTCCTCCTCAAATATGGACCCTCAAAATGCCAAGGGTAAAGGGAAAGCGGCCTTTGTTGCTAACACTCAATAATAGCCGAGTGACCCAAAACCGGCTGCTCGCCAAAATAATGCACGTCCACGCCTATTCCTTTAAGAAAGGCTAGAACGCGCTTACTCGTTTCCCCGTGATAAGATGAAGAGACTATTTGAGTTGGAAATACGTAACAAACTCATCACATTGCCAAACCCACGGCATCCAAAGCAACCCGGCGATGTCAACAACTCCAACCACTGCTCCTATCACAGAATGGTGAGCCACCCAATTGAGGATTGCTACGTCTTCAAGAACTGGGTCGATGATCAGTATCAATAGAGGGAGTTCACGCTTTCTGAGAATTGGAGGGTGAACCCACCACAGAAGTACACTCCTAAAAAAGTGGATGCGCCAAAGGCATCATGCTCGCTCGTGGAAGAAACTCCATGGGAAATCGTTCTTTCAACAAAGACCAAAAGAATGCTGAAAGATCTACAGGCAAGTCCGGCAGTCAGATAGAAAAGCCCACTTGAACCTGAAATTGTAACAACCCCAAATTTCCAATACAAGTTTTTACAAAAAAATTTCAAAAAAATCCATAAAGGGGTATTTTAGCCTGAACACAAGTTATAAGTAATTATTTTGCTTTTTAATTACAAGTTAAAAGAATATAACAACTCCATTTTTAATGTACAAAAATTTGCTTTAAAATTAATGTATACTTGGGGTATTTACATTTACTGTTATTATTTTAAGTAATTAATTAGCTCCATAATTACAAGAAGGAGCTTGTAGCTTATTGGTAATACCTTGCACTGCTGAACTAAGCCACCAGAGTTCAAATCTCATGCCTCACATTATTTTTAATATTATTTTGTTTTAAATCCTTTGGAAGCCCAACAGTCCACACACCATAACTCCCAAAACTTGAACTAAATATGAAAAACTAAATATACCAGAGGCTACACCAGACGACCCCCCACCTCCCTGACCTCTGACTCGGCCCGACTCGGACGGCGGACCGGCCGACTCGGCACGGCGCCGCCGGCCGGACTCGGCCAGTCGGCCGAGTCGTCAACACAAAAAGTATGACTTTTCCTCGCCCCTACCCCCCTGTATACTCTAATTTATTGGATCAGTTCTAGAATGCCTATTAACACCTAATTACTCCAATTTTTAATGAATTTTCTATATTTTTACATTTTTTTTATTAAAAACCCTTCACCTACCCTATCCCTAGCCTACCCTATAAATACACCCCCTAACCTCTACCCTCTCATTCCAAAATCCTAAGCTCACTCTCTCAAAATCTTCTCAAGAGTTGTGTACTTTGAAAACAAGTTCGCGACGAAGCTCCGACGAAATTCCGGCGACGTTTTTAGAAACAACCGGCGACGAAGCAATACCTCGGCAACCCCTCTAATCCCCCCTTCACTCCTTTGCTTAATCGAAACTCGTAAGTCCCATTCTATCTCTCTTTCTTATTCTCTAAAATACAAAATTACGAAACCCGACGGAATCGGAACAAATCCGATTTCCGATTCGGTTTTCTATAAAATTTCACTTCTCATCAATACATTCATGCTTAAACATCTTCATGTTGACTATTAAACATTTAACAAACAATTTGAACAAGTTTCATCACATGAAATGACAGCCTTTCCAATTTATCGTATTTTCACTTTAATACCACCATGTTTCGATTCCATATTTAACCCCCTTAACTTTGCTATACATTTAAAGTAGAGCACGAGCTAATGACCTACCTCCACACACACGCAAATACAACCCTAAACGACATCATCAAAAACTTAGAATACGATAAAACAATACTTTCATTTAAATACCATATTCTTAATAAAATCATTTCTAAAAGTTTAGCTTTGATACACTTTTAAATAAATACCTCTTATTAGGAAAACACGATAAGTTGTGGACATCGATCGTTTATCTAAATCTAACTTTATGGTGTCTAGGCTAGGCAAGTGAGCAAAGGTAACTTTAAAAGGCCCGTCTCACGATTCGTGAGCGGATCCCTCCTTTCCTCATTTGTACTTACCTGACCACAATTGGCGGTGAAGAGGCGATTTGAGGCTTCTAACAACTTGTCGTTTAGACCATTTAGAAATAGGCTAGTTGGCTTAGGAAACCCTAGAATCTAAAATACGGAAAATTACACTTTGCAAATAAATACCTTTTACTTTATAAAACCGTTTTCTAAAGGATTAGTATTTTACAATCTTTGAAAAGCGCCGCTACAACCCATTTTTGGGGAACCCGTTCGGGATTGTGCGGTTTATCGCGCACTCTTGGGCTAGCAATGCGAGATTCAGACCTCCGCAAGAAGCATTCGGTCTCGAAAGGTTTAAAATACGACATCTTAAGAAAATGAGATTTTTGGAATATAAAATATTTATTAAAATTATTGTTGTATAAATATATGTATATTTATCATTTAAATATCTATTTTATTATAATATAAATTTTCCACCTTTTCCTAAAAATCACAAGAATAAATTTTATACTAAAATACCATGAACTTCAAATAATCAATATTACAGATAAATACCCTTATTTTTAAAACTAGGATATTTTCACTGGAAATGTCACAACATAAAATCCACCCTCATTACAACTCTAAAGACGAACAATAAATACTTGAGGTGTATTTTGAAAAGTATATAAAAGTATTTTTACATAAAACCCCCTCAAGTTTTATAAATTACCCCAAGGACCCTAGCAATTATAAGACTTCGATTCACATTCCTGATTGTCTGACTCGGGTTTGAGTCTGATTAATCTGACTTGAATATGATTCAAGTCAATCTATGATTTACAATATTCCAATCCAATATGAACACATGAATCCATGAATACAATTATTAATTTATACAATTTGACTAAACCGAACCATGGATATATATTCCTTTTACATGATTCTCAGTATTCCATTTACATGACTCTACAGTTACAACCATTTACTGATATCATGGTTTCGGTCAGTCAACCAATCATGCAACCAATACAATTTACATGATAATAATACAAACAAGACACAGCGGGGTTTAAGGGGTAAACTGGTACGGAAGGTGTTAAAAGTGGCATGAGACGGTAAGATTAAGACACCTAACATTAATCCAATTGCCGTTGTTCCGGGTTGTATAATGGAGCCTTGTACTTCCATTTGCCCTGGTCTCTAGCATACTGAGACCCCTCTCGTATACACTGGCATCCTTCTGTACCAAGCTACAAACAACAGCGTTAACACAATACTACAACAATATAACAATATAATACAACTGTAAAAGTTACTCTCTCTCTTACTCTCTGTCTATTCCTTCCTTATCTTTGGGACTTACCGAGCGACCTGTTCGCTGACGACATTCTATTTCTTTCTTCTTTGAATGTCGTCAGGTGGTTTGGACCCGGCAGAGATCGAGCCATCTCAAGAAGACTTGGAGCAGTTTGCCGAAGACCCAGCACTTTAGTTTCATTGTACATTTTTCCATTCTGTACTTTTTATTTCCTGTTATGCCACTGTTTAGGCATCTTTTTATTTCAGTTGTATTTCCTTTTCATGCATTGTACAAAAGAATGTTAATAAATAAAAGTTGTTGTTTTTATTATCCTTGTCTCTTGTGTATTCTTTTTATATTGCTTAGATACGCTTAGCGTATGTACTTCTGAGTATATACGTAGCGGAACTCGTCACGTCCCCTTCGCCGTACACTGGAAAGCGGGGCGTGACAGGTTTTGTTGGTGTCCCATGCAGGTCAGAGCTGTATGAATCGCTATCATGCAGTTCTGTTCTGCGTGAACAACCTAAGCAATATAACACAAGAACCAGCAACTAAAATATTCTTTACAATTCATGTTCCTGGAATCTTACAATTTGATAATCCTTGAACCTTATCATTTCATGTACTTGAATCTGTCCTAACCCAAATCTTTTTCAGGGTTATGGATTCCCCGAACAACACCAGCTCCAACGTCAACAACACACCTTCAGGACTACCTCTCACACCAGCTGTTCCTGCGCCATCCACCGAGCAGACAGTGCTACTTAAGGCAATCCGCAGCCTTCTTGAGGGACGGCAACAACTCCTGAACCGTCCCGAGACTGATGCACCGGGGGTAAAGCAATTCAGGGCTTTACATCCGAAGCAGTTCTCCGGAAAAGGATGCCCTCTTGAAGCTGAAGAATGGGCACAAAGCATAGAAGATGATCTGACACCAGCACAAGTGCCAGACATAGCTTAGGTCCGTGTGGCGAAACTACAGCTCACGAACAATGCTCGCAACTGGTGGAAGGCGGAAGAAAGCCGTCTTGTACAGCCTATTGAATGGAAGACCTTTCGCGAGAAGTTCGACGCGAAATACTTCCCTGTGACTGCCAGGTTTGCCATGGAGCAGCAGTTCATTCATCTACAATAAGGTTCGATGTGGGACAAATCAGTAGATGAGTACGACGCTGAATTCACCATGCTAAGCCGATTTGCGGCACACTTGATACCGACGGACGAGATCAGAGCCCGTCGCTTTCAACAAGGTTTAGACATGGAAATTCAGGCTGTTCTAGCCACAGGAAAATTTTTGACTCATGAAGATACTCTGGAAGCTGCCCGCAGTTATGAGGCAGTAATAAAGGCGAGGGGCAGACCCCAATCTGCCGGTTTGAAATGCCCTGCCACTCAAATGGCAGGAGGAGCCTCTTCCAGGCCATCGTTTGAACCCAGGAGAACTGAAGAAATTTTCTATTACTGCCATAGAAAGGGACACTTGTGGAAGGACTGTAGGCGCGCAAAAGGTCTGTGTTTAATTTGTGGCGCATCCAACCACGGAATTGGGAACTGTCCTTACAATAGCAACTCAACTCACACACCCACTAAATACCCGCAGCGGCCAACCATCCAGGCTCCTGCACCTCGTTATACACTACCTGCTCCACCACCTGCACAGCCTACTGGCCAATTCCAACAAGTAATGAAGGACATACCTAGAGGGCAGAGAAACAGGCCCCAAAGACAGAATGTGCCTCCAGCTAGAAGGAATGTACCACGGCGACAGACCTTCATATTAGAAGCCGTAGAAGCCGAGACTGTAGGTCAAGATAACACCGATAAGCCTTTTTCACCCTTGTATCACTTTGTTATTATACACCATCTATACTCCAGTCACCAGACTTTTCTTGAAATTGTTAGACTTTCCTTTTACAAATTTTGAGGACGAAATTTTTATAAGGAGGGTAGAATGTAACAACCCCAAATTTCCGATACATGTTTTTATAAAAAAAATTCAAAAAAAATCCATAAAGGGGTATTTTAGCCTGAACACAAGTTATAAGTAATTATTTTGCTTTTTAATTACAAGTTAAAAGAATATAACAACTCCATTTTTAATGTACAAAAATTTGCTTTAAAATTAATGTATACTTGGGGTATTTACATTTACTGTTATTATTTTAAGTAATTAATTAGCTCCATAATTATAAGAAGGAGCTTGTAGCTCATTGGTAATACCTTGTACTGCTGAACCAAGCCATCAGAGTTCAAATCCCATGCCTCACATTATTTTTAATATTATTTTGTTTTAAATCCTTTGGAAGCCCAACAGTCCATACACCATAACTCCCAAAACTTAAACTAAACATGAAAAACTAAATATACCAGAGGCTACACCAGACGACCCTCCACCTCCCTGACCTCCGACTCGGCCCGACTTGGCCGACTCGGACGGCAGACCGGCCGACTCGGCACGGCTCCGCCGGCCGGACTCGGCCGGTCGGCCGAGTCGTCAACACAAAAAGTATGACTTTTCCTCTTCCCTACCCCCTGTATACTCTAATTTATTGGATCAGTTCCAGAATGCCCATTAACACCTAATTACTCCAATTTTTAATGAATTTTCTATATTTTTATATTTTTTTATTAAAAACCCTTCACCTACCCTACCCCTAGCCTACCCTATAAATACACCCTCTACCCTCTACCCTCTCATTCCAAAATCCTAAGCTCACTCTCTTAAAATCTTCTCAAGGGTTGTGTACTTTGAAAACAAGTTCGCGGGGAAACTCCGACGAAATTCCGGCGGAAATTCCGGCGACGTTTTTAGAAACAACCAGCGACGAAGCAACGCCTCGGCAACCCCTCTAGTCCCCCCTTCACTCCTTTGCTTAATCGAAACTCGTAAGTCCCATTCTATCTCTCTTTCTTATTCTCTAAAATACAAAATTACGAAACCCGACGGAATCGGAACAAATCCGATTTCCGATTCGGTTTTATATAAAATTTTGCTTCTCATCAATACATTCATGCTTAAACATCTTCATGTTGACTATTAAACATTTAACAAACAATTTGAACAAGTTTCATCACATGAAGTGATAGCCTTTCCAATTTATCGTATTTTCACTTTAATACCACCATGTTTCGATTCCACATTTAACCCCCTTAACTTTGCTATACATTTAAAGTAGAGCACGAGCTAATGACCTACCTCTACACACACACAAATACAACCCTAAACGACATCATCAAAAACTTAGAATACGATAAAACAATAATTTCATTTAAATACCATATTCTTAATAAAATCATTTCTAAAAGTTTAGCTTTGATACACTTTTAAATAAATACCTCTTATTAGGAAAACACGATAAGTTGTGGACATCGATTGTTTATCTAAACCTGACTTTGTGGTGTCTAGGCTAGGCAAGTGAGCAAAGGTAACTTTAAAAGGCTCGTCTCACGATTCGTGAGCCTTTCCTCATTTGTACTTACCTGGCCACAATTGGCGGTGAAGAGGCGATTTGAGGATTCTAACAACTTGTCGTTTAGACCATTTAGAAATAGGCTAGTTGGCTTAGGAAACCCTAGAATCTAAAATACGGAAAATTACACTTTGCAAATAAATACCTTTTACTTTATAAAACCGTTTTCTAAAGGATTAGTATTTTACAATCTTTGCAAAGCGCCGCTACAACCCATTTTTGGAGAACCCGTTCGGGATTGTGCGGTTTATCGCGCACCCTCGGGCTAGCAGTGCGAGATTCAGACCTCCGCAAGGAGCATTCGGTCTCGAAAGGTTTAAAATACGACATCTTAAGAAAATGAGATTTTTGTAATATAAAATATTTATTAAAATTATTGTTGTATAAATATATGTATATTTATCATTTAAATATCTATTTTATTATAATATAAATTTTCCACCTTTTCCTGAAAATCATAAGAATAAATTTTACACTAAAATACCATGAACTTCAAATAATCAATATTACAGATAAATACCCTTATTTATAAAACTAGGATATTTTCACTAGAAATGTCACAACATAAAATCCACCCTCATTACAACTCTAAAGACGAACAATAAATACTTGAGGTGTATTTTAAAAAGTATATAAAAGTATTTTTACATAAAACCCCCTCAAGTTTTATAAATTACTCTAAGGACCCTAGCAATTATAAGACTTCGATTCACATTCCCGATTGTCTGACTCGGGTTTGAGTCTGATTAATCTGACTTGAATATGATTCAAGTCAATCTATAATCTACAATATTCCAATCCATTATGAACACATGAATCCATGAATACAATTATCAATTTATACAATTTGACTGAACCGAATCATGGATATATATTCCTTTTACATGATTCTCAGTATTCCATTTACATGACTTTACGGTTACAACCGTTTACTGATATCATGGTTTCGGTCAGTCATCAATCATACAACCAATACAATTTACAAGACAATAATACAAACAAGACATCGCGGGGTTTAAGGGGTAGATTGGTACGGAAGGTGTTAAAAGTGGCACGAGACGTTAAGATTAAGACACCTAACATGAATCCAATTGCCGTTGTTCCGGGTTGTATAATGGAGCCTTGTACTTCCATTTGCCCTGGTCTCTAGCATACTGAGACCCCTCTCGTATACACTGGCATCCTTCTGTACCAAGCTACAAACAACAGCGTTAACACAATACTACAACAATATAACAATATAATACAACTATAAAAGCTACTCTCTCTCTTACTCTCTGTCTATTCCTCTCTTATCTTTGGGACTTACCGAGCGACCTGTTCGCTGACGACATTCTATTTCTTTCTTCTTTGAATGTCGTCAGGTGGTTTAGACCCGGCAGAGATCAAGCCATCTCAAGAAGACTTGGAGCAGTTTGCCGAAAACCCAGCACTTTAGTTTCATTGTACATTTTTCCATTCTGTACTTTTTATTTCCTGTTATGCCACTGTTTAGGCATCTTTTTATTTCAGTTGTATTTCCTTTTCATGTATTGTACAAAAGAATGTTAATAAATTAAAGTTGCTGTTTTTATTATCCTTGTCTCTTGTGTATTCTTTTTATATTGCTTAGATACGCTTAGCGTATGTACTTCTGAGTATATACGTAGCGGACCTCGTCGCGTCCCCTTCGCCGTACGCTGGGAATCGGGGCATGACAGAAATTATTGAAGGGATGCTGAAACCGCGTCCCATACCGAAAGTTGTTGACAAAGGGCAAAATCCCAAAGTCAAGCCTTCAAAGTCTTCGAAGAAAAAGAAGAAGTCCAAGAAGCCTGTGCAGCCTGCCGAGTATGACGACAAGCGCACAAACATACAAAATTACATTGACGCGTTGGAGGTGTACAACCAGAAGGCACGGACACCGGTCACTCTTGAAGAGTTCCTCAAGCATATTCTTAAGAACGAAAATAGTGACAATGGTGAGGAAAATGACTCATCAGAAGAAACCAAAAACTATGTAGCAAGTTACCACATGGTCTCCCATTCATCGTTAAGTGGCAAAGAAGCTCCCTCAGCGTCAGAAAACAGTGCAGAGGAACTGGGGGCAAAATCGGCGCTAAAATCTCCGGAACTGCCAGAAGACCCGATCGATAGGCTGTTAAACGAAGCATTTCGAAAAAGCAAAGCTGACCGAGAACGCGAAACAGCCATATACGAAAATACTAAGCGTCAGCGTCAGGATGAAGAAGTTGCGGCAAGGATGAGTCGTACTCCAACCAGACCGAAGCACCCCTGCCACAAATAAAAGCAAGATCAAGGCAGAGAAGCGGTTCGCCAAAGCCCTGTCAATAGGAATGAAGCTGCCACCTCTTTTAAGAAACACTCCTAGAGTCATATGCCTCGACGGAGAGGATTCACATCCAAACTACTACCTATATCATTGGAGGGTCACCCACCCCACCGAAGAATGCAGTACCTTTAAGAAGTGGTGGCAAGGATATGTTGCCCATCAAAAACACTTCAAGAGGATGAAGCGCGAAGCTCGTCGATAGCAAAAGAGTGCGACAGATGCGTGTGAAAAAACGACTGGCAACTGTCATATGGTTGATACCAGTCCGGAAGGGGAAAAGCCCCAAGTTCTTACTTTCGGGAGCGATTCTGAGGATGAAATACCCCTCATCCCTCTCTTCAAAGACTCCACCTCCGAAAAAGAAGAGGGGGAGAAGAACTACGAGAACATTCAGCTGTGTAACCGCACGCTGCCTGAGAAGAATCTCGGACCTACAAACAAATGTTCGAGCAAAAGAGACAAAGGGAAAGAAAAAATCCCTGAGGAAATTGTCCTTGATGATGGAGTTGTCAAAGAGCTCGCAGCCAGGGACCCGCCTAGGAAAAACAAAGTGGATTACAACGTCCTGGCACATCTGAGGAAAATACCCTCACAACTGAGCATACTGGATGCTCTTCTCTTGTTCAAAGAAACACGAGAGTCTCTGATTAAGGAATTACAAGAGCCCGATCAGTTCCAAGCTTTCCTCGTAGAAGAGAAGATGAAGGATGAACTAGCGGAGATTCACACAGCTGACATTACATTCAGCGATGAAGATCTCCTCCTCGGTACGTGTGAGCATAACCACCCATTATACGTCATCGAGTACTGCCACGACATCAAGATAGGGAAAATCCTTGTCGACAACGGATCCTCCGTCAACCTTCTCAATGTAAAAGTGCTGAAGGAGATTTGCATGAACGTTCAACACTTGGCCCGAGACAAAATTACCATCTCCGGGTTCAACTCACAGTCGTTACGGACGCTTGGGTCCGTAATACCGACGTTACGCTTCGGGTTGCTTGTCACTGACATTAAATTTCACGTCATTGACGCCAAGATTTGCTATAACACTTTGCTCGGAAGGCATTGGTTACACGAATACAACGTCATCCCTTCTACACAACATCAGTTTATGATGTATTTCAAAAACGGCTTGGAATACACCGTCACGGGAGGGGGGGGGGCTAAACATGTTCTCGGTAAACAAAATCCGGAAATATGAAGACGCAAAGTACTTCCTACCAGATTTCGAAGATACGGAAAGGTGTCATAAGCCGGAGGATAAACAGAAATCCGTCGCCACCATCCCGATCTTTGGGAGCGATACCGAGGAAGATGAAGAAATAGTTTACTCGGGGCAACCCCAATACAACAAGCCCGGACCATCTACTCCCTGTTCCCCTCCGAACGGCGGCCAAGACATGGGCGTCTTGCCTGTGATTCGGGGCAGATGCTATTTGGTTTTATCCGTCCACCTCTCCGAAGATGCCAAGTTGATTTATGGCACCGTGTATCGGAGGTTTGGACGGATGCGGCCGATGAAGCAGACTTCGTCAGATTCCCCCTCGCTTGAGGGGTTTTTGATTATGGGGACGCTCTTCTCTGCAGGCGCAATCCCCTGCAGTTAATTACGCTACTGCATCGCGGTAACAACTTTCTCCTTCTCCAGAAATTTTACTTCGTGTCGTGTGTGTTTGTTTTGTTTATGGTTGCCCGTGGATTGTATACGGAGACTAAGTTATGTCGTCGCCCGTAGGACGTGGATTAGTCCAAATCCGTATTTATTTAGATTTGGGTTTGGTGTTTTAGTTTAAGGATACGTTAGCCATGTTGAGGCTAAGATCAACTTAAACGTTCGTTAAGGATACGTTAGTCTGATTTGAGACTAAGATCAACTTAACGAAAAGAGCATTTAGGGACTCTATTGTTCCAGTTTAGGGACGTAATGGTCTGTTTAATGTATATGGCCATTGGGAATCGTCACCTCTCTGACGACGTTGAAGGATTACAACGACAGGTGTCAGAGGAATTCGGAGATGTACCCTTGAACCAAAGTTTGGTTAGGGAATATGTAGTCCGCTTGAATGTTTAAGGATATATTAGCCAGATTTGAGGCTAAGATCAACCTAAACGGGATCATTTAGATCCGATAAAAGAGCGTTTGGAGGCTCTGCTGTCCCAGTTTATGGACATAGTGGTCCGTAGGTAGTTTAAGGACATTGCGGTCCATTGCCAGTTTAGGGACATAGAGGTCCATAGGTAGTTTAAGGACGCATAAGTCCGTGGGTTTAAGGACCCCACAGTCTAGCTGGGTGTGTTTAAGGACGCATTAGTCCACGAGTTTAGGGACCCCACAGTCCGTATAGTTGTGTTTAAGGACGCATTAGTCCACGAGTTTAAGGACCTCGCAGTCCGTATGGATGTGTGGTCGTCGGGACCCGTTACCTCTCTGACGTCGTTGAAGGATTACAACGATAGGTGTTAGAGGAGTTCAGAGATGTACCCTTGAACCGTATGTAAATTGATTTAAGAGAGCAGTCTTGCTCAGTCAATTTAATTTGAGGACTTACGGCCATGATTGGGTTAAGTCCAGTTGAGAATATTCGACGTTTTTATCTTTGGCCTATTAGGCTTATGCTAGGGCTTTGCCCATGTTTGATAATGCACTGCATTTTATTCTGGCCTGCTAGGCCTTTTTGATTTGGGCTCTGTCCTTTTATAAATGATGCAGAGCATCTGTTTGGGCTCTGCCCTTCTTTAAAACAATGTATTGCATTTAATTTGGCCTGTTAGGCCCCATTTTAATTGGGCTTGGCCCTTCTGTAAATAATGCAGTGCATTAAGTATCTGACAGTGACTTGTCAGGCGCTTTGCGCCAATTATTGAGCGCAAGCGCATATGGAGGTGACACGTGTCATGCTCTGGTGAGCACAAGCGCAACAGCGCAGTGCGCTGCGTCAGTACGCTGCGCTGTTGCGCCGCTGACACGTGGCGCTCTCTGGTGGCTTGCGCCAACCCAGGAGCGCAACAGTGCCAATTTTGCAAGTGCAGGGCACTGTTTCAATAACTTGATCCAATTTTGGATTCAAAAAAAGAATCTTTAAGATTCCAGAACCAATGGTTCATAAAAAAGTGCAAGGCACTATTATTATTTTTATTTATTGAGGATCATTGATCTTGTTCTTAGATCAATGATCTATTCAGAAGAGAACCTTCTCTTTTATAAAGGTTTTTACCTTTTTCTTTTTTGTTCTTGAGTTCTTCTCAAAATTCTTCAGAGTTCTCTCTGTTTTGAAGTTCTTTTTTCTCCCTCTGTTTCTATTCTCTGTTTTCTCTTCTCTGTGTGTCCCTTTTGAATTGGGGTCTAGGGGCCTTTATATAGTGCCCATTAATTTGTTAAATTTGTTAAAGAGATCATTCTCTGAGTGATTTGGGGAATTTTCCCCACCGTTGGATCTTTGATACATGGGCTTCTGTTTTACAGAAGACAATCTTCTTGTTTTAACAAGAACAGGAAGATCTTACTAGATTTTCAATTCTGTTTGGCGCAAATGCCCCAGAGCTTGACACGTGTCGCGCAGCGCACAGCGCAGCGCAACTGCGCTGACACGTGTCGCGCAGCGCAACTGCGCTTGCGCAGATGCAACTGCGCTGACACGTGTCGCACAGCGCAGCGCTTGCGCGACTGAAGCGTTGCTTCCTTTAATTTTGTTTTTAATAGAGCCTTGCTCGGATTGGGCGCGCTGCCTTGGGCGTTGCGCTCCCTGCGCTGGCGTGCCAGATTTTGACACGTGGCGCTCTGCACGCAGCGCAGGGGATCTGAAGCGTTGCTTCATTTATTAAAATTTACATTTTCAGAGTAGAGCCTTGCTCTGATTGGGGGAATCAGAAGCGTTGCTTCATTTCCCGCCTTGGAATTTGAACAGAGCCTTGCTCTGATTGGGGTAAACAAATGCCCCCCCCGGCCGATGCGCTTACGTGGCCCCAAATGTGAGCACAGCGGTGGCAGAATTCCAATCGTCGCGGCAACTTTTGGAAACCGAAAGGGCACTTGATGCCTATAAATAGAGCCTTTGGCCCCTAAGATGATTTTCATCCCTTCATAAGTATTTTGCCCAGAGCCCTGCTCTTTCTGTTCAAGCACTTTTAAGAGTTAAAATACTCTAGAAAATTTTTAGGTAAAAATTAATTTGGATTAAATTAAATTAATTTTAAGAGCCTTGCTCTCAATAGATCCCTGATCTAAAGGAGACCCATTTAGGGTTTCACTTGGCAGAGCTTTGCTCTATAGGTCTAAAAGGATCTAAAGAGAACTAAAGGGAATCCTATTAAGGTTCCATTAATGGAGCTTTGCTCTCTAGAAGATTTTCCTTGTATTCTCTTAATTTGTTAATGGAGCTTTGCTCCTTCCAAATCGTATAGAAGAACTCTTAAGAATTCTTTGTGGATCTTGGAAATTAAAGATGGCATTTTTATATTATTATTATTATTATTATTATCTTCACAGAGCAAAGCTCTTAATGTTCTTAGGAGATTTTCTTCAAATTCTCCTCATCGCTGAATTTGATAGGCGCCACTCCTGTTCGCGGAGCATTGCTCTCGAGGAGTTTAACTCTCTGTGCCTATTTTCAATAAGAATTCGCTTAATCAGTCTGTCTGCTAATTCTGTTAATCTTCTTTTACAGGAGCAATGGACGCCCACATGTACGACCTCGATGAAATCATCTCTTACGGAGACATCCTCCGACTCGGTCGTTCTCAGAACCGAGAATTCATGAATGCGGAGTGTGCCGAGATCATGAGCCGCTTCGACGCATATAACGGTCAACTGCTTCCCCGACGTTCCTCTCTCCTGAAGCTTATCGTGGGAGCCATTTGGGAAGCACTTCCCTATTCTGTTCCGGCGTGCCGCTTGGGGCGTTGGATGCTGCTGAGGATAAGGTGCACTCGGTGTATCTGATGCACCTAATCTCGAAGAGACGGCGAGACAATTTTGTCGATCTCCTGCACCAGGCTTTCCAACAGTCCGCCATACTCGCTGCTTATTAGAGGGAGGAAGACATCAGGAGGGACCCCGACGCTTCTGCTCGCGAAAGAAAGCACACTAGGATGGTCCGCGAGGCTTGGAAAGTCTTAGATAGGGTTACCTTCGAGTTCCTCAACCCATGTCCTGGGTCTGAGGTTATACCATTGTAAACGTTTTAATAATGTTGTTATTTATTTCTTCATGATTGTAAGAACCCTTTTGGAATATGAATGAAATTTTTTATTTCAGCTTGTCTTATTCCTCGTTCTGAGTCTTTTGCACATGCATGAATGAGTGTCTCGAATGCTTGATCCAACGCCAATCAGATGTTCTTTCTGTCGCTTTCTTCTTTCTTTTATTATCCGCATGCTACCTCAGTGAACAGGGTTGACAGATGATAGAGCCAGCAGTCTGTTTTGGCTTCTTCAAGAAGTAGCGATGGCTTAGGCCATAGGTTCAGATCTGCCGTCTAAGACTTTTCAACTCTATGAGCCGTGAGAGTCTCATAGAGACTTTTCTCCCTACGGATCGAGAGGATCTCGTAGGTGGATTTTCTCCTTAGGAATCGTGAGGATTCCTAAGTGTGTTTTCTCTTATAGGTCGTAAGGATCCTATAAGAGAATTTTCCCTCTTACGAGTCGAGAGGACTTGCAAGCGGTTGTTTCCCTCCTTGTCGAGATTCGACTTTGGAGAGTGAGACCCGTGAATAGTTTACAAGAGGCCGTTTTAGACTGACTTGTAGGGTCCCAGTGCCTAGGAAACAAGCTTTTTAATTCCTGCTGCCTAAGGCTTTATCTTATAAGTTGAAACGAATCGGGAAGTTCTCACGGAGACACTGGTTTCTTTGCGGGCCGACGCGAATCAGGAGGCTCTCATCAAGGACGCTAGTTTCCCTGAGTTGAGGAGTTTGCCAAGGACACTGGTTTCCCTGGGGTTGAAACGAGTCGAGGTGTTCCTGCAAAGACGCTAGTTTCTCTGCGGGTCGACACGAATCGGGTTGTTCTCGTCAAGGACACTGGTTTCCCTGAGTCGAAGGATTTTGCCGAAGACACTGGTTTCTTCGGGGTTGAAACAAATCGGAGTATTCCTGCGGAGACACTGGTTTCTCTGCGGCCGACGCGAATCAGGAGGCTCTCATCAAGGACGCTAGTTTCGCTGAATTGAGGAATTTGCCAAGGACACTGGTTTCCCTGGGGTTGAAACGAGTCGAGGTGTTCCTGTAGAGACGCTAGTTTCTCTGCGGGTCGAAGCGAATCAGGATGTTCTCGTCAAGGACACTGGTTTCCCTGAGTCGAAGGATTTTGCCGAGGACGCTAGTTTCCTCGAAGTTGAAACGAATCGGAGTATTCCTGCGGAGACGCTGGTTTCTCTGCGGGCCGACGCGAATCAGGAGGCTCTCATCAAGGACGCTAGTTTCTCTGAGTTGAGGAATTTTCCAGGGACACTGGTTTCCCTAGGGTTGAAACGAATCGATGTGTTCCTGTAAAGACGCTAGTTTCTCTGCGGGTCGACGCGAATCAGGATGTTCTCGTCAAGGACACTGGTTTCCCTGAGTCGAAGTATTTTGCCGAGGACGCTAGTTTCCTCGATGTTGAAACGAATCGGAGTATTCCTACGGAGACACTGGTTTCTCTGCGGGCCGACGCGAATCAGGAGTCTCTCATCAAGGACGCTAGTTTCCCTGAATTTGCCAGGGACACTGGTTTCCCTGGGGTTGAGATGATCTCTGGTGGTCTTTCAAGTTTTATATAAGTTACAGTCAAAACCGTGAAGCTAGGAATCTGATCTTCGCTTCGTTTGCTGGCACTGCGTCTGCTGTATCGAGACGAATGTCGCGGTCGTCTCGAGGCTGTTGGTGAACCGTCGAGATTTGGCTTTGCTTTCTGGCGGAGCCTGTTAGGAAGGTGTGGTTCCGTCTTTGTTTGCGCCCTTGGATTGTATACAGGGATCGATGTGATCTCAACTGTAGGGCGAAAGTTTCATATATTTTTTTTGTTTTATTTCCGCGATGCTCTATCATTTCAGCTTTTATATCGCGAAGGTCGCGATTGCCCAATCATTTCGGCTATTTTTCGCGGTGCCCAATCATTTCGGCTGTTTATTTTATTTTTACTCGCTGCTTTTTATTGCGAGTTGCCCAATCATTTCGGCTATTTTGTGTGCATACATTTTTACTTGCTGCTTTTTATTGCAAGTTGCCCCATCATTTCGGCTATTTCGTATGCGTGTGCGGCCTGCTGACTTTTCGCCGTAAACCTGAAATTAGACACCGATTTCGGCATCAGCACCGCTACAACTGGGATATTTCCCGGAGCGAATCATCATTTGCCTCTGTCGATATCGAACAAAGGTGGCTTAGCGAACAGGGTTAAGGTCCTGTTGACTAAGGCTTTTGACTTCATGAGCCGTAAGGGTCTCACGAAGGTATTTCTCCCTACAAGTCGTGAGGATCTTGTAGGTGTATTTTCTCCCTAGGAATCGTGGGGATTCCTAAGTGTATGTTCCTCTGTAAGTCGTAAGGATCCTACAAGAGAGTTTTCTCCTTGTAAGTCGAGAGGACTTACAAGGGTTGTTCATCATGCGAACATATCCCCAGTCACGGATGGGACTTGGTTAGGGAAATGTTTATTCACGCCCATGGATTGTATACAAGGGTCGGTATTGAACTGCTTGTAGGACAATATCCAAGGTTGTGGGGGGTTTGCTTAAGCACAGGTTTAGGTCTCTGTAACTTAAGACTTTCAAATCTTATGAGCCGTGAGGGTCCCATAAGAGAGTTCTCCTTACAAGTCGTGAGGATCTCGCAAGTGTATTTTCTCCTTAGGAATCGTGAGGATCCTTAAGTGTGTTGCTCCCTTGTGAGTCTTAAGGATCTCACGCGGGTGGTTTCTCCTTACAAGGTCAAGAGGACTCTGCAAGTGTCCTTTAACGAGGTTGCGCCCTTTCGGGTTTTCACGAACACTCGCCGGTAGCCCTGCTGTTTTTACTCACGGAGCCCTTTCGGGTTTTCATCCGTGCCCATTTTGCTTATGGACATACCGTTATTATTATTATTATTTATATATATATATATATTTTATCTCGTCAGCCTGAAGATGCTGCGGTAGTAGTTTAAAGACGTTTCGGTCGTCAGCTAGTTTTAGGACGTAGTGGTCCGTCATTAGTTTAAGGACGTTATGGTCCATCATTAGTTTAAGGACGTTTCGGTCCGACATTAGTTTAAGGACATTTCGGTCCGGTATTAGTTTAAGGACGTTTCGGTCTGTGGCGAAGAAGGCCGGCTACTACTTATAGAGTTTTGGGCTTAGGAAGTTAGCGAGCGGACATAGTTGTCGTCATCTATCATTGACCTAGGCTGTGACTCGTTAGGCGTAGTATTTCTTTAGGAAGCGACCGTTTATTGGCCTGAAAGGCCTTTCACCGTGCATATCCACGAGTAGATAGGCTCCACCCTGGTAGACCTTGTCTATGATGTACGGGCCTTCATAGTTCGGCTCGAATTTTCCCCGCTTGGCGCGATTGGGAATCATAGGTCTTTTGACCACTAGCACGAGTTCGCCTTGGCGAAATGTCCTCGGCCGGGTTAATCTTTCATATGAGCGCGTCATCTTTGCTTTATAAGCCTTCAGATTTTGTTGCGCTATGAGCCGGGTTTCATCAAGGGCATCAAGCTCTTCAAGCCGAAGGTGAGAATTTTCTTCGTCCGTTAGCTCGTAATGGACTGCCACTCGTAGACTCTATCTCGAGGGGGAGTACTGCTTCTGTGCCGAACACTAACGCGTATGGCGTAGTGTTCGTGGCCGTCTTGAACGTGGTTCGATACGCCCAGAGAGCTTCCTGCAGTCTCTCGTGCTAGTCCTTCTTATTTCGGAACACCGTCTTCTTCACGATCTTTGTTAAGGTCTTGTTGAAGGCCTCAGCTAGACCGTTAGCTCGCGGATTATAAACTGAGGAATATCTCCAGTCTATATTATGTTGTTGCGCGAAGCGACTGATCTTGTGGCTCCTGTAGGCTGGCCCGTTATCGGAGATGATCCGTCGCGGTGTTCCAAACCGATATATGACGTGCGTCCTGAAGAAATGGAGGGTATTCTCTGTCTTCACTTCCCTCAATGGTACCGCTTCTGCCCATTTGGAGAAGTAGTCAGTCGTTACCAAGATGAAACGATGTCCTCTAGATGATGCTGGTTCGATGGGGCCGACTATGTCAGTTCCCCATATTTCGAACGGCCAGCTAGCCACCGTTGGATGTAGTGGATTTGGATGCTGATGGATGAAGTCCCCATGAATTTGGCATGAGTGGCATTGCTTCGCATATTCGAGGCAGTCCTGAATCATCGTGGGCCAATAGTAGCCCATCCTTTTAATCTTTAACTTCATCTTCGGGCCTGCTTGGTGAGAACCGCAGAGTCCGTCATGAACTTCCTGAACGACTCTTTTCGCTTCGTCAGGTCCTAGGCATCTCAACCACAGAGAATCAAATGACCTCTTGTACAGAGTATCATTGACGAAGGCGAAAGACATAGCTCGTTTCACAAGCTGATGTCTTAGGGATGCATTTTCAGGCGTTCGACGGTATTTGAAGTAGTCTATGAAGACTTCTCTCCAATCCTCAGCCTTTTCCGGGTCTTTTATTTGCAGGGCCGTGTGCTCAGTCGCTCCCTTTCCTTCGGGTGATTCCGAAGATATTTCTGTTGGGGCAAGCACCCGACGGCTTTGTACCACAATTCTGACATCATCGAGATTCTCGTCAGCCAGTTCTTTTGCGAGCTTTGCTAATGCGTCCGCTTTGCTTTTTTCCGCACGCGGTATGTTTTCCAAAGTGTGGGAGGGAATTTGGGTCAACAGTTGTTGCACCTTTTTGCCGTACTTCACCAACTTTGGTTTGCACGTTTGGTAGTCACCATTTACTTGACTGACGACCAGATGAGAATCTCCGTATATAAGAAGGTTTTCAATTCCGATGTCAATGGAGATCTCGAGGCCTGCTATCAGAGCTTCGTATTCAGCTTCATTATTCGTCCTCGTCTCTGTTAAGGAGAAAGCAAAACGCATTATCCCTCCCCGTGGAGTCACGAAGATAAGGCCTACCCCCGATTTGATTATAGTGGTACTTTGTTTGCGCTTCTTCATGGAAGATGCTCCATCAAAATAAAGCTCCCATCGGGTATCGCTCCCATCGATCGCGTCAAACGCATGTTCGTCTGGCATTTCGCAATTCAGAGGGGAATCGGCAGGTATCGGATGCTCAGCGAGGAAGTCGGAGATGGCTTGGCCTTTTACTGCCTTGAGAGGTTGATAGGTTATCGAGAACTCCATCAAGAGTAGAGCCCATTTAGCGAGTCTCCCTGTTAATATGGCTTTCGACATTAAAAATTTAAGGGGGTCCACCTTCGAAATGAGACGGACTTCATGCGCCAACGCATAGTGCCTGAGCTTTGTTATCGCAAAGATCAACGCCAAGCAGTGTTTTTCAATGGGGGAGTAATTGCTTTCTGCCCCCAGTAGAACTCGACTTAAATAGTAGAGTGATCTTTCTTTCCCTTGGTCATTCTCTTATGCCCATAAAGCGTCTAAGGAACCTTCGAGGGCGGTTGTATAGAGAATGAGGGGCTTTCCTTTGACCGGAGCAGCCAGCACTGGCGGGTTTTGCAAGTACTGCTTGATTTCGTCTAGCGCGCTTTGGCATTTTTGATCCCAGACGAGCGGGGTTCCCTTCTTCATTAGGTGACTGTAAGGGCGGCACTTGCCTGAAAGGTTGGCTATAAATTGTCGTATGTACGCGAGCTTCCCTTGGAGAGATCGCAGCTGTTTGAGAGTTCTAGGCGGAGGCATTTCCATGATTGCCTTAATCTTCGACGGATCTATCTCAATACCTCGGTGTCGGACGATGAATCCCAGGAATTTGCCCGAGAAAACTCCGAATGCACACTTGAAAGGATTCATCTTCAAGTTATATCGTCGAAGGCGTTGAAATACGGTCTTGAGATGCTCGAGATGTTCCTCGTACGATTTGCTTTTCACTACGAGGTCGTCGATATAGCATTCGACGATTTCATGTATAAGGTCATCGAAGATCTTCGTCATGGCCCTCTGATAAGTAGCACCAGCGTTCTTTAGACCGAAGGGCATCACCTTATAACAGAATATTCCCAGGGGAGTCCGAAAAGCGGTGTGCTTTTGGTCTTCGGGATGCATCTTGATCTGATTATATCCTGATGAGCCGTCCATAAAGGAGAAAACCTCGTGAGTGGACGTGTTATCTATCATCAGTTCGGTGACTGGCACTAGGAAATCGTCTTTCGGACAGGCTTTATTGAGATCCCGGAAGTCCACGCATATGCGCACTGTCCCATTTTTCTTCATCATCGGGACGATGTTGGCGATCCATTCAGGATATTGAACCTCCTGGATAAAGCCAGAGTCGATTAGCTTCTTGACCTCGGCATTGATACTCATCTCAAGCTCGAGCCGCATTCTCCTCGGCGCCTGTTTGACCGGCCTGACGTCCGGAGATATCGCCAATTTATGCACAGCAATTTCTGGATCTAGTCCTAGCATTTCGAAATAATTCCATGCGAAGCAATCTCTATGCTGTACAAGCATGTCTTTTAACGCAGCCACCCTTTCTTCAGATAGTAGCTCGCTAACGAATGTCGGTCGCGGGTCGTTTGCCGTCCCCAACTCAATTTTCTTGAGGTTATCTGCAGTGGTATGTATTCCATCTTCCAGCTCTTTCGGTGCCGGTGGAAATTCTGAGATCACCTCATCGTTGCTGTTTTCGAAGCACCAGGGAAGGTCATCCGTGCTCTCGGGCTCTTCCTTCGATATCGTTATCATATGACAAGTACGAATTCGCTTCCAAGACCAATGTGGAGCTGGTTCTGCTTTCATGGCTTTGGGTTCATGTTTCTGTGGCGGAGTTGCCCTCCAATTGTCAGACATAGCGAACTTGCCGAGCTGATACTGATCTTCGACCCAATTCTTAAAGGTGAAGCAGTCCTCGAGAGGGTGCCCTATTACTCGGTGATAAGAGCAATAGTTTGGGTGTGAGACTTCGCCTGCTTGCTCAGGGTGCTTGGACTCCGGTAGTGTAAGCATCTGATGTTTTAGAGCGAGGTCAAGTATTCTCTTTGTCTTGTCCTGAGGAAAAGAGTATGCTCGACCCATTTTCTTCACAAGGGATAGATCTGAACCGCTCAATTCCCGCTCGCGTGGCTTCTTAGTCCCGCTTTGTTGTTGCTGAGCGCCTTTTTGGCCTTTAGACTTGTTTCTGCCTCTGCGTCGAGCCTTTTTTATAACAGGTTGGCAGGGGGTAGCATTTTCATCTTTCATGGCCTGTTGAAAGAGGCGTTGCGTTTTGGCTTTCTCGTAGATGGCCATTTCGCGGTTGTGGTCGTCTCGAACTTTTTGACCAGCTTCCCTTATAAACTTGTCCAGTTGTTCTTCGAACGACGGACTGGGCACCTTTGCATCAGGAACTTTTACTGGTTCAGTATTAACGTCCTCCCATTGAGCGTCCGCTTCTTCATTGAAGTCATGTACGACGTAACAGTCGCGGAGCAGCTCTCGTTTCTTGGACCGAATGTATCTGAGCCCGATTGTTTCCATCTTCCCACTGGGCAGCTTGTGCTGAGTTCCGAGGACGTTCCAAACCCTTTCATAGAATTTGGCTTTTCGAGCGGTCTGTTTGAAGGATATCCCCTGGCGCTTCAACAGCCTTTTCAAGCCTTCTGTATAATATCTGGGGAGACGGATGGGCTGAAGCCTGTCGAGCGTAGCATCCGCACCGTGCTAGATTTCTTTCTCCACTTTGGTTTCTTCAGAGCGGTAGAATAGGATTGCCTTTTTGCCTTCTCGCTTAGGAGGGACATAGAACGTCCGCAGCTCCTCTACTGTGTAGGTATCGAGCGCATCCAGTTCTTTATAATGTTTAAGCGGCGCCAAGGCGACTTGTAGACTCTGCTCTTCGTCAGCGGATGTTTGTATTGAAGGCCGAGCGGAGAATATGGTATGGACCTCATCTTCCGAGTCACTACCAAAGATCAATGTAGGAGCGGATGGTCCTGGCTTGTTATATTGGGGCGGACCCGAATAAACTATCTCCTCTTCCTCCTCGGTATCACTCCCGAAGACGGGAATGGTGGCGTTAGCTTTGTTCTCCGGCTTGTGACACCTCTCGTGTCTTCAAAATCCGGTAAGAAGTATTTTGCATCTTCATATTTGCGGACTTCATTTACGGAGAACGGGTTCAGTTCTCCCGTTACGGTATACTCGAAACCATCCTTAAAATATTTCATACACTGATGCTGTGTAGAGGGGATGATATTGTACTCGTGTAACCATGGTCGGCCGAGCAGAGCATTGTAGCATGTCTTGGCGTCTATGACGTGGAATTTAATGTCCGTGATGAGCAGCCCAAAGCGTAGCATCAGTATCACAGACCTAAGAGTTCTTGATGATTGAGAGTCGAACCCGGAGATGGTGATCATATCCCGAGCAAGGTGCTGGACGCTCATGCAGATTTCCTTTAACACTCGCACGTTGAGGAGATTAACGGAGGATCCATTGTCGACCAGGATTTTGCCTATCTTTATATTATGGCAATATCCTGAGACATAGAGGGGGCGATTGTGTTCGCACGTCCCAAGGAGAAGGTCTTCATCGCCAAAAGTGACATCGGACGTGTGCACGTCCTCCAATTCATCCTTCATCTTTTCTTCAGCCAGGAAATCTTGGAATTGCTCCGGCTCTTGTAGTGCCTTGATTAACGAATCCCTCGCCTCCTTTGATAGTAAAAGGGCGTCAAGAATGCTGAGCTGTGAGGGTAGCTTCCTCAGATGCGCTAGAACATTGTAATCCACCTTATTTTTCTTCGGCGGGTCCTTGGCAATTAGCTCTTCCATGACTTGGTCATCTAGGGCAATGTCCTTAGAGATCTTTTCTTTCCCTTTATCTTTTTTGTTTGAGGGTCCGAGACTCTTTTCGGGCAGCGTCCGATTACGCAGCCGG
The DNA here is from genome assembly GCA_030015575.1 of Agapanthus africanus. NCBI lineage: Eukaryota > Viridiplantae > Streptophyta > Magnoliopsida > Asparagales > Amaryllidaceae > Agapanthus > Agapanthus africanus. The sequence goes on along the minus strand of JASDDO010000028.1, from coordinate 61,353,866 downwards.
ATATTTTCGCAAACCTTCGGCTCTTCTTCTTTTCCCGAAGTGGACTCTTTAAAGAGGGGGTTAAGAGACAGCTCCTCGTCAGAATCGCTCCCGAATGTGGACACTTGTGATTCGCCGACGTTAACCATGTGACAATTGCCGGTAGTTCTGTCACGCCCCTTGATCGTATTTTTCTGCTCCCGACGAGTCTTGCGCTTCTCCCGTTTAAAATGTTGTCGATGAGCAACATATCCTTATCACCATTTATTGAAAGCTTTGCACTTTTCGGTGGGGTGCGAAACCTTTTGATGATACAAGCAGTATGAAGGGTGCATTTCCGCTTCACCAGTAAGGATGGTAGCCTCATACCAATGGACATGGCCTTAGCAAACCTTTTCTTTGTCTTGAATTTTCTTTTATCTGCAGGGGACGTACTTTGCTCCAGCGGGAGTATTCCAACTGTTTCGTCAAGTCGCTGGCGTTTGGCCCTTTCAAATATGATCGCCTCGCGTTCCCGCTCAGCTTTGCTTTAAAGACGGGATTCTTTCAGGAATGCATCAATCATTTCGTCTGATGGTCCTAGAAGTTCTGGCTCAGGATCTGCCCCCAGCTTTTCCGAACAAAGTGTTTCCTCATCATCTGTAAGCGGATGCGAAACCATATGACAGCTCGCCATGTATTCCTCGGATTCATCCGACGAGCTCTCCCCCTCATCTTTCTCTTGAAAGACGTGGTTGAGGAACTCTTGAAGTGTAATGGGTGTCCGTGCTTTCTGGTTGTATTCCTCCAGCGCGTCAATTTGTTTTTTTAAGTCCGTGTGTTTGTCGCCAGGCTTCACGGGCTTCTTGGCTTTCTTCTTCTTTTTCTTTGAAGATTTTGACGGCTGGTTGTGAGTGCTTGGGTCACCACCATCGGTCTTTGGAGTTGGACGCGGTTTTAACATCCCTTCAATGATCTGAGGTTCCAACGGGTTCTTCCACTTGATCGCTGTGCATGTTTGAAGATCGTTTAGCATCCTCTTTGTCTTGGTTGATAGCACGACCTCCCATGGGGCTTCTTCAACAAGAGAGCATGTTGCCCCCGGCGTATTCATCCTTTTAGGGGTGTGAGGCTGAGGCGGATTCACCTTCCATCTGTCGGACAACGCAAACTTGCCCTGTTGGTATTGGTCCTCAATCCAATTTTTAAAGACGTAGCAATCTTCGATCGGATGACCCGGTACTCGGTGGTAAGGACAGTAGTTGGGGTCATTGACATCATTTGGCTGTGACGGACGTCTTGGATCCGGCAGATTTATGAGTCGGTTGCGCAATGCCAGCTTAAACAGTCTCCTCATTTTATCTCGGGGAAACCAGTAAGGACGTCCTAGCCTCTCCTCAAGGGGCGTGCGCGGAGGCATATTGTTTTGTCGGACAGCCGGTTTCAAGTTGCTCGGCTGTTGTTGAGCATTAGCGACAACGATCGCTTTTCCCTTTCCCTTCTCGTTTCGAGAGTCCGGCTTCGGAGGGGGTGGTCTATGGCCCATCTGATCCATTTGAGCCAGCTTGTCGATCAGGGTCTGGAAGGTAGTCGGCTTAATGAACATCATAAATTGGGATATGGTCGCCTGCGGATCGAGGGTTCCCACAAACATACCCACTGCTGGTGCCTCTTCAATGCGTTGTTCACATTTTGACCATAGGTTCCGCCACCGTATCGCATATTGAACCCATGTTTCGCCTGGTTTCACCCTGGCATTAATCAATGCCGTTATCGGGGTATGTTCGCTGGCACTCGCGAATCGTTGCGTAAACAGCAGCTCCATCTCCGCAAAGGTCTTGATAGAGTCGTTTGGGAGCTCGGAATACCACTCAAATGCTGTATCCGATAAGCTACCAACGAACTGGCGAAGCAGCAATTTATCATCACCGCCGATGTTGCCGCAGAGCGCTCTGAACTGGGCAACATGCTGGTGAGGATTGCCAGTCCCCTTATAGACATGGAATTTCGGTATTGTATAGCCTGGCGGGTACTTGATCTGGTCGTACCAGCTCGGATATGGCCATCCCGTTTTTACGACCTGACCGGCTGCCTCAGTCGCCTGATGAACCCAGATCTGCTGAGCTATATATTCGTCCAGGTCAGCCTTGGAGATTGTGTCCTCCTTGGCTGTTGACAGAACTGGTGGAGGATTTGACGTTTCTCCCCCGTCGTCTTCAAGGATGATCGGAGGATCTTCAGCAGGAGGATCTTATTGGATCATCATGTCCACCATATCCTGGAACAGAAGGGCCATTTGCTTTATGTTGGCTGCTTGTTCCGCAGCCTCTTTATCCTTCTTCTCCAATATCCGGCGAAGGAATTCAGCGTCAGTTTCTTGCTCCCGGCGTTCATCCGAGGACGCTTCGGGGCTTTCTTTTGGCCCAGTGAGCGCGGCCATCGCGTTCATCATCTCCTGGAGCTTTTGTTGTTCCTCCTGAGCTTTGTTCACTGACCGTGTAAGTGGTCTATGACCTGTAGATGCACGGCTGTCCTCCTTTCCCGATGCCATGTATACGGTATGAACCACGATGCCCCCGGACTTAGGGCGTTTAGGGTCGCCGCCTTTGGCATTTGCTGCGGGTACTGGGATTTTCTCCGGCCTCCTTCTCTTGTGGGCCGTTGAAGTTGAGGGGGCCGTTGCAGCGGGCACCTAGGTGGTGGACGTCCTTTGCTGTTTGCCCGGACGGTTCTTTTCTTCCATCACTTTCGCCCTTTTTTGTTGACGAGAGTGACCTTGGTCAATTACGGAGTCTTGCACCCTCCGCCAGACCTTGTATATTTTAGACGACAGCCGTTGAGGGGCTGCTCCTGCTTCGTTTCCAGAACCCTGTCCGCAGGTAGAGGAGATCTTCTCAGTGTAGCAGTTAGAGAGTTTTTACGTACTCTCGTAAGTGGTTCAAAGCTGTTCCCAGTTGGAACAGCAGCATTAACTTCCACCACTGGAGCAGGTGGAGTTAGCCCTGAGGGGGAGTTGCCCCCTGCCTTCCTTACTCGTCGCCAATGGCGACGTCGAGCATGACGAGCCGTTGGGACTGGCTCGGCGATAGAGACAGCTTCTTTTTGCCCCCTGTCCGAATGAGGTGCTGCTGGTGCCAGCCTCTTAAAGACTGATGTTGTCTTTTGAGTAGAGATATTCAATCTGTCAAAGACAGATCCTCGAGCAGGGACAGGAGCCGTAATAGTCAGCCTTGAAAAGACTGACTCTTTGACAGGAGAAGCCGCCTTGACGACTTCTGGAGCAGGGGTGGCTGTCTTTCTCGGGACGGCCATTTCCGGGTTCATGGGCTTCTTAGCGGGCTCATCAGGGTTCTGACTCAGCCTGGCAAAGACAGAGGCTGTTGATTTGATAATGGACGACCCTTTGAAAGGGGCCGTTGTAGTGGTGAGCCGATCGAAAACCGACTTCTTGTTCGCTTCCGGTGCGGGCACTGGCATAGTGAAGCTTGCAGGCGGGAGCATGGTCTCGAAAAACAGGCCGGTAGTGGCCTGGGTCACCAGTTCTACCGGCATGGCAAGGATGGAGGCCGCGTGAGGCCCATATGCTTCACCTCCAGGTGAGGTGCAGCGTCGGTTGCATTGGCACTTCGAGCAGTTCGAGCAGTTAGAGGCCATTGATGCTTGATTTTTGCGCCAGGCAAAAGACCAAATCTTAGTAACTTGAAACCCAAAGGCAACCATTAACAAACCACGATTCGTTCGCGAAGACGACATATGAAGTGTGGAGTGGAAAGAGGAAAAGGTCCCACCGGGCGTGCCAGAATCTGTTCCCCTCCGAACGGCGGCCAAGACATGGGCGTCTTGCCTGTGATTCGGGGCAGATGCTATTTGGTTTTATCCGTCCACCTCTCCGAAGATGCCAAGTTGATTTATGGCACCGTGTATCGGAGGTTTGGATGGATGCGGCCGATATAGCAGACTTCGTCAGATTCCCCCTCGCTTGAGGGGTTTTTGATTGTGGGGACGCTCTTCCCTGCAGGCACAACCCCTGCAGTTAATTACGCTACCGCATCGCGGTAACAACTTTCTCCTTCTCCAGAAATTTCACTTCGTGTCGTGTGTGTTTGTTTTGTTTGTGGTTGCCCGTGGATTGTATACGGAGACTAAGTTATGTCGTCGCCCGTAGGACGTGGATTAGTCCAAATCTGTATTTACTTAGATTTGGGTTTGGTGTTTTAGTTTAAGGATACGTTAGCCATGTTGAGGCTAAGATCAACTTAAACGTTCGTTAAGGATACGTTAGTCTGATTTGAGACTAAGATCAACTTAACGAAAAGAGCATTTAGGGACTCTATTGTTCCAGTTTAGGGACGTAATGGTCTGTTTAATGTATATGGCCATTGGGAATCGTCACCTCTCTGACGACGTTGAAGGATTACAACGACAGGTGTCAGAGGAATTCGGAGATGTACCCTTGAACCAAAGTTTGGTTAGGGAATATGTAGTCCGCTTGAATGTTTAAGGATACATTAGCCAGATTTGAGGCTAAGATCAACCTAAACGGGATCATTTAGATCCGATAAAAGAGCGTTTGGAGGCTCTGCTGTCCCAGTTTATGGACATAGTGGTCCGTAGGTAGTTTAAGGACATTGCGGTCCATTGCCAGTTTAGGGACATAGAGGTCCATAGGTAGTTTAAGGACGCATAAGTCCGTGGGTTTAAGGACCCCACAGTCCATCTGGGTGTGTTTAAGGACGCATTAGTCCACGAGTTTAGGGACCCCGCAGTCCGTATGGTTGTGTTTAAGGACGCATTAGTCCACGAGTTTAAGGACCCCGCAGTCCGTATGGATGTGTGGTCGTCGGGACCCGTTACCTCTCTGACGTCGTTGAAGGATTACAACGATAGGTGTCAGAGGAGTTCAGAGATGTACCCTTGAACTGGATGTAAATTGATTTAAGAGAGCAGTCTTGCTCAGTCAATTTAATTTGAGGACTTACGGCACCTTGCATCCCATTGCCTACCCGAACTTTGAAGCCAGCTCCATTTGAGAATATTCGACGTTTTTATCTTTGGCCTATTAGGCTTGTGCTAGGGCTTTGCCCATGTTTGAAAATGCACTGCATTTTATTCTGGCCTGCTGTTTACCCCAATTAGAGCAAAGCTCTGTTCAAATTCCAAGGCGGGAGACGAAGCAACGCTTCTGTTTCCCCCAATCAGAGCAAAACTCTGTTTTGAAAATTGAAGTGAAAATTAAAGTTAAAATAAATGAAGCAACGCTTCAAATTCCTTGCGCTGTGCGCAACGCGCCACGTGTCAGGCGCTGATACTTCAGCGCGGCGCCTAAGAAGGCGCGCCCAATCAGAGCAAAGCTCCATTTAAACTAAAATTAAAGGAAGCAACGCTTTAGTTGCGCAAGCACTGCGCTGCGCGACACGTGTCAGCGCAGATGCGCTAGCGCAGTTGCGCTGCGTTGTGCGCTGCGCGACACGTGTCCGCGCAGATGCGCTAGCGCAGTTGCGCTGCGCTGTGCGCTGCGTGACACGTGTCACTCGCTGGGGCATTTGCGCCAAATAGAATTAAGATTTTTAAAGAAATCTTTCTGTTCTTGTTAAAACAAGAAGATTTTCTTCTGTAAAACAGAAGCCCTTGGATTAAAGATCCAACGGTGGAGAAAATTCCCCAAATCACTCAGAGAAAGATCTCTCTAACAAATTTAACTAATTTATGGGCACTATAAAAAGGACCCTAGACCTCAATTCAAAGGCATCAACACTTTTGAGAAATCAAGAGCTTCAAATAGAGAGAACTCTGAAAAGGTTTCAAGAAAAAGGTAAAAAGCTTCACAAATTAGAAGAAATTTCTTCTGATAGATCATTGATCTAAAAACAAGATCAATGATCTTCACATAATAAATAGTGCTTTGCACTTTTATGAACCATTGGTTCTTGAATCTAAAAGATTCTTAAATCATAGTGCCTTGCACTTGCAAATTGCGCTGTAGCGCTCTTGGGAAAGTGCCACGTGTTAGCATCTGAACTACTTGCGCTATGCGCTTTGAGTTAGAGCTTTGCTCTCTGTAATTGGTGCAACTCACCAGAGTGTGCCACGTGTCAGCAGCGCAAGCACAGCGCACCAGCGCAGCGTACTGCGCTTGCGCGACACGTGTCAACACTATAAGCACTTGCGCTCTCTGATTGGCGCAAAGCGCCTGATAAATGCAAGACATTTCTTAAAGGGCCAGGCCCAAATCGAAAAGACCAAGCAGGCCTAAATGGGCAGAACCGAAACAAAATAATAAAAATGCTATGCATTTTAAAAGGGGCAGAGCCCAAACAAAGTAGATGCTTTGCATCATTTATAAATGGGCAGAGCCCAAAACAAATTGATGCTCTGCATCCTTTCTGGGCAGAGCCCAAATAAAAATATAAAAAAAATGCAAGGCCAAATGCAAACAAAACGTGGACATTTTTAATTGGACTTAGCCCAATTTTGGCCGTAAGTCCTTAAATTAAATTGACTGAGCAAGATTGCTCTCTTAAATCAATTTACGACCGGTTCTAGGGTACATCTCCGAACTCCTCTGACAGTTTCTCGTTGTAATCCTTCAACGACGTCAGAGAGGTGACGGGTCCCAATGACCACACATGAATATGGACTGCGGGGTCCTTAAACTCGTGGACCGAAACGTCCTTAAACTAACATCGGACCGAAACGTCCTTAAACTAACATCGGACCGAGACTTCCTTAAACTAATATCGGACCGAGACGTTCTTAAACTAATGATGGACCGAAACGTCCTTAAAGTAATGATGGACCACCATGTCCCTAAACTGGCGATGGACCGAAATGTCCTTAAACTAATGATGGACCACCACGTCTTTAAACTGGCGACGGACCACCACGTCCCTAAACTGGAACATGGACCACCACGTCCCTAAACTGGAACAATAGAGCCTCCAAATGCTCTTTTGCCGGATCTAAACGGTCCCGTTTAAGTTGATCTTAGCCCCTAACACGGCTAACGTATCCTTAAACATTCAAATGGACTATAAAACTCCAAATCAACTTTGGTTCAAGGGTACATCTCTGAACTCCTCTGACACCTATCGTTGTAATTCTTCAACGACGTCAGATATGCGATGAGTCCCGACGGCCATATAATAAATGGATCACCACGTTAAGTAGATCTTAGTCTCAACAGGACTAACGTATCCTTAACGAACGTTTAAGTTGATCTTAGCCTCAATACGGCTAACGTATCCTTAAACTAAGAACACTAAACCCAAATCTAAGTAAATACGGATTTGGACTAATCCACGTCCTACGGGCGACGGCATTACTCAGTCTCCGTATACAATCCACAGGCAACCACAAACAAAACAAACACACACGACACGAAGTGAAATTCTGGAGAAGGAGAAAGTTGTTACCGCGATGCGGTAGCGTAATTAACTGCAGGGGCTTGCGCCTGCAGGGAAAAGCGTCCCCACAATCAAAAACCCCTCAAGCGAGGGGGGATCTGATGAAGTCTGCTACATCGGCCGCATCCGTCTAAACCTCCGATATACGGTGCCATAAATCAACTTGACATCTTCGGAGAGGTGGACGGATAAAACCATATAGCATCTGTCCCGAATCTCAGGTGAGACATCCTAATGTCTCGGCCGTCTTTCGGAGGGGAACAGATTTTGGCACGCCTGGTGGGACCTTTTCCTCTTTCCACTCCACACTTCGTGTGTCGTATTCTCGAATCAATCGCGGTTTGTTAACGGTTGCCTTTGGACTTTAAGTTTACTAAGATTTGGGCTCTCGCTTGGTGCAGAAGAGGAATCAAGCATCGATGGCCTCAACTTGTTTAAAGTGCTCCAACTGCAACTGCAGCTCGCGTCCGGCCTCAATTGGAGGCATAACCTACGGGCCCCAAGCGGCCTCTCTGTTCACCATGCCCGTGGAGCAGATTACTCAAGCCACCACGGGGCTGTTTTTCGGAACTATGCTTCCGCCAACAAGCTTCAGCACCTCTGTGACCGTACAAGATACTCCTAAGAAGTCGGTCTTCGATCGACTTTCAGTTACTGCGGCCCCTCTCAACGGGTCGCCCAACACCGGTGCCTCGGTCTTCTCCAGATTGGACCAAAACTTTCACGGACCCGCAATGAAGCGTGCAGTCTCAGAAAAGGTTATTCTAAAAAGAGTACCCAAACCTGCTCTTGAAGCCGTTAAGGCGGCTTCTCCTGCTAAGAGATCGGTCTTTACAAGATTGATCGTCCCAACTCCCACTTCTACTCTTGCTGCTCAAAAGACATCAGTCTTCAATAGGCTGACACCGGCAACCGCCCCACACCCGAACAGGGGGCAAGAAGAAGTTGTTTCTGTCTCTGAGCCAATACCGACGACTCGTCGCGTCCGACGACGCCACTGGCGCCGGGTAAGGAAGACTAGGGGCAACTCCCCTTCTGGGATAACTCCACCAGCTCCAACGGCGGAAGTCAATACTGCTGTTCCAACTGGGAACAGCTTTGAGCTGCTGAATAGGGTACGCAGGAACTCACCAACTACGGTGCTCAGAAGATCTCCTCCACCGATAGAGACTGCCGTGGAAACAGAAAAACTGGAGCAGCCTTCTCAATCGCCGTCCTCCAGGATCTACAAGACATGGCGACGAGTCTGAGAATCTGTCATTGATCCTAACTTCTCTCGCCAGCATAAGAAGTCGAAAGGCCAGCAGGAAGAAAATCCCCTGGTTAAGCAACGAAAGGCGACGACCACTTGGGTGCCCAAAGCAACGGCCCCCTTAACTTCTACGGCCCATAAAAGAAGAAGGCCGGAGAAAGTGCTGACGCCGATGACGAATATCAAAGGTGGTGAACCCAAACGCCCTAAGTCAGGGGGCATTGTGGTTCATACAGTCTACGTGGCGTCTGGTAAAGAAGGCAGTCGCATATCTACGGGTCATCGACCACTTACGCGATCCGTGACCAAAGCGCAGGAGCAACAGCAGAAGCTCCAAGAGATGATGAACGCTATGGCCGCACTTAGTGGGCCAAAAGAAAACCCTGAAACGTCCTCGGATGAACGCCAGGAGGAAGAAACCGACGCCGAATTCCTTCGTCGAATATTGGAAAAGAAGGACAAAGAGGCTGCTGAACAAGCAGCCAACATACAGCGTATGGGCCTCCTATTCCAAGACATGGTGAGGATAATGATCCAACAAGATCCTCCGGCCGAAGACCCCCCGATCATCCTTGAAGACGATAAGGGAGAGACGTCGAATCCTCCGCCAGCTCTGTCAGCAGCTAAAGAAGAGACAATCTCCAAAGCTGACCTGGACGAGTACATAGCCCTGCAAATACGGGTTCATCATGCGACTGAAGCAGCTGGCCAGGTCGTAAGAACAGGGCGGCCATATCAAAGTTGGTACGATCAAATCAAGTACCCACCCGGTTACACAATTCCCAAATTCCATGTCTACAAGGGGACGGGCAATCCTCACCAGCATGTTGCCCAATTCAGGGCACTCTGTGGCAACACCGGCGGTGACGACAAGCTGTTGCTTCGCCAGTTTGTTGGAAGTTTATCAGATACGGCGTTCGAGTGGTACTCTGAGCTCCCGAACGACTCGATCAAGACCTTCGCAGAGATGGAGCTGTTGTTTACTCAACGTTTTGCAAGCGCCAGTGAACGTACCCCGATGACGGCACTGATTAACGCCAGGGTAAAGCCAGGCGAGACATGGGTCCAATATGCTAAACGGTAGCGAAACTTATGGTCGAAGTGCGAGCAGCGCATTGAAGAAGCTCCCGCAGTGGGTATGTTTGGAGGAACCCTTGATCCGCAAGCAACCATCTCGCAATTTATGATATTTTTCAAGCCAACTACCTTCCAAGCCTTGATTGACAAGTTAGCGCAAATGGATCAGATGGGCCATAAACCTCCTCTTCCAAAGCCGACTCCCGAAATGACAAAGGGAAGGGAAAAGCGATCGTTGTCGCTAATGCTCAACAACAACCGAGCGACTCGAAGCCGGTTGTTCGTCAAAATAATACGCGTCCATACGTGGCCCTTGAGGAGAGGCTAGGACGTTCTTACTCTTTTCCCCGAGATAAGACGAGAAGGTTATTCGAGCCGGCGTTGCGCAACCGACTCATAAACCTGCCAGATCCAAAACGCCCGTCGCAACTAAGTGATGTCAATGAGCCCAACTACTGTCCTTATCATTGAGTACTGGGTCATCCGATCGAAGATTGCTACATTTTCAAAAATTGGCTTGAAAACCAGTACCGACAGGGCAAATTCGCGTTATTTGACAAATGGAAGGTGAATCCCCCGCAACCCCACACATCTAAGGGGACGAATACGCCGGGGGCAACATGCTCCGTCGTTGAAGAAGCTCCTTGGGAAGTTGTATTATCAACCAAGACAAAGAGGATGCTAAACGATCTTCAGACATGCCCAGCGATCAAGTGGAAGAAGCCGTTGGAGCCGCAGATCATTGAAGGGATGTTGAAGCCTCGTCCAACTCAAAAGATCGATGGAGGTGGCCTAAGCATTCATAACCAGCCGTCGAAATCTTCAAAGAAGAAGAAAAAGAAGTCAAAGAAGCCCGTGAAGCCTGGCGACAAGCGCACGGACTTGCAAAAATAAATTGACGCGCTGGAGGAATACAACCAGAAGGCATGGACTCCCATTACATTCCAAGAATTCATCAATCACATCTTTCAAGAGGAAGATGAGGGAGAAAGTTCATCTGATGATTCTGAGGAATGTGTGGCGAGCTGTCATGTGATTTCCCACTCGTTCATAGACGATGAGGAGACTTCTTGTACTGAAACGCTGGGGGCAGATCCCGAACCAAAAATTCTAGAGCCATCAAATGAAGTAATCGATGCATTCCTCAATGAAGCTCTCTTAAAAAGCAAAGCTGATCGGGAGCGCGAGGCGGTCATATTTGAAAGGGCTAAACGCCAGCGACTTGATGAAAGAGCTGAAACGATCCCGCTGGAGCAAAATGCCTCCAACATCGACAAAAGCCAATTCAAGATGAGGAAGAGGTTTGCTAAAGCCGTGTCAATGGGTATGAAGCTACCATTCTCCGAAGGAAAAATTATTGGTGAAGCGGAAATGCACCCCTCCTATTGCTTGTATCATCGGAAGATTTCGCACCCCACTGAAGAATGCAAAACTTTCGATAGATGGTGGCAAGGATATGTTGCTCACCAGCAGTATTTTAAGCGGAAAAAGCGCAAGACTCACCGAGAACGGAACGATACGACCGAAGGTCTTAACAGAACCACCGGCAATTGTCGCATGGTCAACGCCGGGGGATCACAAGTGCTCATGTTCGGGAGCGATTCTGATGAGGAGCTGGAGCTTGGCCCCCTCTTTAAAGAATCCACTTTGGGAAAAGAAGAAGAGCCAAATGTTTGCGAAAATATTCAGCTGCGGAATCGGACGCTGCCCGAAAAGAATCTCGGACCCTCAAACAAAAAAGATAAAGGGAAAGAAAAAGTCTCTGAGGACATCGCCCTAGATGACCAAGTCATGGAAGAGCTAGCTGCCAAAGACCCGCCGAAGAAAAATAAGGTGGATTACAACGTCTTAGCGCATCTGAGGAAACTACCATCGCAGCTCAGCATTCTTGACGCCCTTTTACTATCAAAGGAGGCGAGAGATTCGTTAATTAAGGCACTACAGGACCCAGAGCAGTTCTAAGCTTTCCTGGCCGAAGAAAAAATGAAGGATGAATTGGAGGAAGTTCACACGGCCAATGTCGCTTTTGGTGATGAAGACCTTCTCCTTGGGACGTGCGAACACAATCGCCCTCTTTACGTCTTGGGATACTGCCATGATATAAAGATAGGCAAAATCCTAATCGATAACGGGTCTTCTGTTAACCTACTCAATGTGCGGGTGTTAAAGGAAATCTGCATGAGCGTCCAGCACCTCGCTCGAGACAAGATCACCATCTCCGGGTTCGACTCCCAATCGTCAAAGACTTTTGGATCTGTGATACTGACGCTGCGTTTCGGGTTGCTCGTCACAGACATTAAATTCCACGTCATAGATGCCAAGACATGCTACAACGCTCTGCTCGGCCGACCATGGTTACACGAGTACAACATCATCCCTTCTACACAGCATCAGTGTATGAAATATTTTAGGGATGGTCTCGAGTATACCGTGACGGGAGAATTGAATCCGTTTTCCGTGAATGAAGTTCGCAAATATGAAGATGCCAAATACTTCTTGCCAAATTTCGAAGACACGGAAAGGTGTCGCAAGCCGGAGAACAAAAATAACGCTACCATCCCTGTCTTCGGCAGCGACACCGAGGAGGAAGAAGAGATAGTTTGTTCGGGTCCTCCCCAATACGCCAGGCCGAGATCATCCGCTCCTACGTTGATCTTTGGTAGTGATTCGGAGGATGAGGTCCATGCTGTATTCTCTGCTCGACCTTCAATACGAGCTTCCGCTGACGAAGAGCAAAGTCTGCAAGTCGCTATGGTGCCGTTTAAACATTATAAAGAACTAGATGCGCTTGATACCGACAGTGTAGAGGACCTGCAAACGTTCTATGTCCCGCCCAGGCGAGAAGGCGAGGAGGCAATTCTATTCTACCGCTCTGAAGAAAACAAAGTGGGGAAAGAAATCTGGCACGGGGCAGATCCTACGCTGGACAGACTTCGACCCATCCGTCTACCCAGATATTATACAGAAGGCTTGAAGAAGCTGTTGAAGCGCCAAGGGATACCCTTCAAACAGACCGTTAGAAAGGCCAAATTCTATGACAGGGTCTGGAATGTCCCCGGGACTCAGCACAAGCTGCCTAGTGGCAGGATGGAGACAATCGGGCTCGGATACATTCGCCCCAAGAAACGAGAGCTGATCCGCGACTGTTACGTCGTGCACGGATCAATGAAGAAGCAGATGCTCAACGGGAGGACACTAATCCTGAACCAGTAAAAGTTCCTGATGCATAGTGCCCAGTCCGTCGTTCGAAGAACAAATGGACAGGCTTATAAGGGAAGCTGGTCAAAAAGTCCGAGATGATCACAACCGCGAGATGGCCATCTATTAGAGAGCCAAAACGCAGCGCCTCCTTCAACAGGCCGTCAAAGATGAAAGTGCCGCCCCCTGCCAACCTGTTATAAAAAAGGCTCGACGCAAAGGCAGAAACAAATCGGAAGGCCAAAAAGGCGCTCAACAGCAATAAAGCGGGGGTAAGAGGCCACGCAAGCGGGAGTCGAGCGTTATTGATCTATCCATCACGAAGAAAATGGGTCGAGCGTACTCATTTCCTCGGGACAAGACGAAGAAGATACTTGATCTTGCTCTAAAACATCAGATGCTTACACTGCCAGAGTCCAAGCACCCCGAACAAGCAGGCGAAGTCTCTGACCCAAACTATTGCTCTTACCATCGAGTAATAGGGCATCCTCTTGAAGATTACTTCACCTTCAAGAATTGGGTTGAAGATCAGTATCAGCTTGGCAAATTCGCTCTGTCTGACAACTGGAGGGTAGCGCCTCCACAGACGCACGAACCCAAAGCCACGAAAACAGAACCAACCCCACATTGGGATTGGAAGCGGATTCGCACTTGTCACATGATAACAATATTAAAAGAAGGGCCCGAGAACATGGACAACCTTCTCTGGTGCTTCGAAAACAGCAATGATGAGGTGATCTCAGAATTTCCCCCAGCTCCGAAAGAGCTGGAGGATGGAATACATACCACTGCAGATAGCCTCAAGAAAATTTAGTTGGGGACGGCAAGTGACCCACGGCCGACATTCGTCAGTGAGCAGCTATCTGAAGAAAAGGTGGCTTTATTAAAAAACCTGCTTATGCAGCACAGAGATTGCTTCGCATGGAACTATTCCGAAATGCCGGGACTAGATCCAGAAATTGCTGTGCATAAATTGGCGATATCCCCGGACGTCAAGCCAGTCAAACAGGCGCCAAGAAGAATGCGGCTTGAGCTTGAGATGAGCATCAACGCCGAGGTCAAGAAGTTAATCGACTCTGGCTTTATTCAGGAGGTTCAATATCCTGAATGAATCGCTAACATCGTCCCGGTGATGAAGAAAAATGGGACGGTGCGCATATGCGTGGACTTTCGGGATCTCAATAAAGCCTGCCCGAAGGACGATTTCCCAGTGCCAGTCACGAACTGATGATAGACAACACGTCCACTCATGAGGTTTTCTCCTTTATGGACGGCTCATCAGGGTATAATCAGATAAAAATGCATCCCGAAGACCAGAAGCACACCGCCTTCAGGACTCCTTTGGGTATATTCTGTTACAAGGTGATGCCCTTCGGTTTAAAGAATGCCGGTGCCACCTATCAGAGGGCCATGACGAAGATCTTCGATGACCTTATACATGAAATCGTCGAATGTTATATTGACGACCTCATGGTTAAGAGCAAATCGTATGAGGAACATCTCGAACACCTAAAAACTGTATTTCAACGCCTTCGGCAATATAACTTGAAGATGAACCCTCTCAAGTGTGCATTCGGAGTTTCTTCGGGTAAATTCCTGGGATTCATCATCCGACACCGAGGTATTGAAATAGATCCGTCAAAGATCAAGGCGATCATGGAAATGCCTCCGCCAAGGACTCTTAAGCAGCCGCGATCTCTCCAAGGGAAGCTCGCATATATATGGCGGTTTATAGCCAACCTCTCAGGCAAGTGTCGTCCTTACAGTCACCTGATGAAGAAGGGAACCCCGTTCGTCTGGGATCAAAAATGCCAAGGCGCGCTGGACGAGATTAAACAGTACCTGCAGAACCCGCCAGTGTTGGCTGCTCCGGTTAAGGGAAAGCCTCTCATTCTTTACACAACCGCCCTCGAAGGTTCTTTAGGCGCATTATGGGCGCAAGAGAATGATCAAGGGAAAGAGAGAGCTCTTTACTACTTAAGTCGAGTTCTACTGGGGGCAGAAAGCAACTACACTCCCATTGAAAAACACTGCCCGGCGTTGATCTTCGCGAGAACAAAGCTCAGACACTATGCATTGGCACATGAGGTTCGTCTCATTTCGAAGGTCGACCCTCTTAAATATCTGATGTCGAAGGCCATATTGACGGGACGACTCGCTAAATAGGCCCTGCTCTTGATGGAATTCTCGATAACATATCAACCTCTCAAGGCAGCCAAAGGCCAGGCTATCGCCGACTTCCTCGCTGAGCATCCGATACCCGCCGATTCTCCTTTGAATTGCGATCTTCCAGACGAACATGCGTTTGATGCGATCGACGGTAGTGATACCCGATGGGAACTTTATTTTGACGGAGCATCTTCCATGAAAAAGCATAAACAAAGTACCCCTATAATCAAATCAGGGGTAGGCCTCATCTTCGTGACTCCACAAAGAGGGATAATGCGCTTCGCCTTCTCCTTAACAGAGCCGAGGACAAATAACGAAGCCGAATACGAAGCTTTGATAGCAGGTCTCGAGATCGCCATCGACATGGGAATTGAAAATCTTCTCATATACGGAGATTCTCAACTGGTCGTTAGTCAAGTAAACGACGACTACCAAACGTGCAAACCAGAATTGGTGAAGTACGGTGAAAAGGTGCAACAACTGTTGACACAAATTCCCTCATATACTTTGGAAAGCATACCGCGTGCAGAAAACAGCAAAGCAGATGCGTTGGCCAAACTTGCTAAAGAAATGGCTGACGAAAACCTCGATGACGTTAGAATCGTGGTACAAAGCCGTCGGGTTCTTGCCCCAGCAGAAATATCTCTGGAATCATCCGAAGAGAAGGGGGCGACTGAACAGACAACCTTGCAAATAGAAGACCGGGAAAAGGCTGAGGACTGGAGGGAAGTCTTCATAGACTACTTTAAGTCCCACCGAATGCCTGAAGAAGCGTCCACAAGACATCAGCTCATAAAACGAGCTCTGTCTTTCGCCTTCATCAATGATACTCTATACAAGAGATCATTTGATTCCCTGTGGTTGAGATGTCTGAGACCTGACGAAGCGAAAAGAGTCGTCCAGGAAGTTCATGACGGAATTTGCGGTTCTCATCAAGCAGGCCCGAATATGAAGTTGAAGATCAAACGGATGGGATACTACTGGCCCACGATGATTCAGGATTGCCTCGAATATGCGAAGCAATGCCACTCATGCCAAATCCATGGGGACTTCATTCACCGACATCCAAATCCATTACATCCAACGATGGCTAGCTGGCCATTCGAGATGTGGGGAACTGACATAGTCGGCCCCATCGAACCAGCATCGTCCAGGGGACATCGTTTCATCCTGGCGACGACCGATTACTTCTCCAAATGGGCAGAAGCAGTACCGTTGGGGGAAGTGAAGACGGAAAATATCCTCCATTTCTTCAGGACGCACGTCATATATCGATTTAGAACCCCGAGACGGATCATCTCCGATAATGGGCCAGCCTACCGAAGCCATAAAATTAGCCGCTTCGCGCAGCAGCATAATATAGACTGGAGATATTCCTCAGTCTATAATCCGCGAGCTAATGGTTTAGCCGAAGCCTTCAATAAAATCTTGACAAAGATCATGAAGAAAACGGTGTCCCGAAATAAGAAGGACTGGCACGAGAGACTGCAAGAGGCTCTGTGGGCATATCGAACAACGTTCAAGACGGCCACCAACGCAACACCATACGCGTTGGTATTCGGTACAAAAGCAGTACTCCCCCTCGAAATAGAATTACCCTCTCTACGAGTGGCAATCCACTACGAGCTAACAGATGAAGAAAACGCTCACCTTCTGCTTGAGGAGCTTGATGCTCTTGAAGAAACATGGCTCATAGCGCAACAAAATCTGGAAGCTTATAAAGCAAAGATGACGCGCTCATATGAAAGATTGACCCGACCGAGGACATTCCGCCAAGGCGAACTCGTGCTAGTGGTCAAAAGGCCTATAATCCCCAATTGCGCCAAGCGGGGAAAATTCGAGCCAAATTATGAAGGCCCGTACATCATAGATAAGGTCTACCAGGGTGGGGCCTATCTACTCATGGATATGCACGGTGAAAGGCCTTTCAGGCCAATAAACGGTCGCTTCCTAAAGAAATACTACGCTTAATGAGCCACGGCTTAGGTCAATGATAGATGACGACGATGATGTCCTCTCGCTATCTTCCTAAGCTCAAACTTTATAAGCAGTAGCCAGCTTTCTCCATGACGGACCAAAACGTCCTTAAACTAATAGCGGACCGAAACGTCCTTAAAACTAATACCGCAGCATCCGTAGGCTGACGAGATAAAAAAAAAAAGAAGAAAAAATATAAATAAAAACGGGATGTCCA
Source organism: Agapanthus africanus (assembly GCA_030015575.1). Lineage (NCBI taxonomy): Eukaryota > Viridiplantae > Streptophyta > Magnoliopsida > Asparagales > Amaryllidaceae > Agapanthus > Agapanthus africanus. The sequence goes on along the minus strand of JASDDO010000028.1, from coordinate 61,336,615 downwards.
AAAGCAAAAAGGGCACGAATGAAAACCCGAAAGGGCTCCGTGAGTAAAAACAGCAGGGCTACCGGCGAGTGTTCGTGAAAACCCGGAAGGGCGCGACCTCGTAAAAAAAAAAAGAAAAAAAACGGTATGTCCATGAGCAAAATGGGCACGGATGAAAACCCGAAAGGGCTCCGTGAGTAAAATCAGCAGGGCTACCGGCGAGTGTTTGTGAAAACCCGAAAGGACGCAACCTCGTTAAAAGACACTTATAGGGTCCTCTCGACCTTGTAAGGAGAAACCACCCGCGTGAGATCCTTACGACTCACAAGGGAGCAACACACTTATGGATCCCCACGATTCCTAAGGAGAAAATACACTTGCGAGATCCTCACGACTCGTAAGGAGAACTCTCTTATGGGACCCTCACGGCTCATAAGATTTGAAAGTCTTAAGTTACAGAGAACTAAACCTGTGCTTAAGCAACCCCCACAACTTTAGATACTGCCCTACAAGTGGTCCAACACTGGCTCTTGTATACAATCCACGGGCGCGAATAAACATTTCCCTAACTAAGTCCCATCCGAGACTAGGGATATGTTCGCATGGTGAATAACCATTGTAAATCCTCTCGATTTATGGGGAGAAAACCCTCCTGTAGGATCCTTACGACTTACAGAGGAACAAAACACTTAGGAATCCTCACGATTCCTAAGGAGAAAATACACCTATAAGATCCTCACGACTTGTAGGGAGAAATAACTTTGTGAGACCCTTACGGCTCATGAAGTCAAAGCCTTAGTCGACAGGACCCTAACCCTGGTCGCTAAGCCACCTTTGTTCGACAACGACAGAGGCAAATGATGATTCGCTCCTGGCAATATCCCAGTTGTAGCGATGCTGATGCCGAGATCGGTGTTTAATTTCAGGTTTACGGCGAAAAGCCAGTAGGCCGCACATGCATACGAAATAGCTAAAATGATGGAGCAACTTGCAATAAAAAAAAAGCAGCAAGTAAAATGTATGCATGCAAAATAGCCGAAATTATTGGGAAACTCGCAATAAAAAGCAGCGAGTAAAAAATAAAATAAACAGCCGAAATGATTGGGCACCGCGAAGAATAGCCGAAATGATTGGGCAATCGCGACCTTCGCGATATAAAAGCTGAAATAATAGAGCATCGCGGAAATTAAAAAAAAGAAAGAAAAAGAAAAAAAAAGAGAATGATAAAGCTTTGGCCCTACAGTTAAGATCATATCGATCCATGTATACAATCCAAGGGCGCAAACGAAGAGGGAACCATACTTTCCCAACAGGCTCCCCCAGAAAACGAAGTCAGATCTCGATGATTCATCCCAACTCCGAAGAAAAAAACTTGACAAACAATCCTTGACAAGAGCCTCCTGATGCGCGTCGACTCGCAGAGCAACCAGTGTCTCCGTGGGAAATTCTCGATCCGTGTCAACAATAAGGAAACAAATAATCCTTGGCGTTAGGAAAACAAATAATCCTTAGTAAATTCCTCAACTCAGGGAAACAAATTCTCCTTGACGAGAGCCTCCTGATGCGCGTCGACTCGCAGAGCAACCAGTGTCTCCGTGGGAAATTCTCGATCCGTGTCAACGCCAAGGAAACAAATAATCCTTGGCGCTAGGGAAACAAATAATCCTTAGAAAATTCCTCAACTCAGGAAAACAAACAATCCTTGACAAGAGCTTTCTGATTCGCGTCGGCTTGTAGAGAAACCAGTGTCTCCGCAGGAAATTCCCGACTCGTCTCAACTTGCAAAATGAAGCCTTAGGCAGCAGGGATTAAAAAACTTGCTTCCTGAACAATGGGACCCTGCAAGTCGATCTAAAACGGTCTCTTGCATACTATTCATGGGTCTCACTCTCCAAAGTCGAGTATCGACAAGGAGGGAAACAACCGCTTACGGGTCTTCTCGACTCGTAAGAGGGAAAAATTCTCTTATAGGATCCTTACGACTTATAAGAGAAAACCACACTTAGGAATCCTCACGATTCCTAAGGAGAAAACCTACCTATGAGATCCTCTCGATCCGTAGGGAGAAAAGTCTCTGTGAGACCCTCACGGATCATAGAGTTGAAAAGTCTTAGGCAACGGATCTGAACCTGCGGCCTAAGCTATCGCTATTTCGTGAAGAAATCAAGATGCGTGCTTTATTACCTGTCAACCATGTTTACTAAGGTAACATGCGGATAATAAAAGAAAGAAGAAAGCGACAGAAAGAACATCTGATTGGCGTTTGATCAAGCACTCGAGACACACTCGTTCATGCATGTGCAAAAGACTCAGAACGAAAAATAAGACAAGCTGTGATAAAACTTTTCCATTAATATTGCCAAAAGTTCTTACAGTCATAAAGCAATAAGCGAGAAATATTATTACAATGGAATAACCTCAGATCCAGGGCACGGATTGAGGAAGTCAAAAGTAAGGCCATCCAGAGTCCTTCTGGCCTTTCTGATTATCCTTGTGCACAGCCTCTCGCGCTCCTGGGTGTCAAGATCCTCGGCAAGCCCTCCTAGCCTTTGATAAGCAGCGATTATCGTCGTCTGCTGGAAGACTTGATGAAGAATGTCGACAAGGCTGTCCCGTCGATTCTTCGAGATTAGCCCTGACAGGTGCACTGAATGCACCTTGTCTTCGGCATCATCCAGAGCATTTAGCGGCATGGCCTCGTGGAGCCCCGGGAGTGCTCTCCAAATCGCTCCTAGCACGACTTTCAAGAGAGCTGAACGACGAGAAAGCAGCCAACCAATGCTTGCATGAAGGCGACCCATAACCTCCGCACACTGGGCGTCCGTAAACTCCTGGTCTTGTTGACGGCCCTGTACACGGATATCCTCATAGGTGATGAATTCATGCAGACTGTACAGACGCACCGCCATAATACCTGAAGAAAACATCCTTGGAAGATTAGAAATGATAAACAGGGAGTTAAACTCCTCGAGAGCAATGCTCTGCAAACAGGAGTGACACCTATCAAATTCAGTAATGAGAGGAATTTAAAGAAATTCTCCGAGAACGCTGAGAGCCTTGTTATGAAAAGATGAGAAAATCCATCAAAGATAAAACCTCATTTTTGATCTTCATTATTCATGATCAAACTCTTAAGAGTTCTTCGCAGAAGATTAAAATTCTACTTGTATCAAGAAAGCAGAGCTTTGATTCATGGGCTCAAAAAAAAAAGAAAAAAAAAGAAAAAGAAAAAAAAGGGCAAGCAAAGCACTATTAATAAAACCCTAAATGGGTTCTCTTTAGATCAAAGATCTATGAGAGCAAGGCTCTGTTATTTAAAATTAAGTTAATTTTACCTAAAAAGTTTTCTAGAGTTTAACTCTTAAGTTCTTGAAAGCAAGAGCAAAGCTCTGAAGTTCTGAGAAATGAAAAGTCTTGAGGATGGTGACCATCTATTGAGGACCAAGGGTCCTATTTATAGGCGCTCGGCGCCCCTTCAACTCCTGAGTTGCCGTAACGGTTGGAATTCTGCCACCGCTGCGCTCACGCTTGGGGCCACGTAAGCGCAACGGTAGGGGGGTATTTGTTTACCCCAATCAGAGCAAAACTCTGTTCAAATTCCAAGACGGGAGACGAAGCAACGCTTCTGTTTCCCCCAATCAGAGCAAAGCTCTGTTTTGAAAATTGAAGTGAAAATTAAAGTTAAAATAAATGAAGCAACGCTTCAAATTCCTTGCGCTGTGCACAACGCGCCACGTGTCAGGCGCTGATACTTCAGCGCAGCGCCCAAGAATGCGCGCCCAATCAGAGCAAAGCTCCATTTAAACTAAAATTAAAGGAAGCAACGCTTTGCGCTGCGCTGTGCGCTGCGCGACACGTGTCCGCGCAGATGCGCTAGCGCAGTTGCGCTGCGCTGTGCACTGCGTGATACGTGTCACGCGCTCGGGCATTTGCGCCAAACAGAATTAAGATTTTTAAAGAAATCTTTCTGTTCTTGTTAAAACAAGAAGATTTTCTTCTGTAAAACAGAAGCCCTTGGATTAAAGATCCAACGGTGGGGAAAATTCCCCTAATCACTCAGAGAAAGATCTCTCTAACAAATTTAACTAATTTATGGGCACTATAAAAAGGACCCGAGACCTCAATTCAAAGGCATCAACACTATTGAGAAATCAAGAGCTTCAAACAGAGAGAACTCTGAAAAAGTTTCAAGAAAAAGGTAAAAAGCTTCACAAATTAGAAGAAATTTCTTCTGATAGATCATTGATCTAAAAACAAGATCAATGATCTTCACATAATAAATAGTGCTTTGCACTTTTATGAACCATTGGTTCTTGAATCTAAAAGATTCTTAAATCATAGTGTTTTGCACTTGCAAATTGCGCTGTAGCGCTCTTGGGAAAGTGCCACGTGTTAGCATCTGAACTACTTGCGCTATGCGCTTTGAGTTAGAGCTTTGCTCTCTGTAATTGGCGCAACTCACCAGAGTGTGCCACGTGTCAGCAGCGCAAGCACAGCGCACCAGCGCAGCGCACTGCGCTTGCGCGACACGTGTCAACACTACAAACACTTGCGCTCTCTCATTGGCGCAAAGCGCCTGATAAATGCAAGACATTTCTTAAAGGGCCAGGCCTAAATCGAAAAAGCCAAGCAGGCCTAAATGGGCAGAGCCCAAACAAAATAATAAAAATGCTATGCATTTTAAAAGGGGCAGAGCCCAAACAAAGTAGATGCTTTGCATCATTTATAAATGGGCAGAGCCCAAAACAAATTGATGCTCTGCATCCTTTCTGGGTAGAGCCGAAATAAAAATATAAAAAAAATGCAAGGCCAAATGCAAACAAAATGTGGACATTTTTAATTGGACTTAGCCTAATTTTGGCCGTAAGTCCTTAAATTAAATTGACTGAGCAAGATAGCTCTCTTAAATCAATTTACGACCGGTTCTAGGGTACATCTCCGAACTCCTCTGACAGTTTCTCGTTGTAATTCTTCAACGACGTCAGAGAGGCGACGGGTCCTAACGACCATACATGAATATGGACTGCGGGGTCCTTAAACTCGTGGACCGAAACGTCCTTAAACTAACATCGGACCGAGACGTCCTTAAACTAACATCGGACTGAGACGTCCTTAAACTAATGTTGGACCGAGATGTCCTTGAACTAATGATGGACCGAAACGTCCTTAAACTAATGATGGACCACCACGTTCCTAAACTGGCAATGGACCGAAACGTCCTTAAACTAATGATGGACCACCACGTCCTTAAACAGGCGACGGACCACCACGTCCCTAAACTGGAACATGGACCACCATGTCCCTAAACTGGAACAATAGAGCCTCCAAATGCTCTTTTGCCGGATCTAAACGGTCCCGTTTAAGTTTATCTTAGCCCCAAACACGGCTAACGTATCCTTAAACATTCAAATGGACTATAAAACTCCAAATCAACTTTGGTTCAAGGGTACATCTCTGAACTCCTCTGACACCTATCGTTGTAATTCTTCAACGACGTCAGAGAGGCGACGAGTCCCGACGGCCATATAATAAATGGATCACCACGTTAAGTAGATCTTAGTCTCAATAGGACTAACGTATCCTTAACGAACGTTTAAGTTGATCTTAGCCTCAATACGGCTAACGTATCCTTAAACTAAAAACACCAAACCCAAATCTAAGTAAATACGGATTTGGACTAATCCACGTCCTACGGGCGACGGCATTACTCAGTCTCCGTATACAATCCACGGGCAACCACAAACAAAACAAACACACACGACACGAAGTGAAATTCTGGAGAAGGAGAAAGTTGTTACCGTGATGCGGTAGCGTAATTAACTGCAGGGGCTTGCGCCTGCAGGGAAAAGCGTCCCCACAATCAAAAACCCCTCAAGTGAGGGGGAATCTGATGAAGTCTGCTACATCGGCCGCATCCGTCTAAACCTCTGATATACGATGCCATAAATCAACTTGACATCTTCGGAGAGGTGGACAGATAAAACCATATAGCATCTGCCCCGAATCTCAGGCGAGACATCCTAATGTCCCGGCCGTCTTTCGGAGGGGAACACCTGCTAGGCCTTTTTGATTTGGTCTCTGTCCTTTTATAAATGATGCAGAGCATCTGTTTGGGCTCTGCCCTTCTTTAAAACAATGCATTGCATTTAATTTGGCCTGTTAGGCCCCTTTTTAATTGGGTTTGGCCCTTCTGTAAATAATGCAGTGCATTAAGTATCTGACAGTGACTTGTCAGGCGCTTTGCGCCAATTATTGAGCGCAAGCGCATATGGAGGTGACACGTATAACGCTCTGGTGAGCGCAAGCGTAACAGCCCAGTGCGCTGCGTCAGTGCGCTGCGCTGTTGCGCCGCTGACACGTGACGCTCTCTGGTGGCTTGCGCCAACCCAGGAGCGCAAAAGTGCCAATTTTGCAAGTGCAGGGCACTGTTTCAATAATTTGATCCAATTTTGGATTCAAGAAAAGAATCTTTAAGATTCCAGAACCAATGGTTTATAAAAAATGCAAGGCACTATTATTATTTTTATTTATTGAGGATCATTGATCTTGTTCTTAGATCAATGATCTATTCAGAAGAGAACCTTCTCTTTTATAAAGGTTTTTACCTTTTTCTTTTTTGTTCTTGAGTTCTTCTCAAAATTCTTCAGAGTTCTCTCTGTTTTGAAGTTCTTTTTTCTCCCTCTGTTTCTGTTCTCTGTTTTCTTTTCTCTGTGTGTCCCTTTTGAATTGGGGTATAGCGGCCTTTATATAGTGCCCATTAATTTGTTAAATTTGTTAAAGAGATCATTCTCTGAGTGATTTGGGGAATTTTCCCCACCGTTGGATCTTTGATCCAAGGGCTTCTGTTTTACAGAAGACAATTTTCTTGTTTTAACAAGAACAGGAAGATCTTACTAGAATTTCAATTCTGTTTGGCGCAAATGCCCCAGAGCTTGACACGTGTCGCGCAGCGCACAGCGCAACGCAACTGCGCTTGCGCAACTGCGCTAACACGTGTCGCGCAGCGCACAGCGCAGCGTAACTGCGCTAACACGTGTCGCGCAGTGCAGCGCTTGCGCAGATGCAACTGCGCTGACACGTGTCGTGCAGCGCAGCGCTTGCACGACTGAAGCGTTGCTTCCTTTAATTTTGTTTTTAATAGAGCCTTGCTCCTATTGGGCGCGCTGCCTTGGGCGTTGCGCTCCCTGCGCTGGCGTGCCAGATTTTGACACGTGGCGCTCTGCGCGCAGCGCAGGGGATCTGAAGCGTTGCTTCATTTATTAAAATTTACATTTTCAGAGTAGAGCCTTGCTCTGATTGGGGGAATCAGAAGCGTTGCTTCATTTCCCGCATTGGAATTTGAACAGAGCCTTGCTCTGATTGGGGTAAATACTCCCATTTTGGTCTTTGGCAGCGACTCTGAGGGTGAGGCCAACGTAGTGTTCTCTATCCACCCCCAGCGCAAACCCTCGACGAAGCGCCTGCAAATCACAATGGTTCCGTCTCAGCATTACACGGAACTTGATACGCTCTATACATACAGTGTATAGGAACTACAGACTTTCTACATGCCTCCCAGACGAAGAGGTGAAAATGCGATCCTCTTTTATCAATCTATGGAGACCAGAGTAGAGAAAGAAGTCTGGCATGGTGCCGATTTTGCACTCGACAGGATTCAACCAATCTGTCTGCCAATATACTACGCGGAGGGATTGAAAAGGCTGTTAAGATGTCAAGGTGTACCCCTCGAACAAACTGTTCGGCAAGCCTAATTCTACAAAAAGATTTGGGATATCTCTGGGACCCAGCGAAAGATGCCTAATGGGAAGATGGAGACAACCGGGCTCGGATACGTTCGATCCAGGAGACGGGAGCAATTCCACAGCTGCTGCGTCATAAACAGTTCCAGGGAAGAGAAAAATGCTCTTCCGAATGGACGTGACGTTGAAACAGAGCGAAATCCCGCTCTCAGAAGATTAATTCCGTCGCTCAAAGAACAAATATACAAGCTAATAGAGGAGGCTTGTCAAAGGAGTCGAGACAACCACAACCGCGAAATGGCTATCTATGAAAAAACCAAGACGCAACGCCTCAATCAGTAGTCTGCGGAAAAGGAAGACTACAATGCCCTCCATCCCCAGTTCGCTGTATGTCCTCACAAAAAGGAAAAATCCCGAAATAAAGGTAAAAACAGGACAAAGAGCGCAAATAACGTTCGAAAACAACAAAGCGGGTCCAAGAAGCCGTGCAATCGAGAAAAAGTTGATTGGAACCCGTCCTTTATAAAAAAGCTGGGTCGGGAATACTCTTTCCCCCCAAGATAAGATGAGGAAAATATTCAACCTTGTCATGAAACACCAAATGATGACACTTCCGGAGTCTCGGCGTCACGAACAAATAAACGAGGGCCATCACCTGGATTATTGCTCCTATCACCGAGCAATAGGTCATCCCCTTGAAGACTGCTTCACCTTCAAAGACTGGGTCGAAGACCAGTATCAACAAGACATGTTCGCTTTATCCGACAGTTGGAGGGTAACCCCACTGCAAAAGCATGAGCCAAAGAGAACCTATACCGCGAGGATAGGACCAGCTCAACATCAAGGATGGAAGCGAACCCGTACCTGCCATGTGATAACACTCTCAAAGGAGGGAGGGCGCGAGACTATGGATGACCCCTTCAAGTGCTTCGCAAATGAAGACAAGGACGAGATGATCTCAGAGTTTCCACCAGCACCAAAAGAGCTGGAAGACGGGATACATATTACGACGGACAACCTAAGGAAAATTGACTTAGGGACGGAAAACGATCCGAGGCCGACGTTCGTCAGTGAGCTACTATCTGAAAAACAGGTAGCCACGTTAAAATACATGCTCATGCAATATAATGACTGCTTTGCGTGGAACTATTCCGAGATTCCGGGTCTAGATCCAAAGGTAGCAGTACATAAACTGGCCATATCACCAGACATAAAGTCAGTCAAACAGGCGCCAAGAAGAATGCGGCTCGAACTTGAGATGAGTATAAATGCTGAGGTCAAGAAGCTAATCGACTCTGGCTTCATCCAAGAGGTTCAATACCTTGACTGGATCGCTAACATCATCCCGGTGATGAAGAAAAATGGGATGGTACTCATCTGCGTGGACTTTCGGGATCTCAACAAAGCTTGCCCGAAGGATGACTTCCTAGTACCAGTTACTGAGCTGATGATCGATAACACGTCTACCCATGAGGTCTTCTCCTTCATGGATGGATCTTCATGATACAACCAAATAAAAATGCATCATGAAAACTAAAAACATACCGCTTTCCGGACTCCGCTGGGCATATTCTGCTACAAGTTGATGCCTTTCGGTTTAAAGAACGCTGGCGCTACCTACCAGATGGCCATGACGAAGATCTTCGATGACCTCATCCATGAGATTGTCGAATGCTATATCGACGACCTGGTGGTGAAGAGCAAGTCTTATGAGGAACATTTGGAACATCTAAATGTAGTGTTCCAACGTCTTCGGAAGTACAATCTAAAGATAAATCCTCTGAAATGCGCGTTTGGAGTCTCCTCAGGCAAATTCCTAGGATTCATCATACGACACCAAGGTATCGAAATCGATCCCTCAAAAATCAAGGCGATTACGGAAATGCCGATGCCAAGGACCCTCAAACAGTTGTGATCCCTTCAAGGAAAGCTCGCATATATCCGGCGGTTCATAGCCAACCTCTCCGGAAAATGCCGTCCCTATAGTCATCTGATGAAGAAGGAGACCCCGTTCGTCTGGGATCAAAATGCTAAAATGCACTAAACAAAATCAAGCAATATCTGTAAAATCCACCGGTATTGACCGCTCTGGTTAAGAGAAAGCCCCTTATCTTATATACAACAGCCCTTGAGGGTTCTCTAGACGCGCTATGGGCACAAGAGAACGATCAGAGAAAGGAGAGAGCTTTGTACTATTTGAGCTGAGTTCTCCCGGGGGCAGAAAACAACTACCCCCTCCATCGAAAAGAATTGCATAGCACTGATCTTCGCGATAACGAAGCTCGGGCATTACGCCTTGGCATATGAGCTCCATCTCATATCAAAAGTGGATCCTCTCAAATATTTGATGTCAAGGGCCATACTAATAGGAAGGCTTGCCAAATGGGCCCTCATCCTGATGGAGTTCTTGATAATGTATCGACCTCTCAAAGCAGCGAAAGGCCAGGCCATTGCCGGCTTTCTCGCCAAGCTTCCGATACCGGCCGACTCCCCCTTAAATTACGAGTTACCGGATGAACATGCGTTCAACACTATCGAAGGAGAGAGAGAAGAAAATGATTCCCAATGGTAACTCTACTTCGACGGAGCATCTTCTTTGAAGAGGCGAATGCAAAACATCCCCATAATCAAAGCCGGGGTGGGCCTTATTTTTGTGACTCTACAAGAAGGGATACTGCGCTACGCCTTCTCTTTAATCGAGCCAAAGACTAATAACGAAGCTGAATATGAAGCTTTGATAGCAGGTCTTGAGATCGCTGTCGACATGGGAATCAAAGACCTCCTCATATATGGAGACCCCCAGCTGATTGTTAGCCAAGTAAACGGCGACTATCAGACGTGTAAGCCGGAGCTGATAAAGTACGGCAAAAGTGTGCAGCAACTCCTGGCACAAATCCCCTCCTACATCCTGGAGAGTATACCATGGGCGAAAAACAGCAAGGCGGATGCATTGGCCAAATTGGCTAAGGAATTAGCCGACGAAGACCTCGATGACGTAAGGATTATCGTGCAAAGCCGCCGGGTTCTCGCGCCAACAGAAATATCTTTGGGGGACTTAACAGAGCCATACGAAGGAAAAGAAACGACCGAAAAAGTAGCCCTCCAAATAGAGGATGAAGAAAAAGTCAAGGATTGGAGGGAAGTCTTTATAGACTACTTCAAATCCCAACGAACGCCCAAAAATGCGTTGTTTAGACACCAGCTCATGAAATGAGCTATGTATTTCACCTTTGTCAATGATACAATATATAAGAGATCGTTCGACTTTCTGTGGCTATGATGCCTGGGACCAGAAGAAGCGAAGAAAGTCATCCAAGAAACTCACGATGGACTCTGCGGTTCTCACCAAGCTGGGCCAAAAATGAAGCTGAAAATCAAAAGAATGGGTTAGTATTGGCCTACAATGATTCAGGACCGCCTCGAATATGCGAAGCAGTGTCACTCGTGCCTAATTCACGGGGACTTCATCCACCAGCATCCAAACCCGCTACACCAAACGGTAGCTAGCTGGCCATTCGAGATGTGGGGGACTGATATAATTGGCATCATTGAACCAGCATCGTCCAAAGGATATTGGTTCATACTGGAAATAGCCGACTACTTTTCTAAGTGGGCAGAAGCAGTACTACTAAGAGAAGTGAAGACGGAGAATATCCTCCATTTCTTCAAGACACATGTCATCCATCGGTTCGGCACTCCGCGATGAATTATCTCGGATAATGGGCCATCCTACAGAAGCCATAAAATCAGCCGCTTCGCACAACAACATAAGATAGATTGGAGATACTCTTCAGTCTATAATCCTCGTGTCAACGGTCTAGCCGAAGATTTCAACAAGACCTTGACAAAGATTATAAAAAAAACGGTGTCCATAAATAAAAGACTGGCATGAAAAGCTGCATGAAGCTCTCTGGGCGTACCGAACAACGTTCAAAACGGCCATGAATACAACACCATACGCGTTGATATTCGGCACGGATCAGTGCTTCCCCTGGAAATAGAACTCCCTTCTCTACGAGTAGCGGCTCGATATGAGCTGACAGATGAAGAAAATGCTCATCTTCGGCATGAGGAGCTCGATTCCCTCGACGAAACTCGCCTTAAAGCATAGCAAAACCTGGAATCTTATAAGGCAAGGATGACACGGTTATATGAAAGACCGACTAGACCGAGAACCTTCCGCCAAGGCGAGCACATGCTAGTCGTCAAAAGACCGATGATTCCCAATCGTACAAAACGGGGGAAATTCGAGCCGAACTATGAAGGCCCATACATGATAGACAAAATCTACCAAGGTGGAGCCTACCTGCTTATGGATATGCATGGCGAAAGACCCTTCCGGCCAATAAACGGCCGATTCCTCAAAAAATACTACGCCTAATGAGTCATGACCTAGGTCAACGATAGATGACGATGCTCGTGTCCGCTCTCTATCTTCCTGAGTCAAAAACTTTGAGAGCAGTATGCAAAGAAACTCCTTCGCCCCAAACATGGCGATGACGGACCGAGATGTCCTTAAACTAAAAATTCGCCCCAAACATGGCGATAACGGACCGGGATGTCCTTAAATTAGAACCTCGCCACAAATATGGTAACATCGGACCAAACTTAAACTAAAACTCCGTCTCAAAAACGGCGATACCGGACCGAAATGTCCTTAAACTAATTACTCACCTCAAATATGGCTATATAGGACCGAGAAGTCTTTAAACTAATTATCTGCCTCAAATATGGTAATACAGGACCGAGATGTCCCTAAACTAAAATTTCGCCTCAAATATGGCGATATAGGACTGGAACGTCCCTAAACTAGCTCATCGCCCCAAAAACGGTAATCCACTCCCTTGAGATCTATATTGCAATCAAAGTCCTAACGGCGGAGGTTGCAACTCAAGTCTCACTGGCTACGCAACTACTTTAGCGATGAAGCCACCCCCAAATTCCACCAGTAAATAGATGGGTCACCCACGACGAATCTACTTTCGAGAGTTCCATCGCTCGTTAAAAAAAAACAAAAAAAAGGTATGTCCACAAGCAAAATGGGCACGGATGAAAACCCAAAAGGATGCCGTGAGTAAAAACAGCAGGACTGCCAGCGAGTTTGTGAAAACCCGAAAGGGCGCAATCTCGTTAAAAAAAGTGGTATGTTCACAAGCAAAGTGGGCACGGATGAAAACCCGAAAGGGTGCCGTAAGTAAAAACAGCAGGACTGCCGGCGAGGTTGTGAAAACCCGAAAAGGGCGCAAACTCGTAAAATAAAAAATTTTGTGGGCACTTGCAAGGTCCTCACGAACTTGTGAGGAGAAAATACCGGCGTGAGAGCCTTACGACTCACAAAGGGACAATACACTTAGGAATCCACATGGTTCCTAAAGAGAAATTACACTTACGGGATCCTCACGACTCGTAAGGAGAATTCCCCCTATGAGACCCTCACGGCTCGTAGGATTCAAAAGCCTTAACTTATAGGGATCTAAACCTATTCTTAAGACGTCATATTCCACAAGTTGCCCTACAGGCGGTCTAATATTGACCCTTGTAGGCATAAATAAACATTTTCTCCACCAAGTTCCACCAATGGCGAGAAATGTCCCCATATGGTGAATGACACTTGTAAGTCCTCTCGACTTATAAGGAGAAACACTCTTGCAAGATCCTTACGACTTACAGGAGAAAATATCACTTGGGAATCCCCATGATTCCTAAGGAGAAAATACACCTACGAAATCCTCACGACTCGTAGGGAGAAATACCTTTATGAGATCCTTACGGCTCATAAAGTCAAAAAAGTCTTAGTCGACAGGATTCTAACCCTGTTTGTTAAGCCACCTTTGTTCAAACCAAAAAAGGCAAATGATGAGTCGCTCCTGGCAATATCCCAGTCGTAGCGATGCTGATACCTAAAATTGTATCAAACTTCAAGTCCTCTCAAGGCAAACGATGATTCGCTCCTGGCAATATCCCAGTTGTAGCGATACTGATGCCAAGATTGGTATCAGATTCCAAACTCGCAATAGAAACATCAGCGAGTAGCAAAAAAATGCATATAAAAACAGCCGAAATGATGGGGCAATTGTTCACACCATAATATTGTATTATTATATTCTCCATTCTTATTCTTTTTATAAATAAACAGGTGCTTTTGACGCATGTCTGCGACATGTTACAGGTTACAGGTTCTTGGACAGGAAACAGTGAAAACGATAAAAAGATGATGCAAAAGTGGACTTTTGACCAACAAATAGAAGGATCCTAGTCAAGCCTAGACGAAGAACAGTTCACAATCAATAAGGCAGTGCAAGGTCCAAAATTTCAAGGCAAACGGTTAAAAGACCGCTACAAGTTTTTCACTGAAAGATCTGGAAAAGAATTAGAAGCCAAACAGAGAAAAGAACTGAAGAAATAACCAGACCAAAGAACCATGAAGCATACCCTGAAGTTTCATGAGCTGAACTCCTTAAAGGGCCGCGGAACCGCGGCCCAAGCCCACCATTGCCGCGGTTCCGCGGCCGTATAGTGCCCGTATGCGGAGGAAATTTTACCATATACTTTTGCGGCGCTGAAAAGATTTTCTAGGGCTATTTATGTAATTGTGGACATGCGAAACAAATGTAACCCTAGGGTTTCCTATTCTTTATAAATAGGAACTCTAAAGATTGTAATTTTTATGCCTCCTTTTAATAAAAATTCCAAAGTTCTTTATGGAGAGCATCGGTGTCTCTCTTCAATTCAGAAATTCAGATCTGACAACCCTGCTTTGATGTTTGGAGAGAGCCATCTGTAATAATTTAATTTCTTGCCCTAGTGTAGATTTCAATTCCTTGCCCTAGGTAGATTTAATTTCATGCCCTAGGAACTTGTTTAGGGTTTAGCTTTGAGGAAGGATTTTGAGAGATGAGATCTCTCATCCCTTTCTTACCCACCAAATATTTACAATAGGACTCCATGCATACACGCACATACCGCGCCCTACGGCATCTTACCTCTCGAGGTAACGATGACACCGTAGTGTAAACGCCCGATTGTGGTGTTTTCCATGGAGGTTAGGGTAAGTATCTCTAAAGGAAGGACAAGAACCTAGAGGAAGGAACACCTTCCCGAACGGATCTAATCCACTTTTTTGATAATTACCATAACTCCTCATAAATCTTCATTCGGGTATTGAAAGCGGTGAGATTTAATTACATTTCCAAACCATCCCTAAACCTAGCCCTAGCAAGAGTAGATCTAGATAATTGCCCTAGGTTAATTAGGTTTTTAGATTTAATAATTAATCCGAACACCCTTCGGAATTAACTCGTTAGCGCGATTAGGAGATTCAAAAAATCCCTGTGGACCGACCCGTACTCACCGGCTAGTTTCATGCGACGCCGTTCTTGATTGCGGTTATAAACATTTTTGATCTATCTTTTAGAAAGCGCAAGCACGCTAAATCACTCAATCAAATGGCGCCGCTGCCGGGGATCGAACCCGGGTCACCCGCGTGACAGGCGGGAATACTCACCACCATACTACAACGATGTAGAATTTTCCTTTTTGCAATTTCGGGTTAATCTAAATTTAAAAAATCATAAAAATCTAAAAAAATCCAAAAAAATATAAAAATATATCATTTGTTATTTTTTTGGAAAGGGTACTTTTTTTTGTGAATCTTTGCAGGATTGACGGATCTGGAAAAATTCAGAGTTCTAAAAAGAAAAGGATACATCAAAACAGAGAGGTATTGCAAGGACAGAACAGCAGAAATTTTTCGGAGACCTAAAGCCTCCATCCCACTGCTAAACCGCGGCCTAAGCGTGCTCCCGCAGCCTTTCCGCGGCCCTCTTGCATCATCATCGCGAAATTTTTGCATGGTTTGTTTCCTATTTCTTCCCTCTGCAAATCCCCATATATGTTTTGTCAAATCTTCTGCAGGATTCCTTGCGCTTAAAAAAATCTTCCCTTCCATATAACAATCTTGTGCAGGATTTTTGCGATTTGTTTAAATTAGAAATAGATTGCAAGTAAATTTTCTGTTGCATATTTTTTCTCGAAATTCTTTTTGCAACAAAATTTTTCCAAATAAAGATAAAATGAAAAAGGAAAATTTTATTACAAAACTTGCTAACTTTTACCGCAAATAAATCCTTGCACCACCCAACCTTCCTTTTTGTCACCTTTCTTCTAACATGGGTACCCCACATAATAAATCACTTGCCGAACTTTGGTATCCCGAACCTAATTTTGCGTCGTATGTCAATTTGTTCGGTCAATTAAAGACGATCCCTCCTTACCAAAAATATCTTTGAAAGATCAAATAGAGACGTCTAGGAAAAACAGTTTGACTTTTCAACCCACTTTGTGTCAACTAAGTCAACCTTTACCACTTCAATATGTTGATACCACTTTTTCAAGTCCTGCTGTCACTCCTAAGTCGATGTCCATTGCTGAGCATATTGCTTAATCTCGCAGCCGATCTTTCACCCCTCTCCACTCATCTAGTTCTAGGGGTCCGTAAGACTATTCACCTTTTTATCCACATGTTGACCCTACACCTGACCAACCACCCACTTCCTACCAATCCTACTGGACCTTCCCAGCTTCACTAGACACTGTTTCTACACAGCCTTTTGGGAGTTTCACATATCCAAACAATTTCGAATTTTTTACCGAAACCCCCTCAACACCCAAGTCTAGTTTGGAAGAGTCGTTGGAGGCTTATATTTCAGCAACAAACAAAATGGTTTGGAATGTGGAAGCATCCATTACCGCCCTTATGCAACCTAGTGAACTGGTAGCTAGTTTCCCGCTAGCTCAAAATTTTTTAATGTATAAGGAGGCGGTTGGACAGAGTGAGAATGAGAGAGGATTTTTAAATCAAACCTACCCTTACCCAATTGAAGCCCACAACTCCTGTTTTCCATCGATTGCCCTAAATAGTTCACCTATTGAAAATAAAAATGAGTTGTGTGATTTTGTAGTGTTTGATTTGCCAAATTGTGAGGAACCTATTTCGAGTGAAACCGCACCTAATCCTTTTGATATTTACACCTCCCATCTAGAACCTAAATCGATAGATATCCATGCTTTTGATGAGGTGTCTAAGGAAATTGATTTTCATTTGATTGAGGATATAGACGCTGGGAATATTTCGGATGATGAACCTGTCGATTTAATTGAGATTTTATGTTCAAATCATCATCCCGAGTTATTAAAGGTTTCTCCCGAATCTAATATGCGTCTTGAATTTGATGATAATGGCATGGATGAGTTAAATATTGAGGATAGTATTGAGGAGAGTCTTGAGGATAATATTGAGGTTGAATCATTTTTGTTTGATGTGTCTGATTTTCCAATTCATCCTCCTGAACCTTTGACTGTTATATCACCCTCCCTCCTTTCCATCGTTCCGACCCCGCTTGAAGACTGTGAGCTTGAAACCTTTTCCTTTGAATCTGACATAATTCTCACAGACGATAACACCTACGAGTGTTTCACTTTTTCGGACGATGTTGATGACTCACCGCCCGAGTTTGAGTCCTTTACATTTTCAGATGAGCCATCAGACTCGGTTGATTATAGTAGTTTCGAACCATTAATGGAATCTTTCAAGTTCGAAACAGTTTACTACGGTGAGAAAGATACTATCCTTAATTCACTCCCTTTCGTCTTTCCCCTTGTTCGGACCGAACAAATGACCGTTACGCTTTCATCTCCTATACCAAGTTCGGCGTACCCATGTTTTCTTGCGAATCTTGAGGGATTTGACCCCATTTCTCGATGGGTTGATAGGTTAGCGCAATCGCTTTTAACATATCGGTCATCACATATTGCGCTAATTTATTCACTCGATTTACACCTTCAAGTTAACGTGACCCTTCTTTCTCCTTTCCGCCCTTCTTCTCCCCCACCGAGACCATTTTCTACCATTCCTCTTTCCACACGGTCTCGCGTGTTTCTCATTCCTTTCATCTTCACCCCATTCTTGCACCGACTATACCTTTACCATGATAAGATTTTTGAATGGTTGGTGCTAACATTTGGCTTGTGTAAGGCCAAGCTTAAGTTTGGGGGAATCTTTGTATATATGTATATATATATATATTTGTTTTCTTTCTCTATAAAAAAATAAAAAAAAATTCAAAACATTAAAAAATAAAAAAAAATCGTAAATAAATAAACAGGGGAGTGCCGACATTTTGACCCTCTTGGTTCAGTATGACAGTGAGGACACTGTCAAGTTCAAGTTTGGGGGTATGCTCGGTACGCCTTCTTCCTTCGCATTCATTTGTATATATTTTTGCATTTGCATATTTATTTGAAAACCCATAAAAATTTGAAAAATTTCAAAAATTATAAAAATTATTGTATTCAATTTTGGCTTATTTGACTAGAGTTTGACAGATAGGTTAACTAGCTAGGAACAACTAGATCTTAGACTTAGTGAATTAAAAACCCTAAAAATAACATTCCTTAAAGTTTAAAGGGAGAAAGTATATGCCTTGTAGTTTATTTAGAAATAGGCAAATTTTAGGTTCACTTCTTGGGCTAAGTCGAAACAAGGGAAGAGAATTGATGTTCTTATTAGAGTATAAGTTTGAAAAATAGTTCCTAGCTTAAGTCTAAATTCTGAAAATGTATACCCTACAATTTGCACAATCACGCACCTTGAAACTTGGAATAGTAGAAGAGACCTTGAAATGCTCTTGTCTAAAGTCCTTAGTACGAAGATAAAAAAGAAAAAAAAAGTGTGAATAAAGAATAAAAAAATGGACACTGGTTTTTGTGATTACTTAAGGCTGCAAAAATAGAAAAATATTTAGCGAGGGTGCTTCATCACCTAATGCCTTAGACCAACTGGTTTGGGAGTCACTGTTAAAGCCTTGGGTGTTGCAAAACTAGGAAGTACGCTTTAAAGTGCTAACGCATCTTGTAATCGGTTGTTGGTACCTCAAGAAGTATTAACGGTCGCATGAAGGATGTGTAAGCAAAAATTCAATTGAAAATTCACCTACTAATAAGTGCTTTGGACAACGGACGAGAGTATGATTGCTTGATTTGAATTTCCAAGTGTAGGGGTAATTTATACACACACGTGGGGATATGTGATTAGAGTTTAGATGAGAATAAGGAGTGAAGAATAGAACTTGTATCTTTAGTAGAGTTGATAGAAATTCCTAAGTGGAGATGGAAACCTAGAAGGAAGACTTAAGAAATGCCGAAGGCTAAGTAAGTCTACAGGATATATATAATCTTAAGTTAAATGATGAGGAAGTGTGAAGAATATGGGTGGATAATTTGCGGGTCTACGGTAATAGAATTCCTTGTTAGAAAATCTAATTGGAGAATTAAAGTCAATGGGCCGAATTGATAGGATTTTGTGGGTGTAATCCGCTGAAAACCCTCAGGAGACAGCACTCCTCCTACTAGGGACACCTAGAGGTTTAACGGCTTGTTGCACGTGCTCAGTGCAATCGCGTTTCCCTGCGAAAGTGTGGTTAGGATTTTTGTGAATAAAAATAAGTTTGCTTGAGGACGAGCAAAAGATAAGTTTGGGGGTATTTGTTCACACCATAATATTGTATTATTATATTCCCCATTATTATTCCTTTTATAAATAAACATGTGCTTTTGACGCATGTCTGCGACATGTTACAGGTTACAGGTTCTTGGACAGGAAACAGTGAAAACGATAAAAAGATGATGCAAAAGTGGACTTTTGACCAACAAATAGAAGGATCCTAGTCAAGCCTAGACGAAGAACAGTTCACAATCAACAAGGCAGTGCAAGGTCCAAAATTTCAAGGCAAACGGTTAAAAGACCGCTACAAGTTTTTCACTGAAAGATCTGAAAAAGAATTAGAAGCCAAACAGAGAAAAGAACTGAAGAAATAACCAGACCAAAGAACCATGAAGCATACCCTGAAGTTTCATGAGCTGAACTCCTTAAAGGGCCGCGGAACCGCGGCCCAAGCCCACCATTGCCGCGGTTCCGCGGCCGTATAGTGCCCGTATGCGGAGGAAATTTTACCATATACTTTTGCGGCGCTGAAAAGATTTTCTAGGGCTATTTGTGTAATTGTGGACATGCGAAACAAATGTAACCCTAGGGTTTCCTATTCTTTATAAATAGGAACTCTAAAGATTGTAATTTTTATGCCTCCTTTTAATAAAAATTCCAAAGTTCTTTATGGAGAGCATCGGTGCCTCTCTTCAATTCAGAAATTCAGATCTGACAACCCTGCTTTGATGTTTGGAGAGAGCCATCTGTAAGTAATTTAATTTCTTGCCCTAGTGTAGATTTCAATTCCTTGCTCTAGGTAGATTTAATTTCATGCCCTAGGAACTTGTTTAGGGTTTAGCTTTGAGGAAGGATTTTGAGAGATGAGATCTCTCATCCCTTTCTTACCCACCAAATATTTACAATAGGACTCCATGCATACACGCACATATCGCGCCCTACGGCATCTTACCCCTCGAGGTAACGATGACACCGTAGTGTAAACGCCCGGTTGTGATGTTTTCCATGGAGGTTAGGGTAAGTATCTCTAAAGGAAGGACAAGAACCTAGAGGAAGGAACACCTTTCCGAACGGATCTAATCCACTTTATTGATAATTACCATAACTCCTCATAGATCTTCATTCGGGTATTGAAAGCGGTGAGATTTAATTACATTTCCAAACCATCCCTAAACCTAGCCCTAGCAAGAGTAGATCTAGATAATTGCCCTAGGTTAATTAGGTTTTTAGATTTAATAATTAATCCGAACACCCTTCGGAATTAACTCGTTAGCACGATTAGGAGATTCACAAAATCCCTATGGACCGACCCGTACTCACCGGCTAGCTTCATGCGACGCCGTTCTTGATTGCGGTTACAAACATTTTTGATCTATCTTTTAGAAAGCGCAAGCACGCTAAATCACTCAATCAGCAACTCGCAATAAAAATCAGCGAGTAAAAATTATATATGCATATAAAAAAAACAGCCGAAATGTTTGGGCAACTCGCAATAAAAAGCAGCGAGTAAAAAAAATATATGCATATAAAAAAAACAGCCGAAATGTTTGGGCAACTAGCAATAAAAAGCAGCGAGTAAAAATATTTAAAAAATAGCCAAAATGATTGGGCACCGCGAATAAAATAGCCGAAATGATTGAACAGTCGCGACTTTCGCGACATAAAAGCTGAAAAGATAGAGTATCGCGGAAATAAAAATAAAAGAAAATGATATTTCCTCTGCCCTGCAAGTATGTCCATATTGACTCTTGTATACGATCCATGGGCATAAATGAAAGAAAGGGAACTTTATTTTCCCACCAGGCTCCGTCAAAGGAAGAGCCAGATCTTGACGGCAATATCTACAACCTAGAGATCAGCTCTATGTTCTTCTCATTCCAATAGGGTGCGGATGTGACGTCAACAAAGGCTCCAAAGAGCCAAATAAAAAAGGAGTGACGGCAAAATCCTAAACTCCAGCTCGATGTGCTTCTCATGCCAACATAATGCAGACCAAACGTCAACAAAAGGCCCAAAGGTCAGAACCAAAAACGAGCCATGTCAAAATCTTAGCTCCAAGTCTTGACGGTTCATATACAACTCAAAGACTATCCCGGCGTTCCTTCTCAGTGCAGACGCAACGTCAATAAATGACCCAAGGGTCGAAACAAAAATGGAGTAATGGCAAAATCCTAAACTCCAAGTCTCGATGGCACATATACAACCTAGAGACCATCCCGAAATTCCTCCTCATTTCAGCAGGATGCGAATGCGGCTATCAAATGAAAATAGAGCAATAGCATATTCCTAAATCGGGACTTCAACTGCAATACATACAGCATAGAAATCTTACAGATGTCTGCCCTACTTCAGCCAAGAATTGGCGCGACATCGTCAAAACAAAAAATGAAGCAACGGCATATTCCCAGCTTTTGGTCTTGAAAGCAACTTATATAAAGCCTAAAAGACTATCGAAGATCATCTCAAACCAGTGCGGAGTGGTTATGACTCATCGGGGCTCCAAACTGAGCTTAACCTCAAGTAAAAAGCATCATGGAAAATTCCTAACGTTTGCTTTTCCGATGGTAATATGACCTAAGGAGATTACTTGAAGACGTCTTGTCCAGCCCCCGAAGGGATCATAGACACGACAGTCGCAGGACTACTTGAACAACGGCTTAAAGACCGCATATCGAGGAATATATCAGCCAACGCGACGGTACCACGGACTAAAACCCTAGTACCACAAGCCTAACGGACCTCTGTCGTAAAGAATGGGTGTTATCTGCATTTAACATCAGGAAAAGTTTGCTTGTAAACCCAACGGAGGTAAACTAAAAACACTCCGAAATGAGTACATAAACTAGAGACTCCGAAACGAGTGAATAAACTACAAACTCCGAAATGAGTACATAAACTAGAGACTCCGAAACGAGTGAATAAACTACAAATTCCGAAATGAGTACATAAACTAGAGACTATGAAATGAGTACATAAACTAGAGACTCCGAAACGAGTGAATAAACTAGAGACTCCGAAATGAGTACATAAACTAGAGACTCCGAAATGAGTATATAAACTACTTTACGCCAGGTCAAGACATCACAGGATAGGGAGGCGCAAACATGAAATAAAATATGTCTTTTATTCATAAATCAAAATGAATACAAGATACAAGAAGACAAAAAAGGAGAAAATATACAACGACAAAATTTTTAAAACGGTGGGCGGTTCAATAAGCCAGCAAGATCGTCATTTTTCCGCCGGACTTCCGCTTCAAGCTCTATCAACGCCGCGAGCTGAATCTCTGCCTATGCCTGTTGATTTTGTTATAAAGAAAATCGACTCTCAAGCTCTTTCTTGGCATTCATGTGGGCCTCGACCATCTCGCGTGTGAAAATGACGGCTTTATCGAGAGCCACCAGCTCCGTAATGGCCTCCTGAAGGACCCGCCAAATTTCATAGGCTCGAGTAGTCTTGGTGGTGAGCTGGGCTTGAAGTTCCCTCAAAACCTTTGAAGCCAACTCCCTTGGTGAAAACTTCCGGTTGAGCCTTTTCTTGCAAGACTGGAGATTGTTCGTGCACTGATCGATCCACCCACGCAAGCTGCCCTTTACGGATAGGATATCAGAAGGGTGGCGTACGCATTCAACTCCATATAGGGAATCCTCCACTTGACGGCAATACTCGACCCAAGAACGCACCAACGCCTCATCGTGATAGGTGGTAAGAACAGACAAAGAAGCGTTGGTTTCAACAGCGAATTCTTCAGCCGTGATGGAAGTGCCAGCGCAAAGATCTTCAATAAGAGTCGCCAATGAATGAACACTCTGTTTTGCCATCCTCTCAGACACGCGTCGGGCATAAGGGCCTGGCGGCATGGAAATCCGAGACTCTAATGAAGTCAGGGTGGGCAAAACAGTGAAAATACATGTATGGTTAGTCGCCTTTCCGAACATAGAATAAGTAAAAGAATGCCAATGCTAAGGCATCACTTACTCACGGCCATAGAAGGCGGATTTGAGAGATCCCCAGGCCCATCGAGAACTTCAACTTCGTCATCAGCCTTTAAGACTGTGGTTTAAAATAAAGGGCACATCAGCATCATCATGAAAATATAAAACGGAAAGGCAAAGAAATACCAACTTTGGCTAGAGGAAAGGATGATACTCTGGGGGGGAATCGCGTGCGGGGCTGCCATACTTAGTAAATGCTGGAAGGTTTCCTCCGGAGAAAGATCTACAATAAAAGACGCCAGCTCCCGCAACTCTGAGAAAAAGAAAGGGTCAGACATATAGACGGGTCGCTAAACGAAAAATGTATATGTATATAAGATTACCTTCGATACTTCGTCCATTATGGACTGGAGGGATAGCAGCTTCAGTAACCTTCTCTACACCCTCCAGTGCGTCATTGGAAATGTTTACAGGGTCTATGGACGGTCTGGTGACCTCCGCTGGAGGAATAAAGGCCATCACCGGAGGCTCTGAGGCACGATCTGGGCTCGAAGCTGCGCCCGCTATAGAAGGCCCTATAAAGGAAAAATCTGTAAGGATGAATACGATACGAAACTAATCTACTCATAAGAAAATAAAAGATACATACCGATATGCCAGGGAGCCTGAAGAATGGCATTTTCGAGATGTTGCTATTTTCTGTTTAGTCGCGCTCGTCGAGCTTTGATTGAAGGTAAGTCCCTACCTGCTTTCAGAGCGGCCTCGTCTTCAGAAGCAGCCGAGATTGGCTGTTTGAGAGCCCGTTCTTCTTCCAGCGTCATAGGAACCACCGGTAACATAGTCGGGGCCGGATCAACATCTCGGAATTCAACAGGGGGAAAGCATCCCTTCTTGGGGCGCACATTTTCAGTTTCATCTTATGAACGCTTCAAAGCCTCAGCCAACTGAGCGGCTTCCTCGGCGGATGTACCAGGAAAGAGGAGACCGTCGTCTGGTTCATGCACAGATATAAGCTCATCCTGAAGAGGCTCAGACTCGAGCAAGGTATCAAGTAGACTGGCGGCCGATTTCTTCCTCCTTTTAGGGCTCGGGCTAGCACTAGTAGAAGGGCGCTTCCTCCCCTTCGGCAATTTTGCACGGTGCTGCCCAACCTCGCCTTCCATGTCCGCCTTTGGTGACGCCGCTGTTGTACTTTATCCGGAATCTTTGCCCCAGCTCTAGTGCGAACTGGCATACCAGCAGTGTGGGGGACTGATTCCGCCCGAGCGACTTTAGGAATAAGCACTGAATCGATATCCCTCATAGGAGAGCAAACAACCGACCGTGGCCGCAGTGGGGCGCTGACGGCTTGAGCAGATGCAAGGGCTTTACATTCAAAGTGCACCCTTCTCTCTTCTGCAATGATGGGGCAAACCGGTGGCAATACCAGCCCTTGAAGGGTCCCACGGGCCTTGGAAGATAATCGGGCTCCGGGATCATAAAGAGGGAACCCGTATTCAACCGCATGAAATGATGGATGATGTCTCGAGCAACCTCCAATGAGAGAATAGGCTTAACTAAAAAGGTTTCGAGGGGAACGCCCTGGTTGTAACCTAACTGCTGGGCGAAGCGATGCAGATTGTACCGCATGAAGAGAGGAATATCATTTAGGCGGAACACTAAGTACCCCGGCCTGATAGAATATAAATGCATGATCTCTTTGGGTTTTAAAGCCGAAGCTCCATTCTTCGACAAATTGAACAACTGTTGAACGGACCCCGCTGGAGCAGGAAGGACTCGATCACTGAAAACCATCCCCCCTTCGTTTGAATACGGATTAAGCAATACGCGCAGAGCTCCTAACCAAGTCTGATCAGGAGCGGAAGCATCGACCAGCCTCATGACCCATGGGAAGGTGTATGCTTCATAGAAAGCAGGACGCCGGTGTGCAGCAAATGCGCCCAACACATGCATCTCAATCCACGATGTGAAGTAGTGGAGGGAGAAATTCACGGTGTCTGCACCTGAGTTTGAAGTGTTGGCGGCAGTACTTAAACCATGATATAGGTATGATAACCCTGCAATGCCAACGGCTAATCGCGCTCCTTCGGCTATGCGATGGGAAGGATTGAAAATGGAGGCTCTCACAAAACGGCGATGCATCGTCATGGCGAACCAGCTAAGCCAGAGACTGATGAAGCCAACAAAGAAAGTTTCATTTTCTATTCCAGGGGAAGAAATTGCGCCAAAGGTCACGGCCGATGAATTTGGAATGTAAAACTGCAGCAGGTCTTCTTCTTTGGCCGGCAGTTTCTCCAAGCCTAATCCGAAGGGATCCTCAACCTTCGCAAATTTCGGAGTTTTCTTGGATAGAGCGTCTTTGCGGAGAAAGCAAGCAATAAAAACGTCAAAAGTGACACCTTGTCCTTCCGATACCATGAATAGTCTCTCAAAAATGCCCAAGGCCTTGATTATACTCGGGTGCTTATGCCGAACAGCTTTCTCGGTTGTTAAACCTTCAAGTACAGCTGGCACTGTGGCAAATATATATTCATCAGGAGGTAATAATTCTTCGTAATGTTCTCCCCTGATCGGCAGCCCTGAAATTTCACAGAACTCCTCCAGCGAAATAGAGACTTTACGGTCCCCTAGCAGGAACGCATTTGTTGGAAGATTCCACTGATTCAAAAAAGCCTTGACCCACCAGACGTGGGGAGCATGGTAGTAGAACATCGACTCATATACCGCTTGATACAGCTCAACTTTCTGCAGCCGTGAGCGTTGGGACGAAAGAATATACCGGGCCCAGGGAAGATAGCCAACCGGATGGTGCGGGGTAACACCTATCTTATAGACCTGTCCTCAGGGCCGAGCTTCACCCTGACATATTTGGCGTCCCAAGATATCGATAGCCATCATAGGTTGATTAGGTATACCTGTTGTTGATGGCTCAAGCCGACCCTCGGGGGTCCAATTAGCCGCCTCCACCGCATAAACAGTACGCGGACGCTCCGTGAATGACATTGAACGGATGGGTTCTGTTGGTACTTCGCATGTGAAACCACAGCGGCCCCTGATAATATGACCGTACCAAACTCCCTATAGGAGAAGGCTCTTATTATCCTTATCATGTGCCCTAATCATCGCCATAACTTTCTCGTCTGATGGCGACTGTGGGAAAGCGACCTCCGAGCGTGTGTAAGGGAAGTAGGGAAGTGAGGCTATTGTACCTATAAAAAAAGAAAAGAAGAAAACCCATTAATAAAAAATATATATATGAGTTTTCCTCATGAGACTATTAACTACAAAGCCAGTGGGCCCTACAAAATCAAAATTGCGGCTCACCAATGATGAGGCAAGATAATCATTGTGAGAATCCAAAAGGATTCTCATTAATAAATAGTAGAGTTTTGAAAAAAACATCCTCGAAAAGCGAGTTCTATTAAAATGCACAACATATTCAAATCTGTTAAAATGGTATTAAAACCCTAAAAAAGAAAAATGCTCGAGAATAAAAGGGGAATAAAATTCCTACAAGTCTCTGGATCTTTCAGAGCTAAGCCCTGTAAGATGGAATTAAATTCCATTAATAATGAGATTAAATCCCAGAAATCCCCATGGTAGGGAAACAAAGAAAATGGAATTAAATTCTAAGGATCCTTAAAGATCGGTGATAGGGAAAACCCAAAGAGGAGAATTAACAATGCTCATAACCCCAAGGTCTACTTTAAAAAAAAGAGTGTTTTTGGATATCTAAGAGATCAGTTCCAGAAAAGAGCAAAGCATTGTTGATATATTTAAAATCCAAGGAAAAAAGGGTTTTTTTTCCTAAGAGATGAATGCCGTTCATAATCCTTACCCAAAAAATGGGAGTTTTTGTAGAGTTTAATTCTGAAGTTCCATGGACAGAGAGCTAAGCTCTGAGAGGAGAATTAAATTCTCAAGAAAAAATTAAGGAAGAAGATGAAGAAACAGTGATCATCTAAAGGGCCAAAACACTCCTTTTATAAGACGTGTTAGGGAGCGGTTCAGCTTCCCGTTCCCTTAGGCAATCCAACGGTTGTAAGGATGGACAGTGTTGCACTCACATGCAAGCCACGTAAGAGCAACGCTGGGGGGAATTTGTTCCCTCATAAAAAGAGAGAAAATGGGAGAAAATTCCCCACTACTCAAGCCTCACGTGTTAAACACGTGAGCGTCTATATGCAAAGCATATAGGCGTTGCAGTTAAAACAACTCATAGGCTAAATAAGCCACACGTGTTAAACACGTGAGCGCCTATATGCAAAGCATATAGACGCTGCAGTTAAAACAACTCATAGGCTAAATATGCCTCACGTGTTGAACACGTGGGCGCCTATATGCAAAGCATATAAGCGCCGCAGTCAAACAATTGACAGGCCAAACAGGCCCCACGTAGTAAATACGTGAGCGCTCATATGCAAACTATATGAGCGCTGAAAGTAAACAAGCCAAAACCCACGCTAAGGATCACGTGTTAAACACATGAGTTTTCCTGCTATATAAATTGGCAGCGCTCACATGCAAAGCATGTGAGCGCCCCAATTTTAAAATACTCATATATGATTCTATGTGATAGAATTAAATTCTATTTGGGAAATATTTTTTCCGATCTTTCTAATATGGAAATATTTTTCTCTAACAGAGAATCTTGGATTTAAAATCCAATTGTGATGAAATATCACCAATTAAACCATCTGATAGGATTAAATTCTATGTGGGAAATATCTCCTTGATCTTTCTCAAACTAAAAAGATTTTCTCTGTTAAACAGAGGACCTTTGGATCAAAGATCCAACGGTGATTATAAAATCACTCACTGATCATCTGATAGAATGAAATTATATCTTAGGAAAAATATTTCCTAATCTTGTTAAACAAACAAAAAAAACTTCTCTGTTAAACAGAGAGCTTTTGGATTAAAAATCCAACGGTGAATAAAATTCACTAATTGATCTAAAAGATCATTTTTGATTGATTATGAAATCAATCAGAGATTTTTTAACAAGTTGATCTTTTTTCTTCTCCTATAAATAGGAGTAAGAAGACAGAGAAAAAGGGAAGATCGACCAAGAGAGGAGAGGACTTCCCACAATCTTCTGCAAAAAAAGAATACAGTGAGCTCTTGAGAGAAGAGAGAAATTTAATTCTCGTAGAAGAAGACTTTTCTCGTTGAAACCTTAGGTAAAGAAAACATAAAGATCATATTGTCTCTCCTTTGCCTATACAAGGGTTTAACCCTTCATTTAAGAACTTAGTTCTTCCTCTGGTAGAGATTTGCAGAAGCAAATCTCCCCACAAGTTGAGAATTTAATTCTCATCGGAGAGATTTTTTTCTGCAGATTCAAAACTTAGGGGAAAAGACTAGGTTAAAGAAAAAAAAAAGAAAGAGAAAGAACTGGAACATATGGGAATTTAATTTTTCAAAATGAAAAAAATTTAGGGTTTAACCCTACATAAAGAACTTGGTTCTTATAAAAGTATAAAAGAACTTAGTTCTTCAATAAAAACAATGATGATGATCTAAAATCATCAAAACCGAAATCTTGATGATCATCAATGACTAAAATTGTCATCAACAGAGATCAATACCTCTGAAAACAAACAACAAGAATAACTTGGCGTCTCATTAGTGCTTAGCACTGTTATGGAGCCTCATGTGTTCCCACGTGAGTGCTTAAAACAATCAAAAGGAAAGCTAAAACTGCCTCACGTGTTTCCCACGTGGGCGCCTGAAGAGCAAAGAAAAACTCCTTTTAAGCAGTCATCAAATAAAACACCAAAAGAAAACAGTCACGTGAATACACGTGAAACACTCTTGAAAACCTGAGTGCTTAGTACTTCTGTAAAAAGAGAGGAAGTGAACAAATGAAACCTAATGCTCAGCACTCACGTGCTTCCCACGTGAGTACTATGCAAAGTGCCCAGCACTTTAAGATTAGTCAAAACGTCTAAAGTGCTTCGCACTGATTGGGGCAACGCTCATATCTGAGCGCCGCACATGTTTCACACGTGAGCGCTACGGGACTCTAGTGCTTAGCACTAATCTAGCAGCTCACGTGTTTCACACGTGAGCGTTGTATGCCCCAGTGCTTAGCACATTTGGGTAATTATGGAAACACAATCTTAGCCCAAAATTGGCTAAATTTCCTAAGCTTAAACCTCTTTGTTTTTAAATCAGTCGAGCCTATATGCTCTTGATTTCCAAGGACTCAAATACGGCCAAAAATTCTTAAGTCCACAACAACCCCTTTTCCCTCAAATACTGGATTTGGTTTAAGGGTACATCTCTTCATACCTCTAATACATGTCATTGTAATTCCTCAACGTCTTCATAGAGGTGGCGGGTCCCGACGACCAACAACTTCTTTCGTTGATGTACTTCCAAATTTACGTGCATGCCTCAAATCGGATCGTGCCCCAAATTGGGCAAATTCCATATCTATATTGTTCACTTCGTCACGTAACAAATACGCGTGCACGCAAGTTGAATGTCGGACCGAGAAGTCCTTAAACTAAAAATTCGCCTCGAACATGGTGATAATGGACTGAAATGTCCCTAAACTAATATTCGTCCCCAAAATGGGAATGCTGGACCGAAATGTCTCTAAACTAATATTCGCCTCAAATATGACAATAATGGACCTTGATTTCCTTAAACTAAAATAATTGGGCCCAAATGCTCATATGTTTAAGTCGACCTTACTCTCAAATTAGATTAACGGTCCTTAAATAAACCAAACCCAAATCTAAAAATATACGGATTTGGACTAATCCGCGCCCTACGGGCGACGACATAAACTAGTCTCCGTATACAATCCACGGGTAACCAAAACAAAAAAAAAACATACACATGACACGAAGTGAACTGCCGGAGCAGAAGAAAGTGGTTATCGCAATGCGGTAACGTAATTAACTGCAGGGGCTTGTATCTGCAGGGAAGAGTGTCCCCACAATCAAAAAACCCTCATAAAACGAGGGGGAATCTGATAAAGTCCGCTACAACGGCCGCATCCTTCCAAACCTCCGATATATGGTGCTATAAATCAGCTTGGTATCTTCGGAGAGGTGGACGGATAAATCCAAATAGTATCTGCCCCTAGATTCAGGCAAGACGATCCATCCCAGTTCGTCTCCGTTTTCGGTAGTGAACACACCGATTCCTAATCATTCACATTCTCATTTTGGTTCACCATCACTGTTTCGTCTCTACCAGCCGAGACGTAAACCCGATCGATTACGCCTCTTATCTCTCCACTTCTTCACATCTATGATCTTCCACCAACCATGGTGTTACATTGATAAAATATTCGAATGGTTGGTGTTGACTTTTGGTCTTTGTAAATTTTTGCATAGACCAATAACTTTACCCCTCTTTTATAATTTTAATGCTTAATATTGTTTCACTCAAGTCGGAGGGGAGGGGGGAGAAAAAAAATTTGGCTCTTGAAAGAAAACCAAATTTTTTAAAAAATTGTGAGCCAAAAATAAATTTGGGGGAGGATTTCACTGTCATTAATTCTTGTCCCCGTTACTAACTTTTCCTTCCAAGTCTACAGGTTTTAAGCTTAACAGATGATATCAGTGAGTACACTGCTGCAAATAGGTTTGGGGGAGGTTTGTACTTATTCACGCATCATTTTGCATTATACTAAAAATAGCACAAAAAAATTTAAAATTTTCTCGGTAATGAAAGTTAGAAAGTGAAAAATACATATGATAGGAAGGAAAAATTTAAGAAAAGCAAGAAAATTATACATTTTATAACGAAGCTAGTAATATGTAGTCATGAGCTGTTGTCCCAAGAGTTACTAAAATGAAAGAAATCACTAATTTGAGGATATAAATAAGTTTGAAAAATAGTCCCTATTCTTAAGTCCAAACATCTAAATGTTGATACCCTACTATACGCACTTGCACACATCTTGAAACTTGGGATAGTAGAGAATACCTTGAAATGCTCTTGTCTAAAAGGCTTAGTATGAAAAAAAAATATACAAACAAAAATATAAATGACATAAATGGTGGAAAAAAATGAACACTGGTTTTGTAATTACTTAAGGCAGCATAAAAAAAATATAGCGAGGGTGCCTGATCACCAAGTGACTTAGACCAACTGGTTTGGGAGCCACTGCTAATCCTTAGGTGTTGCAAGACTAGGATATTGCTAATTACGCCTTAACGAGTGAGCACATTTGGTAATCGGTTGGTCAGTACCTCAAGAAGTATTAACAGCCGCATGAAGAACGTGTGAGCAATTCCATCTATAAAATATTCACCGACTAAAAAATATTAAGGAAGGTGGACAAAAATATGATAGCTTGAACTGAATTCTCTAAGTGTAGGGATGTTTTTTACACACACGTAGGGATATATGATCGATATTTGGAAGAAAGGTAGGGATGAAGACTAAAGGTGATATTTTATTGAGGGATGCTGTGATTTCTGATATCTTTTCATGACTATTAAGATAGGGCTCATGGCAACTAAAAATCTAGCGTAGTTTGAAACTCTTATTTTCAAGTTCTTTCTTTTATATGTTCTTTATTTTTGTATGTAACTTTCATTATCTTTCTTTTATTATGAGATTTTGTGGGTGTAATCCGCTGAAAACCCTCAGGAGACAACACTCCTCCTACCAGGGACACTTGGAGGTTTAAAGACTTGCTGCACGTGCTCAGTGCAATCGTTTTGCCTACGAAAGTGTGCTAGGTTTTTCTTTTCCTTCTTATTCTCTCTAAATAACTAATTTACTCGGGACGATCAAATTTAAGTTTGGGGGTATTTGATTAGTTTAAAATATTGCACATTTGAATGAACATTTTCCCTATTTTTGTTAAGTACTAAAAGGTGTTTATTATAATTGTAGAACATATGAGGATTTATGTGTAAAAAGTTTATTATCATATGTGTCTACATTATAATTAACATAATGAGGGAAAATACATGCATATAATATTTATATGAAATATTAGTGATTAAAATTTGCATATCATATCAAATATTTCTAATCAATATTCTTAAGATTTAATATCATATAAAATGGTTAGGATAATTTCTCAAAAATACTAAATACTACTAACATTTTGATTTGAGATACTATGCAGATTAGCTCAGGTCTAGAATCCAAGAGATCCGAATTAAATCGGGATGTCGGAATCAAATCTGCCAAAATATTGAAGCAAATCATGAAATCTAGCAACGGCAGAGACTCAGTTCATTATTCTCAGAATATAGACATCTAGAGGATCTCCACATAACAATACAAAACACTAGAAAAATCCCAAAGGCTGATCCTACAACACTGCGGCTGCTCTGCGGCCAAAGAGTGGGATATGCGGCGTAACCGCGGCCGATCTAGGGCTGTTAGATGTGATATTTTAATGATTTGATCGTATCTGCATATATTATTATATGGAATCTAGGATTTCTAGTTTCTGTGACTATATAAGGGACCGAGAGCTTCACATTAAAAATCATCACCGAAGAGATCAAGAGGTCCAAAGTGATCCACGCATCCGAGTGATCATCAACTAGTCATCTACTTCCAACAAGATAGAGATCCAGAGCAATTAGGGTTCTTGTACTCTATTTTCAAAAGTTGTATACAATATTTGATTAATAAAAGTAGTGTTTTTGTTGCACTTACTTTCTGCATTTCAATCATGTTTTCATTCTTCAACCTTTTTTCTAAATCTCAAACCATGAGCGAGTAATTCCTAACTTGTTAGGGTTCGTAGGTTAGAATAGATCAATAGATGATAAAATCATTTCTCTTCTTTTATACATTTTAAAGTCTATAAAGTTTAGCATAATAAATGTTAACATCCTTATCGGGCGCGCTACCAATTTATTGCTAATCACAACCGCGATTTAATATTGGTTTAACACTTGTTTTGTTAAGGGCTATACATGAATAGAGATCAATGCAATGACAAGGGTTAGTAGCGGGGAAACCCTAGTTTCTTCCAAAAGAACCCTAATCTACATTCATCACTATCGATCTAGTTTTAAACTATTAAAAGATAAAATGAGTTATTTTTAATTAGTCGTCCGTTACTACTAAGTCCTATGAAACCTACAAGTCTTTTCTTTATAAATCTTATATCCGCAACGAAAAATAATCACCCTTCTTTCAATCAACTCGTTTAAACCAAGAAAAGAGTTCACGTTTCTCTGCGAACGACCCGTACTCATCGCGGCTTGCAGCTAGCTATTAGAGACACCGTCTTGATTGCGGTTACTTTACGAACACACTTTTTAAGATCAATCAACTCCTTTAGGAGCACACTTTATGCTTTCGGCGAAATTATCACCAGGGTCGGATACGGACCGGGAGTACATGTCTAGTGTACCATATGCGAGTGCTGTGGGCAATTTAATGTATGTGATGATTTGCACGCGTCCATTCATTGCACATGCAGTACGGATGGTTAGCCGATACATGGTTAATCTGGGCAAGGAGCATTGGCAGGCTGTAAAGTGGATTCTGAGGTACTTGAGGGATACTATGGGTTTCAGCTTATTATTCAGCAGAGGCAGTACGGATGGTTGTATTGTGACAGAGTATTGTGATTCAGATTTTGCTGGTGATAGGGACAGACAGCGAACTACGATAGATTACGTATTCACGTTGGGCACTGGCACAGTGTCAAGGAGATCGACATTATTTTTCATTGTCGCGTTAGCAACGACAGAGATAGAGTTGATAGCTGCTACGGAGGCTGTTAAGGAGCCTGTATATTTGCGTGGATTGATGGACGGTATGAATGTTCCGCAGGATTTCATGGAGGTGTATTGCAACTGTCAGGCGCGATTCACTTGCGGAGCATCATGCTTATAGTTTGAGAACTACGAATATTGAGGCGAAATATTTTTTTTTGGAGAACGAGAAGAAGGTTATTTCGCTTACGAAACTTCGTATCCAAGAAAATCCGGCGGACGTATTTACGAAGATGGTCCCGGTTTCTAAGTTCAAACTTTGCTTAGACTTGATTTGCTTAATTGCTTGATAAAGGTCAGAGATGACGAATTACAAAATTCCAAGTTTTTTCATGGAAGTGCAGAGATTTTGGCGAATTTGCGTTAAGATGGAGATTGTTGATTTTGATACATGTTTGTTAAGCCCAAGCCCAAAGAGCAAGAGCCTTAGGTGGGCCCAACATGCGTGAAGGGACAAAGGGATGCTGATTTGATCTCATCTCTTGTATGATTAATCCAGCATGGATAATACTCCTCTCACATCCTATATATAGTTTGTAGTTTATGTTAAGAGAACAATGGAGGAAAGAGTCCATAGGAGGGAATTTCCTTTTAAGGCGTCGAAAAATACGTCCTCCATCGTGTTTTCCGACGATCGGAATCCATCATTTTCATCGTTATCATCTAAGATGTGGGTACGCCAAATTTCATGTGATTCTACAACTTTTTCACCGTTGATTTAGCAATGTAAAAAGTTCTATTGTCGGCAAACCATTAATTTTGAACCCACTAATTCAACGGTGAAAAAGTTGTAGAATCACATGAAATTTGGTGTACCCATATCTTAGATGATAACGATGAAGATGATGCGTGCCGATCGTCGGAAAACACGACGGAGATTGTATTTTTTCGATTGCATGGTGCAAGTCCTTGCGTAGCTCTTGGATGGGCTTTCCCCACATGCAAGAGGAGTATTTCTAAAGTAGATTTTTCCAGTTGCTACATCTCAAGTCCCACTAGTTTTTGCTTCTTGAAAGTAGAGCAACATGTTTAACTTGTTATGTATAGATATGACAAATAGCTATTCTTAAAATTTATACTCCAAGCAAGCCACATTTCTAATCCAATCACTTTTTATGCTAAAGCCAATATTATTTTCTTTGAATTATCAAAGCTTAATTATTTTCAAAGTCTTTACTCATTTTGACATAGGTTGAGCTTCAAATACTTGTCTCCAGCTAATATTCTTTTATCCGACACAAAGTATTGGCCCCGTCATTAGTACTCCTATGACTAAAACTCTTGCATCCGGCACCGTTGTTGCCTTATTCGTGTATCATAACTTTTACCTATTAAGTAATCGAGTTAGAATCGAGACAAACAAAGTCAAAATGGCTAAAATATGTCTGATCTTCCCCGTGAACAGGTAAACCATCAATATTCATTTATGACTCATGGCCATTAAGTTTGATTTATGTTGTTGCCTTAATTCAAGATCATTTATTTTTGGTGGAAAGGAAATGAGGATCATGTTCCAATCAACTTATTGGAATTAAATCAAGAATCCAATATGACATCCATGCTTGGGACCAAAGAAAGTGCCGGAGGCAAGCCTTTGTTTGGCATATAAGAAATTTGAGAATGAGTTGGATCCAAGCATGTGAGATGTTGATTGATGGATTCTTTGTTTTCTTGAAATCAATTAAAGTGTAGGAAGCAAAAAATCTAAACCCCACTCTTCTTCTTCTTCTTCTTCTTCTTCTTCTAGAGATCGATGGCTCATAAGCATCTTTCCGAACAACTTTGGGCAGCAACTTTCATGAATGTGGAGCCTCCACATGGCCAAGGCCCATAAGTTGGGCCCATACCTTTTCAATTTTAGGGGTGTCATTGGACAAGCAACACTATAATTCATTATTTTAAGCAGTTGAATATTTCAATTGATTTGAGTGATCAATGATTTAACAGTTAATGTTGAGATAGAGTAAGGATAAAGTTGATTTTTTGCGTAAAGAACCCTTTACCCTTCGTGTTGTTACGGGAAACAACAGTCTCATCATCACAACTTTTGTTATCAGCAGTACCATCAACAACATTATCCTTAACATTTACGGCCACATTTTTGCTATATTTGTCACCTCCTCGGCGGTCTCGTGACACACTCAGTCATCTATTAATAACCTCATATGTTATCATGATAATTAGTCACTAACTAGTTTTAAATTCAGAAATGAGATTCATGAATATCAAGTAAGAGGCAAAAGGCCAAACTAAGTTGTTTATGCTATTTGATTGGAACAAACATAGAACCAGAAAATAAAGGGAAAAAAAGTAGAAGAAGGCATGCAATGTGCTAAGACAACCCATGTTAGCCACTTTAGATCATCTAATCAATAGTTGGATATATGTCATCCATCAATATTATTGCATACACATGAATTGAGCAGTTACCCAACTAATTGCCCCCACTTAATCTCATTTCATTAAAGTTAAAAATCCAACCTAATAAAAATAATAATCTATATACACCAAAATAATTCAAAGACAGATAAAAAAAGTATGGATAACAAAATGCACACAGACCATTATCTTCACTTAGCCCTAACTAGAAAGATACTAAGGTCTGCTTCGCCAGTCCCATCAGGACTAATCATATACAACGCTTCCGAATCCTTCGACCCTACCACCCTTTCGAACCGTGCCCTCATGTACGTTAGCTGATCACCTTCCTTCTCCTCCGCCGTCTCGGGCAGCACCCCCGCCCCCATTGACACCCCTCTCAACACCTTCATCACCCTTCGTTCGTCCTCCGAGCTCGACTTCCTTCGAATCGCAAACCCAGATTTCCTCCCGTTGAAGAATACAATCCACATGTACTCTTCCCAAAGTTTTTTCCTATGCGTCTTAGTCTCACTCTCAAGCGCAATCTTGACGGTTCCTGTTAAGAGCCATGCTAGCTTGATATATATTATCAGCGAACAACCTTATAGCATACTTAGCTTTTGGGCAAAACGATTAATGACATGTATAAATTGGCAATC
The DNA here is from genome assembly GCA_030015575.1 of Agapanthus africanus. NCBI lineage: Eukaryota > Viridiplantae > Streptophyta > Magnoliopsida > Asparagales > Amaryllidaceae > Agapanthus > Agapanthus africanus. Next base: position 61,299,721 of record JASDDO010000028.1, on the reverse strand, counting down.
TAAGTTTCAATTCAAGGGGTGGTAAGTTAAACCCGTCAATTATATATATATATATATATATATATATATTGTGCATGAGCCTAAGGTCCAATGAGGGGAAGTGTAAAGAGTTATGTTAGGTTGATATATGTCGGTATCATATAACATAAAAGCTTAAAGGCTTTTATTAAAGCGGTTCTTGAAGTAGTGTCATCATAACTCAATTTTTCAAGATATCCTAGCTAGGGTCGGAGCTTATCATAATTAGGAAATATACTAATCTATCCTCCATTTTATTTCTAGCCCATATTAGGTTATGTGGCCTAAAATCTATGTGAGGCGGCTAAGAGTTATGTTAGGTTAATTATACTTTCTTATTTTAAAACCAGATAATTAAAGTTTTTTTTTGGTAAAATGGTTTTTGATATGGTTGAATATAGGACCTAATGATTTGATACCGTTTGATCGTGGAGCATCTTAAAATGTTTAATTGTTGGAAAACCGTAATTATTAGGCTTCATGTTCTAACATATGGGTGCATCCTCCATTTACCTATGTTTATAAAGGCTTCAGGTTTGTTCAAAGACCAATGTGAACTTGAGGGTTATGTTAATTTGATATACACAGCCAAATAATTTAAACTTTTGAGTAAGGTGGTTCTAGACATTACCGGAGGCCATCTCTTTATGCAAAGAGAGGGTGAGGATGGGAAGCTCAATGAGGAAGAAGGGCGTTGAGCGGGGGTCCTCCTGGACGGCAAGGCAGATGCGGCCTTTCCGGGGGCCGAAGAGGGTGACGGTGGTGGCAGCGCGGTCGGACAGCATGTTTCTGGCGTTTGGGCGGGTGAGAAGGGCCGCCATCTTGCATCCGGTGGACAACATCGGGAGGAGCTTGAACATGCGGAAGATGTTCGTTCCACCGCCTCCGCCGCCGGGGAAGACATTGGATTTGGGTTTGGATTTTGGTTTGGGTGAGGATTCATGATGTAGAGATGGCATTTGGTTTGTGGGAGAGTTTTGGCTACAAAGAGGAGGGAGTGTTGGGGGAGAGTTTATATAGAGGGAGGGAAGAATTGTGTTAGTTAATGGATTTACTTGGGTCTTGGTTTGTGATCCATGCCCCATTATAGATTTGGTTCGGGTACAGCTAAAATGGGAATACGCTGAAACCCGACCCGCTTTGGATTTGATGGTATCTTGTCATTTGCCACCTTCTATCTCCAATCATGGTCAGGTGGAATTGTACCACAGCGCCATCGATTTCATGCCAACATCTGTTATTGGAAGATAAATCAAGTGATAAAAGAATTGTGAAAGATAGATCTTGCGAATGGAAATAAAGCATTTTTAGATGAAAATATTTATCTAGCTAGTGCGTGTGATACTGGCCTTTATTATAGGTTAAAATCTGGCTTCCATTTAATATGGTTTTGTTGGAGCTATGCTAAGTATGATTCTAACAAATTGTTTCAGTCTTGAATTGATTCTTACGAACTTTTGCTTGAAGGGTAACTGTACTAAATGATTCGTATAGTGTAGATTGTTTCCACATCGATTCTTCATTTAAATTAAAATAAATAATAAAAAACGAAATTCTGATAATGTGTTCCTCTGCACTTTTTCCTTATTTCTTAACAAATTAACACAAATATATAAGCATGCTCCAACTGGTTCATCTAGTCACACGTCAAATTAAAATGTTATGCCAACATAACTGTCATCGAGTATATAAATAGAGATAAATTGTCAAAACAAAAGTCACAATATTTAAGTACTCCTACATTAATTAAATATTTCTTCTTGGAAATCTCTTCTAGTATTTTGATGAAAATAGAGATCAATTCTCAAAATAAAAGTCATAATATTTAAGTACTCTTACATTAATCAAATATTTCTTCTTAAAAAATCTCTTCAAATTTTTTGATGAAAAATACATCTTCTATTTTTTTTTTTTCAACTGTAACATCTTCTAATTGTTAAAAGAACTATCTGAAATGTCACAGTATTTTAGCGTAACAACCAAATTACGACTCCTAACAATCATGTTTCCTGCAAGTTAGCATATCTGTCTAATCATAGTTCTCACCTCCAGAAGTTTTAATTATTTGGTATGGTTCGGGTCTAAATGTTGAAACCGTTGCGGGTTTGCAAGAGCTAAACCCATTTATTGTACCCAACCAACCCTCCGGAACCCATAATTTAGGTGTTAGGATAGATTTTAGATTTGCATTGGAATCTATATAATTTTTCTTGCTTTCTTTCTTTCTTTCTTTCTTTCTTTATATTATATATTATATAAAAGCTAGGCGGCCGGCTTCAGGCAATTTTTGGTCCTCTAGGACACAAATTTATCCTCAGACTCCTGGAATTTAGGGATATGTACATTTGGCCCCCCGGAAAATTACTAGTTCTTTTTCAAAAGCGGGGAAGGGGCACTACTCTTCCTAGTTGCCTCTTGACGTGAGAGAGAGAGAGAGTGATGGGATAAGGAATGGGAGAGAGGACCATGAAGGGGCTGTTTAGGAAAGGAGTTGAAGAAATGAAAAGAAAAAAGAAAAAAAGGAAAGCTTTTTAGCTTTTTTGATAGTTTGACATGTGCTTCATTGATCATTATTTCCTTGAAGTTACTATCATGGGCATCCATAAAAAACTTTTGCTAATTATTTGAGTTTCATATACCTTCCTCACATTATTAAAACTTTTAATCATTAATTGGGTTTCTTCTGGTTTACTTAAGACAGAGTAGTAATCCTTCTTTCTTTAATTATGTTATGATTTGTGCATTTGCATGTGCTTAGATATGGCAATTAATGCTTGGAGGACATGCATTCAATGGTACAATTATTAGTTTATCATCCTCTTCTTCATCAAAATCAAATTTACTAAGTCTTGATCTGATTAGAAAGATTTGATTAGAAACGGTTAAAACTGAACGACCGATTTATCCGGATGTTCACCATTTCTCTGTTTGCCTTTGTAAAATTCATATCATAAGATGAATTTTCTTTTCCTACCGTATATAGAATACTTGTATATAAACATCACATGCTCTTTATGAAATGTATAACTTGATACTAATCAATTAGTGAGCCGAAAACTATTCATGTTAGAAATTTTGGAGTTTCTTTCAGGTTAGACGTCTGTCTGGGCAACAGCAGACATCTAGATGTGCACATGAGAAGCATGTCAGAACAACAGAGCAACGACATACGTCTATAGGCCAGCATGTCAGATGTTTGCAGAAGACAAACCCAAGACTAGAGACTGAAGACCAGATGTCTGACCAAATGTGGTTCAATCGTCTAGTGAAAAGATGAATCCTAACCCGAGACTTAACACCAGATGTCTGGGTCAAGACGGATGTCTGCTTAAGGAAATTAAAGAGATACAGATTGGAGAAAGACAGATGTCTGCTTAAGGAAACTAAAGAGATACAGATTGGAGAAAGACGTCTGCCCTTGTGTGGGTCGGATGTCAGCCAACGACAAATCTGCAGCGAATCTGTTTTAGTAAAATTAGATTTATCTCTTGTTTAAGATGGCTTTAAAACTTGCTTATATAAGGGCACCTCTCATACATGTATTAGAGGCCGCCTAAATTAATCTAGAGAGAGATTATTGTTTTGAGAGGGTGACGGCTAGGGTTTGTGAGATTTAGAGAGATTTGAGAGAAATCTCCTAGGGTTGCCTGTGCTTGTAATTGGTTCAAGGATTCTAGTGGACATTTGTAGATTCCGTTCTGCCGGGGACTAGCCATATGGTCGGTGAATCTCGTTAACAAATTCTCTCTTGCTTGTGTTTGATTTCTTATTTATTCTCGAATCGTTTATCGTTTTATCTTTCGCCAATTAATCGCATGGTTGTGTTAATTGCATGATTGTGTTGTCGTGAGCACTCTTCCGCGTATCGGCTTCTCCATTCCCAACAACTGGTATCAGAGCTTGGTTAAGGGACTTAGGGTTCTTCAATTTTATGATTTAGGTCAACGGTGGGTAACAACAACTACGTTCTCTTCCCTACTTTCTTAGATCGTCGTTTTGAAGGCATTGGTTCAGATCTAAGGAAGAAGTTGTGTTTGTTGTGACCGTAGAGCGAAAGATGGTGGATGATAAGATAAGGATCGAAAAATTCAATTGTCATAATTATGGTTGGTGGTGAATGCAGATGGAAAGGTACTTATATCAAAAGGATCTGTATCTTCCGTTGAAAGACGAGAAGCCCGAGAAGATGGCCGATGAGGCATGTAACCTTTTGGATAGGAAAGTCTTGGCGGCAATCGGTTTGTTGCTGAATCCGCAGATGACCTTTAATATCTCGAAGGAGAAGACAACCATGGGGCTAATGACGACATTAGCCAAGTTATATGAGAAGCCTTCTATATCAAATAAAATCTTCCTGATGAAGAATTTTTTCAACATGAAGATGGAAGAAAGTGGTTCGGTGATAGAACACTTGAACGGTATCAACAACGTGATGAGCCAATTACAATTCGTTTCAATTACGTTTGAAGAAGATATTCGAGCCCTGCTATTTCTCTGTTCATTGCCGGAGAGTTGGGAAAACCTCGTGACGGCGGTTATCAACTCTATCTCAGAGACTCTCACGTTTAATGATGCTGTGAGCAGCATATTAAGAGATGGGATGAGAAAAAAAGCTGTGAGTGAGAGTTCGGGAACTTCTGTGCTTGCAGTGGAGAATCGCGGTAGAACGATGGAAAGGACAAAGAACAAGAAGGGCAAGTCTAAATGACGAGGAAATTCTCAAGGAAAAATTCAAGATGTGTGTTGAAATTGTGGGAAGAAAAGTCACAGGAAAAGTGACTGCAAATCTCTAAAGAAAGTCTCAGATGAGAAGGCAGATGGAAAAGAAGCGAATGTGGTGTCTGAAAAGAATAAGGGAAACAATGGCTATGTCTATCGGCAAACGAGAGCACAAATGCGGATACTTGATTTCTAGATTCGGGGACATCCTTCCATTGCACTTCAGGCCAGTATTACTTTAGCAAGTACGTTCAAGGCGATCTTAGACATATGACGGTGGGAAATGGTCAACCGTGAAAGATCGTTGGCAAGGGACAATCATTTTGCAACCGTCATGAGGAGGTGAATCAAAACTGAAGAACGCGAGACATAGTCCAGATTTAAAAAAAAGTCTTATTTCCACATGTCAGCTTGACAACGAAGGATATGTTACGACGTTTGGGAATTCTTAATGGAATATTTCCAAATGGTCGTTAGTGGTCGCAAGAGGTAAGTTGAGCGGGGTTCGTTTTACTCATTTAGTGGGAGAAATAGAGGTTTGGTTGCGTTGGCGTTTAGTTGGGAGATAAATTTGGAGATTTCGTTGTGGTATAAAATATTGGGGCACCTCAGTGAGAAGAAAATGAACATTCTTCAAGGTAGGGGGCTTCTTTTAGGGTTGAAGAAGGTGGAGTTGGGACTTTGCGAAAGTTGTGTTTATGGGAAACAAAACGCGCTCAGATTTCAAATTGGAGACGTAGTAAAGAAGACCAAGAAGCTGGAAATGGTGCATTCATATGTATGAGGTTCGGCCTCGATGGAGTCTTATGCAGGCAATCGGTATTTTGTGACGTTCATCGACGAGGCATGTAAGTAGTTCTTAGTGCTCATACCTCTACACTCACAGCCATGGCAGAAGAGAAAACAAAAACTTTTAATGCAAGCATTAGAAACGACAACCTAGCGATCGTCCAAACAGTAAACTAGCAAGAAAACCAAGATAGCTAACTACAAGTTGTCGAGCATAAAAATTTTGTAGCGTGTCCACCCAATTGTAGAAGACCCCATCTAGACTCCTATTCTATCAGGAACGAGCTTGAGAGGAAATCTCCCTTGTCGAAGATGATCCACCCGACGGAACCCGATCCAATCTTCAGCTTCGCTCCAAAGAGAATTTTGAGGAAGTAACTAACACTCTAGATTCGCTAGGAATAGAATGTGAGAGATGTAGAGATTTATCACTTTCATTTTATTGCTTTTTTATCATCTCAAGAAAGCATAGGCTAAAGAGGAAGAAGGAGGAGGCCAGAGATGAGAGAGAGAGAGAGAGAGAGAGAGAATGCATGGAGAGAAAAAACAAGCATATCACCAAACTTTTAACCAATCATTTTACAATAAAATATGCGCCCATCCCTCTCTCCATCCCTCCTAACCATGCCCTCATGCCACCTAACCCTCCACCTCATTTTATTTATTTTCCTAAAAGGAAAATAACAAATAAGTTGTCCTTCTTTTAGAAATATTCCATAAAAATACGAAATACAACCCCGGTATATATATCGTCTACATATACTCTTATCCGTATAAAAATACGAATAGCCAAGATAGAAATTATGAATAGTAAACATAATACTAGAAATATATATATATATATATATATATATATATATATATATTATTAAATCAATACTTGATTTAATAGTTTGGCTTAAATCTAAGCCGACTAATATTATCAAACGTCCCACTAAAATCCATGTAGCCAGTACACGTATTTAATCGGACTTCTACATGTATCAACATCCGACCTATATATCGTATCGCCTGAACTGGGAAAACTCTCTGTATGGGACTCTAAAGACTCGACAATACGCTGGCAGTGAGTTACTGGATAAATTTATAACCACAAGCACGTCAGTGACACTAGCTGTACATAACGGCTACCCAGGTATATATTGAAAGGGTGATCGACAATCAAGTTTGTCCGTACCCTACTGAGCCTGTAAGTGTCAATCTCCGTATAGTATGGTCTTTTCGTCTGAGATTATCACATATTGGGTCTATGAGGTGGAAGTCGTCAGAACTCTAATAACCCGATAAGTCATGCCGATATTAGGCCCATGACCAACCGAGAAACTACTGATCTCTTATCAGTAAATCTCATCCGCTATGGCCATGGACTTATGGTGATGGCCAACAGAACACAGCATGACATCAACTCCCTATACCGGGAGAGACGAATCCTTTCTGATCGCTCGCTACCTTCATATGGCTCGGGACTGTACCCAACTAAAACCTATTTGCATGACTCAGTAGAGCCATGGTAAAGTAATAATCTAAGTACAGGAACTCATACGAGACAAATAACGATCTCAGATCTACAGACTACCATGTACTCATGTCACCAGAGAACTGTTATTTGACAATAGGTATAATACCATATAGGAGTTCTCGGAGAGTCCATTTAGTGTAACTCTGTCATACCCCGCTTCCCAAAAGAAGGTGAAAGGTGACGTGGTCCGCAACCTAACTGTATTGAAGGTAGTTTATTCAATACAGTTACGTTAAGTGTATGAATATCTATAACATGCAGGATATGTACCAAGACATTTATTTCCATTAACCAAACTTTATTAGACCCCCCCCAAAAAGTAAAATAAACTAAATAGTTTAACTACATCGAAGAAGAAGCAAAAGCCCTAAACATGTGGGCAGCGAACAAAAATAAAACTAGCTAATCTTCCGTCGTCAAGTCCGCATAATCTTCATTAGTTGACTCCACACCTCGATCATCGTCATAATATTCATTCTCATCTAACGGATATTCCAGAGATAGAGAAGAGAACAGGAAAGCCCGTCAGTGAGTTACACTCGGGTAGGATTGCCTCATAAGAAAGTAAAGATACAAAAACGAGCAAATGTATATAGGTATGATGTGTATGTACAGATATGATGTATATAAGTATGAGAATATGAGGTCTATGGAAATAAGGGCATGATGAATAAGGTATATGTGAATAAGAGTATGTTGTATGAGGAATATGTGAATAAGAGTATGTTGTATGAGAGATATGTTAGGCAAAAGTTTGCATTAATTTGTTAAATAAGGGTCCGGATACTCGCGATTATTCCGTTGTGGTCACGGAATAACAACTGGGGAAGTGAAATGTACCGTTTCACTTCCCGGGATCAAGATCGAGTAATAGGGGAATCCGAGTTCCGAATCTCCTTATCTAATCAAATTACCCATCCCCGTTATTCAGTATAAAGGTTTTAACGAATTAGATTTAGTGCGTATATCATCTAGGTATAGAATCTCCACATTGTATGTCATCCATATATTAGATTATTCGCCCTCAAAATAGGGTTAGTATTCGCCCGTATATCGGGTTAGTATTCGCCCGTATATCGAGTTAGCATTCGCCCGAAGACTGGGTTAGCATTCGTCCGAATATCGGGTTAGTAGTCGTCCACACATTGGACTGTTCACCCTGCCTGCAGAGATCTTCATTTATAAGTATTGCATACCTAGGTTCACGCATTCTAACCCGAACCGTATCATATGTCATGTATATTATAACTTGTATTCAAATAGTTGATCTTATTTAATATGGCCTTCCACAACCATCCATTTTATCTTGTTATCTTTTAAAGTCTGTAAGGTGCTTCATAATAATTTATAGCACGCTTAGTTAATAAAGATCATGGCATTTAATGGTAGTTATTGTTTATAAGAAACCATGATATTTTTAGAATAATTATAATTTTGGAAAAACCCATGGTATTTTAAAGAAAATATATTTTTAATGAAAGATTATGGTATTTATTTGAAATTATCGTTTAATAAAGTTTTAGGTATTCTTTTTGGAAAATATCATTCAAAAATTTATGGTTTTTATTTGAAAATAGCCTTTTAGTAAAGATTAAGGTATTTAAATGAAATTATATCCTTTAAGGATGGATTAAGGCATTTTATTGTAATTAATAATTTTATAAAGTTATGGTTTTTTATTTGGGGGTAACATTTTAGAAATACATCCTTATTGGTAACCGTTGCACATGGACGACAGGATTTGTGACCTTTTCAGAGACGATCGCCTATCAACCACGAGGTATTTACGTAAAACATTATCCTTTAAAATTAGGGTATTTTATTAAAGGTGATATTCTATAAGAACAATTCCGTGTTGACAACCGCTGTACATGGACGACATGATTTGTGTCTTTTTCAAAGACGATTGTCAAGTAACCATGGGGTATTTCATGTAAAATATTACCCTTTTAAGGTATCTTATTAAATCTTAGTTAATAGACTAAGAAAAATTACTATAAAAATATTCTCTCTAAGTGAAAGAGGGTTAAGTTGAAAACCATAGCATAATTATTTATATTAGTATTACACATTTTCAAAAGGTAAAGGGATTTTAAAAAAGCTAAGGTAATTGGTAGATAAGAGCACGAGTAAAAATATATTGTTTTAGTGTGACTAAAGTATTTTTTTTTCAAATCATTTTATATCATATGGGTATTTTAATTAGATACAACATTTTAATAAAATGAGAGTATTTTGTACAAGTAACCTATTTCGAGATCTTATTAGTATCATAGGTAAGTGTGTGTACATAAAGGGTGGATTGATACCCCTATGAGCTATAACATCAAGCATATCATTTTTCATGTAGGATGATAGTGCAATATTTACGTATATAAAGGATAATTTAATTATTCCATTTCAAGCATGTGACAAAACTATAATTATGAGTTATCACAAAAGGAATACCGAATTATTTTTAACATCATTTTAAAATAAGGTTGGAGATTAGAATATGAAACTAAGACCGGTAAAGGAAAGAAGGTGACAGGCAGGTGGTGAGAGACGGATTCTACCTTTGGTTTGAGTTGGATGTCGATGGGTCGAAACCGTAGACTTATACTACGATCTCAATAACTCCGCGCCCGGATTTTTTCTTGATAATTAAGTGGAACCAAAACGTCGTCGTTGTCGATATGAAGGTCTGGATATTTTTTTTTAGAATTTTCGGAGTTCTGTGGTGTGAGAAAATAAAGTTTGAAAGTCTCTATTTATAGGTCTTTCTCCCAAAAATAAAATCCAAAAAAATCTGGTCAAATCCCCAAAAATCCGTGCTCCAATGATTCCCCAATCATCATTTGATGATTTTGCCACCGCCACTTTAAATCGTGGCCGTTGGATCTAAATCCAATGACCCACGAGCCACCGCCCGCACAGCCACGTAGCCGCGTGAGGGATCACGCGTTTTTGCGTGGTCCCCACCACGTGGGCGCCGCCAGCCGTTCTAGGCCGTTAGATCTCTCATCCAGCGGTCCAGGTTAAATTTCCTTTATATATATTTTTTATTTTTATTTTAAATTTTAAAACTCAAACCGTTTTTTAAAAAAATCGAATCTGTTTTTAAAAAATTTGTTAAAAATATTGAAAAATATGGGAAAAATATGAGAAAAATTCCAAAAAATATATTTTATTGTTATCTTTAGTTTAAAAATAATTTTGGATAAAACTAAATAATATTCACTTATCTAGGATATCAGTTAGTTATTATAATTATTTAAAAATCTATTTTATCTTTAAAAATATTTTAATTATGAAATAATTATTTTAATTTATAATAAAAATATGCAAATCATTTTAAGGCATTAATTAAAACATTTTAAGTCCAGAAAAATATAAATAGCTTTTAGAAAATTCCTTTAATTATATTTAAATACTTTAAAAATTACTCACATCACTTTTAAAAATAAAATCATTAAGATAAAATATTTTTCCATCAAGTAAATATGCAAATAAATATTTGGTACTAAATAAAGAATTTTTATTGGGTATTAGAAAATACGGCCATTACAATCTACTCTCCTTAAAATAATTTCGTTCTCGAAATTTCAGAAGGTAGTGGCTAAGGAAAAATTACCAAGAAAGGATTATCGTAGTTAAACAAAAATTTGGGTCTCGCTCTCACATCCCGTTTCCTCATTTCCGCGTATGTTTGCCTGGGAGTTCTTCCTCCGCATAACTCTAACCAGCCGTATCTTCTTGTCCTTCAAGGTCTCATCCTTCTAATATCCTGACCGGTTGCTGCTCGTAGGTTACGTCAGCTCTTATTGTGAGTTCGGAATGATAAAAAATATGACTAGGGTCGCCGACATACCTTTTTTTAACTACGAAAATATAAAAGCATTAAGCACGCCCTCCGAAGAAAGTAGCAAAACTAGGTTATACGCAACCCCACCGTCTTTTTTTGGGATGTTAAACGGTCGATGAGTCGCGGAATGAGCTTTCTGTGCTTCCTGTATCGTATCACTACCTCTATTGTTCTACAATCATCTCAATCCCACAAGTTTTCAATCTTAAAGATTTTCCCAATAGATCACCACTTCTCCCATATAAAACTTGACCCCTCTCAATCTTCTTCATATGCTCCCACCATCCGGGTTCACATGTCCTCTTTACGGTGGTATCTCTATATCTTCAAGATGAACATCACAATTGCCAGATCTAGATCGAGATACAATAGTTGCGTTCACGATTCTTTAGTTATCTTTACGCATATGTATTACATTACCGTGCTGATACATCGCACCACCAATCTCTTCCCCGGAAACATCGTAGTAGATGTTAAAACTTCCGGGTCTATTGAGTATGGCAAGAATGGGTGCATTAGTTACGACTTACCCTCCTCAGAGTAATTTCATATTTGAAATTTTCAAAGAAGTAGCCACTACTGAGCATGGAAATCAGTAACGCTGTCAAGAACCCTCTTTTACTACATGTGTCGCTCCCGGAAGTTGGTGTATCGCTTGATGCATGGAAAGTCTATGAATGGTCTATATATAAAGAATCGGAAAGTGTAAAATCAGTAGTTGCTTCAGGATAGAAAAGTTTGGAAGTTGAAGGAAGGTTAGAGGTATTTCTAGACTAATGGAAAATGCATAATGGGACATGCAAGAAAACTTGAGAGATAGAAGTATAAAGGCGGCTGGTCGAACTATGGATCTGAGAAAAATTATGGTGAGTCTAACTAAGATTTACATCGAAAGATAAATAAGTATGGTATCGAAAAGGAAGGTTGAAAAAGAAAAGGGTACCTCTGCTATCTTTCCCTGTGGCATCAACCTTCTCGGCTGTCATGGTGAAGGTCTGGCGTTTGGATCCATTCCGCTGCGCTTGCTAAAAAACACGCTCCTGTGATGGCAAGGGTGGTCCATCTGACGCCTCTTGAACAGTAGGTTTAGTGGAGGAAAGTGGACGGTTTCCCTGTTGTGGTGCCCCATAGTTAGCCGGTTTATTGACGGGGACTAATTGTCTCTTTCTATGAGGACAATCCCCAATAACATGATCCGGCGACCCACAAACTATGCAGAGTTTGTTCAAAATACGACAGTCTCTTATATAGTGTCCGGTTCTACCATAATGGTTGCATATAACGGCTAGTTTTCTTGAAACGGTTGGCCCTAATAGCCCCTTGAATTGCTTCCCTCCATTGAATTTGGAAGACGATTCTCTAGAAAATTGGCTTGCCGGTCGCTTAACATCTGACGAATGGTCATTCTTCCTTATACATTTCTGTAGGTCTTCAAAGTTTCGCTCTGCATGTAAGATTGCGTCATAAGTCGAAAGGATAGCAGAAGAGATGGAGGACCGCGTCTTCAGGTCCAACCCTTGTCGGAACCTCTTAGCATATAGTTATGGAGTTGCCACCAGATGATGTGCGAACCGACTTTACCTTGTGAACTCTGAAGCGTACTCGTCGACGGGGTTATCCTATAAGCTCCCTTGTTGGAGTTATACAAATTCCCTTCCCATCTCCAGGTGTGCCACAGCTGGAAAGTAATGGGTATTAAAATGCTGTTTGAACGTTTCCCAGTCGATGGTCTCCTTCAATCTACTTTCCTCTGCCTCCCACCATATTCTGGCATTTACCATATTCTGGCATTATTCGTAAGTTGCAGTTTAGCAATGTTTACCCATGCATCCTTGGGAATTTGAGCGGCAGCGAGATCATTGACGGTTCTCTTGAGCCATTCTTCAGTTTGCAAGGGGGTTTCCTTTCCTGAAAAGGTCTTAGGGTGAAGTGATCTGAATTGTTTCACCCCTGCTGCATCTTGAGGAACGGGGGCTAGTGCCTTCCCTAAAACCTTCTCTTGTTGTTGCTTACTTTCTCGCAGCTCATGATGAAGGGCAGCCGTCTGCTGCTGCTGTTGTTCTAGTAGTCCTTGCATCATTTGTAATAAAGCTTCTTGTTGAGCATCGGCTTCATTGACCCTATTTTCCCTTCTGTTGCGGTTATGGTGTCGTCCGGCCATTGTGATCTGAATTATAAAGGGGTCAGGTTACAAACAGACTGAGGGGTGAGACAAGATAGTAACTTGCATGAAAGAACAACAATTAACGCAAGAGGAAAACTAATAAAAAAGAAGGGCAAGGGAAGCAAGAGAGATTTTGCTCTAAACTAAGATTTTATTTTTTCAACTTCAATAAGAAGAGTACAACTGAAAAGGAAGGACATGTCCCAACTGCTATACAGCGTTTTATTCAGCCAAAAAGAAGAAAAATAAGTCTTATTAATCTCGATTATGGTATTTCAACAGGTTGCAATAGGCTCTCGCATTGAGAGGGGGACGACTATTCCCACAGTGTCTTGCGGGGACATCTGCTTGAATTTCTTTGGCCTCGAGTTCCTCCACACTCGAAGCTTCGTCCTTCGGCTCATCCTCGGCAGGAGCCTCATTCTCGGATTCCCCTCTATAGGGTCTTTTTCTTCTGCAGGAGCCTTTCCATCAGGATCATAATCCATAGGATTCTCTTCCGCCGCAGGTGCTTCTTTTTCTGGCCTCTCCTTTATATGCTTCTCTTCCATAGGATTTTCTTCTTCATCTTCGGAGTCATTGGCCATCATAGGCTCCGGAGTTGCAGTGTTGACTTCATCTTCCGATTTGTTGTCAGAAATAGCTGTATGGGGGCCTAATATTTCGTCATCCGAATATCCAAGCATAGTCTCAAAGGTGATGTCTGACATATTGTTCTCGTTCGATAGATTGGCCATGACCTTAAAAGGAAGGCCATGTTCAGAATACAGAATGTCAAGGAAAAGACAAGGAATATGGGAAAATTATGAAGTCGATATAAATGGATGAAATTCACAAATAGAAAAAGTCAGTTAATGGTTTCATTTTTGTACATTGAGAGGATCTGCATGGGCCACCACTAAAACCTATCATGCCCCGCTTCCCAAAAGGAGGTGAAGGGTGACGTGGTATGGTCCACAACCTAACTACATTGAAGGTGGTCTGTTCAATACAATTAAGTTAAGCGTATGAATATCTATAGCACGCAGGATATGTACCAAAACAAAATAGTAAAAGTGGAAGACATTTCCATTAACCAAACTTTATTAGATCCCCACAAAAGAGTAAAATAAATTAAATTGTTTAATTGCATCGAAGAAGAAACAAAAACCCTAAATATGTGGGCAACGAACAAAAATAAAACCAGCTAATCTTCCGTCGTCAAGTCCGTATAATCTTCATTAGTTGACTCCACACCTCGATCATCGTCATAATATTCATTCTCATCTAACGGACATTTCAGAGATAGAGAAGAGAACATGAAAGTCCGTCAGCGAGTTACACTCGGGTAGGATTGCCTCATAAGAAAGTAAAGATACAAAAACGAGCAAATGTATATAGGTATGATGTGTATGTACAGATATGATGCATATAAGTATGAGAATATGAGGTGTATGGAAATAAGGGCATGATGAATAAGGTATATGTAAATAAGAGTATGTTGTATGAAGGATATGTGAATAAGAGCATGTTGTATGAGAGATATGTTAGGAAAATTTTTGCATTAGTTTGTTAAATAAGGGTCCGGATACTCGTGATTATTCCGTTGTGGTCACGGAGCAACAACCGGGGAAGTGAAATGTACCGTTTCACTTTCCGGGATCATGATCGAGTAATAAGGGAATCCAAGTTCCAAATCTCCTTGTCTAATCAAACTACCCATCCCCGTTATTCAGTTTAAAGATTTTAACAAATTAGATTTAATGCGTATATCATCTAGGTATGGAATTTTCATATTATATGTCATCCACATATTAGATTATTCGCCCTCAAAGTAGGGTTAGTATTCACCCGTATATCGGGTTAGTATTCGCCCGTATACCGGGTTAGCATTCGCCCGGAGACCGGGTTAGTATTCGTCCACACATTGAACTGTTCACCCTGCCTGCAGGGATCGTCATTTATAAGTATTGCATACCTAGGTTCGTGCATTCTAACCCTAACCGTATCATGTGTCATGTATGTTGTAACTTGTATTCAAATAGTTGATCTCATTTAATATGTCCTTCCACAATCACCCATTTTATCTTGTTATCTTTTAAAATCTGTAAGGTGCTTCATAATAATTTATAGCACGCTTAGTTAATAAAGATCATGGCATTTAATGGTAGTTATTGTTTACAAGAAACCATGATATTTTTAGAGTAATTATAATTTTGGGAAAACCCATGGTATTTTAAAGAAAATGTCTTTTTAATGAAAGATTATGGTATTTATTTGAAATTATCTTTTAATAAAGTTTTAGGTATTCTTTTTGGAAAATATCATTCAAAAAGGTTATGGTTTTTATTTGAAAATAGCCTTTTAATAAAGATTAAGGTATTTAAATGAAATTATATCCTTTTAGGATGGATTAAGGCATTTTATTGTAATTAATAATTTTATAAAGTTATGGTTTTTTATTTGGGGGTAACATTTTAGAAATACATCCTTGTTGGTAACCGCTGCATATGGGTGGCAGGATTTGTGTCCTTTTCAGAGACGATTGCCTATCAACCATGAGCTATATACGTAAAACATTATCCTATAAAATCAGGTTATTTTATTAAAGGTGATATTCTATAAGAACAATTCCCCATTGACAACCGCTGCACATGGACGACAGAATTTGTGTCTTTTTCAGGGACGATTGTCTAGTAACCATGGGGTATTTCATGTAAAATATTACCCTATTAGGGTATCTTATTAAACCTTAGTTAATAGACTAAGAAAAATTAATATAAGAACATTCTCTCTAAGTGAAAGAGGGTTAAGTTGAAAACCATAGCATAATTATTTATATTAGTATTACCCCTTTTCAAAAGATAAAGGGATTTAAAAAAAGCTAAGGTAATTGATAGATAAGAGCGCGAGTAAAAGTATATCGTTTTAGTGTGACTAAAGTATTTTTTTCAAATCATTTTATATCATATGGGTATTTTAATTAGATACAACATTTTAATAAAATGAGAGTATTTTGTGCAAGTAACATATTTCGAGATCTTATTAGTATCATAGGTAAGTGTGTGTACATAAATGATGGATTGGTACCCCCATGAGCTCTAACATCAAGCATATCATTTTTCATGTAGGATGATGGTGCAATATTTACGTATATAAAGAATAATTTAATTATTCCATTTCAAGCATGTGACAAAACTATAATTATGAGTTATCACAAAAGGCATACCGAATTATTTTTAACATCATTTTAAAATAAGGTTGGAGATTAGAACATGAAACTAAGACCACTAAAGGAAAGAAGGTGACAGGCAGGTGGTAACAGGCGGATTCTACCTTTGGTTTGAGTTGGATGTCGATGGGTCGAAAGTATAGACTTGTACTACGATCTCAATAACTCCGCGCTCGGATTTTTTCTTGATAATTGGGTGGAACCACAGCGTCGGTGTCGTCAATACGAAAGTCCGGGAATTTTTTAAAAGAATTTTTGGAGTTTTGTGGTGTGAGAAAATAGAGTTTGATGGTCTCTATTTATAGGGTCTTTCTCCCAACAACAAAATCCAAAAAATCTGGTCAAATCCCCAAAAATCCGTGCCCCAATGATTCCCCAATCATCATCTGACGATTTTGCCGCCACCGCTTTAAATCGTGACCGTTGGATCTCCAACTGCCCACGAGCCACCGCCCGCGCAGCCACGTGGCCGCATGAGGGATCACGCGTTTTCGCATGGTCCCCACCACGTGGGCGCCGCCAGCCGTTCTGGGCCGTTGGATCTCTCATCCAACGGTCCAGGTTAAATTTCCTTTAAATATATTTTTTATTTTTATTTTAAATTTTAAACTCAAACCGTTTTTAAAAAAAATCGAATTTGTTTTTAAAAACTTGTTAAAATATTGAAAAATACGGGAAAAATATGAGAAAAATTCCAGAAAATATATTTTATTGTTATCTTCAGTTTAAAAATAATTTTGGATAAAACTAAATATTCACCTATCTAGGATATCAGTTAGTTATTATAATTATTTAAAAATCTATTTTATACTTAAAAATATTTTAATTCTGAAATAATTATTTTAATTTATAATAAAAATATGCAAATCATTTTAAGGCATTAATTAAAATATTGTAAGCCCAGAAAAATATAAATAGCTTTTAGAAAATTCCTTTAATTATATTTAAATACTTTAAAAATTACTCACATCACTTTTAAAAATAAAATCATTAAGATAAAATATTTTTCCATCAAGTAAATATGCAAATAAATATTTGGTACTAAATAAAGAATTTTTATTGGGTATTAGAAAATACGGTCATTACAATCTACCCTCCTTAGAATAATTTCGTTCTTTTAATTTCAGAATGTAGTGGCTAAGGAAAAATTACCAAGAAAGGATTATTGTGGTTAAAAAAAATTTTGGGTCTCGCTCTCTCATCCCGTTTCCTCGTTTCCGCATATGTTTGCCTGGGAGTTCTTCCTCCACATAACTCTAACCAGCCGGATCTTCTTGTCCCTCAAGCTCTTATCCTTCTAGTATCCCGATCGGTTGCTGCTTGTAGGTTACGTCAGCCCTTACTGTGATTTCGGAGTGATAAAAAATGTGACTAGGGTCGCCGACATACTTTTTTTTAACCGCAAAAATATAAAAGGATTAAGCACGCCCTCCGAAGAAAGTAGCAAAACTAGGTTATACGCAACCCCACCATCTCTTTTCGGGATGTTAAACGGTCGATGAGTCGCGGACTGAGCTTTCTTTGCTTCCTGTATCGTATCACTACCTCCATTGTTTCTACAATCATCTCAATCCCACAAGTTTTCAATCTTCAGGATTTTCCCAATAGATCGCCACTACTCCCATATAAAACTTGACCCCTCTCAATGTTCTTCATATGCTCTCACCATCCGGGTTCACACGTCCTCTTTACGGTGGCGTCTCTATATCTTCAAGATGAACATCACAATTGCCAGCTCTAGATCGAGATAGAATAGTTGCATTCATGAGTCTTTAGTTATCTTGACGTATATGTATTACATTATCGTGCCGATACATCGCACCACCAAGTCTCTTCCCCGGAAACATCATAGTAGATGTCAAAACTTCCGGGTCTATTGAGTATGACAAGGATGGGTGCATTAGTTACGACCTACCCTCCTCAGAGTAATTTCATATTTGAAATTTTCAAAGAAGTAGCCACTACTGAGCACGGAAATCAGTAACGCTGTCAAGAACCCTCTTTTACTACATGTGTCTCTCCCGGAAGTTGGTGTATCGCTTGATGCATGGAAAGTCTATGAATGGTCAAGATATAAAGAATCAGAAAATGTAAAATCAGTAGTTGCTTCAGGATAGAAAAGTTTGGAAGTTGAAGGAAGGTTAGAGGTATTTCTAGACTAATGGAAAATGCATAATGGGATATGCAAGAAAACTTGAGAGATAGAAGTATAAGGGCAGCTGGTCGAACTATGGATCTGAGAAAAATTATGGTGAGTCTAACTAAGATTTGCATCGAAAGATAAATAAGTATGGTATCGAAAAGGAAGGTTGAAAAAGAAAAGGGTACCTCTGCTATCTTGCCCTGTGGCATTAGCCTTCTCGGCTGTCATGGTGAAGGTCTGGCATTTGGGTCTATTCCGCTGCGCTTGCTGAAAAACACGCTCCTGTGATGCAAGGGTGGTCCCTTTGGTGACGCCCCTTGACCGGTTGGTTTAGTGGAGGAAAGTGGCCGGTTTCCCTGTTGTAGTGCCCCATAGTTAGCCGGTTTATTGACGGGGACTAATTGTCTCTTTCTATGAGGACAATCCCCAATAACATGATCCGGCGACCCATAGACTATGCAGAGTTTGTTCAAAATACGACAGTCTCTCATGTAGTGTCTGGTTCTACCATAATGGTTGCATATAACGACTAGTTTTCTTGAAACGGTTAGCCCTAATAGCCTCTTGAATTGCTGCCCTCCGTTGAATTTGGAAGACGATTCTCTAGAAAATTGGCTTGCCGGTTGCTTAACATCTGACGAATGGTCATTCTTCCTTATGCATTTCTGTAGGTCTTCAAAGTTTCGTGCTGCATGTAAGACTGCGTCATAAGTCGAAAGGATAGCAAAAAACATGGAGGACTGCGTCTTCAGGTCCAACCCTTGTTGGAACCTCTTAGCAAATAGTTATGGGGTCGCCACCAGATGATGTGCGAACCGACTTTACCTTGTGAACTCTGAAGCGTACTCGTCTACGGGGTTATCCCATAAGCTCCCTTGTTGGAGTTGTACAAATTCCCTTTCCATCTCCAGGTGTGCCATGGCTGGAAAGTAATGGGTATCAAATTGCTGTTTGAACGTTTCCGAGTCGATGGTCTCCTTCAATCTACTTTCCTCTGCCTCCCACCATATTCTGGCATTATCCGTAAGTTGCAGTTTAGCAATGTTTACCCACGCATCCTTGGGAATTTGAGCGGCAGCGAGATCATTGACGGTTCTCTTGAGCCATTCTTCAGCTTCCAAGGGTGTTTCCTTCCCTGAAAAGGTCTTAGGGTGAAGTGATCTGAATTGTTTCACCCCTGCTGCATCTTGAGGAACGAGGGCTAGTGCCTTCCCTAAAACCTCCGCTTGTTGTTGCCTACTTTCTCGCTGCTCTTGATGAAGGGCAGCCGTCTGCTGCTGTTGTTGTTCTAGTAGTCATTGCATCATTTGTAATAAAGCTTCTTGTTGAGCAGCGGCTTCATTGACCCTATTTTCCCTTCTGTTGCGGTTATGGTGTCGTCCGGCCATTGTGATCTGAATTATAAGGGGGTCAGGTTACAAATAGACTGAGGGGTGAGACAAGATAGTAACTTGCATGAAAGAACAACAATTAACGCAAGAGGAAAACTAATAAAAAAGAAGGGCAACGGAAGCAAGAGAGATTTTGCTCTAAACTAAGATTTTATTTTTTCAATTTCAATAAGGGGAGTACAACTGAAAAGGAAGGACAAGTCCCAACTGCTGTACAGTGTTTTATTCAGCCAAAAAGAAGAAAATAGGCTCTCGCATTGAGAGAAGGACGGCTATTCCCACGGTGTCTTGCGGGGACATCTGCTTGAATTTCTTTGGCCTCGAGTTCCTCCACACTCGAAGCTTCGTCCTTCGGCTCATCCTCTGCAGGAGCCTCGTTCTCGGATTCCCTTCTATAGGGTCTTCTTCTTCTGCAGGAGCCTTCCCATCAGGATCATATTCCATAGGATTCTCTTCCGCCACAGGAGCCTCTTTTTCTGGCCTCTTATATGCTCCTCTTCCATAGGATGTTCTTCTTCATCTTCGGAGTCATTGGCCATCGTAGGCTCCGGAGTTGCAGTGTTGACTTCATCTTCCGATTCGCTGACAGAAATAACTATATGGGGGCCTAATACTTCGTCATCCGAATATCCAAGCGTAGTCTCAAAGGTGATATCTGACATATTGTCCTCGTTCGATAGATTGTCCATGAACTTAAAAGGAAGGCCATGTTCAGGATACAGAATGTCAAGGAAAGGACAAGGAATATGGGAAAATTATGAAGTCGATATAAATGGATGAGATTCACAAATATAAAAAGTTAGTTAATGGTTTCATTTTAGTATATTGAGAGGACCTGTATGGGCCACTACTAAAACCTGTCATGCCTCGCTTCCCAAAAGAAGGTGAAGGGTGACGTGGTATGGTCCGCAACCTAACTGCATTGAAGATGGTCTGTTCAATACAATTAAGTTAAGCGTATGAATATCTATAGCATGCAGGATATGTATCAAAACAAAATAATAAAAGTGGAAGGTATCTATTTCCATTAACCAAACTTTATTAGATCCCCCCCAAAAAGAGTAAAATAAACTAAATAGTTTAATTATATCAAAGAAGAAGCAAAACCCCTAAACATGTGGGTAACGAACAAAAATAAAACTTGTTAATCTTCCGTCGTCAAGTCTATATAATCTTCATTAGTTGGCTCCACATCTCAATCCTCGTCATAATATTTATTCTCATCTAATGGACATCCCAGAGATAGAGAAGATAACATGAAAGTCCGTCAGCGAGTACACTCGGGTAGGATTGCCTCATAAAGAAGTAAAGATACAAAAATGAGAAAATGTATATAGATATGATGTGTATGTACAGATATGATATATATAGGTATGAGGATATGAGGTGTATGGAATTAAGGGTATGATGAATGAGGTATATGTGAATAAGAGTATGTTGTATGGGGGATATATTAGGCAAAAGTTCGCATTAGTTTATTAAACAAGGGTCCGGATACTCGCGATTATTCCGTTGTGGCCACGGAACAACAACTGGGGAAGTGAAATGTACCGTTTCACTTCCCGGGATCATGATCGAGTAATAGGAGAATCCGAGTTCCGAATCTCCTTGCCTAATCAAACTATCCATCCCCGTTATTCAGTGTAAAGGTTTTGATGAATTAGAGTCAGCTCGTATATCATCTAAGCATGGAATTTCCAAATTGTATGTCATCCACATATTGGATTATTCTCCCTCAAAGTAGGGTTAGTATTCACCCGTATATCGGGTTAGCATTCGCTCGGAGACCAGATTAGCATTCTCCCGAAGACCGGATTAGTATTCGCCCGAATATTGAGTTAGTAGTCATCCACACATTGGACTGTTCACCCTGCCTGCAGGATCTTCATTTATAAGTATTGCATACCTAGGTTCATGCATTCTAACCCTAACCGTATCATGTGTCATGTATATTGTAACTTATATTCAAATAATTGATCTCATTTAATATGGCCTTCCACAACCACCTATTTTATCTTGTTATCTTTTAAAGTTTGTAAGTTGTATCATAATAATTTATAGCACGCTTAGTTAAAGTTCATGGTATTTAATGGTAGTTATTGTTTATAAGAAACCATGATATTTTTAGAGTAATTATAATTTTGGGAAAACCCATGGTATTTTAAAGAAAATGTCTTTTTAATGAAAAATTATGGTATTTATTTGAAATTATCTCTTAATAAAGTTGTAGGTATTATTTTTGGAAAATATCATTTAAAAAGGTTATGGTTTTTATTTGAAAATACCCTTTTAGTAAAGATCAAGATATTTAAACTAAATTATATCCTTTTAGGATGGATTAAGGTATTTTGTTGTAATTAATAATTTTATAAAGTTATGGTTTTTTATTTGGGGGTAACATTTTAGAAATACATCCGTATTGGCAACCGCTGCATATGGACGGCAGGATTTGTGTCTTTTTCAGGGACGATTGCCTATCAACCATGAGGTATTTACGTAAAACATTATCCTATAAAATTAGGGTATTTTATTAAAAGTGATATTCTAGAAGAACAATTCCGCGTTGACAACCGCTGTACATGGACGACAGGATTTGTGTCCTTTTCAGGGACGATTGTCTAGTAACCACGGAGTGTTTCATGTAAAATATTACCCTATTAGGGTATCTTATTAAACCTTAGTTAATAGGCTAAGAAAAATTAATATAAAAATATTCTCTCTAAGTGAAAGAGGGTTAAGCTGAAAACCATCACATAATTATTTAGATTAGTATTACCCCTTTTCAAAAGGTAAAGAGATTTTGACAAAACTAAGATAATTGGTGAATAAGAGCGCGAGTAAAAATATATCGTTTTAGTGTGACTAAAGTATTTTTTTTTCAAATCATCTTATATCATATGGGTATTTTAATTAGATACAACAATTTAATAAAATGAGGGTATTTTTTGGAAGTAACCTATTTCGAGATTTTATTGGTATCATAGGTAAGTGTGTATACATAAATGGTGGATTGGTACCCCCATGGGTTATAAAATCAAGCATATCATTTTCCATGTAGGATGATGGTGCAATATTTACGTATATAAGGATAATTTAATTATTCCTTTTCAAGCATGTGACAAAATTATAATTATGTGGTATCACAAAAGGCATGCCGAATTATTTTTAACATTATTTTAAAATAAGATTGGAGATTAGAATATGAAACTAAGACCACTAAAGGAAAGAAGGTGACAGGCAAGTGGTGAGAGACGGATCCTAACTCCACGCTCGGATTTTTCTTCGATGATTGGATGAAACCACAGCGTCGGCGTCGTCGATGCGAAAGTCTGGGTATTGTTTTCAGAATTTTCGGAGTTCTGTAATGTGAGAAAATAGAGTTTGAAGGTCTCTATTTATAGGGTCTTTCTCCCAACAATAAAATCCATAAAAATCTGGTCAAATCCCCCAAAATCTGCGCCCCAATGTTTCCCCAATCAACATCTAATGATTTTGCCGCCGCCGCCTTAAATCGTGGCCGTTGGATCTAAATCCAACGGCCCACGAGCCGCCGCCCGCGCAACCACGTGGCCGCATTAGGGATCACGCGTTTTCGCTTGGTCCCCATCATGTGGGCCCCGCTAGCTATTCTGGGCCGTTGGATCTCTCATCCAACGGTCCAGGTTAAATTCCCTTTATATATATTTTTTTATTTTTCTTTTAAATTTTAAAACTCGAACCGTTTTTTAAAAAAAAAATCGAATTTGTTTTTAAAAATTTGTTAAAAATATTGAAAATACGGGGAAAATATGAGAAAAATTCCAGAAAATATATTTTATTGTTTTTTTCAGTTTAAAAATAATTTTGGCTAAAACTAAATAATATTCACCTATCTAGGATATCAGTTAGTTACTATAATTATTTAAAAATCAATTTTATCCTTAAAAATATTTTAATTATGAAATAATTATTTTAATTTATAATAAAAATATGAAAATCATTTTAAGGCATTAATTAAAACATTTTAAGCCCAGAAAAATATAAATAGCTTTTAGAAAATTCCTTTAAGTATATTTAAATACTTTAAAAATTACTAACATCACTTTTAAAAATAAAATCATTAAGATAAAATATTTTTCCATCAAGTAAATACGCAAATAAATATTTGGTACTAAATAAAGGCTTTTTTATTGGGTATTAGAAAATACGGCCGTTACAAACTCATTCTCTAATAAGCATCTTTCGGTGTACTCATTCTCTAATGAGCATCTGTATACAATATTTGGTGTCATACATCAATGGATGTGAGACCGGCCATTGCCCCTCGTCGGGATCAAGAAATGTATATACTAGTCTATTCTGGAATATCTATCACGTCCTAAGGGTACGGAATGCGACCGACACTTAAATTACGAAGCGTCTAGAGGAGCGACGTAATCTAAGTAAGCCGAATCCCAGAAATCTAAACCATTAAAAGAAGAAGTGTAGGAAAACAAGTTTAAAAGCAACATCAATTTTCTCAAAAATTTCGGCAGAGTCTCCTTTATAAAAACTGGCCCCCAAACGGGTATAAACAAGAATATATACATAAGCAATAATAAAAGGCATCCCCAATCGGGAGCTAGCACTTCGCCAATTGGCGGTCACAACCACACAAGCAATATAATATACAACGCCGAAGGGCGAGGAACAAAACTCAAAAGAAAACCCAATCCACCAGAAAACCATAACAGTACAAGCGTGACTCTAATGTCGAAAGAATAAGCAACTAGCCTTCTAAGTTTATCAAGTAATACAAGTCTGGTTGATGGAGCTTACTAGATACAAATGAAATAATAAAAGTACAACAGCGGTCCTGATACAAGTGAACCAACCTACCAAGCAAATCACCATGAATGAAAAGATGTGCCAGCAAGCTGCCAAGGAAACTTGTACATCTGAACCTGTAAGAACATTTGGCACAACGGGGGTGAGTTGCCAACTCGTGAGTAGAAGACATTTGCGAGTAGAAATCGCATGCACGACGCTCTCCTAGGTCATAATAATATACTTAATATAACACTAGTCATCTAGTAGTGGCAAGGTAGTAATCAATGCATAAGTGCAATGCTCAGTGCTCGTGTCAGTGCCTCAAGTAGTAACATGCCATATGTATGCTATGTATGAATGCATCATGAATGAAACAAACAATCATGAAATCTGGACATATCTGTATAAGAAAATCTTTAACTTTTATCATAGTAAAATTTTGTATGATAATCTGAAACATCATCAATGAAATCCATGGAAATCCGTGGCAAGTATCAACACAAGACATATATATATCTCAATATCTCAATATCTCAAAGTCTCAATATCTCGGGCTCCGTCAGTCCGGATCGGCCCATATCATCAAATCTCACGACAACGGTCGGTATCCTCCGGATATCCGCCGCGCCAGACATCACCGGTAGGTAGTCTTCCCATGCCAGGCTCATCGTGTACAACTCGAGCTTCTTGCCCCGGGATACCATACCGGGCCCACCATGTACCCGACACGGTTCATCCACTTCTCAAATCGGGTCTCGAAATCCAACAGAAAACATGAAAACTCATGGTGGACGACAAATACATCACGAGAAAACCGCAACTTGCATTTTAAAAAAAATTGATGATGCTAAGCTTTTATCAAATTCTTGCGGTTTTCCCCCAAAATCCAGAAATCTCATAGAAATCCAAAATCCTAAAATCATGAGTAAGTAAATAATGAGTATCGGCATAAGCCCCACAATACTGCATGATAATATGAATATGTGAATTCATGAAGTGTCTAAGTAATAAATACAATGTCTAAACTAGCACATGAGAGTAATCATACAATATTATATTGGACTAGCATTTAGCTGATTATATCAATAAAAAGATAATATGTTCTAAAGTGTACGTGACATGGCAATTACCGATGATGATGTGTGTGAACCGGCAAATAAGTGTACGTGGAATATGCGCATCATCGGTAATGGTGCTGGTGTCTTAACAAGCAGAGTTTCATATTAGCTAAAAAAACATATGTACGAATATGCAATGCGATGAATACAACATGCATATAACGGTGAAAGTGTAGTAAACACATAACTAGAAAATACATACTAATTACGAGTCATACAGTTTGTTATTTGAAAAAGCACGAATCGTGGTTTTCAGAAAAGTAGGGCTACGGGGTTTTAAGAAAAGATACGTCCTTTGAAAAATCCATAGTATCCCTCATACTGTCTTTAAAAATGCGTACGATTCGTTAGTTTTGAAAATAAGTATGACTCGAGTCTAAACTAATATCTAACTAACCAACTAAGGAAATAACTAAAGAGACCAGTCGAAAGGTAAGAAGAATTCACCTAAAATCTGAGTCAATGTCTTAAGTAGTCGGCGATCCAGTCTCAATAGCGTCACGTACATAGTACGACTTCCTCGAGTCAAGAGTGCGGATCAATCATCACATTTAAATCTCGTACGGTAAAATCCATCGTACGGCATCCCAAAATCGGGGTATGGTCAACTATCATATATACACCATCACTCGTATAGTATCATCATCAAACAATATCACAATCTAGGTACTATTCTAAAGTCTCGTATATTCCGATGTCATCAACACAAATCATGATATATGAACGCATATCGCCCAAACGATCCGTTATAAATATCATACCATATCTCATATCACATCTCTATCAATTGTCAACTATCATATCTATATATCTCATCATTCATATGGTATCGTCGTCAAACAATATCATGCTCTGGTTACTGATTTAAGTCTTATACGTGCCAATGTCATCACACATTTCATCGTATAGGTATATATTTCTCATTGCCCAACGATCCGCTATAATATCAAATATTTCACGGCATCATGCCCGATCATATCGACTCATTACCAATTATCATATAACATTCTCATATCACATGTATATGTTGTGTGTGTGTGTACACACACACATATACACCAAGTCAAATTTATGTGTGTGCATGTGTGTGTGTCTATATGAAACCTACGAATTCCCTCCCAGGCAATCATCCTCTGGTTAAGTCTTTCTAAATCAGTCCAATCCAACTTAAAGTCTTCAATAGTACCCTACTAGACAAGAATTTAAGGTCATGCCCGACTTTCTAATAATAGTACATAATATTCTTATTCTACGTTTGTGGGGGGTGCTATACACCATCCACCCGACTTCCCCCGTAGATATACATCTACTCACCTGCATCCTCGCTTGCCGAACTCGATGTCGCCATGCTCTTCCCGTCGTCTCGAAAACCATATGAGGGTGCCTACATATAAATATATGGCATCGTAAATCGAAATCACGAAAGAAAACTAAAATGACATACGAAAACCAAAACGGCATGCGAATCGCTTATAGGTTAGAACTTACGGACTACGCATGCAAGAAGAACCAAATAACCCTCGACATCGGCGTATGAACGCCAATCGATCGAGACAAAACACAAATACCAAAGTTCAAGTTATAATAAAAATCACGAAATCAAAACAGAATCTCAGAAAACATGCTCCAGATTTTGCCCTAAGTGAAATTAGCTAATTCTGCATATGGGGAGGGTCTAGTTATCAGATAATTAAGCTTCCCACAAAAGATCACAGCCTAACTCCAATATATGGCCACAAATTACAGCCATACAGATTAAATTTGCGGCCCAAGTTTGGGTATAGAGGCTCGGGTTTTAGGGGTAGTCTTCTGGTCGCCTGCACATATCACTATAATTGCTAAATAATTTTCCTAGTCTCCGAGTCACAGCAGATCCCCAATTATCACCTCAAAAGTCATAAAAATCCGATATCGGGGTTTCTAAATTTGCTAGTTGGGGTTTAACTCTCAGGTTTAGTTCAGTATACAATCACAACAGAGGTGGTATGGTCTCTACTAGCCTCAATTACATTTCATAACTCAAAATTTTCTCAAACCCTAACTTGAAATTTTCAAAGTCCTCTAAACCTCGATAAATCGATTCTAAACTAACAATAGAAGCTAATAGAATGAAATACTACTCTAATGGTGATGTAATTAGCTCATTTGGCAACTCAAGAATTTTCTTGAGTTGCCCCAAGTGCTCAAAATCCAATTTTTCTTGGTCCACCATGCTTGTAGGGAGCTTGTGAGTGTTTTTAGTGGAGGATTTGATAGGTTTTGATGTGTTTTTGGTGATAATTTAAGGTGGTGAAGGTGGTGGAGGAGAGGGGGCAGCCATGGGTGAGAGGAAAGAAGAAGAAGGAGATGAAATGGGGAAGTGATGAAATGAATGGGGAAATAACCATGAGAGTTCTAGAGCTTTCTCCCACTTTCTCTCTCTCTCACCATGATATATGTCCCATCACCCCCTCTCTCATCTTTATTCTTTCTTTCTTATTCTTTTAATTTAAATCAAAACAAAAGCCAAAGAAATAAAAGAAATGAAGCAAGGTTTTCTATACAAATTAAAAAGTGTAGCATGTATTAGCAAATATGACATGGTGCGTGTCTCATGAACAAAACAAATTCAATGCATAATTAAGTACTAATCGAGTTTAGTAATACTAACTTGTATGCAAATCACTGTATACTACATCGTAAACTTCCCAATTTTCATAAATTAATATAAATTTCCAAACAATTTCTAATATTCATAAAATTTACTATCTTAATTATTTAATTTCCCAATTTATCGGTATATAATTATACCATACTATCAAAATATTCATAATATTTATTATTTAATTATAAAGATTCCCAAAAATAGTATTTTATTTTTTTCTGAAATGTTACAATGTTCCCCCCTTAAAGAAATTCGGTCCCCGAATTTAAATTGAAACCCCCCAAATACTTAAAACATTTCAGTAAAAGATCAAGTCGTCGAGACTCCGAAATCATAAATGCATAACACATATCTTAGCGCAATGCATGCGCATGAAAAATGAGTATAAATACTCAAAATCAAAACTCTATCAAGCGGTATGCAATTATCGGAGTTATGGTGAAAATACAATTCCAAGATCCAATACGAAAAACCAATATGATATACTCAAGCTATAAATTGTATATCATACGCATTGTAATAAAATCATTGAAACATCCGAATAGAAATGCATGCAAAAATCTCTTTTCCAAGTCACCGTGCGATGCGCGTATCACGACACAAGTAGCGGACGTTCGTTTCAAGGAAAATATTTATACGTATATATCTATTATTTAACATACACGTTCCGCTATTTTTGAAAATACATTTAGAAGGATTTCCTTATAAAATATTTCGTGTCATCTAAGGCACATAGGAAAAATATTTAGACTATAGCTCCTTTTGGAAATCCCTTGGGTAATTATCAATGTATGCAAAAACATATTCAGGTACTGTCCTCCGAACAGTCCTGCTCGGTTACTAAACCAAATAGTAAATATCATAAAAACGTACAACTCAAAATGAAATCAATCCCAATTACAGCATAAAAATACCACGTGCGTTCCGGTGCGCACGAAGATCGAAATCGAATATAGATGTCATGACTATGCACAGAAACAAAACTGAGTGCAACAGGTGTGCACCAAAAACATCCGTCAAGTGCAACGGGCGTGCACGACAACAATACCAGGTGCATCTAATCTGCACCAAAACCCCGATTTAGTGCATCTGGTGTGCACAAAATCGCATCAAGTGCGCCAAGTGTGCGCAAGAATCTCAATCGAGTGCACATAGTGCATGAGAACATAAATCGAATATCAAAATCGAAATCAGCGGTATACGACATACACCAAATCAAAACCAAGTATACCGCGAAGGATAACTCACAACTACATGCATCAGTGTGCACAAGACCAAGTCGAAGTACGAAGAGTGCAAGAAAACTATATCGAAAATATAAGTCCAAAATCATATGCAACCTATATACACGAAATCAAATCAGTATCTCAGAATGCATAAAATCAAAATCAAGTGCAATGGGTATGCACAAAACGAACATCAATACGACTGACACATGAAACACTAATCGAGTGCAATAAATGTGCACATAGAAAATACCAATCATAAAACGAAATCCTCAAAATACCAAAATCCAAACAATCAGAAATATGAAATTCAAATCATCAAATCGCAAATCGTAAACACTATCGTCGATGTGCGCCTCTTTTTCTCTGGTGTCGACTGATTCAAACTCGTCTCTTCGTAGCTGTATGAACGGCGCTACAAACGGTTATACTCACATCTAGAGTCTCCCAAGTAAGTATTCCATCACATGATATCTGGACTACGTTAAACTTTTCGATCGATTCATCAAAGTCCCATAATTCCCCGAGAGCTCAACACTCAAGTATAGTTTAAAAATATCCAGTACATGCCCCAGCATCTGTGGACCGGCCGTAGAAGGGCAAACCCAAGCCTCACTAATGGCATCGTGGAACTGCCGCAAACCTTAAGGTTCACCAGCGTTCTCATGGTCATTATGTCGAGTTAGGGTTTCATTCTTCTAGAGGGTCCATAGAAATACCTGCATGTTTTTCCAAATACCTTAAACTTGGAAAAATGGGTTTCTGACATTCGTTCGAACTTTTTAACTTCGTCTGGACGACATGTGAATGCCCTTCATCCGCAAGCTAGATAATGCCTCGATCCTCAAGAATAGACGATACCCTAACGGTTATCGCATTCGAGCCGCAGCTCCCTCTGCCTGTGCCTCGATCCTCAAGAATAGACGATACCCTAACGGTCGTCGCATTCGAGCCGCTGCTCCCTCTGCCTGTGCGACCGTGGTAACAGAAACCACCATCTGATATCGACGAAGATAGATCAAAGGAACGAATAGAATACGGTCCAAAGAAATGTACATCATAAGGCTTCTTAAGCAGAGTAGCGTATCGTAAGTATGCCGCGGATCATACCCACGGTACGTCACTCTACCTAAGTCACCTACTCCATCAACCAAGATCAACCTAAACTTAGACAAGGGTTAAACCTAGCGCTCTGATACCAATTTTGTCACGACCCGAGGGTACGGAACGTGACCGGCACTTAAATTACGAAGCGTCTAGAGGCGCGACATAATCTAAGTAAGCCGAAGCCCAGAAATCTAAACCATTAAAAGAAGAAGTGTAGGAAAATAAGTTTAAAAGCAACATCAATTTTCTCAAAAATTTCGGCAGAGTCTCCTTTGTAAAAACTGGCCCCCAAACGGGTACAAACAAGAATATATACATAAGAAATAATAAAAAGGCATCCCCAATCGGGAGCTAGCTCTTCGCCAATTGGCGGTCACAACCACGCAAGCAACATAATATACAACGCCGAAGGGCGAGAAACAAAACTCAAAAGAAAACCCAATCCACCAGAAAACCATAACAGTACAAGCGCGACTCTAAGGTCGAAAGAATAAGCAACTAGTCTTCTAAGTTTATCAAGTAATACAAGTCTGGTTGATGGAGCTTACTAGATACAAATGAAATAATAAAAGTACAATAGCGGTCCTGATACAAGTGAACCAACCTACCAAGCAAATCACCCTGAATGAAAAGATGTGCCAGCAAGCTGCCAAGGAAATCTGTACAACTGAACCTGTAAGAAAATTTGGCACAACGGGGGTGATTTGCCAACTCGTGAGTAGAAGACATCTGCAAGTAGAAATCACATGCACGACGCTCTCCTAGGTCATAATAATATACTTAATATAACACTAATCATCTAGTAGTGGCAGGGTAGTAATTTATGCGTAAGTGCAATACTCAGTGCTCGTGTCAGTGCCTCAAGTAGTAACATGCCATATGTATGCTATGTATGAATGCATCATGAATGAAACAATCAACCATGAAATCTGGACATATCTGTATAAGAAAATCTTTAATTTTTATCATAGTAAAGTTTTGTATGATAATCTAAAACATCATCAATGAAATCCATGGAAATCCGTGTCAAGTATCGACACAAGACATATATATCTCAATGTCTCAATATCTCAAAGTCTTAATATCTCGGGCTCCGTCAGTCCGGATCGACCCATATCATCAAATCTCACGACAACGGTTGGTATCCTCCGGATATCCGCCGCGCCAAACATCACCGGTAGGTAGTCTTCCCCTGCCAGGCTCATCGTCTACAACTCGAGCTTCTTGCCCCGGGATACCATACCGAGCCCACCATGTACCTGAGACGGTTCATCCACTCCTTGAATTGGGTCTCGAAATCCAACAGAAAACATAAAAACTCATGGTGGACGACACATACATCACGAGAAAACCGCAACTTGCATTTAAAAAAATGATGATACTAAGCTTTTATCAAATTCTTGCGGTTTTCCCCCAAAATCCAGAAATCTCATAGAAATCCAAAATCCCAAAATCATGAGTAAGTAAATAATGAGTATCGGCATAAGCCCCACAATACTGCATGATAATATGAATATGTGAATGCATGAAGTGTCTAAGTAATAAATGCAATGTCTAAACTAGCACATCAGAGTAATCACACAATATTATATTCGACTAGCATTTAGCTGATTATATCAATAAAAAGATAATATATTCTAAAGTGTACGTGACATGGCAATTACCGATGATGATGTGTGTGAGCCGGCAAATAAGTGTACGTGGAACATGTGCATCATTGGTAATGGTGCTGGTGTCCTAACAAGCAGAGTTTCATATTAGCTAAAGAAACATATGTATGAATATGTAATGCGATGAATACAACATGCATATAACAGTGATTGTGTAGTAAACGCACAACTAGAAAATACATACTAATTACGAGTCATACACTTTGTTGTTTGAAAAAGCACGGATCGTGATTTTTAGAAAAGTAGGGCTACGGGGTTTTAAGAAAAGATACGTCCTTTGAAAAATCTGTAGTATCCCTCAGGCTGTCTTTAAAAATGCGTACGATTCGTTAGTTTTGAAAATAAGTATGACTCGAGCCTAAACTAATATCTACCTAACCAACTAAGGAAATAACTAAAGAGACCAGTCGAAAGGTAAGAAGAATTCACCTAAAGTCTGAGTCAATGTCTTAAGTAGTCGGCGATCCAGTCTTAATAGCGTCACGTACATAGTACGACTTTCTCGAGTCAAGAGTGCGGATCAATCATCACATTTAAATCTCGTACGGTAAAATCCATAGTACGGCATCCTAAAATCGGGGTATGGTCAACTGTCATATATACACCATCATTCGTATAGTATCATCATCAAACAATATCACAATCTAGGTACTATTCTAAAGTCTCGTATATTCTGATGTCATCAACACAAATCATCATATATGAACGCACATCGTCCAAATGATCCGTTATAAATATCATACCATATCTCATATCACATCTCGAACAATTGTCAACTATCATATCTATATATCTCATCATTCACATGGTATCGTCATTAAACAATATCATGCTCTGGTTACTGATTTAAGTCTCATACGTGCCATTGTCATCACACATTTCATCGTATAGGTATATATTTCTCATTGCCCAACGATCCGCTATAATATCAAATATTTCACGGCATCATGCCCGATCATATTGACTCATCCCCAATTATCATATAACATTCTCATATCACATGTGTGTGTGTGTATATATATATATACACACACACCTACACACATTCCTATACACACACACACGCACACACATATACACCAAGTCAACTTTATGTGTGTGCGTGTGTGTGTGTCTACATGAAACCTACGAATTCCCTCCCAGGCAATCATCCTCTGGTTAAGTCTTTCTAAATCAGTCCAATCCAACTTAAAGTCTTCAATAGTACCCTACTCGACAAGAATCTAAGGTCACGTCCGACTTCCTAATAATAGTACATAATATCCTTATTCTACGTTTGCGGGGGTGCTATACGCCATCCACCCGACTTACCCTGTAGATATACATCTACTCACCTGTATCCTCGCTTGCCGAAGTCGATGTCGTCATGCTCTTCCCTGTTAGTTGTATGTATGCCCTAAAGGCCAGTATTGTACAGATGATGTATATTATATTGGATGCTTGGACATATATAGAGAGGACTTTCTTGCTCGACATGATAGTATGCTATCTGGTTGCTCTTTATCTTAAAATGTATACTTGTCTCTTTATACTGTCTTATAGTTACATGTTGGTAAAGCCCTTAGGATGTGTACTTGACTACCTGGACTATGATGCGGATCATACTAGTAGGGACATGGTAGTCCATAAGTAGATCCTTCAAGGTCCATAGGCGTGGGTGTATCGAGACGGGGCATCGATATACCAGAGTAGACTAGCGTATACGCTTCTCGACCCATGAGATGGGCGATGGATGATCCCATATCCATTGGTGTTTGACATCAGAGATGGTATACGGGTGCTCAGTGATGAGTGGGTACACTGGACGGACTCGCCGAGAACTCCCAGATGGTATTATACCTTACGTCAGATGGCAGTTCTCTGGTGACACTTGTGCAGGTTAGTCTGTAGACCCGAGATCGTCATAGAGTCTTATTTGATTCCCACTGTGCTTTGATTTCCACCTTTCCACGTCCAAGAGGGCATGCAAAACGGTGGTTTTTGGGTACAGTTCTGAGTCACATGGAGGCAATGAGCGATAGGAGGGGTTTCGTCTCTCCCGGTATTGGGGGTTGATGTTGCGCTGTGCTCGATTGGCCGTGACAGGGAAGTCCCTGGCTAGGGCTGATTTATAGATTTACTGGTAAGTGTTACCAGTAGTTTCTCGACCCGTTATGAGCCTCACATCGGCACGACTTATCGGTTATTGGGGTCTGACGTTTACTACCCCTAGACTTGATATGCGACATATCAGACGAGGAGACCGGACTGTACGGGAAGTGTTACCGGCAGGCTTTTACAGGAGTCGGAGCGGGCTTGCTTGCTGATCTTCTGATCGCTCAATGCCCGGGTAGCCGTTACGTCCAGCTAGTACCGCTGACGGCTTGTGGGTGCTTGATGTGATCATCACCTACTGCTGGAGTATTGACGAGTCTTTAGAGTCCTATATAGAGGTTTTACTGGCTCAGGCAAAACAAAATAGGAGCACGTATGTGATATGTGCGGGACCGAGAATAATGCATGTATGTGATACCGTATTCTATTCTCGCGACTTTTTGTATCGGTCGGTTATATATGATATAGCCGGGTTATCGAATCAAGTGTTGATTCGATAAGTCGATACATTGTATGTTAGTCGGTTATATGTGATATGACCGGATTATTAAGTCAAGTGTTGATTTAATAATTTATTTTATAATTGTATATTTGATATACTAGTTTACATTAACTAACACTTGTTCACTTTAGGTTTTTTCTCACATGTACACAACTTTAATGTATATGTGTATATATTAAAATTGTGTTTTCTTTTTGTATCATGGTTGATGATACACATGACTTGGGTGTATGAGACTTATACCATGCTATTTATTATGTTGGGTTTTTATATTTTAAGTAATTACAAAATTAGTAGAGGATTAGCACAATGCATGAAGCTTGTGGAAGCTTGTGGATGCATTGACTAAGTCCACTAAGTTTGTTTTTACCACGGATATTTGTTAACCCAACCATAAGCATTAGCCATGGTTATGTCTCTACAAGAGTTAGTATATGATCCTCACTCACCATGGTTAGCTCACTCACTTGATCATTATCCTCATTCTTTTCTTTGGTTCATCTTCTTCTTCATTGTTAAAAAGAAAAAGCTTGCTAGGGTTTGATCCAAAGTGAGAAAGATTGTGAGAAATAAAATTCTAAAGAGAACCCACTTCCTATTTCTCCATCCTCTACTAGATTAGCACTTTAGTTTAGGGTGTTTGCTTCACTAATTCTCAAGTTAGTGAAGTAGAAGCTTGAGTTGGCATCCCCTTGACGTAGATCATCTTCGGCCTCGAAGACTTCAAGCAAGGATACGTCTTTCGCCTCATGAAGCCATGCAAGGGTCTGGGAGAACCACGATCGCAGCGAAGGGACTTCAACAAGGAGCTATAAAAGTGAAGGACCGATCTACAAAGGTTGTATTTCGTATTCACTTAGTTGTAAACGTAGTTTACTAGCATATGAAACCCTAATTTTCTAGCAACGATCTTGCTTAGGGTTATTCGGCACGGCTAAAATTTTAAACGGGCATGGTTGATGCATTGTAGAACCTTATTAGAGTGCCTAGTAACCCTACATTCCCGTCGTCTCGAAAATTATGTGAGGGTGCCTACATATAAACATATGGCATCGTAAATCGAAATCACGAAAGAAAACTAAACTGACATACGAAAACCAAAACGGCATGCAAATCGCTTATAGGTTAGAACCTATGGACTACGCATACAAGAAGAACCAAATAACCCTCGACATCGGCGTATGAACGCCAATCGATCGAGACAAAACACAAATACCAAAGTTCAAATTATAATAAAAATCACGAAATCAAAACAGAATCTCAGAAAACATGCTCCAGATTTTGCCCTAAGTGAAATTAGCTAATTCTGCATATGGGGAGGGTCTAGTTATCAGATAATTTAGCTTCCCACAAAAGATCACAGTCTAACTCCAAAATATGGCCGCAAATTGTGGCCATACAGATTAAATTTGCGGCCCAAGTTTGGGTATAGGGGCCCGGGTTTCAGGGTAGTCTTCTGGTCACCTGCACATATCACTATAATTGCTAAATAATTTTCCTAGTCTCCGAGTCACAGCAGATCCCTAATTATCACCTCAAAAGTCATAAAAATTCGATATCGGGGTTTCTAAATTTGCTAATTGGGGTTTAACTCTCAGATTTAGTTCAGTATACAATCACAACAGAGGTGGTATGGTCTCTACTAGCCTTAATTACACTTCATAACTCAAAATTTCCTCAAACCCTAACTTGAAATTTTCAAAGTCCTCTAAACCTCGATAAATCGATTCTAAACTAATAATAGAAGCTAACAGAATGAAATACTACTCTAATGGTGATGTAATTAGCTCATTTGGCAACTCAAGAATTTTCTTGAGTTGCCCCAAGTGCTCAAAATCCAATTTTTCTTGGTCCACTATGCTTGTAGGGAGCTTGTGAGTGTTTTTAGTGAAGGATTTGATAGGTTGTGATGTGTTTTTAGTGATAATTTAAGTTGGTGAAGGTGGTGGAGGAGAGGGGGCAGCCATGGGTGAGGGGAAAGAGGAAGAAGGAGATGAAATGGAGAGGTGATGAAATGAATGGAGAAATAACCATGAGAGTTCTAGAGCTTTCTCCCACTTTCTCTCTCTCTCTCTCACCATGATATATGTCCCATCACCCTCTCTCTCATCTTTATTCTTTCTTTCTTATTCTTTTAATTTAAATCAAAACAAAAGCCAAAGAAATAAAAGACATGAAGCAAGGTTTTCCATACAAATTAAAAAGTGTAGCATGTATTAGCAAATATGACATGGTGCGTGTCTCATGCACAAAATAAATTCAATGCATAATTAAGTACTAATCGAGTTTAGTAATACTAACTTGTATGCAAATCACTGTATACTACATCGTAAACTTCCCAATTTTCATAAATTAATATAAATTTCCAAAAAATTTCTAATATTCATAAAATTTACTATCTTAATTATTTAATTTCCCAATTTATCGGTATATAATTATACCATATTATCAAAATATTCATAATATTTATTATTTAATTATAAAGGTTCCCAAAATTAATATTTTATTTTTTCTGAAATGTTACAATATCGATGCACAATCTCGATATTTCTCCGACTATGAACCTTTAAGGATGTGCTTATGAACTATCCAGTTCCCACAAGTATGTTCGCCATCATAATACCGGTAGTCAAGTAAGAATCCTACGGGTTTTATCATTATATATTAGCGACACGTAATTGCAAGTAAAACGTATACACATGAATAATAAAGATAAATCAGTTAGTATACTATCATATCGAGCAAGAATGTTCAACATGTATAGGTCTTCCTTTAATTACTATAATTGACTTTCTGCAATTACAATAATTGCCTTGAGGGTACTATATCCAACAGATGTAAACCGGAAGTCTTAGGTGTATGCGCTAAAGATGAAGTCCGATATGTTTGGTATCTTCAAACAATGGGTTGCGTAGATGGAGAACCAAACGGGGTTTAAGGTAAAATGTCTTAAATCCTATAATGAAAGAGAATACTGCACACAGGAGTTCGAGGTGTTTTGCTCGCACATGGGTATTCGTTGGCTGAAAACGGTACCGGTGACGCCACAGCAGAATGGCATCGCTGAAAGAATGAACATGACGATCTTAGAGCAAGTGCGGAGCATGACATTGGATGCGGACATGCCAAAGTTCCTAGAAGAAGCAGCTGTCGATATTGCTGTATATCTGATCAATAGAAACCCGGCAAGTGCGCTCGATGGAGATATTCTAGAAGAAAATTGATCTGGTAAATAGGTTAATTATATGCACCTTAAAGTTTTTGGTTGAATTGCATATTCTTTGATTGATAAGATAGAAACATGTAAGTTTGACTCAAAGTCTAAGAAGTGTGATTGTCACGCCCCGCTTCCCGGTGTACGGCGAAGGGGACGTGACGAGGCCGCTAAGTATTTACTCTGAAGTAAATACGCTTAGCATATCTAAGTAATATAAATAAAAATGCACAAGAGACAAAGACAGTAGGTATAATTGAATATCAACTTTATTTATTAACATTCTTTTACAGTACATGGAAAAGTAAATACATCTGAATGAAAGCAATGCCTAAACAGTGGCATAACAGAAATGAAAAATATAGAATATATAGGAAATGTACAAGTGTAACTACAGCTCAGGGTCTTTAATAAACTGTTCCAAGTCCTCGCTGGTAGGCTCGATCTCCTGAAGGTCCGAATCACCTGACAACATTCCAAAGAAGAAAGAGAAGGAATGTCGTCAGCGAACAATCGCTCGGTAAGTCCCAAAGATAAGGAAGAAGTAGAATAGACAGAGA
Source organism: Agapanthus africanus (assembly GCA_030015575.1). Lineage (NCBI taxonomy): Eukaryota > Viridiplantae > Streptophyta > Magnoliopsida > Asparagales > Amaryllidaceae > Agapanthus > Agapanthus africanus. Next base: position 61,261,000 of record JASDDO010000028.1, on the reverse strand, counting down.
GAGAATGTAGCTTTTAAAGTTGTATTATATGGTTAACGCTGTTGTTTGTTGCTTGGTACAAAAGGATGCCAGTGTATACGAGAGGAGTCTCAGTAGACTAGAGACTAAGGTAAACGGAATGTACAAGGAACCGTTATGCCACGGTACAACAAAAACGGAATACGGGTTATGTGTTTTATATCTTGCAGTCTCGTACCACTTTTAACACCTTTCGAACTAATCTACCCTTTTAAACCCCGCGATATCTTATTTGTATTGTTTGTATTGTATTGTATTGTATTGTTTTGTATTATATATTGTACAGATGTATGACTTGCCGAAACCATGATATCAGTAAATGGATGTAACTGGAGAATCATGTAAATGGAAGTATATCCATGGTTCGGTTCAGTCAATACAGATTGAATAAATTGAATAAATGGATTTATGGATTCATATTGAATTGTAGTATTGTAGATTGTACTTGAATCATATTCAAGTCAGATTATTATAATGAGACTCAGTCTGAGTCAGAACAATTAGGAAAGAAATTGAATCCTGAATTAGGTTTTGATGTTATCGGTAACCGCTGCACATGGACGGCAGGATTTGTGTCTTTTTCAAAAACGATTACCGTATTGATAATACTGTTTGTTAAGTTGTCTATCTTCAATAGGCAAGCACCCACTACTCCGGCTCCTTGAGGCTCAAGAGATTGGTCCCGCTTAAACCTATGTTTACTAGGGTCCTTAGGGTAATTTATAGAACTTGAGGGGTTTTATGTAAAAATAATTTTGTATAATTTTTGAAATACACCTCAAGTAATTAATTATCGTCTTTAGAGTTGTCATAGATGTAGATTTTATATATATGACATTTCTAGTGAAATAAACCTATTTTCCATAATATAGGGTATTTATCTGTAGTATTGAACTTGTATGGAATTTCATGGTATTTTCATGTAAAGTGATTCTTTTGATTTTAAAAAAATGGAATATTTATACTATATCAAAATAGATATTTTGATAATACATATATATATATATATATATAAAATAATTTTAATTTATTATTTTTCTAGAAATCTCATTTTCTTAAGATATTTGTATTTTTAAATCTCTCGAAACCGAATGCTCCTTGCGGAGGTCTGCATCTCACACTACAAAGACCGAGGATGTGCGATAATCCGCACCATCCCGAACGGTTTCCCTAAATGGGTTGTAGCGGCGCTTTGCAAAGACTTATTTAAAATACATAATCTTGTGAAAATGGTTTTTATAAGTTAAAGCTAGTTTTGTGTAAAATGGTATTTTTTCCGAATCTATATTTCCCAAAAAGTATCGTGCTATGTTGCAAATGAGTGTTGTGAAGAGGTAGGTCATTACCTCGTGATCAATTTAAAGGTATAGTAAGAATTATGATGTTTTAAAGTCGAAACTAAACTACATGGTATTTTTCTGAAAAAGAGCGGTAAAATTTACAAAATGAAATATTTTGCTATGAAACTTGCTCAACATGTTTTTTTAATGATTAATAGTTAAGATGTAAGAGTTTGAAATGGTTGTATTTAATCAAAATTGTACTTTTTAAAGAAAAACGAATCGAAAGTCGGATTAACTCCGCTTCCGTCGGGTTTTAGAAATTCGTGTTTTAAGAAGAGAAAAGAGGAGAGGGAGGAAGGACTTACTGGCTTTTGGTTTAAAGGAGAGGAAGAGAGAGTAGAAGTATGTTCCGGTGTGTCATTTCGTCGCCAGGAGCTCCTAGGGTCGTCGTTGGAATTTCGCCGGAACTTCGCCCTTCGCTAACTCCATTTATACACAAAAATTCTAGAGAGTTTTCTTGAGAGTTTTGGACAGAATTTGTGAGTGAGGGGTGTGTGGAATGGAGTGGTATTTATAGGAAAAGATTACGGTTAGGATAGGTGAAAGGGTGTGAGAAAATGTATTAAAAATTGTATTAAAAATAGAATAAATAGAGGTTTTTATTGGCTCTGTTAATGTGCAGGGTTTTTAAAGTGTACAGGGGTTATAAGGAGGCAAAACGACACAACTTTCATGATGGGGGAATCGGATTTGGCTCAGAATCGGCCGGCGCCGCAGGCCGATTCGGCCGATCCGCCGGCCCGTTTAGCCGAGTCGGGCCGGGGCTCGCTGCCATGGGTCGCTCGTCGTTTGGTTTGCACAGTGGGGTAGTTTGTTTTATATGTGACTATTGATTTTTATGAGTTATGCACGTGTAGGCTCTTGGGCTTCTAAAAATTTAAAAGAAAACAATATTAAAAAAATAATGTGGATGATAGGACTTGAACTCTGATACTTTGGTTCAGCAGTGCAAGGTCTTACCAGTGAGCTACAAGCTCCTTGCTATTAAAAAGCAAAACAATTACTTATAGTACTCACTGGAAATACAAATATCCTAAGTATACATTAATTTTTTAAAAAAATTTTGTACACTAAAATTGGAATTGTTACAGTCTACCCTCCTTACAAAAATTTCGTCCTCGAAATTTACAAATTTTATTTTAAGGACTAGTTTACAAATAGGTGAGGATATCTTGCACGCATCTCATCTTCCCTTTCCCATGTCGATTCTCCTGGAGTGTCTTTTCTCCACATCATTCAAACCAAGTTGACTTCCTTGTTCCGAAGTGACTTCACTTTTCTATTCAGGATCTCCACAGGTTGTTGCTCACAAGATAAGTCGGGCTGTACAGTGAGCTCGGAATGATCGAGAATGTGGCTAGGGTCACTCACATATCTTCTGAGCTGGGATATGCACTCCTTCCAATGAGGGTGGAAGTGCCAAGCGGTATGCCACTTCGCCGACTTGTTCAAGTATGTCGAACGGTCCAATTTACCTCGGACCGAGCATCCCCCGTTTTCCAAATCGGATCACTCCGCGGTTTGGAGATATCTTTAAGAATATGTGATCTCCCGGTTGGAACTCCAAGTGGTGTCGCACTGCATCAGCCCAGTGCTTCTGTCGATCTTGGGCTATGTGCATCTTTTCTCTGATAGTACGAACCATATCAACAGTTGCTACTATCATTTTAGGTCCAAGAAGTTCTCTATCTTCGATATCGTCCCAACTTAATGGCGATCGACACTTCCTTCCATAGAGCGCTGCAAAAGGTGCCATTCCAATGCTTGCCTGGTAGCTGTTGTTGTATGAAAACTCCATAAGATGTAGGTGATCTTCCCACGATCCTCCGAAGTCTAGCATACACGCTCTGAGCATATCCTCTAAGATCTGAATAGTTCGCTCAGACTGACCATCAGTTTATGGATGATAAGCCATGCTGAAGTTCAGACTTGTTCCTAAGCTCGCTTGCAAACTCTGCCAAAATTGCGATCGGAACCTGATCTCACGATCGGAGACAATGCAAACCGGTACTCCATGAAGTCTCACAATTTCCTGTATGAGTTCATGGGTATTAGAGATAGTACATATTTGAAGAGTTTAAATCTTAAATAGATTCTTACCTCCATGTACTTCTTTGCTAATGTCTCAGTTGATTGGCCAACTCGAAATGGGATGAAGTGAGCCGACTTTGTGAGTCGATCCACAATGACCCATACCGCATCGTTACCTTTTATGCTGTGAGGAAGCGCAGTCAAAAAATCCATCGTGATGTGTTGCCACTTCCATTCTGGGATAGGTAACGGTTGAAGTAATCCAGCAGTCCTGTGATGTTCAGCCTTTACTTGCTAACACACCAAGCATTTAGCGACGCTTCTGGTTACTTCACGCTTCATTCCATGCTACCAATAATTCCGACGTAGATCTTTGTACATCTTTGTACCTCCAGTGTACTGAGTAAGGAGAGATGTAAGCTTCTTTCATTAACTCTTCCCGAACAGAGCCTTTTGGTACACATAATCTGCTGCCGTACCTCAAAGATCCGTCTTCATGGATGATGAAGTCCGTTCTAAGTCCATTCTCTACTTGTTCTCTGATCTTTTGCAACTTAGCATCACTTGCTTGAGCTGCTTTGATTTGATTGACAATTGTAGATTAAACTTGTAAATTCATCAAACTTGAAGCGTTACCTGGCATGACTACTTCAATCTCCATCTGATGCAAGTCCTGTTGTAGCTTCTACTGAGCGGTGAGATGCATTGCTAATGGTTGGTGACTAAGGGCATCAGGTACCACATTCACCTTCCCAAGGTGATATTGTAGGTTGATGTCAAAGTCCGCCATGAGTTTTAACCATCGTCTCTGCCGCATATTAAGTTCTTTCTGAGTAAACACATATTTCAGACTCTTGTGATCTGTGTATATGTTCATTCGTTCACCAAGAAGATAATGGCGCCAAATTTTAAGAGCAAAGATAACGACTGCCAACTCCAAATTATGCGTCGGATAATTGCGCTCATGAGTCTTCAGCTGTCTTGAAGCATAAGCCACAACTTTATCGTGCTGATGTAGAACACATCCTAATCCCTTACCGGATGCAACACAATGCACTTCGAAACCTTCAGATTGGTTCGGTATAACGAGAATAGGCGCTGATGTCAACCTTGACTTAAGTTCTACAAAAGCTTGTTCGCATGCTTCTGACCATACAAATTCTTCATCTTTACGTGTGAGCTTGGTCAGAGGTGTTGCTATCTTTGAAAAGCCTTCAATGAATCTTCAGTAATATCCAGCTAGACCCAAGAAACTTCGAATGTTCTTCACTGACTTTGGTGTCGGCTATTCGCTTACTGCTGAAACTTTCGCTGGATCCACAGAGATTCCTTCGCCTGATACAATATGTCCAAGAAAACCAACTTGATCTAGCCAAAACTCATACTTGCTGTACTTGGCGTAGATTTGATGTTGTCGTAGAGTTTCCAGGACAATTCTTAGGTTTCGGCGTGTTCTTTCCGACTCTTAGAATACACCAAGATGTCGTCGATGAAGATGACAACGAATCTGTCTAAGTACTCCCGGAAAACTTGATTCATTAGGTTCATGAATATTGCTGGTGCGTTGGTCACTCCAAATAGCATCACTAGAAATTCGTAATGACCATAGCGGGTTCTGAAAGCCGTTTTATGAATATCAGCTTCCTTGACCTTCACCTGATGATAAGATGAACGAAGATCTAATTTGGAGAAAATACAAGATCCACTTAGCTGATCGAATAAATCGTCGATACGCGGTAGCGGATACTTGTTCTTTATCGTTATTTCGTTCAAGACTCTATAATCAATACACATTCTGTATGAACCTTCCTTCTTCTTCACAAGTAGAACTGGTGATCCCCAACTTGAAGTGCTGGGACGAATCCATCCTTTCGCCAATAATTCGTCCAACTGAGTTCGGACTTTCTTCAAACCTTCCGGACATAATCGATAAGGTGCTTTGATCACCGGTTGTGCTCCTGGTACTAAATCAATGCTGAATTCAAGAGCTCAATTGGGAGGCAAACCTGATATATCGTCAGGAAATATATCGTCGAACTCTCGAACCACTTCTGGCTTTGATCCTTCCTCCATTTGAGTTGTTGCGATTACTGCCTTCTTCGGCTTCGCCTTGTAAGTACTTGGCTCTAGGGTACGGTCTCCACTTTTGAAATAGAAGATTGGATGGTCTGGAATCTCGAATACTACCCTCCTTTGACGACAGTCAATGGTAGTATAGAAGGTTCCGAGCCAATCCATACCTAGAACCACATCGAAGTTCGGTATGTCCAATACCTTGAAGTCAGCATAGAATTCTCTGCTGCAGACGACTACTGGACACAAGATGTATCCCATTGTTGCCTTTAGAACGCCATTTCCTGAACTGACATTCCAGCTGGATACAAGCGGTGTGACTGGAATCGCATGAGTTTTGACGAACCGTTGCGACATAAAGTAGTGAGATGCTCCAGTATGGAAGAGTGCTAGTGCAGGAAGTGAGGCTACTAGGATTGTACCTAAGGTATGTTGGGTATGTTTTAGGTATAGGAAAAATATGCAGGTAGGTGTTAAGACTGAAAGAAAAGCTTGAGAAGAAAAGGTTACCAGTGATGACTTGGCTAGTGACCTCAGCTTCTTCCACGGTCATCGTGAAAGCCTGTCGCCGTGGTACATTGCTCCTGGCCTGAGGAGCATTCCTCGGAACGTTCCGTTGAGATTGATGGAACTGCCGAGGAGGAGGTGCAGTCGGTGGTCCTCTAGGTAGTGGAGCAGGTAGTGCAAGTCTTGGAGCTGGTGCCTGAAGGGCTGATCTCTGCTGGTAAGTGATTGCTGGCCTGGGTACAACAATTGGGTTTTGTCTTTGGGGACAAGACCCAATATCATGAGTTGCTGAGCCATAGACTAAGCAAAGACGGTTGGCTCGCTGGCAGTCATTCATCATATGTCCAACTCTCTTGCAGTAGGTACAAAAGGCTGGGTTGGGCCTGTTGATTGGTACTCCCGGTCTCCTTGGCACAAAAGGTGGCCTTGATGAGGCTCCTCCTGTCATCTGGTTGGCAGGGCGCTTAACTCCAGCAAATTGAGGTCTGCCCCTCATCTTTACCACTGCCTTATAATGGCAGGCAGCTTTCAGAGCTGATTCATGAGTCGGAAAATCTCTTGTGGCTAGTGCAGCCTGGATCTCCGAATCCAAACCTTTTTGAAATCGACGGGCTCTGATATTATCCGTCGGTATCAAGTGTGCCGCAAATCTGTTAAACTATTGTGTTAGCTGTGTAGTATGTGATATATTGAAAAATCGAATTATTGAGACATATCTTACCGACTGAGCATGGTGAACTTAGCGTCATATTCATCTATTGACTTGGTCCACATTGAACCTTGTTGCAGATGGATGAACTGCTGTTCTATGTCGAACCTGGCAGTCTTAGGGAAGTACTTTGCGTCGAACATGTCTCGGAAAGTCTTCCATTCGATGGGTTAATCAAGACGGCTTTCTTCCACCTTCCACCAGACCCGTACATTATCCGTGAGCTGTAATTTTGCAACACGAATCCAAGCTATTTCTGGCACTTGTACCGCTGCCAGATCATCTTCGATACTATGAGCCCATTCCTCAGCTTCCAGCGGACTCTCTTTTTCTGAGAACTGTTTAGGGTGCAAAGCTCTGAATTGCTTCACCCCAGGTGCTTCTGCCTCGGGATGGTTCATTAAAAGGGCAGTTTGCTGCTACTTTCCTTCTAGGAGGCTACGGATTGCCTCAAATAGAACCGTTTTCTCGTTGATCAGAGCAGGGATGGCAGGTGTGAGTGGTAGTGGTGGAGGTGTGTTGTTGACATTGGTGCTGGTGTTGTTCGGGGAATCCATAACCTTGAAGAAAAATTTGGGTTAGGACAGATTCAAAGTAAATGATAAGATTCAAGGAATATGAATTGTAAAGAATGTTTTAGTTGCTGGTTCTTGTGTTATATTGCTTAGATTGTTCACGCAGAATTGAACTGTATGGAAGGGTTCCATACAGCTCTGACCTGCATGGGCCATCAACAAAACCTGTCACGCCCCGCTTTCCGGTGTACGGCGAAGGGGACGCGACGAGACCGCTACGTATTTACTCTGAAGTAAATACACTTAGGGTATCTAAGCAATATAAATAAAAACGCACAAGAGACAAAGACAGTAAGTATAATTGAACAACAACTTTATTTATTAACATTCTTTTACCGTACATAGAAAAGTAAATACATCTGAATGAAAACAATGCCTAAACAATGGCATAACAGAAATGGAAAATACATAATGTAAAGCAAATGTACAAGTGTAATTACAGCTCGGGGTCTTCAATAAACTGGTCCAAGTCCTCGCTGGTAGGCTCGATCTCCTAAAGGTCCGAATCACCTGACAACATTCCAAAGAAGAAAGAGAAGGAATGTCGCCAGCGAACAATCACTCGGTAAGTCCCAAAGATAAAGGAGAAGTAGAATAAACAGAGAGAGCATGTAGCTTTTAAAGTTGTATTATATGGTTAACGCTGTTATTTATAGCTTGGTACAGAAGGATACCAGTGTATACGAGAGGAGTCTCAGTACACCAGAGACTAAAGTGAACGGAATGTACAAGGAACCATTATAAAACGGTACAACAACAACGGAATACATGTTAGGTGTCTTAAATCTTGTAGTCTCGTGCCACTTCTAACACCTTCCGTACTAATCTAACCCTTTAAACCCCGCGATGTCTTATTTGTATTGTTTGTATTGTATTGTATTATTTTTTATTATAGATTGTACAGATGTATGACTTCCCGAAAACATGATATCAGTAAATGGATGTAACTGGAGAATCATGTAAATGGAAGTATATCTATGGTTCGGTTCAGTCAATACAGATTGAATAAATTGAATATATGGATTCATGGATTCATATTGAATTGTAGTATTATAGATTGTACTTGAATCATATTCAAGTCAGATTATTATAATGAGACTCAGTCTGAGTCAGAAAAATTAGAAAAGAAATTGAATTCTGAATTAGGTTTTGATGTTATCGATAACCGCTGCACATGGGCGGCAGGATTTGTGTCTTTTTCAAAAATGATTACTGTGTTGATAACACCATTTGTTAAGTTGTCTACCTTAAATAGGCAAGCACCCACTTCTCCGGCTTCCTGAGGCTCAAGAGATTGGTCCCGCTTAAACCTATGTTTACTAGGGTCCTTAGGGTAACTTATAGAATTTGAGGGGGTTTTATGTAAAAATAATTTTGTATAATTTTCGAAATACACCTCAAGTAATTAATTATCGTCTTTAGAGTTGTCATAGATATAGATTTTGTATATGTGACATTTCTAGTGAAATAAACCTATTTTCCATAATATAGGGTATTTATCTGTAATATTGAACTTGTATGGAAATTCATGGTAGTTTCATGTAAAGTGATTCTTTTGATTTTAAAAAAAATTGGAATATCTATACTATATCAAAATAAATATTTCGATAATATATATATATATATATAAAATAATTTTAATTTATTGTTTTTCTAGAAATCTCATTTTCTTAAGATATTTGTATTTTTAAATCTCTCGAAACCGAATGCTCCTTGCGGAGGTCTGTATCTCGCACTACTAAGTATGAGGATGTGCGATAATCCGCACCATCCCGAACGGGTTCCCCAAATGGGTTGTAGCGGCGCTTTGCAAAGACTTGTTTAAAATATATAATCTTGTGAAAATGGTTTTTATAAGTTAAAGGTAGTTTTGTGTAAAACGGTATTTTCCCGAATCTATATTTCCCAAAAGGTATCGTGCTATATTTCATATGAGTTTTTTGAAGAGATAGGTCATTATCTCGTGATCTATTTACAGGTATAGCAAGAATTATGATGTTTTAAAGTCGAAACTAAACTGCATGGTATTTTTCTGAAAAAGAGCGAAAAAAGTTACAAAATGAAATATTTTGTTATGAAACTTGCTCAACATGTTTTGTTAATGATTAATAGTCAAGCTGTAAGAGTTTGGAATGGTTGTGTTTAATGAAAATTGTACTTTTTAAAGAAAATCGAATCGGAAGTCGGATTAACTCCGCTTCCGTCGAGTTTTAGAAATTTATGTTTTAAGAAGAGAAAAGGGGAAAAGGAGGAGGGACTTACTGGCTTTTGGTTTAGAGGGAAGGAAGATGGAGTGGAAGTAGGTTCCGGTGCGTCCTTTCGTCGCCGGGAGCTCCTAAGGTCGTCGTTGGAATTTCGCCGGAGTTTCGCCCTTCGCTAACTCCACTTGTACACAAAAATTCTAGAGAGTTTTCTTGAGAGTTTTGGACAGAATTTGTGAGTGAGAGGGGTGTGTAATGGAGTGGTATTTATAGGAAAAAATTAGGGTTAGGGTAGGTGAAAGGGTGTGAGAAAATGTATTAAAAATTGTATTAAAAATAGAGTAAATAGATGTTTATATTGGCTCTGTTAATGTACAGGGTTTTTAAAGTGTACAGGGATTATAAGGAGGCCAAACGACACAACTTTCATGAAGGGGGAATCGAATTTGGCTCAGAATCGGCCGGCGCCGCAAGCCGATTCGGCCGGTCGGGCTGGGGCTCGCTGCCACGGGTCGCTCGTCGTTTGGTTTGCACAGTGGGATAGTTTGTTTTATATGTGACTCTTGGTTTTTACGAGTTATGCACGTGTAGGCTCTTGGGCTTTTAAAAATTTAAAAGAAAACAATATTAAAAAAATAATGTGGGTGATGGGACTTGAACTCTGGTGCTTTGGTTCAGCAGTGTAAGTTCTTACCAGTGAGTTACAAGCTCTTTCTTGCTATTAAAAAGCAAAAAAATACTTATAGTACTCACAGGAAATGCAAATACTCCAAGTATACATTAATTTTTAAACAAATTTTTATACACTAAAATTGGAGTTGTTATAGTGATTTCATCGGCTATGGTGGAGACGAGTTCGGATATCGGCTGTGAGATGATGCAAGTAAGAAGGTAATACGAAACTGGAATGTCGTCTTTAATGAGCAAAATTTGTACAAAGAAGAGAAGCAAGCCAAAGAAGGTGCAGTATCGGTGTTTGTCGAGTTGGACGGAATTGAAGAGAGCATTCATGTATTTATAGGTGGAGATTAGAACGTGGAGGAAGCTATAGTGCAAGATCGGGTTCAAGAACATGATGGTGACCATGTTCAGCAACCAGATGTACCAGTTCTTAGGAGATCTACACGAGATAGGCAGCTACCTGAAAGACTTGTGACCGACTTCGTATTGTAAACAGATTCGGGGGAGCCCAAATCCCTTGAAAAATCAACAAGCAACAGTGCTAGCAAGTAGTGGGAGCAAGTTATGAACGAGGAGATTGATTCTTTAAAGAAGAACCGTACGTGAGATCTATTGAAGATACCTAAGGGTCGGAAAGCGTTACTGAATAGATAGATGTACAGAATTAAAGATGAGGCTGTTGGCGTGAAGCGATACAAGGCTCTTTTGGTAGTCAAGGGTTACGCACAAAAGCAAGGTATTGACCATCAAGAAATATTTTCTCCAGTTGTTAAGATGACATCTATTTGGATGATTCGTAGTATCGTAGAGTTAAAGGAATTGCACTTAGAGCACCTGGATGTCAAGACTGTGTTCTTTCATGGAAACTTGGAGGAGGAGATCTATACGATGCAACCACCGGGATATGAGATAAAGTGGAAAGAAATTATGTTGTGTAAATTGTGAAAGACCTTGTATGACCTCAAGCAAACTCCCAGGCAGTGGTATCTCAAATTTGATCAGTTCATGTTAGAGACGGGATTTGTGATATGTGAATCCGATCACTGCGTCTACATTTAGAGTTTTAAGGACGTTGGATATATTATTCTATCACTCTACGTGGATGATATGCTAGTAGCGAGTTCGAATTTCGAAAACATTCAAAATCTGAAGAAGATGATGGCTGAGAAATTCTCTACAAAGCAAATCTTGTGCTTGAAGATCGTAAGAGATAGAAAGCAGTGGAAGCTGTGGTTATCGCAAAAGGACTATATCGAGAAGGTTTTGAAGCGGTTCAACATGAACAAGCCAAAGCCGGTGAGTACGCCCTTAGTGAAGAATTTTAAACCCAGTAAGGAGTTGTTTCCGACAAACCATGAGTAGAAAGATGAGGTATCGATCATGCCATATGCATCTGCGGTGGAAAGTTTGATGTATACAATGGTGAGTATGAGACCTGATATTGTATATACAATGGGATTTGTTAGCAGGTATATGCAAAACCCGGGTAAAGAGCATTGGAATGCATGAAGTGGATGTTGAGCTATCTAAAGGGTACGTCAAGTCACCGTTTATGCTTCAGGGATGACTCTCTAAAGGTGCAAGATTACGTTGATGCGGACTAGTCGGGTGATCAAAATAGCAGGAAGAGCACAACGGGATACGTATTTACGGTTGGGGGAATAGCGGTGAGTTGAGTCTCTAAATTGCAAAATGTAGTGGCATTATCGACTATGGAGGCTGAATACGTGGCGATCATGGAATCTAGCAAGGAGATGATATGGTTGCAAGAGTTGCTTGAAAAATTGGGCAAGAAACTAGACTTCAATAGCTTGTAGAGTGACAGCCAAAGTACGATACACTTGGTGAAGAACGCGACTTATCACTCTCGGATGAAACACATCAAGGTGCGGTATCATTTCATTCGTATTGCGGTGGAAGAAGGCGAGTTGAAATTACAAAAGATCGCGGGAGAAAAGAATCCGGCGGATATGTTCACCAAAGTCATAGACATAGAGAAGCGGGAGCTCTGTTGCAGGTTGGTGGACCTCTCCATGAAAATCTGATGAGAAAAGAGTAGAGTGGAGTCGTGTAAAATCCACTAGTATTGGAAATCAAGGTTGAAGGATCTCCAAGTGGGAGATTGTTATAAATTGTGGAGTTTCATTTAGGTAAGACGTCTGTCTGGGACAACAGCAGATGCTTGGATGTGCACATGAGAAGCATGTCAGAACAAAAAAGCAAAGATAGACATCTGAAGGCTAGCACGACAAACGTCTGCAGAAGACAAACCCAAAACCAGAGACTGAAGGCCAGACGTCTGACCAAGTGTGGTTCAGACGTCTGGTGAAGAGAGGAAGCTCAACCCGAGACTTGAGACCAAATGTCTGGGGTCAAGCCAGACGTATGCTCAAGAAAACTGAAGAGATACATATTGGAACCCTTGTGTGGGTCAGACGTCTGCCGACGACAAATCTGCAGTGAATCTGTTTTGGTAAAATCAGATTTATCTCTTATTTAAGATAGGTTTAGGGCTTGCCTATATAAGGAGAGCTCTCAGACATGTATTAGAGGTTGCCTGAATTAATGTAGAGAGTGATCATTTTATTGAGAGGGTGACGTGTAGGGTTTGTGAGATCTTGAGAGAATTGAGAGAAATCTCATAGGGTTTCTTGTGCTTGTAATTGATTCAAGAATTTTAGTGGACGTTTGTAGATTCCGCTCTTCCGGAGACTAACCATACGGTGGGTGAACCTCATAAACAAATCCTCTCTTGTTTGTGTTTGATTTCTTATTTATTCTCGCATCGTTTATCACTTTATCTTTCGTTGATTAATTGCGTGGTTATGTTGATTGCGTGATTGTATTGTCACGGGCATTGTTCCGTGCATCGGCTTCCCCCTCCCAAAAAATTCCATGTACAATTCCATGTATGATGCATATCCAAAAGCATAGGTATTTATTAAGAGTATTAAGCTACAAATTGATTATCATTTATAAGTAATTAAGTGGCCAACTATATATGATTAGGTTCTAGCTACTCATTTAATTTGCATTATTAATTAATTTCTCCTTGTCGATCAGCTTGACCCCTATTCATGCTTAATTCTTTTTTGTCTTAAGAAGATTGATGGAGTTGATAGTTTCTACAGAAGTTTTGCTTTGATTAGCTGATGGAGATGCAATAAAGAAAATTAAGCAAACTTTAATTACCTAATCAATGACTTTATAAATGACTTTACAAGACAATTCTCTTTAGCAAATCTTGTAGCACTTCATTTAGTATAATTCCAAGTTCCCCTCAGCTCAAAATATTTTCACTATATTAATTTAAAAACGAATTGATTTCATAATAACAGATTATGAAAATTAATCTAGGATTTCACTCAGTATTATTTTATAACTATAATTGTTCAACATTGTAGGAAAATGATTAGAGTAATAATGTACTAGCTAGATAGAAAACCTAAAGAGGTCCATTTTCAACAATTTCGAAACTTTTGTTATTTGCATCAAAACTTTCAAGAAAAAAGCTTTTAAATTCTAAAATGTTATTCATAACTCCACACATAATCTAAATGCGAATCTCGTCCTATATAGTGATCATTTAGTTTAAATTTTAAATTCTTAGTTGGTAAAGATAGAATGAAAAAGGAGACCTATTTAAATAAATAAAAAAATTATTTATATAAGAAAAAGGACTCATGATTTGATTAGGAGAAGAGAACCATTATCACTGAACATGTATATTATGCGAGGTGATTCCGTAGATCAAAATAGCATTAAAGAAAAAAAATTAAAAAGGTGAACCATCCAATTTGAAACCAACGAACCAGATTATCCGGTTGAAATGACCGGCTGTAAAAAAGTTTTGACCGGCTGTAAAGCTGAAAATGAGCCTGATTCACATGTGCCTTCCTGTCAAAACATTAATGAGATCAAGTTTTCTTCTCCAAACCATTTTAGGGTCTTCTTCTCAAGATTTTCTCATCCATGCATCCCTCTTCAATCTAAACCCTAAATCAGATTGTCTTCTTCAGCTTCAAGTTCCAACAGCGGGATTAAGAGGCCCATCATCAAGATCATTTGTGAATGCGGATTTTTGGCTAAGCCCTACACTTCGAGAACTATAAATAATCCTGGAAGAAAGTTTTGGAGGTGCCCTAAATGGAACCAAGATGGAGATTGTGGGGTATATGCATGGGATGACAAACTTAGAATTCAGAGTTTTTCTAATTCACATGTTGAATCTGAAATTGCAAGCCGAGAGAGCTTAGGCGATGATGAATCAACAATACAAGAATGAAATGTTATTCAAAACTTACGACTTTTATCTGAAATTAAAGTGATGAGGTCAATGGAGAAGAAAATACTTATGTTAGGGTTGGTGATATAGTTTCTTTCTGTTTTTTCCATTTGTGTTGGGTATTTTCTTGGACATATGTAATGAATGATCTTTTAGGTTTTCTATTTATGATGCGTATTTGATCAATTTATTAGCTTGTCTTCCATACCTAATGCATTCTAATTTACAAAGTAGAGTATTATGATGACAAATTAATGCAACTCAGAATAAATTCCCACTCGGAACTTAGATGGTCCCACCTACGGACTATAAATTCCCATATAAAAGAACATAAATAACCACTTGAGGACCAAACAATTCTAGTGTCTATTACACTTTTAGTCAAATGTCCCACTTTGTAATATCAAAATCCCATGCGGAAGATATAAAGTTCCAGTTGGTAAGCAGAAAGTTTCACTTAAGAAACTCAGAAAGCAACACAGAATTTCCCACTCAGAAAACAGAAGGGCCATCAAGGAATCCTAATGTATCACACGAAAGAACAAAAAGGCCCACTTGAAGAGCAAAAAATTCCAGTTTCAAGTACGTTTGAAGTCAAAAGTCACACTCAGCTACCTTAAAGTCCTACGTAGTAAACTTAAAGTTCTAGTTATTTATCAGAAAGTTCCACTTAGAAAAAACCAAATTCCCGCTTAGAAGAATTTAAAAGTTCATGATTTAAAACCTTGTAAATTTGAAAGTTCATGATTTAAAGTCGT
The DNA here is from genome assembly GCA_030015575.1 of Agapanthus africanus. NCBI lineage: Eukaryota > Viridiplantae > Streptophyta > Magnoliopsida > Asparagales > Amaryllidaceae > Agapanthus > Agapanthus africanus. The sequence continues at coordinate 61,245,819 of JASDDO010000028.1, read as the reverse complement.
ACTAAATAGCTTCCTAGAGGGACTTTCTACTGCTAAGTGAGTCATTTATAACGATAAATGAGACCAAACAATTCCAGTGGAATGTTTCTTAAGTCAAATGTTTCACTTTGTAATATTAAAGTTCCACGCTGTAGACTTAAAGTTCAAGTTGGTAAGTAGAAAGTTCCATTTAGGGAACTCAAAAAGCAACTCAGAATTTCCCATTCAAAAAACAGAAGGGCCATCAAGAAATCCTAAAGTACCACATGAAAGAACAAAATGGTCCTCCTGAGGAGCAAACAATCCTAAGTTTTAAGTAAGTTTGAAGTCAAAAGTCTCACTCGGTTACCTTAAAATCCCACATAGTAAACTTAAAGTTCCAGTTATTAACCAGCAAGTTTCACTTAGAGAAAAATAAAGTACCGCTTATAAGAACTTGAAAGTTCCTGATTTAAAACCTTGTAAATTTGAAAGTTCCTGATTTAAAGTGGTACTAAATAGTTCTAAAGTGGGACTTTCTACTGCTAAGTGGGACATTTCTAACGATAAGTAGAACCAAACAATTCCAGTGAGTACATCTTAAGTCAAATGTCCCACTTTGTAATATTAAAGTCCCACGCTGTAGACTTAAAGTTCTAGTAGGTAAGCAGAAAGTTCAACTTAGGAAATTCAGAAAGCAACTAAGAATTTCCCACTCAGAAAACAGATGGGCCATCTAGAAATCCTAAAGTACCACATGAAAGAAAAAAATGCCCACTTGAGGAGCAAACAATCCTAATTTCATGTAAGTCCTACTCAGTTTGCTTAAAGTCTTACATAGTAAACTTAAAGTTTCAGTCATTAAGAAAAAAGTTATACTTAGCGAAAAATAAAGTCCCACCTAGAAGAACTTGAAATTTCTTGATTTAAAACCTTGTAAACAAGAAAATATAATTGAAAACAAAGTCAATTTATTCTCATGTCTTCATAATTGATACTTTTTAATTTACAAATTATTATCATGAAAAGTTAATGCAACTCAGAATTTCCCACTCAGAGAACAGAAATTCCACCTACAAATCCTAAAGTACCACATGAAAGAACAAAAAATCCCACTTGAGGAGCAAACAATGCCAGTTTCAAGTACGTTTGAAGCCAAAAGTCCCACTCAGTTAACTTAAAGTTCCACGTAGTATACTTAAAGTTCCAGTTATTAAGCAAGAAGTTCCGCTCGGAAACAAATTGACTATATTTTCTGAACCAAATTGTGCACTGCTCTCTTTATATCCTCTTCTCTGTTGTGTGTGGACATTAGCAGGCGAGAAATGAGCTGCTTTCGGAACAAATTTGCTATATTCTGCATTGAAAAGAAGCAGGATAATTAATTAAGAAAATTGTGGAAAATTAAACCAAGTGACCCATGTTAGTACCTCATCCATCTCAAAAGTAAGGTTCTTTCCATTCCACAGTTTCATATATTTACATAAATACAAACCACAACCAACATTTCCTTTTTGTAAAGGGATTTTGGAAACTGTATGCAGCGGCCACATCCAAAAATGTAATTCGCCAAAAGTTACTAGCAATTCTGGTTTAGCTTTTATGGCTACATCCAATCGTCTCTCTAAAGCACGAATCTGCATTTATAAGAATTGAATATTAAACCATGTAAACAATATCGTACTTAAAAGGCAAATAATTGCTCGTAGATGATTGCTTATAATGTTTTCCACAAGAGTTCGATATTTTGCTAAATATGTGTTTCTTAGAGAATCCAATACTTTCCATTCTTCAAGCTTTTTATTAAGAACAATTAGCCACCAATGCTCTTTTTCAAGGTTGCATGGGAATATTAGCTGAATAAGGTCATAAAACATAACAACGAATAGTAATATTACAAGTAATTAATATAAATAAACAAATAGCTAATATAATCTGTCGTTTGTCTATAATGGTAAGGGAATTAATTAAATTTAATTTAAATATACAGGATCATGGCCAGAAATTGCTTTGCTAAATTCCACGCATTTCTTCAGTTCGATGCGGCTTGGTTTGCAATTGTTTTTTCTAAACGCTTCGTCGATGAGTTTAGTGGTCTCAAACACACTTTCATAATAAATAAACCCTCTTCTTTCATCTTTTTCCAGCCATAATAACTCCGTAAAACAATAAATTATTTGCCGAGCAAAGAAAATAGGTGAGTTTTGTATTGTATAATATAAAAGAAGCTGGGTGAGAAATACAGTTTGTGTTCGTACACGTGATATATACACATACCATGCCACTTATCCATGATTTGGCTCCATTAACGTTAATAAGGCATTCTAGCTCGTTTAGTTGTACTGACGCCCTTCCAATCTGCATTCCTACGACATCTTTTTTCCTGTTCATCTGAAGATACTGAATGGTTGCTCTCTCAATAACGTCAAGATTTTCTTCTAATGTTTTGGTTAATCTATTTCTATTTCTATCGAGCGGATGTTAATGAAAGGAAGAAATCAAGCATGCACTGGGCTTCAGCCGTCTCTTTTCTTTCGGACTTTTAGCAGAGTCAACTTTGTTATTTTTGTGCAGTGTTGTGTTTTCACTCATTGACGAATCAGAATTGGAAAAGACTAAGACTGTATTTTTATGGTTTTCCAATGGAGATGGATGTTCGTGGACTTTTGCAGCTTTCGGAGTTGAGAAGTAAGTAGAAGGCGATTGTCTGATATTTGGCTTAGAGAATTCCGGAGCGAAAGGCACGTTTAGTCTCTCATTATGTAAAATTCTTCTTTGCAGGGTTTTACTTAACTGAGTCAAAGTCAACAAATAATTAAATGGAATAATACATCAGTCACAGGGAAAAATAAATCACGATTAAAAGGACTTAAGATGACGACATACCATCAAGACTTATGTGCTTTTGTCATCCAATTGAGTAACAACCCACTTAATGAAGTTTACATTTTCTTCCAATGCCGCCAGCCTAGTTCTTACCGACTTCTGCATTCGTAGAAGGCAAATTTGAGCAGTTAAATTTTTTTGGCTGCTATTGACTAATAATTAAAAGGTAAGTGCTTGGTTCGCCTCAGAATTTTCACAGTCAACGGTATCGGGATCCCCCAATGTCATAAAAGGTGGAGATCGATATGCTCTTTTCATGCACTGTGTGATCAATTTTCGTTACATTATTCTCAGTGACTTCAAAAAAATTTAGTACTGAACAAATATGATTTAGAACTTATAAATTCTAATAGAATAAGATAAAGTCACGCCCATTTTGATGATTCCAAGTAGGACTTAAATTTTTTAAAGTGTTAAAGTTAAAGAAATTTCCACTATGTACTACTAAAAAGGACATGAAGATAAAAAGTCCCACTCAGAAAACAGAAGGTCCATATTAGAATATGGAACGTCCCACTCATAAGAACAAAAATTCCCACTTGATCCAGAAATCCCACTTAGTATTTTATACAATACATAATTCATCTATTGTAAGTTCACATAGAACCTTATGAATTTATTAAAAAAATCAAACCTGTGGAGAAAATCGCATCTCAATGGCCCCCTTAATCCAAACGATTCAGTACTTCAATTACCATTCGCAATTCCATGCGTTTAAAAAAAGCTTTAAATTTACATTTTGTATATTAAACGTTAGACATGAATGTTCCTAGTGCCCTCGCCGCTAACCTGCGGCCAATGCGGAATTCAAAAACAATTTTTTTTGATGGCACTAGAAACTAAATCCCAAGAATCGAACCAAACACCTAAACTAGAACATAACAAGATAGAAATCACAACTTTTGTAGCGTCTTCATTTGCTCCAATTCGGTTGGATTCTAGCATGCTCTCAAAAGCTCTAGGTCACGTTTGCAAGCCGGTCCTCCATCGCCGAAGATGATCCATCCGAGGAAACCAATGCAAGCTCCGGCTTCACCTAATGAAGCAACCGACGCTCCAAACTTGCTTGGAATGGAGAGTGGGGATGTAAGAATTTTCCATTATCTTTTTCTCTCAAATCTAAGCTCAAGAGAACAAGTGTAGATGGAGGAGGAGGAGGTGAGGAAAAATAGCCATGAGCAACTCAAGAAAAATGAAAGAATGAACGAAGAAGAGAAAAGAGTGGAATGGCTTCATTATTTTTATAACCATGCAAAATTAAAAAACTCATAACCAATTTGTAATATAAAAAAGAAATCCATTCCTCTCTACATGTCTTCAACCATACTTAATGCCATCTCACCCTTCACCTCATTTTGTGAATATTCAAAAATGAATATTCACAAATGAGATGTCCATCTTCTAGAACAAATTCTGTATAAATACGGAATACAACCCTGTATACGTATCGAAATACATATATGCGTATCCGTATAAAAATATGAATAGCCAAGAGAAAAAATGAACTGTGAAAAATAACAATAATACTAGAATACATATATTAAAAAAATATATATAAATTATTAAATCGAAACTTGATTTAATAATCCGGTTTAATCCTAAACCGCTAGTATTATCAACTGTCCGATTAAAGTCCATGTAGCCTGTACACATATTTAATCGGACACCTGAATGTACCAACATACGTCATCTACATCATATCTCCTGAACCGGAAAAACCCTTTGTGTAGGACTCTAAAGACTCATTAATACACCGGCAGTGGGTTTAACCATAAGCACGTCAGCGGCACTAGCTGTACGTAACGGCTACCCAGATATTGAGTGAAAGGAAGGCCGACGAGCAAACTCATTCGTACCCCTATTGAACCTGTCTGTGACAATCTCCATACATTCTGGTCTGTTCATATAGGATTATCGCATATCGGGTCTAGGGGTGGATAAAGTCAGACCCCTAATAACGCGATATTTCGTGTTGGTGTGAAACCCATCATCTATTGAGAAACTACTGATCTAAATCAGCAATTCTTTTCCACCTTGGCCAAGCATTTTTGGTGATGGCCACCTGTGAACAGCGCGACATTTACCCCCAATATCGGGAGAGACGAATCCCTGACGATCCGCTCACTGCCTCCATATGGCTCGGGACTGTACCCAACTAAAATCTATTTGCACGACTTCTTTGAGCCGTGGTAGGGTAGTATTCAAAGCACTGTGGGAACTCACACGAGACAAATGACGATCTCAAGTCAACAGACTAACTTGTACTCATGTCACCTGAGAACTGCTATCTGATAATAGGTATAATACCATCTAGAATATTCTCGGCGTGTTCGTCCAATGTACTCACCTCCAGTGAGCACCTGTATACTGTTTTAGGTGACTAACTGACACCAATAGCTTGTGAGAGCGGCCACTACCCCTCGTCGGGGTCTCGAAAAGTATACACTAATCTACTCTGGAGTATCGATACCCAGTCTCGATACTCCCTCGACTAAGGACTGTTTACCGCTGAAAGACGCGACCGGGACGTTAGGGACGTCTGGCCTGAATTTTGGGGGCAGATGCTATTTGGATTTATCCATCCACCTCTCCGAAGATGCCAAGTTGATTTATGGCACCGTATATCGGAGGTTTGGACAGATGCGGCCGATGTAGCAAACTTCGTCAGATTCCCCCTCGTTTGTGAGGGGTTTTTGATTGTGGGGATGCTTTTCCCTGCAGGCGCAAGCCCCTGCAGTTAATTATGTTACCGTATCGCGGTAACCACTTTCTCCGGCTCCAGAAGCTCATTTCGTGTCGTGTTTTTTTTTTTTTGGTTGCCCGTGGATTGTATACGGAGACTAATTTGTGTTGTCGCCCGTAGGACGTGGATTAGTTCAAATCCGTATTTTCTTAAATTTGGGTTTGGTTTTATTTAAGGATCGTTAACCTTGTTTGAGATTAAGATCAACTTAAATATTTGTTAAGGATACGTTAATCTGGTATTGGACTAAGATCTACTTAACGGGGGTTCAGGATCATTTTTGATCCAATGAAAGAGCATTCGGGCACTATCATTTATTTTAAGGATGTTGCGGTCCATAGTTGGTTTAAGGACATCATGGTCCATAGAGTTTAGTTTAGGGACGTTGCGGTCCATAGAGTTTTTAGTTTAAGGACATCATAGTCCATATGGTTTAAGGACATCATAATTCATAGAATTTAGTTTAGGGATGCTGCGGTCCATAAAGTTTAAGGACATCATAGTCCATAGAGTTTAGTTTAGGGACGTTGCGGTCCATAGGGTTTAAGGACATCATAGTCCATGTTTAAGGATGGCATAGTCTATGTTTAAGGACATCATAGTCCATAAAGTTTAGTTTAGGGACGTTGCGGTCCATAGGGTTTAAGGACATCGTAGTCCATAGAGTTTAGTTTAGGGACGTTGCGGTCCATAGGGTTTAAGGACATCATAGTCCATGTTTAAGGATATCATAGTCCATAGAGTTTAGTTTAGGGACGTTTCGGTCCATAGGGTTTAAGGACATCATAGTCCATGTTTAAGGGCACCATAGTCCATATAGTTTAGTTTAGGAACGTTTCGGTCCATAGGGTTTAAGAACATTATAGTCCATAGAGTTTAGTTTAGGGATGTTGCGGTCCATAGGATTTAAGGATGTCATAGTCCATGTTTAAGGACATCATAGTCCATAGAGTTTAGTTTAGGGACGTTGCAGTCCATAGGATTCAAAGACATCATAGTCCATAGAGTTTAGTTTAGAGACGTTGCGGTCCATAGGGTTTAAGGACATCATAGTCCATGTTTAAGGACATCATAGTCCATAGAGTTTAGTTTAGGGACGTTGCGGTCCATAGGGTTTAAGGACATCATAGTCCATAGAGTTTAGTTTAAGAACGTTGCGGTCCATAGGGTTGAAGGATATCACAGTCCATAGAGTTTTGGCTCATCGGTTTGGGGGTGCGCCAAAAGTTATTGGTTATTGGGACCCTCCACCTCTCTGAAGACGTTGAAGAATTACAACGACATATATCAGAGGTGTGGAGAGATGTACCCTTGAACCAAATTCTAAATCGAGGAGTTATCAGTTCTGAGCATTGAGGCTCGGTTTGCTTGGAGATTTAATCTCGGGAGGAACTTAACCAATTTTGGATTGAAGTTGGTTCCTTATGGTGTTAAACACTAATGTATTTTTAGTGCTCACGTGCTCCCACGTGATACTCTAAGGCATTGTTAAGCACTAAAAGTTGAAGGCGCTCACGTATGGCACGCAAGGCTCTAAAGCAGTGTTAAACAATGGGATTTAGGATTGCTCACGTGATGCACGTGATGCTCTTGAAAGTTGGCGCTGTTCCGTTCGGTTTATTCCCTTGTTCTGTACATGTTAGTGTTAAACACTTAAGTCTTGCAACCATCACGTGTAGACACGTGAGGAGCCACTAAGTTAGGTACTGCCTCTTTTGAATTTATCTTCCTATTCTTTTCTAAGTGCTAAGCACTATTGGAGGTCACGTGGGATCACATAACTCAATCTCGGTTGTTCCTTTTTGTTTCTCAAAGGTGCTCACATGGGAACACGTGATCCGTCGTTGTAGCGTTAAACGCTAATATGCATGGGGCTCTTGATCTTAGTCTTGAGAATTTCAATTCCTTTGTTTTATAAGAATTAAATTTCAAGTCCTTTATTTTTTGGAAGAGTTAAACTCTTATAAAAAGAGATAAAATAATCTCTGAGTCTTTTTCTCACCTAGGGTTTCTTTTTCTCTAAAGAGAACTCCTCTTCTTTTTTGTTTTCTCCAATCTTATGGGGAGGGGGGTCTCCTCTCTTTCTCTGTATATCTTTCTCTTTAGTCTCGAGTCCTTTATATAGCAGAGGCAAGTTTGTTGATTTTTGTTAAGGAAATCTCTCATTGAGAGATTTTTGATTAATTCGGGGATTTTATCCGCCGTTGGATCTTTGATCCAGGGACCTCTGTTTTACAGAAGAAAATTTTCTTGTTTTAACAAGATTGGGAAAATATTTTCCCATACAGAGCTTATTCTGTATCTTGGTGATTTTTAATCACCATTGGATCTTTGATCCAACGGTGCTCTGATTTACAGAGTACAATTTTTCTGGTTTAGAAAGATTGGGAAAATATTTTCCCATACTGAGCTTATTCTTTATCTTGGTGATTTTTAATCACCATTGGATCTTTGATCCAACGGTGCTCTGATTTACAGAGCGCAATCTTTCTTGTTTAGAAAGATTGGGAAAATATTTTCCCATACAGAGCTTATTCTGTATCTTGATGATTTTTAATCACCACTGAATTTTTGATCTAACGGTGCTCTGATTTACAGAGCACAATCTTTCTTATTTTGAAAGATTGGGAGAAATATTTCCAAAATAGGGTTCTGATCCCTTTTATATAGATTTTAATTCTATCTGCTCAGAAAGTATTAAGAATCCTCACGTATAGCACGTGACCCAATGGCACCATACCGGTTTGCTTATATGCAGCAGTCTCAGAGAAGAGCATCACGTGTTGGCACGTGATGCGTTTTCTGGCCTGTTGTTTGTTTTATGAAGACGCCTATATATTTTGTACATAGATGCTCACGTGTAGCATGTGAGGCTCAACTTCAGCCTTATTTGTTAAGTGTAATGCTTATAATTTCTGCTCTAAGGCACATCACGTGTGGGCACATGATGCTCCTTTTGGGGAATTCTTCCATCGCTTTTTTGGTTCATTATTTATTTAATTTTTTATAATAGAACAAATGCCCCCACAACATTATTCTCACGAGGCTTGTACGTGAGTGCAGCGCTGTCACCTTTACAGCCGTTGGATGGCCTAGGGGAACGGGGAGGTGAACCGCCCTTGTCACGTCTTATAAATGCAAGGGTTTGGCCTTTAGAAAGCCACTGTTCTTTCATTTTCTTCCTTCTTTGTTTTCTTCGAGAATTTAATTCTACTTTTCAGAGCTTAGTTCTCTGTTCATTGCAATTCCAGAGTTAAACTCTGTTAGAAAGAGGAACTTTTTCTAGGTAAAGATCTCGAACATTGGAGAAACCATTTTCTTTAAAGAAAACTTCTGGATTTTAAATCCATCATGAGAGTTTTGCTCTCCTCTGAAACCCGTCTCTTAGAGATTCAAAGACGTGATCTTTAAGTAATAAGTCTCAATGCTTTGGGTATTCCTCCTCTGACCTTTAAGGATTCATGGCATTTGATTTTCTCTTTATGAGGGTTTCTGGAATTTAATTCCATTGCATAAAAGGAATTTAATTCCTCATCAAAGAGTTCTGCTCTGAAGATCAAAAGGGCCTCTCAGGAATTTCATTCCGTGGTGGTCTCGAAAACATTTTCACAGGGGTTTTCCTTACGTAAATTCAAATTTGTTGAGTATTTTAACAGAACTTGCTTTCTCTATGAGGATGTCACGGGTTATTACACCTCCGTGTCCGTTAAATGAGAATCTTTCTAGATCCTCATAATAATTGCCTTGTCTTATCATTGGTGAGCTGCCATATTGATTTTATGGGGTCCATTAGTTTTGCAATCAGTGGTCCTATGGAATAAACTTTCTGTCGTTTCCCTCTATTATATATATATATATATATGTTTCATTAACGGCCTTTCTTTCCCCTTTTTTCAGGAAAAATGGCTTCTCTTCCTTACTTTCCTTTTACTCGCTCAAACGCCGCTTTTCCGCAATCGCCGTCGGATGAGGAGGCTATGGCGATGATCCGGGCCCATGACAGGGATTGCAGTAGTTTGCACTTATGGGGTGTTTGGTATGAGCATATTATCCGGGACCGCCGCAGCTTTACTTGTGAGATGCCAACAGAGCCTTTGCGCCCAATGTCGCTGATGGAGCGTCCACCGACTGCTTATACGGTGGAAGTCACTAATTGGACTTCTATAGGACGGCTTGAGCCATCAACAACTGGGATACCCAACCAGCCCGCGTCGGCTATAGATATCTTGGGACGCCGCATCTGTCAAGGCGAAGCCCAACTTCTGGGGACAATTCTATAAGGTAGGGCTTGCCCCTCGTCATCTAATCTGCTATCTTCCTTGGGCTCGATATGTCCTCTCCGCCTACCGTGCACGATTGCAGAAGGTTGGGTTATATCAAGCGGTATACTCTTCTCTTTTTCATTACCCAGCTCCTCATGTCTGGTGGGTTAAAGCTTTCCTGAATCAATGGAATCTTCCTACCAACACATTCTTACTAGGGGATCGTGAGGTCTCGATTTCTCTGGAAGAGTTCCGCGAGATCTCTGGATTGTCGATCAGGGGAGAGCACTATGAAGAGTTTCTGCCTTCCGACGAGTATGTATTCACGACCGTGCCTGCTATGCTTGACAGCTTGACGACCGAAAACGCCGTCCGTCATAAGTAGCCTAGTCTAATCAAGACTCTGGGTATTTTCAAGAAGCTGTTCGCAGAGTCAAAGGGACAGGGCGTCACCATTAAGAGCTTCATTGCTTGTTTTCTCCATGAAGATGTCTTATCAAAGGAGGCTCCAAAATTTGCGAATATTAATGACCTTTTTTGGTTTGGGCTGAATAAGCTGCCGGCTAAAGAAGAGGGCTTACCGCAGTTTTACATTCCGGTTTCGTCGGTCATGCCCTTCGATTCAATTGTGGCCCCTGGCATGGATGAAGAGACCTTCTTCGTCGGCTTCATCAGTCTTTAGCTCAGTTGGTTAAATATGCCGACGCATCGACGCTTCATGAGAGCCTCTGACTTCTATCCCGCTCATCGCATAGCCGAAGGGGCGCGGTTGGCTGTTGGCATCATGGGACTGTCGCACCTTTATCATGGATTGAGTGTTGCGGCCAACACTTCAACCCCAGGTATGGATGTCGTGAATCTCTTTCTCCACTACTTCACGTCTTGGATCGAGATGCATGTATTGGGAGCGTTCGCAGTGCATCGGAGACTAGATTTTTATGACTCATATACCTTCCCACGGATCATGAGGCTGGTGGATGCTTCTGCTCCCTACCTTACCCAGCTAGGATCCCTCCGCATGATGCTTAATTCGTACTCCAACGAGGGCAAGATGGTTTTCATTGACCCAGCCCTTTCTGCTCCCGCCTGGCCTATTCAGCAGCTGATTGACTTATTGAAAGGTGGAATGTCGTCTTTAAAACCTAAGGAGATCATGCACCTATACTCGATTAGGTCGGGTTACCTAGTGTTCTGGCAGAACAACGTGGCTCTTTTTATGCGGTACAATCCGCATCGCTTCGCCCAGCAGTTGGGCTATAACCAGGGTGTCCCTTTCGAGGCGTTCTTGGTTGAACCTACTCCATATATGGAAGTCACGCGTGACATCATCCATCACTTTAAGTGGCTGAACACCGGCTCCCGTTTCGTGATCCCCGAGGCCGACTATATTCCAAGGTGTGTGGGGTTCTTCGCAGGTTGGTACCGTTATCGAGTCGATCCCGTCATCGTCGAGGAAAGGCGGGTACTCTTCGAATGTCGATCGTCGGCTCTGGCCTAAGCTACTGGTATTCCGTTGCGATTGCAGACAGTGGTTCGCCTTCCGTTGAAGGATGGCGGCATGGTCCTTATCTCGAAAGCCGCAGAAATAGAATCAACTCCTCGCACTGCTGGAATGCCAGTGCGCACTAGACCTCCGATGATGCGTCAGTGACCGTACCATCAGTGGCGGTGTCATCCGCGGTGGTATTGCTAAAAAGGGATACTGGAAGCGAGGTTGTCCAACTTCGCACCAAAGCGCCGAAGGGAAGGAAGCGATCGTCTTCCAGTGTTAGATCTAGCTCGAAAAGGAGGAAGAAAACAGCTGCTGGCTTGCTTGACCTCCTGCTGGAATCTGAGCCTATTGTTCAAGATGAGCCCATCTCCATGCAAGAGCCGGATGACGGTCTTATTTATCCTGGCTCGTCAGCTGAGGAAGTATCTTAATTAGCTAAAGTTTTAAGGCGCTCGCAGGATGAGACCGAAAATGTGCCATCCCGAAGAAGCCCTACCCCCCAGTTATCTTCTATGAAGATCCCCCTTCACTACGGAGAGTACATATGGATCCTCTGCGAAGGGAAGATGAAAGAGCCTTCAAGCAGCCCATCTCGGCTGCTTCTGAAGACAAGCTGGCACTGAAGATCGGTGGGCATGAATCTGTAGTTGAAGCCCGTCGAGCACATTTCCTCAGGAAGGAACGACGGCTTGAAAAAGACATTCTAGAAGCATCCTGGCGCATCAGTATGTGTGCTTTCCGTATTTTTTCTTTTGGCAAATAATTTGTATCACTTTTTATATCTCCTTATCTTTGCGAAAACTTTGCAGGGACTTCAGCAACGAAAGAGGATCTGAGCCCAGGTCGTGCCATGACCGCCGCTTCTAGAGATGTCTCCCGTGACACATCGACATGTGCAGAAGGGGTTATTATGGCTGCCGTTCATGTTGTGGAGCCTCCGGTGGTGGCTCTTTTTCCTTCGGTGTCCATTCCTCGAGCGGAGGTGACCCTATTGGCCACGGACCCTATGGATTTTTCTGGTGGCGTCTTGGAAATTGTAGGAGGGACCGCGAAGGCCACTGTTCTTTCTCCGAAGCCTGAAATGGCGGTTGTTGCTTCGCAACTGGAAGCTGCTATGCCCGCAAATGTCCCTAGTGATGTACCTGAGGGCGTGGAGGAGGCCGCCGAAGCTGCCATGCCTCCAGTTCCATGCGAGCGGAGCGTTGAAGGTAACCTCTTACATTTTATTTTTAATGATCCCCTCATTATCTGAACTCTTCTTTCTTTCAAAACTGCGGGAATTAGCGGCTTCTATAGTGGACTTATCTCCCAGGAAGTCCTTCCAGTGCTTACTTGACATGGCTGCCCTACGGGCGATATCCCCGCAAAGCATCATCCTTTCTTCCAGGAAAGGTCGGTGTTCCTTGACCCCTTTGCTTTATTATCATTTTTTTACGATGATGCTAACATGCCCTATGCAGTTTCTGAAGCTGATGATGGAGTGGAGATCCTGGATGGGCCTAGGGATCCTTCAAACCCCCCTTGCATGGCTGTGGGTAAGTAAAACTTTACCCTTGGTATTGTTTTGTTGATTCCATATTTGCCAGTCTCACTGACTATCATAAACTTTTCCAGCTTTTCCAGCTCCGGCTCCGTTAGAATCTCGAATCTTTATTCCACCGGGACCATATGCCCGACATGCGTCTGAAAGGACGGCGAGACAAAGCATTCACTCCTTGTCAGCCCTTGTTCCCCTCCGAATACAGAGAACCGCGTAGGTTCATCTTGCCTGAGATTCGGGGCAGATGCTATTTGGTTTTATCCATCCACCTCTCCGAAGATGCCAAGTTGATTTATGGCACCGTGTATCGGAGGTTTAGACGGATGCGGCCGATGTAGCAGACTTCGTCAGATCATCCCTCATCTGAGGGGTTTTTGATTGTGGGGATGCTCTTTCCTGCATGCGTAAGCCCCTGCAGTTAATTACGCTATCACATTGCGGTAACAACTTTCTCCTTCTCCAGAATTTCACTTCGTGTCGTGGGTGTTTGTTTTGTTTGTGGTTGCCCGTGGATTGTATACGGAGACTAATTTATGTTGTCGCCCGTAGGATGTGGATTAGTCCAAATCCGTATTTTCTTAGATTTGGGTTTTGGGGTTGGGTTTAAGGATACGTTAGTCTTATTTGAGACTAAGATCAACTTAAACGTTTGTTAAGGATACGTTAGTCTAATTTTTGACTAAGATCAACTTAACGGGATCATTTAGATCCAACAAAAGAGCATTTGGACTCAATTGTTTAGTTTAGAGACATTGCGGTCGATTACCAGTTTAAGGACATGGTGGTCCATTGCATGTATGGCCATCGGGACCCGTCACCTCTCTGACGACGTTGAAGTATTACAACGACAGATATCAGAGGAGTTCAGAGATGTACTCTTGAACCAAAGTTGATTGGGGGATCTATAGTCCAATTTGAGACTAAAGTCTGTTTGAAGGTTTAAGGATACGTTAGCCATATTTGAGGCTAAGATCAACTTAAACGGGATCGTTTAGATCCGACAAATGAGCATTTGGGGCTCTATTGTTCCAGTTTAGGGACATAGTGGTCCATTGGTTTAAGGACGCTTAAGTCCGTGAGTTTAAGGACGCTTAAGTCCGTAGGTTGGTTTAAGGACGCTTAAGTCTATGAGTTGGTTTAAGGACGCTTAAGTCCATATTGATGTGTGGTTGTCGGGACCCGTCACCTCTCTGACGACGTTGAAGGATTATAACGACAAATGTCAGAGGAGTTCGGAGATGTACTCTTGAACCGGGTGTAAATTGATTTAAGAGAGCAGTCGTGCACAGTCAATTTTAATTTGAGCACTTATGGCTATGATTGGGTTAAGTCCAGTTGAAAATGTTCAACATTTTATTTATCATTGGCCTATTAGGCCTTTGCTTGGGCTCTGCCTTTATTAATGCATAGCATTGGGCTTTTAATCAAATGCACAGCATTTGTTTTGGTCTAACAGACCTCTGTTTGGGCTCTGCCCTTTTTAAAATAATGCATGGCATTTTTATTTTAGTCTGTTTTAGACTTTTTTCCTTTTAATTGGGCTCTGCCCCTTTGCATAGCACTTTTATTTGGTCTGATAGACCCTTTTTATTGGGCTTTGCCCTTGATAATGCCTTGCATTAAATGATCTGACAGCGCCCCACGTGGCTTGTCAGGCGCTTTGCGCCAATTGAGGAGCGCAAGGCGCAAACTCATGTGATGGTGACACGTGTCACGCTCTGGTGAGCACAAGCGCAGTGCACTGCGACAGTGCGCTGCGCTGTTGAGCTGCTGACACGTGGCGTGCTCTGGTGAGTTGTGCCAACCCAAGAACGCAATGCTCATTTTTTAAAGCGCAAGGCGCAGATTGCTCTAGGGCTGACACGTGGCGTTCTCTGGTGGCTTGCGCCAACCCAAGAGCGCAACAATGCCAATTTTACAAGTGCAGGGCACTGTTCAATATTTTGATCAAATTTAGATTAAAGAAAACAAGTTTTTCTTGATTTCCAGAGAGGCTTTACCTCAAATATCAAGAACCAGTGGTTCATCAAAAGGCAATGCCTTTATTATTATTATATTTTTTTATTGAAGATCTTTGATCTTGTTCTTAGATCAATGATCTTTTTAGAAGAAACTCTTCTTTTTATTCAAAGGGTTTTACCTTTATTTTTTTTGTGAGCTCTTCTCAAAATTTTCTAGAGAAGTTCTGAATATCTCTCTCTGATTTTGTTGTGTTTTTTAGACTTGGAGTCTAGGGGCCTTTTTATAGTGCCATTTGATTTGTTAAATCAGCTAAAGAGAACTTTCTCTGAGTGATTTAGGGATTTTTCCCCACGACTGGATCTTTGATCCAAGGACTTCTATTTTACAGAAGATAATCTTATTGTTTTAATAAGATCAGAAAGATCTTTCCAGAATTTTAATTCTGTTTTAGTGCTGGCACAGTTGGCGCAAGTGCACCTGCGCTTGACACGTGTCGCGCAGCGCAACTGCGCTGACACGTGTCGCGCAGCGCAGAGCGCAGCGCAACTACGCTGACACGTATCGTGCAGTGCACAACGTAGTTCAGCTGAAGCGTTGCTTCCTTTATTAAAATTTGAATTTTAAACACAGCTTTGCTCTGATTGGGAGAAACAGAAGCGTTGCTTCATTTCCCGCCTTGAAATTTGAACAGAGCTTTCCTTTGATTGGGGTAAACAGCCTTCATTGAAGATCTTCATGCTGGAAGTTCTGTTACGGCTGAAGAATTTATTGCCGAAACCAATACTTCTTTGCCCTTCCTTACTACTTATCATGATGAGACATTGGTGCATGTTTGGGTTGAGTATTGTCGTAGAGTGGAGGCTTGCTTACATAATCTCGAGTGTATACGCCTTCCTTCCGAGTTCTTAACTACAAAGGTGAGCCTGCGGGGGTGGATTGAGCGGTGCGCCGCTAATCTTCAGTCTTGCGAAAAGAGGCTCAACCGGAAATTTTCGGAGTGGGAGATAGCTTCAAATGCTTTAGGGGAACTCCAAGCTCAACTCACTACTAAGACCACCCGTGTGTACGAACTTTGGCGGGTGCTTCAAGAAGCTATCACAGACGTGGTAGCTCTTGATAAAGCCGTTATCTTTACCCGCGAGATGGTTGAAACTCATAAAGTTGCTGAAAATGTGCTTGAGAGTCGGTTCGCTTCGTATCAGGCTCAACAGTCTCAGGCGGAGACTCGTCTTGTGGCAATAACAAAGCTTTAAGCCGAGGCCTAGCGGAAGAATGATGAATTGACGAACTTATTGTACCATCCGCCGGCTTGAAGATTTTTTTTTTATGTTCTCCCTTTTTGTATTTGCTCCTGAATGAGAGTGTCTTTTGATTCTTTTATGAAATGTACTTCGTATTCATTTGGATTCATGAATAAAAGAAATATTTCATTTCATGCAGGCGCTTTCTTTTCTTTGCTGTGATTTTGGCATGTTACTTTAGCAAATGTGGCTCATAGACGGTAGATAACATTCCATCTTGACCTCCTTGTAGAGCAGCGATGGCTTAGGAAACAGGTTCAGGTTTGCCACGTAAGACTTTTTCAACATTATGAGCCATGAGGGTCTCATAAAGACATTTCTCCCTACGAGTCGAGAGGATCTCGTTGATGTATTTTTCTCCTTAGGAATCGTGAGGATTCCTAAGTGCGTTTTCTCTTGAGAGTCGTAAGGATCTCACAAGAGAGTTTTCTTTTTTACGGGTTGAGAGGTTTGCACAGGGACACTAATTTCCCTGAGGATCGAAACGAATCGAGAGATTATTGGTTGACCTAATTCCGAGACGGAGCACGGTTCTGGCGGGGCGGTCATTGGTTGACTTGTTTCCGAGACGGAGCATTGTTCCAACGAGGAGGTCATTGGTTCACTTGCTCCGCTTTCTGCGGTGTCAGGGTTTACTTGCTCTGCTTTCTGCGGTGTTGAGAAGGAATGCCGTATTGATCTTCTGGGATGCAGATGTTGCAGTCGAGATCTGACCCTCTCTTTGACAGAGTCTGTTGGGAAATGTGGTTCTCTTTTTGTTTATGCCCATGGATTGTATACAGGGATCAATATGGACTCGCCTGTAGGGCAAAAGTTTTATTCTTTCATTTTTTTATTTCTTTCCGCGATACTCTATCATTTCAGCTTTTTATATTGCGAAAGTCGCGATTGTCCAATCTGTTTACCCCAATCAGAGGAAAACTCTGTTCAAATTCCAAGGCGGGAGATGAAGCAACGCTTCATCTTCCCCCAATCAGAAACAAAGTTTTGCTTTGAAAATTTAAACTTTAATAAATGAAGCAACGCTTCAGATCCTTTGCGCTGTGCGCGACGCGCCACGTGTCTAGCGCAGATACATTAGCGCAGCATCCAAGAAGGCGCGTCCAATTAGAGCAAAGCTCTGTTAAAGGAAGCACCGTGCTGCGCTCTGCGCTGTGCGACACGTGGCAGCGCGGTTGCGCTAGCGCAGTTGCGCTGCGCTGTGCGCTGCGCGACACGTGTCAGCGCAGATGCGCTAGCGCAGAAGAAGGGGCTAAGTGCCAAAGGCAATTTATCCATGCAAAATTACATGCACTTGATAATAACAAATTAAAATCATACGATGCACAAGCACAACAGAGAGCTAAAATAAAAGAATCCTTAACAGACAATGAAGCACTTGATTAAAAAAGAAAAATACTTATTCATTCTTATTGTTATTACATTTAAAAAAGATCACCGAATACGGGATCAGAGAGACAAGGGTTCACAAAAAGAAAAAGAAGATTATTCAGCTCCCTCTCCGTCTTCTCCATCACGTCGAAGCGGCGATCTTCCCGAGGGGTAGCCATCCAACGGTCGACGCCGCACTCCTAGAAAAAAGTGGCGATGACGACCCCGTATCTGGCTCAGCAAGTAGAAGGAGAAGTCCCTCAAGGCTTTAGTGATCAAGAGCGCTTCAAAAAATCTCTCGATCTTATCCTCGGCCACATCAAGCATTGCCGAGGACATCTTTGCCGGAGGAGGGGGAATGTTGGCGAGCACTGAGGCAAGGATCATCCGAAGCCAAATGGAACCCGGGGGAAGAGGAGACCCCACACGAGTCGAAAGCTCGTACATGGCGGCATCGCACTGCTCGTCCGAAAGAGAGGAGTCTACCAAGCACGCAGCAAAGCGGGGAACAATGTCCCGAATCGGCACCTCCCATGGTTGTCGGCGGGCATGAGGGCGATTGCAAGCCATGATCGAAGAAGTTCTCTGAAAATGAGAGAAGAAAAGGCTCAACCTCGAATTATATATATAGACCCAGGCACAGAAGATTCTGTGCACAATGAAATCATTTCCAAGGCCTGGGAAATTAGAATTTTGGGAATACGAGTTTGACTTAAAAAAAAAGATATGAAAAGATATCTCAGGAGAAGCGACGCTTCCGATTTTCCCAAAATCTAAGTTTCAATAAATGAAGCAAAGCTTCAGATCCTCTACGCTGAGCGCAAGGCGCTACGTATCTGGCGCAGACGCATCAACGCGGCGCCCAAGGCAGCGCACCCAATCAGAGCAAAGCTCTGTTTTAAAACAAAATTAAATGAAGCAACGCTTCAGCTGCGCAAGCACTGCGCTGCGCGACACGTGTCAGCGCAGATGCGCCAGCGCAGTTGCGCTCCGCTGTGCGCTGCGCGACACGTGTCAAGCGCTGAGGAGTTGCGCAAAACAGAATTAAGATTTTAAAGAAATCTTTCTGTTCTTGTTAAAACAAGAAGATTTTCTTCCGTAAAACAGAAGCCCTTGGATCAAAGATCCAACGGTGGGGAAAATTCCCCAAATCACTCAGGGAAAGATCTCTTTAACAAAATCAACTAATTTATGAGCACTATAAAAAGGACCCTAAGCCTCAATTCAAAGGAGAAAAAAGAGGAAGATCTTTCTAAAAAAAAATAGAGAGAGAAGAGAATTCTCGAGAACTCCTCAAGAACAACAGAAGGTAAAAACCTTTGAAAGAAGAGAAAATTCTCTTATGAACAGATCAGTGATATAAAAACAAGATCATTAATCTTTAAACATAACTAAATAAAGGAATAAATAATTAAAAAAAATAGTGCTTTGCACTTTTTCATGAACCTTTGGTTCTTTAAGATAAGAAAAAACTTATCTTTTTCTTTGATCTAAATTAGATCAACAAATCTAACAGTGCTTTGCACTTCTATTCATTGAATCTAAAAGATTCCTAAATTATAGTGCCTTGCACTTGCAATACTGCATTGTTGCGCTCTTGGATTGGCGCAAGCCACCAGAGAGCGCCACGTGTCAGCGTCTGAACCGTTTGCGCTATGCGCTTTTGAATAGAGTTTTGCTCTCTGAAATTGGCGCAACTCACCGGAGCACGCCACGTGTCAGCAGCGCAAGCGTAGCGCACTAGCACAGCGCACTGCGCTGCATGACACGTGTCATCACCATGAGCGCTTGCGCTCTCTGATTGGCGCAAAGCGCATGATAAATGCAATGCATTTCCTAAAAAGGCCAGGCCCAAATCAAAAAGACTAAGCAGACCAAAATAAATTGCAAAGCAATAAAAGGGTAAAGCCCAAATGAAATTGATGCTCTGCATCATTTATAAAGGGCAGATTCCAAAACAAATTGATGCTCTGCATCCTTTCTGGGCAAAGTCCAAATAAAAATAAAAAGAAATGCAACGCAAAAGCAAATAAAATGTTGAACATTTTCAACTGGACTTAGCCCAATTATGGCCGTAAGTCCTTAAATTAAATTGACTGAGCAAGATTGCTCTCTTATATCAATTTATATCCGGTTCGAGGGTACATCTCCGAACCCCTCTGACGACTGTCGTTGTAATCCTTCAACGACGTCAGAGAGGTGACGGGTCCCAACGACCACACATCGATATGGATTGCGGGGTCCTTAAACTCGTGGACCGAGACGTCCTTAAACTAATATTGGACCGAGACGTCCTTAAACTAATAGTGGACCGAGACGTCCTTAAACTAATATCGGACCGAGATGTCCTTAAACTAATGTCGGACCACCACGTCTCTAAACTGGAACATGGACCACTACGTCCCTAAAACTGGAACAATAGAGCCTCCAAATGCTCTTTTGCCGGATCTAAACGATCCCGTTTAAGTTGATCTTAGCCCCAAACACGGCTAACGTATCCTTAAACATTCAAACGGACTATAAAACTCCGAATCAAATTTGGTTCAAGGATACATCTCTGAACTCCTCTGACATCTGCCGTTGTAATCCTTCAACGACGTCAGAGAGGCGATGAGTCCCGATGGACATATATTAATCGACCATCACGTCAAGTCGATCTTACTCCAAAATAGGACTAACGTATCCTTGACGAATGTTTAAGTTGATCTTAGCCGCAACGCGACTAATGCATCCTTAAACTAAAAACACCAAACCCAAATCTAAGTAAATACGGATTTGGACTAATCCACGTCCTACGGGCGACGGCATTACTCAGTCTCCGTATACAATCCACGGGCAACCACAAACAAAACAAACACACACGACACGAAATGAAATTCTGGAGAAGGAGAAAATTGTTACCGTGATGCGGTAGTGTAATTAACTGCAGGGGCTTGCGCCTGCAGGGAAGAGCGTCCCCACAATCAAAAACCTCTCAAGCGAGGGAGAATCTGACGAAGTCTGCTACATCGGCCGCATCCGTCTAAACCTCCGATACACGGTGCCATAAATCAACTTAGCATCTTCGGAGAGGTGGACGGATAAAACCAAATAGCATCTGCCCCGAATCGCCAGCGTTAGGACATCGCGGTCCCGTGCGCCGCCCTTCGGAGGGGCACAGATTCTGGCACGCCCGGTGGGACCTTTTCCTCTTTCCACTCCACACTTCGTGTGTCGTCCTCGCGAACCAATCACGGTTTGTTAAATGGTTGCCTTCAGATTTCAAGTTACCAAGATTTGGTCTTTTGCCTGGCGTAGAAATCAAGATTCAATGGCCTCTAACTGCACCAACTGCTCGAAGTGCCACTGCAACGGACGCTCCACCTCACCGGGTGGTGTAGCATATGGGCCCCAAGCAGCTTCCTTCCTCGCTCTGCCGGTATACCAGGTGACCCAAGCCACCACTGGCCTGTTCTTCGGGACCATGATCCCACCTACAAGCTTCTCTGCACCAATACCTGCACCGGAGGTGAACAAGAAGTCGGTCTTCGACCGGCTCACTGCTACGACGGCCCCTGTCAACGGGTCGCCCACTGCCAAACCAACAACCTCTGTTTTCGCCAGGATGGATCAGAACTCTAAATTGGTTATCCTAAGGAAGGCAATAACTACTGCTCCAGAGGTCTTCAAGGCGGCTTCCCCTGTCAAAGAATCAGTCTTTTCAAGACTGACGATTCCTGCTCCTGCCCTTGCTCAAGGATCCGTCTTCGACAGGTTGAATATCACCCCTCAAAAGACAACCTCAGTCTTTAAGAGGTTAACACCGGCGGCGCCTCATTCAGACAGGGGGCAAAAAGAAGATGTCTCAATCTCCGAGCCAGTCCCAACGGCTCGTCATGCTCGACGTCGCCATTGGCAACGAGTGAGGAAGGCATGGGGCAACTCCCCCTCAGGGCTAACTCCACCGACTCCAGTGGTGGAAGTCAACGCTGCTGTTCCAACTGGGAACAGCTTTGAACTGCTGAGGAGGGTACGGAAGAACTCTCCAACCGCTACACTGAAAAGATCTCCTCCGCCTGCGGAGAGAGTTTTGGAAACAAAACAAGAACAGCCCCCTCAAAGGCTGTCTTCAAGAATTTATAAAGTTTGGCGGAGGGTTCAAGACTCCGTGATCAACCCAGATTACTCTCGTCAACGAAAGAAGACGAAGGTGCAAGAAGGAAAAGACCGTCCTATTGAACAGCAAGGGACAACGATCGCTAGGGTACCCACTGCAACGGCCCGTTCAAATTCAACGGCCCACAAAAGAAGAAGGCCAGAGAAAACCCCCGCGCCGGCGACAAATATCCAAGGTGGTGGACCCAAACGCCCTAAGTCAGGGGGCATTATAGTTCATACCGTCTACGTGGCATCTGGTAAAGAAGATAGCCGCATATCTACGGGTCATCGACCGCTTACCCGATCAGTGACTAAGGCGCAGGAGCAACAACAAAAGCTCCAAGAAATGATGAATGCTATGGCTGCACTTACCGGACCAAAAGAAAGCCCTGAAACGTCCTCAGACGAACGTCAGGAGGAAGAAACCGACGCTGAATTCCTTCGTCGGATATTGGAGAAGAAGGACAAAGAGGCTGCTGAACAAGCAGCCAACATACAGCGTATGGGCCTCCTCTTCCAAGACATGATAGGGATGATGATACAACAAGAGCCCCCGGCTGAAGAGCCCCCGATCGTCCTTAGAGACGATAGGGGAGAGACATCAAATCCTCCACCAGCTCTATCGACAGCTAAAGAGGATACAATCTCCAAAACTGATTTGGATGAGTACATCGCCCAACAAATATGGGTTCATCATGCGACCGAAGCGGCCGGTCAAGTCGTAAAAACGGGACGGCCATATCCAAGTTGGTACGATCAAATCAAGTACCCACCCGGTTACACGATTCCCAAGTTCCATGTCTACAAAGGGACGGGCAATCCTCATCAGCATGTTGCCCAGTTCAGGGCACTCTGCGGCAATACCGGTGGTGATGACAAGCTTTTACTTCGCCAGTTTGTTGGAAGTTTATCGGATACGGCGTTCGAGTGGTACTCTGAACTCCCGAACGACTCTATCAAAACCTTCGCGGAGATGGAGCTGCTGTTTACTCAGCGTTTTGCAAGCGCCAGTGAACGTACCCCGATGACAGCACTGATTAACGCCAGGGTAAAGCCAGGCGAAACGTGGGTTCAGTATGCTATACGGTGGCGGAACTTGTGGTCGAAGTGCGAGCAGCGCATTGAAGAAGCTCCCGCGGTGGGTATGTTTGTGGGGACCCTTGATCCGCAAGCAACCATCTCGCAATTTATGATGTTTTTCAAGCCAACTACCTTCCAGGCCTTGATTGACAAGCTAGCGCAGATGGATCAGATGGGCCATAAACCCCCTCTTCCAAGGCCGGACTCCCGAAATGACAAAGGGAAGGGAAAAGCGATCGTCGTCGCTAATGCTCAACAACAACCGAGCGACTCGAAACCGGTTGCTCGTCAAAATAATATGCGCCCGTACGTACTCCTTGAGGATAGGATGGGACGTCCTTATTCCTTTCCCCGCGATAAAACGAGGAGGTTATTCAAGCTGGCGTTGCGCAACAGACTCATAAATCTGCCGGATCCAAAACGTCCGTTGCAACCAAGTGACTTCAACGAGCCCAACCACTGTCCTTATCATCGAGTACTAGGCCATTCGATCGAAGATTGCTACGTTTTCAAGAATTGGCTTGAAAACCAGTACCGACGGGACAAGTTCGCATTATCTTACAAATGGAAGGTGAATCCCCCGCAGCCCCACACCTCTAAAGGGACGAATACGCCGGGGGCAACATGCTCCGTCATTGAAGAAGCTCCTTGGGAGGTTGTATTATCAGCCAAAACAAAGAGAATGCTAAACGATCTTCAGACATGTCCAGCAATCAAGTGGAAGAACCCGTTGGAACCGCAGGTCATTGAGGGGATGTTGAAGCCACGTCCAACTCCAAAGACCGATGATGGTGGTTCAAGCACTTGCAGCCAGCCGTCAAAATCTTCGAAAAAGAAGAAGAAGAAATCTAAGAAGCCCGTGAAGCCTGGCAACAAGCGCACGGACTTACTAAAGCAAATTGATGCGCTGGATGAATACAACCAAAAGGCACGGACTCCCATTACGCTCCAAGAGTTCCTCAATCACGTCTTTCAAGAAGAAGATGAGGGAGAAAGTTCATCGGATGAATCCGAGGAATATGTGGCGAGCTGTCATATGATTTCCCATTCGATCACGAACGATGGGGAGACTCCTTGCACTGAAACGCTGAGGGCAGATCCTGAACCAAAATTTCCGGAGCTATAAGATGAAATGATTGACGCGTTCCTTAACGAAGTTCGATTGAAAAGTAAAGCTGATCGAGAACACGAGACGGCTATATTTGAAAGGGCCAAGCGCCAGCGACTTGATGGAAGAGCTGAGACGATCCCGCTGGAGCAAAATACCTCCGTTACCGACAAAAGTCAATTCAAGATGAGGAAAAAGTTTGCTAAGGCCATATCAATGGGCATGAAGCTGCCATCCTCTGAAGGAAACATCACTGGTAAAATGGAAACGCACCCCTCCTATTGCTTATATCATCAAAAGATTTCGCACCCCACCGAAGAGTGCAAAGCTTTCAATAGATGGTGGCAGGGATATGTTGCTCACCAACAACGCTTTAAGCGGGAAAAGCGTAAAACTCGTCGAGGGCAAAGAAATACGACCGAAGGGATTAAAAGAACTACCGGCAATTGTCGCATGGTTAACACTGGCGGGTCACAAGTGCCTACATTCGGGAGTGATTCTGATGAAGAGCTGGAACTGGCCCCTCTCTTTAAAGAACCCACTTCGAGAAAAGAAGAAGAGCCGAAGGTCTGCGAAAATATCCGGCTGCGGAATCGAACGTTGCCTGAAAAGAATCTTGGACCCTCAAACAGAAAAGATAAAGGGAAAGAAAAGGTCTTTGAAGATATCGTCTTAGATGACCAAGTTCTGGAGGAGCTAAGCGCCAACAACCTGCCAAAGAAAAATAAGGTGGATTACAACGTCTTAGCGCATCTGAGGAAGCTGCCTTCACAGCTCAGCATTCTTGACGCCCTTTTGTTATCAAAGGAGGCGAGAGATTCGTTGATTAAGGCACTCCAAGATCCGGAACAATTCCAAGCATGCCTGGCCGAGGAAAAGATGAAGGATGAATTGGAAGAAGTGCACACGGCCGATGTCACTTTCGGCGATGAAGACCTTTTCCTTGGGACGTGCGAACACAATCGCCCTCTCTATGTCTCAGGATACTGCCATGATATAAAGATAGGCAAAATCCTGATCGATAACGGATCGTCTGTTAATCTCCTCAACGTGTGGGTGTTAAAAGAAATCTGCATGAGCGTCCAGCACCTTACTCGTGACAAGATCACCATCTCCGGGTTCGACTCCCAGTCATCAAGAACTCTTGGGTCTGTGATACTGACGCTACGCTTCGGGCTACTCATCATGGACGTTAAGTTCCACGTCATAGACGCCAAGACATGCTACAACACTTTGCTCGGCCAACCATGGTTACACGAGTACAACATCATCCCTTCTATAAAACATCAGTGTATGAAGTATTTTAAGGATGGTTTCGAGTATACCGTGACGGGAGAACTGAACCCGTTCTCTGTCAACGAGGTCCGCAAATATGAAGATGCCAAATATTTCTTACCGGATTTCGAAGATACAGAGAAGTGTCACAAAACGGAGAATAAAACTAACGCTACCATCCCTGTCTTCGGCAGTGATACTGAGGAGGAAGAGGAGATAGTGTATTCGGGTCCGCTCCAACACAACAAGCCGGGACCGTCCGCTCCTACGTTGATCTTTGGTAGCGACTCGGAAGATGAGATCCGTGTTGTACTCTCTGCTCGACCTTCAATACGAACGTCTGCTGACGAAGAGCAAAGTTTACAAGTCGCCATAGTGCCGCTTAAACACCATAAAGAACTGGACGCACTTAATATTTGCAATGTAGAAGAGCTACAAACATTCTACATCCCTCCCAGGCGAGAGAGCGAGAAAGCAATTTTGTTCTACCGCTCTGAAGAAACCAAGGTGGAAAAAGAAATCTGGCATGACGCGGATCCTACGCTCGACAGGCTTCAGCCTATCCGTCTTCCCAGATATTATACAGAGGGTTTGAAAAAGCTGCTGAAACGCCAGGGGATATCCTTCAAGCAGACCGTTCGGAAAGCCAAGTTATATGACAAAGTCTGGAACGTTCCCGGGACTCAACGCAAACTGCCTAATGGGAAAATGGAGACAATCAGACTTGGATACATCCGGTCAAAGAAGAGAGAGCTACTAAATAGCTGCTATATCGTGTATGACTTCGACGAAGAAGCGGATGCTCAATGGGAGGACGCTAATCCTGAGCCAGTGAAAGTTCCGGATGCAAAAATGCCCAGTCCGTCGTTCGAAGAACAAATGGACAAGCTTATAAGGGAAGCGGGTCAAAAAGTCCGAGATGATCATAACCGTGAAATGGTCATCTATGAGAAAGCCAAGACGCAACGCCTTCTCCAACAGGCCGTGAAAGATGAAAAGGCTGCTCCCTGTCAACCTGTTATAAACAAGGCTCGACGCAAAAGCAGAAATAAGTCGAAAGGCCGAAAAGGCGCTCAACAGCAACAAAGAAAGGCTAAGAAGCCACGCAAACGGGAGTCAAGTGCTATTGATCTATCCCTTATGAAGAAAATGGGTCGAGCGTACTCGTTTCCTCGGGACAAGACGAAGAAGATACTTGATCTTGCTCTAAAACATCAAATGCTTACACTGCCGGAGTCCAAAAACCCCGAACGAGCAGGTGAAGTCTCTAACCCAAATTATTGCACTTATCACCGAGTGATAGGACACCCTCTCGAAGATTGCTTCACCTTCAAAAATTGGGTTGAAGATCAGTACCAGCTCGGCAAGTTCGCTCTGTCTGACAACTGGAAGGCAACGCCGCCACAGAAGTACGAACCCGAGGTCACGAAAGAAGAACCGGTTTCACATTGGGATTGGAAGTGAATTCGCACATGTCACATGATTACAATATTAAAAGAAGAGGCCGAGGACATGGATGACCTTTCCTGGTGCTTCGAAAACAGCAACGACGAGGTAATCTCAGAATTTCCGCCAGCTCCGAAAGAACTGGAGGATGGAATACATACTACTGCAGATAACCTCAAGAAAATTGAGTTGGGGACGGTAAACAACCCGCGACCGACATTTGTCAGCGAGCTACTATCTGAAGAAAAGGTGGCTGCGTTAAAAGACGTCCTTGTACAGCATAAAGATTGCTTCGCATGGAACTATTCCGAAATGCCGGGACTAGATCCAGAAGTGGCTGTACATAAATTGGCGATATCCCCGGACATCAAGCCAGTCAAGCAGGCGCCGAGAAGAATGCGGCTCGAGCTCGAGATGAGTATCAACGCTGAGGTCAAGAAGCTGATAGACTCTGGCTTTATCCAGGAGGTTCAATACCCTGAATGGATTGCTAACATCGTCCCGGTGATGAAGAAAAATGGGACGGTGCGCATATGTGTGGACTTTCGGGATCTCAACAAAGCCTGCCCGAAGGATGACTTCCCGGTGCCAGTCACCGAGTTAATGATAGACAATACGTCCACGCATGAGATTTTCTCCTTCATGGACGGCTCATCAGGGTATAATCAAATAAAAATGCATCCTGAAGACCAGAAACATACAGCTTTCCGGACTCCTTTGGGAATATTTTGTTACAAGGTAATGCCCTTCAGTCTAAAGAATGCCGGTGCCACCTACCAAAGGGCCATGACGAAGATCTTCGACGACCTTATACACGAAATCGTCGAATGCTATATCGACGATCTCGTGGTTAAAAGCAAATCATACGCGGAACATCTCGAGCATATGAAGACCGTATTTCAACGCCTTCGACAATACAACTTGAAAATGAACCCGCTCAAGTGTGCATTCGGAGTTTCCTCAGGCAAATTCCTGGGATTCATTGTTCAACACCGAGGTACATCTGCTGGCATGTGATGTTTGGACATAGAATCGAGTTGAAATAGATCCGTCAAAGATCAAAGCGATCATGGAAATGCCTTCGCCGAGAACTCTCAAACAGTTGCGATCTCTCCAAGGGAAGCTCGCATACATACGGCGATTTATAGCCAATCTTCCAGGCAAGTGCCGTCCCTACAACCACCTGATAAAGAAGGGGACCCCGTTCGTCTGGGACCAAAAATGCCAAAGCGCACTAGACGAGATCAAGCAATACCTGCAGAACCCGCCGGTGTTAGCTGCTCCGGTCAAGGGAAAACCCCTCATTCTTTATACAACCGCCCTCGAAGGTTCCTTAGGCGCATTATGGGCACAAGAGAACGATCAAGGGAAAGAGAGAGCACTCTACTACTTAAGTCGAGTTCTGCTGGGGGCAGAAAGCAACTACTCCCCTATTGAAAAACACTGCCTGGCGTTGATCTTTGCGATAACAAAGCTCAGGCACTATACGTTCGCGCATTACGTCCGTCTCATTTCAAAGGTGGACCCCTTTAAATACTTGATGTCAAAGGCCATATTGACGGGACGACTCGCTAAATGGGCCCTGCTCTTGATGGAGTTCTCGATAATGTATCAACCTTTCAAGGCAGTGAAAGGCCAGGCCATCGCCGACTTCCTCGCTGAGCATCCGATACCTGCCGATTCTCCTCTGAATTGCAAGTTGCCAGACGAACACGCGTTTGACACTATCGATGGGAACGATACCCGATGGGAACTCTATTTCGATGGAGCATCTTCCATGAAGAAGCGCAAGCAAAGTACGCCAATGATCAAATCGGGGGTGGGCCTCATCTTCGTGACCCCACAAGGAGGAATAATGCTCTTCGCTTTCTCCTTAACAGAGCCGAGGATGAATAACGAAGCCGAATATGAAGCTTTGATAGCAGGCCTCGAGATCGCCATCGACATGAGAATTGAAAATCTCCTCATATATGGAGACTCCCAACTGGTCGTTAGTCAAATAAACGGCGACTACCAGACATGAAAACCAGAATTGGTGAAGTATGGTGAAAAAGTGCAACAGCTGTTGACCCAAATCCCCTCCTACACTTTGGAGAACATACCGCGTGCGGAAAATAGCAAAGCAGACGCATTGGCCAAACTTGCTAAAGAACTGGCTGACGAGAACCTCGATGACGTTAGAATCCTGGTGCAAAGCCGTCGAGTGCTTGCCCCAGCAGAAATATCTCCGGAATCATCCGAAGAAAAAGGAGTGAACAAGCAGACAACCCTGCAAGTAAAAGATTGGGAAAATACCGAGGATTGGAGGGAAGTCTTCATAGATTACTTCAAGTCCCACCGAATGCCTGAAGAAGCATCTACGAGACATCAGCTCATGAAACGAGCTCTGTCTTTCGCCTTCGTCAATGATACTCTGTACAAGAGGTCATTTGATTCTTTGTGGCTGAGATGCTTAGGACCTGACGAAGCGAAAAGGGTCGTCCAGGAAGTTCACGACGGACTCTGCGGTTCTCACCAAGCAGGCCCAAAGATGAAGTTGAAGATCAAACGGATGGGCTACTACTGGCCTACGATGATCCAGGACTGCCTCGAATATGCGAAGCAATGCCACTCATGCCAAATTCATGGGGACTTCATCCACTAGCATCCAAATCCACTACACCCAACGGTGGGTAGCTGGCCATTCAAAATGTGGGGGACTGATATAGTCGGCCCCGTGGAACCAGTATCGTCTAGAGGACATCGTTTCATCCTAGCAACGACTGACTACTTCTCTAAATGGGCAGAAGCAGTACCGTTAAGAGAAGTTAAGACGGTGAATATCCTCCATTTCTTCAAAACGCATGTCATATATCGGTTTGGAACTCCGCGACGGATCATCTCCGATAACGGGCCAGCTTACAGAAGCCACAAGATCAGTCGCTTCGCGCAACATCATAATATAGACTGGAGATATTCCTCGGTTTATAATCCGTGAGCCAACGGACTAGCTGAAGCCTTCAACAAGACCTTGACAAAAATCATAAAGAAAACGGTGTCCCGAAATAAGAAAGACTGGCATGAAAGACTGCAAGAAGCTCTTTGGGCATATCGAACTACGTTCAAGACGGCCACGAACACAACGCCATACGCGTTGGTGTTCGGTACAGAAGCAGTACTTCCCCTCGAGATAGAGTTACCCTCTCTACGAGTGGTAGTTCACTACGAACTGACGGACGAAGAAAATGCTCACCTTCGGCTTGAGGAGCTTGACGCCCTTGATGAAACCCGGCTCGTAGCGCAGCAAAATCTGGAAGCTTATAAAGAAAAAATGATGCGCTCATATGAAAGATTGATCCAGCCAAGGACATTCAGCCAAGGCGAACTTGTGTTAGTGGTCAAAAGGCCTATGATCCCAAATTGAGCCAAGCGAGGAAAATTCGAGCCAAACTATGAAGGCCCATACATCATAGATAAGGTCTACCAGGGTGGGGCCTATCTACTCATGGACATGCACGGTGAAAGGCCTTTCAGGCCAATAAACGGCCACTTCCTAAAGAAATACTATGCTTAATGAGCCACAGCCTAGGTCAATGGTAGATGACGACGACTATGTCCGCTCGTTATCTTCCTAAGCTCAAACTCTATCAGCAAACGTCGGACCGAAATGTCCTTAAACTAATAGTAGACCGAAACGTCTTTAAACTAATACCGCAGCATCTTTTAGACTGATGAGATAAAAAAATATATATAAAAATAAAAAAAAACGGTATGTCCATAAGCAAAAAGGGCACGGATGAAAACCTGAAAGGGCTCCGTGAGTAAAAACAGCAGGGCTACCGGCGAGTGTTCGTGAAAACCCGAAAGGGCGCGACCTCGTAAAAAAGAAGAAAATAATAAAAAAGAATAATAAAAAAACGGTATGTCCATAAGCAAAAAGGGTACGGATGAAAACCCGAAGGGGCTCCGTGAGTAAAAACAGTAGGGCTACCGGCGAGTGTTCGTGAAAACCCGAAAGGGCGCGACCTCGTAAAAAAAAGAGAGAAAAAAAAAATAAAAAATAAAAAAAAAGGTATGTCCATAAGCAAAATAGGCACGAATGAAAACCTGAAAGGGCTCCGTGAGTAAAAACAGCAGGACTACCGGCGAGTGTTTGTGAAAACCTGAAAGGGCGCAACCTCGTTAAAGGACACTTACAGGGTCCTCTCGACCTTGTAAGGAGAAACCACCCGCGTGAGATCCTTACGACTCACAAAGGAGCAACACACTTAGGGATCCCCACGATTCCTAAGGAGAAAACACTTGCGAGATCCTCACGACTCGTAAGGAGAACTCTCTTATGGGACCCTCACGGCTCATAGGATTTGAAAGTCTTAAGTTACAGAGATCTCAACCTGTGCTTAAGCAATCCCCACAATTTCCGATATTTCCCTACAAGTGGTCCAATACTGGCCCTTGTATACAATCCACGGGCGTGAATAAAACATTTCCCTAACCAAGTTCCATCCATGACTGGGGATATGTTCGCATGGTACACAACCCTTGTAAATCCTCTCGACTTACAAGGAGAAAACCCTCTTGTAGGATCCTTACGACTTACAGAGAAACATACACTTAGGAATCCTCACGATTCTTAAGGAGAAAATGCACCTACAAGATCCTCACGGCTTGTAGGAAGAAATACCTTTGTGAGACCCTTGCGGCTCATGAAGTCAAAAGCCTTAGTCGACAGGACCTTAAGCCTGGTCGCTAAGCCACCTTTGTTCGACATCGACAGAGGCAGATGATGATTCGCTCCTGGCAATATCCCAGTTGTAGCAGTGCTGATGCCGAAATCGGCGTCTGATTCCAGGTTTACGGCGAAAAACCAGTAGGCCGCACATGCATACGAAATAGCCGAAATGATGGGGCAGCTTGCAATAAAAAGCAACAAGTAAAAATGCATGCATGCAAAATAGCCGAAATGATTGGGCAACTCGCAATAAAAAGCAGCGAGTAAAAATAAAAAAAATAAAAAAAAAGCCGAAATGATTGGGCAACTCGCAATAAAAAACAGCGAGTAAGAATAAAATAAATAGCCGAAATGATTGGGCACCGCGAAAAAATAGCCGAAATGATTGGGCAATCGGGACCTTCGCGATATAAAAGCTGAAATGATAGAGCATCGCGGAAATAAAACAAAAAAAAATGATGATAAAACTTTGGCCCTACAGTTAAGATCACATCGATCCCTGTATACAATCCAAGGGCGTAAACAAAGAGGGAACCATACTTTCCCAATAGACTCCGCCAGAAGACGAAGCCAAACCTCGACGGTTCATTCCAACTCCGAAGAAACCAGTGTCTTCAGCCAATTCCTCGACTCACGGATACAAACACTCCTTGATGAGAGCCTCCTGATTCATGTCGACTCGCAGAGCCACTAGTGCCTCCATGGGAAATCCTCGACTCGTTTCAAACCCCAAGGAAACAAATAATCCTTGGTGCTAGGGAAACAAATAATCCATAGCAAACTCCTCGACTCATGGATACAAACACTTCTTGACAAGAGCCTCCTGATCCGTGTCGACTCGCAGAGCCACCAGTGCCTCCGTGGGAAATCCTCGACTCGTTTCAAACCCCAAGGAAACAAATAATCCTTGGCGCTTGGAAAACAAATAATCCCTAGCAAACTCCTCGACTCACGGATACAAACACTCCTTGACGAGAGCCTCCTGATCCGCGTCGACTCGCAGAGCCACCACTGCCTCCGTGGGAAATCCTCGACTCGTTTCAAACCCCAAGGAAATAAATAATCCTTGGCGCTTGGGAAACAAATAATCCCTAGCAAACTCCTCGACTCACGGATACAAACACTCCTTGACGAGAGCCTCCTGATCCGCGTCGACTCGCAGAGCCACCAGTGC
The DNA here is from genome assembly GCA_030015575.1 of Agapanthus africanus. Lineage (NCBI taxonomy): Eukaryota > Viridiplantae > Streptophyta > Magnoliopsida > Asparagales > Amaryllidaceae > Agapanthus > Agapanthus africanus. The sequence continues at coordinate 61,213,373 of JASDDO010000028.1, read as the reverse complement.
CTCCGTGGGAAATCCTCGACTAGTTTCAAACCCCAAGAAAATAAATAATCCTTGGCGCTTGGGAAACAAATAATCCCTAGCAAATTCCTCGACTCACGGATACAAACACTCCTTGACGAGAGCCTCCTGATCCGCGTCGACTCGCAGAGCCACTAGTGCCTCCGTGGGAAATCCTCGACTCGTTTCAAACCCCAAGGAAACAAATAATCCTTGGTGCTAGGGAAACAAATAATCCTTAGCAAATTCCTCGACTCATGGATACAAACACTCCTTGATGAGAGCCTCCTGATCCGCGTCGACTCGCAGAGCCACCAGTGCCTCCGTGGGAAATCCTCGACTCGTTTCAAACCCCAAGGAAAAAAATAATCCTTGGCGCTTGGGAAACAAATAATCCCTAGCAAATTTCTCGACTCACGGATACAAACACTCCTTGACGAGAGCCTCCTGATTCGCGTCGGCTCGCAGAGAAACCAGTGTCTCCGCGGGAAATTCCCGATTCGTCTCAACTTGCAAATGAAACCTCAGGCAGCAGGGACTAAAAAACTTGCTTCCTGAACAATGGGACCCTGCAAGTCAGTCCAAAATGGTCTCTTGCATACTATTCACGGGTCTCACTCTCCAAGGTCGAGTCTCGACAAGGAGGGAAACAACCGCTTACGAGTCCTCTCGACTCGTAAGAGGGAAAATTCTCCTATAGGATCCTTACGACTTATAAGAGGAAACCACACTTAGGAATCCTCACGATTCCTAAGGACAAAAACCACTTACGAGATCCTCTCGATCCGTAGGGAGAAAAGTCTCTATGAGACCCTCACGGCTCATGGAGTTGAAAAGTCTTAGGCAACAGATCTGAACCTGCGGCCTAAGCCATCGCTGATTCTTAAGAAAGTCAAGATGCGTGCTCTACTATCTGTTGACCATGTTTACTAAGGTGGCGTGCCGAGAAGAAAAGAAAGAAGAAAGCGACGGAAAGAGCATCTGATCTACATTTGATTAAGCGTTCGAAACACATTCATTTATGCAAAAGATTCGGAACAAAAGATAAGACAAGCTAAAATAAAAAAAGGGGTCTCCATTCATATTGCTAAAAATTCTTGCAATTATAAGAGCAATGAATAAGAGACATTATTCAAATTATTACAACGGTATAACCTCAGATCCGGGGCACGGATTGAGGAATTCAAAAGTAAGGCTATCCAGAGTTCTTTTGGCCTTTCTAATTATTCTTATGCGCAGCCTCTCGCGCTCCTCTGTGTCGAGATCCTCGGCAAGCCCTTCCGGCCTTCGATAAGCAGCAACTATCGTCGTCTGCTGGAAGATTTGATGTAGGATGTCAATCAGGCTGTCCCGCCGTTTCTTCGAAATCAGCCCCGTCAGGAACACTGAATGCACGTTGTCTTCGGCATCATCCAGCGCATTGAGCGGTAGGGCCTCGTGAAGACTCGGAAGTGCTCTCCATATTGCTCCCAGCACGACTTTCAAAAGAGCCGAACGACGAGGTAGCAGCCAACCACCGCTTGCGTTCAGACGACCCATGACCTCTGCACATTGGGCGTCTGTAAACTCTTGGTTTTGTTGAAGGCCCTATGCACGAATATCCTCGTAGGTAATGAACTCGTGCAGACTGTATAGATGCACCGCCATAATGCCTGAAGGAAGCAACATTGGAAGATTAGCAATGAGGAAAAGGTATAGGGAGTTAAAACTCCTCGAGAGCAATGCTCTATAGACAGGAGTGACACCTGTCAAAAACCAGTTATGTGGAGAATTTAAGGAAAATTCCCTAAGAACATTGAGACCTTTGCTTTGAGGAAAAAATGATATAATAATAATAATAGTATCAAATGCCATGAAGAACTCTTAAGAGTTCTTCTATATGATTTGGAAGGAGCAAAGCTCCATTAATTAAGAAAATCCAAGGGAAACCTTTCGGAGAGCAGAGCTCTATTAATGGAACCCTAATAGGGTTCCCTTTAGTTCTCTTTAGACCCCTTTAGAGCAAAGCTCTGCTAAGTGAAACCCTAAATGGGTTTTCTTTAGATCAGGGATCTATTGAGAGCAAAGCTCTTAAAGATGATTTAATTTAATCAAAATTAATATTTTTACCTAAAATTCTCTAAAGTTTGAACTTTTAAAAAGTGTCTAAACAAGAGAGCAAGGCTCTGATTTCTGAAAGTAAAAATCTGAAAGATGATAAGCATCTGTGGGGGACCAAAGGTCCTATTTATAGGCATCGAGTGCCTCTTCAACTTCCAAAAGGTGCCGCGACGGTTGGGATTCTGCCACCGTTGCGCTTGCGTTTGGAGGCCACGTAAGCGCAGCGGTGGGAGGGCATTTGTTTACCCCAATCAGAGCAAAGCTCTGTTCAAATTCCAAGGCGGGAGATGAAGCAACGCTTCATCTTCCCCCAATCAGAAACAAAGCTTTGCTTTGAAAATTTAAACTTTAATAAATGAAGCAACGCTTCAGATCCTTTGCGCTACGCGCGACGCGTCACGTGTCTAGCGCAGATATATTAGTGCAGCGTCCAAGAAGGCGCGCCCAATTAGAGCAAAGCTCTGTTAAAAGAAGCGCCGTGCTGCGCTCTGCGCTGTGCGACACGTGGCAGCGCAGTTGCGCTGCACTGTGCGCTGCGCGACACGTGTCAGCGTAGATGCGCTAGCGCAGAAGAAGGGGCTAAGTGCCAAAGGCAATTTATCCATGCAAAATTACATGCACTTGATAATAACAAATTAAAATTATACGATGCACAAGCACAACAAAGAGCTAAAATAAAAGAACCCTTAACAGACAATGAAGTACTTGATTAAAAAAGAAAAATACTTATTCATTCTTATTGTTATTACATTTAAAAAAGATCACCGGATACGGGATCAGAGAGACAAGGGTTCACAAAAAGAAAAAGAAGATTATTCAGCTCCCTCTCCGTCTTCTCCATCACGTCGAAGCGGCGATCTTCCCGAGGGGTAGCCATCCAACGGTCGACGCCGCACTCCTGGAAAAAAGTGGCGATGACGAGCCCGTATCTGGCTCAGCAAGTAGAAGGAGAAGTCCCTCAGGGCTTTAGTGATCAAGAGCGCTTCGAAAAAGCTCTCGATCTTATCCTCGGCCACATCAAGCATTGCCGAAGACATCTCCGCCGGAGGAGGGGGAATGTCGGCGAGCACTGAGGTAAGGATCATCCGAAGCCAAATGGAACCCGGGGGAAGAGGAGACCCCACACGAGTCGAAAGCTCATACATGGCGGCATCGCACTGCTCGTCCGAAAGAGAGGAGTCTACCAAGCGCGCAGCAAAGCGGGGAACAATGTCCCGAATCGGCACCTCCCATGGTTGTCGGCGGGCATGAGGGCGATTGCAAGCCATGATCGAAGAAGTTCTCTGAAAATGAGAGAAGAAAAGGCTCAACCTCGAATTATATATATAGACCCAGGCACAGAAGATTCTGTGCACAATGAAATCATTTCCAAGGCCCGGAAAATTAGAATTTTGGGAATACGAGTTTGACTTAAAAAAAAAGAGATGAAAAGATATCTCAGGAGAAGCGACGCTTCCGATTTTCCCAAAATCTAAGTTTCAATAAATGAAGCAACGCTTCAGATCCTCTGCGTTGAGCGTAAGGCGCCACGTGTCTGGCGTAGACGCATCAACGCAGCGCCCAAGGCAGCGCACCCAATCAGAGCAAAGCTCTGTTTTAAGACAAAATTAAATGAAGCAACGCTTCAGCTGCGCAAGCACTGCGCTGCGCGACACATGTCGGCGCAGATGCGCCGGCGCAGTTGCGCTGCGCTGTGCGCTGCGCGACATGTGTCAGCGCAGACGCGCCAGCGCAGTTGCGCTCCGCTGTGCGCTGCGTGACACGTGTCAAGCGCTGAGGAGTTGCGCAAAAAAGAATTAAGATTTTAAAGAAATCTTTCTGTTCTTGTCAAAACAAGAAGATTTTCTTCTATAAAACAGAAGCCCTTGGATCAAAGATCCAACGGTGGGGAAAATTCCCCAAATCACTCAGGGAAAGATCTATTTAACAAAATTAACTAATTTATGAGCACTATAAAAAGGACCCTAAGCCTCAATTCAAAGGAGAAAAAAGAGGAAGATCTTTCTAAAAAAAAAGAGAGGGAAGAGAATTCTTGAGAACTCCTTAAGAACAACAGAAGGTAAAAACCTTTGAAAGAAGAGAAAATTCTCTTATGAACAGATCAGTGATCTAAAAACAAGATCATTAATCTTTAAACATAACTAAATAAATGAATAAATAATAAAAAAATAGTGCTTTGCACTTTTTCATGAACCTTTGGTTCTTTAAGATAAGAAAAAACTTATCTTTTTCTTTGATCTAAATTAGATCAACAAATCTAACAGTGCTTTGCACTTCTATTCATTGAATCTAAAAGATTCCTAAATTATAGTGCCTTGCACTTGCAATACAGCATTGTTGCGCTCTTTGATTGGCGCAAGCCACCAGAGAGCGCCACGTGTCAGCGTCTGAACCGTTTGCGCTATGCGCTTTTGAATAGAGCTTTGCTCTCTGAAATTGTCGCAACTCACCGGAGCACGCCACGTGTCAGCAGCGCAAGCGTAGCGTACTAGCGCAGCGCACTGCGCTGCATGACACGTGTCATCACCATGAGCGCTTGCGCTCTCTGATTGGCGCAAAGCGCCTAATAAATGCAATGCATTTCCTAAAAAGGCCAGGCCCAAATCAAAATGACTAACAAGGCCAAAATAAATTGCAAAGCAATAAAAGGGTAAAGCCCAAATGAAATTGATGCTCTGCATCATTTATAAAGGGCAGAGCCCAAAACAAATTGATGCTCTGCATCCTTTCTGGGCAAAGTCCAAATAAAAATAAAAAGAAATCCAACGCAAAAGCAAATAAAATGTTGAACATTTTCAACTGGATTTAGCCCAATTTTGGCCGTAAGTCCTTAAATTAAATAGACTGAGCAAGATTGCTCTCTTAAATCAATTTATATCCGGTTCGAGAGTACATCTCCGAACCCCTCTGACGACTGTCGTTGTAATCCTTCAACGACGTCAGAGAGGTGACGGGTCCCAACGACCACACATCGATATGGACTGCGGGGTCCTTAAACTCGTGGACCGAGACGTCCTTAAACTAATATTGGACCGAGACGTCCTTAAACTAATAGTGGACCGAGACGTCCTTAAACTAATATTGGACCGAGACGTCCTTAAACTAATATCGGACCGAGATGTCCTTAAACTAATGTCGGACCACCACGTCTCTAAACTGGAACATAGACTACTACGTCCCTAAAACTGGAACAATAGAGCCTCCAAATGCTCTTTTACCGGATCTAAACGATCCCGTTTAAGTTGATCTTAGCCCCAAACATGGCTAACGTATCCTTAAATATTCAAACGGACTATAAAACTCCGAATCAAATTTGGTTCAAGGGTACATCTCTGAACTCCTCTGACATCTGCCGTTGTAATCCTTCAACAACGTCAGAGAGGCGACGAGTCCCGATGGACATATATTAATCGACCATCATGTTAAGTCGATCTTACTCCAAAATAGGACTAACGTATCCTTGACGAATGTTTAAGTTGATCTTAGCCGCAACGCGACTAATGCATCCTTAAACTAAAAACACCAAACCCAAATCTAAGTAAATACGGATTTGGACTAATCCACGTCCTACGGGGGACGGCATTACTCAGTCTCCGTATACAATCCACGGGCAACCACAAACAAAACAAACACACACGACACGAAGTGAAATTCTAGAGAAGGAGAAAGTTGTTACCGCGATGCGGTAGCGTAATTAACTGCAGGGGCTTGCGCCTGCAGGGAAGAGCGTCCCCACAATCAAAAACCCCTCAAGCGAGGGGGAATCTGACGAAGTCTGCTACATCGGCCGCATCCGTCTAAACCTCCGATACACGGTGCCATAAATCAAGTTGGCATCTTCGGAGAGGTGGACGGATAAAACCAAATAGCATCTGCCCCGAATCGCCTGCGTCAGGACATCGCGGTCCCGTGCGCCGCCCTTCGGAGGGGGACACAATCCTTTCGGCTATTTTTTGCAGTGCCCAATCATTTCGGCTATTTTTCTTTTTACTCGCTGTTTTTTATTGCTAGTTGCCCAATCATTTCGGTTATTTTTATATGTATTTTCGGCTCGCTGATTTTGTTGCGAGTATGGACTTGAGATCCGATACCAATCTTAGCATCAGCATCGCTACAACTGGAATATTACTAGGAGCGAATCATCATTTGCCTTGAAAGGACTTGGAATTTGATACCGATTTAGGTATCAGTATCACTACTAATGGAATGTTGTAAGGAGTGAATCATCATTTGCCTTTGCCTCTATCGAATAAAGGTAGATTAGTAGACAGGGTTAGGGACTTGACGACTAAGGATTTTGACTTCGTGAGCCGTAAGGGTCTCATAAAGGTATTTCTCCCTACGAGTCGTGGGGATCTCGTATGTGTGTTTTCTCCTTAGGAGTCGTAAGGATTCCTAAGTGTATGTTCTCTTATAAGTCATAAGGATCTTACAAGAGCATTTTCTCCTTACAAGTCGAGAGGACCTACAAGTGTTGTTCACCATATGAGGATATTCCTTGTCGTTGGTGGGACTCAGTGAGGAAAATGTTTATTTGTGCCCGTAGATTGTATACAAGGGTCAATATTGAACCGCTTGTATGGAAATTTGGGGAATATGATGGCTTAAGAATAGGTTCAGATCCCTGTAGCTTAAGGCTTTCGAATCCTACGAGCCATAAGGGTCTTGCAGGTGGAATTCTCCTCACGAGTCATGAGGATCTTGTAAGTATAATTTCTTCTTAAGAATCGTGGGGATCTCTAAGTGCGTTGCTCCCTTGTGAGTCGAAAGGATCTCACGCAGGTATTTTCTCTTCACAAGGTCGAGAGGACCTTGCAGGTGTCTTTATTTTAACGAGATTGCGTCCTTTCGGGTTTTCATAAACTCGCAGGCAGTCCTCCTGTATTTACTCAGGGCGCCCTTTCGGGTTTTCATCCATGTCCTTTTCGCTTGTGGACGTAACTTTTTTTTTTTGCGTGATGAAACTCTCAAGAATAGTTTCGCCGCATGTGATCCATCCATTTGCTGGTGAGATTTGAGTTTTAGTCCTCACCGCTGGGACTTTTGGACTTGCATTCCACTATCGCCGTGTTTGAGGCGACGTTGTTAGTTTAGGGACATCTCGGTTTGTTGTTAGTTTAAGGACATCTCGGTCCACAACTAGTTTAAGGACGCTGCGGTCCGTTGTTAGTTTAAGGACGTTGTGGTCCATAGCTAGTTTAAGGACATTGCGGTCCATTATTAGTTTAAGGACGTTGCGGTCTGTTGTTAGTTTAGGGACGTTGCGGTCTGTTGTTAGTTTAGGGACATTTCGGTTCATTGCTTTCCATGTTTGGGGTGAGGTATCGTTGGATACTACTTTTAGAGTCTTGACTCAAGAAGATAGCGAGCGGACGTAGGCTTCGTCATCTATCATTCACCTAAGTCGTGACTCATCAGGTATAGTACTTCTTCAAGAATCGGCCATTTTTTGGCCGAAAGGGTCTTTCTGTAGGGTTCCTAGGCACCCTAATGAGGTCTCGCAAGGCATCGAACATGCCAATTTCAAAAAATCTAGGTGCCGAGAAACCCGACTACGGATCGTCGGCTAGAACTCTAGGCGAAAAAGAAATCTAGTTAACACTTAACTAAAAGTTTAACGGAAATACAACCTTTGTAGATCCGGTGCTCCACCTCCATAGCTCCACAACGAAGTCCCCTCGCTGTCCAAAATCCTTCCCGGGCCCTAGCGTCGGCTTCGTCGGAGAAATGGCGAGCTAGGTCGTCGATGTCCATGCCGAAGATGATCTACGTCGAGGCATCGCTAAATCAAGCTCCGACTTCACCAAGTCAAGAAACTTGTGAAGAAAACACACTCTACTACTTGGCAAGAGGTAGAGGATGAAGAAATAGGAAGTGGGTAGACTTTAGAATTAGATTTCTCACTCATTTCATCAATCCACCATTGATGAAGTGCAAGGTTTTCTTCTTGAGTTCAAGGAAGAAGAAGAAGAATGTTATGATAAGATTAATTAGAATAATTGAAAAAGAATTATCCTTATCATAACATGAACCATGGTTTGATGTAGAGAGTTAACTATAGTTCAATGAATGGTTAAGGTTAATGAGATGAAGACAAAAGGGTTTCTTTAGTCAAAGCTTCATGAAGCTTCAACAAGCTTCATGAAAGAATGAAACCCTTTTGTTTTTCTTTTCTCATTTCATTTCTTTTAATCCAAATTAAAAAATAAATGAATGAATAAAAGAAAACCTTAACCATTTACTTAACTAAGGTTTAACTCTTTACACAAACCCTAGCATTATTGCATCATCAAACATGATACATCTAAGTGCACAAAAATATATCACATATACAATGTGCACATGCGAGCGAGAAAATCCATTTAAAGTGAACCGATACTAGTTATTGCAAAGTAATATATCAAATATATAATTATGCATTAAATCATTAAATCAACACTTGATTCAATGATCCGGTCATGTCGAACACAACCGACTAGTATTCAATGTATCGATTTATCGAATCAATCCTTGATTCGATAACTAGGTTATATCGCATACAACCATTCGACACATTCATCGCGAGAATAGAATACGGTATCACATACACGCATTATTCTCGGTCCCGCACATATCTCATATGCGCTCCTATTTCGTTTCGCTTGAACCAGGAAACCTCTGTGTAGGACTCTAAAGACTCGTTAATACGCCGGCAGCAGGTGATGATCATATCAAGCACCCACAAGCCGCAAGCGGTCTGCTAAACGTAACGGCCACCCGGGTATTGAGCGATCAGAAGATCGACGAGCAAGCCCGCTCACACTCCAGTGAATCCAACCAGTAACACTACCGTACAGTCCGGTCTGATCGTCTGATATGTCGCATATCTCGCCTAGGGGTGGTAAACGTCAGACCCCAATAGCTCGATAAGTCGTGTCGATATGAGGTCTATAACAATTCGAGAAACTACTGGTAACACTTACCAGTAAATCTCGGCAACCCTGGCCAGGGATTTCCTGTTATAGCCAATCGAACACAGTGCAACATCAACTCCCTATACCGGGAGAGACGAATCCCCTCCTATCGCTCATTGCCTCCATGTGACTCGGGACTGTACCCAAAAACCACCGTTTTGCACGCCCTCTTGGACGTGGTAAGATGGAAATCAAAGCACAGTGGGAACCACACAAGACTCTATGACGATCTCGGGTCAACAGACTACTCTGTACCAGTGTCACCAGAGAACTGCCATCTGACGTGAGGTATAATACCATCTGGGAGTTCTCGGCGAGTCCGTCCAGTGTACCCAGTCTCTACTGAGCACCCGTATATCATCTCTGATGTCAAACACCAATGGATATGGGATCATCCATCGCCCATCTGTATGGGTCGAGAAGGTATACGCTAGTCTACTCTGGTATATCGATGCCCCGTCTCGATACACCCTCGACTAGGGACTTTGAAGGATGTACTTATGGACTACCATGTCCCCACTAGTATGATCCGCATCATAGTCCAGGTAGTCAAGCACACATCCTAAGGGCTTTACCAACATGTAACAGAGAGACAATCAGTATACACGTTAAGGTAAAGTTCAACCAGATAGCATACTATCATGTCGAGCAAGAAAGTCCTCCCTATATATGTCCCAGCATCCACTACAATATACATCCTATGTACAGTAATGGCCTCTAGGGCATACATATAACTAACAATCTCCCACTTGCACTAGGGCCATCTGTAGCAGTGTTTGTAGTATCTCATACTCAACCATCCCATAAAAATCTCTCTCTGGGAACAGGCCTTTGTGAGTGGATCCGCTGTGTTGTCCTCTGAATCTACTCTCCTTACCTCGATCACCCTGGAGATCAACTATCTCCATGATCAGGCGATGCTGCCTTAGAATAAGTCTGGATCACTGATGGGACCGGCGTTCCTCGGCATGAGCCACAACTCCATTGTCTCACAATGGTAGGAACGTAGTTCATCTCATGAACTAATATACACTCAAACATCCTCTTTGGTAGCATCTTAAGTAGCGATGTATCCTGCCTTTATCGTCTAGTATGTCACGGTATCTAGCTTGGAACTCTTCCAACATACCGTCCCTCGATTGAGGGTAAAGACAATGCCTGCGACTGATATTCAGTCGTCTTTATCACCCTGGAACACTTCCAGTGATTCTCCCCAGGATCGATTGATACCATCTCACTACAACTAGTGAGAATCCTAACATCCAATTAAATCTATCTCATAGATCCAAAATCCAGGATTTAGGAGGTATCACTTTGATCCTATATGGAGAATCTTTATGATAATCGGAGATTGATCAAGCGTAGCATAGGAAACTACTTCCCTATCAAGAGTATGTCATCCACGTACTCTACGAGGATCGTCACCATACTCCCTACTACCTTTTTTTTTATACAAGGTTCATCTACCATTTTGATGATGTCAAACTCTTTGACTACTTCATCAAAACAGACGTTCCAACTCCGCGATGCCTGCTTTATCCTATAAAGCATCTTGCACACGTTTCCGCTGCTCCCACTGTCTACGAGGCCCTCTGGCTGTGTACTTATAGACGCACTCTTCTAAAATATCATTTTAGAAAAGAAGTCATGGCACCCAACCGCCAGATATCGTAGTCATAGTATGTAGCCGTGGCAAGTAGGATCTGGATGGACTTAAGCATAGATCCTTAGAAAAGGTTTCAACATAATCCACACCTGGTCAATGATGCAAACCTTTAACAAGTCTAGCTTTGAAAGTCTCAACTTTTCCATCTGCACCAAGTAATCTTCTCAAGATATACTTGCTCCTGATGGGAATTTAACCCTTCAGATATAGCAACCAAAGTCCATACTTTGTTGGTGTACATGGATTCCATCTCAGATCACTAAGCATCCAGCCATTCTTACAGAGTCTTCACTCTCGATGGCCTGCTCGAAACTAGTTGGGTCATCATCTCATGATGCAATCCTCGCTCCCACTGTCATAGAGAAACCGAAGTATCTCTCAGGTGGGTGAGGAACCCTACTAGATCGGCGGAGAGGCTGAGGTTCGTTGGAATCTACTGAATCCTTTGGTTCTACCAAATCATCTGCTGTTGTTTGTATAGCTGGAACCTTTCCAGTTGTACATAACAGATCTTGTCTCGAGCTTGTCCGGATTTTGCTTTTCAGACATAGGCTGGACAACCCCAAATCTTAACTAACTTAAGATATGGGCGCTTCCCTTTCCATATCACATATGAAATGGTAGGCAACTGATTTGACTGGAACCCTATTCAATAGGTATGCAGCTTCTCAAGTGCATAACTCCCAAAAAGGAAATAGGTAACTCAGTAGTACTCATCATAGAGGACACCATATCAAATAGGGTGTATCTGCTCCACCCCGATATACCATCTTGCAATGGTGTATACGGAGGAGTAATGCTGAGAGAGAATCTCATTCTCCTTTAGAATGGTCCAGGAATTCCGTGCTCAAGTATTCTCCTCCTTGATCTCATCAAAGGACATAATACTTATACCCGTATTTTGGTTCTCTACTTCTAACTTATATTCTGTGAATATCTCAAAAGGTTCGGACTTGTGTTTCAACAGGAACATATGTCTGAATTTCGAGAGATCATCAGAGAATGTAATGAAGTACAAAGAACCGGTCTTGGCATGTGTAGACAGGGGACCTTACATACATCAACATGTATCATCCCAAGAGTTTACTAACTCTTTCTCTGTTTCAAATAAACAGAGCTGTGGTCATCTTATCTTTGTGACATGACTGGCGAGTTTCACAAGATGTAAATTCAAACTGATTTAAATATGCATCTAAATGTAACTTCAGCTAGTCGGGTCACATTGATATGACCTAGTCTACAATGCCTCAAGAAGGATTCGTTCATTTCTGAACTCTTCCTCTTGTGTGTGTTCCATATACTAAGAACTGTAGTTTGATTTAGAACATCAACGCTTTTAGATAACGTGCCTGAACCGATCAACTTTTGATATAGGAAATGTTCAAAACATTATCCAACAATACAAAATTTTATCATTTCTTTACTGATAAAGAGACTGATATGATTTTGTACATCAGGTTCGGTATCTAATAACATTCGTTCAGAATCAATGTATTGGTAATACAGGGTGACAGTGACCAACAGACTTGGCTGCAACACTTGCTCCGTTTTCTGCCTCATGAAACTTATCACCCGTTCTCAGTTCTCTACCTATCTGTAGCCCATGTAACATATTACATATGTGGGATCCTGATCCGGTATCATATACCCAGGACGTAAAGGATACTGAGAAACAGTTCTGTATAATGAACATACCCGAAGATGATGCATCAGCATGCACTCTCTTCGTTTGGGCGGCACGGGAAATCTGGTATTCCCCAATTTCCTGCTCTGTCTTATAACATTTATAAGTTGGAGCGGGACCAACGTTCCCCAGCTCAGTATAACAAGCGGGTTCGGTCAATAATCCGTTTTATTATCTTGATTAAGGCGTGATATGGTCGCTACCTGGAGAGAGAGAGAAGAAAACACTCAGCGTGCGCTCTTACAAGAATAGATTGGTTATTATTTTATCTAATCAGGATGGCTCCCACTGCTTTTTATCAAATCTTCCTTCAAACCCTAAAAGGAAAGACTAGCCGGGATTAATTACACACTACAAGTTCGCCAATCTTTCAGCCAGGCCAGTGTCGGTACTTTGAGGGAGGTCCCCCGTGCTTTCGCACGAACCTAATTAATGTAAACCTCATTTTCCCAGAGGCGTAACCTCGTTAACACCTTTCTAGACACCTACTTGATCGGCTAATTGCAATGTGTAAAACTCTACCAGGAGTAACTCTTACTCGCAGCGGGTATCGGGATCCAACTATCTCATAGAAGGTAAGCAATCTCATTGCAAATTTCAACACTTGAAATTCCCGATAATAGTTTTTACCCCTAGCACCTATGACCTTGGCTAAGGTCAACAAATCATAGATTCTAGTCAAGTTCTACCCGTCATTTCGTGATTAATTAGACCCACCCACATGACCCTTGGCTAAGGTCAACAAAGCCACATGACTGTCCTAATTAATCGCATCATATGCTGTGTAGGAAGACATCACTTAGCTACCGTACACTGTGCCTTGACTATGGTCAACAAACACAGCACGAATACTAAGTACTCTACTTCCTAAAATGACGGAGGGTTGCGGCTGGTTTTTGTGAAAACCTTTAACGCTTTGAACTTGATCTCGTTGCGGAATCAAATGGTTTTTAAATGGAATGTTTTTGAGGCTTTTCTAGTTTTGCTAAAGGGGTCACTCCCGGTGAAGGGATCGTCGGCCCTTTCCTCGTCGAATGAGGTGCGGGATATATCATATATATCACTGTGCAAAGCGGAAACTATAGAAGCGATCAAAAATAAACCGAGGGTTGTAGCATCTGCCAGTTATTGCTAAAGGAGTCACTCCCGGTGAAGGGATCTCGGTCCTTTCCTCATCGAATAAGGTGCAGGATGTTCTATAATGAACATCGCGATGCAAAGCAAGAACTGTAGCTACCTGTTTTTATTTTGAAATTCGATTCCACAACATCAATTAGGTTTATTTTCTTTCATTAATCACATTAATGAAGATCCCATCATTTAAGTACCTAAACATCATAGATAAATACGACGTACACTTATGCCATCCGCATTCGCCTCGATGTCCCCTCGTGCACCGTTAGGTTAGGTAACTAACGGCAGAGCGGGGCAGGGCTAGCGTGGGTGTAAAACATAAGTAACGCCTATATAATATATCATATATACTATATACTGTATCTATCACAGAACATCATATGATCACATCACAGATATCGCAGCAGAAGAAACATATGAAATATTGGATATACTAGGACGTCCGTGTTTTCAATACGAGCCAGTATAAAACACGGATTCCACGGTCGTGATGAATAGCCAAACCCACACCCCTAGACCCCTACGAGAGCAGCAAGCAACCCTACCAATTCTGGAGTTAGGAGACCCGGACCCGACTCCTCGAGTTGGTCTCCCACTGGACTCCAGAACCCGGTTACTTGTGCCCTCCTCCTTGGGTCTATCCTAGTGCGGAAAAGTAAATAATATACAAAGGGTGACAACTTCCGCAACCTGGAAGTGCCCCAAATAAAAGAATATTACATACAAGTTTTTACATGAATGAAAATGAAAAACACTCATCTCACATAAAAACCCCCGGCTATTCAAACACGACGATCCAATATAACATATCCAGCAACACATAATATCACATGTCATCAACGTAAGTAAATATGCACATCCCAATTGTCGTTGACATATAGCAACGAAACCGGCGATATCACATATTACACTTACGGTCACAGAAAAGAAAGTGTAAAACTACAACAGTTGGAATCTGCAACCACCTCAGACATCGCATGCCCGACCAAATGAATTACTTAGACATCGCATGCCTAACAATTATAAACCCCGCATTTTAGTCTCATTATCGAAAACACTTTTCAATATTAAGTCGGGCAATTCAACAAGATTCCCGACATCCTGATCGAATGCTCGTCGCAAACTTCAGTAGGCGGCCGCACCCCCGACGCCGTCGACGAAGTGCACCAAGGCGGAACACCGCCACCGCGAGCACCCGAACGGATGCTTTCGGCGACGGGGTTCTCCTACAGTCACTTTGTCGGGGCTATGGAGTGAGGCTGTCTATTAAGTTTACCCGGCGAGTATCCTCGTACGCTACGTGATTGCGACGGACTTTTAATCACATCAAAATTCCGTGGCAACCGATCAAGTGAGACTAAACTGCTATGTTTATAACATTCATTCAGTTATCACATAACTTTTGTGAATTCCAATTATTGTATCCCATTCCAGATAAACAGAAAATGTTAAACTTTTCGATCGAACAATCGAACACCCAAGTTTTCCCGATACAGCTCAACACATGAAATAAGTCTAACAACATTCAGTTCGTGCCTCAGTACCAACGGTCCAGCAGTAGAAGGGTCAAGCCAACGCCTCACATGTGGCACGCCGTACTGCCCCAAACCCGAAGGTTCAAAGGGCAGTTCAAGACGGTCACATAATCGAGTTAAGGTTTGTTGTCTTCTAGAGGGTCCATCGAGTTACTTGCACTACTTAGAACGTCGTTAAACTACGGAAAAATCCAACACTTGGAAATTTCCCGACAGGGGAAAAATTGGGTATTTATATCCGGTCGAACTTTTTAACATATTCTAAAATTTATCCGGAAAGCCACACAGACAAAATTTGATACTCCGATCAAAACACCGAATCCCCAAAACAACTCCAGAAAATTCAACTCTTGAATAAATATTAAAAATTCCCAGAAAAATCAGCATATGAAAACATGAATTACTGTGCAGAAAGGGGAGGATGACGTCACCATGTTGCCGCGGTTCCGCCGCCGTTTATACTGTTCATGAAAAAAATTTTGCATCGTAATTCTTAGTTTTCCCTGCTGAATTTTTTAGCAATTTTTATTTTGGAAAAATCCCAGTTTTTGAAAAAAGGAAAGAGAGCAATTTTGAAATGGGTTTTCGGGTTCGTTCGGACTTCAAACTCCGTCTAGACTTCGCCTAAGGCTCTAGCTTGGCTCTGATACCACTGTAGGGTTCCTAGACACCCTAATGAGGTCTCGCAAGGCATCGAACATGCCAATTTCAAAAAATCTAGGTGCCGAGAAACCCGACTACGGATTGTCGGCTAGAACTCTAGGCGAAAAGGAAATCTAGTTAACACTTAACTAAAAGTTTAACGGAAATACAACCTTTGTAGATCCGGTGCTCCACCTCCATAGCTCCGCAACGAAGTCCCCTCGCTGTCCAAAATCCTTCCCGGGCCCTAGCGTCGGCTTCGTCGGAGAAATGGCGAGCTAGGTCGTCGATGTCCATGCCGAAGATGATCTACGTCGAGGCATCGCTAAATCAAGCTCCGACTTCACCAAGTCAAGAAACTTGTGAAGAAAACATACTCTACTACTTGGTAAGAGGTAGAGGATGAAGAAATAGGAAGTGGGTAGACTTTAGAATTAGATTTCTCACTCATTTCATCAATCCACCATTGATGAAGTGCAAGGTTTTCTTCTTGAGTTCAAGGAAGAAGAAGAAGAATGTTATGATAAGATTAATTAGAATAATTGAAAAAGAATTATCCTTATCATAACATGAACCATGGTTTGATGTAGAGAGTTAACTATAATTCAATGAATGGTTAAGGTTAATGAGATGAAGACAAAAGGGTTTCTTTAGTCAAAGCTTCATGAAGCTTCAACAAGCTTCATGAAAGAATGAAACCCTTTTGTTTTTCTTTTCTCATTTCATTTCTTTTAATCCAAATTAAAAAATAAATGAATGAATAAAAGAAAACCTTAACCATTTACTTAACTAAGGTTTAACTCTTTACACAAACCCTAGCATTATTGCATCATCAAACATGATACATCCAAGTGCACAAAAATATATCACATATACAATGTGCACATGCGAGCGAGAAAATCCATTTAAAGTGAACCGATACTAGTTATTGCAAAGTAATATATCAAATATATAATTATGCATTAAATTATTAAATCAACACTTGATTCAATGATCCGGTCATGTCGAACACAACCGACTAGTATTCAATGTATCGATTTATCGAATCAATCCTTGATTCGATAACTAGGTTATATCGCATACAACCATTCGACACATTCATCGCGAGAATAGAATACAGTATCACATACACGCATTATTCTCGGTCCCGCACATATCTCATATGCGCTCCTATTTCGTTTCGCTTGAACCAGGAAACCTCTGTGTAGGACTCTAAAGACTCGTCAATACGCCGGCAGCAGGTAATGATCATATCAAGCACCCACAAGCCGCAAGCGGTCTGCTAAACGTAACGGCCACCCGGGTATTGAGCGATCAGAAGATCGACGAGCAAGCCCGCTCACACTCCAGTGAATCCAACCAGTAACACTACCGTACAGTCCGGTCTGATCGTCTGATATGTCGCATATCTCGCCTAGGGGTGGTAAACGTCAGACCCCAATAGCTCGATAAGTCGTGTCGATATGAGGTCTATAACAATTCGAGAAACTACTGGTAACACTTACCAGTAAATCTCGGCAACCCTGGCCAGGGATTTCCTGTTATAGCCAATTGAACACAGTGCAACATCAACTCCCTATACCGGGAGAGACGAATCCCCTCCTATCGCTCATTGCCTCCATGTGACTCGGGACTGTACCCAAAAACCACCGTTTTGCACGCCCTCTTGGACGTGGTAAGATGGAAATCAAAGCACAGTGGGAACCACACAAGACTCTATGACGATCTCGGGTCAACAGACTACTCTGTACCAGTGTCACCAGAGAACTGCCATCTGACGTGAGGTATAATACCATCTGGGAGTTCTCGGCGAGTCCGTCCAGTGTACCCAGTCTCTACTGAGCACCCATATATCATCTCTGATGTCAAACACCAATGGATATAGGATCATCCATCGCCCATCTGTATGGGTCGAGAAGGTATACGCTAGTCTACTCTGGTATATCGATGCCCCGTCTCGATACACCCTCGACTAGGGACTTTGAAGGATGTACTTATGGACTACCATGTCCCCACTAGTATGATCCGCATCA
Organism: Agapanthus africanus; assembly: GCA_030015575.1. NCBI lineage: Eukaryota > Viridiplantae > Streptophyta > Magnoliopsida > Asparagales > Amaryllidaceae > Agapanthus > Agapanthus africanus. The sequence goes on along the minus strand of JASDDO010000028.1, from coordinate 61,195,629 downwards.
TAGACCAGGTAGTCAAGCACACATCCTAAGGGCTTTACCAACATGTAACAGAGAGACAATCAGTATACACGTTAAGGTAAAGTTCAACCAGATAGCATACTATCATGTCGAGCAAGAAAGTCCTCCCTATATATATCCCAGCATCCACTACAATATACATCCTATGTACAGTAATGGCCTCTAGGGCATACATATAACTAACACTTTCGCCATGCATATCCATGAGCAAGTAAGCCCCACCTTGGTAGACTTTGTCTATGATGTACGTGCCTTCATAGTTTGGCTCGAATTTCCCTCGTTTGGCACGATCGGGGATCATAGGTCTTTTGACAACTAGCACGAGTTCGCCTTGGCGGAATGTTTTCGGCCTAGTTAATCTTTCGTATGAGCGTATCATCTTTGCTTTGTAAGCTTCCAAGTTTTGCTGCGCCATGAGACGAGTTTCATCGAGGGAGTCTAGCTCTTCAAGCCGAAGATGAGCATTCTCTTCATCTGTTAGCTCGTAATGAACCGCCACTCGTAGAAAGGGTAGCTCTATCTCGAGGGGGCGTACCGCTTCTGTGCTGAATACCAACGCGAATGGTGTTGTATTTGTGGCCGTTTTGAATGTGGTCTGATAAGCCCAGAGAGCTTCATGTAGTTTTTCGTACCAGTCCATTTAGTTTCTGGATACCTCTTCTTTATGATCTTCGTCAAGGTCTTGTTGAAATCCTCGACCAGACCGTTAGCTCGGGGATTATAGACTGAAGAGTATCTCCAGTCTATATTATGTTGCTGTGAGAAGAGGCTGATTCTGTGACTTCTGTAGGCCGGCCCGTTATCGAAGATAATCTGTCATGGAGTGCCGAACCAATAGATGACGTGTGTCTTGAAGAAATGGAGGATGTTCTCCGTCTTCACTTCTCTTAGCGGTACTGCTTCTGCCCATTTAGAGAAGTAATCAGTTGTCTCCAATATGAACTGATGTCCTTTGGACGACGCTGGTTCGATAGGCTCAATTATGTCGGTTCCCCACATTTCAAATGGCTAGCTAGCCACTATTGGGTGTAGCGGATTTGGATGCTGGTGAATGAAGTCCCCATGAATTTGGCACGAGTGGTAGTGCTTCGCGTATTCGAGGCAGTCCTGAATCATCATGGGCCAATTGTAGCCCATTCATTTGATCTTTAGCTTCATCTTTGGCCCAGCTTGATGAGAACCGCAGAGTCCGTCGTGGGTTTCTTGGACGACTCTCCTTGCTTCTTTCGGTCCCAGGCATCTCAACCACAGAGAGTCGAACGATCTCTTATATAGAGTATCATTGACGAAGGCGAAAGACAGAGCTTGTTTCATGAGCCGATGTCTTGAGGATGCATATTCAGGTGTTTGACGGGATTTGATGTAGTCTACGAACAATCCTTAGCCCTTTCTTGGTCCTCTATTCGTAGGGTTTTTTGCTTGGTCGCTTCCTTTTCTTCAGATGACTTCGGAGATATTTCTGCTGGTGCGAGAATCCGATGGCTCTGCACAACGATTCTTACATCATCGAGGTTTTCATCAGCCAGTTCTTTAGTGAGCTTGGCTAATACATCCACTTTGCTATTTTCTGTATGCGGTATGCTTTCCAAGGCGTAGGAGGGAATTTGAGTTAGTAACTGTTGCACTCTTTTGCTATATTTTACCAACTCTAGTTTGCATATCTGATAGTCACAGTTTATTTGGCTAACGACCGGCTGGGAGTCTCCATATATGAGGAGGTTTTCGATTCCCATATTGACAGCGATTTCAAGACCTGCTATCAAAGCCTCATATTCTGCTTCATTGTTTGTCCTCGGTGAGCAACGTATCCTTGCCACCATTTCTTGAAGGCATTGCATTCTTCAATGGAATGTGTAACCTTCTGATGGTACAAGCAGTAGCTCGGATGAACATCCACTTCGTCAAGGTACGTATCCTTGGGAGTATTTTCTTTGAAAGGTGGCAGCTTCATTCCCATCGACAGGGCTTTCGCGAACCGTTTCCTTGTCTTATGCCTGCTTTCGTCTGCCGCGGGCGTGCTTCGATCAGGTTGGAGTATTTTACGACCCATCCGTACTACGGTTTCTTCAGCTTGACGCCGTCGCCTGGCCCTTTCGAATATGGCCATTTCATGTTCGCGATCAGCTTTGCTCTTTTGACGGGCTTCGTTTAGCAGTATATCAATCATCTCGTCTGACGGTTCCAAGGATTTTGGCATCGATTCTGCCCCCCAGCTCCTCTATATTATCTTCTGACGCCGAGTGAGCTTCTTCGTCCTTTACTGATGAATGAGAGATCATGTGACAACTTGCCATATAATCTTCAGGTTCTTCTGACGAGTCGTCTCCGTCATCATTGTCATTATCTTCGCTCTTAAGGATATGGTTGAGAAACTCTTGGAGTGTGACCAGGGTTCGCTCCTTTTGGTTATATTTCTCCAGTGCGTCGATGTACTTTTGCAGACCTGTACGATTGTCGTCGAGCTGCACGGGCTTCTTGGCCTTCTTCTTCTTGTTCGAAGACTTCGACGGCTGTGCCTGGGTGTTTTGCCCATCGTTACTAATTCCCGATATTGGGCGCGGTTTCAGCATCCCTTCAATGATCTCAGGCTCTAGCGGGCTTTTCCACCTGATTGCCGGGCATACTTGAAGATCCTTCAGCATTCTTTTGGTCTTAGCTGAAAAGACAACTTCCCATGGAGCTTCCTAAATGAGCACGATGTCCCCGGTGTGTCCACCTTTTTAGGAGTGTGCTGTTGTGGCGGGTTTACCCTCCAGTTTCAGACAATGCGAACCTGCCCTGTTGGTACTGGTCCTCAACCCAGTTTTTGAAGACGAAGCAATCTTCGATTGGGTGGCCCACTATTCAGTGGTAGGGACGGTAATTGGGATTGTTAACATCGCCCGGTTGCAGTGGGCGTCTCGGATCTGGTAGAGTGATAAGCCTGTTGCGCACCGATAGTTTGAATAGTCTTCTCGTTTTATCCTGAGGGAATGAGTAAAGACGTCTCAGCTTTTCTCCGAGTGATAGTTGTTTATCATTTTGGCGAGCAGCTGGTTTCGGATCACTCGGCTGTTGCTGAGCGTTAGCGACGAAGGTCGCTTTCCCTTTGCCCTTTTCATTTCGAAGCTCCGTTTTCGAGGAGGGCGGTCCATGGCCCATCTGGTCCATTTGGGCTAGCTTGTCGATCAAGGCCTGGAAAGTAGTTGGCTTTAAGAACATCATAAATTGGGATATAGTTGCCTGCGGATCGAGGGTCCCTACGAACATGCCCACGGCAGGAGCTTCTTCTATGCGTTGTTCGCATCTCGACCATAGGTTCCGCCACCGAATTGCATACTAAACCCAAGTCTCTCTTGGCTTCACCCTGGCATTGATCAATGCCGTGATCGAGGTGCGCTCGCTGGCGCTTGCGAAAATGCTGGGTGAATAGCAACTCCATTTCTATGAATGTTTTGATGGAGTCATTCGGAAGCTCCGAGTACCATTCAAAAGCCATCTCTTCTAAGCTGCCGACGAACTGGCGAAGTTGCAATTTGTCATCGCCTCCTGTATTGCCGCATAGAGCCCTGAACTGAGCGACTTGCTGATGGGGATTGCCTGTCCCCTTATACACATGGAATTTAGGGATCGTATATCCCGGCGGGTACTTAATTTGATCGTACCAGCCTGGATAAGATCGCCCGGTTCTGACGACTTGGCCTGCCACTTCGTTCGCTTGATGAGCTCATATTTGTTAAGCTATGTAGTCATCAAGAGTAGCTTTGGAGATTGTCTCCTCCCTGGCTGTTGATAGAGCCGGAAGAGGGTTCGATGTTTACCCTCTGTCGTCTTCAATGATTATTGGGGGATCTTCGGCTGGAGGATCTGGCTAGATCATCATCCCCACTATATCTTGGAACAGGAACGCCATTTGTTTTATGTTAGCCGCTTGTTCCGCGGACTCTTTATCTTTTTTCTCGAGCATCCTTCATAGGAACTCAGCGTCGGTTTCTTGTTCATGGCGTTGCTCCAACGATTCTTCCGGGCTTTCTTTCTGCCAGTGAGTACGGCCATTCTTGTCAACATTTCCTAGAGCTTTTTTTGTTGCTCCTGAGCTTTCGTCACAGACCGTGTGAGTGGTCGATGACTCATGGAAGCATGACTATGTAGACGGTATACACAACCATGCCCCCAGACTTGGGGCATTTGGGTCCATGCCTTTGATATTTGCCGTCGGTGGTGGGAGATTCTCAGGCCTTCTCTTTTTGTGGGAGGTCAAGGTTGAGGAGGCCGTTGAGGCAGACACCCATGCAGATGATACCTTTCGTGTTATGGCAGTTGGATGGTCCTCCTCTTACCGAGCTTTCGTCTTTTTCAGCCGGCGAGAGTGATCTTTGTCAACTACAGATTCTTGGACTTTCCGCCAAACTCTGTGGATCTTGGAAGACAACTGCTGAGGAGGCTGTTCTGGCTTCACCTGCGTTGCATTTTCAGCAGGTGGAGGAGACTTCTTCAATATAGCGGTTGGAGAGTTCTTGCGCACCCTCTTGAGCGGCTCAAAGTTGTTCCCAGTCGGAACAGCAGTATCGATTTCCACCATTAGAGCTGGCGGGGTAAGTCCGGAGGGGGAACTGCCCCCAGCTTTTCTCACTTGGCGCCAGTGGCGACGTCGAGCATGTCTTGCAGATGGTATCACCTCAGTTGTAGGAGCGACCCTATCATGCTCCTTGCTTTGATGAGAGGCTGCTTTTGGTGCTAACATGTCGGAAACTGACATCCAATGGGAAGGAATGGTCAACCCGTCGAAGGCCGACTTTGGAGTAGAGGAAGTAGTTTGGACGACTTCACCTGCAGCAGGAGTTGGGATCGCCTTCTCCGGTATTGCGTGCTTCTTCGTGGGCCCATTTGAGCTTAGGCTTAGCCTGTCGAAGACTGAGGCAGTAAACTTGGATGACCCGTTGCGAGGGGCTGCAGTAGTTGTAAGCCGATCGAAGACCGACTTCTTTGGAGCTTCCTCTGACGGCACTGGAGCGTTGAAGCTTGTCGGTGGGAGCATGGTCCTGAAGAACAATCTAGTGGTGGCCTGTGTCACTTGTTCCTCCGTCATTGCGAAGATGGAGGCCGCTTGGGGCCCGTAAGTTACTCCTCCAGAAGGGGCGGAGTGGGAGTTGTTGTTACAATTGGTGCAGCTGGAAGCTATTGATGTCATCTTCTTTTCTGCGTAGGAGCAAGACACCAAATCTTAGTACCTTGAATCCAGGGTCAACCATATTAAACCGCGATTCGTTCGTGAACATGACACATGAAGTGTGGAGTGGAAAGAGAAAAAGTCCCACCGGGCGTGCCAGAATCTGTTTACCGCCGAAAGACGCGATCGGGACATTAGGGACGTCTGGCCTGAATTTTGGGGGCAGATGCTATTTGGATTTATCCGTCCACCTCTCCGAAGATGCCAAGTTGATTTATGACACCGTATATCGGAGGTTTGGACAGATGCGGCCGATGTAGCATACTTCATCAGATTCTCCCTCATTTGCGAGGGGTTTTGATTATGGGGACGCTTTTCCCTACAGGCGCAAGCCCCTGTAGTTAATTACGTTACAGTATCACGGTAACCACTTTCTCTGGCTCCAGAAGGTCGCTTCGTGTTGTGTGTGTTTGTTTTATTTTTGGTTGCCCGTGGATTGTATACGGAGACTAATTTGTGTTGTCGCCCGTAGGGCGTGGATTAGTCTAAATCCGTATTTTCTTAGATTTGGGTTTTGTTTGATTTAAGGATCGTTAACCTTGTTTGAGATTAAGATCAACTTAAATATTTGTTAAGGATACGTAAATCCAGTATTGGACTAAGATCTACTTAACGGGGGTTCAGGATCATTTTTGATCCAACGAAAGAGCATTCGGGCACTATCGTTTATTTTAAGGACGTTGCGGTCCATAGTTGGTTTAAGGACATCATAGTCCATAGAGTTTAGTTTATGGACGTTTCGGTCCATAGAGTTTTTAGTTTAAGAAAATCATATTCCATAGGGTTTAAGGACATCAAAGTCCATAGAATTTAGTTTAGGGATATTGCGGTCCATAGAGTTTAAGGACATCATAGTCCATAGAGTTTAGTTTAGGGACGTTGCGGTCCATAAGGTTTAAGGACATCATAGTTCATATTTAAGGACATCATAGTCCATAGAGTTTAGTTTAGGGACGTTGTGGTCCATAGGGTTTAAGGACATCATAGTCCATATTTAAAGACATCATAGTCTATACAGTTTAGTTTAGGGGCGTTGTGGTCCATAGGGTTTAAGGATGTCATAGTCCATGTTTAAGGATATCATAGTCCATGTTTAAGAACATCATAGTCCATAGAGTTTAGTTTAGGGACATTACGGTCCATAGGGTTTAAAGACGTCATAGTCCATGTTTAAGGACGTCATAGTCCATAGAGTTTAGTTTAGGGACCGTTCCCCGCCGAAACACGGAGACGCGACCACGCAGGTCCGTCTTGCCTGAATTTCGGGGCAGATGCTAATTGGTACTATCCGTCCACCTCTCCGAAGTTGCCAAGTTGATTTATGACACCGTATATCGAAGGTTTAAACGGATGCGGCCGATGTAACAGACTTCGTCAGATTCCCCCTCGTTTGAGGGGTTTTTGATTGTGGGGACGCTCTTCCCTGCAGGCGCAAGCCCCTACAGTTAATTACGCTACCGCATCGTGGTAACCACTTTCTCCTTCTCCAGATGGTCACTTCGTGTCGTGGGTGTTTGTTTTGTTTTTGGTTGCCCGTGGATTGTATACGGAGACTAATTTATGTTGTCGCCCATAGAGCGTGGATTAGTCCAAATCCGTATTTTCTTAAATTTGGGTTTGGGTTGGGTTTAAGGATACGTTAATCTCATTTGAGACTAAGATCAACTTAAACGTTCGTTGAGGATACGTTAGTCTAATTCTAGACTAAGATCAACTCAACATGATCATTTAGATCCAACAAAAGAGCATTTGGGCTCTATTGTTTAGTTTTAGGGACATTGCGGTCGATACCAGTTTAAGGACATGGTGGTCCAATGTTAGGTTAAGGACATCTCGGTCCAATGTTAGTTTAAGGACATCTCGGTCCAAGGTTAAGGAAATCATAGTCCATGGGTTTTAAAGGACCCCACAGTTTGAGGTTAAGGACATCATAGTCCATGGGTTTAAGGACCCCACAGTCCAGTTTAAAGATGTCATAGTCTATGAAATGTATGGTTATCGGGACCCGTTACCTCTCTGAAGACGTTGAAGGATTACAACGACAAATATCAGAGGAGTAAAGAGATGTGCCCTTAAACCAATTTTGGTTGAAAGATCTGTAGTCTAATTTGGGGCTAAGATCTGTTAAAATATTTATGAACAGATAGGCTCAATCAATATGAGTTGAGGAATTATGGCCAATTTTGGGCTAAGTCCAATCAAGTTAAAAAAATGTTTAACATTTATTTTGGGCTGCTGAGCTTTTGCTTGGGCTTGGCCCTTTTAACAATGCTGAGCATTGACTTGAATTCTAACAATACTTTGTCTTTTATTGAATGTTGGGCATTCATCATAGCTCTGGGCTTATTAAAGAACAATTTTGTTTTATCAGCGCAACACGTGGTGCGCTTGGCGCTTTGCGTCAGTCAAAGAGCGCAGTGCGCTTCTGTCGAGTAGCGCACACGTGAAGGACACGTGTCGCGCTTGGTGTTGAGCGTCAGTTTATGAGCGCATTGCGCTAGTAGTTTAGTGGCGCATACATAATTGACACGTGGTGTGTCTGGCGTTGAGCGCTAGCCCAAAAGCGCAGTGCGCTATATCAAGAGCGCAAAGCGCTAGTTCAAGAGCGCAGAGCGCTAGCTATTAAGTGGCGCACACGTGAGGAGCACGTGGTGCGCTTGGCGCTGAGCGCCAGTCCAAGAGCGCAGAAGCGCAGTTCAAGGGTGCAAAGCGTATCTGATCAATTTTTATGATCTGAGAAATAAACTCTCGTTTATAAAAGACTTTGTCTCAAGATTCTAAGAAAAAAAGTTCTTATTTTGTAGGAGATGTTTTTAATCTCTTATTTTAGTGAAAGGCTTTGCCTTTGTGGATCTTTGATCCTAAGAGAATTGAATTATTCTCCCCTTTTTTGATGAAATAATCTCTAAAAGACAATTTGTCTTATGGATCTATGATCTGTGAGAAGAATTATGTTCTTCTTTTATGATGAGATCTTTTGATCTCTTAGTGAAAGACCTCGGTTTTATGGATCTATGATCCTTAAAGAAGTGGATTCTTCTTTTTAATTATAAGATGATTTCATCTCTGTGTTCATCATCATTCATCTTTTTACCTTGAAGAAAAATCTTCTTCCGAGAGCTTGCTCTTTGAATTTCTCAAAGTTTTTGGGGAGGTTTCTCTCTCTATTTCTGTCTATCTCTCTCTCAGACTTGAAGTCTAGGGGCCATTTTATAGGGTAAGCAGGTTTGTTCAATCAGTTAAGGAGATCTTTTCTCCAATTGATTTGGGGAATTTCCCATCGTTGGATCTTTGATCCAAGGGCTCCTGATTTACAGAAGGCAATCTTTTAGTTTTTAACAAGAATGATAAATCTTTCCATACAGAATTTCTTTTGTCTTTTAGTAATTTTTAGTTACCATTGGATCATTGATCCAACGGTGCTCTGATTTTCAGAGCACAATCTTGTTATTTGGAAAGATTTTGAGAAATCTTTCCTTAACAGAATTTAATTCTGATTAATTAATAATTTATCATTATTATTAGATCTTTGATCTGACGGTGGGGAGCTTTTAGTTCTAGCGCTAGCGCACCCGTGCTTTGCACGTGGTGCGCTACTTAGAGCGCAGTGCATTTGGCGCTGGCGCATCCGTGCTTTGCACATGGCGCGCTGCTTAGAGCGCAGCGCACCTAGCGCTAGCGCACGCGTGCAAAGCACGCGGTGCACTGCTTAGGGCGCTGCGCACTTGGCGCTGCATCTGAAGCGTTGCTTCATTTCAAAATTTAAATTTCAAACAGAGCTTTGCTCTGATTAGGGGAAACATGGACGTTGCGGTCCATAGGGTTTAAGGACATCATAGTCCATAGCGTTTAATTTAGGGATGTTGCGGTCTATAGGGTTTGAGGACATCACAGTCCATGTTTAAGGACATCATAGTCTATGTTTAAGGACATCATAGTCCATAGAGTTTGGTTTAGGAACGTTGCGGTCCATAAGGTTTAAGGACATCATAGTCCATAGAGTTTAGTTTAGGGACATTGCGGTCCATAGGGTTTAAGGACATCATAGTCCATGTTTAAGGACATCATAGTCCATAGAGTTTAGTTTAGGGACGTTTCAGTCCATAAATTTAAGGACATCATAGTCCATAGTATTTAGTTTAGGGACGTTGCGGTCCATAGGGTTTAAGGATGCCATAGTCTATGTTTAAGGACATCATAGTCCATAGAGTTTAGTTTATAGACGTTGCGGTCCATAGGGTATAAGGACCCCATAGTCCATAGAGTTTAATTTAGAGACGTTGCGGTCCATAGGGTTTAAGGACATCATAGTCCATGTTTAAGGACATCATAGTCCATAGAGTTTAGTTTAGGGTCGTTGCGGTCCATAGGGTTTAAGGACATCACAGTCCATAGAATTTAGTTTAGGGACGTTGCGGTCCATAGGGTTTAAGAACATCATAGTCCCTAGAGTTTTGGCTCATCGGTTTGCGGGTGCGCCAAAAGTTATTGGTTATTGGGACCCTCCACCTCTCTGAAGACGTTGAAGAATTACAACGACATGTATCACAGGTGTGGAGAGATGTATCCTTGAACCAAATTCCAAATCGAGGAGTTATCAGTTCTGAGCATAGAGGCTCGGTTTGCTTGGAGATTTAATCTCGGGAGGAACTTAACCAATTTGGGGTTGAAGTTGGTTCCTTATGGTGTTAAACACTAATGTATTTTTAGTGCTCACGTACTCCCACGTGATGCTCTAAGGCAGTGTTAAACACTGAAAGTTGAAGGCGCTCACGTGTGGCACGTGAGGCTCTAAAGTAGTGTTAAACACTGGGATTTAGGATTTCTCACCTGATGCACGTGATGCTCTTGAAAGCTGGCGATGTTCGCTTGGGTTTATTCCCTTATTTTGTACATGTATGTGTTAAGCACTTAAGTCTTGCAACTATCACGTGTAGACATATGAGGCGCCACTAAGTTAGGCACTGCCTCTTTTGAATTTATCTTCCTATTCTTTTCTAAGTGCTAAGCACTATTGGAGGTCATGTGGGATCACGTAACTCAATCTCGGTTGTTCCTTTTTGTTTCTCAGAGGTGCTCACATGGGAACACGCGATCCGTCGTTGTAGCGTTAAACGCTAATATGCGTGGGGCTCTTGATCTTAGTCTTGAGAATTTCAAGTCCTTTATTTTATAAGAATTAAATTCTCATCTAGGGTTAAACCTTAGCTTTATCAAAGGAATTAAATTCCTATGTCTTTGGAAGAATTAAATTCTTCAAACCTAGTTCTTTTCCTCTAAGTTTTAGGACTGCATAACAGAATCTCCCCGATGAGAATTAAATTCTCAACTTGTGGGGAGATCTGTTTCTGCAGACCTCAACCAGAGGAAAAACTAAGTTATTTTTTGGAAGAGTTAAACTCTTGTAAAAGGAGATAAAATGATTTTTGAGTATTTTCCTCACCTAGGGTTTCTTTTTCTCTAAAGAGAACTCCTCTTCTTTTTGGTTTTCTCCAATCTTATGGGGGGTCTCATCTCTTTCTCTGTATATCTCTCTCTTCAGTCTCGAGTCTTTTATATAGCAGAGGCAAGTTTGTTGATTTTTGTTAAGAAAATCTCTCATCGAGAGATTTTTGATTAATTCGGGGATTTTATCCACCGTTGGATCTTTGATCCAGGGACTTCTGTTTTATAGAAGACATTTTTCTTGTTTTTAACAAGATTGGGAAAATATTTTTCCATACAGAGCTTATTCTGTATCTTGGTGATTTTTAATCACCAATGGATCTTTGATCCAACGGTGCTCTGATTTACAGAGTACAATTTTTCTGGTTTAGAAAGATTGGGAAAATATTTTCCCATATAGAGCTTATTCTGTATGTTGGTGATTTTTAATCACCATTGGATCTTTGATGCAACGGTGCTCTGATTTACAGAGCACAATCTTTCTTGTTTAGAAAGATTGGGGGAAATATTTCCAAAATAGGGTTCTGATTCCTTTTATATAGAATTTAATTCTATCGGCTCAGAAGGTATTATGAATTCTCACATGTAGCACGTGACCCAATGGCACTATGCCGGTTTGCTTATATGCAGCAGTCCCAGAGAAGAGCATCACATGTTGGCACGTGATGCGCTTTCTGGCCTGTTATTTGTTTTATGAAGGCGCCTATATATTTTGTACATAATGCTCACGTGTGGCATGTGAGGCTCAACTTCAGCCTTATTTGTTAAATGTAATGCTTATAATTTCTGCTCCAAGGCGCATCACGTGTGGGCACGTGATACTCCTTTTGGGGAATTCTTCCATCACTTTTTTGGTTCATTATTTATTTATTTTTGTATAAGAGAACAGGGCATTTAATGATGTGCTTATGGACCACCCAGTTTCCACATATATGATCGCCATCATAATGCTAGTAGCCAAGCAAGTATCCTATGGGCTCTATCAACATGTAATAGTGATCTGTAATACCACATAATGCATGTACATGATGATAAAGTCCAACCAGATAGCATATTATCATCTCGAGTAAGGCTGTTCAACCCGTATAGGTCCTTCCTTAATCATCATAATCGCATGTCTGCGATTACAATAATTGTCTTGAGGGCTTTATATCCAACAAGAATATTGTATTCGTGACACAATATTACCTGAAATCCTTCAAATCCATGTATCGACATATAACTATCTCTCTGTATGCAACATTGTTTGTCCCGGTATGCCATAACGGGGATGGATTGTGCATGATAATCGAAAATTGCACCCTGTACACGGAAGTGCTCATAATACCAAAGTTGCTGTCATTTTTCATATACAGGGAACAAGATCAAATATCTATCTGACTAAGTGTAAGCTATTCAAAACATAACAATTAAAAAAGGACCAATTTATATAACAAAATTCAAAACATACCTGGAGCAAGAAAACACACCACTTCTGCCACCTATATCTTTCTTCTCTCTGAGCACTTTTGCTCATTAATAGAAAGTCAACAATAAACTTGGCCCAGTTGTAATCTCGTATCCTTTTGACGACCTCAAGGAGAGGCAAATAGTCTGTTGATACTGTTACTGAGGTATCGGGGTCTAGAATCAATCCAATAAGTGGAAGAACATATATACGTTTCAAATGATCGTCCGCAACGGTAGTTGATGTTATGGATTGCTCTAAGGTTGCTACATTAATCCTAATGTTGTTGTCTGTATATTTTTCAAGATAGCATTTGTCCGTAACAGCATTTCTCGTAACTGTTACATCTATCCCGGTTATATTCAAGCCTAGAAGAATGTGGACATCAAGATTAGTAATTTCAATTTCACTGTCACCAATTCCTATAGATATAGTGGAGCGGTTAAGTCGTTTAATGAGAAAGGCAACCAGACTGTAGGATAGGGGTGCATCTGGCATACATAAAATGTTCTCAAAACCAGTCTGCCCGGCCGCCGCCTTCTGTTCATCACTGAGGTCTTGATGATTCAGAATAAACGCATCGGCAAACAACGAGCATCAATGTTCTGTTCAACTGTCAACAAGGTCTGCTACGGCAAAACCATTATATATTTATATATGGAAGTGTGAAAATGTGATTGCTGGAAACCAAAAAAAAGAAAGAAAGGTTTTCAAGTGAAATTTCCGACTAATCAAAGTGGAATTATATATAGTGTCAAGCAGAACTTTATGATCTTCAAGTATAACTACTTGATTCAAATGGTACTTTCTATGTAAATCCGATGCTAATTACTGTAACATTTTCCCTGGTTCTGAGTGGATCTCTTTGAGAAACAAGTGGTACTTTTCTGGTCTAAGTGGATTTTTATGCTTTATAAGTGGGACATTATTCCTATTAGGATGCTAGGCTCCTCTAGTAAGGTTTAAAGTGTGGAGGGAGTAGTAATTTTAAAAATCTGGAAAGAATTAGCAAATCCAACCCAAGAATCAAACCAAAATACTAAAATTGTAACTAATCTAGTAAGCTAAAACAAAGAGTTTGGCGGGTTACAACCTTTGTAGCGCGTTAACCACCTCTCTTTGGATTCCGGCTAGTCTTTACAAATCCCGGAACAAGCTTGTCCAATGATCTCTTCGCCGAAAATGATCTACTTGAGATAACTCCAACACAAATTTTAGTTTCAAATTGATCTCATCAAAATGAAGTAACCCATTAATTAAACTTGCTAAGAATAATTAGTAGGAGATATAGAATAATTATCTCACTTAATTTTTCTCTTTTCTTTTTCCATTCCTCACTTGAAAAAAATCAAGAGAGGAAGCCATGTAGGAGATGAGATGAAGAAGATGAAGATTAGAATAATCCATATCAAAATGAGTCATCACAAAATGACTCACTAAAATGAGTCATCAAAAGAATAATCTCATCAAGTCTACAACCATCTAATTTCTATGACTCATTCTCATATAAAAGTGTTCTTATCTTTCATATAAGTCTCATACCCCTATCTCCAATGTATCATCATATATGCCACAATATTTATATCAAATATAAATATTAACAAAGAAAAGAAAAATATAAAGTGAGCATGATATTAGTTAATAAATAAATATATTAATATATAAATATACATTTAATTATTAGATCAACACTTGATTTAATAATCCGGTTATCATATACCAGCTAATATCAATAAACACCCGATTAAAATACGTGTATCAAATGCACGTGTTTAATCAAACTCCTGCACGTATCCCTATACATGCCCTACATTGTTTTACATGTGTTGGAAAACCTCTGTGTGAGACTCTAAAGACTCGACAATACGCTGGCAATAGGTTAGGATTATATCCATAGCCCACAAGCACATCAGCGGTACTAATTGCACATAACAACTACTCAGGTATTGATCGAAAGAAGGTCAACGAGTAAGCCCATCTGAACCCTGCAAAATCTATCAGTGATATTACCGTACATTTCGGTCTCTTCATCTACGAGTATCACATATCGGGTCTAGGGTTTGGAATCTGTCAGACCCCAATAACTCGATAAGTCGTGCGACAGAGGACTCATAACAACCGGAGGTACAACTGATAACATTTATCGGTTTATCTCTACTGCAATGGCCATCGACTTATGGTTATAGTCATGTCCTGCACATCACAACATCAACTCCCTATACTGGGAGAGACAAATCTCCTCGACCGCTCACTGCCTCCACGTGTTTCGCGACTATACTCAACAGAAACTTATTTTCACTACTCCTTTGAGCTATGGTAGGGTAGAAGTCTAAGTACAGTGGGAACACGCATGAGACACTATGACAATCTCAGGTCTTAGAGACTACCCTGTACTCATATCACTAGAGAACTACTGCCTGACATTGGTATATTGCCAACTAGAAGTTCTCAGTGAGTCCGTCCAGTATAACTCATCCAATGATCACTTGTATACAATTCTCGATGTCAAACACCAATAGCTGCAGGATCAGCTATCGCTCTCCAACCGGGTCAGGAAACACACACTCTAGTCTAAATTGGAGTACCGATGCCCAGTCTCGATACTCTTACGACTAGGGACATTTAAGAATGTGTTTATCGACTACCCAGGCCCCACTAGTTGATCCGCATCATCTTCTTGGTAGTCAAGCAAAATTTTAGGGATTTATCTCATGTTTAAATGATACGTGATAGTGAATAAAACGCATCTGATGAAAGATAAAGACAAACCAAATAGCATACTATCATCTCGAGTAAGATTGTTCTCTCGTATAGGTTCTCATTCAATTGCAATAATTGCTTTGAGGGCACTTATATCCAGTAATTCCTACATGTGATTTTTCTTCTGCACAACTTTTTCTGGTAGGAAGTAAAACTTTATGAATTCTACTTGGTACGTTTCCTTTTAAATGTTGGTCTTTATTCCTTATAAGTGGATCTTTATGCTTAAATATGACTGCGTAAATTTAATATTTCCAGAATTTGGAAGTAGAACTTTATGAATTCCACATGATAATTTTATTTCTTAAGTGGGACTTTAGTCCTTATAAGTGGATTTTCATGCTTAAATGTGACCAAGTTAATTTTAAAATTTTCGAAAATTAGAAGAAGAAATTTATGAATTCAACGTGGTACTTTTCCTACATAAGTGGGACTTTATTCGTAAGAAGTGAATCCTTATGCTTAAATGTTACTGCGTAAATTTAAAATTTTGGAAGTTAGAAGTAGAACTTTATGAATTTCTTGTTATACTTTTATCTTTTAAGTGGAAGTTTCCGTTTATTAAATTTTTTTGTATTTTAAAGTGAAGCTTTCTGACTTTCATCTGGGACTTTTTATATATGCTGTGACTTTATGTAATCTAAATGGGACTTTTTGATAAAAGGATAAAAAAACCCATCAAACCCCCATTCCAAAATACATTTGTGTCATAGATACTTTGTAGGATTATGGTTAAGGGTACAATACTCATTTCAATTGGAGCGAATGTAAAATATACAATTGGAGAGAAAGTGAAAAACCCACAACTTGGTGCAATTGTTTCTTTGCTTCGTTATGGAGTACACCAACTAAATTTAAATTTTTGTGATGTTAGATAACACAGTAGATGAGCAAAGTGGCCGTGCTAAGAGAAGTTTAGGATGATAATCAAATTGGAGGCATAAGATGTTGTTGTCCGAGCTAATAGAAGTTTAGGATGATAATGATAGTGGATGCATAAGATTGTGTAGGATTTTTTGGACAAAACGTTTCAGTATACGAGAAAATTACATGACGTTAAATGCATGCTCTCAGGTTGAGAAGATCTTTTGTATACCCATTTATGCTTATTTTTCATTAAAAATAAGCATGCTTTCTTAATTTGTGTTGGAACTTAGAATTTACAAATAATTAAAGTGTAACTTTTTTAATATGAGTCAGAAGAAAGTGACGTCATGTCAGTTTTCAATTGGGACTTAGACTTTTTAAAAAGAATTCCAGTTCAAATTATTCAATGTGGGACATTCATTTTTTAAGTGGGAGTTATTTATTTATAAGTGGGACTTTCAGTGTTATAAGTAGGATTTATGTCTAAATGTGAATGTTATTTTTAAAAATATTTTAAAGTTGAAAGTGTAACTTTCAAAACTCGACGTGGTAATTTTTTAATTTATGCTGAACTATTTGTTTTATAAGTGGAATTTTCTTTCTAAATGCTAGTTTTCTTTTTAATAAATCATCTTATGTTGAAAGTGGAACTTTCTCATATCCTTATGGTAGTTTTCTTCTTTAAGTGGACTATAGGTTTATAATTGAAGTTTATCAATATTTTTGAATGATTGCGTTTATCGAGAAAATAGAATGCCTAAAACTGAAATTTTTTGATTGGCGCCAAAAAACATACAAAATTTTTGAAATAAAGGGAGAGAAAGAGAAGATTGATAACACATGGATGATGAACATGTACGAGGATTGTACGCAACATTAAATTCAAGCTCTCGGTACGAAGAGAAAAATAAGATATTTGACTATATTCTATGTACTTTTATTATACTTAGGTAAAAAAAACATTGAAATTGGGATGGGATTATATTTTATTTTTTGTAGTGTATCCTTTTTCAATATTATATGGCAGCCCCGGTACGGCTACAGGTTTTACTTGTGAGTCATAAAAATGGATTTTTGGTACGTAACCTAAAAAATTAATGAACATAGAATAAATCATCTGAAAATCTTATGATCTGCGATGTCAAAATTTCTTACGTACCAAAAATTACAACCGTACGGATGTTAACATAGCTTATGATCGAGGCGGATGGTAAAACATTTTGGCTTCGATCACAAGCCTTCCGGATGTTTTAACTGTGTGCGTTGAGCTTTTTGAGTATATGATCGAGGAACAAATGGTCTTTATATTATTTTAATTTTTTGGTGTAAGCTACGTTAACAGTATCCGTACAGTTGTGATTTTGTTTCTGAGTGTGTGTGTGTGTGTGTATATATATATATATTTCTATATATTTATCTGAATTTAATAAATATAACGGCTAAATTCTCAACATCCGAGTACAAAAATTCAATTTAAACCTTACGTATTTGTTTTATAATATACAAATAGGTTACGTACCAAATATATCCTTATTTGAAGACCATATGTTTCTCTATCATAGACTCACAAAATCAACGCACAGAGTTGAAAACATCTGGAAGGCTTGTGATCGAGGCCCAGATGAAGTTCAAAACATTTGAATTTAACCTATTTTGTCACCGTATATCAAATCCATGCTATTGAAATTATTGAACTAGATACCTTTACAGGACACACAACTCAAACATAATTAGTGCATAACAACGATAATAACTTTACATGCAATATAACCAATCATGATTGAATTGTGGGTCCTATATAGGTATCTAGTTTAATACATTCAACCGTATGGATTTGATATAAGGTGATAAAATAGGTTAAATAAAAGAATTCAAATGTTTTGAAGTTCATCTGGGCCTCCATCACAAGCCTTCCGGATGTTTTTAATTGTGTACGTTGATTTTGTGAGTTTATGACCGAGGAACAAATGGTCTTTATATTATTATTTTTTTGGTGTAAGCTATGTTAATATCGAAAATCACATCCGTACGGTTGTGATTTTGTTTCTAAGTATATATATTTTTCTATATATTTATCTGAATTTAATAAATATAACGGCTAAATTCTCAATATCCGAGTACACAAATTCAACTTTAACCTTACGGATTTGTTTTCTAATACAAAAATAGGTTACAACCAAATATATCCTTATTTGAAGACCATATATTCCTCGAATAATAATGTCCCATTTAATCATATAAGGTCCCATTTAGTGCGTACACTTGACTATTTTGAATTAAATTGACTTCATACACGATCTCCCTCCCTCTCTCTTGCTCTTAGAAGAGTTCTCTCTCCCTGTCTTTTGGTTTCCTCTAATTGTTTTATTTTTTTGTTGTCCCCAACTTCAAACCTATACGATCTCTGTCCCTCTTTCTTGCTCTTCCTCATCTTCAACTGCTCCGGCTCTCTCTTAGTAAAACTTTCTCTCTCCCTATCATTTCAGAAAATCAAGTTGGTGTTTTTTTGCCCCGACTTGAACACTAGCAATCTTTCTCTCCGGAGACCTTAACTTACCTTTTTCACGATTCCAGAAGGAATGACTGAGCCGGAAATTAACCCTGCCGCTGAAAGTCATCACAACAAAGACCTAGAACACAACCGAGATGATGATCCGCAGCCGAATCCCAGTCCTCCTCCTAACCCTAATGTTATTACTTGCTCCGATTCTGCAGCCCTAATCTTTTTACAAATACAAGCCCTGAATCAAAGACGCAGAAGCAGATGTCAAAGTATGTGTATTTTCATTGCTGTAAATTCATTTCAATTCTTTGTATGGATACTTGTAACTTGTGTTTCGTAATTTGAATTTAAACAGTTTAACTTTCTGATATCAAGTTTTTAAATAATATAGCAGAAAAAGGGAATGAAACTCAGGACCATTTCGCACATCACCAAATACAGAGATTTTATGCAGGAGATCAGGTAGGAATTGTCCAATAAAACATTAAATTCAGTGTTAAGTACTCCCTTTGGGCATTACTTGACAATGTCCTCGCTAGCTCAGGATAGACTACTTATAGATATGCCGATCTCCTGTTATGATAAACAGTCGAGAACGTTCAGAATAAAAGATGAATTTCATACACTCGATGTTGACCGGGTTTCTGATCATACATGGTTGTCGAATACCGAGGAGACATATGTTCAAGATAAGAAAGAAAAGATCCCACTTTAGTTCAAATACATAGAGAAGAAGCCCCAAAACATGAATGGCCGTAAATTCTTGCAGAAGAAAATCAAGGAGCTTGTAGGGATGCTAAAACAGTCTCAAGACTATCAATTATTTGATGATTTTGCTATGCTGTTCATTGTCTATCGGCTTACAAAGATTTGGCTGCCACAACCTGGAAATGCGGTTCCTCTGTCCTTCTTTAGTTATCTCAAGATGAATGAGGTTATCAATAATGTGAACTGGGCTCAACCTGGTCACTTGATTGAGTCCAAAGTCTTTTATTTACCGTAATCAGAAACGGCGTCGCTTTGCAGCTAGCCGGTGAGTATGGGTCGATCCACAGAGATGGGTAAATTTCTTTTATGTGTTTTAACGAGTTGATTCAAAGTGTTGTTTTGGTTGATTTCTAAAATCTATAAAAACTGGATCTAATTAATCTAATTAAAAGTCTTGCTAGGGTTAGGTTTAGGGAAAGTTTTGGAGATTAACGTTTTTCCTCACCGCTTTCAATGCCTTCTTTTTAGATCTATTAGATGTTAAGGTAATTATTAATAAAGTGGATCCGAATCTTTTGGGAAGATGTTTCTTCCTCTAGATTTGTATCCTTCCTTTGTTGATAATTACCCTAACCCCCACGGAAAACGCGCGCAACCGGCCCTTTATACTACGGTTCACCGTTACCTCGAGGGGTAGGGTGCCGTAGGGAGCGGTTGTGCGCGTATGCGTGGAGTTCTAATTCATTAGGTACATGTGGCATCGAAAGGGGTGAGAGATATCATCTCTCAACCCTTTCCGTAAGGCTAACCCTAACAAGCGCGGAGATTACTCGCTCATTAGGGGATGAGAAAACATTTTAATTAAAGGAACATAAATAAAATTACTTACTAATTCGATGGCTCCCTCCAAGCAAGAAGAACAGATCTGAATATAATTCCCAGAAATTCTGAATTTTATTGATTGAAAAGAGGCATGAGTTTTTACAGATCTGGAAATACAATTTATAGGAAAACAGAAAACCTAGAGTTACAGACTCTCGCACATGCGCAATTATAGATTTGACCTCTAAAAATCCCAACACCCGAACCGTCGCACCGACACAAGAAGTCGGTGCCGACACGTGCAACAAATGGCCGCGGAACCGCGGCAATAAGGCGCTTGGGCCGCGGTTCCGCGGTCCTTTTGTGGCCTTAGCTCACTAAACTTCTGGGACTCCTTATTAACTTCTTGGGCTTCCTATTTCCATATGTATTTTCTCTTTTGGTCTTCTGATTCTCCTCCAGATATTTCAATGAATACTTGTAGCGATCTTTTAACCGTTCACTTGACTTTTTGGACCTTGCACTGTTCTTCGACTAGGCTTGACTAGGATCCATCTACTTATTGGTGTTAGTTATATGTATGCCCTAGAGGCCATTACTGTACATATGATGTATATTGTAGTGGATGCTGGGACATATATAGGGAGGACTTTCTTGCTCGATATGATAGTATGCTATCTGGTTACCCTTTACCTTAACGTGTATGCTGATTGTCTCTCTGTTACATGTTGGTAAAGCCCTTAGGATCTGTACTTGACTACCTGGACTATGATGCGGATCATACTAGTGGGGACATGGTAGTCCATAAGTACATCCTTCAAAGTCCCTAGTCGAGGGTGTATCGAGACGGGGCATCGATATACCAGAGTAGACTAGCGTATACCTTCTCGACCCATACAGATGGGCGATGGATGATCCCATATCCATTGGTGTTTGACATCAGAGATGATATACGGGTGCTCAGTAGAGACTGGGTACACTGGACGGACTCGCCGAGAACTCCCAGATGGTATTATACCTCACGTCAGATGGCAGTTCTCTGGTGACACTGGTGCAGAGTAGTCTGTTGACCCGAGATCGTCATAGAGTCTTGTGTGGTTCCCACTGTGCTTTGATTTCCATCTTACCACGTCCAAGAGGGCGTGCAAAACGGTGGTTTTTGGGTACAGTCCCGAGTCACATGGAGGCAATGAGCGATAGGAGGGGATTCGTCTCTCCCGGTATAGGGAGTTGATGTTGCGCTGTGTTCGATTGGCTATAACAGGAAATCCCTGGCCAGGGTTGCTGAGATTTACTGGTAAGTGTTACCAGTAGTTTCTCGAACAGTTATAGACCTCATATCGACACGACTTATTGAGCTATTGGGGTCTGACGTTTACCACCCCTAGGCGAGATATGCGACATATCAGACGATCAGACCGGACTGTACGGTAGTGTTGCTGGTTGGATTCACTGGAGTGTGAGCGGGCTTGCTCGTCGATCTTCAGATCGCTCAATACCCGGGTGGCCGTTATGTTTAGCAGACCGCTTGCGGCTTGTGGATGCTTGATATGATCATCATCTGCTGCCGGCATATTGACGAGTCTTTAGAGTCCTACACAGAGGTTTCCTGGCTCAAGCAAAACGAAATAGGAGCGCATATGAGATATGTGCGGGACCGAGAATAATACCAGTATGTGATACTGTATTCGATTCTCACGAGATGTGACATTGATCGGTTATATGTGATATAGCCGGGTTATCGGATCAAGTGTTGATTCGATAAGTTGTTACTGTTGATACTAGTCGGTTGTGTGCGACATGACCGGATCATTGAATCAAGTGTTGATTTAATGATTTAATGCATAATTATATATTTGATATATTACTTTGCATTAACTAGTATTGGTTCACTTTAAATGGATTTTCTCACTTAGATTGTGCACATTGTATATGTGATATACATTTGTACATTTGATTGTATCGTGTTTGATGATACATGATAGTTTAGTGTATGGATTAAACCATGGTTGGTCAATGGTTAGGGTTTCTTTTGCTTCATTTATTCATTTATTTATCCATTTTGTTTATTTTAGCAAAAGAAAATAATGAAGAGATAATGGTGGCTTTCTTTGTTTGTTTATGAACCTTCATGAAGGTTTGACCTAAGTCACCATTTTGTCTTCATGTCTTAACCCAACCATTCACTAACCCTTGTTAATTCTCTACACCTAACTATGGTTTGTTATGATAAGAATGGATAATTCTTTTCTTTTTGAATTAACTTATCTTATCATTATTCTTCTTCTTCTTCCTTGAACTTCAAGAAGAAAGCTTACCTCATCAATGGTGATTGATGAATTAGAGTGAGAAATCCAATTCTAAAGTTAACCCAACTCCTATTTCTTCATCCTCTACCTCTTGCCAAGTAGTAGAGTGTGTTTTCTTCACAAGTTTCTTGACTTGGTGAAGTCGGAGCTTGATTTAGCGATGCCTCGACGTAGATCATCTTCGGCATGGACATCGATGACCTAGCCCGTCCATTCTCCGACGAAGCCGACGCTTGAGCCCGGATTTGATTTGGACAGCGGAGAGGACCTCGTTGCGGAGCTATGGAGGTGGAGCACCGGATCTACAAAGGTTGTATTTCCGTATCTTGTAGTTAAGTGTTAACTAGTTAGCTTTTTCGCCTAGTTTTCTAGCAAACGATCCGTAGTCGGGTCTCTCGGCACCTAGAATTTTTGAAATTGGCATGGTTGATGCCTTGTGAGACCTCACTAGGATGCCTAGGAACCCTACAGTGGTATCAGAGCCTAGCTAGAGCCTTAGGCGAAGTCTAGACGGAATTTGAAGTCCGAACGAACCCGAAACCCGTCTCAAAACATGCTATCTGTCCGGTTTTGTAAAACGTGGATTTTTCCATATTAAAAATTGCTAAAAAATTCAGCAGGGAAAAATAAGAATTACCATGCAAAATTTTATGGATGAATAGTAAATCTCGCGGCGGAAGCGCGGTAGAAACCTGCTTTCTGCGGCGGTTCCGCCGCACAATGATGACGTCATCCTCCAAGATCTGCACAGTAACTCTTATTATTTTATGCTGGATTTTCTGGGAATTTTTAATACTGTTTCAAGAGTTGAATTTTCTGGGGTGTATTGGGAGGTCGTCGGTTCGATCGGATTATCAAGTTTCGTCTGCGTGGCTTTCCGGATATTTTACAATATGTTAAAAAGTTCGACCGGATATAAATACCCAATTTTTCCCCTGTCGGGAAATTTCCAAGTGTTGGATTTTTCCGTAGTTTAACGACGTTCTAAGTAGTGCAAGTAACGCAATGGACCCTCTAGAAGACAACAAACCTTAACTCGATTATGTGACCGTCTTGAACTGCCCTTTGAACCTTCGGGTTTGGGGCAGTACGGCGTGCCACATGTGAGGCGTTGGCTTGACCCTTCTACGGCTGGACCGTTGGTACTGAGGCACGAACTGAATGTTGTTAGACTTATTTCATGTGTTGATCTGTATCGGGAAAACTTGGGTGTTTGACTGTTCGATCGAAAAGTTTAACATTTTCTGTTTATCTGGAATGGGATACAATAATTGGAATTCACAAAAGTTATGTGTTAACTGAATGAATGTTATAAACATAGCAGTTTAGTCTCACTTGATCGGTTGCCACGGAATTTTGATGTGATCAAAAGTCCGTAGCGTACGCGGATATTCGCCGGGTAAACTTAATAGACAGCCTCACTCCATAGCCCCGACCAAGTGACTGTAGGAGAACCCCGTCGCCGAAAGCATCCGTTCGGGTGCTCGCGGTAGCGGTGTTCCGCCTTGGTGCACTTCGTCGACGGTATCGGGGTGCGGCCGCCTACTGAAGTTTGCGACGAGTATTCGATCAGGATGTCGGGAATCTTGTTGAATTCCCCGACTAGATATTGAAAAGTGTTTTCGATAATGAGACTAAAATGCGGTGTTTATAATTGTTAGGCATGCGATGTCTAAGTAATTCATTTGGTCAGGCATGCGATGTCTGAGGTAGTTGCGGATTCCAACTGTTGTAGTTTTACACTTTCTTTTCTGTGACCGTAAGTGTAATATGTGATATCACCGGTTTCGTTGCTATATGTCAACGACAATTGGGATGCGCATATTTACTTACGTTGATGACATGTGATGTTATGTGTTGCTGGATATGTTATATTGGATCGTCGTGTTTGAATAGCCGGGGGGGTTTTATGTGAGATGAGTGTTTTTCATTTTCATTCATGTAAAAACTTGTATGTAATATTCTTTTATTGGGGCACTTCCAGGTTGCGGAAGTTGTTAACCTTTGTATATTATTTACTTTTCCGCACTAGGATAGACCCAAGGAGGAGGGCACAAGTAACCGGGTTCTGGAGTCCAGTGGGAGACCAACTCGAGGAGTCGAGTCCGGGTCTCCTAACTCCAGAATTGGTAGGGTTGCTTGCCGCTCTCGTAGGGGTCTAGGGGTGTAGGTTTGTCTATTCATCGTGACCGTGGAATCCGTGTTTTATACTGGCTCGTATTGAAAACACGGACGTCCTAGTATATCCAATATTTCATATGATTCTTCTGCTGCGATATCTGTGATGTGATCATGTGATGTTCTGTGATGGATATAGTATATAGTATATATGATATATTATATAGACGTTACTTATGTTTTACACCCGCGCTAGCCCTGCCCTGCTCTGTCGTTAGTTACCTAACCTAACGGTGCACGAGGGGACATCGAGGCGAATGCGGATGGCATAAGTGTACGTCATATCTATCTGTGATGTTTAGGTACATAAATGATGGGACTTCATTAATGTGATTAATGAATTAAAAGAAACCTAAGATGTTGTAGAATCGAATTTCAAAATAAAACAGGTAGCTACAGTTCTTGCTTTGCACAGCGGTATATATGATATATCCTGCACCTTATTCGATGAGGAAAGGACCGAGATCCCTTCACCGGGAGTGACTCCTTTAGCAATAACTGGCAGATGCTACACACTCGGTTTGTCTTTTGATTGCTTTTAAGTGTTTTTGCTTTGCACAGTGATATATATGATATATCCCGCACCTCATTCGACTAGGAAAGGACCGACGATCCCTTCACCGGGAGTGACTCCTTTAGCAAAACTAGAAAAGCCTCAAAAACACTCCATTTCAAAATTCATTCGATCCTACAACGATATCAAGTTCATTACGCAATAGGTTTTCAGAAAAACCTGTCGTAGCCCTCCGTCATTTCAGATAAGTTGTATATAGTATTCGTGCTGCATTTGTTGGCTTTCGTCAAGGTGCAGTGTGCGGTAGCTATATGCTGCTTATCTGCTAGCATACGATGCGATTGGATTAGGGTAGTCGTGCGGCTTTGTTGGCTTTCGTCAAGGGTCGTGCGGGTGGGTTTAATTCGATCAAGAAATGTACGGGTTGAACTTGACTAGAGGGCTATGGTTTGTTGGCTTTCGTCAAGGTCATAGCACGTTAGGGGCAAAATATTATCAGGAATTTCAAGTGTTGAAATTTGCAATGAGATTGCATACCTTCTATGAGATAGTTGGATCCCGATACCCGCTGCGAGTAAGTGTTACTCATGGGAGAGTTTTATACATTACAATTAGCCGATCAAGTAGGTGTCTAGAAAGGTGTCAACGAGGTTACGCCTCTGGGAAAATGAGGTTTACATTAATTAGGTTCGTGCGAAAGCACGGGGGACCTCCCTCAAAGTACCGACACTGGCCTGGCTGAAAGATTGACGAACTTGTAGTGTGTAATTAATCCCGGCTAGTCTTTCCTTTTAGGGTTTGAAGGAAGATTTGATAAAAAGCAGTGGGAGCCATCCTGATTAGATAAAATAAAAACCAATCTATTCTTGCAAGAGCGCACGCTGAGTGTTTTCTTCTCTCTCTCTCCAGGTAGCGACCATATCACACCTTAATCAAGATAATAATACGGAATATTGACCGAACCCGCTTGTTATACTGAGCTGGGGAACGTTGGTCCCGCTCCAACTTATAATTGTTATAAGATAGAGCAGGAAATTGGGGATTACCAGATTTCCCGTGCCGCCCAAACTAAGAGAATGCATGCTGATGCATCATCTTCGGGTTTGTTCATTATACAGAACTGTTTCTCAGTATCCTTTACGTCCTGGGTATGTGATACCGGATCAGGATCCCAGATATGTAATCGGTTACATAGGGCTACAGATAGGTAGAGAACTGAGAACGGGTGATAAGTTTCATGAGGCAGAAAACGGGGCAAGAGTTGCAGCCAAGTCTGTCGGTCACTGTCACCCTGTATTACCAATACATTGATTCTGAACGAATGTTATTAGATACCGAACCTGATATACAAAATCATATCACTTTCTTTATTAGTAAAGAAATGATAAAATTTTGTATTGATGGATAATGTTTTGAACATTTCCTATATCAAAAGTTGATCGGTTCAGGCACGTTATCTAAAAGCGTTGCTGTTCTAAATCAAAATACAGTTCTTAGTATATGGAACACACATAAGAGGAAGAGTTCAGAAATGAACGGATCCTTCTTAAGGTATTGTAGACTAGGTCAGATCAATGTGACCCGACTAGCTGAAGTTACATGTAGATGCATATTTAAATCAGTTTGAATCTACATCTTGTGAAACTTGCCAGTCATGTCACAAAGATATAATGACACTAGCTCTGTTTATTGGAAACAGAGAAAGAGTTAATGAACTCTTGGGATGATACATGTTTGATGTATGTAGGTCCCCAGTCTACATATGCCAAGACCGGTTCTTTGTACTTCATTACATTCTCTGATAATCTCTCGAGATTCAGACATATGTTCCTGTTGAAACACAAGTCCGAACCTTTTGAGATATTCACAGAATATAAGTTAGAAGTAGAGAACCAAAATACGGGTATAAGTATTATGTCCTTTGATGAGATCAAGGAGGAGAATACTTGAGCACGGAATTCCTGGACTATTCTAAAGGAGAATGAGATTCTCTCTCGGCATTACTCCTCCGAATACACCATAGCACGATGGTATATCGGGACGGAGCAATCACACCCTATATGATAAGGTGTGCTCTATGATGAGTACTACTGAGTTACCTTTTTCCTATTCGGTGTTATGCACTTGTGAAGTTGCATACCTATTGAATAGGGTTCAAATCAAATCAGTTGCCTACCACTTCATATTTGATATGATAAGGGAAGAGCCCATCTCTTAAGATAGTTAAGATTTGGGGTTGTCCGGCCTATGTCTAAAAGCAAAAACCGGACAAGCTCGAGGCAAGGTCTGTTATGTAGAACTGGAAGTGTTCCAGCTATACAAACTACAGCAGATGATTTGGTACAACCAGAGGATTCAGTAGAAACCAACGAACCTCAGCCTCTCCGCCGATCTAGTAGGGTTCCTCACCCACTTGAGAGATACTTCGGTTTCTCTATGACAGTGGGAGCAAGGATTGCATCATGAGATGATGACCCAACTAGTTTCGACCTGGCCATCAGGAGTAGGACTCTGTAAGAATGGCTGGATGCTTAGTGATCTGACATGGAATCCTTATACACCAACAAAGTATGGACTTTGGTTGCTATATCTGAAGGGTTAAATCCCCATCAGGAGCAAGTATATCTTGAGAAGATTACTTGGTGTACATGGAAAAGTTGAGACTTTCAAAGCTAGACTTGTTAAAGGTTTTCGTCATTGACCAGGCGTGGATAATGATGAAACCTTTTCCCGTACCTATACTTAAGTCCATCCAGATCCTACTTGTCATGGCTACATACCATGGCTACGATATCTGGTGGTTGGGTGTCTTGACTGCTTTTCTAAATGATGATTTAGAAGAGAGTGTCTATAAGTACACAGCCAGAGGGCTTCGTAGACAGTGGGAGCAGCGGAAACGTGTGCAAGATGCTTTATAGGATAAAGCAGGCATCGCGGAGTTGGAACATCTGTTTTGATGGATTAGCCAAAGAAGTTGACATCATCAAAATGGTAGATGAACCTTGTATATACAAAAAGGTAGTAGGGAGTATGGTGACGATCCTCGTAGAGTACGTGGATGACATACTCTTGATAGGGAAGGAGTTTCCTATGCTACGCTCGGTCAATCTCCGTTTATCACAATGATTCTCCATATAGGATCATAATGATACCTACTAACTCCTGGATTTTGGATCTATGAGATATATCTAAATGGATGTTAGGATTCTCACTAGTTGTAGTGAGATGGTATCAATCGATCCTGGGGAGAATCACTGGAAGGGTTCCAGGGTGATAAAGACGACTGAATGTCAGTCGCAGGCATTGTCTTTACCCTCAGTAAAGGGAAGGTATGTTGGAAGAGTTCCAAGATAGATACCGTGGCATACTAGACGATAAAGGCAGGATACATCGCTACTTAAGATGCTACCAAAGAGGCTGTTTGGGTGTATATTGGTTCATGAGATGAACTACGTTCCTACCATAGTGAGACAATGGAGTTATGGCTCATGCCAAGGAACGTCCGTCCCATCAGTGATCCAGACATATTCTAAGGCAGTGTTACTTGATCATGGAGATGGTTGATCTCCAGGGAGATCGAGGTTAGGAGAGTAGACTCAGAGGACAACACAGCGGATCCACTCACAAAGGCCTGTTCCCAGAAAGAGACTTTTATGGGATGGTTGAGTATGAGATACTACAACCACTGCTACAGATGGCCCTAGTGCAAGTGGGAGATTGTTAGTTATATGTATGCCCTAGAGGCCATTACTGTACATAGGATGTATATTGTAGTGGATGCTGGGACATATATAGGGAGGACTTTCTTGCTCGACATGATAGTATGCTATCTGGTTACCCTTTACCTTAACGTGTATGCTGATTGTCTCTCTGTTACATGTTGGTAAAGCCCTTAGGATCTGTACTTGACTACCTGGACTATGATACGGATCATACTAGTGGGGACATGGTAGTCCATAAGTACATCCTTCAAAGTCCCTAGTCGAGGGTGTATCGAGACGGGGCATCGATATACCAGAGTAGACTAGCGTATACCTTCTCGACCCATACAGATGGGCGATGGATGATCCCATATCCATTGGTGTTTGACATCAGAGATGATATACGGGTGCTCAGTAGAGACTGGGTACACTGGACGGACTCACCGAGAACTCCCAGATGGTATTATACCTCACGTCAGATGGCAGTTCTCTGGTGACACTGGTGCAGAGTAGTCTGTTGACCCGAGATCGTCATAGAGTCTTGTGTGGTTCCCACTGTGCTTTGATTTCCATCTTACCACGTCCAAGAGGGCGTGCAAAATGGTGGTTTTTGGGTACAGTCCCGAGTCACATGGAGGCAATGAGCGATAGGAGGGGATTCGTCTCTCCCGGTATAGGGAGTTGATGTTGCGCTGTGTTCGATTGGCTATAACAGGAAATCCCTGGCCAGGGTTGCTGAGATTTACTGGTAAGTGTTACCAGTTGTTTCTCGAACAGTTATAGACCTCATATCGACACGACTTATTGAGCTATTAGGGTCTGACGTTTACCACCCCTAGGCGAGATATGCGACATATCAGACGATCAGACCGGACTGTACGGTAGTGTTGCTGGTTGGATTCACTGGAGTGTGAGCGGGCTTGCTCGTCGATCTTCAGATCGCTCAATACCCGGGTGGCCGTTACGTTTAGCAGACCGCTTGCGGCTTGTGGATGCTTGATATGATCATCATCTGCTGCCGGCGTATTGACGAGTCTTTAGAGTCCTACACAGAGGTTTCCTGGCTCAAGCAAAACGAAATAGGAGCGCATATGAGATATGTGCGGGACCGAGAATAATACCAGTATGTGATACTGTATTCGATTCTCGCGAGATGTGACATTGATCGGTTATATGTGATATAGCCGGGTTATCGGATCAAGTGTTGATTCGATAAGTTGTTACTGTTGATACTAGTCGGTTGTGTGCGACATGACCGGATCATTGAATCAAGTGTTGATTTAATGATTTAATGCATAATTATATATTTGATATATTACTTTGCATTAACTAGTATTGGTTCACTTTAAATGGATTTTCTCACTTGGATTGTGCACATTGTATATGTGATATACATTTGTACATTTGATTGTATCGTGTTTGATGATACATGATAGTTTAGTGTATGGATTAAACCATGGTTGGTCAATGGTTAGGGTTTCTTTTGCTTCATTTATTCATTTATTTATCCATTTTGTTTATTTTAGCAAAAGAAAATAATGAAGAGATAATGGTGGCTTTCTTTGTTTGTTTATGAACCTTCATGAAGGTTTGACCTAAGTCACCATTTTGTCTTCATGTCTTAACCCAACCATTCACTAACCCTTGTTAATTCTCTACACCTAACTATGGTTTTTTATGATAAGAATGGATAATTCTTTTCTTTTTGAATTAACTTATCTTATCATTATTCTTCTTCTTCTTCCTTGAACTTCAAGAAGAAAGCTTACCTCATCAATGGTGATTGATGAATTAGAGTGAGAAATCCAATTCTAAAGTTAACCCAACTCCTATTTCTTCATCCTCTACCTCTTGCCAAGTAGTAGAGTGTGTTTTCTTCATAAGTTTCTTGACTTGGTGAAGTCGGAGCTTGATTTAGCGATGCCTCGACGTAGATCATCTTCGGCATGGACATCGATGACCTAGCCCGTCCATTCTCCGACGAAGCCGACGCTTGAGCCCGGATTTGATTTGGACAGCGGAGAGGACCTCGTTGCGGAGCTATGGAGGTGGAGCACCGGATCTACAAAGGTTGTATTTCCGTATCTTGTAGTTAAGTGTTAACTAGTTAGCTTTTTCGCCTAGTTTTCTAGCAAACGATCCGTAGTCGGGTCTCTCGGCACCTAGAATTTTTGAAATTGGCATGGTTGATGCCTTGTGAGACCTCACTAGGATGCCTAGGAACCCTACAGTTGGTCAAAAGTATCTTTTCTGTATCAGCTTTCGTCTTTTTCACTGTATTCGCTTCCAAGCCCTGTATCCTGTAACATGTAACAAAAGTGCGTCAAGAGTATCTGTTTATTTATAAAACAGATAAGAATAGGGGAATGAAAAATACAATATTATGGTCTGAACAAATACCCCCAAACTTACCTTTTGCTCGTCCTCGAGCAAACTTATTTTTTATTCACTAAAATCCTAACCACACTTTCGCAGGGAAACGCGATTGCACTGAGCACGTGCAACAAGCCGTTAAACCTCTAGATGTCCCTAGTAGGAGGAGTGTTGTCTCCTGAGGGTTTTCAGCGGATTACACCCACAAAATCCTATCAACTTGGCCCATTGACTTTTGTTCTCCAATTAGGTTTTCTAATAAGGAATTCTATTATCTTTTGACTCGCAAATTATCCACCCACATTCTTCACACTTCCTCATTATTTAACTTAAGATTATTTATGCTGTGTAGACCTACTTAGCTTTCGGCATTTCTTAAGTTTTCCTTCTAGGGTTCCATCTCCATTTAGGAATTTCTATCAACCCTACTAAAGATACAAGTTTTATTCTTCATTCCTTTCTCTCATCTAAACTCTAATCACATATCCCCACGTGTGTGTAAAAATCACCCCTACACTTGGAAATTCAAATCAAGCAATCGTACTCCCGTCCATTGTCCAAAGCACTTATTAATTCGTGAATTTTGAATTTCGCTTACACATCCTTCATGCGACTGTTAATACTTCTTGAGGTACCAACAACCGATTACAAGATACGTTAGCACTTTAAAGCGTACTTCCTAGTTTTTGCAATACCCAAGGCTTTTAGCAGTGACTCCCAAACCAGTTGGTCTAAGGCACTAGGTGATGAAGCACCCTCGCTAAATATTTTTCTATTTTTTTACAGCCTTAAGTAATCACAAGAACTAGTGTCCATTTTTTTTATTCTTTATTCACACTGATATATATTTTTTTATTTTCATTGCACTAAGGACTTTAGACAAGAGCATTTCAAGGTCTCCTCTACTATTCCAAGTTTCAAGGTGCGTGATTGTGCAAGTTGTAGGGTATACATTTTCAGAATTTAGACTTAAGCTAGGAACTATTTTTTAAACTTATACTCTAATAAGAACATCAATATTTTTCCTTCATTTTGACTTAGCCCAAGAAGTGAACCCAAAATTTGCCTATTTCTAAATAAACTACAAGGCATATACTTTCTACCGTTAAACTTTAAGGAATGTTATTTTTAGGGTTTTTAATTCACTAAGTCTAAGATCTAGTTGTTCCTAGCCAGTTAACCTATTTGTCAAACTCAAGTCAATTAGCCAAAATTGAATACAATAATTTTTGAAATTTTTCAAATTTTTATGGGTTTTCAAATAAATATGCAAATGCAAAAATATATACAAATGGATGCGAAGGAAGAAGACGTACCGAGCATACCCCCAAACTTGAACTTGACAGTGTCCTCACTGTCATACTAAACCAAGAGGGTCAAAATGTCGGCACTCCCCTGTTTATTTATTTAAAATTTTTTCTTATTGTTAAGAAAAAAACAAAGAATATATACAAAAATGCCCTCCCCCAAACTTCATTTAAACTATGTTAGACATTACTGCCAAACTTTGCATAGACCAACACCAACCAGTTGAAAATTTTATCGGTAAAGAGTATTGGTTGGTGGAAGAATAAATTGTAGCGGTCCACAAAGAATTGGGGAAGATAGAAGTAGTGGTATGGGAGGTGTGGAGGTAAATATACAGGCGATGGTGATATATCAAAACGAGAATGTAAATGATCAGCAATCAGTGGAGTATTGGCATTCTCGTAGCTTATTAAAAGAAATGGGGGTATTTCAACTTCTAAAGGAGGAGGTTGACTCACCACAATACCCTCAAGATGTTCCTGTGGGTCCTCCATTGACTCGGCATCATCCATCAATTGTATATGATACTTAATTATGAGGGAACTTATCTCCTCGATGTCCACCATAGTCCAACCGAAAACTTGCCGCCTATCTTATAAGACCATTAAGAGGGCGTTCTCTTGCTCGAGGGCTAGAGAGGCCGATATGATAATGGGAAAGGTCTCATTCTCACCTATGTAAGCATATCTAAGGTGAGACGGCAATGGCGTGAGTTCGAGTTTCGGAGGCGAAAGAATCATTGCGGAATCTACTTCGAACTCAAAGGACTCCAACACAGGTTCGAAATCACTGCATACAACCGATTCGGATGGCTCGACTAACTCATCCAAAAATTCAAAAGACTCATATTCGGGCTGTGAGTTGTCATCATCCGAAAAAGCGAAACATTCATAATCAATATCGGTTGTGTCAATGGTGGTAGGCTCAAGGAGGGACGCACTAGTGGCGTCAAAACTGTTTTCATCAAATAGAAATCTCTCAAGTTCGCAGTCCTCCTGCGTGATTTCGTGAATAGAGCAAACTTCCTGTGTACTAGTTTTAGGCACGGGGGGCAGACTTCCCATCTTATAAATATTGAACTCACTAGACATCTTCCCAAAGGATAGAGTCATGGAGCCATTGCGACAGTTTATTACAGCATTGGAAGTGGCCAAAAATGGTCGACCGAGAATCATTGGAATTTGGTTTCTTGGGTTAGCAACAGGTTGTGTATCCATAACGATAAAATCAACGGGGAATATGAACTCCCCGACTTTGATCAACACATCCTCTAGTTGACCCCTTGGATGGGTGATTGATCGATCAGCCATTTGGAGAGTGCAACGAGTGGGTTTCAACTCTCCAACCCCTAATTGTTCGTACACGGAGTAGGGAATCAGGTTAACACTAGACCCAAGATCTAGAAGTGCTCGATTAATTTTCTTATCCCCAATTGTGATTGAAATCGTAGGACAGCCGGGGTCCTTTCGTTTTTGGGGTAAGGTTTGATGGTGGTTAATAGCATTGCTCACTGCACTAGCCACTAGCACTTTCTTGGGTACTTGAGATGCCTTTCTCTTCGAAGTGCATAAGCCCTTTAAAATTTTCGCGTATGAAGGGACTTGTTGGATAGCATCCAAGAGAGGTATATTTATGCTAACCTGCTTAAATATCTCCACAATCTTCTCCACTTGTGCAGTCGGTTTATTGGGACTCAACCTGTTTGGAAATGGAGCATTTTGAAAATTCGTTGAGTCAAAAGTCTGTGGAGTAGAATGTGGAGTAGGAACGGATCCCGGTGTAGATGTGTTCATGTTGTGAGCAATGGGTCCGTTCGAGCAAAAAGAAGTAGAGCCGTGTGAAGGGTGGAGAATAGGCTCTAAAGAAAAAGGTGAAGAAGAAAGTGAAGAAAATGAAGAAGGGGAAGATGACGATGGAGAAAAAGAAGAAGAAGACGAAGAACCACCGGCGGGGATGTCATCACTAGTATCCACATTATTTTGCAACTCTCTTCCGGATCTCAACGTGGTCACCGTATTTACATTGTGATTGTGATATGCGTTTTGTGTGTGACCGGGATTTGGCAATGGTTGAGACGGAAGCTTTCCCTTTTCTCTCTCGCTCAACGCAGCAGTTAATTGTGCAATTTGTGCCTCAATAGATTTGATACTTTGATCATGTGAGGCATTGTTATTCATTAAAGATTGAACATAATTTTCAAACCTTACTGCGGATTCTGTAGATTGCTTGAGAAATGCATCTAGACTTTTCTCGAGCGAGATAACCTTATCATCATATGGTTGCACCAAATTGTTCGTTTGATTTGTATAAGGTTGTTGTTGGAAAGGTTGCTGGTTTTGAGTTTGTAAAGGTGCTTGTTGTTGTTGTGGAGGAGGAGGTCATTGAAAATTATTATTTCCTTGGACTTTTTGATTTTGGTTCCAAGCGAAATTCGGGTGACTCCTCCACCCCGGATTGTATGTAGAAGAGTACGGATCGTTTCTTTGTCGTTGCTGAAATGCAGCATTGACTTGATCCTGTCCTTGAATAGGTGCATTATAAGGACACTCTTCGGTTAGATGCGATGGATTCGCACAACAAGCACAAACAGTTCGTGTGAGTAGAGTAGGGGCAGGAGAAGACGATGAGATTTTGGTCTCAATGGCTTCTAGCTTTTTCATAAGTGAGGCCATCTCGGCCTTCATAGCAATCGACATATCTATTTGATGTATGCCTGTCCTAGATTGACCAACAGAAGAAGATGATGTGGTCTTGGTACTCTCCCACTGAATTGTTTGCTCACTAAGATCCTCAAGAAACTGCCATGCTTCGTCGCTAGACTTTGAGAGAAAATGACCATGACATATTGTTTCTAGCAACTGCTTCGTTGCTGAGTTCAATCCCTCGTATAATGTTTGGCAAAGTTGCCAACTTTCGATCCCATGATGAGGGCATTGAACAAGTAGGTCTTTGAATCTCTCGAAGCACTTCCAAAATGGTTCGGAAGGAAGCTGTGAAAATTGTATAATCTCGTTTCGGATTCTAGCAGTTTTGTGATGAGGATAGAACTTTTTCAGAAAAGCTCTCACAAACTCATCCCAATTTCTAATGGAATGTGATGCGGTGCTGTATAGCCACTTCTCGGCTAGGTCACATAAGGTAAAAGGAATGACCCTTAGCCTTATAGCGTCATCACTTAATTGGGTAGTTTTCATCATAGCGCACACATTTTGGAATTTATTAATAAAAATATATGCATCTTCGGATTCCAAACCATGAAATTTTGGTAGCATATTGATGAAATGTGGTTTTATTTCAAAATTATCCCCATTTGCCGGTGGGGGTGAAAGACATGTAG
This sequence comes from Agapanthus africanus, assembly GCA_030015575.1. Taxonomy (NCBI): domain Eukaryota; kingdom Viridiplantae; phylum Streptophyta; class Magnoliopsida; order Asparagales; family Amaryllidaceae; genus Agapanthus; species Agapanthus africanus. The sequence goes on along the minus strand of JASDDO010000028.1, from coordinate 61,160,130 downwards.
GTAAAGAAGTGCGGACGGGGTAGAAGAGATCCTGGAGCGCAACTCGTGCGGGCGCTACAACAGGTGGTAGATTCGGGTTATTCGCACCTAACGGAGGTGGAATCATTCCCGTCGGTAAAGTATCATTGGGGTTGAATCCCGACATACCTTCGGTGAAAGAATTTGAAGGTGGAGTAAGGAAATGGAGGGAATTTCGACTTTGATGTCGAAAGGTTCGTCGGTCGGTACCAACGAAACATGGACTAATCGGGCGTTAGTATCCCTAGTCCAAAGTGACATACACTAAAAGGGATAGTGTAGTCAGAAAAAAGGAAAAAAACAGAATGTGGGGGTAAGATAACGTTAATGAGAAGAAGTGAGTGGAAGTGAGTTGCAAGTTTTCTTAGCGGCAAGTTGCAAGTTTTGAAAAGATTTTTCTTTTTTTTTTATTTATGTGAGAGTTTTGCAAAAAGGTTTTTGGAAAGGGACTCGTGACATAAATGTATCAACCACACATGCACAATCAGGCCTAGATCTAGGGTCACCTAGGTCTGCTAGACAGCTCCTAACTAGGGCTAGAAATAGGACCTCAAACCGCCTCTTCACCGGCAAGTACGACCAGGTAAGTGGGAAGGAACCACCACTACAGTGGGCCTAATTAATAACCACTAGCCTAGACACCGCAATGTCAGTTAGGATAAACGGTCGATGCCTATACTAGTCCTTTTCCTATTGAGCTCGATGTCCTTAGGTCTGAGTCTAATATTTTTTAATTAATTGTGGTCAATGCAATGCTTTAGGTATTTTCTGGGGTCCTGGGAAGGGTGATGAAATCCCCACCCAATCTGAGTTTGGTCAATTAGCCCCTTAAAGTCCGATTAAATTATGCAAAACAATAAAAATTCACTTGCAATCAATTTTTTTAGCGCGGCGCAAAGAAACCTGCAGAAAATCTGTTATTTAGAAGGGGGAGGAAAAAACTTTTAGCGCAGAGAACCCTGCAGAAAATTTTTACAGTGGAGATATGGAGGTTGCAGAGGGGAGGAAAAGAGAGCAAACCATATAAAAATGATGCGCTGACGTGGCCAAGGCGCGGCGGAACCGCGGCGTGGGGCCCACTTCTGCGGCGGAAACGCGGTCGTCTGGTGGGATCGTCGCTCCAGAAAATTTCTATCCCTCTATTGTGATATTTCTCCTCTGTTCTGATATGCACTTTTCTGATCAGCCTTCTGTAAAATTTTCAGATCCTCAATTCTTTGCTATTCCTGCAAGATTCAAAAAATATACACCCTTCAAACAGATCAAAATTGATAATTTTTTTGTATTTTTTTATATTTTCAGATTTTTATAATTTTTTTTTAAAATTTATATCAACCCGAAAATTCACAAAAAGAAATATTACGCCATCCCCGGCAACGGCGCCATTTGATTGAGTCCAAAGTCTTGTATTTACCGTAATCAGAAACGGCGTCGCTTTGCAGCTAGCCGGTGAGTACAGGTCGATCCACAGAGATGGGTAAATTTCTTTTATGTGTTTTAACGAGTTGATTCAAAGTGTTGTTTTGGTTGATTTCTAAAATCTATAAAAACTGGATCTAATTAATCTAATTAAAAGTCTTGCTAGGGTTAGGTTTAGGGAAAGTTTTGGAGATTAACGTTTTTCCTCACCGCTTTCAATGCCTTCTTTTTAGATCTATTAGATGTTAAGGTAATTATTAATAAAGTGGATCCAAATCTTTTGGGAAGATGTTTCTTCCTCTAAATTTGTATCCTTCCTTTGTTGATAATTACCCTAACCCCCACGGAAAACGCGCGCAACCGGCCCTTCATACTACGGTTCACCGTTACCTCGAGGGGTAGGGTGCCGTAGAGAGCGGTTGTACGCGTATGCGTGGAGTTCTAATTCATTAGGTACATGTGGCATCGAAAGGGGTGAGAGATCTCATCTCTCAACCCTTTCCCTAAGGCTAACCCTAACAAGCGAGGAGATTACTCGCTCATTAGGGGATAAGAAAACATTTTAATTAAAGGAACAGAAATAAAATTACTTACTAATTCGATGGCTTCCTCCAAGCAAGAAGAACAGATCTGAATATAATTCCCAGAAATTCTGAATTTTATTGATTGAAAAGAGGCATGAGTTTTTACAGATCTGGAAATACAATTTATAGGAAAACAGAAAACCTAGGGTTACAGACTCTCGCATAGCGCAATTACAGATTTGACCTCTAAAAATCCCAACACCCGAACCGTCGCACCGACACAAGAAGTCGGTGCCGACACGTGCAATAAACGGCCGCGGAACCGCGGCAATAAGGCGCTTGGGCCGCGGTTCCGCGGTCCTTTTGTGGCCTTAGCTCACCAAACTTCTGGGACTCCTTATTAACTTCTTGGGCTTCCTATTTCCATATGTATTTTCTCTTTTGGGCTTCTTATTCTCCTCCAGATATTTCAGTGAATACTTGTAGCGATCTTTTAACCGTTCACTTGACTTTTTGGACCTTGCACTGTTCTTCGACTAGGCTTGACTAGGATCCGTCTACTTGTTGGTCAAAAGTCTCTTTTCTGTATCAGCTTTCGTCTTTTTCACTGTATTCGCTTCCAAGCCCTATATCCTGTAACATGTAACAAAAGTGCGTCAAGAGTACCTGTTTATTTATAAAACGGATAAGAATAGGGGAATGAAAAATACAATATTATGGTCTGAACATCACTCTTCTTTAATGTGAGGGTAGAGAAAAGTAACGAAACAAGGGTTATGCGGTTGGATGTCAAGTTCTTTTTGCTCTAAGTAGAAAAGTACTACTTAACTGTAAACAGTCTCACTTATCAATAGAAAGTCCCGCTTAGCATTAGAAATGTCTCATTTAGCATTAGAAAATTACCACTTAGCGATAGAAATGTCCCACTTAACCGTAGACAGTCCCACTTATTAGTAGAAAGTACCACTTATCAGTAGAAATAGCCACTTAGTTGTAAAAATGTCTTACTTAGCAGTAGAAAATCTCATTTAGTAACGGAAAGAGATACTTAGCAGTAGAAATGTCCCTTTTAGCAATAAAAAAGTCCCACTTAACAATAGTAAAACTCACTTATCCTTACGAATGTCCCACTTAGCAATAGAAAAGTCCCACTTAACAATAGAAAATCCGATTTATCATTAGTAATGTCTCACTTAGCAATAGAAAAGTCCCAATTGGAAACAGAAAATCCCATTTATCGTTAGAAATGCCCCATTTAGCAGTAGAAAGTCCCACTTAGGAACTATTTAATACCACTTTAAAAATTATATTTTAAAGGTTACTCATAAACTTGTATGATGTTTTGTCTTTCTGCTCTACTATTTTGAAAGGACTAGATAGAGACGACCTAAATTCGTTGATCCAAGCAGGCCACCGATGCAGCATTGGTCTTCAATTGGATCGGTTAGATATTCTCGAATAGACACAAAAATGAGCCAGTTGGCGCCTAAGTTGATGGGCATTGATTTTGTCAAATATGCCCAGGGAAAGAAAATAATGATAGGTCCCAAACCACCTGGAACAGGACCAATGGAGCCAAAAAAGTTAGAGCACAAGGAAGATAGTTTGAAAGAAAAAGTTGTGAACAAAGATTTACTCAGAGAGGCGGCTATGCTATATGTTGCTGAACAAGTAAAGTATTATATGAATAAATTTGCATTTACTAAGGGCGTTCTGACTGCTCCAACCCTCAAATATGAAGCTTCGGTTATCCGCTTCGAGAAAGAGATCATGCATCTATTCGAGCGTCTGATCGAGAATTTATAGATGCTGGACCCTCCATAGAAAAGATTAAGAAGGGAAGAACAGATGAAGGATAGTAGAATAGGTAAAAGAAAGCGAGTGCGAAGAAGAAGTTGGAGAAGAACGTGGCCGTGAAGATGCACTAGAAATTGAAGAAGACGTAGGAGAAGAAAAACCGGATGCGGCATAAGTCGATGAGAATCTCACCATTTCTGAACTTGACGATATTGTTAATAAGATTGCTGAAGATGCCGTGAAGGATTCGGTGATTGGGTTGGAAGAAAATGAGCCGAAGAAGGCCGCAGAATAAAAAAAGGTGGTGGAGGAATCAGTGTCGATAGTTGCTGAGAGCATGGTAAACCAACAAGGAGAACTCATTGAGGGAAATAAGGCCTCCACAAGGACAAGTGTTGATGAGGATGCCACTGCAGAATCAGTGCCGGGAGAGACGATCCGAAGATCTTCTAGGTTACTACAATCTCAATCCTTGGCAGTTGACATGCCCTACAAAAAACGTTAGAGATTGGATAAGGTGGCCACAGATGATGAATATTGGCCAGCCCACATTTGTGAGAGGCATGGAAGTAGTAGGATTCTTAAACAAAAATTATCCAACAAAGCTCAAATGAACCTGCCAACGTCGTAGAAGATGCTTCCGAAAATCCTCTAAAGCCCAAGAAGAACTTGGAGGAGGCAGGAACCACATTAATGAAGAAGACTGGCTATGTGAACGTTCCACAGAAGAAAGCGAATGACGGAGGAGGTAAATAAATTTCTGTTTCCAGGTAGGACTATCATTTTCCCAGGTGGTATTAAATAGTTCTTCAGGTGGAACTATTTATTATTACCAGTAGGAATTTATGTTTAAAAGTCGGACTTTCTGTTTACCGTGTAGGAACATATTCCGAGTAAAGGAAACTTAATGTTAACTAAGTGGGGTTAAGTGGGATTTTTTGTTAAATTAGCAGGACTTATTGCTAACCTATTGGGATTTAATGTTGGCTAAGTGGGACTTGCTGTTCTCAATGTGGGACTTTATGCTAAGTAATCCTCCCTTCCTTTACAGTTATGCCTGCATTGGTTCGTCAAGATAACAGCAGATTCAAGGCGGACCTCGAAATCGTTGGTTTAGAGAAAATGCCCCCTACAATGAGGATCGCGCTAGAGGATTTCACAAAGTTGGATATGAATGCAACGAAGATATGGGGTCCCCGATCGGTGTATCGTGATTTATCCCGGTTGGATATATTCGACTTGTTATGAGATTACACTGTTGCTGATAGTCTTATGGATGCCTTCGTAATAAAACTGAAATTGCGGTTGGATTCCTTAAAACCCGACTATGCAAAGAAGGTGGTGATCATCCTACCGTGGTTCATGGTATTTCCGAATACTCTATTTTGTATAATTTATATTATCATAATATGTTCATCAAATGATAACATGCACCAATACAGAACATGCTTGTTAATGAATCTAAAAAGGGGCCGAGCGATTTTGGTGTGCAAAGAAATGAATCCTCCTCCTTCAATATGTTCGTTGATGGCCCATTAGTGGAAAGAAAAAGTCAAATCTTCTTTCCAATATGTAATCATGATCATTGGCACCTGCTTGTTCTTGATATGGAGACCAAACAGTTCAGGCATTACAGCTCGGTAGCACTAAGGGAGGAAAGCGCGTGGATTTGGGGTGCTAAAGTTGTTATGCAATGGGTAAAGCGGTTTGGAAATATACATTTCGATCGTTGTGGAGGATCACGCGAATTTGTCTACAAAATCTGCACATCCCCACCGCAAGGAAACAAGTAAGTGGGACTTTATTGTATCAAGTGGAACTTAATATTTGTATATAGAAACTACCTTAATTTTCGTTTTCCAATTCACCCAAGTGGAACTACTAACCTGTAAAGCTGGAAAAGTTAAACGTTCCACCCGAGAAAGAAAAATTCCACTTTAACTAAAGTTCTGCTTGAGGTTAGAGTTTCACTTGGGTGAACATAATACACCACTTGGAAATAAATATAGTACCATATGAAAAATAGAAAGTTACACTTGTTATTCGGCATGAAACATAAACATATTTTTGAATTTTCACTTATTTTTTTAGAGTCGACTGTGGATTCTATCTATATTTATACATGTTAGTATTGATCAAGGAAAAGGCTATTGCGAGATCCGTTTTTGCTGGAACACTACTGTTGGAGGGTAGTCAAGAAGCCCCATAGAGCGTTGTTATAACGCTGCTGATGGGGTTCAGCTATTCTTATTAATTGTTGTTAAAAAACGAGGTACTGTTGATTGTTGTTGAACGAGTTTACTGTTTTCATCAATAAATATTTTGTTTCTTCACTTTGGCTTTGTGGAACTGTTTGTTTCCATCTGTAAAAATGAACGGGCTTACTGTTTTCGTATGTAAATATTTTGTTGTTGAACGGGCTTACTGTTTTCATCCATAAATATTGTATTTCTTCACTTTGGATTTTGTTACAGTTTTATGAGTATAATATAAAAGATAAAAAAGTGTAACTGCACCACATACTAATTTTTAACTCATATCAAATATAGTTACCATCAATACAAGAATAAATAATGTCCCACTTAGTCACTGAAAGTCCAACTAGTTAAACATTAAGTCCAACTCAGTAAATGTAAAGTCCCACAAATAAAGTCTCATTTAGGAAACAAAAAGTCCCATCGGGTGAACATAAAGTCCCATTCAGTAAACAGAAAGTCCTACTTAGTCAACAGACTTCCACTGCAGGAAAATCTCACTTAGGAAATAGAAAGTTTCTAACAGTTGAACAGAAAGTACCACTTGGTAAACAACAAACCACAATTAGTCAGTAAAAAATCCCACTTAATCTGTAGAGAGACGCACTTAGAACATAAATAGTCCCACGTGGAAAACTTTGTAGTACCACTTGGTAAAATAACAGTTTTAAGTGGGAAACAAAAAATTCATTACAAATACCCATTTGAATATTCCCACCTATAAAGACAATAATTCCATTTAAAATATAATTAGTTCCACCTGATTGCATTTTGTTTCCACTTGAAAACATTACATTTCCAATAAGTATTTTCCGACTTAAAAACATCCAAAACAGATGTAATAATTGAACAAAAAACATAACACTTTATGATACGGATAGGTACAAAGACGATGACCCACATACAGACGAAAGGGCACGATCTCATCCATTGGCTTGCAAACCTAGACATGAACGCATATTATGACCCATTTTATTACAATGTCCACACTTGTAAATCCACATTTCAAAACACGATTCTCTTTTCTTTCGACGTCCTTTGATCACAGCCTTTAAAGGGTCGAGTACATGGTCCAACTATTAACCGTTGTACTGATTATCTCTTTGATCTGATGGCTCTGCCTCGACCTCTTCTTCTAAGTCTTCGATTGTGTCTTAAGTAGAGCCGACGCTAAATTTACGGAGGCTGTCGGTCAACCATTGCATTACCTCCTCGTATTCAACACCTGATTTGGAGGCTTTGCAAAATACATTGTATTTTAAGTCAGCCATAGCTCTATACCTTCTACTGGTTTCAGTTACATAACGAAATGCACAATGTCTCAATGGTGTCGGCCTGCATTTTGCATTCTTTGTCCATCTCTTCATAATCAGCGTCTGTAGGATATCTTCAACGTGTAGATGCTTAAGAACGGAGAATATATTGGGGTAGGGAAAACCGATAGATTCAAAAAAGAGACAGCTGCATTTAATTCGGTCTGAAATGCCTGTTAACTCAACTAAATATTCAAATTCGGTACTACTGCTCCGAGTGGCCACTGAAACGATGTACTTAGTAGGCTATGTCGCATATTGTCTTACTGTGTACAGAAGTACACTGCGCATCTCAATTTGAACTAATTCGAATGTGTTAGGAGTGTAGATTCTAGCAGCATGATTTTCCAGGCTTTCATATCAGTGCGCAGCTTAGCAAAGGATTGCCATGTTCTGCAGTCATCTTCGGCCTCATCCTTCCTGGTTTTTGACAAACAATAATCATATTAAACAATCATGTCCTGTAAAATCATATTTCGATCTAAATGGCTGTGTATATTAGTATTGACACTCTCACTTTTTTGCGTGCTTTGAATACCTAAAAAGAGATGCCCATACAAAAATGATTCATATCAAAGATGCCTTGTACTGTACTTTTGTGTAAACCAGTGAGAGGTTGGATCAAACTTTTTCTCTTCAACTTCTTTAAGAAATGATTGTCAACTGTTGTCAAAATTATTAACATCATCGGGGGTGTAAATTAAACTCTTGAATGATTTTAGAAATTCCGTGCTGTTATAGTGGGATGTGAAATTCCTCTCAACATGCCAACTATTAAAGATGGTGCCTAGCGTTTGGCATAACAATTGCTATAGCGGCTTCCATTGCTAGTTCACCATCCGTTACAACGGATATGGTTTTTTTGGTATATAGCTTCCATGAAAGCTCCTAGCAGCCATGTGTACACATACGTCATTTCATCTGAGACTACACCGCAACCAAAATACACTGTACTACGATGATTGTTGATACCAACAAAAGGTATGATTGGCATTTTTTATCTATTAACACGGTGTATTGAATAAAAAATTATAACATAACCAAATGTAATGTAGTCCATTCTTGACTTCGTATCACACCAAAATAGACGATCAATGTTACCGGACTGGTTTGTATGAAACCTAAAAAATCAACATCTGGTCTCTTTTTCTCTGCAAAGCGTCTAAGACACTAGACGCATCTCTTTCATTTAATTTGGCTCTCTGCTCTCGACCATAGATTGTACATATCCCTTTTCACAAAACCTACGTTTTCATAACCACTATTTCTTTCCTCGTATGGAGACATGATTTGGTGTTTACGGATGCATGATTTTGAACACATAAATATCTCATTCCTTTGTTCATTACTTATATTTCTATGAGACCTAAGGAAGATAACTTTAGCTGGTGAAGCGAGGACATGGTTGTGACCAACAATGAATTCACATACAAATCATTTGTTATTAATCGGATCAAGTTGAACATCCAATTTTTCTAGATGTTCACATCTACTTAGAGCATGCTCTTCCTTCAACCTATCCATCCTACCCATATGTTTTTCATCCCAAACCCCTGCCTTACTACAAACAAATTTACGAAAATAAGTGGTGCTATCAGATTTACTGTTCCTTAATATGCTCCTAATGCTGAACCCTTTTTCTTTGGCATATTGGTTGTAAAAGTTATACCACTCTTGCTCCGTTGAGAATTTCGTGTTAAAATATTGCTCACCCTCGGGAGCAGAGAGATCTACCATCACGTTTCGGGTGTAGGTAGGTGACTTACAGAATATTCCCAATTAATTGCTACATGCTATCATTTGCTTTCCTAGATACCGAACAGAAAGTTCCACTTGGGGATACAAACGTTCCACTTGGAAATAAAAAGGTTCCGGTCAGAATTGCAAAAGCTCCACTTGAAACCAAATAAGTTCCACCTGGAAATAAAATGGTTCCACTTAGAAATGGAAGAGTACCAATTTCACTTGAAAATAAAAATGTTTAATTTGGAACCGAAAAAGTTCCACTCATAACTAAAAAAGCGCAACGAGGAAATAAAAAAGGGTTCACAAAGAACTAAAAAAGTGCTACTTGGAAATAAAAAAAATTCCACTTAAAACTGTAAAAGTACTGCTTCCACATGAAAATGAGGAAGTCCTACTTAAAACAACAAAAGTTCCACTTAGAAATAAAAGAGTTCCACTAAGAAATAAAAAAGGTTTCACTTATAAATAAAAAAAATTCCGGTTCAAACTAAAAGGTTCGACTTGAAAATATAAAAAGTTCCACTAAGAAAAAAAAAGGTCCACTTAGTAATATAAGAGTTCCCACTTAAAATTTGACTATTAAGTTCGTATCTGTTAAAAAAAGTGCCACTTGAAAATAAAAAAGTTCCACTTAAAACGGTAAAAGCACCACTTCCACCTTGAAATACCAAAGTCCTACTTGAAAATGAGAAAGTCCTACTTAGAGCTACAAAAGTTCCACCTGGAAATAAAAGAATTCCACTTAGAAATAAAAGGGTTCCACTTATAAATAAAAAAATACCAGTTAAAACTAAAAAGTTCTACCTGGAAATATAAAAGTTCCACTAATAAATATAAAAGCACCACTTAGAAATATAAGAGTTCCACTTTAAAATTTGAGTATTAAGTTCATACCTGTTATTGGTAAAGGAGTAGTGGTAGTGGTTTAGGGTTGTTGAACCGGAGGTGGGAGTGAAGGGGTATTGAATGGTAAATGGAGGGACTGGAGAAGATAGGAATGGGGATATGGGGTAACGTGAGAGCGGGTGGTATGAGTGGAGCTGTGATGGACAGAGGGTGTTGAGGGAGTGGGGATGATGGCCCAGATCTGGGTGGGGGTGGGTGATCGGAACTAGTTTGGGTAGCCGGAAGGTGGTGCTGTGAAAAAGGGTTAGGAGAGAAGACTTAGCGTTTTGAATGGAAATAATAGTGGAAGAAAAAAAATAGAAAGGCGAGAAGAGCAGCGAGAGAAGATGCAGGAGTAAGACATAGAAAGGAGAGAGCGTTCAATGTCTCTGTCTGCCAGCCAATTGTTTTGTATTAAAAAACGTGACATTCAAATTGTAAAAAAGGGACCCCAACTAGAATTTAACCCTTTAACGAATTATATCCGGTTAAAAACTTTTCCTCAATTAGAAAAAAAACCTTTTGGGGTGGCATTCGGAAAGTTTGATCGACACCCTCGCATCATGGCATGAAAGTTTGACCGATGCACACAAGGTTCCACCCTCTGAGAATAAAGTTCACCCTACCATACAAAGTTCTAATATTCTGGACATAAATCTACTACAATAATTTATTTGAGGAAGAAGAGAAATCGTCGATATGGACCGCACCCCCAATTGGCCGTTGCAGTTTCAGCTCCACCACCATCCATACACGCCTCTGCCTCCATTGCCCCAGTGCCACTATACTTACCCTTCTTACTACGAAGACCCTAACCCTAGCTACATTAACCCTAACCCTATAGGGAAGGCGGCAACACCGCACTACATCCCTGACCCCTACGACCCTTAACGGTAGATACCCTATAGGTGCGGCCGTGAGTTTGGGTGGGAATGCTGCGTATGGGGTCCTCCTTGGTTACCCAAAAGTGAGATCTTTTTAACACTCAAGTATTTCAATTGAACCAAGACTGTGGCTTTTAGGGTTTTGATGCGAAATGTGTGGATTTCCCCCCTTCCTCCTAACCACAGGTGGGCTTTCTGCAATTAACTCTAATGAGTATGTTAATGAAGCATAGGTTAATACTCAGCCGATCTTTTTCAATCTGCAGGTGTCTTCAAGGCCTTTCAGTGGACTGAATCCATTGTCCCCACCTGATGCCATGCTTTCATAAAACACTTGCGCTTCATATTCTGAGGTTTGTAAGATTTATTTAACTCTAGAACGTCTTTAAATTGTTTAGATTACGATTTGAATGCTTTTGATACCTTGTTTGGGAGTGGAGTTGGGATAATCAGCGTTTATATTTTAGCGGAGATAGAGGTGATGTAAACTTTGATCGATATGTCGAAGAAGTTATTTTCGCTAATAAATCACTTGAAGGGTATAAGCACTGTAAACTACATAGGTGTTTTGTACAAATTAAATTAAAGACTGTTTTATTGCACTAAGTGGGCTAATTTTCATATCTTTTTTTCTCAAATGGGAAAAAAAATTTAAATGTGGTTCTTCAATATTTGCAGTGTCATCTTTTAAGCTCAAAAAACCCTAACATTCTTTAGGAAGCTATATAATTTTGCCAACAGTGCTAAACGGGAATAAAATTTTTGCTGATATGATGTGTGCAAACTACATATTCAGTAGTTCCTAGAATTAGTTTTGCGATATGCGATTTTTCAGCAGTGGAAAAAAATCTCATAAGCGAAATAAATTCACTGGAACAAAAGAATTTAAAAATATTCTTATGCTCAACAAGTATAGTTATCTTTTGTGTTCTCCTTTATACTTAGAACATGTTTAATTATTGTATTTTTGTATCGTGTATTTTTCTGACTTGTATTACCCAACACTCCGCTCTACAAGTACCACCTAGATCTTCAAATGGACTCGTCCTCTTAGCCCCAGTTTGTGTCATGCATTCTCTGACCAAACTGTACTGTGAGATTTTTATGGTATATTGTGACACCATTGAAATGCTTAACATACACAACCAAGAAAAGAAACACATAAAAAATCTTAAGAAGCATCAAGGGTTGATTTCTGACCAAGGACCAATTTACTATGCGGTTTGTAATATTTATTGCGACACCCTAGAAATCCTCAATATTCACAAACAAAGGGCAAAGCACAACAAAAACCTTCAAATGCTACAAGAGGAAATCAAAGTGGAGAAGAACGAAGCTCCTATGTTAGACAAAAAAAAAGCCGTGGATAGCAAGCAGGAAAAGAAAAAGGAAGCTATATCCAAAAATTTGGAGATGAGAAAGAGAGAAATTATTGAAGAAGGAGCGACGCCTGAAGGTGTGAAGATTTGCTCTATATGCAATACTGTCATGAATAGCCAAATGGTTTTTGAATTGCATATCGCTGGATCGAAACATACCGCGATGTTAAACAAACAGAATATTTTTGGGTAGTAATTTTTCTGGTAATGTGTTGTCACCCAATAATCATAGTGGCCTTATGTTCGTAAAGAGAGCACTAAAAACTCTTTTTTCAGAAAAGTTTCTGACAAATTTTGTTGTTACATTTGCAGGTCCCTCAAGTCTCTGGATGGCAAGGGAAGCCATGTTTCTCTTTTCTTTGTTTGTTCTGTTTTTCTTTTATGAGACTTATGTGCTCAGTATTTTTTCAAATTCTGCATGTGTTTTTTATGATAGCACTTGTGTATCAGTGCTAGGCTGCTAGCAACAAACTTGATTTTGGTTTTGTAATATCTTAAACAATGTTACTTGAAGCTTGTGCTTATTGTCAACTGCATCTCGAATGTATATACCCCTCTTAAACTTGCCTTAATCAAAAGAGAGAGACCCGTGATCTTAAAGCTGACACCATTGTTAAGGGTGAAGCATTACCAATGATTTATATTTATCTATGGTTATATTGTTTTGCAAGATGCAGTATATACTACAAAGTTTTTCTTCTTTTAGTTTCATTTGTCAGGTGAATTTTTTTTGGGGCGATATTATATGAAGGAGATGAATATACACTGAGGGACACGTATGCATGCAACTTCTGTACTGTGAAATAAATTTTTGCCAATGAAAGAAATCAAGGAGATTTTCCACCCATGTGCTAAATAGGACATACTTTCAAAGTGGTCACATGGAAATGTATGGGATGCACTTTAAAAATGTGCCCAATATATTTTTAAAGCAAAAGCAAAATATAATTTCATGAAATAAAAAATTAATTTATCTTCAATTTCAAGTAACTAAAATACTATAAAAAATTATATTTATTATTTACTTAAAACTGCCAGTAGCATTTCCAGTGAATATACTGTTTAACAACGTTGTGTCGACTCCCGAACCTAGACGCGATCAAACCTAAATTTCAATCCATACGACATGACTCAAATACTAACTTTTTATTTAGCATATTGGTTGTAAAAGTTGTACCACTCTTACTCCGTTGAGAATTTCATGTTAAAAAATTGCTCACGTTCAGGGCAAAGAGATCTACCATGACATTTCGGGTGTACGGGATGACTCAAAAAATATTCCCAATCGATTACTATATGTCATCATTTGCTTTCCTAGATACCGAACAGAAAGTTCCATTTGGGGATACAAACGTTCCACTTGGAAATAAAAAGGTTCCAGTTAGAATTGTAAAAGCTCCATTTGAAATCAAATAAGTTCCATCCGGAAATAAAAAGGTTCCATTTAGAAGTGGAAGAGCACCATTTCCACTTGAAAATATAAATGTTTAACTTCGATCTGAAAAAATTCCACTTATGACTACCAAAGCGCCACATGAAAATAAAAAAGAGTCCACAAAGAACTAAAAAAGTGCTACTAAGAAATGGAAAAAGTAATATAAAAGTTCCACCTTAAAATTTGAGTATTAAGTTTGTACCTACTAAAAAAGTGCCAGTTGGAAATAAAAAAGTTCCCCTTAAAACTGTAAAAATACCGTTTCCACTTGGAAATGCAAATGCCCCATTTGAAAATGAGAAAGTCCTTAGAACTACAAAAATTCCATTTGAAAATAAAAGAGTTCCACTAAGAAATAAAAAGATTACGCTTATAAATAAAAAGATAACACTTAAAACTAAATAATTCCACTTGTAAATATAAAAGTTCCACTAATAAATATTAAAGTCCCACTTAAAAATATAACAGTTCCATTTTAAAATTTGAATATTAAGTTCATTCCTACTATTGGTAAAGGAGTGGTGGTGGTGTTTGGGATTGTTGAATCGGAGGTGGGAGTGAGGGGGTGTTGAACTGTAAATGGAGGAACTGGAAAAGATAGGAATGTGAATATAGGGTAAGGCGGGAGCGGGTGGTATGGATAGAGCTGTGATGAGAAGGTGTTGGGGAGTGGGGGTGATTGCCCAGATCTAGATGGGGGTAGATAACCGGAACTAGTGTGGGTTTGGACAGCTGGAAGGTGGTGTTGTGAAGGAGGGTTAGGAGAGAAGACTTAGTGTTTTGAATGGGAACTATAGTGGAAAAACAAGAAGAAAAAGGTGGAGAAGAGCATAGGAGAGAAGATGCAGGAGTAAGACAGAGAAATGAGAGAGCATTTAATTCCTCTATCAGTCTTGTATTAAATGAAGTGACATTTAAATTTTAAAACATAAAATCCTGCTAGCATTTAACCCCTTAACGGGTTATCTCCGGTGGAAAACTTGCCCTCAATTAAAAAAAATCAATTTTGCTCCACCGAATCACATCCCGTATATTATTTGTTATTACCAACATGAATTATAGTGTGAGAATTAATTTCCTCCCAAAAATTAATGTTAATTTTTCGGCAAGAGATTCATTATCCTAGGTTAAAGTAGCCCCATTGGATTAATTACAAGTGTTTATTATGTAAAATATGAACCCTAAGTATGATACATCCTTATCAAGATCTAATCAAGGTCCCTATAAGGATAGTGAAGGATGCTTAAGTAGCTAGCCCATGAAGTTGATAGGATAAGATATTTTATTTTAGTGATCAGGACATAATGTAGCAATTATTAAACATATTAATAATAGGGAAATAAGGAAATTTAGACCTTGATATCTATTCTGCAAAGCTAAAGAAATATGGAGACGGCCGGCATAAATATAACTATATAGGCTCTATAGTACGATAGCTTTTTCGAAAGATAGAAAATCACCACATGCATAAACAAGATCTAAAGCAATAAATCTTGCTATAATTAAGTTAATTCAATCTGTATTTTAGAACAGGCCAACTCATGGCATTAATGCATGTGGTGTTCGTTTTTTGAATAGTTAACACTGCATTTTGAAATTAAGATTTCCAGATGAGGCAGTTGACTCTTATCAGAGCATATTATAACCCAATAGCGTTTTGACTTTGCTACTCCGCATTCTTTTTGATGTCCACTATATGTATGCATTTGTATGTTGGGGAATTTTTACTTTTATTTATTCCATTACTCCATCTTGAATAGAAGTAACTAGGCATATTTTAGAAAATGGTAGAAACAGATAAAAGAAAAAGAAAACGGGAACTGTAGGGACCCTGCAGGCTCAAAACTGCAGTGACCTCTCACATGGGTCAGTGAGATCCAGAAATCCAGCTGCAAAATAGCCAGCGAACCCTATTATTCCATGTGAGAGGCCACTGTCGGTTGGAACTGCTTGGCCGTTGAAAAGAAGAATGTAACATGGACATATCTTACTAGCCGACCTTCCTTCTAGAGACGATACACAAAAACATATAATTAATTAGGCGCGAGTTATGGGCTCCCATATATGGTATCTAAATGGTCGGTCTTAAGATAGAAGTCATCTATGGAACATTGCTAAGCTGTGCCCATCCTTCCTCCTCAATCCCCCCTCCTCCTTTTAGCTGCCAACTTAATGTCTTAGGGCATCAACTTGCTGTAGTTGAGCTTCATAGTTGCGGTAAGAATTGAGGAATATATTTGTGTTCCGCCGCATTTATATTTATAACCTTCCGCTAAAAACCTCCTACTGAGGTATTTTCATGTTAATTGTAGAGTTTGTGATATAATCACTAAGAATTTTCAAGGAGCAGAAAACTATATTTCCAAATATATTATTTAAAGTGAAACCCTGATCTATTTCGAAATCTTAAGCGGAGCTTTGTCGTCACCCAACACAAAGCTCATCCAGCCGTCCTTATAAAATCGGTTTTACAAGAAAGCGACATGCCTTCACTCTTGTTTCAAGAATGGCTAGCTTCTTTTATTCTTTTCTTCCTCTTGATCCCATCATGTAAAGGAGAAAGAAGCAACTGGTAGCAAAATCTATGGATTCATTGAAAGAAGAACATCAAATCAAAGGGCTGGCTAGTGATGAATGATAAAATGTGATGGTCCCGAGAACATGCGATGCTTTCTTCCATTAGTGGGTTGCTTGCCTTCTTGTTCCACTGCTTTTGTTTTGCCTTTTAAAGCTTGGGCCATGGATGCTTTTCTTTGTATCCCCCATCATTGACATGCTTAATTAATTGGCATGCATTTGAAGTTCTACAATCTAGACAACTTAGTTGTTGATATCATTAATCTCTTGTCGCTTGCTTATTGTACAAGATTAATGGTTGGGCGACATTGTGTACATGTAGGGCTGCATTAGGATGTAATCAGGAACGGATCAACATAGAGTCAAGATGGACGCCGCCCTATCTGGATCTATGGTGTCAACATATATATATATATATATATATATATATATATATATATATATATATATATATGCACAATCAATAAGTTACATACATACGATATGAACAATCAATAAGTTATATATATAGTGAGTACGGATCCGTTAAGGCGGCTTTACGTTTTTAAATTCACGAATCTGAATAATAACCGTTGGATTTACCCTTTACTTTCAACCCCGCCCCTTCTTATTCTGTAAAAATGACCACTTCTTCGTCGTTTTCTTGCTGAAATTTGAAGTTTTTGTGGTAGCTCCGATTAAAAAAAATTAATAAATCCATTAAATAACAAAATAAATATTCTCTTAATTAATTTTTGGGATCCATGCGTATCTTTATTCATTTATTTTGAGTATTATGGATCATGGTATATTTTGGGTAATATTGTTTTAGAATCATGGGGATTGAATTTGTTGGATATTTGATATTTTATGTTGGGGTTCATTAAAAATATTTTGGGTAATACAATTAATTAGAATCATGAGGATTGGAATCATATAATAATGAATCCCAAAATTTAGGTAAAAGAATATTTATTTTGTTATTTAATAGATATATTGATTTATTTTAATCGGAGTCGTTGAAAGTAAAGTGTAGATCCAACGGCTGTTATTCAGTTTCGTGAATTTAAAAACGCGAACCCAACTTAAAAAGTATATATATAGTACGGATCCATTAAGGCGGGTTCGCATTTTTAAATTCACGAATCTGAATAACAGCCGTTGGATCTACCGTTTGCTTTCAACGGTTCTGATTAAAACAAATTAATCAATCTATTAAATAACAAAATAAATATTATCTTGCCTAATTTTTGGGATTCATGATTATATGATTCAAATCCTCATGATTCTAATTAATATTACCCAAAATATTTTTAATGAACCCAAAAATAAAATATCAAAATATTCAACATATTCAATCCCCATGAATATAAAAAAATATTACCCAAAATATTCCATGATCCATATTACCTAAAATAAATGTATAGAGATACACATGGATCCCAAAAATTAGATAAGTGTTAAGAAAGGCTTATAGAGATGAGAGAGAAATATAGAAAATCAATATAGAGAAAGTATATGCTTATTCTTATTGTATCCAATGCATTTTATAATACCTCTATTTTTAGGCTCATGAAATGAGAAATCAAGAGTCATAAGTTACAAGAAGTTATCATCCACTCTTTCCACCTTTCCCATTATCGTATAAATTATTGACAAGTCATAAGTACAAAGAGCTAATTTTTTAGGTTAGGGTAACCAAAATACATCCACTATGTCATAATAATACAATTTATAACACTCCCATTTAGATGTCCATTTTGCAAAGATGTGCCTCGTTAAAACCTTAATAGGAAAAACCCAGTGGGAAAAATCCTAGCTAAGGAAAAAGAGTACATTATACTTTATGTTAAATAATACGAAAAAATTGCTATCTCGTTAAAAACCTTGTGAGGAAAACCCAGTGGGAAAAACCATGAAAGGGAAAAAGCGTGCAACACGTATTATCTCATACTGTTAGAAATATTCTTGAGCCGGCGCATTCTAATATTATAAACCAATTTCTTAAATGTTGAAGTAGGTAATGCCTTGATAAACAAATCAGCTAGATTATCACTTGACCGAATTTGTTTCTTTCTTTTTCTTTTTTTGGCTAAATATATACCACTTCCCTTTGCCTGATTTCACCGATGCATGCATGCTTCTTTCCATAGGTAGGACCAAAGCATCTTGAAAAAAGATTGCTTTTCCTCAAAACAAGCGAAGGATAGAGAGGGGAAGAACCCTACATAGAGCTCTTTGTATGGAACCACGTACATGGGAAATTGATCTTATATTGTTAATGCACATCTCTATCACTTCTTACAATTGGTGAGTAGGATGGAACCACCCAAAAAATAAAAATAAAAATAGCCCAGCGGAAAAGGGTAAGCAGTGTTCATTAGGCGCCGGTCCTACGTACCACCGTATCGGTTGAACTGTTGAATGATATTTTTTTATATTCAAACGATTCATTGTAAAGTCAACAGTGTTTTCATATATAGACTGAAACCACAACTTTTGTATAGGGGCATCTCTTAATCTGATTTTTAAATATGCCCTTGATGGATTAGAAATTGAGTTATTGATGTTACCAAGATAATGATATATACTTGTTAGATACATATGCCTCACATTCGATCCTGAAGATTACCAGTTGGATTTTCTAACGATTCGACGTCATCGCGATGATTCGAGTTTATCTCTAAGGCAGACATCTGGGGCTGAAAGCTCCAGACGTCTGCTGAGGCTCTGGATGCGTGAGCGCACTTATGGCAGACGTATACCTCGATGAGGGTCAGACGTCTGCGGAGCTCTTATTTTGGTGAAGATACCAAACGTCTGCGAGATCCTTATTCAGACGTCTGGATTACTCTCTGGATTCTCGTGACGATAAATGCAGTCGTTTGCCGATTCCTTCTGCAGTCATCTGTCTTTCTGGACAGGGCAAAGATTCAGTCAGTTAGGACATTAGTTTCTTTGGTAAATCTTTTGTATGCTATATATATGATTGCTTATTTTAGACCTACATCTGATATATTTTGTTATTTAGAGAGAACTCATTGATAATTGTGCGAGATCTAGGGTTTGGGAGTGATTTGCATTCTCCATCGATTTGTACTCCTCCGACATTTGATTATTAATAAAGTTTCGCCTTCGTCTGTTAGTTTTGTGGTTGGTATTCATATTTCTATCTCGCATATGTGCTTTGATTTTCTTCCCACTATCGATTGTGTGTTTGTTTTGTGATTGTCTCGTATACGCAACAATACCCTAAGGCGTCAATGAGAATTTTTTAGTGGGCTTCGACGAAGGCAGTAAGCGACATCCAAGGTATAAATAATTTGCAAACTCAAAAAAAGGAAAAATCATCAGCGGGCTTGGTGTATCTCCTGTGAAGCTTAAAGTCAATTACAATGCAATGAAGTATAAGGCTTTAGACTATTAAATTAAGAAAAGAATGCATATCAGATTAAGGGTTACATGGTGATTATACACAGCCTCTCTATGACATATGAGAGTACTGATCCAACCATTTGTTTGAGAGGGTAATTTGAGAATATCTACAGAATTATGAGATGACAGAGTTCCTTAACCACTTTTCATGATATAAAATGTCAGTTGCACAAAAATAATTATATTATTTCTACCAAAACATGTCGCTTGGAACTAAAATTAATGTCATATTGTCGGTCTTAAGATAGAAGTCATCTATGGAACATAGCTAAGCTGTGCCCATCCTTCCTCCTCAATCCCCGCTCCTCCTTTTAGCTGCCAACTTAATGTCTTAGGACATCAACTTGTTGTAGTTGAGCTTCATAGTCGCGGTAAGAATTGAGGAATATATTTGTGTTCCGCCGCATTTATATTTATAACCTTCCGCTAAAAACCTCCTACTGAGGTATTTTCATGTTAATTGTAGAGTTTGTGATATAATCACTAAGAATTTTCAAGGAGCAGAAAACTATATTTCCAAATATATTATTTAAAGTGAAACCCTGATCTATTTCGAAATCTTAAGCGGAGCTTTGTCGTCACCCAACGCAAAGCTCATCCAGCCGTCCTTATAAAATCGGCTTTACAAGAAAGCGACATGCCTTCACTCTTGTTTCAAGAATGGCTAGCTTCTTTTATTCTTTTCTTCCTCTTGATCCCATCATGCAAAGGAGAAAG
This sequence comes from Agapanthus africanus, assembly GCA_030015575.1. NCBI lineage: Eukaryota > Viridiplantae > Streptophyta > Magnoliopsida > Asparagales > Amaryllidaceae > Agapanthus > Agapanthus africanus. The sequence goes on along the minus strand of JASDDO010000028.1, from coordinate 61,139,767 downwards.
AAGCAACTGGTAGCAAAATCTATGGATTCATTGAAAGAAGAACATCAAATCAAAGGGCTGGCTAGTGATGAATGATAAAATGTGATGGTCCCGAGAACATGCGATGCTTTCTTCCATTAGTGGGTTGCTTGCCTTCTTGTTCCACTGCTTTTGTTTTGCTTTTTAAACCTTGGGCCATTGATGCTTTTCTTTGTATCCCCCATCATTGACATGCTTAATTAATTGGCATGCATTTGAAGTTCTACAATCTAGACAACTTAGTTGTTGATATCATTAATCTCTTGTCGCTTGCTTATTGTACAAGATTAATGGTTGGGCGACATTGTGTACATGTAGGGCTGCATTAGGATGTAATCAGGGAACGATCAACATAGAGTCAAGATGGACGCCGCCCTATCTGGATCTATGGTGTCAACATATATATATATATATATATATATGCACAATCAATAAGTTACATACATACGATATGAACAATCAATAAGTTATTTATATAGTGAGTACGGATCCGTTAAGACGGCTATACGTTTTTAAACTCACGAATCTGAATAATATCCGTTGGATTTACCCTTTACTTTCAACCCCGCCCCTTCTTATTCTGTAAAAATGACCACTTCTTCGTCGTTTTCTTGCTGAAATTTGAAGTTTTTGTGGTAGCTCCGATTAAAAAAATAATAATAAATCCATTAAATAACAAAATAAATATTCTTTTAATTAATTTTTGGGATCCATGCGTATCTTTATTCATTTATTTTGAGTATTATGGATCATGGTATATTTTGGGTAATATTGTTTTAGAATCACGGGGATTGAATTTGTTGGATATTTTGATATTTTATGTTGGGGTTCATTAAAAATATTTTGGGTAATACAATTAATTAGAATCATGAGGATTGGAATCATATAATAATGAATCCCAAAATTTAGGTAAAAGAATATTTATTTTGTTATTTAATAGATATATTGATTTATTTTAATCGGAGTCGTTGAAAGTAAAGTGTAGATCCAACGGCTGTTATTCAGTTTCGTGAATTTAAAAACGCGAACCCAACTTAAAGAGTATATATATAGTACGGATCCATTAAGACGGGTTCGCATTTTTAAATTCACGAATCTGAATAACAGCCGTTGGATCTACCGTTTGCTTTCAACGGTTCTGATTAAAACAAATTAATCAATCTACTAAATAACAAAATAAATATTATCTTGCCTAATTTTTAGGATTCATGATTATATGATTCAAATCCTCATGATTCTAATTAATATTACCCAAAATATTTTTAATGAACCCAAAAATAAAATATCAAAATATTCAACAAATTCAATCCCCATGAATATAAAAAAATATTACCCAAAATATTCCATGATCCATATTACCTAAAATAAATGTATAGAGATACATATGGATCCCAAAAATTAGATAAGTGTTAAGAAAGGCTTATAGAGATGAGAGAGAAATATAGAAAATCAATATAGAGAAAGTATATGCTTATTCTTATTGTATCCAATGCATTTTATAATACCTCTATTTATAGGCTCATGAAATGAGAAATCAAGAGTCATAAGTTACAAGAAGTTATCATCCACTCTTTCCACCTTTCCCATTATCGTATAAATTATTGACAAGTCATAAGTACAAAGAGCTAATTTTTTAGGTTAGGGTAACCAAAATACATCCACTATGTCATTATAATACAATTTATAACACTCCCATTTGGATGTCCATTTTGCAAAGATGTGCCTCGTTAAAACCATAATAGGAAAAACACAGTGGGAAAAATCCTAGCTAAGGAAAAAGAGTACATTATACTTTACATTAAATAATACGAAAAAATTGCTATCTCGTTAAAAACCTTGTGAGGAAAACCCAGTGGGAAAAACCATGAAAGGGAAAAAGCGTGCAACACGTATTATCTCATACTGTTAGAAATATCCTTGAGCCGGCGCATTCTAATATTATAAACCAATTTCTTAAATGTTGAAGTAGGTAATGCCTTGATAAACAAATCAGCTAGATTATCACTTGACCGAATTTGTTGAACTTTAATTTTGGCTTTTTCTTGAATATCATGAGTAAAAAAGAACTTTGGTGAAATGCGCTTCGTTCTATCTCCTTTGATTAACCCACTTTTTAGCTGGGAAATGCAAGCGGCATTATCTTCATATAGTGTTATTGGAATTTCTTTATATGAACGTAGACGACAAGTTTCTTGGATATATTGGGTTATCGATCTTAGCCAAATACATTCCCCACTTGACTCATGAATTGCTAATATCTCTGCATGATTTGAAGAAGTAGCAACTAAAGTTTATTTCGTGGAGCGCAATGATATAGATGTATCACCATACGCGAATATGTAACCTGTTTGAGATCGAGCATTGTGCGGGTCAGATAAATATCCTGCATCTGCATAACCAATTAGTTGAGATTTCGACATATTCGAATAAAACAAACCCATATTAATCGTTCCTTAGAGATATCGAAATATATGCTTAATTCCATTCCAGTGCCTTCGGGTTGGATAAGAACTATATCTTGCTAATAAATTAACAGCAAACACTATATCAGGTCGTATATTGTTAGCAAGTTACATTAGTGCTCTTATTGCACTAACGTACGGTACTTCAGGACCAAGTAATTCTTCATTATCCTCTCGAGGTTGGAAGGGGCCCTTATTCAGATCAAGTGATCGAACAACCATTAGGGTACTCAATGGATGTGCTTTATCCATGTAGAATGGTTTTAGGGCCTTTTCGGTATAAGTTGATTGACGAATAAAAACTCCATCTACTAAATGATCAATTTGTAAGTCAAGGCAGAACTTTGTTTTTCCAAGATTTTTCATCTCAAATTATTTCTTTAAGTAATCGACTGTCTTTGGAAGCTCTTCAGGAGTTCCAATAATATTTGAATCATCAACATATACAGCAATTATAGCAAATCCAAATATAAATTTCTTTATAAAAATACATGGGCAAATTTTTTCATTTATATAACTTTCTTTTAATAAATATTCACTAAGATGATTATACCACATACGTCCAGATTGTTTTAATCCATATAAGAATTTGTATAACTTGATTGAACAATTATCCCGGGATATTTAACCACATGCTTCTGGCATATTAAAACTTTCGGGGATTTTCATATAAATATCACTATCAAGGGATCCATATAAATCAGCTGTAACTACATCTATCAGACTCATATCAAGTTTTTATTGTAATGCCAGACCGATAAGATATCGAATTGTAATAGCATCCACCACAGGAAAATATGTTTCTTTAAATTCAATACCAGGTCTTTAGGAAAAACCTTGCGCTACAAGTCATGCTTTGTATCTAATGACTTCATTTTTCTCATTTTGTTTTCGCATAAATACCTATTTGTACCCTATAGGCTTTACACCTTCAGGTATTCGGACTACAGGTCCAAAAGCCTCACGTTTTTCTAGCGAGTTTAATTTTTCTTGTATTGCGTCTTTCCATTTAGGCCAATCGTTTCTTTGTCGACATTCATCGACTGATCTTGATTCAAGATCCTCGCTTTTTTCCATAATATCTAGCGCTATATTATAAACAAAATATCATCGATAGTTGTTTCTTTTCGGTTCCATCTTATTTCAGTAAAGACATAATTTATTGAGATCTCTTCATTTTCATTATCTTCATTATTACTAGATACCTGAACCTCTTCTAGGGTTTTATCATCAATTATGTATTGGGTCTCTTCTTGAGTATCTTGATTATTTGCTCCTCAATCTGGGCATTTTTATTATTTGCTCCTTTTCTCTTTTGAGGATTTTTATCTTTAGAATCGACTGGTCTACCACGCTTTAGACGTGCCGTAGACTCATTTGCTGCAATATTTAGCGATCCCCTTTTCGGGACATAAATTCTAACTAGAGCATTAACAGAAGGAATATGTGATTTGATTACTTTATTTAGGTCAGTAAAGGCATCTGATAGCTGAGTTGCTATAGATTGCAACTGTACTATCTTTTAAACTTCTAGTTCACATTGTCTTATGCGAGGATCAAATTTAGATAAAGATAACACATTTTATGTAACCTCTTTTTCCTGCTTATTTTCTCCCCCTAATGTTGGGAAAACATTTTCATTAAAATGACAGTCAGCAAACCGTACCGTAAATACATCTCCTGTCAATGGTTCAAGATATCTAATTATGGAAGGGGACTCAAAACCAACATATATTCCCTTCCTTCTTTGAGGACCCATTTTAGTGCGCTGTGGTGGAGCAATTGGAACATATACCGCACACCCAATGATTCTTAAATGGAAAATATTTGGCTCCTAACCAAAAGCCAATTATAAAGGGGAGAACTTATGATAACTTGTTCGTCTAATGCGTACATGTACCACTGCATGCAAATAGTATTCCCCCATATCGAAATTGGGAGCTTTGTTCTCATAATTAATGGTGTAGCTATTAATTGGAGGCGTTTAATAAATGATTCTGTTAGTCTACGGTAGCGCCCCGGCCGTCTACAGACGCCAAATGCGGAACAAAAAACTTTTAACTGGCGCTATCGTATACTTTAACCCGGATCTGCCATTATTGCTAAACTAACAAACTGTAAAGAGTGTAGAAAGGTTATACCGAACGATCCGAGTCCTTCGTTCTTTAACCATCATCCCACGCTCCGTTGCGGCTGCTCCGATCTCTTCGATCTCCGATCTGCTCGTCCAGGTGGCACCACGTCAACGATTCTTTAAACGGGCTCCCGCCTCTGACTCGAGGCAACTCGGTCGTCAAGTTTGCTAAAAGAGACGACCAAGAATGATGTAGAGAATGAGTAGATGACTTTGTCTCACTTCGTCCAAATCCGTGGACGATCGGTTAATGAAGTTGCCGATGGAAATGAAATGGAACAAGAAATGAACTATGAAATTTCCATGTATCCAAAACTTTAGTCTTTTCTTTTAACAACCATAATTTTCTCTCTTCAAGAAGTGGAGGAGGAGATGGGGGCCGGCCATTTATAGATGGAGGGAGGTGAGTGTAGGAGAGGGGAGAGTGACCACAAGAGAAAAGATCAACCACAAATATCCTTCATGCAAACAAAACCTCATTAATGCAAATGGTGATTCATTAACCTAGTCACCATTGCATTAATGGCTCCATTAAAGCACTAATGACTCACCATGCCAAGTCACCCTCTCTAGAACCTTCTAAAAGCATGACTCATCTCATCCAAGAAAAGATAAATCCGTCTTTAACCGAATGTTAAAAGACGGCTGATAGAAAACTGGAAACTGGCAACTTCCAAAAGTGATCCTGAAACGACTTTCAGGATAACCCCGTAACTGTATAAATATACCCACATTTGTATTACGACCGAATACAAATGCAACTGAGACAAAGATATTATATCTACTCAATAAAATACTCGGATCCGGCTTAAACCAAAGCCGACCAGTATCATCTGCCCGAAAAGTGACACGTGCGTAAACGCACGTGCATTTTCCGAACCCTGCCATAAAACCATACGGCCTCTACAACGTTTCGCCCAAACTTGGGAAACTGCCTGTGGGGGACTCTAATGACTCGTCAGTACCCTGGCAGTGGGTTTAACCACAAACCGTCAGCGGCACTAGCAATGCGTAACGGCTGCCCATGGACTGACCTCAAGGGAGGCCGATGAGCGAACTCATCCGGAAACCCTACTGAGCCTAACAGTGACAATGTATATACAGTCCGGTCCGTTCGTCTATGAGTATCGCATATCTGCCTAGGGGGCTAGTAACGTCAGACCCCCAATAGCAGTATAAGTCGTGTCGGAGTGTAGCCCAATAACACCCTGAGATACTACTGGAGTACCTACCAGTAAATCTCCTGCCATGGCCGTGGGCTATGTGTAATGGCTCTCCTAGACACAGCACGATCTCGCCCCCAATACCGGGAGAGACGAATCCCCTGCCGATCCGCTCACGTGCCTCCATATGGCTCGGGACTGTACCCAAAAACTACCTGTTTGCACAACTCCTTTGAGCCGTGGTAGGGTAGAAATCAAAGCACAGTGGGAACTCACACGAGACAAATGACGACCTCAGGTCGATGAACTAACCTGTACACATGTCACCAGGGAACTGCTATCTGACGATATGTATAATACCAACTAGCAGGTTCCCGGCGAGTCCTGTCCGGTGTACTCATAACCCAATGAGCACCTGTATACATCTTAGGTGATCCAACTGACACCAGTGGCTTGTGAGACCGGCCACCGCCCCTCGTCGGGGTCTCGACTGTATACACTAGTCTACTCCGGAGTATCGATGCCCTGTCTTGAAACTCTCACGACTAGGGACCACAATTAAGGATATGCATATAAACTACCCAATTCTCACGTATATGATCGCCATCATACTGTTGGTAGTAAAGCAAGATCCTAAGGGCTCTATCAAAGTGTAACATGTAATCAGTCACCTGAACATGTACACGATTGATAAAGGTAAACCAGATAGCATACTATCATCTCGAGTAAGACTGTCCTTCCGGTATAGGTCCTCCGCAATCATTGCAACCACGTACCTGCGATCCAATAATTGACTATGAGGGCACTATCTTCAACAATCTCCCACTTGCACTCAAGGCTAATTATTGCGATGTCGACTACTCACAGCCAGTGTGAAACCGAACATCCAACTCCTCTACTAATCAGTTTCACAAAGCCCGTTTGTGAAACTATTGTGTTCGAGCAATAGCCTCAGTGAGTGGATCCGCCTAGATGTTTCTTTCTATATCTCTCTAAATCTCAAGTTCGCAGAGAAAGCCATCTCCCGAATCGAGTAATACCTGTCTTAGAATATGTCTGGATATCTGATGGGACCTAGTTCATAAATGAACTCCAAATCCAAACTTCTTAGACTGTATCGATCACTGAACCGAATCAGTATCCGGCACCATGCCATCCACAGTATCCTCTTGGAACACCTGTCCATAATACTGTCCCTCGTCAGAGGGAAAACTAAAACTCTGACAATCACTCTGTCATCCACGTCACCTTTGAAGCCTGGAATGATAATCGTCTCCCGAAAGAGGCTGCCGTCATCAAATCCGTAGAACATCCACTTATGTTCTATAACTGCTTCCTTATGTCTCTCCAGAATTGGATTAATACAAACTTATCGCATCTAGTGCAAAAACAACATCTGGTGTGGTACTTGACACCTCACGATTGACTCAATTGCCTAAGCAAGTGATCTGCCAATCATGCACAGCCCTTTCCCTTTAGTCTATACGACACCTTTAGAGAGGGTGACTCCATCACCTGCAGGTACACTACCATGCTAGGAGTCAACTATTCTAAAAACCATTAGAATATCAGTCAAAGTACCCACATTGGGAAACTACCCAAATCTAGATCTAAAACCATAGATCCAGAAACCAGAATGTCAAATATTATATCCATATCCTGTCTGGAGAAACAACTGTGTGACGACCACAGTACAACCGATCATAGAATAGGAATTTTACTTCCTACTTTGTGTATGTCATCCAGATACCATGACATCACACCCTACTACCTTCTTAATAGATCTATCCCCTATTCTGATTGAAGTCAAACCCATGACTGTCACATCAAAAATAGATGATCTATCTCCGCTATAACTGCTCTAGTCTATAAATAGACATAAGCATCTTGCCCACTATGTTTCCGATGCTCCCACTGACTACGACAACCCTCCTACCGGGTCTCATAGCCTGGAACAACAGTAGTGTCAAGTCTGGGTAGATAATAACCTCCCTGTCACCGTCCTTGAGGCTACCGAAGTACCTCTCGGTTCTGAGGTTACCCACCGTATCTGCGGAGTGGCTAATGGAATGTCAAATCTGATTGAATATATAGGTCCTATTAAATTTTCCGTAATCGTTCACGGTTCTGGAATCACTTCCAGTTCTACCATACTCCCACTACTGTTTTCTGAAAAAATCCATTTTACTAAAACTGTGGCGAGTCAAGAACAATATCACTATTGATCTTGCAAATGGTAGAATATCAATCCTCGTCATAGCCAGGGTCAACCCACAAACAGCCATTACAGAAATGTGCCCTGAGTTATCCAGTGTCTGGTTTTAAGCATAAGCTGGACAACTCCCCGTACCTTAACATCTTTCAAGGTACGAACTATTCTATATCCAATATAGAAACTTTGGCACTAATTTAATTGGAACCATATTCAATCATGCAGCTGTCTCCAGTGCATATCAACTTAATGGAAAGAGACTAATCAGCATTACTCAACTTAGGAATCCTTCCAATTATGAGTAACCTGAAAGAGAAACTAGTTTCTCAAAATCATTACTATCATCTGAATACCAAACATAAGAATCTACATCTTCGATCTCTTTGAAGAATCCCGATACTTGTGACATCTGGTTCTCTACTTTATTCTTATACCCACAACTTCTCAAAACTTAGACCTTGTATTTCTACGAAACACTTATCTAAAAAGAGAAGTCATAAGTAAACAGAACATTGTACGAGGACCTACCCCTTTGTCCTGATGGACACTTGGACAACATACAATACTCTGTATAAGTCCGCTGAGTTAAACAACTCAAAACCTGTGTGTCGTAGGTTGAAAACTGTACCCTGGAGATTTCCTCAAATATCACCAATTACAACGAATTCCGATATAATGAGGATAATTACCTAATTCCCAATAACTTACTCCCACTCATCATCCGTAAAACCATACAGATATGAGAATGAAACCTGGTAAATACATACCCTTGGAGTAAGTATCTAATCGGGAAAACAGTTTTCTTTTAACAATGCACTGAAACATGAAAATGTTTCGTAGGGGTATCCTGGTATTCCTAGCAATGCCTCTTCCATAACCCAATTCATGACTTCAACCGTATATTTTATTGCCAGCTCTCCAAATCCCTTTATTTGTCTTCAGTCGTTACCTTCTGTACACCATCGTTAGGCTAAATGGTTTTCTTCCTTCCCTACCGTTCGGCACCAGCCTATGGTTTGGAAGAAGACTATCCAGTAAGCATAATAGGTGTACCCTCCTAAACCAAGGAGTACTCGCATCTTGAGAGAAGGTGATGATAAAAGACAATTGAATAATACCTTATTCTTTTAAAGGTGAAATAGGAGTGGCGATGAAGTACGCGGTTTGGTCGTGAATGATATCAGTTGCAATTTACTTTGCCCTCTTTCTAATCCCTTTATTTTGTCTTTACATATTACCTTCTGCACACCCTACTTAGGCTAATTGGTTTTCTTCATTCCCTACCTTTCGGCACCTGCCTATGGTTTGGAATAAGACTATCCAATAAGCGTAATAGGTGTACTCTCCTAAACCAAGGAGCCCTTGCAACCTGAGAGAAGGTGATAATAAAAGACAACTGAATAAACCAATTCTATTTCTCCTGAACCTGGATCCATCCTCGAAGAAGTCCCTTCGAGTTCGTATATAACCATACGATGGATCTATCCAATGGAAGTGGATGTCCGTAGTAATACGGGTGTTCTGAGAAATACAAAGGGTAAAAGAAGGAGTGGCAATGACTTATGCAACTCGGACAATCCAAAAGCCAGTAATTTAAGAAGGTTCGGTCAACTTGGTCACTGAGTCATAGTCTAGGGTCGGTCAAAGGTCGCTGCCAAAGAGAGAGAGAAAAGAAACACTCTGCGTGCACTCTAACCTAGATCAGAATGGTTATCACTTTATCTAATCTGGAAACCTCCCACTGTCCTGTCAAATTCTCCTCCAAACCTAAAAGAAGAATCAATCGGGATCACCCGAAGAGTAAACCAACTCATCAGTGGGAATCGGGATCCAACTCTCATCGCATGATAACGTGATGGAATGCATCCACGTTACTCATACTCCAGAAGGTATGCGTATACTTGGCAAGTTTCAGTTTCTTTAGAAACTCCCGATATGATTTTTGCCCCATGCTCTTATGACCTTGGCGTTGGTCAAAATATCATAAGTCACATGCCAAGTTCTACCCGTCACTATCTTGTCAATTTGAACCCACCCGCACATGCCCTTGACGTTGGCCAAAATGGCAGAACGACTGTCCCAAACCAACTCATCTATCTATGCAACAATTGAATACCCAGCAGCTACCAAACACTATGCCTTGGCGTTGGTCAAAATACATAGCTTGAATACTACTGAATACCCAAAAGAAGTGACGGAGGGCTATGGCTGGTTTTTGGCGAAAAACCTTTAACGTAGTGAACTTGATATCGCTGAAGGAACCTGATAGCTTTTTAAAATATAGTGGCGAAAACCTTTTACTAAAGAGGTCACTCCCGGTGAAGGGATCTCGGCTCTTTCCTCGTGGAATGAGGTGCAGGATATTCCACTGAATACCGCGATGCAAAGCAACTTGTAATCGACTACAGTGAAGTTATTACCCTGACGCAAACTTCTGCCCAAGGGGTCAGTCCCGGTGAAGGGATATCGGCCCTTGCCCCGTCGAATGAGGTGCAGGATATTCCACTGAATATCGCTATGCAAAACAAAAGGAAATGTCTTTGCAATAACAGTTTTTAAATTTGTTCCAACAACTGTAAACATGTTTGCTTTACTTTGCATTGATCAGAATCAACACAGTCCCATCAATCAATCACACCAGAAAAGAACGAAAATAAAATGTACGTATATGCCATCCGCATTCGTCACTGGGTCCCGTCATCACCCGTTAGGTTACTTAACTAACGACAGAGCGGGGACTGGACTAGCGCGGGTGTAAAACATATACAACATCTAATAGTATATAAACCAATATACAATAATCGCTCCAGGCGTGATAATATGCAACATTACAGAAAAAGTAATAAGCATCACAGAACAATACAGATAATCTGGGATCCCCGAGTTTCACAGAGCCGCTGCTGAAACCCGATGTTCCCCTGTCGTGTGGATAGCCTGTGCAATGAAACCTAGACCCCTACGGGTGCGGCAAGTTACCCGCCAAAACCTGAAGGGCAGCCCCCTACAGCAAAGTGAATGGACCACCCAGCACTTCACGGAATCCGGTAATCTTGGGAACCCCTCCTTGGGTCAACCTGTACCCCCTACGAGTGCGGCGAATAGTCTGCCAATTCTAGAGTGAGGCCCCTCTGCCTCTCAAAGCCATGAGATGCAGACCTATTGCCCTCCAGAACCCGGCTATCCATGCACTCCGTCGCGGGGCAAAACCTAGTACAGTAATAAAAATAGTACAACAGGTACATCGACCGCAACCTGGTCGTGCCCCAAAAGAATATTATACAGCAGACAGTGACGGCAGTCCACAAGTTGGACGCTCGCCCCGCAATATCAAATGTACAAATAAACTCAAACTGCACTATCATTGCACACTACTATCCACCACGACAAATCCGCAACATCACAGCACAACACAGAACATCAACGCGAATGTCACGTTCGCAAACCCGTCTAAAAGAACTATAGCAATCAGACGCGGTTTACCGATCAAATGACATTCCCGGTCGGAGATATAATGTAAGCACTGTAAACTAACATGTTTAAATTTCGATCGACAAAATATCACGAAGTGGGCCCCACGAACATCTGTAGAACAGTAACAAAATCTGGGCCCAAAAGATATATACCAAAAACCCCAAATTCCAACAGAGAAGACACAGACAAAATTTGGTGCACTGATCCTATAGAATGGCCGCGGATGCGCGGCCAAACCATGGGTTTGGCCGCGACTCCGCAGCGGTTTGGTGGAATCACGTGCTCAAATTTGGTCGTTGTACTTCTAAAACCCTGCACAACTTTCTGTGATATGTGGAATATTTTTAGGACACCATTTAAAATCGACAGAAACTGTGAAAATGTAAAAATGCGGTTTTTGATTTCCGGTTCGATCGATGTTTTAAACGTGTTAGCACAAGTTAGTAAAGCAAAATGGTGAGGCTCTGATACCACTGTTAGTCTACGGTAGCGCCCCGGCCGTCTACAGACGCCAAATGCGGAACAAAAAACTTTTAACTGGCGCTATCGTATACTTTAACCCGGATCTGCCATTATTGCTAAACTAACAAACTGTAAAGAGTGTAGAAAGGTTATACCGAACGATCCGAGTCCTTCGTTCTTTAACCATCATCCCACGCTCCGTTGTGGCTGCTCCGATCTCTTCGATCTCCGATTTGCTCGTCCAGGTGGCACCACGTCAACGATTCTTTAAACGGGCTCCCGCCTCTGACTCGAGGCAACTCGGTCGTCAAGTTTGCTAAAAGAGACGACCAAGAATGATGTAGAGAATGAGTAGATGACTTTGTCTCACATCGTCCAAATCCGTGGACGATCGGTTAATGAAGTTGCCGATGGAAATGAAATGGAACAAGAAATGAACTATGAAATTTCCATGTATCCAAAACTTTAGTCTTTTCTTTTAACAACCATAATTTTCTCTCTTCAAGAAGTGGAGGAGGAGATGGGGGCCGGCCACTTATAGATGGAGGGAGGTGAGTGTAGGAGAGGGGAGAGTGACCACAAAAGAAAAGATCAACCACAAATATCCTTCATGCAAACAAAACCTCATTAATGCAAATGGTGATTCATTAACCTAGTCACCATTGCATTAATGGCTCCATTAAAGCACTAATGACTCACCATGCCAAGTCACCCTCTCTATAACCTTCTAGAAGCATGACTCATCTCATCCAAGAAAAGATAAATCCGTCTTTAACCGAATGTTAAAAGACGGCTGATAGAAAACTGGAAACTGGCAACTTCCAAAAGTGATCCTGAAACGACTTTCAGGATAACCCCGTAACTGTATAAATATACCCGCATTTGTATTACGACCGAATACAAATGCAACTGAGACAAAGATATTATATCTACTCAATAAAATACTCGGATCCGGCTTAAACCAAAGCCAACCAGTATCATCTGCCCGAAAAGTGACACGTGCGTAAACGCACGTGCATTTTCCGAACCCTGCCATAAAACCATACGGCCTCTACAACGTTTCGCCCGAACTTGGGAAACTGTCTGTGTGGGACTCTAATGACTCGTCAGTACCCTGGCAGTGGGTTTAACCTCAAACCGTCAGCGGCACTAGCAATGCGTAACGACTGCCCATGGACTGACCTCAAGGGAGGCCGATGAGCGAACTCATCCGGAAACCCTACTGAGCCTAACAGTGACAATGTATATACAGTCCGGTCCGTTCGTCTATGAGTATCGCATATCTGCCTAGGGGGCTAGTAACGTCAGACCCCCAATAGCAGTATAAGTCGTGTCGGAGTGTAGCCCAATAACACCCTGAGATACTACTGGAGTACCTACCAGTAAATCTCCTGCCACGGCCGTGGGCTATGTGTAATGGCTCTCCTAGACACAGCACGATCTCGCCCCCAATACCGGGAGAGACGAATCCCCTGCCGATCCGCTCACGTGCCTCCATATGGCTCGGGACTGTACCCAAAAACTATCTGTTTGCACGACTCCTTTGAGCCATGGTAGTGTAGAAATCAAAGCACAGTGGGAACTCACACGAGACAAATGACGACCTCAGGTCGATGAACTAACCTGTACCCATGTCACCAGTGAACTGCTATCTGACGATATGTATAATACCAACTAGCAGGTTCCCGGCGAGTCCTGTCCGGTGTACTCATAACCCAATGAGCACCTGTATACATCTTAGGTGATCCAACTGACACCAGTGGATTGTGAGACCGGCCACCGCCCCTCGTCGGGGTCTCGACTGTATACACTAGTCTACTCCGGAGTATCGATGCCCTGTCTCGAAACTCCCACGACTAGGGACCACAATTAAGGATATGCATATAAGCTACCCAACTCTCACGTATATGATCGCTATCATACTGTTGGTAGTAAAGCAAGATCTTAAGGGCTCTATTAAAGTGTAACATGTAATCAGTCACCTGAACATGTACACGACTGATAAAGGTAAACCAGATAGCATACTATCATCTCGAGTAAGACTGTCCTTCCGGTATAGGTCCTCCGCAATCATTGCAACCACGTACCGGCGATCCAATAATTGACTATGAGGGCACTATCTCCAACAGATTCAGCTAAACCATTTTGTTTATGAACATGAGTAATAAGATTTTCAAAAACTATCCCAATTGACATATAGTAATCGTTAAATGTTTGAGATGTAAATTCACTATCATTATCAAGAAGAATTCTCTTAATTGCATATTCTGGAAATTATGCTCGTAATCTAATTATTTGATCAAGTAATCTTGCAAAGTCAACGTTACGAGTTGATAATAAACACACATATGACCATCTTGTAGATGCATCTATTAAAACCATGAAATATTTATGTCATGCACCGCCTCTCAAAAGACAGGAGTAAGCACGTGGCAAGCCCGCGACATATTTATTCCGAGAAGGTCCTTTCTTGAAACAAATATGCTAAGCGTAATTAAGCAATATAAAATGATGCAAGAATAAGTATGAAACTGAAATTTCCAACAACAATTTTATTTACATTCAAATTTCACATGTTTCAAACCGATTACAAAGGTCAGAACGAGAAACAAAAACAAAAAAGTCTAAACATGTGGCTTAATGAAATGAAATCTGAAAGAAACTAAATATTGGATTGTGCTGTGAACTGGTCGTAGTCCTCTGGAGTCGGTTCCACCTCCTCGGTCTCTAGATTATCTGACGCACATTCCAAAGAAACAAAGATGGTTGGAATGCCCATCAGCGAACATGCACTCGGTAAGTCCCTAAGAAAGGATGAGAATTATATAATAAAATGCAAAGACGTGTAGTATGGTATGAGTAGAAAATAGTAAACATGTGAACAGGTATGATAATGTGTATGTCTAGCATAGAAAGATAACATGAGCATGTGTTGGTGAGCATGTTATAAGAGAAAGTACTAAACATGAAATAAATAGTGAGGCCCCCTAGAGGTCTCTACAAGGTAATCCTAGAGGTCAATCATCATAAGCAAGTAATAAGTGTGTAGTGGTGAACGCGAAGCAAGTAGTAATGTGTCCTAAGAGGTCATTAAAAAAGATAAGCTAACTAACGTGGATTCAAGTGTTAATGTCAACCAATCTCAAAAGTATTCTCAAATCCAAAGCTATCGTCCAAGGGTAAGAAATCACGGGCCCAAAAGTAGAGGGATTTCAATTGTTATTGAAGTATTCTAAACCCACAGGCTATCATCCAGGAGTTTGGAAACACGGGCCATCATTCGTGAATTCGTGACGTACCGTTCGGGCCGGTACCACAGCAATGCAATTTGTAGTTATGGGACTCATGAGATTCTGTTGGATTCATACTCAGACTGTAATTCCCCACGCCCCAGTACAGATGGTATTGTCCGCTCTGGCCGAAACCGCACGGTTTTGTCCTTTAGAGAGAATCGGACCCGACCAGGGGCCACTTCCCAGGAGGTCACCCATCCCAAGACTTTCCAGGCCCAACATACTTAACTAGGGAGTTCTCAAGCTCCTGTAGTGCCGATTCACTTAAAAGGTGTCTCTATAATTGAGGGTGGTATCATTATATTTATAATGCAGTTCGGTCCTCTTTCGGAACGTGTTCCGAAAAATCCCCATTGTTCTACAGTGGGTCCCATGGACTCAAGAGATGGCCCCCCACGGATTCAATAGGTGGCCCCTGCCCCCTTGGCATGACAATTGGCATGGTAGTTTGTTCCGTGAGCAAGAATCGGGTCCTGACATTCTCCCCACTTTTGAACAATGGTTCGTCCTTGAACCACAGACCTACTACTGAGGGACCTTCATGGGCCACCATAAATGTAATACCCCACGTCCCAGTACTGATGGTATTGTCCGCTCTGGCCGAAACCACACGGTTTTGCCCTTTAGAGCGAAATGGACCCGACTAGGGGTCACTTCCCAAAAGGTCACCCATCCCAAGACTTCCCTGGCCCAAGCATGATTAACTACGGAGTTCTCAAGCTCCTGTAGTGCCGATTAACTTAAAAGGCGCTTCTGTAATTGAGGGTGGTATCATTACATTTATAATACAGTTCGGTCTTCTTTCGGAATGTGTTCCGAATATCTACAGTGGGTCCCACGGACTCAAAAGGTAGCCTCTACGGACTCAAGAGGTGGCCCCCGCCCCCTTAACAGGGCAATTGGCGTGGCACTTTGTTCCGTGAGCAAGAACCGGGTCCTGACATCCTCACGCCCCACTTCCCAATAGACAGAAACGGTGGAGTGGCAAGCCCGCAACGTATTTACTATGAAATAAATATGTTAAGCGTAATTAAGCAATATAACCATGAACAAGAATGACAAGAGTAATAAGATGAAACAATAATTTTATTTACATTCAACTTTACATACAACTGTCTGAAAATAAAAGATACAATAAACAAAGCAATGCCTAAATAATGGCATACATAAAGTAAGTGCAGGAAGAACTAATAGTCAGGCTGAATAGTAAGCTGGTCTAAGTCCTCCTGGCTCGGCACTATCTCCTCAGAGTCTGGTCCTACTGACGAACATTCTAAGGAAAGAAAAATATAGAGGAATTTCGTCAGCGAACTAGAGCTCGGTAAGTCCCAAAAGAAACAAGAGAAAATAGTACATCATGTGAATATGAATTAAAAGAACAAAGGACAGGTAAAATTATATATGATCATCTACAGGTATATGATAGTTATTCTAACATAGTTATTTATAGTTTGATAAAGAAGGTATTCGTGTATACGAGAGGAGTCCATCTTACCCTGTGGACTATGGTAACATGTAGTACAAGGCCCCGTCATAACCCACGGGACAACGACACGTGAATTCATGTAGGTGTCTTTTAAAATGACATCTCGTGCCACGATATACGTTCCATACCAATCTACCCCTTTATCCCCGCGTATTGTATTGTATAAATTAAGATTACAGGTCTTGGCCGAAACCATAGATATAAAATGTTCAGGTTCATGTTCAGGATGTAATCATGTGTTCAGGTGGTCATGTCGAGTTCATGTCACGTTATAACCATGATTCGGTCAAGTCGAGTCAAGTATACAAGTTTGAGTTTGATATTTGAATTCGAGTATTCAGGTTCATGATCAAGTATTCAAGTTAAAGTTTGATTTTGGATTCTGGTTTGAGTTTGGACTCAGATTGAGCCAGAAATTTACGAACGGATTTAACTCTTGAATTTCTTAGGTTCGGGAGTAATCGGCAACTGCTGCAAATGGACGGCAGGATTTGTGTCTTTTTCCAAGACAATTGTCATTGATAACTCCGTTAAATTGTCTAACCTGAATAGGCAAGCACTCACTTTCTCAGGCTTCCTTGGGCTCAAGAGAAATGATACCGCTTAAGCCTATGTTAATTCTATAGTCCTTAAATTATTGTTTGCATATCTCGAGGGGGTTTTATGAAAAATATGTTAATATTGTTTTAAAAATAATCTCGAGGGTGATTTACAAGATTTAGGGTTTTCATGGGCATGTATTTTAATTATTGGGGTATTTTAATGATAAAAATCTAGTTTTTAAAAGTTTATGGTATTTTATTGAAAATTAGCCCTTTTTGGTAACTTGGTGGTATTTAATTAACATTTTAATATTTCATTTAAAAAATTATCGTTTCATAATATATTGAAAATACGGACTTATAATTTTTATATAATTTTTCAAAAATTAGTTTTGTTTAAAAAGTTGCGTTTCTTAAAACCGTATTTTATTTCCTTTCGAGATCGAATACTCCGTGAGGAGTTCTGCATCTCGCTCTACTATCCTACGAATGTGCGATAATCCGCACCATCCATTAGTAGTTCCCTTAACGAGGGTTGTAGTGGCGTATTTGTCAAGGATCACAACATACCGCTTTAAAAGAAACTCGGTTTTGAAAAGTTGTGGTATTTTAATGAAAAGCATTTCTTTGAACCAACGATACATATATATATACACACATATATATATATACACACATACACACACACACACACACACACACACACATATATATATATATATGAAACCAAAGTTTGCGTATGGGGTAGGTCGTTACCCCATGAAGTTTTCATAAAGGTATTGTTTTAACAATTATGGAAAAGTGGTGATAATAAAATTCAAGGTATTTTAATGAAAAAGTTCGTTTATGTTTGTTACACTTGAAAATTTTGGTTAAACTCGAAACTAAACGTTTGTAATTAAAGTTACAAGTAGAGTGGTAAAATTAGTTTGAACTATGTATTAATGAAAATGGAGTTTCAAGTTTAAAAAGAAAAGTATCGGAGGTAACTCCACTTTACCGATATATATTTAGGAGATGAATTGAGATGAAAAGAAGAAGAGATGAGAGGGACTTACGGCTTGGTAATATCGAGAAGAGAGTAAGGAAGAAGAGAGGGGGGTTTCATGGCGTCATGGGAGCTCCGGAAACTGTTTCGATCTTCGATGGAAGAAACTTAGTTGCTAACTCTACTTGCACTTAGAAATTTTTGAGATGATATGGCCAGAAATTTTTAGAATAGAGAGGAGCTAGGGCATGAGGTTGTATTTATAGTGGAGAATTACGGTTTGAGAATTAAAATTTTGGATTAAAAAGTATTAAAAAAGTGTTAAATGTTGAATTGAAAGGTCTCTGTTTGATTGCAGGGAAATCAAACAGCGCAGGGGAGTTAAGGAGAGCTGAAGGGACAAGTGTGCAAAGTACGGAGTAATTTAGGCTCATCTCGATCGTCGGCGCCGGCCCAATCATGGGTTTGGGCGGTCGTATCTTGAGGCATTGCCTCGAGATTCGTGCCACGTGTCGATTTGGGTGTGTACACCTCATTGCGCCTGTTTAATTTTTCTGAAACTTTTCATTTCTCCGTGTATTGCACGTGCAACTTTTGGGCTTCTAAAAATTAAAAGAAAAAATCTAAAAAAATAATTGGGTATGATGGGAATCGAACACACAGACTACGTCACAGCAGTGTAGAGGCTTTACCAGTGAGCTAAAATTTGCTTCTTGCTTTTATTTTAAAAAAATAACTTTTAACTCTTACAAAGGCTGTAATACTTTTTTCTGTACAATAACAAGAAAATTCCTGTACAGTGATTTCAGAGTCGTTACATTCTACCCTCCTTATAGAAATTTCGTCCTTGAAATTTACAATTATATAGGAACTAATTCTCAAAAAGGTAAGGGTATCATGTACGCATATCTTCTTCTCTTTCCCAAGTTGATTCTCCTGGTAATCATTTCTCCACATCACTCAGAACAAGTTTACCTCCTTGTTCCGTAATGTTTTAACCTTTCGGTCCAGGATCTCAACTGGTTGTTGCTCGCAGGTTAGGTCAGCTTTTACTGTGAGCTCTGAGTGATCAAGTATGTGGCTGGGGTCGCTCACATATCATCGTAGTTGGGATATGTAGAACACATTGTGCACTCCTTCCAACGAGAGTGGTAGTGCTAAACGGTATGCCACTTCTCTAACTCGTTCGAGTATGTCGAGCAGTCCTATCTACCTTGGATTTAACTTACCCCTTTCCCAAAACGGATCACTCCTCTGTTTGGAGAGATCTTCAAGAATACATGGTCTCAAGGTTGGAACTATAGATGGTTGCGCTTTGCATCTGCCCAATGCTTCTGTTGGTCTTGGGCTATGTGCATCCTTTCCCTGATCGTGCGAACCACGTCCACAGTTGCCGTGATCATTTTAGGTCCAAGGAGTTCATGATCTCCAACGTCGTCCTAACTCAGCGGCGAATGACATTTCCGTCCGTAGAGTGCTGTGAATAGTATCATCCTAATGCTTTCCTGATAGCAATTGTTATATGAAAACTCCATAAGGTGTAGGTGATTTCCTACGAACCTCCGTAGTATAATATATAGGCTCTTAGAATATCTTCCAGAATCTGAATCGTTTGCTCGGACTGTCCGTCTGTTTGTGAATGATACGCCATGCTGAAATTTAGACTCGTTCCCAGGCTAGCTTGCAGACTCTGCCAAAATTGTGATCGGAATCTGGTATTACGATCGGAGACGATGCAAACAGGTAGTCCATGTAATCTCACGATCTCCTGCATGAGTTTATGGGTATCAAATATAGTACATCTTGAAGCTTTAAATCTTACTTTAGATTTATGCTTGTTTCCCCCAATCAGAGCAAAGCTCTGTTTGAATTTAAAAAAAATTCAATTCAAAAATTGAAGCAACGCTTCAAATTCCTTGCTCTGCGCGCAACGCGCCACGTGTCAAAAGCTGATACGTCAGCGCAGCGCCCAAGGCAGCGCACCCAATTAGAGCAAGGCTCTATTTAAAATAAAATAAAATTAAAGGAAGCAACGCTTCAGTTGCACTGTGCGACACGTGTCCCTAAACAACCACACATTAATACGGACTGTGGGGTCCTTAAACCCATGGACTTATGCGTTCTTAAACTAATGGACTAATGCGTCCTTAAACACACCCATACGGACTGTAGGGTCCTTAAACCCATGGACTAATGCGTCCTTAAACTAATATCCGTTCCTAAAATGGGAACGACGGACCCCTATGTCTCTAAACTGGAAATAGACCACCATGTCCCTAAACTGGCAATGGACCGCAATGTCCTTAAACTACCTATGGACCACTACGTCCCCAAACTGGAATAATAGAGTCCCCAAATGCTCTTTTGTCGGATCTAAACGATCCCGTTTAAGTTGATCTTAGCCTCAAATACGGCTAACGTATCCTTAAACATTCAAACAGACTTTAGTCCCAAATTGGACTATAAGACCCCCAATCAACTTTGGTTCAAGGGTACATCTCTGAACTCCTCTGACACCTGTCGTTGTAATCCTTCAACGTCGTCAGAGAGGTGACGGGTCCCGACGGCCATATATTAAATGGACCACTACGTCCCTAAACTGGAACAATAGAGCCCCTAAATGCTCTTTTCGTTAAGTTGATCTTAGTCTCAAATCAGACTAACGTATCCTTAACGAGCGTTTAAGTTGATCTTAGCCTCAATATGGCTAACGTATTCTTAAACTAAAACACCAAACCCAAATCTAAGTAAATACGGATTTGGACTAATCCACGTCCTACGGGCGACGGCATAACTTAGTCTCCGTATACAATCCACGGGCATCCACAAACAAAATAAACACATACGACACGAAGTGAAATTCTGGAGAAGGAGAAAGTAGTTACCGCGATGCGGTAGCGTAATTAACTGTAGGGGCTTGCGCCTGCAGGGAAGAGCGTCCCCACAATAAAAAACCCCTCAAGCGAGAGGGAATCTGACGAAGTCTGCTACATTGGCCGCATCCGTCTAAACCTCCGATACACGGTGCCATAAATCAACTTGACATCTTCGGAGAGGTAGATGGATAAAACCAAATAGCATCTGCCCCGAATCTCAAGCAAGACGCATTCTCGCTGCGCCGTCTTTCAGAGGGGAACAGATTCTGGTACGCCCGGTGGGACCTTTTCCTCTTTCCACTCCACACTTCGTGTGTCGTCTTCGTGAACGAATCGCGGTTTTTTAATGGTTTCCTTAGGGTTTCAGGTTACTAAGATTTGGTCTTTTGCTTGGCGCAGAAATCAAGCATCAATGGCCTCCAACTGCTCGAGCTGCTCCAAATGCAAGTGCAACCAACGCTCCGCCTCACCTGGAGGTGTAGCCTATGGGTCTCAAGCGGCCTCCATCCTTGCCATGCCGATGGAACAAGTAACTCAGGCCACCACCGGTCTGTTTTTCGGGACCATGCTCCCGCCATCAAGCTTCACTATTCCAGTGCCCGCACCGGAAGCGCACAAGAAGTCGGTCTTCGATCGGCTCACTGCTACAACGGCCCCTTTCAACGGGTCATCCAATATCAAGCCGGCAGCCTCTATCTTTACCAGGCTGAACCAGAACTCTGATGGGCCCGCCAAGAAGCCCATGAACCGTGAAATGGCCGTCCCGAGGAAGATAGCCACCTCTGCTCCTGAAGTCGTCAAGGCGGCTTCTCCTGTTAAAGAGTCGGTCTTTTCAAGGCTGACTATTCCGGCTCCTGCTCCTACTCGAGGGTCTGTCTTTGACAGATTGAACATCACCACTTAAGAGACAACATCAGTCATTAAGAGGCTGGCACCAGCGGCGCCTGATCCGGACGGGGGGCAAAACGAAATTATCCCTATCGCCGAGCCAGTCCCAACAGCTCGACATGCTCGACGTCACCACTGGCGCCGAGTAAGGAAGGTCGGGGGCAACTCCCCCTCAGGACTAACTCCACCTGCTCCAGTGGTGGAAGTTAATGCTGCTGTTCCAACTGGGAACAGCTTTGAACCACTAAGGAGGGTACGTAAGAACTCTCCGACTGCTACGCTAAAAAGATCTCCTCCACCTGCGGAGAGGGTTACAGAAACGAAGCTGGAACAGCCCCCTCAACGGCTATCCTCCAAAATTTATATAGTCTGGCGGAGGGTTCAAGACTCGGTAATCGACCAAGATCACTCTCGTCAGCAGAAAAGGGCGAAAGTGCAGGAAGAAAAGAACCGTCCTATCAAACAGCAAAGGACGACAACCGCCAGGGTGCCCACTGCAACGGCCCCCTCAACTTCAACGGCCCACAAGAGAAGGAAGCCGGAGAAAATTCCTACGCCCGCGGCAAATGTCAAAGGCGGCGAGCCCAAACGCCCTAAGTCCGGGGGCATTGTAGTCAATACCGTCTACATGGCGTCTGGTAAAGAGGACAGCCGTACATCTACAGGTCATAGACCGCTTACACGGTCAGTGACCAAAGCTCAGGAGCAACAGCAGAAGCTCCAAGAAATGATGAACGCGATGGCCGCACTCACTGGGCCAAAAGAAAGCCCCGAAACGTCATCTGATCTACGCCTGGAGTAAGAAACTGACGCTGAATTCGTTCCCAGGATACTAGAAAAGAAGGATAAAGAGGCTACGGAACAAGCAGCCAATATAAAGCGAATGGCCCTCCTGTTCCAGGACATGGTGGGAATGATGATCCAACAAGATCCTCCTGCTGAAGATCCTCCGATCGTCCTTAAAGATGACAGGGGAGAAACTTCACATCCTCCACCGGCTCTGTCAACAGCCAAGGAGGAGACAATCTCCAAAGCTGACTTGGACGAATATATAGCTCAGCAGATACGGGTTCATCAGGCGACTGAGGCAGCCGGCCAAGTTTTCAAGACGGGGCGACCGTATCCAAGCTGGTACGATCAGATCAAGTACCTGCCGGGCTATACAATACCGAAATTCCATGTGTATAAGGGGACTGGAAATCCCCATCAACATGTTGCCCAGTTCAGGGCTCTTTGCGGCAACACCGGCGGTGATGATAAATTGTTGCTTCCCCAGTTCGTCGGTAGCTTATCGGATATAGCATTCGAGTGGTACTCCGAGCTCCCAAACGAATTTATCAAGACATTTGCGAAGATGGAGCTGCTATTTACCCAGCGATTCGCAAGCGCCAGCGAACGCACCCCGATAACGGCATTAATTAACGCCAGGGTGAAGCCGGGCGAGACATGGGTTCAATATGCGATACGGTGGAGGAACCTATGGTCAAAATGCGAACAACGCATAGAAGAGGCTCCTGCAGTAGGGATGTTTGTAGGAACCCTCGATCCGCAGGCAACCATATCCCAATTCATGATGTTCTTCAAGCCGACTACCTTCCAGGCCCTGATCGACAAGCTAGCCCAAATGGACCAGATGGGCTACAGACCGCCCCTTCCAAAGCCGGACTCTCGAAACGAGAAGGGGAAGGGAAAAGCGATCGTTGTCGCCAATGCTCAACAATAGCCTAGCAACTTGAAGCCGCTGGTCCGTCAAAATAATATGCGTCCGCACGTACCCTTTGAGGAAAGGCTAGGGCGTCCTTACTCGTTTCCGCGAGATAAAACGAGAAGACTGTTCGAGCTGGCATTGCGCAACCAACTCATTAATCTACCGGATCCAAGACGTCCGTCGCAGCCAAACGACGTCCATGATCCCAATTACTGTCCCTATCACCGAGTACTGGGTCATCCGATCGAAGATTGCTACGTCTTCAAAAATTGGATTGAAGACCAGTACCAACAGGGTAAGTTCGCGTTGTCCGAATGATGGAAGGTGAACCCGCCGCAGCCTCACACCCCTAAAAAGATGAACACGTCAGGGACAACGTGCTCTCTCGTTGAAGAAGCTCTATGGGAGGTTGTGCTATCAGCCAAAACAAAGAGGATGCTGAACGATCTTCAAACATGCCCAGCGATCATGTGGAAGAACCCGTTGGAACCTCAGATCATTGAAGGGATGTTGAAGCCGCGCCCAACTCCAAAGATCAATGGTGATGGCCCAAGCACTCACAACCAGCCGTCAAAATCTTCAAAGAAGAAGAAGAAGAAATCCAAGAAGCCCGTGAAGCCTGGCGACAAGCGCACGGACTTACAAAAGCAGATAGACGCGCTGGAGGAGTACAATCAAAAGGCACGAACTCCCATTACACTCCAGGAGTTCCTCAGCCACGTCTTTCAAGAGGAAGATGAGGGAGAGAGCTCGTCGGATGAATCCGAGGAGTACATAGCGAGTTGTCACGTGATCTCCCACTCGTTCACAGATGATGAGGAAACTCCTTGCACTGAGAAGCTGGGGGCAGACTCTAGACCGAAGATTTTGGGGCCATCGGATGAAACAATTGACGCATTCCTCAACGAAGCTCTGTTGAAAAGTAAAGCTGATCGGGAACGCGAGACAGCCATATTTGAAAGGGCCAAGCGCCAGCGACTTGACGAAAGAGTTGAGACACTCCCGCTGGAGCAAAATACATTCACCGCAGGTAAAAGCAAATTCAAAACGAGGAAAAGGTTTGCTAAAGCCATATCAATGGGTATGAAGCTACCACCCTCTGAAGGAAACATTGCTGGCGAAGCGGAAATGCACCCTTCCTACTGCTCATATCATCGGAAGATTTCGCACCCAACCGAAGAGTGCAAAGCTTTTAATAGATGGTGGCAGGGATATGTTGCTCGTCGACAACATTTTAAACGGGAGAAGCGCAAAACTCGTCGGGAGCGGAAAAGTATGACCGAGGAGCTTAATAGGACTACTGGCGATTGTCGCATGGTTAACGCCGGGGGATCGCAAGTTCTCACGTTCGGGAGCGACTCTGACGAAGAAATGGCTCTTAGCCCCCTCTTTAAAGAGTCCACCTCCGGAAAAGAAGAAGAGCCAGAGGTCTGCGAAAATATCCGATTGCGTAATCGTACGCTACCGGAAAAGAATCTCGGACCCTCAAATAAAAAAGATAAAGGGAAAGAAAAGGTCTCTGAGGATATCGCCTTAGATGACCAAGTCACGGAAGAGCTAGCCGCCAGGGACCCGCTGAAGAAAAACAAGGTGCATTACAATGTTCTAGCACATCTGAGGAAGCTACCCTCACAGCTCAGCATTCTTGACGCCCTTTTACTATCAAAAGAGGCAAGGAATTCGTTAATCAAGGCACTATAGGAGTCGGAGCAATTCCAAGCTTTTCTCGCCGAAGAAAAGATGAAGGATGAGTTGGAAGAAGTGCACACGGCCGATGTCACTTTTAGTGACGAGGACCTTCTCCTTGGGACGTGCGAACACAACCGTCCCCTCTATGTCTCAGGGTATTGCCATGATATAAAGATAGGCAAAATCTTGGTTGACAATGGGTCTTCCGTTAATCTCCTCAACGTGCGGGTGTTAAAGGAAATCTGCATGAGCGTCTAACATCTCGCTCGGGATAAGATCACCATCTCTGGTTTCAACTCTCAATCATCCCGGACTCTTGGGTCTGTAATACTGACGCTACGCTTCGGGCTGCTCGTCACAGACATTAAATTCCATGTCATAGACGCCAAGACATGCTACAATGCTCTGCTCGGCCGACCATGGTTACACGAGTACAACATCATCCCTTCTACACAGCACCAGTGTATGAAATATTTTAAGGATGGTCTCGAGTATACCGTGACGGGAGAACTGAACCCGTTCTCTGTGAACGAAGTCCACAAATATGAAGATGCCAAATACTTCTTGTTTCCTGATTTAAAATCAGGAAAGCTTACGGAAAAGGCTTCAGAAAAGGGTTACGTGCTTACACGTGACCAGCAGTCACATGTTGGCACGTGACATCTAAAAGCATTGGCAAGGAAAATTTAGCTTCCCGACTACATCAAAGAAAAGGGCTTCAGAAAGGGTCACGTGCTCCCACGTGATCTGGGTCACGTGTTGGCACGTGACAATTAAAAGCGGCTTCAAAAGCAAACCAGTTCCCTGATCAAATCAAAGAAAAGGCTCCAGAAGAGGTCACGTGTTCCCACGTGACCAGGGTCACATGTCGGCACGTGATACTCAAAAGCAGCAGACTTGTTCTCCGGTTAAATCAAGAAAAGGGGTCCAGACGAGGGTCACGTGGTGGCACGTGACAGCTAAGCAACGACCAGAAAGCAGAGCACAGAAAGAAAGAAGAGGGCTCGTTCCAAGGGGGTCACGTGCCCACACGTGACCAAGGGTCACGTGGCCACACGTGACCAGCTTTCAAAGCCTATCTGTTAACAGAATTAAATTCTGAGAAAAGACCTCTTAAATCTTTCCAAAGCAACCGATTGAATTAAAGATTTAAAGGTGATTAAATATCATCTATCTATGGGAAAATCTCGAATTTGGAAAGATTTCCCCGTAAAATCTAACCGAAATAACAAAGGAGAATCTCTGGATTTAAAATCCAATGGTGAATAAAATTCACCTAATAATCCAAAGGTCCAAAACGAATGATGGATACAAATCAAATCACTCAATGAAAGATTAATCAAAAACTAATTGACTCGGCTGCTTCTCCTATAAATAGGAGCCAAGAGACACACAAAAAAGAGATATAGGCAGAGGGAAGAAAAAAGAGAGAGCCTTGATACTTTAGAGGAATTTGGATCTTCTGCAAAAGGAAAACCTAGGTAAGAAAGGGAAGGTTTCATTGAAAGAAAAGAGAATTTAATTCTCAACAAAGTTTAACTCTGATATAAAACAGAAGGACATATTTCTTCTCTCTTTGATGGAGGATCTGTAAAGTGCACATCTCTCCTTGAGTTGAGAATTTAATTCTCAATGGGTTGAGATCCTGCCATGCAGATCCAAAGCATAGAGAGGGAATGGAAACACGAGAATTTAATTCTCACAGAACTATAGGAATTTAATTCCTTCAAAATAAAATTAGGGTTTGACCCTGTGTTATGGGGATTTAATTCCTTCTGAATGAAAAGAATCAGGGTTTAACCCTAGTTAAGAACTTAGTTCTGTTAAAACAACAAGAATTTAATTCCCTTAATCTTATTCCCCAGAATAATTCTCTAACAGAGAGTGGGGGTTTAATTCCGTAAAGCTTTTATTAGGGTTTAACCCTATTCAGTTCTTCACATATATGAGGAATTTAATTCCTACAGAAAATTCAGAGTTCAACTCTTCAAAAGGAACTAGGAATTTAATTCCTCTGAAATTGTTGTTAGGGTTCAACCCTTCGAGGAATTTAATTCCTGAAAGGGATTAACAGATCTTCTAAACAACTACAGAAAAGCAGGGTCACGTGTCACCACGTGACCCCCCCAAAAGATCTACAGAAAGCCCCTTTGAGGCAGTGCCTCACGTGACCCACGTGACCCCTGGCAGAGGCTTCAACATACTCCATTTAAACACCCGTCACGTAATGGCACGTGATCCCCCAAAAGATGCAATATTCTCAGCAGAACAAATGAAGGGAGGGCGCCCTTACGTGCTACCACGTGACCCCTCTTGCCCTGGCGTCTAACGCTAAATTTGAACCCCTGAATCCAGTGTTAAAATACTTTTTGGCCTTAGTGTTCAACACTAATCAAAGAACTTTATTTGTAGTGTTCGATACTGATTACCTTAGTGTTTAACACTAATTTGAGATTTCTGTTGCCAGTGTTTAACTCTGATCTGTTTTAGTGTTTAACACTAATTTGAAAGCCTTGTTGCTGGTGTTTAACACCAACTATCTTTTAGTGTTAAACACTGACCTATCAATCTCATTCCCAGTGTTCAACACTGATTGGTCTTTAGTGTTTAACACTAGGCGTTGGCCCAATTGGCTAAATGGCCAGAGGCAAAGCCTCTCCTTCAAGGGACCAACAGGAGGGCCGATATCCCAGACATAATTGGACTTAGCCCAATCTGGCCATAAGTCCTCAATTCGTAATTAACTGGGCTAATGGGCTCATAACATAATTAATTGGTCTTGATCCCAAATTGGGCCAAACACTATTTAATCCACTCCGGTTCGAGGGTACATCTCTTCACTCCTTTGATACTTGGCGTTGTAATCCCTCAACGTCTTCAAAGAGGTGACGGGTCCCGATGACCACACATTGATATGGACTGTGGGGTCCTTAAACCCATGGACTACGACGTCCTTAACCTTGACCGAGATGTCTTAAAACTAACAATGGACTGTGGGGTCCTTAAACCCATGGACTTATGCGTCCTTAAACTACCAATGGACCACCATGTCCCTAAACTGGCAATGGACCACCAGGTCCTTAAACTGACAATGGACCACTACGTCCCTAAACTGGCAATGGACCATCATGTCCCTAAACTGGAACAATAGAGCCCAAACGCTCTTTTGTCGGATCTAAACGATCCCGTTAATTCGATCTTAGTCCCAAACTGGACTAACGTATCCTTAACAACCGTTTAAGTTGATCTTAGCCTCAAAAATGGCTAACGTATCCTTAAACCTTCAAACAGACTGGACTATGAATCCCCCAATCAACTTTGGTTCAAGGGTACATCTCTGAACTCCTCTGACACCTGTCGTTGTAATCCTTCAACGTCGTCAGAGAGGTGACGGGTCCCGACGACCATACATTCAATGGACCACTATGTCCCTAAACTGGAACAATAGAGCCCCCAAATGCTCTTTTATCAGATCTAAACGATCTCGTTAAGTTGATCTTAGTCTCAAGTTAGACTAACGTATCCTTAACAGACGTTTGAGTTGATCTTAGCCCCAAATATGGCTAACGTATCCTCAAACCAAACCCCCAAACCCAAATCTAAGATAATACGGATTTGGACTAGTCCACGCCCTACGGGCGGCGACATAACTCGGTCTCCGTAAACAATCCACGGGCAACAAAACAGAAAATAAACACACACGACACGAAGTGACCATCTGGAGAAGGAGAAAGTTGTTACCGCGATGCGGTAGCGTAATTAACTGCAGGGGCTTGCGCCTGCAGGGAAGAGCGTCCCCACAATCAAAAACCCCTCAAACGAGGGGGAATCTGACGAAGTCTGCTACATCGGCCGCATCCGTTTAAACCTTCGACACACGGTGCCATAAATCAACTTGGCATCTTCGGAGAGGTGAACGGATAGCACCAATTAGCATCTGCCCCGAATCTCAGTGCCAAGACATCGCAGTCTTGTGCGCCGCCGTTCGGAAGGGAACAGATTCTGGCACGCCCGGTGGGACCTCTTCCTCTTTCCACTCCACACTTTGTGTGTCGTGATTCGCGAACCAATCGCGGTTCGCTAATGGTTGCCCTTGGGTTTCAAGATACTAAGGCTTGGCGTCTTGCTTATTGCAGAAAGCAAAGAATCGATGGCTTCCACTTCTGCGAAATACTCCAACTGCTCGGACTGCAATTGCGACCAACGCTCTGCCTCGCCAGGAGGTATAGCTTACGGACCCCAAGCTGCTTCGTTATTCACAATATCGGTAGACCAGGTGGCTCAGGCCACTACCGGATTGTTCTTTGGGACTATGCTCCCACCGACAAGCTTCACGGCGCCGGTGCTGACAAAGGAAGCTCCCAAGAAGTCGGTCTTTGATCGTCTTACCCCTGCAGCGGCTCCTCTCAACGGGTCGCCCAACATCAGGGCCTCGGTCTTCTCTAGATTGGGCCAGAAATACTGTGGACCCACAATGGGGCCTACAATTCCAGAGAAGGCTGCTTCCAAGAAAGTGACCGGCCCTGCTCCTGAAGTCGTCAAAGCGGCTTCCCCTGCCAAAAAGTCAGTCTTTACAAGATTGACGGCCTCAGCTCCCGCTCCTGCTACCCAAAGGACATCGGTCTTTGACAGGCTAACACCAGTAGTGACCCCCCACCTACATAGGGGGCAAGACAAAGCCATTCTCACCGCTGAACCAACGCCGTCCGCTCGACACGCTCGACGTCGCCATTGGCGCCGAGTAAGGAAGGCTGGGGGCAACTCCCCCTCTAGGCTAACTCCATCAGCCCCGATGGCAGAAGTTAATGCTGCTGTTCCAACGGGGAATAGCTTCGAGATGCTAAATAAGGTGCGAAGGAATTCTCCTACTGCGGTGCTAAAGAGATCTCCTCCCCCACTAAAACAGGTTGTGGAAATAAAGTCAGAACAACCCCGATCCCCTCAACGGCTGTCTTCCAAAATCTATAAGGTTTGGCGGCAGGCCCGAGATTCGATGGTCGATCCAAACTTCTCCTGCCAGCACAAGAAGCTGAAAATCCAATCGGAAGCCGGTCACCAGGCTAAACCACGAAAGGCTGTCTGGACGCCCACCTCAACGGCTCCCTCAACCTCCACTGCTCATAAAAGGA
This sequence comes from Agapanthus africanus, assembly GCA_030015575.1. NCBI lineage: Eukaryota > Viridiplantae > Streptophyta > Magnoliopsida > Asparagales > Amaryllidaceae > Agapanthus > Agapanthus africanus. Next base: position 61,109,246 of record JASDDO010000028.1, on the reverse strand, counting down.
GGAAGCCAGAGAAGATCCCCCAGCCTGCAACGACAGCCAAAGGCACTAAGCCCAGACACCCTAAGTCTGGAGGCATGATGGTCCATACCGTATACATGGTGTCGGGGAAAGAGGACAGCCGTGCGTCTACAGGTCATAGACCGCTTACACGGTCGGTGACCAAAGCTCAGGAGCAACAACAAAAGCTCCAGGAAATGATGAATGCTATGGCCGCACTTACCGGGCCAAAAGAAAACCCAAAAACGTCCTCGGATGAACGCCAGGAGGAAGAAACCGACGCCGAATTCCTTCGCCGGATATTGGAGAAGAAGGACAAAGAGGCTGCTGAACAAGCAGCCAACATACAGCGTATGGGCCTTCTCTTCCAAGATATGATAGGAATGATGATCCAACAGGACCCACCCGCCGAGGATCCCCAAATCATTCTTGAAGATGACCGGGGAGAAACGTCAAATCCACCACCGGCCCTCTCAACGGCCAAAGAGGAGACAATCTCTAAGGCTGATTTGGTCGACTATATAGCCCAGCAAATCCGGGTTCATCATGCGACTGAAGCAGCTGGCCAAGTCGTAAAAATGGGCCGGCCGTATCCAAGCTGGTATGACCAAATCAAATACCCGCTGGGTTATACAATACCAAAATTCCATGTGTATAAAGGGACCGGCAATCCCCATCAACATGTCGCCCAGTTCAGGGCCCTTTGCGGTAACACCGGCGGTGATGATAAACTGTTGCTTCGCCAGTTCGTGGGCAGCTTATCAGAAACAGCGTTCGAATGGTATTCGGAACTCCTGAACGATTCTATCAAGACGTTCGCTGAAATAGAGTTGCTATTCACTCAGCGATTCGCAAGCGCCAGCGAACGCACTCCAATAACGGCATTGATTAACGCCAGGGTAAAACCAGGCGAAACTTGGGTCCAGTATGCTATACGCTGGCGAAATTTGTGGTCGAAATGCGAGCAACGCATTGAGGAGGCACCCGCAGTGGGCATGTTCGTGGGAACCCTAGACCATCACGCAACTATCTCCCAGTTTATGATGTTCTTTAAGCCAACCACGTTCCAGGCTTTAATCGACAAGTTGGCTCAGATGGACCAGATGGGTCATAGACCACCTCCCCCGAAGTCGGAACCTCGGAATGACAAGGGTAAAGGAAGGGCAACCTTCGTCACGAATGCCCAGCAGCAACCCAGCGCCCCGAAGCTGGCGGATCAATTGGAAGAAAGACGCCGGTATTATAATGAGAAGATGAAGCGTCCCTACTCGTTCCTACGAGACAAGACGAAACGGTTATTTGAGCTGGCAGTACGCAACAGACTTATAAATCTACCAAATCCAAGGCGACCGCCACAACCCACTGAGGTGAATAACCTTAACTATTGCCCTTACCATCAAACGGTAAGTCATCCGATTGAGGATTGCTTCGTCTTCAAAGGATGGATTGAAGACCAATACCTCCAGGGGAAGTTTGCACTATCCGAAAAATGGAAGGTAAACCTATCACAGCCGCATACTCCTAAGAAAGCAGATGCACCGGGGGCAACCTGTTCCTTTATTGAAAAAGCTCCATGGGAAGTCGTGCTGTCAACTAAAAACAAAAGAATGCTGAGAGATCTTCATGCGTGCCCTGCGATCGAATGGAAGGACCCTCTTGAACCTCAAATTATCGAAGGGATGTTGAAGCCCCGCCCAACTACGAAGACTCGTGATAATGGCCCAAATACTCACGCCCAACCATCAAAATCTTCGAAGAAAAAGAAGAAGAAACCCAAGAAGCCCGTGAAGCCTGGAGACGAGCACACGAACTTGCAGAAGCAAATCGACGCGCTGGAAGAGTACAATCAAAAGGCACGGACTCCCGTCACGCTGCAAGGGTTCCTCAACCAAATCTTTCAAGAGGAAGATGAGGGGGAGAGTTCGTCGGATGAATCCGAGGGACACATGGCGAGTTGTAACGTAATCTCCCACTCGTTTGCCGACGATGAAAAAACTCTTGGCACTAAGAAACTGGGGACAGAGCCTGAACCAGATGGTGTGTGGCCAACAGATGAAATGATCGATGCCTTTGTGGATGAGATTCGTCTAAAAAGTAAAGCGGATCGGGAGCGTGATATAGCCGCATCGGAAGGAGCCAAATGCAGGCGACTGAACGAAAGAGTTGAAGTACCCCCGCCAGATCGAAAGGCATCCGAGGCAGACAAGAAGATATTCAAGACGAGGAAAAGGTTTGCTAAAGCCATGTCAATGGGAATGAAGCTACCACCCTCGGAAGAAAACACGCTCAATGGGGCAGAGAGGCACCCTGATTATTGCGCATATCATCGGAAAATTTCACACTCCACGGAGGAGTGCGACGCCTTTAGGATATGGTGGCAAGGATATGTTGCTCATCGGCAATATTTTAAGCGCATGAAACGCAAGGCTCGTCGGGAACGAAGAAGTACTATCGACGGGCACAACAAGACCACTGGCAACTGTTACATGGTTAACACCGGAGGGTCACGAGTTCTCACCTTTAGGAGCGACTCTGACGAAGAGATGGCTCTGGGCCCTCTCTTTAAAGAATCCGTTTTAGGGAAAGAGGAGGAACCGGAGGCCTGCGAAAACATTTAGCTGCGCAACCGCACGCTTCCGGAAAAGAATCTCGGGCCCGCAAATAGAAAAGATAAGGGAAAGGACAAGGTCACTGAGGATATCACTTTAGATGACCAAGTCATGAAAGAGCTGACTACCAAAGACGCTCCCAGGAAGGGTAAGGTGGACTATAACATCCTAACGCACCTAAGGAAGCTACCTTCTCAGCTTAGTATTCTCGATGCCCTCCTATTATCAAAAGAAGCGCGAGATTCACTAATTAAGGCGCTACAAGAACCTGAGCAATTCCAAGCCTTCCTCGCCACTGAAAGGATGAAGGATGAACTTGAGGAAGTGCATACGGCCGACATCACTTTCGGTGACGAAGACCTCCTTCTCGGGACGTGCGACCACAACCGTCCCCTATATGTCTCTGGATACTGCCATGATATCAAGATAGGCAAGATCCTAGTGGATAATGGATCCTCCGTTAATCTCCTTAACGTTCGGGTGTTAAAGGAAATCTGCATGAGTGTGCAACACCTCGCTCATGACAAAATTACCATCTCCGGTTTCAATTCACAATCGTCACGGACTCTCGGATCCGTGATACTAACATTACGCTTTGGACTACTCGTCACAGACATCAAATTCCATGTCATCGACGCCAAGACCTGCTACAACGCCTTGCTCGGTCGTCCTTGGCTACACGAGTACAACATCATCCCTTCCACACAACATCAGTGTATGAAGTACTTTAAGGATGGTTTCGAGTATACCGTAACAGGTGAGCTGAACCCATTTTCCGTGAACGAAGTCCGCAAATACGAAGATGCGAAGTACTTTTTGCCAGATTTCGAGAATACAGAAAGGTGTCGCAAGCCGGAAAACAAAGCCGCCGCCACCATCCCTGTTTTCGGGAGCGATACCGAAGAAGAAGAAGAGGTAGTTTATGCTGGGCCATCTCAACGCAACAACCCGGGGACGTCCGCCCCCATGTTGGTCTTCGGAAATGACTCGGAAGATGAGGTTAATGCCGTGTTCTCCAATCGGCTGTCAATACAAGCGCCCCCTAGCGATGATCAGAGTTTGCAAATCACCATGGTGCCGCGAGAACACTACAAGGATCTCGACACACTTCAAGCTTACAATGTGCAGGACCTGCAAACATTTTACGTCCCTCCCAGGCAAAGGGGTGAGAAGGTAATCCTATTCTACCGATCCTCGGAGTCGAAAGTAGAGAAAGAGATTTGGCATGGCGCGGATGCTACACTCGACAGGCTCCAACCCATCCGTCTGCCCAGATACTATACAAATGGATTAAATAGGCTATTGAAGCGCCAAGGAGTACCCTTAAAACAGACTGTTCGACAGGCTCGGTTCTACAACAGGATTTGGGATGTCCCTGGGACTCAACGCAAATTGCCCAACGGGAAAATGGAAACACTTAGGCTTGGATATGTGAGAGCCGGAAAACGGGAACGGGCCCATAGTAGCTACGCTATATATACCTTTGATGAAGAAGAGGACGCCCTGTCAGGAAATGCCAACCCCTCATCAAAACTAGATCCCGCGATTGAAGTGTTGAGTCCGTCGTTTGAAGAACGAATGGACAAGCTTATCAGGAAAGTGGGTCAAAAAGCTCGGGAAGACCACAACCGCGAGATGGCCATCTACGAGAAGGCCAGGACGCAACGTCTGTTTCAACAGGCTGCAAAAGACAAAGTTGCTCATCCTTGTCAACCCGTTGTACGAAAGGCCCGACGTAGAGGCAGAAATAAATCAAGAAGCGGGAAGAGGAGCCGACAACAACGACGCAGGATTAGAGAGTTACGTGATCGGGTATTGCGCGACTCGGATTTGTCCCTCATGAAGAAGATGAGTCGAGCGTATTCCTTCCCCCGAGACAAGACGGAGAGGTTACTCAAGCTCGCTATAAAACATCAAATGATCGCGCTTCCAGAGTCTAGACACCCTGAGCAAGCTAACAAGGCTTCTCATCTGAGCTATTGCTCTTATCACCGAGCCATAGGACATCCTACCGAAGACTGCTTCACCTTCAAGAACTGGGTCGAGGACCAATACCAACAGGGCAGATTCGCTTTCTCCGATGGCTGGAGGGTAACGCCGCCACAAAAGCATGAACCCAAAGCCGCAAAAGCAGAACCAGAGCCACCTCGGTCCTGGAAGCGGATTCGCACCTGTTACACGATTACGTTATTAAAAGAAGAGCCCGAGAATATGGATGACCTTCCCTGGTGCTTTGAGAACAGCGATGATGAGGTGGTCTCAGAATTTCCACCAGCTCCAAAAGAACTGGAAGATGGCATACATACTACTGCAGATAACCTCAAGAAGATTGAGTTGGGATCGGCAGATGATCCGCGACCGACATTCGTCAGCGAGCTGCTATCTGAAGAAAGGGTGGCCGCATTAAAGAGCGTGCTTCTACGGCATAAAGACTGCTTCGCGTGGAACTATTCTGAAATGCCGGGATTGGATCCGGAGATTGCTGTGCATAAATTAGCAATATCCCCAGATATCAAGCCAGTCAAGCAGGCGCCAAGAAGGATGCGACTCGAGCTTGAAATGAGCATCAACGCCGAAGTCAAGAAGCTGATCGATTCTGGATTTATCCAAGAAATCCAGTATCCCGACTGGATCGCTAATATCGTCCCCGTAATGAAGAAAAATGGGACGGTACGCATATGCGTGGATTTCAGGGATCTCAATAAAGCCTGTCCGAAGGATGATTTCCCAGTACCAGTAACCGAGCTAATGATAGATAACACGTCCACTCACGAGGTTTTCTCCTTTATGGACGGTTCATCAGGGTACAATCAGATAAAGATGCATCCCGAGGACCAGAAGCACACCGCTTTCCGGACCCCTTTGGGTATATTCTGCTATAGGGTGATTTCCTTTGGTCTAAAGAACGCCGGCGCTACCTATCAAAGGGCCATGACAAAGATCTTCGACGACCTCATACATGACATCGTCGAGTGCTATATCGATAACCTTGTAGTAAAGAGCATTTCATACGAAGAGCATTTAAAGCATCTGGAGACTGTATTTCAACGCCTTCGGCAATATAATTTGAAGATGAATCCCCTCAAATGCGCGTTTGGAGTCACCTCGGGTAAATTCCTGGGATTCATCATCCGACACCGAGGTATCGAAATAGATCCATCTAAGATCAAGGCGATCATGGAAATGCCTCCGCCAAGAACCCTCAAACAGTTGCGGTCTCTCCAAGGGAAGCTCGCATACATCCGGCGGTTTATCGTCAATCTTTCAGGCAAATGCCGTCCTTACAGCCACCTGATGAAGAAGGGAACTCCATTCATTTGGGATCACAAATGCCAAGGTGCACTAGACGAGATCAAGCAGTACCTGCAGAACCCTCCGGTGTTGGCTGCGCCGGTCAAGGGAAAACCCCTCATTCTTTATACGACCGCCCTCGAAGGTTCCTTAGGCGCATTATGGGCACAAGAAAACGATCAAGGGAAAGAGAGAGCACTCTACTACTTAAGTCGAGTTCTGCTGGGGGCAGAAAACAACTACTCTCCCATTGAAAAACACCGCTTGGCGCTAATCTTCGCGATAACGAAACTTAGGCACTATGCGTTGGCGCACGAAGTCCATCTCATCTCGAAGGTGGACCCTCTTAAATATTTGATGTCAAAGGCTATATTGACGGGTCGACACGCTAAATGGGCTCTACTCCTGATAGAGTTCTCGATAACGTATCGACCTCTTAAGGCAGTGAAAGGTCAGGCCATTGCCGACTTCCTCGCTGAGCATCCAGTACCTGCCGGTTCTCCTCTGAACTGCGATTTGCCGGATGAACATACATTCGATGCGATCGGCGGCGGTAGCACCCGATGGGAACTCTATTTCGATGGAGCGTCTTCCGTAAAGAAGCGCAAACAGGGTATCCCAATGATCAAATCAGGGGTAGGCCTCATCTTCGTAAATCCACAAGGAGGGATAATGCGCTTTGCTTTCTCCTTAACGGAATCGAGGACGAACAATGAAGCCGAATACGAAGCTTTAATAGCAGGCCTCGAGATCGCCATCGACATGGGAATTGAAGACCTCCTTATATACGGGGATTCTCAACTGGTCATTAGTCAAGTAAATGGTGACTACCAAACGTGCAAACCGGAGTTGGTGAAATACCGCGAAAAGGTGCAACAACCGTTGACTCAAATTCCCTCCTATACTTTGGAGAACATACCGCGTGCGGAAAACAGCAAAGCAGATGCATTGGCCAAACTTGCTAAAGAGCTCGCCGATGAAAACCTCGATGATGTAAGAATCGTGGTACAAAGCCGTCGGGTGCTTGCCCTAACGGAGATATTTCCAGAATTATACGAAGAAAAGGGGGCGACTGAGCAGACGACCCTACAAATAAAAAACCATGAAAAGGCCATTGACTGGAGGGAAGTCTTCATAGACTACTTCAAGTCCCACCGAATGCCCGAAGGAGCGTCCTTAAGACACCAGCTCATGAAACGAGCTCTATCTTTCGCTTTCGTCAATGATACTCTGTATAAGAGGTCGTTTGATTCTCTGTGGCTAAGATGTTTAGGGCCGGACGAAGCAGAAAGAGTCGTTCAAGAGGTTCATGACGGAATCTGTGGTTCTCATCAAGCAGGCCCGAAGATGAAGTTAAAAATTAAACGGATGGGTTACTACTGGCCCACGATGATCCAAGACTGCCTTGAGTATGCGAAGCAGTGCCACTCGTGCCAAATCCATGGGGACTTCATCCACCAGCATCCGAATCCACTACATCCAACGATGGCTAGCTGGCCGTTCGAAATGTGGGGGATTGACATAGTCGGCCCTATTGAACCAGCATCGTCCAGGGGACATCGTTTCATCTTGGCGACGACTGATTACTTCTCCAAATGGGCGGAAGCAGTACCATTGAGGGAAGTGAAGACGGAGAATATCCTCCACTTCTTCAAGACGCACGTCATCTATCGGTTTGGAGCTCCACGGCGGATTATCTCCGATAACGGGCCAGCCTATAGAGGCCATAAGATTAGCCGCTTCGCGCAGCAGCACAATATAGACTGGAGATATTCTTCAGTTTACAATCCGCGAGCAAACGGTCTGGCCGAGGCCTTCAATAAGACCTTGAAAAAGATCATAAAAATGACGGTGTCCCGAAATAAGAAGGACTGGCATGAGAGGCTGCAAGAGGCCCTTTGGGCCTATCGAACTACGTTCAAGACGGCCACGAACACAACGCCGTACGCGTTGGTATTTGGAACGGAAGCAGTGCTCCCCCTCGAGATAGAGTTACCCTCTCTACGAGTGGCAGTCCACTACGAGCTGACGGACGAAGAAAATGCCCACCTTCGACTCAAGGAGCTTGATGCCCTCGATGAAACCCGGCTCATAGCGCAACAAAATCTAGAGGCCTACAAAGCAAAGATGACGCGCTCATACGAAAGATTGACCAGGCCGAGGACATTCCACCAAGGCGAACTCGTACTAGTAGTTAAAAGACCTATGATCCCCAATCGTGCCAAGCGGGGAAAATTTGAGCCGAACTATGAAGGCCCATACATTATAGACAAGGTCTACCAGGGTGGAGCCTATCTACTCATGGACATGCACGGTGGGAGGCCTTTCAGGCCAATAAACGGCCGCTTCTTAAAGAAATACTATGCTTAATGAGCCATAGCCTGGGTCAATGATAGATGACGACGACTATGTCCGCTCGCTATCTTCCCAAGCTCAGACTTTATAAGCAGTAGCCGACCTTCCCCTTAACGACGGACCGAAATGTCCTTAAACTAACGACGGACCGAAATGTCCTTAAATTAATAATGGACCGAAACTTCCTTAAACTAACGATGGACCGAAACGTCCTTAAACTAACAACGGACCGAAACGTCCCTAAACTACTACCGCAGCATCCTTAGGCTGACGAGATAAAAAAAAAGGAGAAAAAGAAAAATAAAAAAATGATAAAAAACGGTATGTCCATAAGCAAAATGGGCACGGATGAAAACCCGAAAGGGCTCCGTGAGTAATAACAGCAGGACTACCGGCGAGTGTTTGTGAAAACCTGAAAAGGCGCAACCTCGTTAAAAGACACTTACAGGGTTCTCTTGACCTTGTAAGGAGAAACCACCCGCGTGAGATCCTTACGACTCACAAAGGAGCAACACACTTAGGGATCCTCACGATTCCTAAGGAGAAAATACACTTGCGAGATCCTTACGACTCGTAAGGAGAATTCTCTTATGGGACCCTCACGGCTCATGAGATTTGAAAGTCTTAAGTTACAGAAACCTAAACCTGTTCTTAAGCAAATCCCCCACAACCTTCGATATTGCCCTACAAGCAGCTCAATACTGACCCTTGTATACAATCCACGGGCGCGAATAAACATTTCCCTAACCAAGTCCCACCCGTGACTGGGGATATGTCCGTACGGTGAACAACCCTTATAAGTCCTCTCGACTTGTAAGGAGAAAACCCTTTTGTAAGATCCTTACGACTTACAGGGGAACATACACTTAGGAATCCTCACGATTTCTAAGGAGAAAACACACCTACGAGATCCTCACGACTCGTAGGAAGAAATACCTTTGTGAGACCCTTACGGCTCATGAAGTCAAAAGCCTTAGTCGACAGGATCCTAACCCTGTTTACTAAGCCACCTTTGTTCAACATCGACAGAGGCAAATGATGATTCGCTCCTGGCAATATCCCAGTTATAGTGATGCTGATGCCTAAACCGGTATCAAATTCCAAGCCCTTTCAAGGCAAATGATGATTCGCTCCTGACAATATCCCAGTTGCAGCGATGCTGATGCCTAAACCGGTATCAAATTCCAAGTCCGTTCATGGCAAATGATGATTCGCTCCTGGCAATATTCCAGTTGTAGCGATGCTGATGCTGAGATTGGCACCAGATTCCAAGTTCCACACTCGCGATAAAAAAAAAACAGCGAGCCATACGTGCGTACGAAATAGCCGAAATGATGGGGCAACTTGCAATAAAAATCAGCAAGTAAAAAAATGTATGCATGAAAAATAGCCGAAATGATTGGGCAACTCGCAATAAAAAGCAGCGAGTAAAAATAAAATAAATAGCCGAAATGATTGGGCACCGCGAAAAATAGCCGAAATGATTGGGCAATCGCGATTTTCACGATATAAAAAGCTGAAATGATAGAGCATCGCGGAAAGAATAAAAAAATGATGAAAGAATGAAACTTTTTGCCCTACAGGTGATGCTACATCAATCCCTGTATATAATCCAGGGGCGCAAACAAAGAAGGAGTCGCACTCTTCCTCTCCAGGTTTCATTAGAAGAAGAAGCTGAATCTCGACGGGCCACAAATAACCTAGAGATCATCTCAACACTCGTCTCATCACAGCGGACACATCATCAAGCAAAGCGGAACAGCAGCAACTCCCAGTTCCATGGCTCGGCGATATACATATCACCAAGAGTCAAACTTCCATTCCGTGAAATGCGGATACAATCAACAAAATTCCTGGTTACGTGGAACGCGGATAACGTCACTCTTTGACCCCGTGGAAAACGTCCAGAGCGGATCCTGGTCCTCGCAGAGCACGGCAGTGAACCCGTGTGAAGCATCCAGAGCGGAGCCTAGTCCTCGCCGAGCACGGCAGTGAACCCGTGTGAAGCATCTAGTGCAAAATTCCTGGTTACGTGGAACGCGGATAACGTCACTCTTTGACCCCGTGGAAAACGTCCAGAGCGGATCCTGGTCCTCATAGAGCACGGCAGTGAACCCGTGTGAAGCATCCAGAGTGGAGCCTAGTCCTCGCCGAGCACGGCAGTGAACCCGTGTGAAGCATCTAGTGCAAAATTCCTGGTTATGTGGAACGCGGATAACGTCACTCTTTGACCCCGTGGAAAATGTCCAGAGCGGATCCTGGTCCTCGCAGAGTACGGCAGTGAACCCGTGTGAAGCATCCAGAGCGGAGCCTAGTCCTCGCCGAGCACGGCAGTGAACCTGTGTGAAGCATCCAGTGCAAAATTCCTGGTTACGTGGAACGCGGATAACGTCACTCTTTGACCCCGTGGAAAACGTCCAGAGCGGATCCTGGTCCTCACAGAGCACGGCAGTGAACCCGTGTGAAGCATCCAGAGCGGAGCCTAGTCCTCGCCGAGCACGGCAGTGAACCCGTGTGAAGCATCTAGTGCAAAATTCCTGGTTACGTGGAAAGCGGATAACGTCACTCTTTGACCCCGTGGAAAACGTCCAGAGCGGATCCTGGTCCTTGCAGAGCACGGCAGTGAACCCGTGTGAAGCATCCAGAGCGGAGCCTACTCCTCGCCGAGCACGGCAGTGAACCCGTTTGAAGCATCTAGTGCAAAATTCCTGGTTACGTGGAACGCGGATAACGTCACTTTTTGACCCCGCGGAAAACGCCCAGAGCGAAGCCTGGTCCTCGCCAAGCACGGCAGTGAACCCGTGTGAAGCATCCAGAGCAAATACCGGACTGTGGAGTCCTTAAAATCCACGGACTATGATGTCCTTAACCTCGACCGTGATGTCTTAAAACTAACGATCAACCACCCCGATTCCCTACGGATTCTGCCTTGGTTTAAGGGTACATCTCTTCACTCCTTTGATATGTGGCGTTGTAATTCCTCAACATCTTCAAAGAGGTGACGGGTCCCTGCAACCAAACATCAGACTGTGGAGTCCCTAAATCTACGGACTATGAGGTCCTTAACCTTGACCGCGATGTCTTTAAACTACGATACCTGGGGAAACCCCTGACTCCGTAAAACACGGACACGGGTGACCACATCCAGCACTTGCAGGTCCTCACGACCTGTAAGGAAGAAAAACTCTCTTGTGAGATCCCTACGACTCTCAAGGGAAAACCCGCTTAAGAATTTTCACGATTCTTAAGAAGGACTTACGCCTATGGGATCCTCTCGACCTGTAGGAAGAAAAACTCTTTATGAGACCTTCATGGCTCATAAAATGTAAAAGTCTTAGGAAGCAGATCTTAACCCTGAATCCTAAGCCATCACTGTCCTGTAGAGATCAAGATAGAATATCCGCAGAATACATTCAATAAAAAGGGGACACACCATTGAGAAGAAAATTGTACCTTTTATTCATAAACTAAGATGGATACAAGGTACAATTCATGAAAGAGCAAAAAGAAAGTACTCTCATCCATGAGTATGTACAAAAAGGAAGGAAAAGGTACAAATGTTTCAAGCCGGCGGGCGATTCAGCAGCTTGGTCAGCTCATCCTGCTTTTGTTGAGCCACGGCCTCATGATTTAAGATTGCCAAAAGACGGGCCTCCGCCTGAGCCTGCTGGGCCTGATACGAAGCGAGCGGTCTTCGAGCTCTTTCTCGGTGGCTTTATGAGCCTCGACCCTCTCACGAGTAAACGTGGCGGCTTTATCGAGAGCCACTACCTCTTTTATGGACTCCTGAAGCACCCGCCAGAGTTCGTATGCTTTGTTGGCTTTGGCTGTGAGGCTGGCCTGAAGCTCGCTCAGCGCCTTAGAAGCCAACTCCCTCTCCGAGAACTTGCGGCCAAGCCTCTTCTCGCATGACATCATGTTGGCCGCACATCGTGCTATCAGACCCCGCAACTCCGCTTTTGCAGCCACGGCTTCCGAAGAAAGGCGAGAACATTCAAGAGCGTGCAAACAAGCCTCCACCTTCGTACAGAACTCCACCCAGACCCGCACCACCTCCTCGCTATGATAGGTGGCGAGAAAAGGAAGAGAGCCGTTAGCTTCAGCGGCAAACGCTTCGGCCGTGGTCGCGCTACCAGCACGGAGCTCCTCGACGAAAGATGATAAGGAGACAAGGCTCAATTGGGCCAAGCGTTCTGAAGCCCGCAAAGCATAAGGGCCGGACGGCATCATGATGCGTGATTCCAACGCCATGGAGACTGGCAGGGCTGTTCAAATTTGAAAGATGTAAATAAAATTCTTAAGCACAGAACAAACAGGATTATGATGAAATGTCGCTCACCGACAGTCATGCAAGTAGGAGCTGAAGGTTCCCCTGGCCCTTCAACGACCTCGACCTCGTCGTCAGCTTCCAAAACTATATAAGAGACATCAACGTCATTTCGCAAAATAAAAAAAATGGCGACAATGCTATAATAAAAAAATGGCGAATGACACTAACCCTGCCCAGAGGAAAGGACAATGCGCTGAGGGGAGATCGCCTGCGGAGCTGCCATCTCTAATAAATGTTGAAATGACTGTCGAGGCGACAGATCAGCGATAGTGGCCGCCAAACCGCGCAATTCTGGGAAAGATAGAAGAGCTTAGACCATGGAAGGGTTACTAATTTAAAATGCAGAGGATTACCTTCAACACTTCTCCCGTTCTGAGTCGGGGGGATAGCGGCTTGGACAGCCTCTGCCGAAACCTCCTCGGGCTCCAACAGAGGGAGGGTAGTCCCCACTACCTCCATCTCAGCCTCTGGGCTGCCTTCGGGAAGAGCCGTTGGAGCAGCAACCTCCAAAGGAGCCTCCCCCAAAGGGGCAAGCACTCCCTGATCAAGAACCACCGCTGGAGGCTCTACCATGAGAGGAGCAGCCTCATCAGTCCCCTCCACATCAAGCGAGGCTTCATCAAGAATTTCAGCGGGCTTTAGCTTTAATGAGCCCGTAGGGAGCTCCCCCAGCGTCGAAGATTCTGCACGATTCAAATAAGAATAAGGATACATATGCACGGGCATAAATAATCTGAAGAACTACGAAAAGAACCACAACGTACCGATGCGCAAAGAAGCCCTCAATATGGCTTCTTCAAGCCGCTGCTCCTTCTCAAGGAGGTGGGCTCGCCGGGGTTCGAGAGTGGACTCATGGCCGCCGGTCCATAAAGAAAGCGCGTCCGCCGCGTCCTCTGAAGCGGCCTGCTTCAGAGCCCTTTCCCCCCATTCCTCCAAAGGACCGATAAATCGCCGCCGAATCCATGAAGGGTCTTCGTAAAAGATTACAGCGGGATAGGACTTCTTCAGAACCCTGGCGTTATGAGACACGTCTTTGGAACGCCGTATGGCCTCAGCCAACTGTGCGGCCTACTCATCGACCGAACTAGGGAAAGGAAGTCTAGTGTCTGACTCTTGCAGGGCCAACGGTTCGTCTTCAAGAGTAGGCTCATACTCTGCCAAAGAATCGAGCAAATTGGTGGCCGCTTTCCTCCGCCGCTTAGACCCAGAGCCGGTCGCCGAGGATGACCGTTTCCTCCCTCGTGAAGCCTTAGGGCGGCGCTGACCCACATCGCCTACGACACCCTCATCTCTATTACCCTCGCTCGGTGCCACGACCGAGGATGACACTGTCATTGTCAATGCCACGGGGGGCGGTGCTGCCACAGGCGGTGGTGCTACTACTGGGGCCCTTCCACCTCGCGAGCGGGAACCCAGGGGCATACCAGCCGTTGGAGTAAGGTTTACCTCCGATTCTCTTGGGACGAGCGCAGTGCCGGTATCCCTTAGAGGGAAGCGGACCGGAGCCCTCGGTCGCAGCTTAGCTCCTGGAACCAGAGGAGGGGCATCATGGCCAAGAAGCACCCTCCTTTCCTCAAGAATGATCGGGCTGACCCGATGAAGATACCAACCCGTAAACGCGCCTACGCACCGGGGCAGGTATTCAGCTTCAGGTACAATGAAGTGGGAGCTAGTGTTTAGCCTCATGAAATGATGAGTGGCATCGCGAACAGCATCGAGCGAAGGGATTGGGGCTACTATAAAAGCCTCGAAAGGAACACCCTGGTCGTATCCAAGTTGTCGGGCGAATCGATGCGGATTGTACCGCATGAAAAGAGCTGCACTGTCCTGGCGAAACACCAAGTAGCCCGGTCTAATTATATACAAGTGCGCGGCCTCCCGGGGCTTCAAAGAAGGTGCGTTGTCTTTTGACAGATCCCAGAGTTGTTGAACTGGACCTGAGGGAGTAGACAAGACCCGATCATTAAAAACCATCCCGCCAGCGGCAGCGTAAGGAGAAATCAGCACCCGAATAGCCCCGAACTGAGTCGGGTCGGCGGCAGAAGCATCCACTAATCGCATAAGTCATGGAAAGGGGTAGGCATCGTAAAATGAGGGCCTCTGATGCATGGAAAAAGCCCTCAACACGTGCATTTCGATCCAGGACATGAGATAATGAAGCGAAAAGTTTACCACATCCACGCCAGGAGTAGAGGTATTAGCTGCGGTGCCCAACCCATGATAAAGATGCGCCAACGCCGGGATGCCGATAGCCAATCGCGTCCCCTCAGCAATACGATGAGCCGGGTAGATAACCGAGGCTCTCATGAAGCGGCGATGCATGGGGATAACGAACCAACTGAGCCAGACACTGACAAACCCCACGAAGAACGTCTCCTCATCCATACCGGGTGCTGCAATGGACTCAAAAGACATCGGCGACATGATGGGGATATAATATTGAGGTAGATCCGATTCAGTGGTCGGCAGCTTCTTTGGACCAAACCCAAAGGGGTCTTTAATGTTGGCGAACTTCGGAGCTGTCTTCGACACGACATCTTCGTGAAGGAAGTAGGCAATGAAACTCTTGAAAGTAACACCCTGCTCTTCGAATTCGGTGAATAATCGGTCGAAGATACCTAGCGCCTTGATTAAACTGGGACGCTTGTGGTGGACGGCATTCTCAGCAGACAGGCCGTCAACTGGGGCAGGCTCGGGTTCAAAAACATACTCGTCAGGAGGCAACAACTCCTCATACAGTGCACCCCTGATTGGCAGTCCCGAGATTTCATAAAATTCTGCCAGAGAAATCGAAACCTTGCGATCTCTTAAAATGAAAGTGTTAGTAGGGAGATTCCATTGATTCAAGAACGCCTTGACCCACCAGGCATACGGGGACTTATAATGGAAGAGTGACGCGTATATTGCCTGATAAAGCCTGACTTTCTGCAGCCGCGCACGATGGGCAGAAAGGATGTAGCGAGCCCAGAGAAGGTAGCCCGTAGGGTGTCGAGGAGTAAACCCTATCTTATAAATTTGCCCCCACGGGTGGACCTCACCCTGGCAGATACGCCGCCCCAAAATGTCTATGGCCAGGATCGGATGGTTCGGAATACCGGTCGTCGAAGGCTCGAGCCTCCCCGTTGGAGTCCAGTTGGGCATTTCCACAGCAAAAACCGTCCTCGGAGGATCCATCGGTAAGAATGGGAAAGTGGGCTCCGTCGGTACCGCGCAAAGAAAACTCCGGCGACCCTGAATAATCTGACTATACCAAGATCCCCATTGAAGAAGGTTGGTACAGCTCGGGTCATGGGCCCGGATCATCGCCATCGCTTCCTCATCAGATGGCGACTGAGGAAAAGCAGCCTCCGAGCGAGAAAAAGGAAAGCACGGAACGGAAGCCATCGCACCTGAAATCTAATAAAAAAAAAGACCGTTAAAAGCAGAGTCTGTTAGTGTATATGCCCTAGAGGCCATTACTGTATCATACTAGTTTGTATATTACTTGATGGAAGCTTGGGATATTCACCTTGTATAAACAATCTTGCTCAATATAGTAGTATGCTACTTGGTTTGTTTCTACTTCAATGTGTACTTGTGTTTATTTCAGTATATCACTTATACGCATTAGTGGAGCCCTTAGGATCTTTGCTTGATTACCAGCGTTTTGATGGCAGTCACACTAGTGGGGGCTGGGTAATCTATAGGCACATCCTTATACAGGTCCCTAGTCGTAGGACTATCGAGACAGGGCATCGATACTCCGGAGTAGAATAGCGTATGCGCTTCTCATCCCAGTGTGGGAGATGGTCTGTCCCACAGCCATCAGTACGTCGTACTGGAGATAATACCAACCTTGAATATACCTATCGTCAGTTATCAGTTCCCAGATGACATAAGTACAGCTTAGTCCGCTGACTTGACACTGGCACTTCGCCTCGAGTGTGTTCCCACTGCACTTTGATCACTACCCTACCACGGCTCAAAGGAGTCGTGCAAACAGGTGGTGGTTGGGTGCAGTCCCGAAGCACTTGGAGGCAGTAACGGTTAGACATGATTCGTCTCTCCCGGTATTGGGGGTTGACATCGCGCTGTGTCTAGGAGAGCCATTACACGAGTAGTCCCTGGCCAGGGCAAGCGAGATATACTGGTAGGTTCCAGTGTTATCTCAGGGTGTTTTGGGCTTCACTCCGACACGACTTGTACCGCTATTGGGGGACTGACGTTTTACCGCCCCCTAGGCCCGACATGCGATGTATCAGACGAACAGACCGGACTGTACGGAGAATGTCACATTCAGACTCAGTAGGAGTTCAGATGGGGTTTCACCTCGTCAGCCTTCTTGTCGGCATCTACCTGGGGACCGTTACGCACAGCTAGTGCCGCTTGCGGTCTGTGGTTAAACCCACTGCCAGCGTAGTGTCGAGTCTTTAGAGTCCCACACAGAGGGTATTCGCCTCTGGGCAAAACAGAGTAGAGGTCGCATGGTTTTGCGACAGGGTTCGTTCTCATCCGCGCACTTGTGCACGTTTGGAGTCCGGACGGTTTATACTGGCAGGCTCTGGTTTGAGCCAGATACTGGTATATGTTTTGGGGTTGCTTTTATCTCTTGGTATTCTTGTTCCTCGGAACGAGAATGCAGGTGTGTATGCACAGTTGCTTGAGGCGGAAGATGAGGTATTTCATTAGGGTTTCGGAACGGGTGCGTATGCACAGTTGACAGTCGTCTTTTTCCAAACCCTAATGGATTTTTATTATATCAATTAATAATATATAATAAAATGAAATTGTGTCATGGTTGGTTTTTGTTGACTTGTTGACCATGGTTGACTTGTTGACCATGGTTGAAGTTTTGACCATCATCATTACAAAAGAAAGATGCTCTTTGATTCTAGCAAATTCATTTAATGTTTGAAATGATAATGGTCATTCTAAAACTTTCCATCAACCTTTTCATTTTCATTATTATTATTGATAATTCTTTTTCTTTTGCATTATGGTTGCAAGAAAGAAAAAGGATAGCTCATTCTATCATATTCATTCTCTCTCTTCACTTCATCTTCTTCTTCCTCTAGCAAAAGAGAAACCTTCTCATGTGTTGAGAATCCTTCTCTTTAAAAAGAAAAGCACCCCTTAGACTCTCTCTACTCATTCTAGGTTCAAGGTTTAGCAAGCCGGAAACCCTAGTTCACTCAAAGATCGAGGAAGAGCCCAAAGGTCGAACCTTCGAGGTGGATCCATCTTCGGCGGAAGAAGGCGACAAGAAGAGAACCATCAACCTCTACAAAAGTTTGAAGAAGAAGGAGTTCAAGTTTAGGTATAACCATCTTCATCCGAGTAGCTAACTCTCTTTAGCTTAGTATGCTAGTTTTAGTTTAGCTAAAGATCCCGACTTTGCTTAGTCCATGTTGCCCCTTGCGGTAAAAATTTGATTTTTATACCGTTTCCGCCTCCCCGTAAGAACCGGGGGTCGCAACGTGGACTTACAGTGGTATCAGAGCCTAACTAAACTTAAACTAGCTTGGTAGTGAAGTGTAACGAAGTTCGGAACCGAAAAAAATCACAAAACCGGAAAAACAAAACCCTAAGTTTCTGTTGAAATGTTTTCTGCTCTAAATGAAATTCTTTATACTTGTAAATTCGGCTCAGGGTTTTGTGTGAACACCCAAGAAAAACGATGCAGTGATTCGTTCAAACCGCCGCGCTTCCGCCGCACGAGGTAGGCATGTGCCGCGGAAGCGCTGCGGTTTGTCGTCTTCTGTGCATCGTTTTTCGTGCAGTGTGTGTCTGTGTTGGTTTTGGGTTTTTTAAAATATATTATATGTGCCCAGATTTTCCAGAACTGAAATTCACTTTTGGGGTCCTATAATTCCGTATTTTTTTTCCGAACTTCACTGCACTTTGACTATGATGGTTATATCTGTGATGTTTGCATGTATTGAATGTCGGCTAATCGCTATAGGTCGATTAGTCGGGGTTATACATGATCTGTATTTGATATTGGATTGTGTATATGAATGTGTTGGACTGTCGCGGGTGAATAGCCGGGGTGGATGTGAGATGAGCTTTTGTTTTTCTTTCATTCATTGTAAATGTAAATTGATGTAATATTATTATTTGTTTGGCCGCACAACCGGGTCGGGGTTGTAGCCGTCATTGTATAATTCTTTTTACTGTTTTTGCTCCTAGGATAGACCTATGGAGGGGTGCACAAACTACCGGGTACTTGGCGGGTAGTTTGCCGCACCCGTAGGGGTCTTGGGTGGGGTATTTGGCTATTCACCGCGACCGTGTAATCCGCTTTTCGTTGTAGGCTCGAAAGGATTGCGGATTGCTAGTATATCCAATGTATTCATCTGTGATCTGTAATGTCTATCATTGCTTTCTATTTAGGCGTTGCTTATGTTTTACAGCCGCGCTAGCCCAGCCCCCGCTCTGTCGTTAGTTAAGTAACCTAACGAGTGATGACGGGACCCCGTGGCGAATGCGAATGGCATAAGCGTACGTCATATTTTGGTTGTTTTCTGCAATGGTAGGATTAAATGATGGGACGCATTAAAAGAACTAATGCAAGAATATCATGCATTAAAAGAACTAATGCAAGATAATAAACCAAGTTAAAATCGTTGGAACACTTTCGAAAAACCACTCGGTTCTTTTCAAAACTAACTTTTAAACGCGGAGATTGAGCCACTCCTTCTAAAAGCTATCTCGTTCCATCGATCATATCAAGTTCACTACGTTCACGGTTTTACCAAAACCATTCGTAGCCCTCTGTCGTTTCACATGAATAGTCAATAGTATTCAAGCTGTGTTTGTTGGCCAAAGTCAAGGCATAGTGATTGGTAGCTATTGGGTATTCATGTGCAGCATAGATATATGCGTTGGTTTGGAACAGTCGTACTGCCTTGTTGGCCAAAGTCAAGGGTAGGTACGGGTGGATTCAAATTAACCTGGAGAACGACGGGTAGAACTTGACATGTGACTTATGATTTGTTGGCCAAAGTCAAGGTCATAAGAGCATGGGGCAAAAATCCACATCGGGAGTTTCATAAGTACTGAAACTTGCTAGATTTGCATACCATTTGGAGTGTGGTGATTCTGGTAGGATTCCTTCAGTTTCGTCACGCGATGATATTTGGATCCCGATCCTACTGTGAGTATATGCTACTCCTCGGGAAATTTCTCACTAAACGATCAATGCTATAAACCTAGTAGGTGCCTAGAAAGGTGTTAGCGGGGCTACGCCCCCAGGGAAAAGAGGTTATTTAATTAAGGAACTTCGCGAAAGCGTTGGAAAACCTCCCTCGAAGTACCGACACTGGCCTGGCTGAACGGTTAAGCAAGTATTGTGCGGTGGGATTGATCCCGGCTGATTCTTCCTTTGTGGTTTGAGGAGGGATTCGAGAGACAGTGGGAGCCATCCTGTTTAGACAAATTAAAAACCATTCTAAACTTGCAAGAGCATCGTGCTAAAGTGTTTCTTCTCTCCCCCTGCAGCGACCAAATTCGAAATGACTGGACTTAAGTTACTTCTAGATAAAAACATATTGACAGGGCCAAACTACAAAGATTGGCTCAGGAATGTCAAATTGGCAATCTCTTACGACAAGCTGGGGTATCTTCTTACCACCAAAGCTCCCCCCGTCCCAGGTCCCACCTCCAGCGTCGCGGATAAGGAAATCCGTAAGACTTGGGAGATTGACAGCGCGAAGGCCAGATGCCTCGTACTTGCCTCGATGGACAACGACCATCAGAGGAGGCACGAGAATATGGACTTGGAATCCATATTTCTTCATACAAAAGAACTGTATGGAGAGCAGTCTCGTATCGCAAGATACGAAGTGTCGAAGAAGTTATTTTCGACAAAGTTGGCCGTCGGATCATCGGTAGCGGACCACGTGCTTAAGATGATTGGCTACACTGAGGAGCTCGCGGAACTTGGGACCACGTTGGACAGTGAACTCTATATGGATATAATTCTCCAGTCCCTTCCATCCACTTACGCCCAGTTCATACTGAACTTCAACTTGCAAGAAAAGGAAGTTGAACTTTCAGAACTCCTCAACCTGCTGAGGAGCGCAGAGGGCACCCTACAGAAGGGTAGGGAAACACCCGCTTTGTTTGTAGGAGGATCTTCTTCCTCTAGGTCCAAGGCGAAAGCCAAGGGAAAGAGGAAGAAAGCCCCCGCCAAACCAAGAGGCGGTGTTAGTAAAGTGCGTGCGAAGGGAAAGGAAAAGGCAACAAAGATTGCGGGGAAGCTTGTTGGAAATGAAGAGTGCTTCTATTGTCATAAGAGTGGACACTGGAAGAAAGATTGCAGGGCTTGGAAAGCCAGGACACAGGAACTGAAGCAGGTTGCAGCTTCAGCTTCAGGTGTGTATGTTATTGAAAACTGTCTTTCTATAAACTCTACTTCCTGGGTATTGGATACCGGATCAGGATCTCATATCTGTAATTCTTTGCAGGCGTTGAGAAACCGTAGTGTTTTGAAGGCAGGTGACATGACCCTCAGAGTTGCAAACGGAGCTAGCATGGACGCTAAAGCCGTGGGGGACTATCACCTGGGAATGTCAGATGGGCATGTTTTGGTTTTGCGTAATTGCTTTTTTGTACCCAACGCAACTTGTAATATCATTTCTGTATCTTTGGTTTCTAAAGAAGGTTATGAATTTGCGTTTGTAAGTAATGTTGTAAACATTCACCTTAATCAAGTTATGATTGGGTCAGGTACACTGAGCAATGGTATATACGTATTGAACCAACCACAGATTTTCAATGTCCAGAATACACACAAAAGAAAGTCACCAGATATTAATCAGGCTTTCTTATGGCATTGTAGACTGGGTCACATCAATGAGACACGGTTGACTAAGTTACATAAAGAAGGATACTTGGATTCGTTCGAGTATCAGTCTTATGCCACTTGTGAATCTTGTCTCATGGGAAAGATGACAAAGACTCCGTTCACTGGACACGGAGAAAGAGCGAGCGAGCTCTTGGGACTCGTACACAGCGACGTGTGCGGTCCAATGTCTACACATGCGCGAAGCGGTTACTCTTACTTCATTACTTTTACGGATGATTTTTCAAGGTACGGTTATGTCTTCTTAATGAAACATAAGTCCGAGGCTTTTGAAAAGTTCCAGGAATATAAGAATGAAGTAGAGAAACAGACCGGCAAAAGTATCAAGATTCTAAGATCGGATCGAGGTGGAGAATACTTAAGTGCCGAGTTCCTAAATTACTTAAAAGAGAATGGGATTCTCTCTCAGCTTACTCCTCCATACACTCCGCAGCACAACGGTGTATCGGAAAGACGGAACCGAACCCTATTGGATATGGTACGGTCCATGATGAGTAACGCTGAGTTACCGCGATCATTCTGGGGGTATGCGCTAGAATCAGCTGCGTACCTTTTGAACCGAGTTCCTACTAAGACTGTGCCTACTACACCATATGAGATGTGGAGTGGGAAGAGACCCTATCTTAAGCACATTAAGACATGGGGATGTCCAGCTTTTGTTAAAAAGCAGCATGCGGACAAGCTCGAGGCACGCTCAGTACAGTGTAAGTTCGTGGGATATCCAAAGAACTCCAAGGGATATTTCTTCTACTGTGAAGAGGAACAAAAAGTTCTTGTTTCTCGTCATGCCTACTTCTTGGAAACTGAGTTTTTGGAAAACCAGATAAGTGGGAGCACAGTAGAACTGGAAGAAATTCCAGAACCACGAGCTATTACTGAAAGCTTAGAGGAACTAGAGGGTTCAAAAGAACAGGACATTCCTACGCCGCTCCGCAGGAGTAGTAGGCAGTCTCATCCGCCCGAGAGATACTATGGTTTCCTCATAGACGGGGATCGAGAGGATTGCATCATAGATTATGATGAGCCTACTAGCTTCCAGCAGGCCGTTCAGAGCGTTGACTCGGTAAAATGGCTGGATGCAATGCGGACCGAAATGGAGTCCATGTACACCAACAAAGTATGGACGTTGGACATTGCTCCAGACGGGGTAAAACCCGTAGGATGCAAGTGGATCTTCAAAAGGAAGATTGGTGTAGATGGACAGGTTGAGACCTATAAAGCTAGACTTGTAGCAAAGGGTTTCCGTCAAAGACCTGGCTTGGACTATGACGAAACCTTTTCTCCAGTGGCTATGCTGAAATCCATTCGGATCCTTCTTGCCATTGCTGCCTTCCACGATTATGAGATTTGGCAGATGGACGTAAAAACCGCTTTTCTAAATGGAAGTTTAGAGGAGTGTGTCTATATGGATCAGCCAGAGGGTTTCATTCAGAGTGGGAGCAGCGGAAAGGTGTGCAAGTTGCTTAAGTCCATCTATGGACTAAAGCAGGCATCGCGGAGTTGGAACATCTGTTTTGATGAGACGGTCAAGGAATTTGACTTTATCAAAAATCCAGATGAACCATGCATCTATAGTAGATTTGTAGCGAGAACTGTAGTATTCCTTGTTTTATACGTGGATGACATTCTATTAATAGGAAATGACATTCCTATGCTACAATCTGTCAAGGGTTTCTTGTCACACAGGTTCTCCATGAAAGATCTGGGTGATGCCTCTTACATCCTGGGGATCCGGATCCATCGTGATAGATCCAAGAGGATATTAGGACTTTCACAGTCCAGGTACATCGACACCGTACTGAAAAGATTCAGTATGGAAGATTCCAAGCGCGGTAACCTACCGGCTTGTCACGGGATCACCCTCTCTAAAGAGATGTCTCCCAAGACTGATTTGGAGAGGGATCGCATGTCTATTATACCCTACGCTTCTGCGGTAGGCTCTATAATGTATGCGATGTTGTGTACCAGACCGGATGTAGCTTATGCACTGAGTGTAGTAAGCCGGTATCAGTCAAACCCTGGGGAGAAACATTGGATAGCAGTAAAGAACATTCTCAAGTACCTGAGAAGGACTAAGGAGATGTTCTTGGTGTATGGCGGAAAAGACCTCCAGATTGAGGCCTTTGCTGACTCCAGCTTCCAGAGTGACAAGGATGATTCCAAGTCCATGTCGGGTTTTGTCTTTACCCTCAATGGAGGGGCGGTGTGTTGGAAGAGTTCCAAACAGGAAACCGTTGCAGACTCGACTATGGAAGCGGAATACATCGCTGCATCTGATGCCGCAAAAGAAGCTGTCTGGATAAGGAAGTTCTTAAAAGAACTTCAGGTGGTTCCGTCCATTGTTGACCCAGTACCTCTGTATTGCGACAACAACGGGGCTATAGCTTTAGCAAAGGAACCCAGGTCCCATCAGAGATCCAGGCACATCTTGAGGCGGTATCACCTGATCAGGGAGATCGTGGATCGCAAGGAGATCGAGGTTCGGAGGGTTGCTTCAGAAGAGAACACTGCAGATCCATTCACCAAGGCCTTACCCCAGACTCAGTTCGAGCGGCTGATCGAGATGATAGGTCTTCGATACGCCAGTTCATGGCCTTAGTGCAAGTGGGAGATTGTTAGTGTATATGCCCTAGAGGCCATTACTGTATCATACTAGTTTGTATATTACTTGATGGAAGCTTGGGATATTCACCTTGTATAAACAATCTTGCTCAATATAGTAGTATGCTACTTGGTTTGTTTCTACTTCAATGTGTACTTGTGTTTATTTCAGTATATCACTTATACGCATTAGTGGAGCCCTTAGGATCTTTGCTTGATTACCAGCGTTGTGATGGCAGTCACACTAGTGGGGGCTGGGTAATCTATAGGCACATCCTTATACAGGTCCCTAGTCGTAGGACTATCGAGACAGGGCATCGATACTCCGGAGTAGACTAGCGTATGCGCTTCTCATCCCAGTGTAGGAGATGGTCTGTCCCACAGCCATCAGTACATCGTACTGGAGATAGTATACGGGTGCTCGTTGGGTTACGAGTACACTGGACAGGACTCGTCGGGAACTGAAAGGTTGGTATTATACCTATCGTC
The DNA here is from genome assembly GCA_030015575.1 of Agapanthus africanus. Classification (NCBI taxonomy): domain Eukaryota; kingdom Viridiplantae; phylum Streptophyta; class Magnoliopsida; order Asparagales; family Amaryllidaceae; genus Agapanthus; species Agapanthus africanus. The sequence goes on along the minus strand of JASDDO010000028.1, from coordinate 61,084,729 downwards.
AGTTATCAGTTCCCAGGTGACATGAGTACAGCTTAGTCCGCTGACTTGACACTGGCACTTCGCCTCGAGTGTGTTCCCACTGCACTTTGATCACTACCCTACCACGGCTCAAAGGAGTCGTGCAAACAGGTGGTGGTTGGGTGCAGTCCCGAAGCACTTGGAGGCAGTGACGGTTAGACAGGATTCGTCTCTCCCGGTATTGGGGGTTGACATCGCGCTGTGTCTAGGAGAGCCATTACACGAGTAGTCCCTGGCCAGGGCAAGCGAGATATACTGGTAGGTTCCAGTGTTATCTCAGGGTGTTTTGGGCTTCACTCCGACACGACTTGTACCGCTATTGGGGGACTGACGTTTTACCGCCCCCTAGGCCCGACATGCGATGTATCAGACGAACAGACCGGACTGTATGGAGAATGTCACATTCAGACTCAGTAGGAGTTCAGATGGGGTTTCACCTCGTCAGCCTTCTTGTCGGCATCTACCTGGGGACCGTTACGCACAGCTAGTGCCGCTTGCGGTCTGTGGTTAAACCCACTGCCAGCGTAGTGTCGAGTCTTTAGAGTCCCACACAGAGGGTATTCGCCTCTGGGCAAAACAGAGTAGAGGTCGCATGGTTTTGCGACAGGGTTCGTTCTCATCCGCGCACTTGTGCACGTTTGGAGTCCGGACGGTTTATACTGGCAGGCTCTGGTTTGAGCCAGATACTGGTATATGTTTTGGGGTTGCTTTTATCTCTTGGTATTCTTGTTCCTCGGAACGAGAATGCAGGTGTGTATGCACAGTTGCTTGAGGCGGAAGATGAGGTATTTCATTAGGGTTTCGGAACGGGTGCGTATGCACAGTTGACAGTCGTCTTTTTCCAAACCCTAATGGATTTTTATTATATCAATTAATAATATATAATAAAATGAAATTGTGTCATGGTTGGTTTTTGTTGACTTGTTGACCATGGTTGACTTGTTGACCATGGTTGAAGTTTTGACCATCATCATTACAAAAGAAAGATGCTCTTTGATTCTAGCAAATTCATTTAATGTTTGAAATGATAATGGTCATTCTAAAACTTTCCATCAACCTTTTCATTTTCATTATTATTATTGATAATTCTTTTTCTTTTGCATTATGGTTGCAAGAAAGAAAAAGGATAGCTCATTCTATCATATTCATTCTCTCTCTTCACTTCATCTTCTTCTTCCTCTAGCAAAAGAGAAACCTTCTCATGTGTTGAGAATCCTTCTCTTTAAAAAGAAAAGCACCCCTTAGACTCTCTCTACTCATTCTAGGTTCAAGGTTTAGCAAGCCGGAAACCCTAGTTCACTCAAAGATCGAGGAAGAGCCCAAAGGTCGAACCTTCGAGGTGGATCCATCTTCGGCGGAAGAAGGCGACAAGAAGAGAACCATCAACCTCTACAAAAGTTTGAAGAAGAAGGAGTTCAAGTTTAGGTATAACCATCTTCATCCGAGTAGCTAACTCTCTTTAGCTTAGTATGCTAGTTTTAGTTTAGCTAAAGATCCCGACTTTGCTTAGTCCATGTTGCCCCTTGCGCTAAAAATTTGATTTTTATACCGTTTCCGCCTCCCCGTAAGAACCGGGGGTCGCAACGTGGACTTACAGAGTCAGCGATATATATATATCCATGCATGAACATGAAGACTAGTTAAAGAAAGCGACAGCAGATTTTTCTGGGACCATTGGCTACAAAACACATGGGCCCCACAGAATCAGGATGACGGCTCATTAATAATGAGACCAAATAGTTACAATAAAACAAAAGGAATATCCTCATTAAATAAAGAATGGTAACCCTACACATTCCCCCAACAGGATCTGTCTCGGGCTCTACAATGGATCCAACAAGATCAGAGGAATTAAATTCCCACAGAAGACATCATTACAAAGCTCCTGTTTCATTAATTGCAGAAGGACAACCTCGGGTCAAGAAACCCCAAGAAGCCTCCGTGTGAAGAAATTGAATTCTTCATTGGAATTAAATTCCTTATTAAGAGAAGGGATTTAAATCCCCAGAAACATTTTTGGGACGGAATTAAATTCCATGGATTTGAACCGCCATCATCATCTTCCTAAGGATCATCTAAACCCTAAGAGATCTACTGTTGGAGGTTAAGTGGTCTCATGTTTTGGTTAGAGAACTTGAAGAAAAATTGGTTCTTTGTGAAACCCTTGATATGGATTTAAAATCCAAAAAAAAAAAGTTTTGTCAAAATGAAGGTGCTTCGATCACCATTACCTGAGGAGGAAGAGTGCTTTTAAACAGAGTTAAACTCTGAAAATGTTTCAAGGCAGAGAACTAAGCTCTGGAAACGAGAATTAAATTCTCAAGGGAAAAAGTTCTCAGAAGAAGAAGATGAGCAAAGTGAAGGCTCTTCTGAAGAAACATGAGTATTTATAGGAGGTGATGGAAACGTTTCATCTCCCCAAATCCCTAGAGGAATCCAACGGTCACAAAAGGTGACAGCGTTGCACTCACGTGCGGACACGTGAGAACAACGCTGTGGGGGCATTTGTTTCCTGATTTAAAATCAGGAAAGCTTACGGAAAAGGCTTCAGAAAAGGGTCACGTGCTTACACGTGACCAGCAGTCACGTGTTGGCACGTGACATCTAAAAGCATCGGCAAGGCAAATTCAGCTTCCCGACTACATCAAGGGCTTCATAAAGGGTCACGTGCTCCCACGTGATCTGGGTCACGTGTTGGCACGCGACAATTAAAAGCGGCTTCAAAAGCAAACCGGTTCCCTGATCAAATCAAAGAAAAGGCTCCAGAAGAGGTCACGTGTTCCCACGTGACCAGGGTCACATGTCGGCACGTGATACTCAAAAGCAGCAGACTTGTTCTCCGGTTAAATCAAGAAAAGGGGTCCAGACGAGGGTCACGTGCTCACACGTGACCAGGGGTCACGTGGTGGCACATGACAGCTAAGCAATGACCAGAAAGCAGAGCACAGAAAGAAAGAAGAGGGCTCATTCCAAGGGGGTCACGTGCCCACACGTGACCAAGGGTCACGTGGCCACACGTGACCAGCTTTCAAAGCCTATCTGTTAACAGAATTAAATTCTGAGAAAAGACCTCTTATATCTTTCCAAAGCAACCGATTGAATTAAAGATTTAAAGGTGATTAAATATCATTTATCTATGGGAAAATCTTGAATTTGGAAAGATTTCCCCGTAAAATCTAACCGAAATAACAAAGGAGAATCTCTGGATTTAAAATCCAATGGTGAATAAAATTCACCTAATAATCCAAAGGTCCAAAACGAATGATGGATACAAATCAAATCTCTCAATGAAAGATTAATCAAAAACTAATTGACTCGGCTGCTTCTCCTATAAATAGGAGCCAAGAGACACACAAAAAAGAGATATAGGCAGAGGGAAGAAAAAAGAGAGAGCCTTGATACTTTAGAGGAATTTGGATCTTCTGCAAAAGAAAACCCTAGGTAAGAAAGGGAAGGTTTAGGACATATTTCTTCTCTCTTTGATGGAGGATCTGTAAAGTGCACATCTCCCCTTGAGTTGAGAATTTAATTCTCAATGGGTTGAGATCCTGCCATGCAGATCCAAAGCATAGAGAGGGAATGGAAACACGAGAATTTAATTCTCACAGAACTATAGGAATTTAATTCCTTCAAAATAAAATTAGGGTTTGACCCTGTGTTATGGGGATTTAATTCCTTCTGAATGAAAAGAATCAGGGTTTAACCCTAGTTAAGAACTTAGTTCTGTTAAAACAACAAGAATTTAATTCCCTTAATTTTATTTCCCAGAATAATTCTGTAACAGAGAGTGGGGGTTTAATTCCTTAAAGCTTTTATTAGGGTTTAACCCTATTCAGTTCTTCACATATATGAGGAATTTAATTCGTACAGAAAATTCAGAGTTCAACTCTTCAAAAGGAACTAGGAATTTAATTCCTCTGAAATTGTTGTTAGGGTTCAACCCTATGAGGAATTTAATTCCTGAAAGGGATTAACAGATCTTCTAAACAACTACAGAAAAGCAGGGTCACGTGTCACCACGTGACCCCCCAAAAAGATCTACAGAAAGCCCCTTTGAGGCAGTGCCTCACGTGACCCACGTGACCCCTGGCAGAGGCTTCAACATACTCCATTTAAACACCCGTCACGTGATGGCACGTGATCCCCCAAAAGATGCGATATTCTCAGCAGAACAAATGAAGGGAAGGCGCCCTCACGTGCTACCACGTGACCCCTCTTGCCCTGGCGTCTAACGCTAAATTTGAACCCCTGAATCCAGTGTTAAAACACTGTTTGGCCTTAGTGTTCAACACTAATCAAAGAACTTTATTTGTAGTGTTCGAAACTGATTACCTTAGTGTTTAACACTAATTTGAGATTTCTGTTGCCAGTGTTTAACACTGATCTGTTTTAGTGTTTAACACTAATTTGAAAGCCTTGTTGCTGGTGTTTAACACCAACTATCTTTTAGTGTTAAACACTGACCTATCAATCTCATTCCCAGTGTTCAACACTGATTGGTCTTTAGTGTTTAACACTAGGCGTTGGCCCAATTGGCTAAATGGCCAGAGGCAAAGCCTCTCCTTCAAGGGACCAACAGGAGGGCCGATATCCCAGACATAATTGGACTTAGCCCAATCTGGCCATAAGTCCTCAATTCGTAATTAACTGGGCTAATGGGCTCATAACATAATTAATTGGTCTTGATCCCAAATTGGGCGGAAGACTATTTAATCCACTCCGGTTCGAGGGTACATCTCTTCATTCCTTTGATACTTGGCGTTGTAATCCTTCAACGTCTTCAAAGAGGTGACGGGTCCCGATGACCACACATTGATATGGACTGTGGGGTCCTTAAACTCATGGACTACGACATCCTTAACCTTGACCGAGATGTCTTAAAACTAACAATGGACTGTGGGGTCCTTAAACCCATGGACTTATGCATCCTTAAACTACCAATGGACCACCATGTCCCTAAACTGGCAATGGACCACCAGGTCCTTAAACTGGCAATGGACCACTACGTCCCTAAACTGGCAATGGACCATCATGTCCCTAAACTGGAACAATAGAGCCCAAACGCTCTTTTGTCGGATCTAAACGATCTCGTTAAGTCGATCTTAGTCCCAAACTGGACTAACGTATCCTTAACAACCGTTTAAGTTGATCTTAGCCTCAAAAATGGCTAACGTATCCTTAAACCTTCAAACAGACTGGACTATGAATCCCCCAATCAACTTTGGTTCAAGGGTACATCTCTGAACTCCTCTGACACCTGTCGTTGTAATCCTTCAACGTCGTCAGAGAGGTGACGGGTCCCGACGGCCATACATTCAATGGACCACTATGTCCCTAAACTGGAACAATAGAGCCCCCAAATGCTCTTTTGTCAGATCTAAACGATCTCGTTAAGTTGATCTTAGTCTCAAGTTAGACTAACGTATCCTTAACAGACGTTTGAGTTGTTCTTAGCCCCAAATATGGCTAACGTATCCTCAAACCAAACCCCCAAACCCAAATCTAAGATAATACGGATTTGGACTAGTCCACGCCCTACGGGCGACGACATAACTCGGTCTCCGTAAACAATCCACGGGCAACAAAACAGAAAATAAACACACACGACACGAAGTGACCATCTGGAGAAGGAGAAAGTTGTTACCGCGATACGGTAGCGTAATTAACTGCAGGGGCTTGCGCCTGCAGGGAAGAGCGTCCCCACAATCAAAAACCCCTCAAACGAGGGGGAATCTGACGAAGTCTGCTACATCGGCCGCATCCGTTTAAACCTTCGACACACGGTGCCATAAATCAACTTGGCATCTTTGGAGAGGTGAACGGATAGCACCAATTAGCATCTGCCCCGAATCTCAGTGCCAAGACATCGCAGTCTTGTACGCCGCCGTTTGGAGGGGAACACTTCTTACCGGATTTTGAAGATACGGAGAGATGTCACAAGCAGGAGAACAAAGCTAACGCCACCATCCCTGTCTTCGGGAGTGATACCGGGGAGGAAGAGGAGATAGTCTATTCAGGTCTACCCCAGCACAACAAGCCGGGACCATCCGCTCCTATGTTGATCTTTGGTATTGACCTGGAAGATGAGGTCCATGCTATATTCTCTTCTCGGCCTTCAATACAAACATCCGCTAACGAAGAGCAAAGTCTGCAAGTCGCCATGGTTCCACTTAAACACCATAAAGAACTGGATGCGCTCAATACCTACAGTGTAGAGGAGCTGCGAACGTTCTATGTCCCTCCCAGGCAAGAAGGCGAAAAGGCAATTCTATTCTACCGCTCTGAAGAAAACAAAGTGGAGAAAGAAATCTGGCTCGGTGCGGATCCTACGCTTGATAGGCTTCAACCCATCCGTCTACCTAGGTATTATACAGAAGGCTTGAAGAGGCTGTTGAAGCGCTAGGGGATATCCTTCAAACAGACCGCTCAAAAAGCCAAAATCTATGACAGGGTCTGGAACGTCCCCGGAACTCAGCACAAGTTGCCAAGTGGGAGGATGGAAACAATCGGGCTTGGATACATTCGGTCCAAGAAACGAGAGCTATTCCGCGATTGCTACGTCGTGCATAACTTCAATGAAGAAGCGGATGCTTAATGGGAGGACGCTAATCCTGAACCAATAAAAGTTCCTGATGCAAAAGTGCCCAGTTCATCGTTCGAAGAACAAATGGACAAGCTTATAAGGGAAGCTGGTCAAAAAGTCCGAGACGACCATAACCGCGAAATGGCCATCTATGAGAAAGCCAAAACACAACGCCTCCTCCAACAGGCCGTGAAAGATGAAAATGCCGCTCCCTGTCAACCTGTTATAAGAAAGGCTCGACGTAGAGACAGAAACAAGTCGAAAAGAGAAAAAGGTGCTCGACAGCAACAAAGCGGGACTAAGAAGCCACGAAAGTGGGAATCGAGCGGTCCAGATTTGTCCCTTGTAAAGAAGATGAGTCGAGCATACTCTTTTCCTCGGGACAATACGAAGAAGATACTTGACCGAGCTATAAAATACCAGATGCTTACACTGCCGGAGTCCAAGCACCCCGAACAGGCAGGAGAAATCTCATACCCGAACTATTGCTCTTATCACCGAGTAATAGGGCATCCTCTCGAAGACTGCTTCACCTTCAAGAACTAGGTTGAAGATCAGTATTAGCTCGGCAAGTTCGCTCTGTCTGACAGCTGGAGGGTAACGCCGCCACAGAAGCACGAACCCAAAGCCATGAAAGCAGAACCAGATTCACATCGGTCTTCGAAGCGAGCTCGTACTTGTCACATGATAACGATATCAAAAGAAGAGCCCGGGAATATGGATGACCTTCCCTGGTGCCTCGAAAACAGCAACGATGAGGTGATCTCAGAATTCCCACCAGCGACAAAAGAGCTGGAGGATGGAATACATACTACTGCAGATAACCTCAAGAAAATGGAGTTGGGGACGGCGAACGACCCGCGACCGACATTCGTCAGCGAGCTGCTATCTGAAGAAAGGGTGGCTGCGTTAAAAGATGTGCTTATGCAGCATAGAGATTGCTTCGCATGGAACTATTCTGAAATGCCAGGACTAGATCCAGAAATTGCTGTACATAAATTGGCAATATCCCATGACGTCAAGCCAGTCAAACAGGCGCCAAGAAGAATGCGGCTTGAGCTTGAGATGAGCATTAACGCCGAAGTCAAGAAACTGATCGACTCTGGCTTCATCCAAGAAGTTCAATATCCCGACTGGGTCGCTAACATCGTCCCGGTGATGAAGAAAAATGGGATAGTGCGCATATGCATGGACTTCCGGGATCTCAACAAAGCATGCCTGAAGGATGATTTCCCAGTGCCAGTCACCGAACCGATGATAGACAATACGTCCACTCACGAGGTTTTCTCCTTCATGGACGGCTCATCAGGGTATAATCAGATAAAGATGCATCCCGAAGAACAGAAGCACACCGCTTTTCGGACCCCTTTGGGTATATTCTGCTACAAGGTGATGCCCTTCGGTCTAAAGAACGCCGGTGCCACTTACCAGAAGGCCATGACGAAGATCTTCGATGACCTTATACATGAAATCGTCGAATGTTATATCGACGACCTCGTGGTGAAAAGCAAATCGTAGGAGGAACATCTCGAGCATCTGAAGACCGTATTTCAACGCCTTCGACAATACAACTTGAAGATGAACCCTCTCAAGTGTGCATTCGGAGTTTCCTCGGGCAAATTCCTGGGATTCATCGTCCGACATCGAGGTATTGAGATAGATTCATCAAAGGTTAAGGCGATCATGGAAATGCCCCCGTCAAGAACTCTCAAACAGCTGCGGTCTCTCCAAGGGAAGCTCGCGTACATACGGCGATTTATAGCCAACCTTTCAGGCAAGTGACGTCCTTACAGCCACCTGATGAAGAAGGGAACTCCGTTCGTCTGGGATCATAAATGCCAAGAAGCGCTGGATGAAATCAAGAAGTACCTCCAGAATCCGCCAGTGTTAGCTGCTCCGGTTAAGGGAAAACCCCTTATTCTTTATACAACCGCTCTCGAAGGTTCTTTAGGCGCATTATGGGCGCAAGAGAATGACCAAGGGAAAGAAAGAGCACTCTACTATTTGAGTCGGGTTCTACTGGGGGCAGAAAGCAACTATTCCCCCATTGAAAAACACTGCTTGGCATTGATCTTTAGGATAACAAAGCTCAGGCACTATGCGTTGGCGCATGAAGTCTGTCTCATTTCGAAGGTGGACCCCCTTAAGTATTTGATGTCAAAGGCCATATTGATGGGGCGACTCGCTAAATGGGCCCTACTCTTGATGGAGTTCTCGATAACTTATCAACCTCTCAAGACAGTAAAAGGCCAGGCCATCGCCGACTTCCTCGCTGAGCATCCGATACCTGCCGATTCTCCTCTGAATTGCGAGCTGCCAGATGAACATGCGTTTGACGCGATCGATGGTGGTGATACCCGATGGGAGCTTTATTTCGATGGAGCATCCTCCATGAAGAAGAGCAAACAAAGCACCCCTATAATCAAATCAGGGGTAGACTTCATCTTCGTGACTCCACAAGGAGGAATAATGCGCTTTGCTTTCTCCTTAACAGAACCGAGGACGAACAATGAAGCCGAGTACGAAGCTTTGATAGCAGGCCTCGAGATCGCCATCGACATGAGAATTAAAGACCTCCTCATATATGGAGACTCCAACTGGTCGTCAGTCAAGTAAATGGGGACTACCAAACGTGTAAACCAGAGCTGGTGAAGTACGGCGAAAAGGTGCAACAACTGTTGACCCAAATTCCTTCCTACACTTTGGAAAACATACCGCGTGCGGAAAACAGCAAAGCGGACGCATTAGCCAAGCTCGCTAAAGAACTGGCTGACGAGAATCTCGATGATGTCAGAATTGTGGTACAAAGCCGTCGGGTGCTTGCCCCAGCAGAAATATCTCCGGAATCATCCAAAGAAAAGGGAGCGACTGAGCAGACGACCCTGCAAATAAAAGACCAGGAAAAGGCCGAGGATTGGAGAGAAGTCTTTATAGACTACTTCAAATACCGTCGAACACCCGAAGATGCGTCCTCAAGACATCAGCTTATGAAACGAGCTGTGTCTTTCGCCTTCGTCAATGATACTCTGTACAAGAGGTCGTTTGATTCTCTATGGTTGATGCCTAGTACCTGACGAAGAGAAAAGAGTCGTTCAGGAAGTTCATGACAGACTTTGCAGTTCTCACCAAGCATGCCCAAAGATGAAGTTGAAGATTAAACGGATGGGTTACTACTGGCCCACGATGATTCATGACTGCCTCGAATATGTGAAGCAATGCCACTCATGCCAAATCCATGGGTACTTCATCCACCAGCATCCAAATCCACTACATCCGACGGTGGCTAGCTGGCCGTTCGAAATGTGGGGAACTGACATAGTCGGGCCTATCGAACCAGCATCGTCCAGGGGACATCGTTTCATCCTGGCGACGACAAATTACTTCTCCAAATGGGCAGAAGCGGTACCGCTGAGGGAAGTGAAGACGGAGAATATCCTCCATTTCTTCAAGACGCACGTCATTTACCGGTTTGGAACTCCGCGACGGATCATCTCCGATAACGGGCCAGCCTACAGAAGCCACAAGATCAGCCGCTTTGCGCAATAGCATAACATAGACTGGAGATATTCCTCAATTTATAATCCGCGAGCTAACGGTCTAGCTGAGGCCTTCAACAAGACCTTGACAAAGATCATGAAGAAGACGGTGTCCCAAAATAAGAAGGACTGGCACGAGAAACTGCAAGAGGCTCTCTGGGCGTATCGAACTACGTTCAAGACGGCCACGAACACAACGCCGTACGCGTTGGTATTCGGTACAGAAGCAGTACTCCCCCTCGAGATAGATTTACCCTCTCTGCGAGTGGCAGTCCACTACGAGCTGACGGACGAAGAAAATGCTCACCTTCGACTTGAGGAACTTGATGCCCTTGATGAAACCCGGCTCATAGCGCAACAAAATCTAGAAGCTTATAAAGCAAAGATGACGCGGTCATATGAAAGATTGACCAGGCCGAGGACATTACGCCAAGGCGAGCTCGTGCTGGTAGTCAAAAGACCTATGATCCCCAATCGTGCCAAGCGGGAAAAATTCGAGCCGGACTATGAAGGCCCGTTCATCATAGACAAAGTCTACCAGGGTGGAGCCTATTTGCTCATGGATATGCACGGTGAAAGGCCTTTTAGGCCAATAAACGGTCGCTTCCTGAAGAAATACTACGCTTAATGAACCACAGCCTAGGTCAATGATAGATGACGACGACTATGTCCGCTCGCTATCTTCCTAATCTCAAACTCTATAAGCGGTAGCCAGCCTTCTCCTGACCGGACCGAAACGTCTTTAAACTAATGACGCACCGAAACATTCTTAAACTAATGATGGACCACTATGTTCTAAAACTAGCTGCGGACCGAAACGTCCTTAAACTAATGGTGGACCGAAACGTCCTTAAACTAATGACGGACCACTACGTCCTAAAACTAGCTGAGGACCAAAACGTCCTTAAACTACTACCGCAGCATCCTTAGGCTGACGAGATAATATATATATATATATATATAATATAAAAAAAATAAACGGTATGTCCATAAGCAAAATGGGCATAGATGAAAACCCGAAAGGGCTCCGTGAGTAAAAACAGCAGGACTACCGGCGAGTGTTCGTAAAAACCCAAAAGGGCACAACCTCGTAAAAAAAATAATATAAAAAATACTAATAAGAATAATAAATATATAAAAAAAATAAATGGTATGTCCATAAGTAAAATAGGCACGGATGAAAACCCGGAAGGGCTCCGTGAGTAAAAACAGCAGGACTACCGGCGAGTGTTTGTGAAAACCCGAAAGGGCGCAACCTCGTTAAAGGACACTTACAGGGTCCTCTCGACCTTGTAAGGAGAAACCACCTGCGTGAGATCCTTACGACTCACAAGGAAGCAACATACTTAGGGATCCCCACGATTCCTAAGGAGAAAATACACTTGCGAGATCCTCACGACTCGTAAGGAGAACTCTCTTATGGGACCCTCACGGCTCATAAGATTTGAAAGTCTTAAGTTACAGAGACCTAAACCTGTGCTTAAGCAACCCCCACAACCTTCGATATTGCCCTACAAGTGGTTCAATACTGACCCTTGTATACAATCCACGGGCGCGAATAAGCATTTCCCTAACCAAGTCCTATCCGTGACTGGGGATATGTTCGCATGGTGGACAACTCTTGTAAGTCCTCTCGACTTACAAGGAGAAAACCCTCTTGTAGGATCCTTACGACTTACAGAAGAACATACACTTAGGAATCCTTACGATTCCTAAGGAGAAAATACACCTACAAGATCCTCACGACTTGTAGAAAGAAATACCTTTGTGGGACCCTTACGGCTCATGAAGTCAAAAGCCTTAGTCGACAGGACCTTAACCCTGTTCGCTAAGCCACCTTTGTTCGACATCGACAGAGACAAATGATGATTCCCTCCTGGCAATATCCCAGTTGTAGCGGTGCTGATACCGAAATCGGTGTCTAATTTCAGGTTTACGGCGAAAAGCCAGTAGGCCGCATATGCGTACGAAATAGCCGAAATGATGGGGCAACTTGCAACAAAATCAGCAAGTAAAAAAATGTATGCATGCAAAATAGCCGAAATGATGGGGCAACTCGCAATAAAAAATAGCGAGTGAAAATGAAATAAATAGCCGAAATGATTGGGCACCGTGAAAAATAGCCGAAATGTTTGGGCAATCGCAACTTTCGCAATATAAAAGCTGAAATGATAGAGCACCGCGGAAATAAAATAAAAAAAAATGATGATGAATGAAACTTTTGCCCTACAAGTGATATCACAGCAATCCCTGTATACAATCCAGGGGCGCAAACAAAGAAGGAATCACACCTTTCCTCCCCGTGCTCTATCAGAAAACAGAGCCAAGTCTTGACTGTAACTCATATTAAACCCGAAAGACAAAATACCTCGACTCAGGGAAACCAGTGTCCTTGACGAGAACTTCTTGATTCGCGTCGACCCGTAGAGAAATCAGCGTCTTTGCAGGAACACCTCGACTCGTTTCAACCTCAGGGAAACCAGTGTCCTTGACGAGAACTTCTTGATTCGTGTCGACCCGCAGAGAAATCAACGTCTTTGCAGGAACACCTCGACTCATTTCAACCCCAGGGAAACCAGTGTCCTTGGCAAATACCTCAACTCAGGGAAACCAGCGTCCTTGATGAGAGCTTCTTGATTCGCGTCGACCCGCAGAGAAACCAGTGTCTTTGCAGGAATACTTCGATTCGTTTCAACTTCAGGGAAATCAGTGTCATTGGCAACCTTCTCAACTCAGGGAAATCAACGTCCTTGATGAGAGCTTCTTGATTCGCGTCGACCCGCAGAGAAACCGGTGTCTTTGCAGGAATACTTCGATTCGTTTCAATTCCAGGGAAATCAGTGTCCTTGGTAAACTTCTCAACTCAGGGAAATCAACGTCCTTGATAGGAGCTTCTTGTTTCGCGTCGGTCCGCAGAGAAACCAGTGTCTTTGCAGGAATACTTCGATTCGTTTCAACCTCAAGGAAACCAGTGTCCTCAGTAAAATACTTTGACTCAGGGAAACCAGTGTCCTTGACGAGAACATCTTGATTCGCGTCAACTCGCAGAGAAACCAGTGTCTTTGCAGGAATACTTCGATTCGTTTCAACTCCAGAGAAATCAGTGTCCTTGGCAACCTTCTCAACTCAGGGAAATCAGCGTCCTTGATAGGAGCTTCTTGATTCGCGTCGGCCCACAGAGAAACCAGTGTCTTTGAAGGAATACTCCGATTCGTTTCAACCTCGAGGAAACCAGTGTCCTCGGAAAAATACTTCGACTCAGGAAAACCAGTGTCCTTAACGAGAACATCTTGATTCGCGTCGGCCCGCAGAGAAACCAGTGTCTTTGTAGGAATAATCCGATTCGTTTCAACCTCGAGGAAACCAGTGTCCTCGGCAAAATACTTCGACTCAGGGAAATTAGTGTTCTTGACGAGAGTTGCTCGATTCGTCTCGACTCATGAAGAAATTAGTGTCTTCATGAGGACTTCCCGATTCGTTTCGATTTGCAACATAAAGCCGTAGGAAGCAGGGATTAAAAAACATGTTTCCTAAGCACTGGGACCCTGCAAGTCGATCCAAAACGGTCTCTTGCATACTATCCACGGGTCTCACTCTCTGAAGTCGAATCTCGACAAGGAGGGAAACAACCGCTTACGAGTCCTCTCGACTCGTAAGAGGGAAAATTCTCTTATAAGATCCTTACGACTTATAAGAGAAAACACACTTAGGAATCCTCACGATTCCTATGGAGAAAATACACCTACGAGATCCTCTCGATCCGTAGGGAGAAAAGTCTTTGTGAGGCCCTCACGGCTCACAAAGTTGAAAAGTCTTAGGCAGCAGATCTGAACCTGCGGCCTAAGCCATCGCTACCTCTTGAAGAGACCGAGACAGGGCGTTCGCTCTATCACCTGTCAACTATGTTTACTAAGACAACATACTGATAATAAAAGAAGGAAGAAAGAGCAGGAATGACACAAGACATTACAAAGAATGTATATCTTTTATTCATAAACTTGATTAAGTACAAGATACATTGTGTTAAAGAATAAAAAAATACATTTTTATTTACAAGTACAAATGATATAAGAAGTAGCTACTGAGAAGGAAGTGTCTTTAACAAATCCGCGAGTTGCTCTCGCACTTCCTTCAGCGCCTCCTCCTGAGTGGTTGCCGCGGCCACTTTCGCTTCCACCTGGGCTCGCTGCTATAGGTAGGATGAAAGTTGCTCCTCAGCTGCCTGCTGGGCTGCCTCCTGATTAGGTGCATCCCGCTCGACGACGTTAAGCTGCTGCCTCAGTGTTAACCCTTCGGAGAGGCATCACAGAAGGCCTTCAAAGATAACCTTCAGCTGTGCAGCGTTTGCCTCCACCCAAGCATATAGTTGGGCAGATTTGCTCGAAGTCTCGCCGCGCTCTTTACGCCTTGAAGTAACTTCTTGTTCGAGATGACGGAAGTAAGGAGCACTCTGCTAGATCCATGCCGCCCGTTGAGCGCTCGCGGCCAAGATCTCGGGGGCAGGACGCGTCGATTCCAGTTGATGCAGGCGGGCCTCGATTTCCCTGCAGTGATTAACCCAAAACTCGACGACGCCATCATTATGAAAATTTACAAGCGCCGCCAACATCGGGTTAAGCTCCGCAGCGAAATCTGCAGCAGATGGGGGAGCGTCTGCGTCAAGCTCTTCGACGTATCCGCTCAGCATGCCCAAGCTCATCACGGCACCCTTTGAAGATGGACGTCTCAAGAAAGGGCCTGCCGGCATTATGATGCGAGACTCAAGAGGGACCGGAACCGGAACGATAGGTGCAAAACAAAACGCAATCAGATGACGGTTTAAGAAATATAGGAAAGTCATCATTGAGGGAGTTTACTATACCAGCTGCAGCAGGCGGTAAGGCCGGGAGGACCGGTGGCGCAACTGATCTTTCATCTCTCCTTTCGATCTGTAGCACTACAATCAGGGCAAGGAAGAATCAGAAATAATTCCATTGCTGAAAAAAGGAAGGATATTAATTGAAAACCATACTCACCAGTGCCACTAGGGGAAGCACGCTCCGACGGGAAGGAGAAGTGTGGGTGCAGCACCTGGTAAAGGTGATCAAAAAGCACTCCTGCAAAGATGCAGTAGTACAACATCAGTACATGAATTTTGTAGCCTAAAGATGAAACTGATGGGTCGTGAATCCATACCTTCCAGCATCTGCGATGGTACGAGAGAAGGCTGAGAGGTGGCCACCGCCAAGGCAGTAGCTGACGGCGCTCCTTCGAGCAATAGAGCATCGGCACTGGCCGCACCTGCGTTAAAAACAAAGATAAACCTGTCAGGAAGGATTGCGAGATAAAAAAAAGGACGGTAACTCAAAATTTACCTGATGAGCCGCCAGCCGAAACGGAGGCGTCTCCCTCCTCCATCGACATGAGTCCACCTCCCGTGGCCTCATCACCAGACTCTACGGGGGCCGTCGTCGTGCTCGTGAGGCCAGGAGACGGCGGAGGACCGTAGGCGGGGAGAGCAATGATCGGAGTATTGCCAGACTCTTGAGAAAGAGCGGCTGGCTTGTCCCTGGGAGTCACGCCCGTCTCACCCGCTACTCCTTCAAGCTCGGCGGGCACTGCTGTCTCGTCCGCCATCGCCATAGGGACGCCGGTCTCAGGCGCTCCATCCGCCGCTGCCCCAAGCTCGGTTGTAGCAGTCGTCTCATTTGCCGCTACCTCAGGCTCGGCATCAACGACCTTCTCTGGTGCAGTTCCTTCAGCCCTCGGCTCAGGTCCAGCAACCCTGACGACGTCGCCCACCATCGGCTCGGGTTCAGCCGGTGCCTCTTCTTCTGTCCCCTTGGGTTCGACGGTTTTCGCCTCCCCTTCGGTTGGACTTGGCCCTGCAGGATAAGATATATAAGAACCGACAGGTTTACATTTCTTATAACAAAATCTTGAAAGACACATTACCTGAGGTGGACTGATCGTTAGCCTCACGAGCTGCCCGCATCGCTTTTCTGTGAGCGGTAGACAAAGCGACCGGGGGCTCTTCTGAGGGAGTATCAGCATGAGGAACGGTGCTTGGGCCCTCTCCCATGGACAAATCAGCTCTGCGTGCCTTCTCCTCGCGCCTCAACCGCTTTCTCTCCTCCCTAGCCGTCAAGACGGACCTCTTCGAAGCTTCCTTCAGCGAGGCGTCATCGTCCGTGTACAGAGATGCCTCCAAATCCTTCAAGGCATCCTTCACTGACTTTTCGAGTTGAGACTCTCGCGGGAGCCCCGAAGAGGCCGAAACATCAGTGGCTGGCCCGGGAAGAGTCTCTGCGTCACCTTGCGGGGCCGGCATCGTGGTTCCTACGATGAGAAAAAGAAAGGGTTAGATCGACCATAACGAAAGGAGAATAAAGACCTAATGAATCGAAATGTACCGAGGCCTAAGGACGCTCTGAGTCGTTCCTCCTCTTGAAAAGTTTTTAAGGGAGGCAGTGATGGCTTCTTCAGTGGTGATGCCTGTTTGAAGAAAAGTGGGGAAAAGCATTAGTCAAAGACAGTAATAAAAGTACGATGCAGTAAAAAAAATGCAACTAGTGATTACCCGATTGCGCATGCTTAGCTAGCCACGCGTCGCGCCTCGCCAATCGCTCTGAAGCTGCGATGGCGGCTGCCAGATCAGTGCCATCTGGCGGCATATCTAATCCTTTGTTGGTCCCATACTCGCCCAAGCCTTCGCTATAGGGAGCATGAGGTTCCTGACCGAACGCAACGTCAGCTGAGAGGATCGAATTCTTCTTCCTCTTCTGCACGCGGACCCAGTCGCACCCAAAATTAACTTGCGCTTTGTGGGCACCTTAGGGCGGCGGGTCCCAATATCCGCGCCCACGCCGGACTCCGGAGAAACCACATTCACCGTCTCCACTGGAGCACGGGGCGCTGGTAGTACGTCTGCGGTAGCACGAGGTAATCCGCATGGAGGGCTCAACAAGCGCGGTGGTCCAGCTCCAGCATCTTTCAGCGGAGGCACGATAGGGGTCCTTGGCTTCAGGGGAGCCTTGTGGTCGCTGCCGGGAGGCGCACCCTTGCGGTCAACAACATGCGCTTCTCCATTTGGATGACTGCACCCATTGCGTGCGTGTACCAAGCCACGTACATGTTAAGAACCCGGGGAACGCTGCTTGGCTTGCTGATGAAGAAGTAGGAGCCCATATTTAGCCGCATGAAATGGTGCATCGCGCTCCGTATCCCCTCCCTGCTGGCCACGAGCTCTTCCAAAAATGCCTCCAGCGGGATCCCTTGGTTATAGATGGATTGTTGGGCGAACCGGTGAGGGTTGTACCTCATGAAGAGCGCCATCTCATTCTGCCTGAACACCAGGTAGCCCGGCCGAATGGAGTAGAGGTGAAGAATCTCCTGGGATTTCAGTACGGAGGCCCCGTCTTTGAAGTCGTCACGCAGCGAGATCACCGACTTGGAAGTTTCTGAGCCGAGAGTTATGAATTTATCCATAAAAGAAATCTTCGCTCCGACCAGGTGTGGACGAAGGAGCAACCCCCTAGCCTCCTGCGGAGGTGCAGTCACGATCGAAGCGGCGATCAGCCGCATGACTCTTAGGAGTTTGCACCTCTCAAAAAACGAAGGGCTCTTATGGACGCCGAACACCCCGTGCACATGCGTTTCCATCCACGAGGTGAAGTAGTGCATCGGGAAGTTAGCAGGCTGCACCCCAGGTTCATTAACGTCCGCCACCACACTAAGTCCATTGTATAGGTGAGCCAGCCCGGCGATTCCTATTGTCAACTGCAGGCCAGGCACCATCCGATGCGCTGGGTAGAAAACAGATGGCCGCATGTAGCGCGGGTGCATAGGAAGCGCGAAGCTGCACAGCCACAACCCCAGGAACCCCAAAAAGAAGGTCTCCTCATCCATGCCTGGGATGGCGATTTTTGACAAGGGCATGATGGCGACGTCGGGGAGACAAAAATTCTTTTGATCGTTTTCCGATGTTGGTCGACGATCTAAGCCGAAGCCGAAAGGGTTATCGAGCTTGGTGAACTTTTCATTCCGCTCCGAGAGAATCTCCGGTCGAAGGAAGCGGGTGATGAAATCTGCGAAACTGACCCCCCGGACTCCTGATTCCAGATAGAGCCCTTCGTATATGGTCAGCACCTTCACCAAGCCCGGAAACTGGTGCTGAATAGCATTCTCCGGCGTCAAATCAAACACCAGCGGCTTGGTGGCGAAGACGTACTCGTCAGGATGAAGCAGCTCCTCGTAATGCTCCCCCCGCACCGGCAAGCCCGAGATCTCGACGAACTCTTCCAGGGAAATGGAGACTTCCCGGTCCGTCATAAGAAAGGTGTGTGTGGGGATATTCCATTGTTTGATGAAAGCCTTAATCCACCACGTTGGAGGAGCGGGGTACTCAAAAAGCGAGGCGTAGATTGCCGAGTATAAACTAATCTTCATCAGATGAGTTCTCTTCGCCGATAGGATGTACCTGGCCCACTGCAAATATCCGGCCGGTTGTCGTGGGGTCAATCCAATGTTATAAGCCTGTCCCTAAGGGCGTGCTTCACCCTGACATATTCGCCTCCCCAAAATGTCTATGGCTGGCGGCTGCTGCACGGGAATGGCACCAATCGCGGGCTGGAGAAGATCCTTCGAATTCCAATCCTTGACCTCCACAGCATACTTCACCGGGGGTTCATCCGCATAGGGGATCGATGAGATGGGCTCAGACGGCGTAGCGGAACCGAAGCTTCGGCGACCCTTGATGATGTCGATATACTACCTACCCCACAGGTGAAGGTTCTTATGCTCGGGGTTATGATCCTTGATGAGAGCGAGCACTTCTCGGTCCACTGGTGCCTGGGGAAATCCTTCTTCCGAGCGAACAAACGGGAAAGATAAATCAACAGACATATTTCCTGCGGAGGGACAAAAATCAACCATCAGTGTTGTAATTCCAACGCTTGGCATTTTAAAATTGATACCACACTGCAATGCAGTGGGTAGGGGACCAAAGGGGGACCTACAAAATTTGAATGACAGTGCATTAGCTAATAAGACAGCCCCATCATTGGATGAGACTGTCAATTAATGAAGAGATCCCCAAGAGAATATTCTCATTAATGGGAAATCGCTAGAGACAAGGAGAAAATCTTCTCTTTCAGAGCAAAGCTCTATCAAAGAGTGACATTTGTCAAACTCTGGTCTCAAGGGAATAAAATCCCCTAAAAGAGCCTAGCTCTGTAATAATGATGGAAAGATCCATCAAAAGAAAAATTTAACTCTTGAAAAAAATTAAAAATTTTGAGATCTTAAAAATCCATGAAAACTCTTAAGAGTTCTTCAATTTTAGATCAAAAAGATCTACATTTGATCCATGAGCAAAGCTCTGTTCATGGGTTAAAACCCATGAAACAAGATCTCTTTAGATTTATGGATTCTTGAGAGCAAGGCTCTGTTGGTGAAACCCCAAAGGGGTTTTCTTTAGATCAAAGATCTATGAGAGCAAAGCTCTGTTAATTAAAATTAATTTAATTTAATTTAAGTTAAATTTTACCTAAGATGATCTAAAATTTGAACTCTGAAGTTCTTGAAAAGAAACGAGAGCAAGGCTCTAAAGTTCTTAAAAGCAAGAGCAGGGCTCTGAAAACAAAAGTTCTGAAGATGGTAATCATCTACTGAGGACCAAGGGTCCTATTTATAGGCGCTTGCGCCCTTTCAAATCCTCAGTTTATCCAACGGATAGGATCTTGCCACCGCTGCACTCACGTGTGCGCCATGTGAGCGCAACGGTGGGGGGGCATTTGTTTCCCCCAATCAGAGCAAAGCTCTGTTTGAATTTTAAAATAAAATTCAATTCAAAAATTGAAGCAACGCTTCAAATTCCTTGCGCTGCACGCAACGCGCCACGTGTCAAAAGCTGATACGTCAGCGCATCGCCCAAGGCAGCGCACCCAATCAAAACAAGGCTCTATTTAAAATAAAATAAAATTAAAGGAAGCAACGCTTCAGTTGCACTGCGCTGCGCGCTGCGCGACACGTGTCAGCGCAGTTGCGCTGCGCGCTGCGCGACACGTGTCAGCGCAGTTGCGCTAGCGCAGTTGCGCTGCGCGCTGCGCGACACGTGTCAGCGCAGTTGCGCTAGCGCAGTTGCGCTGCGCTCTGCGCGACACGTGTCAGCACAGTTGCGCAGTTGTGCTGCGCTCTGCGCTGCGCGACACGTGTCAGCGCAGATGCGCTGCGCTCTGCGCTGCGCGACACGTGTCAAGCGCAGGTGCATTTGCGCCGAACAGAATTAAAATTCCAGTAAGATTTTTCTGTTCTTGTTAAAACAAAAAGATTGTCTTCTGTAAAACAGAAGCCCTTGGATCAAAGATCCAACGGTGGGGAAAAATCCCCAAATCATTCAGAGAGAGATCTCTTTAACTAATTTAACAAATTAATTGGCACTATATAAAGGCCCCTAGACCCCAATTCTATAACGGAGAGAGATATAGAGAAACACAGAAACAGAGAGAGAACTCTTGAGAATTTTGAGAAGAACTCAAAAAAGAGAAAAAAAGGTAAACCCTTTGAAAAAAAAAGAAGAATTTCTTTTGAAAAGATCATTGATCTAAGAACAAGATCAAAGGTCTCCAATAAATAAATAAATAATAACAAAGGCATTGCCTTTTTTATGAACCATTGGTTTTGGAATCTTAAAGATTCTTTTCTTGAATCCAAAATTGGATCAAGATATAAAAACAGTGCCTTGCACTTGTAAATCTGCACTGTTGCGCTCCTGGGTTGGCGCAAGCCACTAGAGAGTGCCACGTGTCAGCACCAGAATAACTTGCGTTATGCGCTTTTAAAATAGAGTATTGCTCTCTGAAATTAGCGCAACTCACCAGAGCGCGCCACGTGTCAGCAGCGCAACAGCGCAGCGCACTGGCACAGCGCACTGCGCTTGCACTCACCAGGTTGTGACACGTGTCACCTCCACATGCGCTTGCGCTCAATAATTGGCGCAAAGCGCCTGACAGGCCACATGGCCACTATCAGATGATTAATACACTGCATTATTTACAGAAGGGCCGAGCCCAATTAAAAAAGGCCTAACAGGCCTAATAAAATGCAATGCATTATTTTAAAGAAGGGTAGAGCCGAAACAAAGGCCTGTCAGACCAAAACAGATGCTCTGCATCATTTAAAAGGGGACAGAGCCTAAATCAAATAGGCCTTACAAGACAAAAGAAAATGCAGTGCATTACTAAACAGGGGCAAAGCCCTAGCACAGGCCTAATAGGCCAAAGATAAAAACGTTGAATATTCTCAACTGGACTTAACCCAATCATGGCCGTAAGTTCTCAAATTAAATTGACTGAGCAAGACTGCTCTCTTAAATCAATTTACATCCGGTTCAAGGGTACATCTCCGAACTCCTCAGACACCTATCGTTGTAATCCTTCAACGACGTCAGAGAGGTGAGGGGTTCCGACAACCACACATTAATACGGACTGTGGGGTCTTTAAACCCATGGACTTATGTGTCCTTAAACTAATGGACTAATGCATCCTTAAACACACCCATACGGACTGTGGGGTCCTTAAACCCATGGACTAATGCGTCCTTAAATTAATATCCGTCCCTAAAACGGGAACGACGGACCCCTATGTCCCTAAACTGGAAATGGACCACCATGTTCCTAAACTGGCAATGGACCGCAATGTCCTTAAACTACCTATGGACCACTACGTCCCCAAACTGGAACAATAGAGCCCCCAAATGCTCTTTTGTCGGATCTAAACGATCCTGTTTAAGTTGATCTTAGCCTCAAATACGGCTAACGTATCCTTAAACATTCAAACAGACTTTAGTCCCAAATTGGACTATAAGACCCCCAATCAACTTTGGTTCAAGGGTACATCTCCGAACTCCTCTGACACCTGTCGTTGTAATCCTTCAACGTCGTCAGAGAGGTGACGGGTCCCGACGGCCATATATTAAATGGACCACTACGTCCCTAAACTGGAACAATAGAGCCCCTAAATGCTCTTTCCGTTAAGTTGATCTTAGTCTCAAATCAAACTAACGTATCCTTAACGAGCGTTTAAGTTGATCTTAGCCTCAATATGGCTAACGTATCCTTAAACTAAAACACCAAACCCAAATCTAAGTAAATACGGATTTGGACTAATCCACGTCCTACGGGCGACGGCATAACTTAGTCTCCGTATACAATCCACGGGCATCCACAAACAAAACAAACACACACGACACGAGGTGAAATTCTGGAGAAGGAGAAAGTGGTTACGGTGATGCGGTAGCGTAATTAACTGCAGGGGCTTGCGCCTGCAGGGAAGAGCGTCCCCACAATCAAAAACCCCTCAAGCGAGGGGGAATCTGATAAAGTCTGCTACATCGGCCGCATCCGTCTAAACCTCCGATACACGGTGCCATAAATCAACTTGACATCTTCGGAGAGGTAGATGTATAAAACCAAATAGCATCTGCCCCGAATCTCAGGCAAGACGCCTTCTCGCCGCGCCGTCTTTCGGAGGGGAACAATGCTCACCTCTATGTACTTCTTTGCTAATGTCTCGGTTGACTGGCCAACTCGAAATGGAATAAAATGAGCTGACTTGGTGAGTCGATCCAAAATAACCCAAATTGCATCGTTACCCTTCGTGCTGCGAGGGAGAGCGGTCACAAAGTCCATGGTAATGTGCTGCCATTTCCATTCTGGGATTGGTAATGACTGAAGTAGACCAGCAGTTCTGTGATGTTCAACCTTTATTTGCTGACACACTAAACACTGGGCTATGCTTCTAGCTAGTTCGCGCTTCATTCCATGCCACCAGTAGTGTTGCCATAGATCCTTGTACATCTTTGTACCACCGGGGTATACCGAATACGGAGAACTGTGAGCTTCTTTCATCAACTCTTCTCGAACAGGTCCGGCTGGTACGTATAAATGGCTTCCATATCGCAAGGATCTATCTTAGTGGATGATGAAGTCAGTTCGTAGTCCACTTTCTACTTATTCTCGGATCTTTTGTAACTTGGCATCATTTGCTTGAGCTGCCTTAATCTGATTGACAAAAGTGGACTGGACTTGTAAGTTCATCAAATATGAAGTGTTACCTGGCACAACTACTTCAATCTCCAATCCATGCAGTTTTTTTTGTAGCTTCCACTGAGCGGTGAGGTTCATTGCTAAAGGCTGGCGACTAAGTGCATCAGGAACTACGTTCACCTTCCTAGGATGATACTGAAGGTTGACGTCGAAGTCCGCCATGAGTTCTAACCATCTTCTCTACCGCATGTTAAGTTCCTTCTGAGTAAATACATACTTAAGACTTTTATGGTCAGTGTATATATCCACTCGTTCTCCCAAAAGATAGTGTGTCACGACCCGAAAGTGGCACGTGACCGGCACATAAATCACGTGACATCTAAAGACGTCGACGTGGTTCAAGTAAGCCGAAACCCGGAATCTAAACCCTTTTTGAAAATATCGGAGGTGAGGTTTAATATAGTCATTAGATGGGATCCGTTTAAAATAACATTTAAGTTTAACTAAGTATGTTTGAAAAAGTATTTATGACGTTTTGAAATTCGACAGCACCTCCTTTATAACTTTTGAATAAAACCTGATACAATATAATAATAAAAACAACATCCCAACGATAGCTAGCTTCCATGCCCAAGCGGTGGAGCAACCAAGCAAACAATATACGACGCCCAATGGCAAAGAAAAAGAAAAGCAAAACAAACCAATAAATATAAAAAGAGTTGACTCGAACGAGTGCGACGCTCACAGCACACAAACTCTAAGTCTCGTTTCTAAGTCCATAATATACAAGTTCTAAGTCGATGGAATTTCACTAGATATAAGAATATATACATATACAATTGTGGGTACGAACAACAGTAGCCTACCTACCAAAGCAATCGCCGAGAATAAGTGTGTGCCGCAATTCGCCGATAATCCGAGCGGTATAACCTGCAAAAAACTGTGGCACAACGGGGGTGAGTTTCCAACTCAGTGAATAAAAGTACATCACAAGGTAGAAATCGAAATGTAGAACGATACCTAGGTCATAAATATAGTACTATCATATCATGTACTAATATATATATATGATATGCATAAGTATTATAAATGCAATACTATCCATCACATGAACCAAAATAGAATATATCATAAGCTAATGACATGTATCGAAGTATGAGCCCAAAAGTAGCTGAAAATATATATGTAAAACCTCTTCTTTAAAATAGCCGCGGAATAGGTATGTTACGGCATAAAAGCATACGCGATAGTATGAAGTGTAATAGGTATCTTATTTAAGATATACGTCTTGTTGTTTTAGTAAAGAGTGATAAGAGGTTTACGGTTTAAAAGATCCTTGTGTCATTCTAGACATGTCAAAGTAATAATACTATAGCTCGTTTTCGAAATCCTTTTTATATGCAACAACCGGTAAAAGGTGTTCAGGTACTGTCCCACGGATCGGTCTCGATCGGCTACAATAATCTACAACTATAACTGTATACCTCGTATGATAGCAACATATCAATATATGGATGTCCAGCATCGACACCAGAAATCAGAAATCCCTCATGTCTATCACCGACACGTAAATCCTCAAATCTCTCGTGTCCATCACCGACACGTAAATGCAGATATCGTCGTCACCATCTCAACAGATGATCGCCATCCGATATCGCTGGCCCCGATCAGTATCCCATGGATATCCGCCGTGCTCACATCTAGCTCCGGCCAGTATCCTCTGGATATCTGCCGTGCTTATATCCATCTCCGGTATCGAGTGTCCTCGCTAGGCTCCCCGCCTCTAATGTGGCTACCCTGCCCCTCGATCTCGACCGGGTCCACCATGTATCCGCTGTATACTCCTCCACTCAGCCCGGATAAGTAGCAAGTCCGTAACCGTATATCTCCTCCACTCGGTTCGGAATAAAACAATCAGAAAACATCAAGCTCATGGTGAAAGTCAACTCATCGTATCCAGAAATATCAAGTAAAGAATAAGGTACTTACATAGATCATTCTGATGATATATTATATATATACATATATAACAGCGTCCTATACCACTGATATATATCATCAAAAGTAAAACATCCTGAAAACTCATAAGAATCAAATACGATTATCCAAGTTACTGATGTTCACAATAATTCAGCAGGCAATGATGGTAATGTACGTAAATATAGATATGCAGGCAACAAACGTATTAATTCTACCGTGTCATGGCAATACTAATGATGTGTGGTGTAGCATACGCGTCTGTGCTCGTGCAGCATGTCAATCATTAGTATTTGTGCAAGTGTTCTAAAAGTGTATATAGCATACTCTTATCGACATCTACATACGCATCACGTAGTATAAAAGTCTACAGTGACATGGCAGTACCAATGAGGTGTAGTGTAACATATGCGTATGTTCTTGTGCAACATAATACTCATTGGTAGTTGTGCAGTGTTCTATCATTGTGTTCGTATCACGGAAACGTATAACATCGATAAATGTTTCGCGAACATGTAAAGTAAACCTAAGCGTAACTATTAAATGTAACTACTTGCTATGAGCTATACCATTATCTTTGAAAATGGAACGAAACGTTGGTTTTGAAATAAGGAAGCTGTCTTAGGTTAAAATAGATATTCGTTTTGGAAATTAGTATCGCATCCTTGTCATTTATCATTTAAA
The DNA here is from genome assembly GCA_030015575.1 of Agapanthus africanus. Classification (NCBI taxonomy): domain Eukaryota; kingdom Viridiplantae; phylum Streptophyta; class Magnoliopsida; order Asparagales; family Amaryllidaceae; genus Agapanthus; species Agapanthus africanus. Next base: position 61,058,906 of record JASDDO010000028.1, on the reverse strand, counting down.
AGGAAAACGAATTGTTAGTTTTTAAAAGAGTATAGCTCACTCAAGTATTACGTTCTAAAATGAAATAAAACATGACTCCACGAGTCTAAAGGAAACTTGGCCGTATTCGGCATGATAATCTCGTCATCACAAGTACGGTACGATTCTTCGTACAATATCCACATTATCACAATATCCATATCGTACGGATCTAGTATCACGTATGTATGTCACTAAAACTATGTTTGAAACTATATGCATATGAATAGTATACTAGATGCGAAAAAAACGTCAATACTATGAACTTAATTTAACATTAACAACTAACTAGATAGCATAACTATCCTAGTTAAATGGTTACGGGGGTGCTATACGCCATCCATCCGACTTCCCCTGTAGATGTAAATCCACTCACCAACTTATCGAGCCTGTCGAATCCACGATTGCTTTGTTCGTCAATTCCGTCTCGGAAACCTTCGCGATCGTACCTATAATCGTAATTAAATCGCATCGACGTAAATATCATATCAAAACTCAAAACAACAAGATAGGCACTCGCAGGTTAGAACCTACAGCTTACTTAACCCAAAAACGAGAAGATATCTCTGTTGTTAACGTACGAACGTCAACAAATCAGTTACGGCACAGAAATATGAAAACCCGTATCGAAATATCGGAAACTTTAACAAAACCCATACTAAAACATTCCCAGATTTCTATGTATGAATATTGGGACAAATCAAACAATATAGTAACCTATAAAATACCCAAATAAAGCTACAGAAGAAAAACTAACCCAAATTGCCCCAAGGGGCCCGGCGATGCCGGTCAAAACAAGGATGTCATTGGTCGGATCTAAGAGATAGGGGTTCGGGCTTTAGGTGAAGTCTCCTAGTGGTCTCATGGTACTATGGTCTTGTTAGATTTTCTGGTGGTTACACCTAGTGGTTCCAGCTTCAAATATACACTCTCAATTATCATACAAAGTTCCAGTTTTTGACACTGCATATAAAAACAGATATTGAACATGCAAAGAAAGAAGGAATTATACCAATGGAGATTGTGTACAAGGGAACACCAGCTCAAGAAGTGTAGGTGGAAGTTCCTAGGTGTTGTAGTAACTCTAACTTGATGAAGGAATCCTCTTAATTCTCTCTTGATATGAAAATACTTAGAATATTTGGTGGGGAAAGCATGAAGAACGTATGGTTTCAGTTGAGACTTTGCTTAAAGAGTTAGAAGAAAGAATAAGGTGAGAATGTGTGTAGAGAAAGGAGGAGGTGTCATGGTGGAAGGAGGAGGTGTAAAGTGAGAAGAAGAAGCTGGAGGGATGTGAGCATGGGTGAGGGTGTACTAGAGGTGAGGGTTTAATCCTAAGTTAACATATACCCACCCTAAAAAAGAAATAACAAATACCAAAATTCTTTTTAAATAAGTGCCCTCATTTTAAAACTCAATACATTTTGTAAATAATTACCCCTTTCACATACATACCCTTATGTTACCACAAATCTAAACTCTTTATTTTAAATGGATTAAAATACTTCTCATAATACTTTAAATATCATTATCTAAATGTAAAATATCATGTCATGTTAAAATAATTAAAATATCATTTTTATGATATCACACACTTTTCTTCATATTTACCAAAATAATTATATTTTTACATATATAATTCCGATACCCAAATTCATAAGCGATATCATTTTTGTAAGCTCATTATATTTATATTTAAAATTATAAATTAATATTTATAATTTTTCCAAACTGTTACATAGTGACACCAAATCTTGAGTGCGAAGATGACGGCTGCTAACTCCAGATCATGTGTTGGATAGTTGCGCTCATGTATCTTTAGTTGTCTTGATGGACAAGCCACAACTTTTCCATGATGGTGTAGAGCACATCCTAATCTTTTACCGGACGCATCACAATACACAACGAATCCACCAGATTGATCCGGTATTACAAGTATAGGTGCAGAGATTAACCTCAACTTGAGTTCTACAAAAGCTTTTTCACATGCTTCTGACCACATGAATACTTCGTCTTTACGTATGAGCTTGGTCAGGGGTGCTGCGATTTTTGAGAAGCCTTCAATGAATCATCGGTAGTATCCTGCTAATCCCAAGAAACTTCTTATATCTTTCACCATTTTTGGTGTCGGCCACTCACTGACAGCTGACACCTTAGCTGGATCTACAGAGATTCCTTCTCCTTAAACAATATGTCCAAGAAATCCGACTTGATCTAGCCAAATTTCACACTTGTTGTACTTGGCGTAGAGCTGATATTGTTGTAATGTCTCCAGGACAATCTGTAAGTGCTCGATGTGTTCTTTCTGATTCTTTGAATTCACCAGGATGTTGTTGATGAAGATGGCAACGAACCTATCTAAGTACTCTCGGAAAACTTGGTTCATCAGGTTCATAAAGATGGCAGGTGTATTGGTCACTCCAAATGGCATTACGAGATATTCATAATAACCATAACGAGTCCTAAACGCCGTCTTCGGAATGTCGGACTCTTTGACCTTCACCTGATGATATCCCGAATGAAAATCTATCTTTGAAAACACACAAGACCCACTCAATTGATCGAAAAGGTCATCGATGCACAGTAGTGGATACTTGTTCTTAATAGTCACTTTGTTCAGAGCTCTATAATCCACACAGATCCTATAGGAACCTTCTTTCTTCACGAGTAGCACCGGAGATCCCCAACTTGAAGTACTGGGTCGGATCCATCTTTTCTTCAGTAGTTCGTCCAACCGAATGCGGATCTCCTTCAATCCCTCCGGACTTAACCGGTATGGAGTTTTGATTACAGGCTGTGCACCAGGTTGTAAATCAATACTAAACTCAAGAGCTCGATCGGGAGGCAAACCTGATATGTCTTCAGGGAACATATCCTCAAACTCTCGAACTACTTCAGGATTTTCTTCTTTCGAAGGCAAAGAGAACACTTCTACATTCTTTGGTTTAGCACAGTAGCTTCCTGGCTCCAAGATTCTATCTACACTTTTGAAATAGAAGACTAGGTGATCAGGTATCTCAAATACTACCCTCCTTTGACGGTAGTTAATAATAGCATAGAATACTCCCAGCCAATCCATTCCCAACACAATATCGAAATTTGGTATGTCCAGTATTTTGAAATTTGTGTAGAATTCTCGACCACAAACTACAACTGGGCACTGATCATATCCCAAAGTTGCCTTCAAAACTCCATTCCCGGAACCGACATTCCAACTTGAAATGAGCGGCTTTACGGGAATCGCATGAGTTCCCACGAATCATTGTGACATGAAGCAGTGTGAAGCTCCAATGTCGAAAAGTGCGAGTGCAGGAAAGGTGGCTACTAGTATAGTACCTAGGTTGTGTGAGATCGTGTTTAGATATAGGAAAGTATAACGATATACAAGGATTGAAAGGTTGAAAGGATGGGGGAATTACCAGTGATGACTTGTCCTGTGGCTTCGGCTCCTCGACCGTAATTGTAAAAGCCTTTCGTCTCGGTATATTTCTTCTTGCCGGAGGCACATTCCTCTGTCCATGAGGCACGTTTCTCTGTGCCTGGTGGAATTGATGATGAGGCTGTGCAACTATTCCATGTGGAGCTGGTGCAAGAAGGGCCAGGCAGGGTGCAGGTGCCTGAATGGTTGGCCTTTGTGGGGCTATGATTGCAGGTCTGGGTGCTAGTGCTGTGTTAATACGATATGGGCATGCTCCTATAGCATGAGTAGATGCGCCACAAATCAAACACAGGCCATTTGCATGCTTGCAGTCCCTTGCCAAGTGTCCAATTCTCTTGCGGTAGAAACAGAAATCTGGATCGGACTGGTTAAATGATCCTCCTGGCATCTTAGATGAAAAAGTCGGCCTAGAAAAGGCTCCTCCTGTCATCTGTGTGGCAGTGCGTTTGATTCCGTCTTTTTGGGTCTTACCCTTTTTCTTGACCACAGCTTCATAACGATGTGCTGCCTTCAGGGAGGGTGCATGAGTTGGGTAGTCGCATGTGGCTAATGCCGCCTGAATCTCCGGGTCTAAGCCCTGTTGGAATCGTCTAGCCCGAATCTCATTGGTCGGGATCAAGCGTGCCGTGAATCTGATAAGATGATGATGTCAGGATAGTGATGTGTTTTACGAAACAAAATTTGATATGAATTCTTTACCTGCTAAGCAAGATGAATTCGGTATCATATTCATCCACTGATTTTACCCACATAGAGCCTTGTTGTAGGTGGATGAACTTTTTTTCCATCTCAAAACGGCAGTCTCAGGGAAGAACTTCGCATCGAACAGATCGTGGAATGTCTTCCACTCTATAGGTTGTGTGAGACTACTTTCCTCAGCTTTCCACCAGACTCTTGCATTGTCGGTGAGCTGGATCTTGGCCACATGAACCCAAGATATGTCTGGTACCTGTGTTGCGGAAAGGTCGTCCTCTATACTCTGGGCCCATTCTTCAGCCTCAAGAGGACTTTCTTTCCCTGAAAAATTCCTTGGATGCAACGCACGAAATTGTTTTACTCCAGGTGCTTCGGCTTCCGGGCGGTTCATAAGAATAGAAGTCTGCTGCTGCTAGGCCCTCCAGAAGACTTTTGATAGCTTTTAGAAGCACCTTCTGTTAGTTTATTGGAGCAGTAACGGTAGGGGGAGGTCATAAGGTAGGTGGTGGTGTGTTACCATTGACATTGGTACTGGTATTGTTGAGAGAATTCATTACCTTGATAGAAAAGGAAAGATTATGATAGATTCAAGAAATTTAAAATGTAAGCTATGTATAGTTGCCGATTCTTATAATTCTTGTGATTTATTGTTTAAGACTTCATGCAAAACTGACCTGCATGGGCCGCCAACAAAAACCTGTCACGCCCCCGCTTTCGAATAGACGGAAATGGTGACGTGGCAAGCCCGCAACGTATTTACTATGAAATAATATTTTAAGCGTAATTAAGCAATATAACCATGAACAAGAATGACAAGAGTAATAAAATGAAAACATCAACTTTATTTACATTCAACTTTACATACAACTGTCTGAAAATAAAAGATACAATAAATAAAGCAATGCCTAAACAATAGCATACAGAAAGTAAGTGAGCAAGAACTAATAGTTAGGATGAGCTGTAAGCTGGTCCAAGTTCTCCTGGCTTGGCTCTAACTCCTCAGAGTTCGGTCCTCCTGACGAACATTCCAAGGAAAGAAAAACAGAGAGGAATGTCTTCAGCAAACTAGCGCTCGGTAAGTCCCCAAAAGAAATAAGAGAAAATAGTATATCATGCGAATATGAACTAAAAGAACAAAGGACAGATAAATTTGTATATGATCATCTACAGGTATATGATAGTTATTCTAACGTAGTTATTTGTAGTTTGATAAAGAAGGTATTCATATATATGAGAGGAGTCCATCTTACCCCGTGGACTATGATAACATGTAGTACAATGCCCCGTCATAATCCACGGGACAACGGCACATGAATTCATGTAGGTGTTTTTTAAAGTGACCTCTCATACCACGATGTACGTTTCGTACCCAATCTACCCCTTGATCCCCGCGTTTTGTATTGTATAGATTAAGATTACAGGTCTTGGCCAAAACCATGGATATAAATGTTCAGGGTTCATGTTCAGGATGTAATCATGTGTTCAAGTAGTCATGTCGAGTTCATGTCACGTTATAACCATGGTTCGGTCAAGTCGAGTCAAATATACATGTTTGAGTTTGATGTTTAAATTCAAGTATTCATGTTCATGATCAAGTATTCAAGTTCAAGTTTGATTTTGGATTCTGGTTTGAGTTTAGACTCAGTTTGAGTCAGAAACTTATGAATGGATTTAACTCTTGAATTTCTTAGCTTTGGGAGTAATCAGCAACTGCTGCGTATGGACGGAAAGATTTGTGTCTTTTTCCAAGTCAATTGCCTTTGATAACTCACTTAAGTTGTCTAACCTGAACAAACAAGCACTCACTTTCTCCGGCTCCCCGGGGCTCAAGAGAAATGATACCGCTTAAGCCTATATTAATTCTATAGTCCTTAAAGTATTGTTTGTATATCTCGAGGGGGTTTTATGAAAAATATGTTAATATTTTTTTAAAAATAACTTCGAGGGTGATTTAAAAGATTTAGGGTTTTCATGGGAAAGTATTTTAATTATTGGGGTATTTTAATGATAAAAACCCAGCTTTTAAAAGTTTATTGTATTTTATTGAAAACTAGCCCTTTTTGGTAACTTGATAGTATTTTATTAACATTTTAAGCTTCCATTTTAAAATATATCGTTTCATAATATATTGAAAATACGAATTTATAATTTTTATATAATTTTTCAAAAATTAGTTTTGTTTAGAAAAGCCGCGTTTCTTAAAACTGTATTTTATTTCCTTTCGAGATCGAATACTCCGTAAGGAGTTCTGCATCAAGCTCTACTATACCAAGGATGTGCGATAATCTGTACCATCCATTAGCGGGTCCCCTAACGAGAGTTGTAGAGACGTATTTGCCAAAAATTACAAAATACCGCTTTAAAAGAAACCCGGTTTTGAAAAGATGTGGTATTTTAATGAAAAGCATTTCTTTGAACCAACCATACATATATATAGATATTGTGCTATGAAACCAAAGTGCACGTGTGGGGTAGGTTATTACCCCGTGAAGTTTTCTTAAAGGTATTGTTTTAACAATTATCGAAAAGAGGTGATAATAAAATTCAAGGTACTTTAATGAAAAAGTTCGTTTATGTTTGTTACACTTGAAAATTTTGGTTAAACTCGAAACTAAAAGTTTGTAATTAAAGTTACAAGTAGAGTGGTAAAATTAGTTTGAACTATGTATTAATGAAAAAGGAAGTTTCAAGTTTAAAAAGAAAAGTATCGGAGGTAACTCTACTTTATAGATATATGTTTAGGAGATGAATTGAGATGAAAAGAAAAGGAGTTGAGAGGGACTTACGGCTTGGTAATATCAAGAAAAGAGTAAGAAAGAAGAGAGGGGTCTTCGTGGCGTCGTGGGAGCTCCGGAAACGGCTTTGATCTTTGATGGAAAAAGCTTGGTTGCTAACTCCACTTGCACTTATGAACTTTTGAGATGATTTTGCTAGAAATTTTCAGAATAGAGGGGAGTTATGGCTTGGGGTGGTATTTATAGTGGAGAGTTAGGTTTTGAGAATTAAAATTTTGGATTAAAAAATATTAAAAAGATGTTAAATGGTGAATTGAAGGGTCTCTATTTGATTGTAGGGAAATTAAACAGTGCAGGGAAGTTAAGGGGAGCTGAAGGGACAAATGTGCAGAGCACGGAGCAATTTGGGCTCATCTCGACCGTCGGCGCCGGCCCAATCATGGGTTTGGGCATTCGGATCTTGAGGCATTGCCTCGAGATTCGTGCCACGTGTCAATTTGGGTATGTACACCTCATTGCTCCTGTTTGATTTTTCTGAAACTTTTCATTTCTCCGTGTATTGCACGTGCAACTCTTGGGCTTCGAAAAATTTAAAGAAAAAATCTAAAAAAATAATTGGGTCTGATGGGAATCGAACACTAAGGCTACGTCACAGCAGTGTAGAGGCTTTACCACTAAGCCACAAGTTGCTTCTTTTTTTTAGTTAATAAAAATAACTTTTAACTCTTACACATGCTATTATACTCTTTTCTGTACAATAACAAAAAAAATTATGTACAGTGATTTCAGAGTCGTTACACAAACTACCCCAACACCCCATGTATATTATTTTATGATTAAAGTTACCAGCCTCGATCTAATCCATGAATACAAAAGATGATGTATAATGTCAAGTTTCCAAAATTGAGTTCATGTCAAGAATCATGTATTCATGTCAATTGCAAGGATTCATGTCAAGTGTATTCATGATTTAAGTCAAGTCAGTTCAGGTGTACATGTTGAGTTCGTGTATTTATGTCAAATTTCAAGTATTCAAGTCAAGTCATATTCATGATTCAGGTCAAGTCAAGTTCAAGTTCACGTTCAAGTCAAGTTTCAAGGATTCATGTTTAGGTTTAAGTCAAGTTCGAGTTCATATTAAGTCATGTAGGATGTCATGTGTTTGATTATATATGATTCAATATTTATGTGATTTAATTTGGCAACCACTGTATATTGCCGGCAGCGTTTGTGCCCTTTTTAAGGATGATTGCCAGACAAGTACTAGTTTATCTAAACTATGCAAGCACTCACTTTCTCTGGCTCCCCGAGGCTCAAAAGAAAAGATACCGCTTAAACCCATTTTCTACCTAAATATCTTAGAGATTAAACATGTTATACATTCTAGATATTTTATGTGAACTTAGGTCATTTAGAACTTCATCGTATTTACGTAAAATAGTTCATTTGAAAACTCGATGGGGTTTTATATAAAATACTTTATTTTAAAAAATAAATCTTGAGGGTGTTTTTTTATAAGAATATGTTAATTAGAATGTCGAGAGTTTTAATAAAAATATTTTAGATATAATGGTATTTGTTCCCGCCAAAAAAAAAAATTGGGTAAGAGCACAAAGAGGCTCAAAGCATCAAGTGGCCTCAATATGTTCGAGAAAATGCAGAGCGGTTTTCTTCGGGATATATTTCGGCAAACTCTCAAATGAAAATCAAATAAAATCAGGTAGAATCTAAAGCGTCTCGAAATGAGCTTCGATTTGATATATTGTGGGTCTCATAACTCTCCCGGAGTCAAAAGTTATGAGCAAACGTGCTATGCACGTATGGTTTAATCAAAGATCTATCACATGAGAGATGCAAGTTTAGTCCCACATCGGTAAATCAGAACGAACACTCTCTACCATCCTCCTATAAATAAGAGGGGACGCCTCTCTCAAAAGAGATATACAGAAGCTTAAGCTTCATACAGTCACGACCCGAAATATTAGCTCATGACCGGCACTTAAATCACGCTACGTCTAAATGCGTCACGTAATTCAAGTAAGCCGAAATCCAGAAATCTAAAACTTTTTAAGAAAAATCAAGGAGGTGAAGTTTTGAAATAAGGGTATAATGAAATCAAGTTTTCTTAAATACATAGAAAAGGAACATGAATAATGCAAGTGAAATTTACTAGTTTGAAAACA